>CM034148.1:323450113-324867193 GCA_019776745.2 Taxus chinensis | reverse complement strand
GTAAAAGGTTGGGAATGAATAAATAAAATAAGGGATATGGAAAGAGCCGGGGGTTAATTGTATTCTTCCCCAGAACCATAAATATTAGTATGAAACATGGATTAAATAATATCTAAAGTACATGATTTTGTGACTACATTTTACCCCTACTTTATGTTGGTGAGCGGAAAGATTAGTACATAAATTAGATATAAATTTGTACCTTATTTCAATGAATATGTAGTAGAAAATGCACCGATGGACTAGACAAACTGTGGAATGATAAAAATATGGTGGATCATGGAAAATAAAGATGAAAATGTGCAAAAAAGTGATGGGAATGAACCTACTATAGAAACGAGTGTGTAACTGTTGATGTGTGTGATGTACTTGCATGGTTAGTATGGTGTGTGTTGTTATGAATTTTTGTTATTGACATAATTTTTGTTGCCCCCATTTGATTGCTTATTTCTCATACGGCTGGACCTAAAAAGGATAAAACCATCAAGGATTCAAATATGTATGCATGTATGTATGTATGTGTAAAAATGCAATGTAAAATATGCATGGATATGTATGTATGTATGTATGTGTAAAAATACGATGTAAAAGATGCATGGATATGTATGTAAATGTAAATACATAAGTGAAAAAGTGTGATGGAACATGTGCACCTGATCCATGTCAAGAAAGAGAGTGTAGAAGGATATCATGTAGTGTCAGAGGTTTTTTGGGTGAACTGACACCATAGGCTGAAGAAGTGTAGGGAGGAATTCCATTGTATCCTTTAACATGTAACTACTTCCCTCAATGTGTGTGAAGATATCTTTATACATCATGGTTCTTTGGTTGATCTGAAGCCACTGGCAAAATTAGTATAGGGAGGCACACCCACTGTAACCTCTGAGCCTATAACTACTTCCTAGAATGCTAAGGACACCATGTCATATAAAAGCTATTGTATATAAGGTTCGTAGACTGGTCTAAACCCACTCAATGTATATAACCCAAAATTCCAATGGTAGAAAGTGCACTGAACTGAACTCGTATAAATGCATTATGTTAGTATATAAAACAACAAACAATGCCCCCCTCTTTGGGGATGCATGTGATGTCATTGATAGGGAAATGCGGCCCCAAAAGAGGCCCAACCACATGTACTCTGAAACTCTTCCCTGCAAGGGGAAGGGAATGTGCTTGGTAGAAACCAAGGCATGCACAACTAATAAGGATAGCTAAAGACAAGTGTTAGTAAGAATAAACATGCATATAGAAGACATTGTGTAAACTACTTAAATAGTGTAAAATCTACCAAGAAAATTAGTAATGTAAACACATAAGAAGACAAGTAAGCTACAAAAAATGGGTTGAAAACAAGGGAAATCACTCATGATGTCACAAGACATGTAAGTCCATCATGACTGCAAAAAAAAAGTGTGCACACCAAACATAGGGTAAGGCCCGCAAACAAGAACAAACAATAAAAAAAATGGAACAAACAAGTATGGAAGCAAGTATCCCTACATAAAAATGTTGCACATGAAGCACCTGTTAACATGTTATAAATATAACTAGTATGTCAATAGTGTGTATAACTAAATAATGTAAAGTGGTAAGTACAAAATGAAATAATATCACCAGTGAGAGATGAAGGTGGATACCCCCAACAACCAGTATAGGAAGGGTAGAATGTGAGCATCCGTGTTACATGTAAGATACCTATATCTATGATTATAACTATAAAAAGTTATTAACACACACATGTGGATTATATAAATAAATGAAATATAAGTTACCTAGCTAGCATGTGTAATAAAGTGACCATAAACAATCAAAAGTGATCAAGAGCAAAAGAAACCATAATATGCAGCATGTTGTGGATGGATGGAATGGAATGAAAGATGAAGTGATAGGATCCGTGTTCCCCTAGAGTGAATGAAAATGTATGTAGTGAGGCTCATTTATTTTCCCCCCTTAGTAGTCAAGAATGAACCATAAATGAGAGTGCGTCATTGGGAAATGGTCATAGTGTGTGTTGTGTCTAGCACGCTCTGTTGAGTAACTTTGCGTAGTGATGATGCTATGTGATAGATAAAAGATATGTGTGTGAACCCTATAAGCAAATCGTATATCATAAAATGAATTTATGATTGATGATCTAGCCTAAAGTGTATATCACTACATGATGAGTATTAATAAGTGGTGATGTGTCCTAAAGCGTATACCATTATAAGATGATAGAGAAAGTGATAATTTATACTAGCATGTGTCACTATCCTAGAAATGTCATATGATGAAAGATGGAATGATAAATGCATGATAAATGTAAGGTCCATTTGATTTTAAACCCTTGGCAGTCGAGTATGGACTAAGGAACTAAAGTGTGTCATAGGGTAGTGAGTGCAACGCGTAAGAAGACTATGTAGTATGTGTGATGATAATAGATGACCATATGATGAATATAATATGTAATGTATTATGTATAAGATGCAATGTTTATAGAAAATTAGTATTCATGATTAGTAGTGTGGAATGTTAGATGCAAGTGTGAAACATCTATGATAAAAACTAATATGATGTATAGATCATGAATGATATGTAAATGTGCAATGATTGAAAGGTTTTATGATGTAGGATGTGATATGTGTGATGAACATAATGTATAATTTATATAGTGAAGCATGTGGGGCTCATGCATAGCAATCCCTCAACAGTAAAGTGTGAACAAAAGCACAAGAGTGTGTCATTGAGTAATGATGACACTAAAATGTGTAATGAGTATTCCTATGTGAGAATATTGATGTATGAGTATGCAAATATGATAGATGCATACATGTGATTATGGGTGGGGGGAGATGTATTATATATTATTCCCCCTAAGTATTTTCAAGAATATTATGTAAAGTCATCGAGAAGATCGTCATCCTCTGGGTCATAATCGAATGCATAAGCATTAGTAACTTGATAAGAAATAGTGTTTGGTTGATCACATACTGAGCCATTAAAGTGCAAGTTGTACATACCCATGGAATATTCCTCATCATTAAATGGAGGAAGTGGAAAATCCTGTGCATACCAATGAGTAAGATTTTGTGTATGACCAAACAAAGATCTATTGTAGATAAAAATACATCCAAAAGGCATAGGGAAAGATATATTTGTATGATTAGGATCTAGAGTGCCCCCAATATAATCAAGCCATTATTTCCCTCATGTGAGTGGAGAAGAGCGAGGAGTGTGTGATAGATAGATAGTGAGATGAAAGACACACATGCCATAAGAAACAATAATGCAAACAAATCCATAATAAAGAGTAATATAGTGTGGTGCAGGATAGAGATCCTCAAAATCAAAACCTAAGTGAGAAAATTTGTCATGTGTACATATAGTGTCATCACATGTAGGATCAAATGGAATATGTTCCTAGTATGAATTATTCATGAAGATTACGCAAGTAAATGGTGGGCATGCTAAGGGAGATGGTACATGTGAAGGTGTGTGTGATAGAGCGATGTTCATGGACTGGACAAGCGCCTGATAAGGAATCATAGTAGTAGTAGTAGTAGGTGGCACAAAATAAATTGCATCTATTACACAAATGGTACCATCAAGTGGTGGTAAGTGAGGTGGTTCTTCTCGAGGTTGAGGCTCATCTGTAATATCTGTGTGTGGAATAGGAAGGCTGGTATTAGGAGCCCTATCACAATTTTGAAAGGGGTCATGGTCACAGAAGACAACATAATCCATGCTCTCATGTAAGAATTTTACACAATTATGAACAATATAAGTGACAAATTGCATGGCATGAAGCCATGGCCTACTAAGTAGACAATTGTAGGAGACTGGGAAATCAAGAACAAAAAAGACAGTGTGGACAAATTTTGGACCAACAATAATAAGTAATGTAACATGGCTGAGACATGGGCAGACAAAACCATCGTAGGCATGTAGTGATATAGAATGTGGATTAACTTCATGAGTGGAAAGACCTAAATCTTAAAGGAATGACATAGGACACAAGTTAAGTTCAAACCCATTATCAATAAAAAACGCTTAACGACGACATTATGAATGCGAGAAATGATATGTAGCTGTGGGTCATTATCAAAAGAGTAAATGTCGGTGGGAAGGTTAGACTTGAATACTATATGTGAAGAAAAATCATCGGTAAAGGCTTGGTAAACCGCTTTTGGATGCATGTCAACAAGGATGCGAGTAGTAGTAAGAAAGTGTTGAACTCTATGTAGGAAATTAGGATTTAAAAGCAAATAATCATTGATTGAGATACTCATGATGACAAACCCTAGAATGATAAGAAATGGGTGAAGAAACTAAATTGTGAATGAAGGAAGTGTTGAAACGTGGGGTTCACTAAAATGATTAACTAAAAATGTAAAACAGATACTAGTTAATCTAAGCTATGAACATTTGTAAATAAAGTAGATAGATGTTGTAAATAAATTTAAAGATGACACAAATGACTATGAAAAGGAAATGCTAACCCTAATATGCAAGAGAGAAGAGGAAAGAACTCAGCTAAATAACAGATGCTCGTGGGACTGTGTCGCAGAGGTGACAGGAAAATCAAGAAGCATGAATGATTGTGCAGGAGCTCTAGAAAGGATGGAGCCCCGAAAAGGATGGATATGGAGTATTTGGTTGGACTGGAGTGCTTGGAGAGGTACTGGGGAACCTACGAGTACTTTGGTCTACAAATTAGGTGCCCCGGTATGTGCAAAATCTCAAGAACTGATCTTCACAGGTTCAACAGATGGTTTGAAACCCTCATTGTCTATCGCATCAACTTCGCTATACTGCTCCGAATGTCATTGATATTCCAAGATGATGAAAAGACCCACAAAATACCAAGAAGGGGTGTCAAAAACCTAAAAAAATAAGAATGCAAATGAATGGATCGGACTAACCTCAATTGCCACAACAATGGGCTTACTAATTGAGTGTTGTAGTACATTTCAGACCCAAATGTAGTTCTAATGAGTGTGTGCATAATGTGCCCTAGGTGCTCTTGTGCCAATCACACTTTGTGAAAATAGCAAGAAATAACTAAATGTATAAAATGTAATAGAATGTGTGCATGTAAGAGAATATAATCCTCCCCCTATGTTGTGTGTGATGTAGATGACCTAGCCTTGTGCCTTGTGATGGAGCTATGTGGATGCAAGTGATCTCTAATGTAATAGATGGATGCAACTCTAGATGGATGATAGTAGTGACTAGATCTTGATCCCTCATTATGGTCTCATAACTTTATATTTATAGGGTTCTCTTGATCTAATTTCATAATCAACCCCAAAATGGCTGACCACAAAAAAGATAAGGATCTAAAATGGCTAGAAAGAGCCCAAAAAGTGGCGGGAAAGTGTGAAAAGGACTGGGGCACCCTTGGTGGGACTAGGGCACCCCAGTCAAGGCTAAAATAATGGTAAATGACCGAAATGGACTGGGCATATGGATGTAAAATATGGAGAATGACGAAATAAAATAAAACAAGATGGCCAAAAGACGAGGGCTAATTAGTACTTTCTTCACTCAAGAACCTTCTAAATAGTAGTTTGATACCGTGACTAAATATTGTCTAAAGTACATGATTTTGTATCTACAATATCATACACTACATTAATTACTCTGAAATCAAGATTTAATTCAATTTATATAAAATCAATTGACATAGTCCATAATGAAGCAATAAATGCATGAAGATGTTGTTTTGGATTAGTCTTTCCATCATAGAAGGATAGCTTGGGTGGAGCAAACCCCAATGGTAATGAATAAATAATAACCTTAGGGGCTAATGGATTATTGAGTAAATTGATGGAGCTTGTAGTGACATATGTTTTACCTTACCTTAAGAATCGATATATATGCATCACATGCCCTATAGTTATTTGATCATTTTAAAGGTTGGGAAGAATATTTGTAATGAACATGTGGTGTTAGGCAGTATAATGGAAATATTAGGCTACATAAAATAGGTATGGGTAATCTTGGGGATTGTCAAATAGTGTGTGATGCCCCCATACTAAGAACACTAGATTGAGGACACATTCCTGATGGGTAATTGGTCTACCTAAAGCAGAAAGATAACCTTTATAGGTGGATTTGCAAAAATTCAAAGGTTCAATATGAGTTTCCCCTCTCTTCAATTTTTGTGAAGATTGTCACATTTATGGTATTTAAATAGCATCCTATGAGGATGTCATCAATGTTATGAGGTTTATCCTTAAAAAATGATCCAAATAGTTCACAGTCGAAATCTTATGTGGGAGTTATTTGATGATATGGTTGTGGTCATTGTTAGTATCGTATGGATCACCCTCACTATTAGATATGGTCTTGAGGATAATGGTGTCTTCAATAACATGTAGATCTAGCATTACCATGGACAAAAATAGTGGATAGTAACCCCTTAATTTGTGTTAAGGGAATAACATCTCATAGAATAATAAACATGGATATCAGTCACATTGGCCATTTTATTTTCTGAATAATGTTAAAGTTACTAGAGGAACCTAGATGTAATTAATGTGGGTATCACTCAATCAAGCACTCCAATGAGTTGGGGTGAGAGATATAGATTTCTCAGGATGCCATAAGAGATTGCCAATTTTTATATTTGCACATGAATGTTTATAGGTTTTTTATAAAACCCTAGATAAATAAAGATCAACAAGATTGGGTTAAAATCTTCAAAATCCCAATTTCAAGAAATGGAAACCTTGGGTTGATCATTAATTGATTAGAAAATTAATGGTCACCTATTCAATCTAATAGTAAAACTAGCCATAAGGGCATGCATATACATTAATATGTGTAAACATAAATAATTCAAAACAACAAGATAATAAATCATATGGGACCCTAAAATTATGTAAGGATATCAAATCACTCGACACTCTAGATATATAAATATGTGAATAACAAAATTATGGTTTAGGGTTTAGAAAAGAATTCACCATGATCACCATGTTCATATTATATGACATTAGGCTGAATCTAGATCAAGAAGTTACGTAGATTATCATAAGTTATTGGTATATAATCTAAAAACCCATAACAAATGTGCAAAGGAAATGTTCATTAGGAAGGGGATAGGTTCATGGCCAAGACCTATATAGGGACCTAAAAATATATCCTCAAAGGATCTAAGCTATAATCTAATATTAGGATCTAAATTTCTTGCATCTTTAGACATGTTTCCCACGTTCTAAATCTTTGTGATGACAATGGGGATGTTATACCTTCATTACTTTATTCTCCTTTCTTATTGACATTGAAAAGGATTTAGTCATCATTTGTGCTGGCATAACCTCACTAAACTTCCACTGATGTGATAAGTGGTGTTACTACGTACCAATACTACAAAGAGATGAATCAATCCACACATAGTTCTCCTACATCCTTTGGCATAGAGTAACAATTAATAGATAATATAAACATAGATAGAGCCCTCAATTCGACCATAAACACTTTGCAATAAAACTTGGCTTGGTTATAGTGCTTGGATTTGTGATTTAGGGCATCATTATAAAATGCTTATGAAAATTTTGAGTAACTTTTTTGTAGTTTGGATCTAAGGGAAATATGCTTCAATCCCTTGTGTAATGTCATTCTTAGAATGTGTTTGAGCTTTGATATGAGATATGCTATATGCCCCTAATTTAGAAGTACATGAGTATGTAAGCAAGGTATAAGCGACCATTCAAACTATATTTTTTCTATACTCGACCAACCTAAAAGTGGATACACATAGGAGGGCCATGCTAACTTATGCATGGTTGAAAAGGTGATTGTTGGAAATGTAAAGAGGCGGGAGTTCATAACATAAGTGGAACAAATTCATTGAATGAACCTATCTGGGGCTCATGAACTTATCCATGTTGAAGTTTAGAGGAATCAGTTCTAAGATCAAATATGAGCCTATAGACCTAGTATACCTAAACATATATATAATGTGTAGTCAATAAATAGACTCCAATGGGATAGTTTCCTAATAAATTCCAAAGTGATATTTTCAAGTGCCATAGGATCAATTTTTGGGTACTACAGATTTATGAGCCTCCACTATAGCCAAGGGAATCCAAGGGTCTATACTCATCCGTGAAATAAATGTAGGAACACAAAGTCATAGGATTAGGAAAACCTTGGGACAACTTGTTTGGGTCACTTGTCACAATTTTTTCCATATGGTCTCTAAAATTATTCTGAAGTTTACATCTTATTTCTCAGGTGCTTCTTCTACGTCTTTAATGGATCATTGACATCATCTACAACCATAACACCTTTATGTTTTACTTTCTCCATAACGTTGTAATAGGTTTGCATTTCTCTTATCAAGACCTACCAAATATGCCCCAGTCTAAGTGTTTCAACTCTGATCTTAATTGGCATCTTTGCATTATTAACTCCTCTCTTGTGACTTCGACTAATCCTTTGAGTTAAAGAAGTTCCCTAGTTCCAATCTCCTCCACACCTTCTATCTAACTCATTTTTTGGACAGAATATGGTTTCAACCATTTTCTATCTTCATTTTATAAACACAGGAAAATCAAAATCAATTGAATAATGTTCTCGAACTAGATGACATACAAAGTGATGCATAAACATACAAGGATTGAAAACCATATGCTTTTGTAACAAATGTTATAGTCATGGAAAATTAAGAGTTACCTTACACAGTGACAATGTCAAAATAAGATGTGATAGGTATCAAGTACACTAGACCCTCAACTTAAAAATTGGATGAAAAAACATTGAAGAGTTCAAAAATACTTAGGTATTATTTCCCACACTTGATTGGTCATCAACAAACAACAACATAAGATCAAGACATGATAAAACCAAAATCAACTAGACAACTGTAGATACAACAAAAATAAGAACCACGGCTATATGAAACTAGATCGAGACACGATACTCACCTGAATCAACTATTTAGTAGCTGCCATCCTTAAAATAATCTCGAGCTTAAGTCAATATGAAAAGAACTTATAAGTCTTCATTTATTGTTGATTCCCACAACAAAAGCGTAAGGCATGCTTATATAGATGCAAGATCACGACCGAATATACAGCATTTCCTTGAAGCTATTAAGTGACCCAAATGACATTTGTTAAATCCTCCCACTAATTTAATGTGTGTCATAGTGCTCGTAGTATACTCCCGCATCTAGATAAGATCCACAATGGTTCCTTAATGCATTTACAATAAAAATATCAACTAAGATTCGTATAAGCTAGATAACAATTGTAAATCAAGTCGATTACTATAACCTAGTCTGAATTGTAATTACACGAAGATGATTCGTTTTTAGCTCCTTCTTTCATGCATTATAATTTTCTAAAGCATTATGCACAGGGTCCACCATTGCACATAGTGTCTGTTCTCCAGACAAAAAAGTGGATTTGTGCATCTTTCACAAATGAAACTCAAAGATTGAGAGTACTTTTATAATCATCATTTCTTCCATTGAATGAAATGTTCTACAACTGACAAGAAAATACCCAATGATGAAGATCAGTGTGATGCAGTAACTGGCCCAAGCAAGACGTGATCCTACAAGACCCAAGTCGTGACGTGAAGTAATGTTCCATGGAAGCATTTTCCCGCACAATCGTTCCAATAGATTTAACCTCACACCAAGAGAAGTTGTGGAGGTAAAACAGTGATACCTACGATCTCATTTCTAGAAAGATATTCTCCATGATGTGAAATGTCATGATGCACAAAAGTCTAAAACATCAGACTCAACCAATAATCCATCTTTGTGTGAAAGCCCAAGCGTATTTTCACATCATTAAAGACTTACCTGGCACTTTATTTTGATCCCCGTTAGTGTGTTTACAAAACTAATATTGAATTCCTCAAATGTACTCATGTAGATCTCCTCTAAACATTGACCAAAAGTCAAAAATGACTATAAAAGTTATAGCATAAATTACTATTCCCACTACTTTTGGTTGTAAATGCCAATTACCTATGTTGCAAACACATTACAAAACCTCCTGAAATGGGTTTCAAATATTATAATGTTGGTACTCATTGGATATGGGCACTTAACTTCTTTAAGTCAGGGTTAGTCATTCTTGCATTTGGGGCATGTAGCATTCCATGCCAACTCCTCAATTTCACCCTTACTATCTATGGACAACATAGTTCGATATGCCAATCATGTGTAGTCATTCTCATGCTCGCTTCTTTCAATTTTCAAAGTTACAATGCCATGTTAATGTTTTTAACCTTAAAACATTAAAAAGAGGTTTGTTTTAACCTATAAAAAATACTAAAAGGGAATGGGCCCATGTGTTTGAGGAGTCAAGCCATGGTGGAGTTGGACCAAGATGTTGGGTCGATGTTGGCTCGTTGTGGAGGAATGTCATGTGCCAAAGGTCTGTGCCAAGTTGGAGTTGTTAAGCCTGCGGTTGAATATTGAAATGACCGCCTATATGCTTGGAGATCCCAATGCATAGGGTCTAAGCCACATGTATCTAGTAACCATTCACTGCAGGTTTGAAACAGTTCCACATGTTGAAAAAAAACGCAGGTTGCAGACCAAGAGCACAAACATTTAAATGCAGTTATGGAGAACCCTTTTCAACGAGCCAGAGGAGACTACTGTAGGGCCATGTGGCTAGTGGACTGGAGTTGGGAATGCATGTGGAGCTAGTCTGCAGGTGAGATTCCAATATAGGTGGATGTTTGACCATCATGGAGGTGGTTAGCAGGTGAGATTCCAATACCCCCCTTAGAGATGATGTAGGAATGGAGGTCACTGGAGAGCATATTCATAGCAACAAGCACGAGGGGAAAGCGAAGCCCCAACATAGAAGAGAAAACACACAAAAACCACAGGTCCTAGCCAAGGGCAGTCACACTAGTAAATGGCATGCACAAAGCCAAATGCACACATGGAGCTCCAATGCACAACACGAGACTCAAAGAGCTCAGGGCAGAGAAGAATGTACAGTCCATTAATTATAAAACAAAGACTCCCACCCATGATCAAACAACACACCAACAGAGCTAACAATGCAGTTCCAACCAGACCAGGTGCCAAACAATGGCTGAGGTGCCACAAAATACGCAAGTTGAAACATGAGGCAAAATCCTGAGTCAGCAATGTAGTCCAAGAAGCATGAGTTGGAGGAGTCGAGAAATTGAGCAGTTGAAGGATTCGATGAAAAACAAACCATTGAAAACCAATGTAGAGCCAACAGTGAACACAATGGTTGAGGAGATCGATTGGTCAAGGTTAATGAAAAACATGTAAAAATCATACCTTTAAACTCTACAATGAAACTTTAAACTGCAACTAAAACTCCAAATCACCTCTGAAAACTACATGAAAAAGATAGAAAACCACAAACACCCAAAAACTCAAAAAAAGGTATAAAATCCTGAATCAATACAAGAAGAGCACAAACAGAATATCGATTGCAAGACACGCATCAAGAATTGAATATCACGTAGGAATTTGGAAAAACACGAGCAACGCCAAAGAGAGCATGGATCCACAAGATCTGCTCTGATACCATGAAAGAGTGTTTAAAACCCGCAAGTGAGGATCACGAGGGATGACGTGCACATCAATGGACATGCGAATGGCAACATGAAGAGATCTCGGGAGGAGTGAGCATCAACCGAATGTGCATGCAAAGATTTGAAATATGGGCAGAACTTGGTTAATCCATAAAACTCTCCTCTATCTCATAGATCAAATGGGGTGTACATATAGGATGTGTTGAGTAACCCCCAGTGTTGCAATCATGACAACTCGAGTAGAGAGGGGGAGTTACATTCCCATAATAGAAGTGTAACTCCTAATGATGCATATAACACACTAATGCACTAATGCGTTGATGTACTGATGCGTAAGAGAATCTCATAATGACCCCTAAATGACACATGGACCTACGATCTCACCTAAGTGAGATGACTCACCTAATGATGTGGAAAATAATACACACCAACAGTTTGAACCTTAGCTTGCGTAGAGGCTTGACCTAACAAATGATGGGTACACGTCATTTTTTTTGAAATGTTGCATAGAACATCAAGTGAAGGGACTTGTGGGAAAGAAATATTGGGTGCATTAGCATATTTTGATGCTTCTGGATGAGTACATCTATTTTCTTCTGAGGATTATTCTCAATGAAAGAAGCAAAAGGTTACGTGCTAAAATCTAGAATTATCTTCTTGTACCTTGTGTTTTCAACAACTTGTGCACCCAGTCTATTTACGTTTTACATAGCTTATTTTATCACACATAAGTCTTTTAGGAAAAATAACATAAGGTTGGTCTCAGGAACAACTTCTGATAATTCTTATTTTTCAGTTCACACACGCTAGTAGAGGGCTCATAACTTGCAAAATTCTAAATCATACAAGCTTGTACGTTTAAGGTATTTAAGAAATTATATTTTTTATGAGGAAATTTTCAAGGGAAACACCATTTAGTCTCTTAGACCATGTTGTTCTAAACTAGAACTAGTGTTTGGTTTATGCTTGGTGTTGGAAGCGGTTATGCAGGAGGAACTATTTGAAGAGGAAGGTATGTATTAGCATGTCATCTATAAATTTTTTGGTTTTTCCCATATCTCTGATTTGGATATTGATTTCTGAAAGGCTAGTGGCTTTGATTGAATCCTTGATTAGAATTATTTTTGAAGGCTTGTGCTTGTTTCTTCTCCAAAGATATAACTTTATTGGATAAAATTATAATCAAGGATTTCATTTCTTCATCCTCTTTTTTTTGTGTGGGAGAATAGGATTTGGAGGTGATGAGTTGGGATCTTTCTCAAGAATGAGAACAATAGAATGTTGAGGCACTAGAGGGGTTTCATGAAACAAGGTTATAGGTGGTCTAAGAGCTAATTTTCCACCTTGGATTAAGAAAGTTTCTACCATAATAGCTAAATTATATGCATTAGGGAGCTACATGCCACCCATATACTGTATCTTAGAAGTAAAGAAAAGAACCTTAAGGGGTTAGTCTTAAGAGGGATAGACTTTTTTCCAATGTCTTTTGAAATCTAAAGTTGAAATCAGCCATGAGCTCATGGGAAGATCTCTTGATCATTGTGAGTTATTCTAATAGGGATATATTGTCATCTTTCTCCACAAACTGATTGTAAAGTGTAGTGTAAATTCCATCTCAATTAGTGATAGTGGCATGACTTAAGATTTTGTAACATTGAAGCATTTTTCCTTTGATTCGAGAAGCAATCAGCCTTACAGCTACATCATCTTCTATAAATAGGTGAACACAGCATACATTTGCAATATTTTGAATGTGTTTAATAGGGGTAACTTAATTCTCACCAGTGAAAAATGGAATGCTTTTGAGCACCACCACTGGTATATCATGTTGCACAACAAGAGCCAAAGCACCACCATAGTTGAAATTAACAAACGGAAAATTTCTTTGTTGCGCCATGACTAGAAATGGTCTAAGTACCCTAGTAGAGCACACAGAAGGTATGCCAACATGAGGAGTAGATTGTGTTTTTTGCACCAAAGATTGAGATGAGCGCATGGTAGTTCTACTACTTGTTCTTATGGGAGACAACTTAAGATACTCAAACTAGTCTTCAACTATTGTGCAATATCTTGTATGTGTTCTTCTCATGAATTAGGCACGTGGATACTGAAATTAGTAGATTTGGATGTTGGGAGTCACCATATGTGTTGAAGAAATCCTCCAAAGGCTAGAAACCACTAAGTTACACAAAAAAACTTAACATTGATGAAATGTAATTTTTAAATACTCATCCCACCGGGTGTGCCAAAAAATGTTGGAGCTCAAAATTATACCCATCTTAGATCAGGGTGAACTAGGGCTTTGAGGAAACATGGTATTGTCTCCAAGTTGTTGGAATTTCATGCTTGAGATAGATCTCTAGAGAAGACCGGATTCCTCTACCTATTTCTACTACTGATACTACTCATGCAGAAGGAAATACAACTACCTATCACTACTCTATGATTCCAAGGGAATATGATAAGAATGAGATGCATGGAAAGGTAAACCTAAACTAAGGTGAGGTGATAGCACTAAAAATATGGGGATAGATAAGTTTGGATGAGTGAGAATGAAGGAAAACGTGCGCATAGAGGGAAGAAAACTATGTCATAGTCTAAAACATGTTCACACAATCATTTCCATGGAGCATAAAATATAGGAACTTGCAAGATACATGAAAACAAACAACAAGCCAGTAATGCAAGGGGAAAGGCAAGAAGATCCAATAACAACAAGCTAAGGTAGAGAATAACCACAAAACAACTTGTTTATTGCTTTGAAGATGCAAATTCAATTACAATAGTGGAAGATGCAAGTATCCACATGCATAAAACCATATATGAGGCATGTCACTCAAAATGCAAAGGAAAAAGGTGCTAAACAATACCCTTAGAAAACCAAAAGATTCCAACCTTTTACAATGAGCATTTCTCTACTATTCATAAAAGAAGGAGAGAAGAAGAGAGGGAAACTTGGATTCAAACATCCAAACACCAATAGACAACAATGAATGCCTACAAATCCACCTACAAGGTTGTCAGATGTGCCCCCATGTCTATTTTTCTTATGCAAGAAGGAAGGAGACAAAATCAAACTACATCTGAGTGGTTGGATCGATTGGATGTGTGCATTAATATCTTGATTGATGTTTCCCTATTATCTACCTAACAAATCCTAAAAAAATCATATTTTAAATAGCCTAGAGAGTAGCTCACATCAACAACTTTTAATCAAGCATAGTTGCACGTGAAATCAAGTCGTGTAGCAAAATTTATTGTGATTAGAAGATATTTGGTTCAAAATGAACAAGCAATGACATGTGACGTGCCCTAAACAGATGAAAGGTTCATCTCATTATCTTGTATTTTTTCATTTTTACCACGTCAGGTGCTCATTACACATGAGGATTTGGCACAAAGCTAGCTTGTTCTAATAGGTTGTGTATGGCACACGTCATCTAACAAGTTTTCACATGGAACTAAATGAGTAGCACAAAGGATTTCACTTAGTACATGTGTAAAGGAAAGAGGCACAATGAGGAGGAATGAAGAGATCTATGAGTTCGCACGCAAGAGGTGTGTGTGGAACAAAAATAAAAAGGTACATATCTATAAAGATATAAGTATGTAAGTAGGCATGGGCACTTGACCAAATGAGCTTGCCATGATAAGAAAGAAGAGGTGGGTGGATAAACCATGAAAGCATGGATAAGAGAGCACAAATATATGGTACAGAAAGGAAGAATGTGGAAGGGGAAGGAATATGTGTGATATAATTTTTGGGACTCTAGAAGGAGCATACATGGAAAAACCATGTTGGTGATTTAGCAAAATGGATTACAAATTAGCAGGTGCGTACACGAGGTGTGCAAACTGTTAGAATGAAAGCGGGTGTGTGAGGAGTGCATGAAAAGGTAAAATGGAAGGATATAGAGTAATAAAGGAGAAATGTGGAAGCATGTGCAAGGAATCAGGGAGGAGGAAAATTACAAGGAGGAAGTAGGAATGACGCACGATGGGGCACATGAAGAACTATAGGAAAGCACAAGTGCCAAGCCATATAACCAAAAGTGCGTGCAACCTGAAAACTTAATGTCAAATCTAGAATGGAACTACAAGTTGTCTAAATAACCAAGGTTGTTATTTTGGAAAATAGCTCCCTAATACTACACCCTTTTCTGAGGATGCACCAAAACCATCACAATACAACGAGCATGAATATTGTGAATATCATTGTTTCAAAAGCCATACTACAAAGAAATGTTTGAATTTGAAACGTTTCATTCATGACCTTATAGATAGTGGAGATGGTTTGATGGATTCACCTAAACCGCGGAAAACCTAACAAATATTCAGGAATCTATAAAGAGCCATTCCCTAAGAATAAACAGGTGGAACAAAATCTGAATCAAGGTCAGTCTTCCCAGAGTAAAAAATTTCAATCATGTTGTTGTTTAGGCATCTAATCCTTTTGATTATGTCATTGGTTATGTTCATCCTCCTACTTAGCATGTAAATATGATTAAGATCAAGACACATGAGTGTTTCATGGCAACACGATGCACTCACATAATTTTAGAACCCCCTCAGCATACCCCTCTGTATAGTCATTATGATCGCCTCGAGTAGCTTGATAAGACTACTGCTAAGATTTCTATCATGGATGTTCTCAAGATATCTAGTGTTCATACAAACATCCTTTATAAAAATCTTTAGGGGTTGGGAGTTTCCACAAATATTTATCCATTTTTCTTCCAAGCCTTGGTTGCACAACTTTCTCCATTTGAACATATTACCTTTAGCTAGTATGAGATTACCATGGATGATCATACACCGAATCTCCCTTTGTACATTGAAGTGATCGTTACTCACAAGAAGATTAAAAGGGTACTTGTACAAAATGGATTAAGCATGGACATTTATACCTTGAAGCTCATTAGACAACTAGGATGCACTGATACATGATTGGAGCCTAATGTAATCACCATTAAGACCTATGATAATGCAGAGTGGCGATCAGCTGGAATGATAAATTTTCCTATGGAATTTGGGCCCACTATTCATGATACCCATTTCCATGTCCTAGACATGGAACTAACCTATAATATTCTTCTCAGTCACCCATGGATTCATGTCATGTAGGCCATTCCATCAAATTTCCATCAGTGCATCAAAATTTATCATGAAGAAAAAACACTCACCATTCTTGGGGACTCACAACCCTTTGCACATTGCAGAGTGTTATCTAGTTTCTACCCCACCGCATATGAATGTCCTTCTCCTAAAATATCTATCTAGATTCAACTTGAGGCTCTCACCTCTAGATTTTATCTGGATACACTATGCCCGCTTGAAGGTGATGCTTTTATATACATATCCCCATTTTCTACATGGGAAATGAAATTCCACCCTATCGACTATGGATAATACAACCTCCAACATGCCCTCCTTATTTCAAATCTTCCTCTATCACCTAAAACATGTTGTAGACATAGTTATCATCCTCAATGGTCTCAGGAACATTGCGATATTGACACCTTCCTTCTTGGTGGCCTCTTGGGGGATGATAAAATGCTTAACACTCCTACATCCTAGTATGATAATGATATGTTGGCCTTCTGTTATCAAGCTTATAAATATGTCATCCCTAACAAGATGATGTATGGCATGAGGTATCAAGGATATGGATGTGGTATAGATGAACAAGGTGTGTGGGAACCTCTTCTGACACCACATGAAAAGATGGAAAGATATGGTATTGTAATTTTATCTTATGGGTCCCATCTCCTAGAATTCAAAGCCACCTCTTCTGAAACATAATGATAGATTGTCTAATTACGATAGAAAAATAGAGTCCCTTTGTATCCTATATGAGGACCTTGCTTCCACTAACATATTCTCTAACACAGATATTCTAACCTTATCCCCTTGGAATCTTGAGATAAATCTTGTTCACCTATAATTTGTAAATTAGAACCAAGAACAAAACATACCGATTTATTTCTTTTATAATGATGATGCAACTGGTGAATTTATGGGTTTACATGATGACATTCCTATCAATGACCACAAAAAAATTCTTCTCTATCGACCTTGATGCATACACATATTTTCGGGAGGAGGTTAAGTATTCTGGTTAGTAAAATAAAAAATAAAGCGAGTGAAAAATATCTTCTAAAAAGCCTTTTCAAAAGAAGAATTCCAACTCCCTGAGTGAAAACCTCATTGAGGCACTAACAGATAAACAATTTGAAAAAACAAAGGATATAAAAATGACAAGCCTATGGTTAAAATTCTCGTTGAGAAAACCTTAAAGAAATATATCAATCTCCCCCCCTGATCCTAGGTGTATGGAGGATGGATCCAAATTTCTTGTTGAGGAGACTATTGATATTATCATTGTTACAAGAGATGAGCCTAGAATGGTTAAACTAGGAGCTTCTCTCTCAGCGTAAGGAAAAAAACTTATTTTATGCTCATGTGAGAAATTTTTTATGCATTTTCTTGATCCTATGCAGACATGTCAAGCGTGGATCCTTATTGATTAGTGCATAACTTAATTTTGCACAAATCAACAAATTTGATTAAGAAAAAAAATTGAAAGATGTATCCATGTGTGGCTCTTTTGGTCAAATAAGACATAGAAATATTTTTAGCAGTAGGATTCATTAGGCCTATAGACTACTCAGAATGTATCTCCAATGTAGTGCATGTTCAGACGAATCCTATTGGAACAAGATTTTTCACTAATTTCAGGGACATCAACAAATCATTCCCAAAAGATGATTTTCCTCTTCTGAACATTGACATGATTTTCAATTCCACTACAGGTTACAAAATTCTATCCATCATGGATGGATTCCCAGGATATAATTAGATAAATATTACAGAAGAGGACTAATAAAAAAGTTCCTTTACTACCCCTTAGGGTAATTTTGTTACCAAGTCATGCCTTTCGGCCTCAAGAATGTAGGTGCAACTTATCAAATAGTCATTACTATCATCTTCCATGACATGCTACATGATATTATGGAAGACTATGTCGATGATATCTTGGGTAAGTACAAGACTAGATTAGAACATCCATAAATCCTATGTTGTATATTTCAACATATAAGAGATTATAACATTAGAATCAACCCAACGAAGTGTTTCTTTCATGGGATTTTAGGAAATCTACTAGGCTTCATCATTTATAGAAGAGGAATTGAAGTGGACCCAAAAAATGTCACAACTATTACAAAAATTCCTCCTCCCAAGAACCTTAAATAGTTACGCAACTTCCAATGTAAAATCCATGCCATCCATAGATTCATATCCCAACTTATAGATAAATTCCATTCATTCACCCATATTCTCAAGAAATATGTTGATTTTCACTAGGGTCATGAATTCTAAAAAACATTCACCTTACTTAAGGAACATTTGGCTAACTCGATTGTTCTTGTACCACCTACCCTAGGAAAACCCCTTCTGCTATATTTATTAGCTACTCAATTTACAAGTGGCACACTTTTAGCTCAATATGATTTATATCACAAAGATAAATCAATACATTGATCTCTTATGATCTCAATTATCCACAAATTGATAAATATTTCTTGGTCAGTTTTTTTTATCTTTCAAAAAAAAAATCACTACCTTCTTTATAAGAAAACAAAGATAATATCCAAATTTTAATCTCTCATGTACCTTTTATATAAAACTTCTCTTACTAGGAGGATGGCCAATTGGATCATCTTGCTTGGAGAGTTTGATATTGAGTATGTCAGCAAGAAGGTAGTTAAATGACAAATGTTCACTGATCAACTAGTTGAATCTCCTTTACTTGGAACTGAACCATTGGGTTAGGAGCTTCCATATGCTTCTATATTATATATTGAGAAATATTCCACATAGCAGATATACTTTGATGGGTCATTTACCTTTACTTTCTTAGGAGTAGGTGATGTTCTTACCACCCCTACAAGTGATTTGATTCCTTAGGCTTTCATACTTTCTTTCCCATGTACAAACAATATAATTTAGTATGAAGTCCTCATTTTAGGATTGAAATTTTTTATACGATGGAATATCAGATAGGTCATGGTTATAGGTGATTCCCAACTGATCATTAAACAGGTGAACGAGGAGTATAAGGTCAAATATGAGAAGCTCATCTTATACAAGTGAATGGTAGATACTTTAAAATAATATTTTTTGTAAATCACCTTCTAATAGGTACCAAGAGCATAGAATTGGTTGGAAGATGTCATGGCTACCATTGGATCACTCATATGACTATCTCTAGACACCAAGGAATTTAATTTTTGTATTGATCATTTGACGGTACCTGCATATGAAATGTAAGAATTGTGTTTGGTATGTTAAGTTGTTAGTCCCTTTTCCCCCTATTACCTTGATATATTTAATTACTTACATGATGGTACCTTCCCTCCCAACATCACCCATTCCGAAAAAAACCCCTTATCCATCGAATAGCCTATTACACCCTACTTGGGGTAAATCTATCTTGTCAAGGCTATGATGGGACTTTGTTACATTATCTAAATTCAGAAGAGTTTCTCTTATCAATCAAAGAGGTGCACAAAGGCATATGTGGGGCTTATACTAGTGGAATGGTTCTTACCAGTTAACTTCTAAGAGTAGGATACTAACGGCCTATTATGGAAATAGATTTTTGTTAGAATGTGAACAAATTTTTGTTATATCAAAAACATGGCAATCTAATACATGCTTCATTGAAATATTTGTAACTTATCATGCCACCATGGCCACTTTTAAAATGGGGACTTGATCTCATAGATTATATCACACCAACTTCCTTTGATGGCCACAACCACATTATCACTACCACAGAGTACTTACCAAATGGGTAGAGGTTGTTCCTCTCACCTATGTTACTGGTGTGTATATTGCTAAATTTATCATGAATCACATCATCTCCTATTATGAAATACCTTCTACCATTGTATCTGACAATGATAAATCTATTAAGAACAAAAAATGAAGGAATTTTGTTAATGATTTCAAATCCATTGGAAATGGTATAACCCTTATTACCCTCAAGGTAATGGACAGGTTGAAGCCTTGAATAAGACTCTTGTTTGTATCATGGAAAAAATGGTTAGTAAAACTGGTCATAATTGGCATCTTCAAATCCATCCTAGCCTTTGGGCTTATAGAACATTTATCCACACACCTATAGGTGCAACCCCATATTCTCTTGTAATTTTAACTGAATCCATTATACCCCTTGAGATTGAAATTATTTCTTTGTGGATATCCTTGAGAGATTATCTGGATAAAGATGAGAACTAAATAGAAGCTAGGCTAGGAGAGTTGGAACTATTTGATGAAAGATGCCTCTATGCACTAGATCACTTCAAAGTGTATTAGAATCGATTATGTAGGAGCTACAAAAAAAACCCATACCTCATGAATTTGAGGTAGGAGACTTTGTTCTTAAATAAAATCAGTTCAACACTACCAAAGAGTGTGAGAAGAAATGAAAGTCTGAACCTAACTGGTTAGGGACATACATTGTGCTGGTTAAATTTTGTTCACGTTCTTATAAGCTTTCCTATCCTGATGGTGATGAAATTCAAGAACCCATGTATTGCATGAATATCAAAAAATTCTATGCCTAAGAATGGATACCTGTCAAAAAATGAAAAATTTGAAAAAAATCAAGAGAAAAATAAATTAAAACAGTCAAGATAAATAAATTCATCCAAATGTGAAAACCACGCAATTGTGGTACTTTGGACAAGTCCTTTGGTGAAAATAGGTTCACAAAACCATAGGATGGTTCATTTTTCACAACCATCTCACACCTAGGGGCATGATAACTTCTTCCTAAGCTAGTATTTTTCTTGTTTCGAAGATCCTTTTGAGCCTATCCTGTGTAGCCTTGATCGGGTTGGTCCTAATCTTGTATATGTATGCATAGTTCTCCCTTGTACATTCCCATCTATCATTAGGGGCATCCAAGAACCTTCATTTTGTTATACATAGCTTTGGAAAACACCAAAAAAATTCAATTATGTCTTACCAAAATAACCCAAAAAAAATATAACATTGTCTCACAACAATACAAAAAATAGTACAAAACGTTTAAAAAATGTTCCACAAAAACAAAATAGTGTTTTCTTACATGTTTGTTTGTTTGTACATATTATAGTTTTCTTGTTTGTATATATAGTGTCTTGTCTTGTATGCTTTTAGATTATTCTCTTTTTTACTTGATTAGATTAATTCTTTCTTTAGATTATTGTGTTGTTTAGTATGTGTCTATATTAGATTTGTTAATTGTTCCTTATACCATTTTCTTATATCTTGTGTGTTACCATTTCATTTATCACATTCATATCATTGTATCTATATATACCATCATCGCATATCATCAATAAATGCTAAGATGTATCATCATAAAGTAAAATCCACATGTATGTTAAGCTAACACATCACATCACATCATATCATCAATAGGGGCCATAGGGATTATTTTTATTCCCCTCATCATAAAACATGATAAAAACATGGAATAACACACTATATCATAAATCAAAATGGGATATACATCAATTTCCATCATCATATACATATAAAAAATAATCAATTTCCATGTAGAAATTGTATCTTTATAAAAGCATATACAAAAATATTCCATCATGGGCATCAATCAAAAATATGTGCCTTCATCTCGAGGCATACACAAAAAAATACATGTACATAATCCATCAACTAATAAAATAGTCATCCCTAACTCTCTTCCATGACAGGACTATCTAGCCTATGACCAGGTGGGGGCATCTGTACTAATCTTGTGGATCTGGATGGTCTATATGACCTCATTGATCTGCTACCTAAAATTTAGTTGTAGGGAGGTTTCATATGGCCATTTGGAACTATGGTATGATATAAACCTCTATAGTACCCCACCTCACAAGATGCTGCCAAAAAATCATAAACAATATCTCTAGATCTTGTTTTCGCTGCTACACACTGAAGAGTATCGCGCTCTCCTATGATCTTCCCCATGTTTACCCTCTGCTAAGTCCTCTCTAAGGCAATTTGATCTCACTCTATAAAAATTTTATATCTCTAAGAGATATCTTTTTTTATTTTCTTCCTTAGTGCAACTTGCTCTGTAGCTCACTCCTTTGCTTTCCTCTGAAGGGTTTTTTGCTATAATAAGTGTTGCATCTACTTGCAACGTGGCCATATCTCTCTATAGTTATAAGGTTACCACTGACATCCCACCTTCGATCTCACCCATCTACCCTAGTCAAAAAACCCCCCACCCAAATAAAATAAAAAATTCAATAGCCTACCTCTTCATCATGATCCTTTATTATGCCCAATCGACTTACAAATCCTTTTCCATCACCCACAACTTTCTTACCATTTATACCCTAGGGAAAAATTTAGTGGAAAATTTTCATTAACTCATGAAAATTGAGGATTATGGAAATTCAAATTGGCAAATATTATGTTATTCAAAACCGACTTATTCGTCAAAAAATTTGGCTGACATGTCCCTTATACTATTAATTTCACCTAGATTTTACACATATATAAGAGCTTATGAATGTAATTTGCCACCATTTTGTATCATATCATGTGCATATTCACCAAAGTAAACATAAGAAAATAATCAGCCACAAACACTAAAGTCAAACATCTGAGTTGTCCAACCGTAAGGCATCCAACTCTGAGCCATCCAGCCCTGACCTGACTAACTCTGTAATCTGAACCATCCAATTCTATTTCATCCAACCCTAAGTTGTCCAACTCCTATCTATCCCACCCCTATTTGTCCAACCCCTAGCCATCTGTTGGTCATCAAATAGGACTTTACGAAGAGCAACAGTCAGGGGACAAGAAGTCCCTCCTCTTTAATGGGAGAGGTTCCCTTATTCAGAAACGAACCTATTTACAAATATACAAAACATGATTTTCTGATTGAACTTGGATATTACGAAAGTGTTTTCTATAAAGATCATCAATTACAAAAGGGCTGAGGAATGAGAGTACGAGAATGAGTAGAAAGGAAATATGTAGAATTATAGATAACAGAGTAATTCTTTATGTATGCAAAGTTACAGTGAATTGAAACAAGATCATTTGTATCATATAAATAAGATGGAATTCAAAGACACAAAGTTCTGTAAATAACATCTGCCAGAACACAAAGTTTCTTAACATAACACAGATAAATGATCTTCACAAAAATTAAATGAAAGCTTGGGGATAACAGATATCAGATAGACAAAGAATGGAAAGCCCTTCTGTATTGATTTCTTTATGATCTATTTACACTTTCAGAAAATAAACCAAGTTCTTCCTCCTCCAAAATGGCGTGGAGAGGCCATTATATAGCTTATAAATCAATTACTCTTTGTAACTACTTCTTTTAACTAAATATTAGTTAAGGATTGCTAATCGCAATACCTCAACTAATTACAATGAATTCGAGAAAAAGAATTAGAAAAGAAGAGAAGAAAACGAAGAAGAAGACAGGTGGTTACGACTGGGAGGGACCCACTGACTTCAAAATTCGCTGCCTGAATCTCTTCAATGCCTCGGCTATGTCTTTGCCACGAGGGACTGACGTGTTGGTTGTAGACTGACCCCAAAATCCGAGACACTTCTCCATTTCTTTATCAAACTCAACATGAGTATGATAATCTTTATTTTCTTCTTCAATAGTAGATTGAAGAGAGCAGATCTCCTTCATTTTCTCTTTAGAGATGGAGCTTTCCTTGAATAGATTATCTTTGACAAAAGCTCTGAATTGAGCTTTGATTTCTTGCAAAGAAAGGGACACACCAGAAGTTTCATCCTGAAGATGACAATGTATATCTTTGAAAGCTGATACAACCAGTGTCTTGAAAGCTTCACCCTTCTGCCAGCTATTCTTCAGCTCTCCCAAAGCCTCCTCTAAGACTTTGATCTTCCACTCCATGCTGTAAACCCAGGACTTTGACAGATTATCCTTTACATCATCAAAAACCTTATTTACCAATAAAATGTTCTCATCTGTCTATCCCATGAGACAGAGGTATACTATGCAACTGCTCCAGAGTTTGAGCTCTTTATCTATGATCCCGATAGTGGAGGAGAACTTCTGCTGCAAATTGTTCACCTTTTCGTGGAGTTTGAAAGCTTCATCGATGAAGTTCAATCCTGCAACAAACATATCTTCCACCATAGCCTCCATAGCTCTGCCATAGACAGAATACTTGTGCATGTCTTTGATACTCTGTACTTCATCTTGGCTCAAAATTACAGGTGGTGGAAGAGTAGTCAATGGGGTAGGGTCCAAAACTTTGTCCTTAGACAAAAGAGATTTGATGAAACCTGTGAGAATCTGGGCCTATTCCTCCAACTGTTTAATAGTTTTCTTCCCTTTCTCTACCATCCCAATGACTCTTGTGACCGTTTCCTAGAGGTTGTGGATCTCACCTTCAGGAGTAGACTCTCCCATTGGAATTCTTGATAGTTCTAAGTCAGATGCCTACAAGTCTTGCTCTGATTTGTCTACTGTAGGCTTAGCAATCTCCAAGAATTGCTGACCTTGAGCATCAGACACTATTCTGGAGGTGATTTTGGATTTCTTGGCACGAGAAGGAGTAGTGCCCAACAAGGCTACGACAACATCAAAATTTGACCCTGAACTCTGAGAGGAAGATTTCCTCTTCCTACTGTCAACAAAAGGTTGCACCCATGCAAAAGAGGAAGAGGAATCAGTAGGAGGGGAAAGAGGACCAAGAGACATAGAGCTCATGACGCTCAAGGTTTGCACAGATGTGGTCTCAAGTTGAGATGTGAGTGGGGCGCTAGAGACAATTGCTGCAGAGGAATCAATAGCACTTGGAAGTTCAGTGCTCTGGACCTCCTTATCTTTATCTGTTGGATCTTCAGGAGCATTTGCAGGGGCTGGCATTTCACTCTCTTCACTTTCACTGAGAACAATGATGTTCTCTAGTCCCAAAGGCACTTCTACCTGCTGTCTTTGAGGATCTTTTTCCATAGGCTCCTTCTTAACCTATTTGAGTTTCTTCTGGTACACTTGAGTGGATGAGGAAGGAGTGGAAGCTGCAGGTCCTTACGTTGATGAGGCAGGAGGGGTTTGCATAGGTGTGTCTGATATGGGGTTCGATGCTTCCCTCCTTGGTGTTGAAACATCCTTAGAAGAGGATTCTCCTGAGTGCCTTCTGAGCTCTCGAACTTTCCTGTCAAACTAGACCTTAGTCCTGACTAAGACTAGAGCAAGGATCTCGACCAGATCATCTTTCTCTTTCCTGTTCCAATCCAATTCCTCCAAGGGAGTGTGATTAACCACATTGTCATACTCATATGAGTATAGATCAGAATTTTCATCCTGGAGTCCTTTAGATACTTGGTACAAGCCAAGTTCTTGAATCAATTGCAGAGAAAACCTGCCATAGTGCCTCTTTCTAGCTTCAAAATCATCTGCACAGTTAGCCCAGTCATCTTCTGTATCTGCCCTATGATGATATATTATCGTGATGTTCTGTTCAATGAAATTCTTCAAGTCGAAGCAAGTTCTTGGCTTGAAGAAATGAACAGTGATAGGAACCAGGGCTCTTTCTATGTTCTATGCGTCCAGGGCTGTTTTACAAGTGTAATTTCCTAAAGAGATGGGAAAGTGCAAACCAGAAATCTTCTTGTCTCTGCAGGTTCTGTGCAATTTTTATAATTTCCTACATACTTCTATCAAAGCCATCTTATCACTGCAGAACATGGGAAGCCTCAGAGGGGTTCTCTCATAGCCAGTAAGCCTGATATAGGAGAATTTTCTGAATTGGATAAAATAGGCACCGTAGTGCGATATCAGGTTCATGGCTTCATCAGAAAACCTTCTAGCAGTATCACCTTCAAGCAGCCTGACCACGTACATGGTGAAAGCATCATTTACTCTTCTGAAATTGCGATTGCTGGTCTCTAGGGTGAACTGCGGGCAGTAGGCATATATAGGATCATCCTTGTGGGCATCAATGTAAGAAAAACCAAACCATTGCCTTGATGCTGCCAGAGTATACATCAGGTACGAAGTCATGTAGAACTTCTTCGTTTGTTGTACATTGGAGAGCTGCTCTGCCAAATTCATGCTGATGATTTCCACCCAGTTGATATTTTGAGTTCCCTCACACACCATGCTGATGAGTGGGCACATCCAGAAATGGAATTCGTTAGTAGAAGGTAAGCCCATAACCCGAGCCAGTAGGATTATGAAATCTGACAACTCTTCATTGAAATCTGCTCGGAAGAGAGTCTTCGATAGACAAGACGCTCCCTTATTAGGTTTTTTAAGCCATGACTTCGCCACCCGCGCCTTGTATTTGTCGCTGTCTTGATTAAACAGGGCCTGTGCTTGATCCTAGGAAACAACTATGGCATTATCCATCTCTAGGATCCTCACAGTGGTGCTAATGGCAGCAGCATCTAGCTTAGCGATGAGTTCCCCGTGTACATTGGTTAATTCGCTCAAATCAGGGTCGAAGTGAGCTCCACATGAAAGCACTGTATCAGCACATTGCACCGAGATTGGGAAACCTCCAGGAAAAGCCAAACCGCTATCGTGAATCATCTGCGCCATTGGTGTAGGGTTTGCATCTGCCATCCTTGCCCAAAAATCACTGAAGTCAAGATGACGAGCTTCACTGTCCCCAATATTGTGAATGGCATACTCTAGTGGCGAGATTTGTTCCTGTCCCTGAAACTTGATCTTCATATTGATAGTAATCCGGAGGATAGAGCCGCAAACTAGACTTGGGAAGGAATTACAGAGGGAGGGGATACACATGCAGGTTTTTTGATTGCAAGGGTTCGAGCAAAGGATAACATGGAAGCAGTGTGAAAAATGCAAAGGGGGTATGCTCATTATATAGCCGATTAGAAGAGAGAAAGACAATGAATGCACATTTAATACATACCTACCAATTTGAATAAGCATGATATTCGGGTAGAGTGGGAAAAATAAGCACGAATGGCACTTGGTTCATTTGGGACATGTGAGACGCGAATGCGTGAAACATGTGGCTCGGCCGATTTGGGCGAAGTGGGGAAAAGACGCACAAATGCCTTTTGGGACATGCGGGATGCGAATGCGTGAAACAAGCGACTCGGCTGGATTGGACGAAAAGGTGACAATGGGTCCGGAAGAGTTTGGGACATTTCAGACGCAAAAACGCAAAGTACGCGGTTCGAGTGAATCGGCCGAAAATGGAACAACTTTCCCGATTGAACCTGGGACATTTGGGACAAGAAGGTGCGAAGTACGCGGTTCGGGTGTTTCGACCGAAAATGGAACAACTTGCACAATTTGACTTGGGACATTTGGGACAAGAAGTTCTGACGAGCCTGAAAAAGACAGACTTCGGGGAAACCGGCCGATCGGGGAACAAAGCGCACTTTTGAACTTGGGACGCGCAGGACAAAAATGTCTGACAAGCCCGAAAAACACACAAAATGACCCAAAAACGTAGATTTTCTCAATTTCTCGACCTTTAACATTTTCAGTACAACAGAGAAGACACTTAAACTCAAAATTTTGAATTTTCACTTTCTTAAGAGCTGGGAATTGTGAGTGGACAACACCATCCAACCCCTAGTTTTCCAACCCCTAGCTGTCCAGCCCTAAGCCATCTAACCCCTTGCCATCCAACCCTTGAACCGTCTAACCTATAGCCATTAAACCCTTAGTTGTCCAACCCTTTACCGTCCATTCTTAGAGCCTTGGAACATAAGAGCCACCCCTAAGGGACTAAGAAGTAAGCAGTCATGGATGTTAGAAATCAAGGAAAGAAGATTACAAATTTAGCAAGTTCAAAAAAGGGTGTCAATAATTTGATTGGCTACTTTGGAAAATCGTAAAAAATTAAGTCAATTTCTATTTCAGCTAAAAATATTGGTATGTGGAAATTGTTATTTACTAGTTATTTTATCTTACAGAATTTAATAATTATGTTTATGATATTGTTATTAGAACTCTTTGACATTTCTACTCTTTAAAAATATAACTATAGATAAGATTAATACTATATAAGTAAAAAAATTATAAAATTATTTGCAGAAGTTTTAGAAATTCCTTCACAGAATAATCAATTTATAGATATTGATGATCCATTATATGTTGAGGAAAACATTCCATCCCTTGATGAAATACAAGTACAAGAAAATTCATCGAACTCTTATGATACACCAACAAAGGAAGCTTCTACTCCAAGGTCTATTTCCAGAAAAAGGAGACATCAAATTCAAAATATTTCTACTGATAGCCCAGATGCAGAAGTTGAATCCCAAGGAAAAAAATAAAATATGTTAGAAGAAAGATGGAAAACTAGACAATTGGAAGGAAATTCCAGTTCGAATGGGCTGCAAAATATCCTTTTATTGAACCTGTGTACACTGAAAAATTGTAATGATGTTCCAACATAATGTCGATGTAAAATATGTGGTTGGAAATAGGGGAAGGATCACACGATGCAGCTCAAGCTAGACACAATTTAAAAACACTGTGGGAAAATATACATTTCCCAAAAGCTTAAGGATGACAGCATAGTCAGAACACATAAATGGAAAGATGTAAAAGATTGTCTACATGTCAAATACGCAGAAGAGTATGAAAAGGAATAAAAAAGTATCAAATATTTAAATGAAAAAGGTGGGACCATAGTATCAAAATCAAGAAAATCTATAGAGGAAGAGATGCAAGTAAAGGGTATTGAATTTGCAACCGTATTTCATATAATGAAAAGGGGAAGACCAATGTCAGATTTCAGTAAAAATAAAATGTTGTATCAAGTTACTGGTTTAAATAATTTTCCTCAATCTCATTGGTCAGATAAAAGTGGCTGGGAGATTGCAAAATGTCTATCTCTGGTAGAGAAGGAGGATCTGAAACTATGTGTTCAAAAGGCAAAGTATATTTCCCTTTCTTTAATGAGGTTACTGTAGTCAATAATACTTCATGGATATTAATTCATGTTTACACATTTTCTAATGAAATAAGGACTCCACACTTCTTGGAAATTCATAAAATGATGGAGAATTGCAATTATGAAAATATTTATAAATCGGTGGTGTCAAATATGAAGGGTATCACCGGAATGGATGACTTTTCCATTATAATAAAATTAGTTTGTGTCGGAACTGATGGTGCAGCTATATGCAGGGAGCTAAAAATAGTCTATGTGTTAGACTTTAGACAACTATTGCTCCTTATATGGTTGTTGTCCACTGCATGGATCACAAAATGAATATCACCTACAAAATTGTGAGCACATTTGAAAATGTAGCTAAAGTGGAGGAATTGATACGTGATCTCCATGCCTATTATTCTTACAGTCCTAAGATATTTTTAGAATTTCAAAAACTTTCTATTGGAATGAAAGAGGGAAAAAAACTTCTCAAAGATGTAGATATCAGATGGATATCTATGTACGAACTTTCCTGTAGAATATATGATGAATATCCTTCACTGACATGATTTATGTTTAAATACCACAGGGATGTAGATAAAGCTAAAGATCTATTGTGTCATCTAACTGACATAGAAAATTTACTCACACTTTGCGGTATTTTTCCCATGTTGAGGGAGCTTAATGTTTTAACGAAGCATGCTCAAGATTGTTCTTTCTACATTACAGACTTTATAAGACTCAGAAGACGTGTTTCCTGGAGTCTAGAAAGTTTATATATTTTTGATGGGAGTTTTCAAGGTGTTGCTTTTGAAAACTTGAATGCATTAACAGATCTAAAAAATTCTATGTGCTTCTTAAAGTATAATATAAATGATCATCTGTGTATAACAACACATGGAAGAGAGATTCAACTTCATACGTACCAAAAAAAATTGATATGGATAAGTCAGAAATAGAAGAAGTAAGAGTGACACGAAATTTATATGATGTAGTATTAATGGAAACTAGGAATAAGTTGAGAAAGATCTCTGAATCGTTAGCTAAAGAGATCCAGGAAAGATTCAAAAATGATAAAATACTTGAAGTAATGGGAGTTGTAAATCCACAGTTTTGGAATTTTTCTGGTGGCAAACCTTATACATCTATCAGTCCTTTATTTGTCAGAAATATGGGTGATCTAACTGATCATTTCTGTAAGACTGAAGAGATAAATGGAGTTTTTGTAGAAGGAATTTTTGAAAGAAAAATACTTAGTTCATAGTCAATGTATTTTCCTAATACAATGATACGACAAGTTCAGCTTCTACAAAACCCACAGGATTACGGTGCAATGAAAAGGATTTGGAAAGATATCTGTTCTAGTAGTATTCTAAGTGAAGATTTGATCGAGTATATTAAGATGTATGAGTTTTGTCAAATAATGATTCTGGGTTCTGTGGAAGATGAGAGGGTTTTCAATGCACTATCCTTTTTAAAGTCAAAATTTTAAAGCAGATTGGATAGGAATCTAGAAAGTTGTCTCATATTGTATGTATCGAGTTAATCAGTGGAGTATTTTCCATATGATAGATCAGTGGCATTGTGGAATTCACTAGTAGACAAAAGAGGAGTTAGTAATATTTTGCTTGACCCAAGGGATCGAGACACATCCACAAATCATGCTACAATTTATTTCCAAGACACAAATGAAATTTTTTCTCCAGGATTGTTTGAATTCACATAGATTTCATTTCTTCTATAAATTATTGAGACTACTTATGTATTTCATTCAGTGATTACAAATTTCAATAAATGCAATATTATATTTGTCATTATTTGATCCTTTGCCATTGGAACAATGTCATTATATGTTTCAATTATGCCATTTGTTTTTTTATGTTTGGTTTTCAAATTCAGACTGAAATAAGGACACATTCATCTTTTATATTTGTTAATTTGTTTATTTTACATCTGTAACAATGCAAAAGGACCATTGAGCAGCTGGATAACATTGATGTTGCCCACATGACAACTTTGGGTATGTTCCATTCCTAGAAGAATATTAAGACCAGCATTGACAAAGCTGCCAAAAAGTAGTTGTAGGTGCTTTAGCTGTTCTTGTCTATTTTTATGTTGTTTTTTTGCGGTCTCTCTACTGCTTTTTTGTAATATTTTTGTTGTTTTGTGTTGTTTGGGTAGCTGTTCTTTGGCTACTTTGAGCTTCATTGTCACATTTGGATTCTAATCCTTTTTTCTCTGGTTTTCATTCCTATTATGGCTCCTAGGCCATCTTTTGTACTCAAGGGTATAGTCCCTTTCAAAAAACTATTTGCCAATAATAATAAAAAACAATTCAGAAACGTAAAGTAACAAATAGTGTAAATTTAAGCAACATCTACGTAAACAATAGAAAAGAAACATAGTTTGTATTAACAACATATAATAACATTTTACAATTCTAACTTCCAAAGTTATTTTGAAATTGATCTCTCATGTGGTGAATTACTTTATGAAAAAAGTACAAATTCATAAAGCATTGTCGGCCAATACAATTCAAAAAAGGGGTTGTTATAACATATCAAAGCTTCCGGACAAGCTATGTCATATAAGGACACATTAGGAGGTCATCCTCTTTTCTACCTATGATTCAAAATCATAGTTGTGCTTACGTTTGCCACACAAAATAAAAACTAAAAAAGGGTTGGCCATAATATTTTAATTTGTATAGGGCTGGCCTCTAATTTATCAAATTTTATGATGCAGGTGAAGCGAAGGAATCTGCTACATCTATACAGAGATAGCTGTTATAACTCTTGATGCCTGAAGATATCCTACTGCAGTGTTGATATTTTCTAATATATTTAGCTCCTCCCTCGTTACATCTCCTACAGACAAAGTGTTGCATCTGCATCTGTATTTTCCTTATCAATGTATTATTTTTTTTATTAATAACAATGAGTTTTTCCTTCAACTGTATAAAAGAATTCAGGGTTTTGCCGACACTCTTCAAATGTGCTTAAAAAAAAGTTGCTTCTTTCTTTAAATTTTCATATTTTTCCTGTAAAATAGAAATATTAAATTTTTAATCTATCATAATCCAGATAATATGAAAAATATATTGCAGTGCTTATAATATCAGATAATTTTTAGTTTTTCATATAAAACTAAATTCCCACTCACAACAACTTTCTCTTTTTCTCCATTTTCTATTACAACATTAGTCTTGTCTTTAGGCCATTTGTTAAAGTAAGCATGTGATTCAGCATTGAGATTCTCCAACTTGTTTAGCATTATGTCTATAATTTCATCATTGTAATCATTACTATATGAAATTTTCCTTGATTGAGATTTACTTAGCAAAACATCCTACCATGTTGGTTGGCTCTCTACAGTAGTGAACAATGAATACCTTTGAGCATGATTATGGTATCTTGTATTTATTTCTTTTACAAAAAAAGTTTCTCTCCTCTCCCAAGACTGCACCAAATCCACATTATACATTACAACCTCTTGAAATGTTGCCCCCATACTATCTGATATCATATTTTCTGATATAAAATGTGTCTTTTCATCATCTATTTATGGAGCATCCCTTGGGGGAGGAGGAGAGTCATTTTCCTGTATTACAAGCACATTTTGTTGTTGAGGCGAAGTAAATTGAATCATATCGTGGGTGTCAAAATAGTTACCCTTGTCTGCATCAGCATTATCAAAGCCTAAATAATCCTCGTCAAGGGCGATGTTGTTGAAAATTTGTGTGGTTTTTACACTTAAAACACCACCTAGTGATAGTCTAGGAAATTCGGTTGTAGCACGATGAATTGTTCATGTTGACTTTGTAGGAATCCCAATATTCTTTCCTGAAGTCCTCCTTTGTGTTTGTACTTGATGTGTTGGAGGAATTCATGGCCTCCTTGCAAGCGGAACATGCCCTGAAGCCATATTACCTGCATGAAGCAAACAACAAATTGTTAGAATATAATGGTTGGGATTTGTAAATGCTAAAAAATTGTAAGGAAACAAAACATGTAAATCAAACTACCATACAATATACCTTGCATAGACAGAGACACAATCGTGACATTTTGATCTCCACACTCGGAATGAATTTGATCTTCATCATCAAACTCAGTAGTTTTTTAATATAATACATGTAGAAAAGATCAATAGAAATATTAAAATACATAATCTATATTAATTGTTTTAATTTATAGTTTATATAAAAAGATAAATTCATTATTCATACCTGTAGTTAAATTTGATGGTAAATGTGATGTGTATAGTGACCCCTAAGTCACTTTTGACGAGGTCTTACTAGTGTTGATTCTGTTGAATCCATGTCAGAATCAGCAGAGACCTCTGGAGGGGCTTTACCTCTAGCAATTGCCTCCTTATGTGATGTTGCAGTTACAATTTTTCTCTACAAAATAAAATCATACAAATATTATTTTATTCAAAATATTGAAATTGAAATCATTATAGCAAGTAAACAGTAAAAGTAATTGTTACCTATTGTTCTTCGAGACTAAGGCCAATCATCTTATCATTGAATACAATAGGCATATTATGTTTCATCAATTCATAGTACGCTTCATAATAGAAAGAAAGAATAAAATTGCAACAAGAGAATATAGTCCTGGATTTATCAGTTTTATTAGATTTGCGGGCATGGGAGATATCTGATTTTATTCTATTGGACTAATAACTGCACCAATCAAATTGTTTATCTGCTAGTGTCTGTAATAAATATTGAACTACCTAATACAAATTGTCTACAGATCTATCCTGTAATACAATCCTGGCCTGAAAAAGTGATGTAACTGTAATAAAGAATTTTTTTGTAATACCTTGTAAGAGGTCTCTTGATGAACGATTAAGATGAGCTACAACTACAAAAAAGAAATGTTAAAGCCTTTGTGTGGTCGAGTAATGTTAATAAAAAAATAATTTGAGAATAATAAACTTACCATCAACCTGTACATTGTAATGAGACTCCAAAAATAATTGTCTTCATCTGTAAGGACAACCTTTGTAGTAACGGGTAGCTTATTTTTGAAAGGTAAGACTGTTCACCGATACACGTCCTCGGGTTCAACAAAAAAAGAAATTTGACAATGTTTCTGATGGAAGAGAAAAATGGAAAATTATCCATTACTTTTGTTGTAAGAGGTGAGAAGGTAATCAAGGATTGGTGTATCCGTGTCAAATTAGGGCATGTTCACAAGCCCGGGAAATTCTGATTTTTTGAGCCAATCCTTTGGAGCGTATTTTGCTTTTAGTCAAGATAAAATATTTGGGTACATGAGGTTTTTGTATTGAAATTTGGGTGTAGGAATAGATGTGGTACTAGCCATTGCTGAAATTTTGGAGAAGTGAAATTTAGGTGTAAAATTGGAGAGCTCAGAGCACTGGAAATTTACGTATAAAAGTGAAAAAATGAACCTTAAAAGGGTATTTATAGGGACCAGGTGTATCATTAATGAACATTAAATTCATTGGTATCAAAACCAAACCCACACATGTAACTACTGTAGGATTAACCATCCAAATACTGTAAACCCTAACCATTACTCAACCAATCCATTAGTTATCTAGACTCTAACAACTTACATGTCTAACTCACTGACCAACCAAGAGCCGTCTAACCCCTCATTCGTCCAACCCACCCATCTAACCCTCCCATCTAACCAACCCATCTAACCCCCTACCCAACCCACCCATCCAACCCTTAGCCAACCAACCCTCATTGGTCCAACCCACCACGTCCAACCCTTGCTCATCCAACTCCTCACCTGTCCAACCCACCTGACCAACCATTGCTCGTCCACCCCCTGCCCGTCCAACTCCTATCCGTTCAACCCACCTGTCCAACCATTGCTCATCCAACCCCTTCCCGTCCAACCCCCACCATCCCAACCCTCCCATCTAACCCTCCTATATAACCCACCCATCCAACCCACCCATCTAACCTACCCGTCCAACCCACCCATCCAACCCATTCGTCCAACCCACCCATCCAACTCACTTTTCCAACCATTGACCATCCAACTGTTGACCATTCAACCATTGACCGTCCAACCCACTTTCCAACTCACCTGTCCAACCTGTCCATCCAAACTACCTGGCCAAAATTGTGAAACAAGGGAACAATCCTATGTGAAATCGCCTTTTCCATAAAACATTTTTCATAAATTCACCAACGATTCAAAAGTTGATTTATGAGATTCACCAATGATTCAAAAGTAATTTTTCAGAGGGGTATTTTTTAAATGAACCTTGTTAGACCCCCATCAGCTACCATAATGTCATCACTTCCTGTGAGACTTTATTCTCTTTAGCCCATACCTTCCACCTGACCTCTACAAACCACCTTCACCACACCTCCATTATCACCTTGGCTAACCCATCTTCTGCCACCATCCATTTTTCCTTCTAAATCACGTACGCCTCCTTCACCTTTACCCAGGAAGGTGCAATCAAAGTTGAAAAAACCCCTACCCTCTAAATAGGTAGTTAGACCTACAACCTCTTCCGTTGCTAGTTCATCTACTAGACCTTTACCAAAAAAGATACAACCTAATACTAAGACAATACCACAATCACCCACCATTCGACCCAAACGCACACTCACCTCACACTGTGATCCATTGGTTGGGTCGCCTGCCAATATTTTAGCCAACCTTGTAGAGACCTTTGTCATAAAATTACCACCACTTAGACCTTAGGACCCACTCAAACCCAAACCAAAAGGGTTTAAAAAAACCAAAATTTACACCTACCATCATCTTCCAGGACATGATGTAGAGAATTGTAAGGCTCTAAAAACTATTATGCTCCAACTATGTCCTCCTGAAGCAAATTTTGACGATGATGATCTTCTAGATGAGGAATCTATCCCACCTTCACCAATCACCACACATTCTCACCCATTACCAATTCAGTGCCTTGCATCTCTACCTCCACAACCTTTTTACCCACCACCAACATTTTAGATCAACATCGTCCATATCAGAGAGTTAGCTAAGCCTCCACCTAAATTTCAGTGTGCTCAACTTCTTTCACAAAAATATTGTCCCACATTCTATTACCCACCATGTTGTTACACTTATCACAGCTCACTTTCTCCTTCACCCCATATCAATATGGTTATCATTGTTACTCGCACCCAAAAAGACAAAGGGAAAGTGAAAATAACCAGCCCATCTGCCAATCTTGTGCCTAACATACCATCTACACCCACACCCAAAATCACCATTTGGGGACCCACATTTCCTATTTCTGATGGGGTCACCCATTGTACAATGATAAAAAAAACTACACCAATCCCCTTCAAAAATGTCTTTGTACGACCTCGTCCAAACCTACAAGTCACATCCACAAGCCCTCATGGAGGTTTTACAATCCATCAAGGTTTTACCCAACGATCCCACTCATGTGGCCTCCATTATCACCCCTCACCATGTCGACTCTCTTACTAAATCATCTCCTTCCTCTACCCCGACTACCACTCATCAAGTGTCTTCCCTCAGTTTCTCTAATGAGGAGATCATACCTCTCTAATCGGATGACCTTGATCCTTCTTTTTTTATCTTCATCTATATTGATAATATATGTGTTTGATGCATTATGATCGAGGGTAATTCTAGCATCAACATCACCTCCTCCCACGCATACAATCAAATACACATTCCTTCAAATTTCATGCATAATAACCAAGTTATGTTGCGTTCATTCAATGATGCCATCACTTCCACCCTTGGTACCATCATTCTCCACATTCATGTGGGCCCCTGTACTATGACGAAATTATTCTACGTTTCAGAAGGGAAATTCTAGTATAACTTGTTGCTTGGCCAACCTTGGATCCGTGTCATGGGTTGTGTTCCTTAAAATTTACATCGTTGTGTCAAATTTGAACGTGAAGGACATGACTATACCATCCCAACTGACCCTTTTCCATTTAAAACTTGCAACATGTTGTACCAACCTAATTATGTCCTCGTACTAGTTAAGGATTATACCACTACTGCCACTTCTCCTTCACCCATAGCCTCATCCACCTATACTACCACTACTTCTCTCATACCTAATTCATCCATACCCACTACTACCCACAACCTTTGTAGCTGACCCATCCACCTTCCAACCAACCAATGCTTCCTCTTCCCAATCACCTATTGATTCATTTATTCCCACCACCCACATATCTACTACCGATCCCTTAGAAGTTATTTTCCAATGTCTCGCCCTAGCGGAGTACCTCCTGTACAACATCGACAAATTACTTACTCCTCAATAGTATGTTAACCTATGCCAACACCCTCGGTATGACCATTGCATAAGAAAGGTCTTTCCTTATTGTCCTCCCAGCTTTCGTACCAACTTAACATATGGCGGACTTGATACTTCCACCTACTCACTTGAGCCGCATTCCCAAATGTGACCATTTTCCTCTGACCTCCAATCTCTCACCAACTATCATTTTTCCCACACTCTCCTTTACTGATTTCCATGGAAAGGATTTGGCTTCGATTTTTATGAACATGGCTTCCATACTGTCATCCCCTGTACTACAGGTAAACACATCGACTACAATGGTATCAGCTTTCCTGAACCATCTTCAAAGAAATCCCATGTCAAACTTATTGAGGATGATGAACCTTCTTCACCCCATTTACCAAATTCACCACCTTCACCCATGGAGTAAATGGATCCAGAATCCATTCCTCCTAACTTTTTTTTTCATAAACACCATTTCCTTAGGACCTCTAATTTATCAATGTGGTGGCGAGGCTCCCTCTTCTCTTCCCTTCATGTACCCTGACATGATCGAAGATGATACACCATCCATTATAACAGGAAAATGATTCTATTATAACCTACCTTGGTGTGGAAGATTCTTATATTAATCGGTCGTTGCCTTCTAAGATGCAAACCATCTTAAATGAATCAACATTTGAAATCAATATTAACACTCAGGGCAACCCACACATTCTAAATATAGGCCAATATTTAGATGTTGGTGAAAAGGAATCTTTTAATTATTTCATATGGGATCATAGCAACGCTTTTACTTGGTCCTATGCTGATATGCTCGGTATTGACCAAAACATTGTGGTCCACAATATCATCACTATTCCTGAAGTGAAACCCATAAAACAAAAGCTGCAGAAAATGCATCCTTGCATTACCCTTCTTGTCAAAGAAGAAATTCAACACCTTTTTTATTATTTCCTTCATCCTTCCCATTGAATATCCCCAATGGATCTCTAACATCATTCTTTTCATAAAAGCAACAGGGGGACTCCATATTTACATGAATATCCATGACCTCAACTTAGCTTGCCCCAAAGACGAATTTCCTCTACCAAGTATTAACCAACTAATTGATCTTACCGCTGGCCATGAGATGATATTACTCATGGATGGTTTCGCAAGTTATAACCCAATATTACTCGCCCCAGAAGATCAACACAAAACCACCTTCATCACTCCTTGGGGGACCTTTTTCTATCAAGTCATGCCCTTTGGCCTTAAAAACACTGGTGTTACATATCAATGGTCTATGACTTATATCTTCCATGACATCATGTATCGTATATTGGAATATTATGTAAATGGCCCTCTTACAAATTAAAACCATCAGACCAAACACCTTACTGTCCTGAAGGTCATCTTTGACTGTATCATCAAATATTGTGTTCACCTTCAACCAAAGAACTTTGTCTTCACTATTCTCTCAGGAAAGCTCCTTGGTTTTATCATTTTTTTATGTGGCATAGAATTTGACCCCACTAAAATCAAGGCTATTCTCAAAATGCCTCCACCTACTAAAATTTTCTAACTTTGTAGTTTGCAAGGTAAGTTGCATTCTATTCATTGTTTTATTTTGTATGTTTATGACCGCTGCCACCCATTTCATCATCTCCTCAAAAAGGACATCTCCTTCAAATGGGATGATGAATACCAAAAAATCTTTGAGGCCTTAAAACAATACCTTTGCCAACCACTTGTACTCATTCCTCCTAAGGAAAACCAACCACTTTACCTTTACATTTCTGCCACAGATCATTCCTTGGGTGCCATGCTCGCTCATCCCAACGAGAAACACTGGGAGTAGGTGGTTTATTACATAAGTCGTACTCTTTTGGACTATGAAACTAGATACACCCACATTGAAATAATCTACTTAGCCTTAGTTTTTGTTGCCACTAAACTTTTTCATTACCTACTCAATCACAAAACCTTTGTCACCACAAATATTGACCCCTTACATTACATGTATGCCAAGCTCTACCAATATCAACATTTTTCACATTGGATAATTCTTATCGCAGACCTTGACCTTGAATTCATCCATCAAAAGTATATCAAAGGTCAAACTATCACTGACCAACTTGCAGACATACCCCTCTCTAGAAATCAATCCTCTAACTTTGATTTCCCTAACGAATCCATCGCTACCCTTTATTTGGACCATACCATTTACCAAATGACCTTATTATTTGACGGTTCAAAATGTCAGCGTGGGGGTGGTGCAGTTGTTATCATCATTCCTCTCAATGGTGAACCTATTCCACTATTTTTTAAACTATATTTTTATTGTACTAACAATATCGCCAAATCTGAAGCACTTGTATTAGGTCTCCAAGTCACCATCACCTTAGATGTTAAATCGATTAATATCTTTGGTGACTCCCAACTGATCATAAATAAAGTTAATGGCATAAGCCAATGTCATAATGAAATACTTCAAAAATATAAGCATCATGTTGACATACTTTTAACTACCTTTAATTGTATGAGATTCAAACAACCCCACGCTCTACTAACAAATTTGTGAATCCAATGGCTTGTCTTACATCTCAGATACCCGCTTCACCCTTTGACTCAAAAATATTTGTCATAGTACAAAGGTTGCAATCACCTTATTATTTATTTTCAAACGTCAACCTCGTCGGAACCGTTGAACCCGACCCATATGACCTTAGGTATAAGCAGTTTGTGGATTACCTTTCCCTTTCAATTCTACCTTCTAACCTTACTCTTAATTGATAACACACCTTTCTAAAATGTGTCTCTCGCTATGTCATCATGGGTGGTCATATTTATAAACATAGCTTCAATGTTATTCTCTTATGATGCCTTACAAGTTATGAAATTCCCTACACCATCAAGGAAGTTCATGACAGAATTTGTGGAGGTCACTTCAGTGGTTTAGTTGTTGCTAAACACATCCTTCACCTAGGCTATTATTGGCCAACCCTCAACCATGACTGTTGTGACTATGTCAAACATTGTTTGAAATCTCAATAGCACGATAATATTCATCACACACCTAGTCATGCCTTATAGGTCACACGAGACCTTTGGCCTTTCTCTCAATGGGGTTTGTATCTTGTTGTAGAGATCAATCCCCTTTCTTCACAACACCATCAATGGATTATCACCACTACCAATTATTACACTAAATGGGTTGAATCCATACCTCTTATTTCTAAAAAATCTAAGAAAATAGGTGAATTCATCAATCACCACATCATTTGTCACTTTGTTGTTCCTCACCATCTCATCACTGATAACGAAAAATAGTTCAAAATCAAAACCCTAAAGAAACACTGTGATGTCTTTGGTATTTAACTTAGTTTTTTGTCACCTTACTACCATAAAAAAAATGTCCAAGATGAATCAACAAACAAAACCCTAAACAAACATCTTATGAAATTGGTTGGCGATACTGGAAAGGATTGGCATACACACATTCTTTTTACCTTATGGGCTTATCGTACTAGTATTCGTACCTCAAATACTACTACACCTTTCTCTTTGGTCTATGGTACAGAGGTTTTCCTACCTCTTGAATTTTAGATTCCATCTCTTCATATCTCAATCAAAGAGATGCTCACCAATGATTATTTTTGCCTGGACTGTTTGGCACAACTCGAGTTATTAGATGAATGACACATCAATGCTCTCAACCTCCAAATCTATAAGAAATGTATTAAACATGCCTACAATAACTGTTTCCACAAATGAACCTTCCATGTCGGTGACCTCATCCTGAAGGAAAATCAACATGTAACAAAAGAGGAGAATAGTAAACAAGGAACATTTTCTCCTAATTGGCTTGGACCCTATATCATTACTCATACTTATGGATCAGATGTTTATCGTTTGTTTTCACTCGAAGCTAAACCCGAACCTGATCCCCTTAATGCCTTGCATCTTCAACCATTATTTTCTAAATCAAGTCCTATATCACCTTTTGTCTATTAAAACACTCGTCCCTTGAGCACCATTCACCTTCTGCTTACCTATTTTAAGGATCAACTACTAAACAAGAATTATGTGATTATCCATCACTTTTCAGCCTTATCTTCAATATGAGTACCATGGCTCTACTCATGGCATGATTATCATGGATACTTTTCATATTTTTCAAGATGGAATCTCATGGTCGTTCATTCCTTAAAACCTCCTTATAGTAGTTACCCTCGGTGTGTTATGGTTTTGACTTCCAAACAAGAGCCTATTTTTCTTTATAGTCTTGTCCATGACTTAAAAGTCCAAAATCACAACAATTTTAAAAATAAAATGGGATTCAAATACTTGAGTCAAAATTCCAAAAAAATAGATTATTCCCTCAAAAAGGACATTTATTCTCGCTGTTATAAATAGACTTCTCCCTCAAACGATAGTTATACAAAGCAAGTCATTATGTACATAGTCTATCACAAAAATAATACTATCCTTGCAAAAATATAATAAAAATATTGATAATCTTCTTGCATCGACCAACTTCACGAAGACCTCAAGGAGATATTATATTCATCCCACATAGACTTCCCGCATCGATCAGTCTATCGAAAAAAAAAACAATATATATATATATATATATATATATATATTTGTCATGTACTTTCCTATTTTTATCTTGGGCCTCTTGTCAAGTTGGCATGCTATCTCACACAAGGTTACGCTAAACCAACCTATTTCACCTCACTGCATTTTCACCCTAATCTCCTTCCTGCTCAAGGGACGTGCCGCAAATGTGACATCTTGTGATCATATGACTTTCTTCACCCATAGAATACTCAGTTATTCAATGCCTTTATGTTCTTACGTTCATAACCCCATAGTTGGCATGGTAGACATGTTACGGTTCTTATTAATTAAGTGGTTCTTTCTTACCTCTTACCATTCACCTTCTTCATTACTTATTGATTACCCTATACAAGTCTAGATCCTCAACACCTACATTTTAAGGATTCCCCTTTAACCAAAATTTCTTATTCCTCAATGACCTAAAAGTAAACCATGTCTAAATGCCCTAGACTCAATCATGCATAAAACCTACTAACCCATTCTTATAAACTCATCATATTCTTCCCTAGCTTATGGGATAACTACATCGGTCTGAGGCCCTTTTTTCCTTGGGGCTATGTAGGTAGCAGTCTGAGGGCATGGGGCCATTGGAGGTTAACTCAGCCACTCTTTACACTAACCAAATTTCCTCCCACCTTTTTTATTATTATTCACATTCGACCTTAGTTAGTGTCCATCTTATACATTCCTTAGAAATTACACAAACATATAAGTATATAAACACCAAAATCCAATTTTGCCCATTTTTTACCAAATATAATTCCTGCTAAATACCCTTTGCCAGTACCCACACCCAATGCACAGTACCTACATACCTAAAACTACCCATACATTTACTTAATTGTTTTTAGGGGCTTGACATTTTACCTATATCTCAGCCTTACCTATGCCATGACCTAGTTACCTTGATCTGAACTACCGGTTGTGACCGATGAACTTGTGTACTTGTTATACCTTGCATTGTTGTTATCTATGTTCCTTTAGGATAACAACTATACATTTCCTATTGTCGTGTTATTTATCCCAACCAAACCCATATTGTACCAGATCATACCTAAACATTCCTACACCTAACCTATGTTGTGTTTCTGGACCATATCCTATACCTTGGATACCTAAATCACTTCAACCTTCTTTGGATAAACCTATCAAGCTTGGATGATGTAAATTTTGCAAGCTCTTCAACCTGATACTATTTTGCAGTCTATACATGTGCTTGCATTCGATTGCAATTACCTATTAACTAATTTTACTGTGGACCATTTCCTATTACCTGATTTAACCTTGACCCATTAATTATTACCTGATTTGAATATTATCCTTGACCCAAAGTGCCCATACCCTTCTGACCTACCTTAACTTTCACCAACTACACATTTATCAAACCACTCACCAACTTTATATAACACCTCATCAGTTCTTGGTTTGAGGGGGATCACCTCCGCCCACACTTGGGGCAACCCCACCATTAACCTTACTTGGGGCAACCACTTCATATTTTTTTCAGCGTCGCTTATCTTTAAAAACTACGTGACAAAAGGAAAAAAATGTAGACACCAAATTTGGGTCACACTCCTATGTGTCCTCTTTCAATTAGTCAGCCTGATGTGTTAACCTAACCATGACCACTTTCCCTTATATTCATATTAATTTAGTTACTTACAATTATATTAATACCCATCCTCACATAATTTATTAATTTAATTACTTTCATTAAATTAATTTACACCTCACATAGCCACGTCACCTAGACACCTCACCATGGACCTATTCTTAGCCTATTAATTAACTAAGACTCGGTCTCCACCTATCCTAACCACATGGAACTTATTCTAACCCTAATATTAAATTCATATTCTTTCTCCAACAACATGCCCGCTTATCTAAGCATACCAATTTAGACCTAGAATAACAGGAAGAACTCACCAAAAATAGCCAAGATTTGCTATTTTTGGTAAACCTAGGATATCCCACCTTGACCAACTTCAGTTAACCCTCAACCGATGCCAGTCACCTTGACCGTCGTCGATCACCATATATATAATTTGGCAACCTTTTTCTCGGGTTGGTCACTTTTAGTTTTGAGAGAGAGATATTTACATTCAAGCACAAACTAGAGTTTTCTCAAGCATCAAGATGGCACAATACATCCAGCTAGAGACCCAAGAAATTACCAAGACTGATATAAAGGCATAGGTGTTCACAGTAACATTTTGGGAAGCACTATTGCAGCACTGACCACCAGTATCACAGATGGACCATCACCTTCCTTCACACACCAATCTTACAGGAACAAGTGTGTTTTATTTTATATCATTCTTATACTTATTCATTAAGTTATTTATATCTCTGTTATTTAAACTTATTATTCCCTATGTTCAATCACCTCTAGTTTCCAGCCCGTATCCTTAGTCAGCCACCACAACCATCTGGATCCTTATTCCTAACCTCTTATACATTTATGAGTTTTTATCACCTTATCATGAAACCAACCAGTTCCATTTCATTCTCTATGTAATCACAGAGAAGACAAAAACCACTTGTTAATCAAGTCTTACTAAATTTCCCCTACCGACGCCGGTCATCTTAACTGCCGTCAGTTTCCCCTTCACCAGCATTAGTCACCAAACCAGCGTCAGTTATGGTATTCCCTGCCAAGATTTTACTGAATTTATCTTAATACCTCAAATAACTCATAGAAGCCTCACCTAAACCAGATAACCTACTTGAAACCTCTCCATAGACCTCTATGTATCTCTATATAGACACAAAGAGAACTTGGACACCTTTTTTTGATAATTTATCCTTCGCATAGAAACTGATATCAGTTATCTCTAACCGATATTAGTCATCTCAAAACTTTTGTCATTCATACCTTGACCAGCATCAGTCTTTGTGTCTAACAAACTACCTCGGACCAGTAAGCACCCCAATCACCCAAATCAGCCCTAAATCATACCAAGCCTTACCTAGACCTTGTTTGGGACTTCCATACCACCTACCCAGCCTATGACCTGACCTGTGACCTTTGATAATTTAATATTGAATTATTTAATTGGATTAAAGTTGATAGGTAATATGAGATACCTAAATCATACTATAGCACTATATTTGTTTATCTGCATGTTCATTTGTTCTGTATTGAATTATAAATATCAGTGGATTGACAACCATCAAGGAAGTATCACACTTCCTAGATCTAGCTTGGACTAAGTAATCCACTAGCCTTTTGCTATTAACTCTATTTTGTGGTCTTGTTCTGCATTTTAGGTAGTTCCTTCTAGCCAAAAGGGATCTCTCACAGTCAGTGTGGATGTGCACAACCCTTCAACCGACATCACAATAGATATTCCTCCTTGGCCTATCACCCTCTATCTATTTAATTAAATTGTTAATAATCTAGTGAAACACTACCTACATAATGATAATCTTCCTCGGTAGCACTATCATATACCAACAAGGATAATCAACGGTAGTCCCCATATCAACTACATATGCACATGCATCCCATACCTATGGGGAAACTCCATGAAAGCTTGGAATGTAATCCTTGATCCAATCCAGGGTTGAAAATCAAAATTCTTGCGTGAAACATGCATGTACCATCACTTATCACCTAGAATAACTTGTATCACACCTAACTAGCATTGTACCCTATCCACTCTATACCACTCCATAATGTGGTTGCGACAACTAATGAGGAAGTGTTCTACCTCAATTATGCTCAACTTTATTGCATCTGTTTGCCACTAGTATAGTTTTGATGGCCTTCAATTCACCATACGCAACTAAAGATCATCAAATGATCACCTATAGAATATGATATCTCCTATGTGGCATGTGTGTAGTGCCCATTTCCAAAACCACTTGAGACCAAAGAAACAACCTAGGGTTAGCTAAAAACTTATGGGATAATTTTTTTTGAAGTGTCTACAACTAAGTTGCAAGACATCAGTTTCCACTAATAGGTTCTGAAAAAAAAACTTGCTTTCCCAAAACACAAGTTTCCTTTAAGAACTCGTAACACTTTTACAAGGTTCAAATTTTAGGGTTAGATGTTCTAGTTAGATTCAGGGAGTAATCTTACCCCATACCTGCTCTCTAACAAGCCCATAACTTTAACTACAATTTTATCATATTCAACACTTTAAAATTTTTCCTAAACCATTCCCAATGGATAGGAAATTTTCTCACCTTTCTGGTGATATAAAGAAGTCCTCCTAACTCCAAGCATAACTCAAGTTATGAGTGGGTGGAGTTTTGGGGTAAAATTTTCCCAGAGGGACACGTGGCAAGAGGAGGAGGAGTGCACCTTGGGTGGGTTGGCGGGTCGCGGGGCGGCATTGGGAATTTTTTCCAATGCAGAGGAAAAAAATCACACTTTCTTCCATGCCCTCATGGGTCCACCAGGGACACATGGTGACCACGGAGACAACGTCGGAGTGGCGAGAGAAATTGGCGGTCTGCGCCCGAGGAGGAAAAAAGAATAAAAGGGCACGTGGGTCCGCACCCCCACGGGAAGACAAAGAAAAAAAAAGGTGAAGTGGAGTTGCGGAAGTGGAAGGAAAAAAGGAAATTTTCCAAATCCCAAACACAAAAAAAAAAGGGAGAAAGAAGGTCTGCCCTCCCACTTCCACCCCCAAGGTGCCACGTGGCACACTATCATTGGCTGCGGGCCGGCGGGGCCACAACAAAAAATTTTCCCAAAAAAAAATAAAAGCTAGGGGATTTAAAACAACCCACACCTCCACCATAGCCACAAGGGTACATGTGGCATCCTCTAATTGGTTGTGGGCCGGCGGAGGGAAAAGTGAAAATTTTCACAAAAAATTCAAAAACTTTTAAGGGGTAAAAATTTTTCGCGCCTCCGTCCCAGCCCCTAGAGGACACATGGAAGCTTCTGATTGGCTGTGAGATGGTGGAGGAAAAATTGAAAATTTTCCTAAGCCCAAAATTTCAAAAAAAAAATTCTAAGTCAATTTTTATGGGAAATGTTTGGGTTGCGGGCCCGACAAGTAAAATTTTCCCAAATTTTCCCGCCAAGGCACAGAAACTTCAAAGTGTCATAATTTGAGTTAGAAAGCTCAATTTTGGGAAAAAAAGGACTTTTTGGAAATATTTCAATGCTCTCTTTGCATAGGTAACATCAAATTTAATTTTTCATGAAGTTATAAGTGTCAATTTTGTAAAAACGATCTACAAGCCTTTATTTGGCAAACTGGCAATTTCCAACTTATAATTTTGGTAAAATTAGAACTCCTCCTTCGCTCAACATGTCAAACAGACATGGAGGATCATTCTAGGGAGGGTTTAGAGTGTTTTAGGGAAGTCAATTTATCCAATCTGTTCAAGGTTGCATTTTTCTGGCAATAGACGGAAAAATGACTGTGCAAGCTCCGAATTGAAATTCATTAAGTTTTGGAGATTCATTCTTGACTGTTATAGTAAATTTGAGTTCCTTAGGTAGTACTAAGTCTAATTTCCAATGTTTCATAACTTATTGTTTAGTGTAAGATTGAACTGCTCATTGTTATTAAAATGTGAATTGTCAGGATGAAGTATATTACAGTGAACTGTTTCTTTAAATTGGAATCTCCATTTTGTCATTTAAATGTGCATATGATTCCTAACTTAGTCAAATACATTTCTTATTGAATCATCCATCTAATTCTAAATGAAACTACATTTTTGATTTAGGTTTTAATATACATTTTGCAAGGAAAATAACATTGACTTTCATTCCTTATGCATTCTTCTTTACAATAGCAATCAATCTTCAACAATAATTCACATCTAACATGCAAAGAACTTTTAGGAAAGGAATGAAATCTTTTAATGATTAATAATGCATTCCTTTCAACATATCACTTCCCATTTGTATTTAACTACAGTGCATAAAACACACAACATTGTCTCTTATTCTATTTCAAAACAGAATCTCATTCTTGGACATCAATACAAATCCAATATACATTACCATACAAATTTAAAAGAACCAATTTCATCCTTTATTGATAATTCAAGTAACTTTAAAATTGATCTTCATTCCAATTTGATTTGGTTTCAAATTTAAAAATACAAAGTATAGAATTTCATTTACATTTTCTTTCCAAAGCAAAACAGAGAAGTATAATTCTTCTTGTACATTCCTCAATACAACTACAACTTCCATTAATAACAATGCAATGCTTCACATCACAACATTTATACATTTATCCACTCGAAGTGCAAAATATTACATTGAATTTTCTCAAAAGAAATAGGACTGTGAAAATTCTTCTCCAAACAACAGCGTGCTTATTTCTTCTTCTTTGCAAATTTGATCACAACAAGGAAGGGGGAAAGGCAACGCTCTCCACTCAACCAAGACATCCAATGAGAAAGGAGAAACCATCCTTCCCCATTAGCCCTCGAGCCCCAACCATATTGAAATGGATCATGAAAATAAACACATGGCAACATAGGCTTCTATCACATACAAGAAACTTTCACATTGCATACAATCAACAAAATACACAGTTCAAAATAAGATAGCAATTCCCAACTACACTTGAAAACATACACACAATACATAGGCTTGGTCCAAACAAACCAAACAAGAGCAAGGACTATGGGGAACACCTTATGCCTCCCAATTTAGAATTCGGCATCCACCAAAATGCATACCGCCAATAATCATATCAACCCTATAAACCTTATATCTCCCAACCCCTCCTTATGCCCCCTCCCCCCCATAGTAAGAAATGAAAGAATTTTCTTTTCCAAGGTGGATCCCAAACCAAAACTCCCTCCACAAGAAAACAATGCCATTGGCAATCCCTTATGCCCCCTATATGAAATCTCAATATCCTTATCCTACACCTTTCCCTAAGCATTCTACCCAGCCAGCCAAGAATATAAACACAAACACCATTCAAAAATGCATGCAAGAGAAGGAAAATAAATAATTAAAACACAGCTCAAGATCCTACCTCTCCATACTGAAGTTTTTTCCAAGCTCACAAGCTTTCCAAGGTGCCAAAGTACAATCCAAAACTAGCAAGGTTTAAGCAAGCAAAAGGACTCCAAGATCTTCCTCAAACAAGCTCCAAATGAAACAGCACCAAAAATTTGCCCCAAGAGGAAATGGACAAAGTTACAACAACCTCCAAATGAGCAAGAAGTTTCACTTTTATAGGAAAGGAAAGAGAGAGGATGATGTGGATCCAAGTGAGATACCAAATCATTTTTCCTCATCCCCAAGAGGAAATTCACAACAACAAACAAATCACAATAAATTAAACATGACAAAATCACTTACATACTCCAATTCAACCCATACTCCAAAAGGACCAAATTTAAAACATGTAAGGGAAGTGCAATCAAAACTTACATATGTCATTTCAAAATGCATTATAAATGCCTACATTTAACCTACAAACCATAGGCATGGTTGGTGGATCATTTTAAGAGGTGTGGGACAAGTTTAACTTGTCCCACAAGCCTCCAAATTTGGCCTCCAAGGTCAAATTCGAATTCCATAAAAGATGGAGTGCTAGACATTTCAAAATCTGCCATACAAGACTCTTACAAATTTCTTACACATCCTTTCAACATTAACTTACACACTCTTCCAACATTAATATCTAAGACAACAACTTTATTAATTACAGTCCACATCCCAATTTAATTTAAATAAAATTTAACTATATGACTATCACAATAATCTACCACATTTAAATTAATTAAAAGAAGGAACACATTACAAATAAAATACATACAACAATAATTACAAAGGAACGCATAAATAAAACACATATCTCATGGTCACATATAATGGAAATCCCCCCATGGGAAATCCTAACATAATACAACACACAAACTCATAACACAGTTGCCATGGTGACCTTGTTGAATTCACCCAGAATTTTTAATATGGTTAGTCTCTAGTCCCCCGGCATTGTTGTGATTTTTAACCTGCAAAATGCAAATACCTCCTTTGGCCTCATGGCCATATCAGAACATCCAAAATTATATAAACAATATCTCAAAATCATCCAAACACATAGATCACAACAATATCAATAATTCAACATTATCATTTTTAATTAAATAAATCAACTATATCATCATCAAAATCTACCATACTAGATCTACTCAAAATATCCAATATCATAAGTCCAAATCAACATCTATAATATGTCCATGTCAAATAGTATATCATCAACCACATATAGAAAATGTCTCTAGTAATCATCAAGCATAATAACTGAATCCAGATCAATACTAATCCATGATCTAACATCTAACCATCATACTAAAACAAAACATAATAGTGTCCATAATATGATCAATAGTATCAAAATCAGTATCTAAAAGTGTCAAGGGGAAGTGGGCACTACACCCCCCTCCCGTTAGACTCAACTTCCTCCTAGAAGTCACTGGAATAAATGTGGAAACTACACTCATAATACTGTGGCATCCTCCCAAGTGGCTGCAGTCTCATCATATCTGTCCCACTGCACCTGTACCTGATCAATCTCTCTACCTCGAAGGCCCAGGGTCCTATGATCTATGATATGGACGGGCTCCACCATCACCTGCACCTTCAATGATGTCCAGTCCAACACATGAGAAGGATCTGCAATGTACCTCCTAAGGACAGAAACATGAAACACATCATGTACGCGAGAAAAGCTGGGTGGCAATGCTAGATGGTAGGCCAGAGGGCTGATGCGCTCCAAGATCTCAAAAAGGACCAAAAAATCTAGGAGCTAACTTAGAACCTTTTCCATAATGGATAGGGCTCTTATGTGGTCTAACACAAAGGAACACCTTCATGCCCACATCAAAGCTACGATCAATCCTATGCTGATCCGCATACTTCTTCTATATGTCATGTGCCTCCTGCAATCTCTGATCAACACTACTTGTTGCTCCATGTCCTACAAAATAGCGGGTCCAAGAGATACTATGTCCTCTAACCTGTCCCAGCTAACGGGTGTCTTGTACTCTCTACCATATAATGCCTGAAAAGGAGCCATGCCTACAGAACTCTACAAACTATTATTGTAGGCAAAATCCACTAAGTACAGGTACTCCTCCCACTTAGACTGCTGATTCATCACGTACATCCTAAGCATTTCCTCTAAAATCTGATTTACTCACTCGGTCTATCCATCTGTCTCAAGATGATATGTTGTGCTGAAATTAATCCTCATCCCAAGGATATACTGTATGGTAGTCCAGAAGTGTGAAGTGTACAAAGGATTGTGATCACACATGATCTTCCACATAATCCCGTGCAACCTGAAAATATCATCCAAATAAACTCAAGCTACTACTCTAGCTGTATAAGTGGTCTTCACCAAAGAAAAGTTAGCCATGTTTGCCAATTTATCAACCGTGACCATGATAGCGTCATGGTGATATCTCGACATAGGTAGCCCAACAATGAAATCCATGGAAATGGTGTCCCACTTCCATTCTGGTATGGCATAAGGGTAAAGAAGACCTATTGGATGGTAATGCTCGTCCTTAACCCTTTAGCACTCTAAACACCATGAAACAAACTGAGCTATGTCTCGACAAAGTCCTCTTCAGTGATACAACCGTCATAAAGTAGCGTGCATCTTCTTCACCTCGGGATGGGTTAAATAGGGTGCATGATGTGCCTCTACCAAGATTTCTTGCCTTAAGCCTCCATCTCAAGGAACATATATCCTACCTCTGTGCCTGAGAATACCATCTACCTCTAAGGAAAATCCATCAAACTTCCCCTTAAGGGGTCCATGTGACTCGATCTCTGCTCATACTGCAATGTAGAACCTGTCAAGAGGAAGCTACTGAAGAATCTTGCTCTACAAATCTATGCTCACTGAGGTAGCCACAGCCACATGTTTCTGTCTATTGAGAGCATCATCTACCACATTCTCATTCCCCTTCACATGCTCTATCTACATGTCATACTCATAAATCAACTCCATCTAACACTGTTGATGAGTTTTTAGATTGGGTTGCATGAAGAGGTGGAGAAGACTCAAATGATCTGTCCTGAGTGTGAATCTCCATCCAAGAAGAAAATGCCTCCATCTAACCAAAGCATGCACAACTTCCATAAGCTCAAGATCATGGGTAGGATAATTAAGCTCATGATCCTTGAGTTTATGAGACTCAAAAGCTACAACCCTGCCATCCTGCATCAACACACCTCCAAGCCCTGCTAAAGAAGCATCTGTGTAAACAAAGAACTCACCCTATGGATCTGGCACTGCAAGAATGGGTGCTGTAGTGAGGTACTCCTTCAGTGTCCTAAAGGCCTACTCACATTTGCCCAACCCAAAAAACTTCTTCCCTTTACTCTGAAGGGAAGTGATAGGGTGTGCAATCCGAGAGAAGTCCTAAACAAATCTCTGGTAGTACCCTGCTAAACCCATAAAATTGTGCACCTTGGTCACTATAGTGGGTACTGGCCAATCCATAATGGCTCTAATCTTGGAAGGACCAACTACGATACCTTCCCTAGAAATAATATGACCCAAGTACTTCACCTCTGACTGAAATAAAGCACACTTCTCCAAGTTCCCGTAAAGCGGCTACTCATGAAGACACTGGAGAACTTTTCGAAGGTTCCCCTTGTGCTCCTCACGTGTACATGATTATATCAATATTTCATCAAGGAATATGAGCATGAAATGATCTAAAAAGGTTCTAAATACCCCATTCATCAAACTCATAAACACTGTAGGGGAATTTTTCAAACCAAAAGGCACCGCTGTGAACTCATAGTGCCCATATCTCATACGAAAGGAGGTCTTATGAATGTCCACCTCTGAAATCCTCAACTGATGGTAGCCTGACTTGAGATCAATCTTAGAGAACACCATGGCTCCCTTCATCTGATCAAACAAGTCATCAATACGAGGAAGAGGATAATGATTATTGATCATCACTTTGTTGAACTAGCGGTAATCAATACACAACCACAATGATCCATCCTTCTTCTTCACGAAAATCACAGGTGCACCCCAAGGGGACACTAGGATGGATAAGGCCCTTCTCCAAAAGGCCCTCAAGCTGTAACTTGAGCTCACAAAGCTCCATGGTGGTGATCTGATAAGGTTCCCGTTAGATAGGCTCTACTCCTAGAACTAGGTCTATATGAAAATAAATCTCACGTGGGGATGGTAACCCCGGTAGCTCCCCTGGAAAAACATCAGAAAAACTCAATCAAGATGGGATGATCATCTAGCGATGGTCCACTAGACCCATCCTCTGATATGTCACTAACTGTAATAGCATACATCTAACAACCCCGTTGCACACACCGCTTAATCTACATAGCAGAAATGGTGTGAATAGAAATGGATCTCCTGACCCCCAAGATCACTGAATCAACTCCCAAATTATCTACATAAGAAATAGTCTTATGATAACAATCCATCCTGGCCCTATATGTAGATAGCCAATACATACCTAAGATAACTCCATACGAGCCCAAAGGAAGAATACGGAGATCTGAGGTGGTGGTGAAAGGTCCCTAATCCACTACACACTCCTTAACTAAGGAGTCCACATAGATCTTGGCTCTAGAAGCCATCTCAACATCCTAACTGAGACCCTACATAATTACAACCAGCCTGCATCGCTCTACTAAATATGGTATAATGAAAGAATAAGAAGAACCATAATCAAACAATACAAAGGTAGGAATACCACCAATGCTACTTGTGGTTTCAATGACTGTGCTCTAGTGCTCTACCTAACGGTTCTCAACTGCTACATAAATCTCGTGGGTGTGTCCCATGTCACCAATCTTTGGCTCAGAAACCGGTGCCTTACCCTTGTTAGGGTTTTGAGGAAATCTCTCCAAAAATGTCCAGCTACTCCACATCTAAAGCAACTACCTGATCCTCTCCAAGGAACAACACCTCTAGTAGGTTCCCTAGAAGCCTGTGGTGTGGATCCTGATGATCTAGCTATGGTTTGCTATGGCCTCTACTGGGGAGCTCCCAGCTGACTGAGCTCTAGGTCCACCCTGTGTCCTGATGGGACCCCTAGGAGGAGGCCCCATGCTTCGACCTCTCTGTGCATTAGTTCTCTGTGGAGGTCTATAAGGTGGGCGAGACTATTGTTGCTGCTGCTGTGGCCTAAAGGATGACTATGCTAAATGTTGACCACCATGAGGAAGAGGTACTGAACCTCTCAATCTACCATCCTGCATCTGCTGAATGCGGCTCCTGACTCGGTCTCTAGACTGTTGGGTTTTACCCTGAGTCTCCTCTGCAATATAGGCCTTCTCAATGGCCTCTACTAAATTCTATGGATAGTGAATCCACAATACACCTCCAATGTCCAAATTTAGACCCTATATGAACCTATGAATCCACACCTGCTCATCTTGCATATACTCTATATACTAAAGTAGATCTAGAAATCTACTCTCATACTCTGCTACTGAAAGGGTAGCCTGTCGGAGGTCATGGAACTCATCAATCCTCTACTGGATGAACCTCCATGATAGGTACCTACTCCTGAATCTCTCCTCAAACAGCTCCCAAGTCATTGTCTCTAAATCTACATGGAGCTTCTACTCCTCTGTCCTCCACCATACTCCTGCTCCATCCCTCAGTAGATGGATCGCAACACGAGATTTCATGTTACTAGAACAAGGAAAAAGCTTGAAGCAACCACTCAAGCTCACTAGTAAGGCCTCTACCTGAAATCCACCTGTATCACCTAAGTAATGTGAGGGCCTAAGCTTTAGGATCTCCCTGATGTGATCCACTGTTGTGGTCTGTCAGCCTCTAGGTCTCTCTGCATGCTCATCCCTAAGCCTAGGGCTCCGAGACCTCTCTCTATGCTCCGAAACTCTGTCACCCTGTCTCCTAGGTGGTGAATCTACTCTGTACTAACTCCACATGGGATTTCTCTCCTCTATGCTCCTCACTAAGTCCAGGGGGTACCTGACCCTTGATAGAAGGAGCTCTATCATGACTAGTTGCATGCCCTCCTACTGATCCTCCACGTAGAGCAGCATTAACATCCTGAAGGGTCTGTAGAATTTGAGGTAGAATGGCTGCTACACCTTGATCCAGTGGTGGTGGTGGTGATTCTGAGTCTTTGTGAAAGTTCCTCTCACTCCGTCTGAGCCTCCTACACAAACCAAAGTGAGAGTTAGTTCATTTGCTAAGTTATACAACTTCCATGTTTACTAAAAAAACATACAATCCTTGCTAAGTTGTTTTCTAAGTTTCAGTGTGCTAGGTTTAAGTTTTCATGTCTCAAGTTTTCTAGTGTGCCCAATGGTCCAAGCCTTTGAACCACTTCTTTGATACCAAACTATAGTGCCTATTTCCACAACCACTTGAGACCAAAGAAACAACCTAGGGTTAGCTAGAAAATTATGGGATAATTTTTTTTTTAAGTGTCTACAACTAAGTTGCAAGACATCAGTTTCCACTAATATGTTACAAAAAAAACCTACTTACCCAAAAAAAAAGTTTCCTTTAATATCTCATAACACATTTACAAGGTTTAAATTTTAGGATTAGATGTTCTGGTTAGATTCAGGGAGTAATCTTACCCCATACCTGCTCTCTAACAGGCCCAGATCTTCAACTAGATTTTTCTCATATTCAACACTTTGAAATTTTCCCTAAACCATTCCCAATGGATAGGAAATTTTCTCACCTTTCCGGTGATATAAAGAAGTCCTCCTAACTCTAGGTATAAATCAAGTTAGGAGTGGGCGGAGTTCTGGGGTAAAATTTTCCCAGAGGGACACGTGGCAAGAGGAGTGCACCTTGGGCGGGTTAGCGGGTCGTGGGGCGGTATTGGGAATTTTTGCCAATGCACGGGTGAAAAAACATAGTTTCTTTCATGCCCCCACGGGTCTGCTAGGGACATGTGGCGACCGCGGGGACAACGTCGAAGTGGCAAGAGAAATTGGTGGTCTACGCCCGAGGAAGAAAAAGGAAAAAAAGGGCGCGCTGATCTACACCACCGCGGGAAGACAAAGGAAAAAAAGGGGAAGCGGAGTTGTGGGTAGCAAAAAGAAAACTATAAATTTTCCAAATCCCAAACACAAAACAAAAGGGAGAAAGAAGGTCCGCCCTCCCGCTTCCACCCCCAGGGTGCCATGTGGCATGCTATCATTGGCCACGGGCCGGCGGGGCCAAACGAAAATTTTTCCCAAAAAAAAATTAAAAGCTAAGGGTTTAAAAAGGACCCACACCTCTGTTGTAGCCACAAGGGGACATGTGGCATCCTCTAATTGGATGTGGGCCGGCGGAGGGAAAAGTGAAAATTTTCCAAAAATTTACAAAAAGATTTAAATGGTAAAAAATTTCTGTGTCTCCAACCCAACCCCTGGAGGACACGTGGCAGCCTCTGATTGGTTGTGGGCCAGCAGATAAAAAAGTGAAAATTTTCCCATGCCCAAAATTTCAATAAAAAATTCTATAGAAATTTTTATGGGAAACTTTTGGGTTGCAGGCTCGTCAGGGAAAAATTTCCCAAATTTTCCCGCCAAGGCACAAAAACTTCAAAGTGTCAAAACTGGAGCTATAAAACTCGGTTTTGGGAAAATGAGGACTTTTTGGAAATATCTCAATGCCCTCCTTGCACAGGGAACATCAAATTTAGTTTTTGATGAAGTTATAAGTGTAAATTTTGTAAAAATGATCTGTACATGCCTTTATTTGGCAAACTAGCAATTTCCAACTTATAATTTTGGTAAAATTTGAACTCCTCCTTCACTCCACATATCAAACATACATGAAGGATCAGTCTAGGGAGGTTTTAGAGTGTTTTAGTGAAGTTTATTTTTCCAATTTGTTCAAAGTTGCATTTTTCTGGCAATAGACAGAAAAATGACTTTGTAAGCTTTGAATTGAAATTCATTAAGTTTTGGAGATTCATTCTTGACTGTTATAGTGAATTTGAGTTCCTTAGGCCTTCCTAAGTGTAATTTCAAAGTTTCATAACTTATTGTTTAGTATAAGTCTGAACTTCTCATTTTTATTAAACATGTGATTGCCAGAATGAAGTTTTTAAAAACAGTGAGTTGTTTCTTTTAAATTGATTTAGCAATTTGTCTTTTAAATGTGCATATGATTCTAGCTTAATCAAATACAATGATTATTAGATCATCCATTCATCTAAATGAAACAACATCTCTGATTTCAGTTTTAGTATACATTTTGTAATTAATAATAACACTATCTTTCATTCCATACGCATGCTTCTTTCTTTTCTTTTCAAACAACAATCAATTTTCAACAATAATTCAAATCAATTGTGCGATACACTTTTGAGAGAGGAATGAATTTTATTTCATTGATCCTCCATACAAATTTACAACTTTCCTTTCTATTTGATTTCAAATACAATACATGAGAATATACAACACTATTTCTTATTCTTTTTCAAAAACAGAATCTCATTCTTGGATAACAATACAAATCCAATATACATGTACACATTGCAATTTAGAGGAACCTAATGCAATCCTTTATTCATAATTCAATTAACTTTACTTCTGATCTCTTTTCCAATTTGAATTGGTTTTCAATTACAAAATACAAAATATAGAATCATTTACATTTTCTTTCCAAAATAAAACAGAGAAGTATAATTCTTCTTGTACATTTCTCAATTTAAATTCAAACTTCTACTATCAATACAATAAATTCACATTACAACATTTATACACTCATCCACTCAAGGTGGGAAAGGTTACATTGAATTTACTCAAAAGAAATGACTGTCAAACTATGAAATTTCTTCTCCAAACAACAGCATGCTTGTTTCTTCTTCTTTGCAACTTTGATCACAACAAGGAAGGGGGAAAGGCAACACTCTCCACCCAACCAAGACATCCAATAAGAAAGGAGAAGCCATCCTTCCCCATTGGCCCCCGAGCCCCAACCATATTGAAATGGAGCATGAATATCAACACATGGCAACAAGGCTTCTATCACATACAAGCAACATTCACATTGCATACAATCAACAAAATGCACAGTTCAAAATAAGACAACAATTCCCAACTGGTTTTGGAAAAATTCATACAACACATAGGCTTGATCAAGCAAGCCAACAAGAGAAATGACTATGGGGAACTCCTTATGCCTCCCAATTTGGAATTAGGCATCCACCAAAATGCATACCACCAATAATCATATCAACCCCATAAACCTTATATCTCCCAACCCCTCCTTATGCCCCCCTCAAAGTTTATCCCTTATCCCCCTCCCATAGTAAGAAATGCAAGCAGTTTCTTTTCCAAGGTGGATCCCAAACCAAAACTCCCTCCACAATAAAACTATTCCATTGGAAATCCCTTATGCCCCCCATATGAAATCCCCATAGCCTTCTCCTACACCATGCCCTAAGCATTCTACCCAACCAGCCAAGAATGCAAACACAAACACCATTCTAAGTATGCATGCAAGAGAAGGAAAGAAAATTAAAATACAGCTCCAGATCCTACCTCTCCTTACTGAAGTTTTTTCCAAGCTCACAAGCTTTCCATAATGTCAAAGTGTAGTCCAAAACCAGCAAGTATAAGCAAGAAAAAATGCTGCAAGCTCTTCCTCAAACAAGCTCCAAAAGAAACAACAAAATAATGCGCCCCCAAGAGGAGATAACAAAGTTTTAACAACCTCCAAATGAGAAAGAAGCTACACTTTTATAGGAAAGGAAAGAGAGAGGATGATGTGGATCCAAGTGAGATGCCACATCATTTTTCCTCATCCCCAAGAGGAAGTCAACATCAAACAACAAATCACAATAAATAAAAAAAATGACAAAATGACTTCCATACTTCAAAACAACCCATACTCCAAAAAGGACTGAATTAAAATTATGTAAGGGAAGTGCAATTAAAACTTACAAATGTCATTTCAAAAAGCATTAAAAATACCTAAATTTAACCTCCAACCATAGGCATAGTTGGTGGATCATTTTAAGAGGTGTGGGACAAGTTTAACTTGTCCTACAAGCCTCCAAATTTGGCCTCCAAGGTCAAATTCGAATTCCATAAAAGATGGAGTTCTAGACCTTCCAAAATCTGCCTTACATACTCTTACAATTTCTTACACATTTTTACATGACAACTTACACACTCTTCCAACATTAATATCTAAGAAAACAACTTTATTAATTACATTCCACATCCTAATTTAATTTAAATCAAATTTAACTATATGACCATAATATTAATCCACCACATTTAAATTAATTAAAAGAGGGAACACATTACAAAGAAAATACATACAACAATAATTAAAAAGGAACACATAAATAAAACACAATTCTCATGGTCACATATAATGGAAATCCCCCCATGGGAATTTCTAACATAACACAAGACACGAGCTCATAACACAGTTGCCATGGTGACCTTGTTGATTTCACCTGGAATTTCAATATGGTTAGTCTCCAGTCCCCTGACATTGTTGTGATTTTTAACCTACAAAATGCAAATACCTCCTTCGGCCTCGTGGCCATATCAGAACATCCAAAATGATATAAACAATATCTCAAAATCATCCAAACACACAGATCACAACAATATCAATAATTTTAACATTATTATTTTTAATTAAATAAATCAACTATATCATCATCAAAATCTACCATACCAGATCTACTCAAAATATCCAATATCATAAGTCCAAATCAACATCTATAATATGTCCATGTCAAAGAGTATATCATCAACCACATATAGAAAATGTCTCTAGTAATCATCATGCATAATAAATGAATCCATATCAATAATAACCCATGACCTAACATCCAACCATCATATTGAAATAAAACATAATAGTGTCCATAATATGATCAATAGTATCAAAACTAGTATCTAAAAGTGTCAAAGGGAAGTGGGCACTACAATGTTCAAACTTCAAGTGCATGATTAATAAGTCAATTATTTTCTTCTTCTTCAACTAAATGACATTTCTATACTTCACCTACTATGGGATAATGATATTTTTTATCACTCAAAACCACCAAGTAGCATCAACTATGGTGATTTTTTTACTTCTTTAATTTAATCTCACGATTCTTCATTCCCAAACTAGTATACAATCATCATTATCAAGTTATTTCATTTAGAAATTATTATCAATATTTTAGAATAAAAATGTATAATAGAGAAGAATAATACGCAATGTGGTGTAATGCATATTTTAATAATCAATAGATGATGGTGGTAATTTTGTAAATAATTTTAGGTTGAGGGGATTAATTCTACTACCTTGAATATACATCCATTTTTTTTTTCATAAATGACAATTAGTTCACATTCAATATGTTTTTAAGGATGTTCATCATCTGTTTCAAACATTCTATTTTTTTTAAAGAATGTTGGAAACAATTGTATAATATCAATATGAAACAGGGCCTTTCACCCATTACACAAATAAGTCATACACACTTAATCCTCTTACACCATAACTTTGTTAAAATTAAGCTATATATACCTCTTTTCTAGATGCATGTATTTAATCCTTTGTATTTAGAAATATCTAAAAAGTTGTAAATAATTACTATCCATAGATTTGCTTGTTAAGGCTTAATTTCTTCTTGGGTCATATTTTCTTCTACCATTTCTTATTGAAATGATTATTTTAATTATCAATATATTATTATGGTAATACTACATATAATCATTTGTCATTTATTCGCTTCTAAAATTCTCCTAAATGTGCTTACTAATAGGCTTTTAGAATTGCTAGGTTGAGGTTTTATCCTAAAAACATATGGCAATAAAGATTACAACAAATATTTTAGAGACCTATGAGCCCATAGCTCCTTAGGAAGGAAAAATCATATTCAGATCTTTCTTTGTCTATAATTTGATAAAAAATATAATGATGAAAAAACTGAAGAATTACCTATGCACATAATTAAATATTTAAAATAAAGTAATGTCTATTATTTCTTCTTTTATTTGCACCACTATCTCATCATATAAATGTAAATTTTCCCCTTAGGTAGAATGCAAATTTTTGAAAGATTTTAAACCCCTTAGGTATACCGTAAATTTTTGAAATATTTTAAACCTTAATAACTTGATCCACTCTTAGATATATATATTTTTAGAAATCTTAATGAATTCAACATATCTATTCTACAATAATTTCCTACTACTTTGTATGGTAGGATTTTTTCTCTTCACTTGAAATGATTATTGCATCAAAATGTATCATTAGATTTAAATAATTTTTCAAGGATAAAATATGTAATGATCATTAAAAATCCTAGATTTTAATAATAAAAAAACTACTTCCCATTTATTCTTCATCTAACCATGTCCTTTTTGTCTACATAACTGGTTATATGTACTCTATTAAGCAAATATATGATTTATAGATGCCTAAATCTAATGCAATGTAGTAGTAAATGAATATAAAAATAAGTACAAAAATAGACCCAAGAAAATTAAGCTAGTAGATATGCAACACTAGTTGCGAAGAAGGGATAAGAAGACTTGGATGATTTGAAACACAAATTTGGACTATGACAAAGTGTTGACCTGATGAATAGAGAGGGAGAAGTGTCACACAAAACCTCAAAAAAATGTGTGAGCTAAAGATCTTCTTGAACTGGGGCCCCTGGAATGGGTCAGGGGCATCTGCGGGCACCATAGACCTGCTATGGGTGCCTGTGATTGCTCAAACCCTCAAGAAACCTCCTTCACAGGGTTGTGTGATGTTCACTATCATTTGCTTCTTGTTGCTATTAGGTCATACAATGATCACCGATGTCACTGATAACATGCAAAACCCTCAAGAGGGCATCAAATCGTAGAAAGAAAAGAATGTAAATGAAGGGTCATACTTTCCTCAATAGTCAAAAAAGTGATCTTACAAATGAGTGCTACACTATATTTTAGACCCAATGTAGTTATAGGTGTGTATGTGCGGAATCCTACCTTAGGTGACTCTTGTGCATGTCACACTTAGCGAGAAAATAACTAGATGTAAAATATGTAAATAGATGTGTGCATGGAATAAAATGAATTTCCCCTCCTATGAAGTGTATGTAGAAGAAAATGCAATCCCTTTTCCCTTGAATGGATGCTAGGATAGATGTTTTACGATGCTATTAGAATAGCCTTTGGATGCATAAACTCAGGTGGTGATAGCTAGATGCTTAGTGCTCAGTTTTTTATTATGGCCACATAAATTTATATTTATATGATTCCTTTGCTATAATTTTGTAACTAAACCCTTAAAAGGTACTAAATCATAAAAAATATAAGATGCTCAGATGGCTGAGAAAGGACTCAAGAGATGTGATCAAAGTACAAATGAGGTTAGGGGCACCTGGAGGGGATGGGGGCACTTGGTCGCTGGCATCCTTGCTGGGTTATTGGTGTCTAGAGATGATAAATGCCAAGGTGTGAAAAGGACATATTAGAGATAGAAGAGAGTGTAAGACTAAAAGTTGCAATAGAAAGAAAGCAAAGATGGACCAAAGATATGGGTTGAATTAGTACTTTTCTTTCTTAGGAATCATATGAATAGTATTATGTGATCAGGACTAGATAAATACCCAAAGTGCATGATTTTATGTCTACATTTTCCCCCACTCTATGTTTTTGAGTGAAATCTTGGTAACATAAATTAGATAGATATGTGTACCTAATAACCATGTAGATAGATTATGAAGAGCGTGTTGAGAGATAAGAAAAAGTGTGGAGTGATTAAAAAAAGTGAAGCATGGAAGATAAAGAAGAGGAAGTAAAAAGTGATGAAGACCCTAGGGGTGAAAATGTATGTGTATATTTCACATTGTACCTATTTTTGATGTCATGATTCAAGTGTGATTGATGTGACTATCACTTCCCATAAAGAATGGCCTGCAAAAAGAGAAGAATGAATGAGTATTCAAATATGTGTATATAGAACAAATTTGATCCAAATGTATGAAATGCATGTATAAAGTGTGAAAAATAGTGAAAAATAGAAAAGGAAACATGTGCACTTGATCCATGATGAGTGAAAGAGATAGAAAGGATCCTGAAGATGTTGTAGAAGAATGATTTTTTTGGGTGATATCACGCCCCAAGTGTGAGTTTTTGGGGCGATCTCGCACCACAGAAGTAGTGTAGGGAGAAAGGTTTGTGTCAATCTCCATCCTTTGACTAATTCCCAATATTTATACACCACTATTGATGGTGTGATCCTCTCTTGCTCAAGATTGATCCATTTTGATCCAAAAAAGGGAGATAAACAATGTACTAGTTGCCAGAGGATTGTACCTGTATTATTCCATTACTCTGTGAACTGTTGAAAACCACAAGGATCTGAGAAAAACTATGTACCTACACCTGGTAATAGGTGCCTAGGAAGGGTTAGGGGTACCCAAAAACTATTTTCTAGTATTGGGCATTGGTGTTTGTGTTATTCTAAAGACCCAAGTAATATATATGGGTTGTTGTTGAGATTGATGATTGTATTGTACCAGTACTGTATTGTAACTGTAAACCACTAAATGGGGTGACTGATTCACCTGATGATGCCCCCCATCAATACGATGTCAGGAGTATATGACCCAAAGTAAGACCAATCGTTGAACTAAATTTTATGTTTTGTATGGGGGGAGGGAATGCGCTTGGTAAAAACCAAGGTACATGCAAGAAAAGTGGTTGAAAACAAGATTTAGTGCAAACAATATAAACATGCATGCAGGAAACAATGTGTAAGCTAGCATGAAGAAGACAAAGTAAACAAGAAAATTAGGCCATGAAAATCAGTTTTCAAACATGGGACATCCCTCATGATTTTGTAAGATAATCGAGGCCAAATTAGCCAAAAGCACACAAATAATTCAAACAAGAAATACATAGGGAAAATCTCAAAAACAATGACATATAATAACAAGTAATGAAAAGAAAAGTAACAGACAACCATAGTGGAAAATAGACTTACAAATAAAATGTTGAACATGAAGTACCCATTAGCATGTTAGAAAGATAAAATGTATGTCAAAACGTGTATGATCGGATATAGTAGTTTGCTAGCATGAAATAGGAAATAGTATGAATATAAACAATAACACCTATTATGTGTACGAAAGTGGCTGCCCCTAGGATTCATTGTGGGACTGTTAAGAGGTACTATTCCAAACATATGTGTTATGTGTATCGATCTATATGAAATTTTCATTCATATTTAGAAGGAAAGTGAACACGTAAGTGTGTATAGACAGAGATAATGACATACAATATATATTTCTAGCATGTGTAACAAAACGTACATGTAAGCATAAGAAAACAAGAGTAAATGCGACCAAGATATGTAGTATGTTGTGGATGAGATGGAATGGAATGAATAATGAATGTGGTAGGAGCCGCATTCCCCAGAGAAAATTTAGATGAGTATTCATGAGATGAAGTTCATTTATACATGCCCCCTCAGTAGTCAAGAATGAACCATAGAACAAGAGCGCGTCATCGGGAAATGGTTTGAATTTCGTGCTAAAAGGATGTGATCGGAAAACCATAGAGTGTAGATTATGATTAGGTGATGTGAGGTTCAATTTATATTTATACCCTCACCAGTCGAGTATGAACCAAAGCACGAGAGTGCACCATAGGGTAATAAGTGCAGCATTTGATAGTAGATATGAGAAATATATATCATGAATGGGTAGAGCACAAAGCATGTATGAGATGTGATAGAAGCTACTAGTGTGGACTACCAAAAATCTAGTAAGGATAAATAACTAGAATAACACCACATAGCCTATTGGAAAAGCTATAAATTAACAGTAGTAACATCCAGATCTTAGCTTATTAGAGTGCTTAAGAAAACTAACATGATATCAATCAATCTAAGTTAAAACATGCTTACTTAGTGTGAATTGCTAATTAAAATGGACCTATGAATACCACTAGAAAATCAATTGGGTTGTTACTACTTAAAATGGTGAAAGGATCTCTCTAGCAATGGCTACAAGGCCATATTATATATTCCTTTACTAACCAAGCATGAAGATTGAATGCAAATATTGAGAAAATTAATTCATCAATCGAAGTAAGGCTCTTGATCATATGTATTATATGATTAATACTATTCAAAGTATGGTGTAAATTTTGAAGGTAGGAGCTTGGTCCTTTTTATAGCTTTCTATTTGGGGAAATTTTACATCTTGGCGCATGTGGAACTAAAAGGATAAAGTAGATTAATAGTTTTTAGTCATGATTAGTGAAATTAACAAGTGATTAACATGTGAGGTGCCTTAATTAACCAATTAGGGTCAATTAAGAGGCTAGGATAAGCTTTTGAAGCCTTTTGAGATGTCTTGGAGGGAAAAGGGGTGATTTTGAATGGTTGGAAGAGGGGTATTAACCAATAAGAGGGTTTATTAATCAAATACAAGGGTAAATAGGATTAATTAGCTAATAATCACTAATTGTTTTCTCAAAAGTGGATTATAACTAATGATGTGTTGTCAATTGGCATCCGAAATGTGATGGAGGTTAGTTAATCAAAAAAGCGTCGTTAATTAACCAAACTAGAGAGAAACATTAGGTAATTAGAAAAAATCACTAACTATAATGGAAATGGTAAGAATGAGGGAAATTAGTGCATTTTTCGCAATAAAATTGCGTAATCATAATTTAGGTATCTACAGTTAGAAATATATGTCATGAATGTGTTATTTGTAAAGTGTGTAGTGTGTGAGGTTCTTTTATATATTATACCCTTAACAATCAAGTGTGAATGGAAGCACGAGAGTGCGTCATAGGGTAATAAGTGCAACATTTGATAATAGATGCGAGAAATATTTATCGTGAATGGGTAGCGCACAAATCATGTATGAGATGTGATAGAAGATATTAGAAAGTGATGTTATAAATGTGTGATTTTTAAAGTGTATAGTGTGTGAGGTTCATGTGTGTAGTATGCCCTCAACTTTCTAGTGTGAACCACAGCACAAGAGTGTGTCATCGAGTAATGATGATATAAGTGTATCAAGTGGTTTCTATTAATGCGTAGTCGATATTAGATACTAAGCACAAAGTGTTGATTACATTGGATGATAGAGATATTTAATAGTAATGTAAGGGGGAGAAGCTATATGTAAGTGGTGGATATCTAGTCAATGATGTTGATTGGATTAATGTAAGGAGTAGTTTCCTTGACAAAAGTGATTGGACGCTAAAGTGGTGATGTTTCAAAATCCTTAAGCACTAAAATTTGAAAGATTTCAGCTATATTCTCTTAGTCTTACATAGTGGGTGGTTTCTTATTTGGAATTGGTATCATCATAGAAGACATGAGAGGTGGAATATTTGTACTGATCTTTAGAGGAGGCTTCTTAGTTTTAGATGACTTGAGAGGAAGAAAAGTGAGACTAATTTTGAGAGGTGGTTTCTTAACTTGATTATATTTCATAGGTGGAATTTGAGTGAACGAAGAAGGAACGTTAGAAGTGATAGCATGGTGCTCATTAGACATAGATGAATAAGATTTAGGAAACCATTGAGATGTAACAATTGGAGATGACCATGTAATATGATGTCGTGCAGTGAATGCGATAAAAATTTAAAGCTCAAGATGTTTGATTCTTTGTTGTAGAGCATAGAAATCATTGTAATTATGTCCATTAATTCGATGATAAGCAAAAAATGGGAGACCTTGATATTTTTCAAGCCAGTAAGGAGGATAACAGTGGGTATATGGTAATCTAATTAATTTATCATTAAGGAGAGCAGTAAGAATGTCATGTTTGCTAAGTATTGTGATCGAACTTGAGAGGTTTCGGTAATGGAAATACTTGAGGTTCACTAATATGAGCACATATAGAAGACATAGAATGAGATGAGAAGAATAACTATCCTGATCCTGAGAAGCATCCTTAAGACATTGGATTTAAGGACTAAGAGATGTAATCATGGATTCCATAGCTTGAAAATTATCTTGAAATAAAGAATGTAAAGCTTGAATAGACTTGTAGATTGATTGATTGGCATTAGAACTAATAGAGTCATCAGAGAGATGATCGAATATGACATTGACTTGTGAAGGGAATATGTTGATAGTGAGATACATAATCGCTAAGGTTTTATGAAGAGCATCTTTACAAAATGGGTGCATTTGAAGAAATTGAAGAAAAGAGACTTTAGAGACCTTATAAGCCACGATGGAAGAAAAAATAAGGATCTAAGAGTATTCAAAATTGGGTTCACCAAACGATTTAACAAAAATATAAGCTTTGTTAAAACCCTAGATAGGCTATTTCATAGTAACATCGATAAATAAATCAGTAAAGAACATGAAGTGACACAATCAATAAACAAAGTAAATGAAACCCTAAATCCAATGGAGAGTTAGAATACTTAGCTGATTTCACGATACTCCCGACAGTGTGCAAAGGTGGAAGACAAGAAAAATTGGAACAAATGAGATCGTAACCAAACCTAGAAAAATGCAGAAGTGCAAAGGAATGATGGACTAGTGTGCCTAGGGCACTATTGGGGCACCTAGGCCCTAGGATTCTTGTCTGGGTGCTAGATTCCACGCAGATGATTAGAAAATTATCTTTACAGGGTCACTGAGTTTCCAAAATCATTCGAGGTTTTTGTCGTTATAGTGTTGCGAAGTGATCGTCGATGTCAATGATAACCTATAATTAATATATGACTTGCAAAACCCCAAAACACATCAAATACTAAAAATAAAATAATGTAAAATGGGGGTCAGACTATCCTTGACTGTTAACAAAGTGATCTTATGACCGAGTGTTACACTACATCTCCTACCCAATGTAGTTCTATGTGTGTGTGTAGAATCATGCCCTAGGTAGATCTTGTGCATGACGAACGTGATTGTGAGCAATAACTAGATGTAAAAGATGTAAATAGATGTGTGCATGAAAAAATGAACTTCCCCTCCTATATGTGTGTGCATAATAACCAGTCCTTGTCCCTTGGATGATGCTAGATGGATGCACTGATGCTCTTAGATGCTTTTGGATGTAACCTTAGCTGGTCAGAATATATTCTTAGAGCTTGGTCCTTTATTATGATCACATAACTTTAGATTTATATCATTACCTTGCTTGAATGTTGTAATTAACCCCAAACTTTCAGACCACCAATAATATGAGATGCCCAAATGGCAAGAAATGATCCAAAAGATGTGAACAAAGTAAAAAGAGGCTGAGCCGCCTAGCTCTGGCATCCTGGCTGGGCACTGGTGTCTAGAGTGAGAAATTTTGAAGTATGAAAAGGAAGACTAGGAAAAGAGTGTAAGACCAAAATTGGAAATGGAAAGAAAGCAAAGATGTCCAAAGATAGAGATCAATTAGTACTTTTTCTGCTTATGAATCATATGAATAGTAGTATGTGATTAGGACTAGATAGATACCCAAAGTGCATTATTTTGTGTCTACACCGAGGCATATCCTTGCTTCCTAGTGATCTTTTTCATGTACCACACACACCATTCTCATTCTCTTCACCACATTCTTCCCCAAAATTCATTAAGTAAAAAATTCACAAAATCCATTGAAAATGCAAAAAAATTGGTCAAACTTCCAAAAATTAAAAAAATGGTAAAACCTCCAAAACAATGGTAAAAAAAATTTCACACATCCTACACATTCATAGGACACAATATCCTCAAACATAAAAAAATCATCCTACAAAACATCTTCCTTTGGTCCTCACTTGATGTCATGCATGACATGCAAATCATATTGATCTTACCTCATTAACAAAGTTGGTTTTCTTGTTATGTATATCTTACCTTGCATATGCCATTGTTCGGTGCAGTTTCATAGTGCATGATTTCTTTTTAATGGGACTTTTATGTCCTTTTTTTATTCACCTTGCATCTATCCTTTCTTAAGGTGTCATTTTTAACCCTTTTTGTATAACGAGAACTGAAGCTAGACAATAAAACATTGGTGCAACTTTCTTGAACATTGGTTATTTCAGTATGTTTGTTCACTTTCTCGTATTACATTGCTTTATGTATTTTTCTTTGAGTCATTACTTTATAAATGAACAAAAATTATTATTATGGATCTTCATGTCATTTTACACTTTTGTTACATGCTTATATCAAATAAAAATTTGTTCCTGAGATATATGGGTCGTTGACTACTTTGTGATCTTCCGATCATCCATGTATATGCTTGTTCCATTTTACCTAACTTTCTACCAATCCTTTTTTTCAAATTTTTATCAATTCTAACAATGGCCAACCAAGCCAAGTTTGAATCCCTTTCTATTGCAGTCAACATTGTCTTCCATAACATATGGGACAATAGGAATCATATTTATCCCCCCTCCCCCCTTGTTTCTTCCACTTGTGGAAACCTGGGATTTATTTTCCAATCAATCAAATTGAACAATGGCCAACTGAGCCAAGTTTGACTCTCAATTGCTATAGTATGCTTCTATTGTGATTGATTTCCTTCATTTTTTCAAGCATTCATCGACCTCTTCTATCACCCCATCGACACTCGAGGGGGCATCCTTCATTCTACTAATTTTTCCTCTACTCCTTCAAAATTTAATTGTTTGTACATGTCTACTATCTTTGAAATGGTGTCCCTAATGCTACACCACACCAAAGAGGGGAAAATGTAGACACCTAAATCCAACTACGTAGATTTACAACTAAAATTGCATCATTTATCATATTTCCTGACATTTCATTATAATTAGTGATTTCTCGCTAATTATCTAGTGTTCCCATTCTTTCAGTCAATTAAAGAAACTTCGTTAATTAATTAGCCTTTCTTTCATTTTGGATGTCAATTAATGACACTTTGTTAGTTATAATCCTCTTTTAATTAACTAGTTATTAGTTAATTGAGGCTTTTTAATCTCGAATCTAATCAATAAACCTTCTTATTAGTTAAATCCCTCTTTTAAACCCTCCAAATTCTACTAATTCCCTTCTAAATCACCTCAAAATGGCTTCTTAAGCTTAATTTAGCCTATTAATTAATCCTAGTCGATTAATCAAATGATCTCCAACTCGCATGAGTTGATAATTACTAGTTAATTCCTTCTAATAATGTTTATCCCTTTATAATTGTACTTTATCTTTATCTCATATTCTCTAATTTTCTAGCTTCTTCCAAATTGGAAAGCTATATAAACAACCTAGTACCTTCCTTCCAACCTTACACTAGTGTTACATCTTTACATGATATGCACATGATAAGAGCAACTTTACTTTCAAAATCTTATTGATCTAGCATAATCTTCTATCCTCTACTTGAAAGAGTAGTAAGGGAAGAGCCATACATGGAAATCAAGCCATATTCACGAGATCCCTTCCTCCTCGTGGAGATATCCTTCCTTTGATCATTCGTAATCACAATCGGCTCAAAAAAAGGAGAAATTAAATTTTAAAAATCCATAAACAGTAACAAGGGATGGCTTAGTATTTCATGTTTAATTAGATGCATTAGTTAGTTTTTCCCTTACATAGATTTATCATGATGCTTTGATATATTATCTTAGTTGTGGAGACTATGTGGTGTTAGTTTTCATTAAGTAACTTATCTTGGTTTATTTCACATGCATACATATAGCAATGAGTAGGTGAAAAGCTAATCAAGTGATGAGTGAGGAGTTACAGAAGAATAATTTATTGTTTAGCATTGAGATCAAACTTTAGAGGTGCGGGGAGCGGTAAGAATCAGGGTTCACTAGTATGAGAACATGTAGAAGACATAAAATGAGAATGAGGAAGAAATAGTGTGAACCTGAGAAGTGTCCTTAAGATGTTGGATTTCATACTTAAGAGATGTAATTATTGATTCCATAGCCTAAAATTTCTCTTGAAATAAATAATGTAAATCTTGAATAGACTTACAGATTGATTGATTGGCATTAGAACTAATAGATTCATCAGAGATGCGATCGAAGATGACACTGACTTGCAAAGGAAATATGTTGATAGAATGATACATAATGTATAGGGTTTTGTGGAGATCATCTTTACACGATGGGCACATTTGAAGCAATTGAAGAAAGGAGAATTGAAAGACCCTATGAGCCATGAGAGAGAAAAAAAGGATCTAAGAGTTTTCAAATGAAAGGGGTTCACCAAATGATTTAACAAATAATGAAATTTGTAAAACCCTAATTTCATAGTCATAACGCAATGATAGACAACAAAATACAAATTTTACATTAACAATAAGCACATGGAAATTAAAACCCTAAGTGCAAAGGATGGAATAAGAGACTTAGTTGACTTCACAATAATTTTGAAGATGTACAGAGCTGGAAAAATGATGGAACAAAAAGACAAATTATCATAACCGATCCCAGAAAAATGCAAAACTATCAGAAATACTGAGATTAGGGCACCTATGCTGTGTTAGGGGCACCTAGGTTCCATAGACCTTTTGTAGGCGCCAATGACTGCGTTAAACCTCAAAAAAATTTCATTGTGTTGCAAGATGTTTTCTAATGTTCACTATTGATTTCCTATAGGTTGCTAGAAGATCATTGAATTATCCTGTAATATGCAAAACAAATGATCTCATGCAAACCCCAAAACAAATCAAATCCTAAAAATAAAAAGATGTAAATTGGGAGTTGGATTGTCCCCAACGATCACACAATAGAGTGAGCTTACAACTGAGCACTGCACTATATTTCAAACTCCATGTACTTATATTCGTGTGTGTGTGTGTGTGTGTGTAGAATTGTGTCCTAGGTGGCTATCGTGCAAGATACACTGAATATCGATCAATATCTAGATGTAGTAAAGTAAATAGATGTGTGGATGTCAAAATTAACTTTCACTCCTATGAAGTGTATGCAGAAGAATGTAGTCCCTTGTCCCTTCAATGAAGTTAGATGAATGCTTTGATGCTCTTGAAATGCCTTTGGATGCAACCTTAGGTGATAGTAATTGATGCTTAGAGCTTAGTCCTTTATTATTGTCACATAGCTTTGTATTTATATGATTCCCTTGTTTTGATTTTGTAATTAACAACTAAAAGGCTGACCCATAAGAAAAAAATATGCCCAAAAGGGATGAGTAAGAAACAAAGAGGTCGGTGGTGCCTGGGATCTAGTGTCTTGAGTCATAAAAGATAAAACAAAAAAGCATCGATTGGGCTATAACGTGTAAGAAGCCAAGAAGAAGACATGAACAAAAAAAAAGACAAAGACAACTATTAATTACTAGTTTTCTCGCTTAGGAATCATATGAATAGTGGTATGTTATTAGGACCTAGAAATGTACCCAATTATGTGATTTAGTGTCTACACTAGATCTAGCCTTCTCAGCTAGTTTTCCAACCCAGGATTAACCCAAATCTCTCAATACAAGCTAAGTCGTTCTCATTCTCCTCTCTTGTATACTTTTTTCTACTTTTTTATGCTAGATCTTTTTTATTACTATAATATTCCTTTCATCTCAATCCTCTCGCATAGTATTTAAATTTCTTTAAATCACTAAGATAAATACTAATTCAATGTTATATGCATGTTTTTTTATTTGTTTAAACCCCTAATTATTAATGTTTCTTTTATATTTTATTACATATTTTTTTCCCAAAATAAAAACATTTGGTATCATAGCCAGGGTCCTATTCAATGATATTTTTTCTTATTTTATTTAACATGCTATGAGATTCCACGTCTAGGTTGTAGAATCTTGACTATGATGGGAAGCACAAGGATTGATATTGATAGGTTTAATGGAATGAAAATTGATTTACGGAAACTCAAGATGGAGGATCTCCTAATTAAGAGAGATCTATGGATCATCATGATACAAAAAGAACCTACAAGGTTTAAAAATGAAGAGTTTGAGATGGTTGATAGGAAGGTCTTAATCTATATGTTTTTTACTCCTGTTTTTTAATGTCTCTACTAAGAAAATTGTAAAGGAATTTTGGGATAAATTAGTGGCAGTGCACATCAGGTTGAGTCTAGAGGTAAATCTATTTCTCTATAAATTAGTAAGAAGTAATGTATATGTGGTAAAGTAGGGTATTTCAAGAATAATTTCAAGTTAAAAAGGATAAGGATCCCCAATTAATCCACACTCTAGATAAGTAGGAGCGTACATAGATGGGCATTTTTAGATGAGGTGGAGGCAAAGGAATATGTAGTAGATTCATTAACAAAGATAGTATGTGCTGAGAAGTGTACTTGGTGTATGGAATAAATGGGCTTCGCATCTAAGGGCGAATGAAGAATGGGTTCTTTGTCTCCTTGAAGAAAATTATAAAAAAATCCCTAGGATATTGTTGCGATATGTGTCTTATACTTTTCATGCATCACTGGTTTTAGTGGTGGAGCCATTTTTAGTGGTGAAACTAGCTTTAGTTGGTCAACTTGAGTCTTGTGCAAAAAAAGGGCTCACGTTAAAAATATTATTTTAGGATTTTGTCTTATGGAAAATTCTAGGTTAATCTTAGGATGTGCTATGGTTATAATAGTACATGGTCTCATTGTAAGAGGTAAAAGTGACAATTAGTCATAACTTCCAAGAGACAAGTTGGTAGAATCCTAGGATTAGTCTAGATTTAGAAAGGAGGGGTGTTTTGTTGCAAAGGTTATGTTTTGGTGAAGAACATGATGAAAAGTTAAGTGTTAGTGAATATTTTTGTTGGAAGGATATGCATTGGATCATGGTGGGGTGTGTATGTACATCTTAATTCATAGCCTTAATGGCTTCATGTTATATTTGTACATAAATTTAAGTCCAAAGATTTGAAAAATATCTACAACTTCTCATCCTCTCCACCAAGGCCATTCGACAACAACCAATTTTGAGATATTTTCTCCTTCTCCAATGATTTACTTGTATCCATTTCATCAAAAGGATAAATTTTTATATAGAATAGATCCACCAAAGAGAGAAGAAATGAAGAAGAGGGTGCTTTTGTGCCTCCCTATACACCATATGTAATGTAGCCAAATTAAGAACAAACCAGATATACTGCAAATATTATGAACTCCAAAGAAAATAGATCTCCTTCTTTGTTATCAAATAATGAATTACAATGTTTCCTAAATAGGAAAACAACTCCCAACTCGAGTTGCCCAGTAAACTCTAGCTAACTCTGACTAAATCTACTCTAGGTGGCGGAAATTACTATTTTTAGCAGTTTACTAGAACTGCTATTCTTAGTAAGTTCGCATGCTTATTCCTACAAGCACAGAAATTGCCACGCATCTTATACATCCCTAAATTAGAGGAATTTCCAACTTTCTAACTCATAATGCAATTAATAGACTAAAATTAACTAATGCTCAAAAATAGGAAAAAACCGAACAATAACTTAAATCCTAATTTTCGGCCTCAAGATGGAGGAGTTAGCGCCCGAAAACGTGTCGAAAACTTGCCCCAATAGGTAGGGAAGATTTCCGTTGCGTTCATCTCATCGAAACATGTGGTTTCAAAAAAAAAAAAGGACTCAAACAGACACCCGGAACTCAAGTTATGACCTTGTCAAGTTCCTGCTAATTCTAGCGCATCAATATGAATAGAGAATTTCTCCATCTTGGGTTTGAATCCTATTGTTAGGGAGTGCACCACCATCACCAGAGTTTATCCCTCTTCGTTCTTTTGTCGTGCTTATAAAGATTGAATCACAACTCTCTTGTCTTTGATGAAACCAAATGTGTTTCTCATCTTCTTCTATCATAAATGCCACAAATGGTATCTTGTAGTAGAAATTGTGCTTAAAGTCATTATTACACAAAATAGTGCCACACTTAGGGTCATGGACGACCTCAGTTGTGATGGCCTTCCTTTTCCATTATGATAAATCAACATACACATTGACTGTGCTACCATTAATGTTTTCCATCGGCACTGCCATTTTTCTCTACTTTACTATCAGAGAAAATTCTACCCACCAAATGTTGGATGATAAAAGTTTTTATTATATCATAGCTATGAACTAGAGAGGATTAATAGAGGAGCACCTTTTGAAAGTGGGACACAGGGGTGGCTTGGGTCCATAATATCTTGGGTGTATTCCACTTAGTTCGCAAGAAGAAGTGTGACCCCTACCTCAAGGTATCCCCATGGCCACTTACTGAAAGTTTCCAATATGGGCTCAATGGGAATGGAACTTTGGTTGGTGATTACAAACTTCTTGTAACTTGCTAATAGCCCAATCCCTTAACCCCTCTTTATATCTATGTTATGGTGTGTCATTTCCCTTCAATTTTGGGGAATTTATCCTAATATGGATTATTAAGTACAAAATTTAACTTGCTAATTTGAAATTTTATCGAGCATATACTTTTGTTGATTTACTTAATGAAAGCATGGTTTGAATAAATTTAAAAATTAATAATTTGGAGAATTGCAACTTAACTTTTAGGTATTATTTTTCTTTGAAATTGGCAAAGTAAAGTGGTGCAAGAGATACAAAAAACGAATGAGCATTTGATATGTTGGTGGTTGAGAGGATCATTTGCGAAACTCTGCTCCACTTCTCAATTTTGATTCGGAACTTTTGGTCTCTTTAATGTGATTTGTCAATTATTATTTTTCAAACAACTAGGAATAAATTGTAGAAAATATGTATTCCATTTAAAGCATCTTGTTGATTGTGCTCAAATAAATGTACAAATGTGTAAATCATGTTTCCAAAGTCTAATAGGTTTATGTATCTTTCACGAATATATGTGGCATTTATATTTTAACCTTCTCGCAATCAATGACACCAAAATCTTTCATCAACGATCAATATATACAATACCTTTCTACAATCAATGGCTACAAATTGTCCATGCTTCAGCAACGCTTTTCTTACAGCTTAACCGTAAATCTTATGATAGGTATCAACAATGGGTGCCCTTGGTCTACTTGAGAGAATGCCTATTAACATAATTATTCAAATTTTACTTGAGAGAATGCCTATTGGCATAATTATTCAAATTTTACAACATATGCTAAAGATAAAAGATGAATTTTCTTAATAGAAGTACTACAAAGTAGATAATATCTTGAGTGGTCTAAGTTGGCAGATGTGAGCATTTGTGGTCCAGCCCTACAATGTGTACTTAAGCCAAACACTTGTCATTATTGGAGTGGGCGTAGTTTAAAGTACACAGACTGTAATAAGATCAATTGTACTCGCTGCTCCTAACATTGGCCAACTCCGAAATGGCAGCTTTCAAGTACAATTGCTCACCAAAATCTCTTTTTATCTCAAACTCACCATTTCCATCTCCCCCGTCCTCGTCTTCGTCCTGACTCCATCTCTGCCGCTTCTGTCCATTTAAGGACCCTTTTCATATATCAGTTGCTCTACGTATCGATTGCTCCATTTAGAAATATCTGTTACTCTTATACGTTTTACATAAACTTAAACATGGGCAGAGGAAAGATCGAAATTAAGAAAATTGAAAATCCAACAAATAGGCAGGTTACCTTCTCCAAAAGGAGGGGCGGCCTTCTCAAAAAAGCAAAGGAGCTTTCCGTTTTGTGCTCTGCTGAAGTTGCTATAGTTATTTTCTCCAGCACCGGAAAACTATCTGTACATCCTGAATCTTCTAGCGAGTAAGACATCTTTTAACCAATCTGTATTCATATTGCCATATACGAAACCATTTGTATTCATATTGCCATCTAACTTCGCATATGATTCAATTTTTGGCTGTATCCGTCGGTTTAAAGCTTTAAAAAAGGGTTTCTAAACGCTTTAAATTAGGGTTGGAATGTGAAAACTCATAGCTTAAAATGAGGGTTCTAAACGCTTTAAATTAGGGTTTGATTAATGTGAGTGTATACATTTTTATTATTATGTTAATTATGTATTCAAATGATTTGTATTGTTGCAAGGCTTCGGCAGATCATAGAGAGATATCAACTGGTTGCTGGAGGATTTCGAGGGGAAGCCCCGGTAAGAACATCAAACTAAAGTTTATGGTGTTTTGTGTATTTTTTGTTGGTGATGCGCCCAATTAATTACATTTGTTGTGCACTCAAGCATTTGTTAATTGGTTTACATGATTGGACAAAACTACAGAACACTCCCTTCGAGATTAACAGCCTACATGCACAGAATGAGAAGCTGCAAACTACTCTCAGGTATGATTTTCACCTAAATTATATTATTTACTCTTTGTTTTCAACATTTCCTGGGAAGTGGAATTAGAAAAATTTGGAAAACTGTATCTTGCCGGCACGTTGGGCTATTTTCCACCGTCGATACATAACGGGTGGGTTGTTTAGCCCAAAGATCAATGTCGACACACCGGCAAGATACGCTCAGCAGAAAAGTCGTATAAATATAAATATCTGTCTTAACAGGCATATGATGGGAGAGGATCTTACCTGGTTGTCATTGAATGAGTTGGGAAATCTTGAAGAGCATCTGAATGCTGCAATATCTAGGGTCAGATCAAGAAGAGTGAGTAATATATTTAATTTATCCTATATAGTTGGAGATTCTTCAAAGAAAAGAGTAATAACTTGCCTCTATTTATGGAGACAATATAGATTCACTATCTACAAATGCTTGATTTAAAATGAAAATAGCTTTTGTATAACAACCAGACTCTAAATTAAATTACTTCCCATTTCCTAATATTACTTTTGGATTTAATATTATAGGAGCAAATTCTGCATCAAGTTATCCAACGAAACCGACAGAGTTCAAGGAGGGTGAGATTGGGAAAGATTAATGGACCTACTCTTTTATTAAATAGATTTCCCCCTCTATTAAATTTTGCATATGTAAACCATAGTTAATAGACTCCATGTTTGAATGTTTTGTGTCATGTCTTCACCTGAAATGAATTGAAAATTCAGTATAACTTCCTTACTCTTTTTTCTTAATTTCTTGTAATTTCAGATTCTGGAAATGGAAAGGGAGGTATGATTTCGATTTCATTTCTGGTATGGTTACAAATGATTAAAATACAGTATGAAATTTCAAAATCTAATCTAGGCTCTCTCTTGGCTACAGCAAGAAGTTCTTCGTCAAAGAATATCTCATCTGGAACAAACCGTATGTGTTACAACATTTTTATAATTGATTCAAAATTTTCCAATGTTTTAAATCCCTACTCATAGTTAAACCTTGTTTATTTATTTTTCCCAGTTGGAGAATTGTAGGACAGGGCCTGTATTTGATTATTTGGACGATAGAGCATTTGGGCAAGATGAGCCACACCATTTCAATTTGATCCCAACAACTCCTACTATACTTCGTGATCTGCAGCCAAATCAAATAAATTTGCAAGAGAGCGAACATTATTTACAGTCTGAATTACGTTTGGGGTAAATAAACGCTTACAAAAATTTATCTATTTAAATGTAACATATGTTAATCAGTTGAATTGTTAGCCAATTAAAGAAAAATACTAAATTCCAAAACATATTAGATAATAAATGGTTGGCCAGTATTTCAACCATGCTAACCTATAGGTTTTTTTTGGCATAAAAATATTTTGCCTTATCCTGAGAATGTGATTACTCATCTATTCGCGTGATTTGATGACAGATTTGGCGGCTTTGATCAAAATTTGGCCACATTTGCGAAGCAGAAGTGAGTTACACTACTGTTTGATACTTATTTAGAATATTTTTAACATATGCTTTAGAGCACAATTAAATGTTTATATTTAATTTGCTACAAATGAAGAGCCTCTCACTACGTTGGTGGTGATCAATTGAGGCCAGAATTGAATCTGAAAACATAATTTCGAATGTATGATTTCCACATTTTCAATGACATTAAATTTGGATCAGTTTTGTGGTGCCAAATAATTTTTGTGGACTGATATTAAATTTATCATTGCAAATCCTGGAGTACACGTTCCTAGCAATGGACTGTACTCTTCTATCAGATTTCACATGTCCTTCCTCTCCTCTCCTCTCCTCTCCTCAGTCTTATCAGACTCCTATGCCAGGTTTCTCTTTTTTCAGTGATTGTATGTAGCTTTAAATGTTAATAAGCTTATAATTTAAAGGTCGCCATATATTTATACAAGCATCTGAGTTCACTTAAACATGTAGACTTTATAAACAATCACATTTTTATATTTTGATTGAAAGGAAATTAGAAGTATTAAAAATATGAAGTTAGAGGAAACAATTATTGAAGAATTCTTCACAATCAAATAATCATCGTAACATTCCTTCCGACATTAAAGTTCATTAATGTATATTATTGGAAAATATTGTGTAAATAAGACCTAGCGGACCATAAATTATTAAAACAAACCATTTTTTTTTTTGCATGTGTAGATTTGAAAAATTAATTGAGAATAAGAGAAACATGTTTTCGTTCGTATTGATCCAAGTGAAGATAATGAGCAAAACTCAGAAAGAAGCATACAACCCGTTTCTTAGAGAAAAATTATATTAAAGTATTTTTTACAAAAATTTCGACTCCCCAATCTTATAGTGCAGTTTTTAGGTTATCTTTGTTTTTCTCAACTCTAATAATTGTCTCTATATTATTTAAAAAAAGTCAATCTCCTTTCTCTTTAATTTTTCTTTTAACTTTGGTTTAAATTTATTGATTAATATATATTTTTTAGGCTTAATTAATTTATATACATGCAATACATGGGTATTTATTTACATGTTTAGTATAAAATCTATCTTCCTATAATCTTACATCTCTAGCTATAGTAGATATTCCCCCTAAGATATAATGTATATTTTTTACTTTTTTAAATTGTATCTCATTTTTCATATAAATCTTTTTGCCTTAATTTTTGTATGATCTATTTTAAACCATAAATTGATCATTTTTTCATAATTTTTGCATAAGACACTTGTGTGATGTTGTTTTAAATATTAAATATTATCTTATTTCACTAATATCAATTAGATTTTAAGATTCAATAAAGAAAATTAGATTTGAAGATTCAATAAAGAAAAGTGCTAGGATTAATAATGAACCATTATTTTTGTTTAAAGAAAATTTCTTAAATATATTTTTTATTTGAAAAAAAAAACCAAAAATATGAAATGCCTATTTTTTTTCTATTTGAAATTTAACATGTTTTTATTTGCATTATAACTCAACAAGTGGTTCAAAATTTTATAATACATGTGAAGTTAATAATGATAAACAAACATTGTTAGATAAAAATTGATAAGAACGAAATTTTGATATGTTATAAAAATCATATCATGAAAAACCCAAATAAGATAGTTGGATTGTTACATGTATTGAAATAAATGCCACGTCAAACTATAGATTATAAAAAAGACTCAATATATAGTTCCAATTCAAGATGTTACATTGATGAAAAAGATAGGACGAAATTTTGTTACTTCTTAAAAATCATATCATAGAAAACCCAAATACAATAGTTAGATTGTTGAATATATTAATAGAAATGCCACATCAAACTATAAATTATAAAAATCCTAAAATATAATTCCATTTCAAAATGTTCCTTATATTTATATGTATCATGTGATGGATTATACATTTTCTTAAAAATTTAGATCATAGAAATAGAAATACCAAAAAAAAAAATTCACTTGATAGTTGTATTTTCACACTATAGTGATTTATTTATATTATTTAATGAGTCAATTTCTTACCCTCTCATCTCTATTGACTTTTAATCATAATTTACTAATCAATGTATATTTTAGGCCTATTCAATTTATATAAATATGTTGCGAGTGTTTATTTTTAGTATAAAATATATTTTTCTTTTAACATATTTTGGTGAATGCTCCCTAACACCCCCTTTTATGTTAGATTTGTCTCCCTACAATACATTGTATTTTATGAATTTTTTAGTTATATAAGATCTATTCTATTTGTTTTATATAGGTATCCTTGCATTAGCTTGTGTGTATGCCATTTTAAAATAGATATATTATATTTTCATGAATGTGGTATGTTTCAAGTGTTTAATTTATCTTATTTCACTAAGATGTGTTATACATAAAAAATCAGAAAGGAAGAATTACGGGATTAATTAGGAATTTATTAATTTTATTATAATTCTTTTCTTAATCATATATCTTGTTTGAATATAAAATAGAAATGTGAAATTGTTATTGATTTCTATTTCAAATGAAACATATTTTCATTTGAATGATAATTTGGAAACAAAATTCAAATATTTATAATACATATATGAAGGTAATCATAGTAAACAAATATATATTAAATGAAAAAGATATGTAGGAAATTCTTATACATTTAGAAATCATATCATGGAAAACATTAATAAAAAAGTTGGAATGTTGAATGTATTCACATATATCCCACATCAAACCATAGATTATTAAACAACTTAAAATATGGTTCCAATTCAAATGTTGTTCATTATAAAATAGATAATGAATAATGAATTTTCAAAATGTAAATCAAATACATATATCATCATATTATGCATTAGAATATAGTCATAAATATCAAAATAACTCTTAAATATGTTATTCTCAAGCTTCTCTTACTTCTAATGTTTATTCTCCATCTCTACTCCTCCCCATTTCTTAATATGTTTTTACTACTCATAGTTAGCCTATTTCACAATTTTTCTTCTTCCCCTCCATCTTTGCATAAAATTTCAAATCAACATTTATTTTCATATTCTCTTAATGTTAATCCAATTGCTTCAATTATTTCTCATATATATCATGCACATATATTTATTCAAATTGGTCTCTTCCAATTTAATATAATATTTACACTCAAATATCAAGTCCTAAAATAATGACACTCATTGTGCATTCTTCCACTATTGTACATGGGGATGCAGTCACCCTATATAGATATGGATATGCGGTCTTACCACCCCCCAATGTCAGACATATAAGAAAAGGTGGGCATTTACATTTCTTCTCTTTGTCAATAAACATGGCTCCTATTTATATAAGATGTGGGCGCTCCAAATTATATATATTGAACATCCGATATAGAATATAGGGGATCCCAAATTCTCTCTTTGATATATAAAGAGGAGTGGTTTTATATGCCTCCCACCGTTGTCCTTCTCCTACCCCATCTACCATCTTTATCTGAGATCAATGTATATGGGTGGTGAATATGAAGGTTGAGTTCCCATATATATAGGGGGTATGGGCCCCCCAATTATAAAGGGTGGGAGGGGTGTGTGTGTGAGACTTAAGAAATCTATTTTATATAATATGGGGGTATTTATCTACTCCTATAAACATAGTGCAAATCTTCCCTATAGTTTGGATGAAATCTTGTCTATTGCTTCTTAGGACATTGATGGTATCGTTTGTTGGTCTATATGTGTATGGGTGTTTTCGTTCACCTCTAGATAAAGATAGGGGATAGAGGGTGCAATGAGAGGAACAAATCGTCCACCTTAACTCCCACTTATAGCTTGGTGAGAGGACCCACTCTCTAATGATGAATATATTATAAAATTTGAAATCGAACAAGTGTTCTTTTCTCAAAGTCTCTAAATCCAATTAATTAGCCCAGACATTATTAATGACTTTTTTCTAAACCCCTTGGTTTGAAATTTTTTATACATTTTTCCAATAAGATTTGTTACTCCAAATTTTAAATGGTTCAATAGAAAGAAATTAGTGCCAAAGAATATGGAAGACTAGGCTTATATATTCTTTTACAATATTAATTTATGACTTAAACTATACTTTATCAATATTAAAATGATACCTAATACACAATGAACTCAAATTGTAGAAAATAAGAAATATAAACCTAAATTTAAGATCACATAAAGGTGACCCGTCCACTATTAAATAACAAATGATACAAGTTGTTCATAATTTGATTTTTCATTATTAAATATAAAATCATCTTTAACACATCCTTTTCATGTTATGTATGATTTCAAATTATCCAACATCGAGGGAACTCACCTTTCCAAACAAAACCAAAATTTGAGGTTATAATGATGAGATTTTGTTTTAAATTAATAATTATGCAAATAAAGTGGTGGTTGTCCTTGTAAAGTCATAAAAAGTATATTATTTCATGAAAGTGTACACTTTTGAATTTATAAAAATTGGTGAAATGAATTAGTTTTGAAAATAAGGATTGAGGAATTTTATTCTATCAAATTCATTAGAATATAATCTCAAGCTTATTCTTTATTTCTTCGTATCTCTTAAAATTTATATTTTGATGAACAACTAAATCAATTTTTACATTACCATATACACAATTAAACTGTAATTTAACTAAAATATATGATATTATTCAGTAAATACATTTATTTCAAATAAATTTTTGAATAAAATAAATAAAAAGAAAAAACTATGTGGTGATCTTTTTGTTTGAAGAGGAGATCAAATAGAATACAACTTTGGAAAAATAATTATAATTGCTCCCACATCAAGAATAAATAAAAAAATTCCACACCAGGACAACTATTATGTTTTCATTACTGCATCTGTGTTGTACGGCAAAAGTGACCCGTTTGAGGAAGTAGATTAGGTATCGCTGGTGAAACAAATTCCATTGGTGGATGTCAATCAATTCCACGCTCATGTTTTCTTGCAACAATTGACGATTTGTTACATTTAAGCTTTTGATTATCTGGACAATTTCCAATTTTTTTAAATGCCATTACGTAATACAAATTCATAGCTTTCCAGGTATAATTATGCGTATCGAATGTAGTGTTGTTTCTTAATAAAGTTGAAAGAAAGAAGTTTACCGAGTATAAATTGTGTACCAGAAGCAACAGATATTTACGGCGTTTAATCTCAACTGTATAAAGTGGAAGGAACAAAATAGAGGGCATGTAACATATTAAATTTATTTTTTTCCAAAAACACTTAGCACGTTGTAATAAAAGAGGGCATGTAACATATTCTAGTAAAAAATATTAAATAAATGTTAAAAAAATATTGGAGAAGATAAAATATGACATTACAACATCACTCACACACATAGAGAGAGACATGCACGCCTACATACACGTGTACTGCACACGCACGCACACACAAAAATAAGAGATAAAGATTTACTTAAATACTAGTATAGATATTTTAAATACATTTATCTAAAATATGGTGAGAGATATCAATCACAAAGCACCTAACTATGCAAATGTAGTATAAATATACCCCCAAAAAATAATAATTAAAAATAAATATAACATAATAAGTATATTATCAATAATGTATCTATATGAAATATATTAATAAATATCAATTTCAAGGTCCTTAGGTTTGATTTTTTACATACCTCTTTAATCAACAACTTCATTAAATTCTCTATCAAGTTCTTATTGATTTATGGAAAATAGAATCATTGAACTACATGATTATGTTGGTCTAAAAACTATATATTCGAGAAAAAAAAATCTAAACATTACTACATGGCCAAGATATTACTATATTTTATTGAAAAATGAACTTTTATATTAATAACAAAGATGTACAAAGCTAATCATACAAAAAAATGGGTGGAAAGAGTAACGCCCCAGAATGCAAAGTGTCTAATCAAATCGAGCCAAAAAGGCCTCGAGAGAGGCCAAGTCACCTCAAAGCACTTATATTAAAAACCACAAAGTGTGAACTTCAATAAAAAAGAGCATCAAAATCAAGCAACAACTACAAACATGGAGGCAGATGGCGGAGGAGGAGGTAGACTATTGAGCTTATCAGCCCAGCCTGAACCAAAGCGATGAGCCTTGTCAAAGACATGCTCCCCACCCATCCCAGCCAAATTCTTTCTTCGGATGTTCGCCAAGGACTTCATCATGCCCGTGGGGAGAAACGACTAAATCCAACCGAGGGAATTTTCCTTGAGATGAGACAAGCCAACCAAAATCACCAAGTGCAGTAGACGTGGGCGAAAGTGGCCTTGATCTAGGGGACCTCTGCTGAGGAGGAGGACTCCACAGTTGGCTACGAGGATCCCCCATCCTCAAGTAGGAGGTGGCAAGTGGCGGCTCGAAGGCACATCAGATGGCACCTAATTGATGGCACAGGGAGCCGAACTCTAATGGTCAAGGAGACGTTGGAGATGCTCCACCTCTAAGAGCACTTTTTTAGCTTGGTTTTGAATCCGAAGCATATCAATAGAAATCGCAGCCACTTTATTAGTAACAAAGAAATCATAATCAAGAGGAACATTATTAAATATGGTATTATTTTTGTCTTTCCCTAAATGGAACAAAATGTCAGTTCTGAAGATATGCAAAATTTTGTTGTAAATTATAGGTAACATGGCCAAATCCCTTTAGAGAACCACTTTCTAGGTGAAAAACTCAGGAGAAATGGGTTGGATAAAGGTGTAAATCCATCTCCAAGACATCTGAGCAAGAGGGAAAAACCAAAAAATATGTTCGATAGACTCCAGCTAATTACAACATAAGAAGACGAGGTTAAACCCAAAATGCTTAAGTCGGGAACCAATGGGGAGACCGTGGTGTAGAAGACACCAAAGGAGATGGGATTTTTTAGACTCAACAATGGCCAACCAAACCCTCTAAAAGTGACATGACCAAACAGATGCCAAGGAGGCTAGAGACCAATGCATATCAACTGTATCATTGTCAACAAAATGAGGATCTAGCAGTGAGTGACCAAGGGAAGATTTTTATTTGCGAACAAGAGTAGCACTAGGCCAATTCTAGTCACACCACCAAAGGACTCCAAAGGTAAGTTCCAAAGGTTAGTTCTAAGGGTCTCTTTCTTTCACTAAAAATATTTTATGAATCATGCAACACATATATTATACATATACCTCTTATATTTCCTTATCTTAATGTTGCAACATATAGATAATTTTGCATTAAGGAAAAACACTACTACAATGTGTTTTACACATTTCTAAATAGCTTCTCATGTTTTGAGTGGTCTGGAACCCTCGTAGAAGAATGCGGATAACTCACCTTTTATAGCGACCACCCTGGCAGTTAATCAGAAAAACACGCCATCAAATTTTATTTTAAACTAAAATTTCAAGTCACCCATAAACAACTTATCATTGAAATTGATACCTTCTTGATTTCCTAGTCCCAAGCTTACCAAACAAGCACATACACATGAAACTGTTAGGAATTCTATGGTTTAGTGCTTATCATATGATTTTATATTTACGCATTGTAATATGTAAATGTTAATGGTGAAAGTAAATAGAGTGAAAATTGGGTGAATAATAATTACGTGAAGTAATTATTATTAAGGTTATGTAAGTTAGTGAAATAGTAAATAATAATTACTAGGGTAATTATTATTTATATATATGTTAGTAATTTGTTATAAGTTGTTTTATATAAAAAAACTATAACAAATATATTTGTTGAGTGGGTTTCAACAACCCGCATTAATAGAGTTGGGAGAAAAACATGGAAGGAGTAGTTTGAACCACATCCTAAAATATAGGAATCATATTCCTATATGTATGGCTTGTATTGTAAATAGGTGATTAACTAGAATGAAAGAGAATATTATTAGTTTTGTTTATTATTTGTAAATTATTGTTGCTTCTTGTGATCTTTCTACAACTCCATTTGGATCTTCCGTTTCATCTGGTATCAGAGCAGGTATGGCTATGTGAAAAGATCAATGAAGGGGCAGATCTGCTATAAGTTATGGTTGCCTCACTTATGTGAGTATTTAAATTAGCTATGAGAATGAGAGCTTAGTATTTAGATTTTTTTAGAAACCTTCAAAGAAGAATAAGAACTACTATATTATATATTATTTGTGTTGGATTGGACTGGTAAAGAGTGTGCACATATTAAGTAAAGAAGACAGAGCTGTGATTTCTTTTCTACATTCGAATTTGGCATCATCCTTCTTCAAAGTTGGTGTTCAGATTGCATCCAATATTTCTGATTGCAATTATTAAGTTGTTAATTCATCTAGAAAATATTTTTCATGTTAGCATCTATCTCAGGAAGTAATCCAAATTTGAACAACTTAAAAAACATGTAAAAAATACAGATTTGGAAAGATATGTTGAATTTTTACAAGGATTGCCAACCATTTTGATAATTGCCAACAATTCTAGATCTGAAACGCAATCACCAATGATTTTTATGAATTTCTAATGATTCCTTAGAAATATCCAATTATTCCTAAAGCCACTAGAAATATCTTGAAACCATATTTCCAATGTATTTTTCATTTTGTAAAACAAAGCTGTGATTCTCAAGTTATCGTCAAAACATCAGAGGTTGGTTTTTTTCAGATTCAGAGCATTGTCATCATAAATATTTACATCATGACCCTCAAAGATAAATTGGGTTGATTTAGTAGCATGACATTGGAGTGTGGAGGCAATAGAGGATGGAGGAAAAAAATGTCTTCTCGTCAATCACCTACGATGGGGCCGCATCACTAGTTTGGTGACATGTGCGTGTGTGTTTCTTTTTTTCTTTCAGCATGGTGTGTTGATTTTAGATTTCTATATGTTGTGGAAACTTCACATTGTAGGGGGTAAATGACACATTGTTTCAGTTTTTTATGGGTGAATAATATGCACTATCATGGATTCTGATATGTAATTTCTTGTAAAGTAACAATGATGAGATCCAAGTAATGTACTGTAGCATCATGATATTATGGTTGTTGGATCCACTGGAAAACCATCTATAGTTGTGGTTGTTACTAATCCACTAGAAAAACTATTTATAGTTGTTTTTTTTAGTAATCCACTGGGAAAACTATCTTTGGTGTCGTTGTTAGTAAACCACTTAGAAATCCATCTGTATGTTTTTGGTATTGTCCTTGAAACCATCCAGATCATGAGCAAGCCAAGAAGCAGCCCGTTGCAGTACATAGACATGTTTCCCCGTGATCACACTAAGGGGGGAATGTTAGGAATTCTATGGTTTAGTGTTTATCATATGGTTTTATATTTATGCATTGTAATATGTAAATGTTAATGGTGAAAGTAAATAGAGTGCAAAATGGGCGAATAATAATTACGTGAACTAATTATTATTGAAGTTATGTAAGTTAGTGAAATAGAAAATAATAATTACTAGGGTAATTATTATTTATATATATATGTTTGTAATTTGTTATAAGTTGTTTTATATAAAACAACTATAAAAAATATATTTTTTGAGTGAGTTTCAACAACTCGAGTTAATAGAATTGGGAGAAAAACATGGAAGGAGTAGTTTGAACTACATCTTAAAATATATGAATCATATTCCTATATATATAGCTTATATTGTAAAGATGTGATTAACGAGAATGAAAGATAATATTATTAGTTTTGTTTATTGTTTGTAAATTAATGTTACTTCCTGTGATCTTTCTGAAACTCCATTTGGATATCCCTTTTCAAAAGAAAGAAAAATTAATACAAGTAATTAAATTTTTACCTAATATAGTATATTAAGTTGTGACATTAATTTTAACTCATATAGTTTGCTTCAACTAAATTTTAGAAATGAATTAACAACATTTACAACAATATCAAGTACAATAACCTAAATGCTTTCACATATAAGTGTTCATCCAATTAGAATAAGGCAATTGTAGTTTATACATTAACATGTTCATTCCATTTGTTGTCATTCGGTGTATTGAAAACCTAAAAAATGAAACCTACCTAAAACCCTACGACAAGAGATGGACAAGGGCTAGATAGTGGCGGAAGACTCCAGCAAGACCATGCAGGAATTCTAGACCTCTCATGGATCAGCATTGCATTTGGAAAAAATCATGTCTTAGGCGGACGAGAGAAAAAAAACCAAAGCCGCAGATAAGGATCCAACTGCGGCAAACAACGAGGCTCGTTCAGGGACTGCTGGTAATACAAAGCTGTGTGGAAATAAGGAAAACAAGGCCCCTTCCCCTCATGCAATGAATGTCTCATCCCATGACTGAATGAATGGGAAACCAGGACCCAAACCTAGCTTAGGGCTTCAGGCCCCCATTCCCCTCACCGACATAGCAGTTGATGATCAGGAGGGCGGCGGATCTGGAGGCTTGTTACTGGCACTATTTCCAGAGCTTCGGATACATGAAAATGGAGATGGTACAGGGACAAGTAAGAAAGGGAAAAATGGGAAGGGATCCGGTGGTCCTTCTTTTGTTGATATTGTATCCAAACAATCAAAAGTTAGTGTAAAGACTAACATGAAGCCTGCTGAGAAAAACCCATGTGTAACCTTTGGAGATGAAGTCCTTGAAACTAAGTCCTTTTATCAAGACCATGCCTTGATTTGTAGATGTTTTGTACTTTGGCCTAGCCTACCTGCCCTACATGAGTGGATCTCCAAACATTGGATCCCCCTTCTAGAAGGAAGGTTAGATATCTACCCCTGTGCTAAGGGAATTTTTATCACTGCTCTTGAATCCATAGCTGATAAGGATCTTATTGCTAATCAACTTTGGATCTGTCAGCCAAAATACCTTATTTTAAAACCCTGGTTCCCATCATTCAACCCTCTCTCTCAATCTTTTTCCCGCAAACCGATTTGGATCAGATTACCCCACCCACCTCTTCAATTATGGGATCAAAATTTTTTGATAGCCATAGGAAATACCTTGGGAAACATCATTAACATTGACTCCCAAACCTCTGATTACACACACACAACCTATGCAATAATTCTTGTTGAGGTTGACACTTCTAGGGATCTTCCAGCTCACATTGAGCTAAAGGTGCAAAATCGAATTTGGACTTAGCCCCTAGACTATGAGGGTCTGCCTTTTAGATGTAGGAAATGTTTCTATTTGGGGCATTCTGCTGCTAAATGTGAAGTGATAAAACATAAAAAGGAGAATGCTAACTGGTGGAAAAACGCACTCCCAGAACATCTAGTTTTTGAACCTAAAAAAGTTTTTGTTTCTGATGTTGAGGAGGAAGGCATAGCGGAAACATTCCCCGAAAAACCTTTGAGAGAGATCACAGATCTTGCAAATAAGGAGTCAACTAAGGGTGAGAATTAGGGAACCGAAAACACTGAAACAAAAGTATTTGTAGTGGCTAACCTGAGAATGTTACTCCTTGACCTCCTTGCTCAAACAATACATACCAGACGATCACGGATCTTGAAGTTTTCATTCCTGTACAGAAATCTTCTGATGAATGGATTATGGTACGTAACAAGAGGAAAACTGTTCACACAGAAAACAATTGTTAATTTGCTGTAATTTTGTTGTTGGTTTGTTGTTGTGTTGCTTTTTGTTGTTGTTTTTGGTACTTCTCTTGGCAGTTTGTTCTTCTTCTTTTAGGCTTTAATGTATAATCTTGCTCTTGAGCACCCCTTTATTTTGGTACAATTGTTATATGTGGATTTTTGAGCCTTCTTGTACAAGGGTGTAGTCCCTTTCAAAAAACTATTTATCCTTAATAAAAAAACATGTTCATTCCATTTATACCATTCCAGTAACAATTTAAAAAGAGCACGATAAGTATATTTTGATAGAATTACTCATTTATTACTTAGTTCATAATACATCCATAATGTCCTTAACATTTACTTCATGAATTACAATTCCAAAATATGTATTTAAAATGATAGATAGGTTTTACAACATTTCAATAATCCATGTGGTTCAATATACATATGTTTCCATCTCAAAAATCATGTTACAATAAATTACCTCATAATAGGTATTTTCATTTACAAAAGGCTCAAAATAAATAATGCTTATAATTTAACTTTTTTCAATATACATAATACACTGAATAACATGAAAGCATATATCACATCTATGTCATGATACACTTGTCATCTTTCGCCATAGATCCATCATAATGTCAAAGTACTTAATGGGAGAAATAATATCATCAAATAACTTTGCCTCCAACCAAGAGAATTAAGGATCCATGCACACCTCTAACAAAATGAGAATGCTTCCCACAAGAAGGAATATGTTAGAAATTAATAAATTAAGAGAACCGTATGTAATGCAGTCAACAAAATTGGTATAGCTATGAACAAGATAGGAAGATAAAAGCCTAAAATATTAAAGTAATGAGTAATATTTTAGCCAAAATACTTAGGAAATTTCTAGGTACACATTCCTAATGATCTGGCATGAAATATTTTTACCCAACTAATCTGAGGTAAAACCTTGATTTTATTTGTAGCCAACCCTTAATCCCTAACACTTACTGTGATGCCTTAAGTCCCATGAATCCATCTGCGTTATCCAAGAAGTCTACGACAACATATGTGGTTGATATTTTAGCAATTTGGTTTCTGCCAAGTGCATTCTTCAGATGGGTTACTATTGGCCCGCCCTTGATTAAGATTGTTGCGAGTATGTTAAAAAGTATGTCAAATACCAGTAACATTCTAATCTCATCTGCATCCCTAGCTAGGCCTTACATCCAGATCAAAATCTATGGCCTTTCTCACAATGGACCCTTGACCTTATTGGTCTCATCAATCTACACTCTTCTCAACGTCATGATTTTATCCTCACCGCTATCGAATACTTCACCAAATGGATGGAAGTCATTCTACTTGCATCCACTAAAGCTAATAAAATCATTGACTTCATTTAACAACACATCATCTTTCATTTCGGCATCCCTCATAAAATTATCACAGACAACGAAATTTCCTTAAAAAACAAAGATCTTAAGAAGCTTTGTGAAACTTTCAACATAAAGCTTATGTTCTCTTACGCTTATTATCCTAAAGTTAACGGCCAAGCCGAATTCACTAACAAGACTCTCCACAATATTCTTGCCAAAAAAATGATAAACCAGGTCGAGATTGGAATCTTCACACCCCCTTCTCTCTTTTGGATTATCAGACTAGCATCCTATTCGTTTGAAAATATGTTGGTTAGATAGGTCATGGGGAAACAAGCCAACAGTGTGCAGGGCATAGCCCCTCTTTGAGACAGCGAAGCGAAACTAGTTTATTGCTATTCTATCAAGCAGGAATATGTGCAAATCTACACTATTCTAACTTCAGGGGGTTTGGGATCTCATCCCAGTAGAGGTAGTTTCAACTGCGAACAAAAAGGTAGAAAGGAAGGAATAGAGGAGGGTAAATCTGAAGGGAGAAAAGAAATGAATTCCAAAGACAGAAAGGTAAGAGGGTTTATGCTTTAGGCTGGTAGTAAACAGAGTCAAACTTACTCGCATAAACAAATAAAGCAATACTAATGAACATATAACGATAATAAGAAGGAATCCAACAGAATAAAAACATAGATCTAACTTAAGAAAGATCTGATGTAAATAACACATATATTGAGCACAAAGTCTGAACATATATATTAATGTCTCTTCTATTACAAGAAGGCACAAAGTCTTTCTCTCTTCACCTCTTTTTTTTCATACAAAAATGTCCACCTGGAATACAACGAGTATTCCAGTATTTATAGAAGGAAAAGAAGGAAGAAGACAAAAACAACCAACCACTATTTACAAAATATCTACAAAATATATAAAAAGTCAAAAGTTGACTTTGGGCAAGTTTTGGATGGCAACATCCCATGATGCAACATGGATGATGTCATCATAAATGCCATCATACTTTTTAAATATTTTTACAAAAAATATCGAAGTGTATACCAGAGGAGAAACTACTCCTTGTCATCTCTTTGCTTGAACGGAGTGTCTTGCTTCTGATCAGGAGAGGCGATGTGACACTAAGCTCAGTATTCCATAAACTTGCTGATCATTGTTTGAAGTTGATTATGATCTGGACCCTTGAAATGGTCACCAATGACTTTGCAAGTTTCCTTTTCATTTTTGAGCTTGTCTGGTAATCCGACGTACTCTTCACATGCATTAATCAAGAATCCAATGAAATCGTGGCAAGCTAGAAGGTTATTGATAGACTCTCAGTTAAAAGTGACCTCTGGCACCAAACCTTGGGTTGTTATAGCCTTGAAGAGTTTGATGGTATCGTCTGCCTCCCTCAAGGTAAACGATTCACTAAGCATCCCTGGAGACATCTTTGTAACCATCTGCTCCATGTTGTATTTTGCATCCAGGGCTTCGTCCTTGATTTTATCTATTCTCTCCAGGATAAATTCCATTTGATCAACCCAATAATCTAAAGAGACGAGAGCTTTGTTATGTTCCCGCAGGTGATCGATGACGCTGACCTTTAATAGGTCATCGGCTGAATAGTTAGCCATTGCTTGGAATGTTTCATGTTGCAATCTGGCACTGTCCAACTCCTTAGAGAGGGATCCTGCTACTGCTTGTAGCTCTTTATTTGCCTGATCAATATCCTGGTAGAGTGTTGTGTATTTCTTGATCATTTCCTCACTATCTTTGAGGATTCACTCTATCCAGGAGGATATTTCCACGCCTTGTTCACCAATCTTAGCATATTCATTTATCTTGTCCTGACTGAGAACTTCATTAGGTTCGGTAGTAGTTACAGGCGGAGCATTACCCATTCTCTGCAATGCTTGGAGGAGATGTTTGTTTTTCTCCTTGAGTATTCTCTTCTCTTCTTTTGCTTCCTGAATCTTGTTACAGAGAGCATCTACAGTAGATAAAGCCTCTCCTTATAGGCTTTCAAATGAGGTTCCCATCGTGACTTGGGTCACTGTAAAGTCTGTAGGAGACAGATATTTATTTTCTTTGGTGGGATCTAGATATGCAATCTCCATGACTCTCTCTCCTAATACACTCTTAGAGAAGCGAGTTATAGCTTTCTGCTTCTTGGGTCCCTTCTTTGGAATGACAGAGAAGTCCATGGGTGCTATGGGAACCTTTCTCTTGTGTTGACCCAGATGGTTAGAGATCCAACTTGTACTTATGGGAGAGGGAGTAGAGAGAATGGAAGAAGAAACAGGAGTGAAAGGGGAAGCAACTGAAGAGGCCGCAGGGAAGAACGTTGAGACACTTGGTGGTGGCATCAATAAGGAGTCCAACGCACTGTTGCTTGTAGGGCTTGGAGTTACTACGGGGGAAGAAAATGACATGGAGGCAGAAGGGATCTATAATGGGATGGAGGGAACACTAGGCAACAGATCCGTAAGAGAGGAGAAGATGGAAGGGAGGAAGGGAGAGAAGAAGAAAAATCCATTAGAATAGATGCTTCAATGACATGGGGAGGAGAAGGAGTGGAAGAAGGAATGGTAGGTACCTCAGTGGTTGTAGTTGGGATAACATCCTGGGTGGATGTATCCATTTGAAATTTGGTGGTCTCTTCTTCTTTACCTAGAGACACCAGGTCGACCACTTGCTTCTCAGAAGTAGTAAGAGGGATTTCAGGAGTTTCTTCCTATTTGTTTGGTTCTCCCTCCTTATCTTTTCCTTTTCCTTTTAGCATCAGGGCCATTCTTGGAGGCACTCTACCTGAAGGGAAGTAGTGAAATCTACCTCGAGGTAGGTGAGACCATTCTGTTTTCACCAATGTTTGGTGCACTGCAACGTGGGCTTGACCCTTTCCTGAATGGTCTTCGGTGCCTTGGCTCTATCAATCTTTGTGAACAGCCAATCATCTCCATCCATGTAAAGGTAAACTTGATCAATTTCTTGATCAGTCTCTTGGAATCCTTTTGGAATGATGGCTATGCCATAATGGACGATCTCTGCCAGAGCCAGCCGGGAGTGATCCTTTTGCCTGAGATCTATTTCATGTGTCAGGTCGATGTAGATGTCTTCAATCTTAGGGACATGGATGGGATCAATTTTTACCTTTGGGAGGCATCTCCTGCAATCGAAGGTGGGCCTGGCTAGGAAGTTGTGCTTTAGATTCAATAATTCAATCTTGGCATACATTTCTCATGCTTTGGCCAGTATGGTTCAGGTGTATCGGCCAACTGTAAGGGGGAATGGAGTTCCTCCCTTCTTTCTCTTCATGCATTTCTCATGGTATGTGATTAGTTACCTTGACAACTCCAAGAGAATCAGCTTGGGCCCTGCATACCTTGGTAGCTTTGTCGGTTCACCCTCAAAATTCACTACTCTGAGATATGTGAATGTGGGGAACTACGTGAACAATGCTCCCCACTTCTTCATGGTAGTAATCACACTCGGGCTGGTCCGACCGTGTCTCATATTCAACCTCAACAGGTAGATCACCTCATAGAAGAAGGCATCGTTGATTTTTGAGAACTGGGGGATGTTGTTCTCGAGCCTTAGCTCTAGGTAGAATTCATATATTTTGACTTGGGGCCATACCCCATTCCGAGCTAGGCTTGCAAAATATCTCACTGATGTTGTGGCATATACAACATAGGAATTCATATAGAACTTCCCAATTATGAGGACCTGTTGAAGTTGCTGGGAGATGGTGTCGCTGATGATTTCTCCCCAGCCAAAATGTTGATCAAGCACATTCTTGCTCATGGTCTCTAAGTACCTTAGCATCCATTTGTGGAAATAATGGGCATCAGGAAGCTCAAATATTCTATTAATGAAGGTGATTGTATCACTCAATTCCTCATTGAAGTCACTACGGTGGATGGTCTGTGGACATCTGCTCACCGGCTTCTTGTTCTTAAGATAGAGCTCATTCATCATTTGCATACATTTTTCCTTATTGTCGTCTCATGCCTTCTTGCAGTCTTCTAGGCTTATGGCAACATATTTCCTGGGATGAGGAATGCCCAGGGTTATTTCAAAATGATGATTTGTGAGGTCGATGATCATTTTTCCCTCCTTATCTTCGACACATCTTGTGTCCTTGTTATAGCATCGAGCCACCAACATGATTAAATCGTTATTTACAGCACTAACTGGCATCCTAACTACAAAGTGCAATCCACTGCCCACCAGTTTGTTAATCTAGGGGCCACTAGCTGTCTGGTTGGTTCTCACCTAGAAATCTTCCATATCAATGTGCCCAAGCTCGAAGTCTCTAATATCAAGATCACTCTCTGCATATGAGTTAGGAATCCTAACCTTCTGATATTTGTACTTCATCACCTGTTCTGTCAACTTTGCTTTTCCTTTAGACTTGGTTGACTCTTATCTTGATGAAGACATGTGTGAGCTCGAGGATGGCTGTTGTTGTTCTGCAAGAAGGATCAAAGAGGTCCAACATAGGAGAGCCATGTCAACCGTCATGTTATTCATAATGAAAACTTACAGAAAGAAGAATGAGTAATTATAAGGCTTAGGGCATGAGGCGTAGGTTCATAGCATGTTGCAGAGGCTTAAAAAGGCTGGGTGCACTTTTGAGGATGTTGACATGGAAAAAGGTGTGCTAGTATTGACACAAGAAAAGTTATGCCAAGGTTATAAAGGGTGCACTTTTGAAAGGTGTTGCATGACATAAGGTAGCGCTAAGGGAAAAGTGCAGGGCGCGAGTTTACAGCAAACAACATGTAATGTTGATGTCAAGGATCATGTGCCAATGCTTTAGGAAATTTGCTTTAGTTGGGTGCAGAAAAGGATGGTGTTGCATGGCTTTTAAGTGTGCCCAAGGCATAATTTTGGAATATGTTGCAAAGGAGATCAACGCACCAAAGGGGAAAGCACTTGGTGCGGTTTTTAGGTACACAACATCTTATGTTGATGTCATCCAAGATGAGCCTATGCCCTTACAAAAGTGCTAAGTGTTTATATAGGGTGCGGGTTAGGGAAATGTTACAAGAGAGGACAATGCATCAAGGCGCGACTGTGGGGGTTGTAACATGTAAAAATAGTGCACCGAGGTTTAGAGTGATTTCTTTACAATTTCCTATATTTCTTATCTCTCTTTTGGTTTCTTCAAATGGTAAAGAGAGGTTTTGCAACAAGATAATAAGCAAGGAAAAGGCCTTAGGTTTTTTTAGAGGTGGGGACCTTCCAGATTTGTAGATCTGGAAGGAGAGGAAAAGGGGTTTTCAGTTGATTTGCAGATTGGTAAATTATTCATTTTTAGATTTAACCTTTTGGTTTATAACAACCCTATAACCTAACAATAACCAAGAAACAAAATCCATAACAATAACAAGGATGATAGAAGCCACTTACCCAGTTTTATAAAGAACGAAGGATGATGTTGGGATCCACAAGCTCAAAAAATGGCACGCGGGGGTGACAAGGACAGCTGACAGGTGTAAAGAAATACTTTTCACAATTTTCAATTCGTGAAAATGATAGGTGTTGAGCACTTATTTATAGAAAATGTGGCATTAATTATTTCAGCAACTTTCTTTGGCGCACAAACTAGAGTGTCGACATGAGTTTAAATGCGCCTTGGCCCAATTTCATTAGCGTTGACATAAATTTTTTAGCGCCTTAAGCGCATAGCTTATGATTTTAACATGACGATTTTAGTGCCAAGGTTATTAAGGGCACAACTTTCATGATGTTAACATGATATCTCTAGTGCCTTAGGAAATTTACTTTAGCACACATGTTTTTATGACAACATGATATTTCCAGCGTCAAAGAGGTACGAATTTCTGAATGTTGACATAATTTTTCTAGTGCCAAAGGGATTTTTAAATGGCGCATATTTCAGAGTTTCAACATGTTATTTCCCGCACCAAAGGGTTTTCAAAGGGGCGCACATTTCTTGATGTCGACACAACATTTCTTGCGCCCATTTTAGAAAGGCTGAAAATGGCTAAGTTCTTAAAACTTGATTTTTGAAAGGGAGTTCTAGGCCATTTCAAACAATAACAAACTTTCTTAGGGACCAAAAAAATAAAATTTGGTATGGTTATCTACAAAATTTCCCTTGTCAATTTTACAGGATAACACATCCACACCTCTATAGGTGCTACTCCCTTCTCTCTTGATTATGACTCTGAATTCATTCTTCCTCTTGAAGTTCAAATCCCATATTTACGTATTTCTCTTCGCGATTTCATCTCTGACGAGGAATATTGCCAAGAGTGAATAGCCCAGCTTGAATTGCTAGACGATCGTCACTTAATCATTTTCTAACATCATTATATATTTCAAGAGCATATCAAATGTGCTGACAAAAGACATCTCAAGGAACATGACTTTATCATCGGTGACCTTGTCCTTAAAGAAAATCATAACATTACTACTCTAGAAAGGAGCCAATGTGGAAAATTTTCTCCAAACTGGGTTGGACCATATAAATCACACATATGTATGGGCCTAGGGCCTATCATTTAGCTTCCTTTGATGATAAAATAGAAACAAACCCTCTCAACACCTTGCACTTGTAACCTTTGTACTGTTAACATACTTACCAATGTGACCATAGTCACATTTTACGATCTAATTTCCATCATTATCCCTCTCCATATTTCCTCATAATGATTTCAAATTACATGGTCTTCCATCACTATCCTATCTATGATCTTGAATATGGGCACCACGACTCTTCTCATAGCATATACCTTATGGAAAAGTTCCTCCTTCTAAGTGGTTCCCCTGCAATCATTACATCCATCACCTCTTTATCTACCTACCAAAACCATGATAAGGGTCCACATGTGTCATTTGTACATCTTATCTACCCCTCCTCAAGTGGTCTACTTGGTTATCCTCAGCTCTATCCTAAAGTCAAAAATTATGGATGCTCATGTCAAAAGCTATCTTATCCAAAAACAGATTGCTCCCTTAAAGGACAGTTGTTCATAAAAAATAAATATTAACAAAAGTACAGACCGATCCCTTGAAGGAACTCCATCATGCATCTTATCCTACTATCTCAAAAGCCAAAATTCAAAATCAAAAGTAAAAATACCATTGTAGACCACTCCCTCAAAGGATGGTTACCTTCATATATCATGGAAATGAAGGCTTCCTGCATTGATCAATCCTATAAATATAAAAATCAAAATCAAAATTAAGCATCCTAAGAAAGCTTCCCGCATCACTCAGTTTTCCCATATGAGGGAAAATTCCCACATTAATCAATTTTTGTTATATTGCTCAGAGTTGGGGCATAGACCTAGGACAACTAGCTAAGGAGAAATATTTTCCCCGTACAAGCTACATATCAACCCCTCGTCATGTCTAGAGTGGGTGTATAAGCATACCTTCCATCTTCCTTTCACGATCTTAAATGTGACTAACTATCATTAGTTGTGTGTTAACACTTGTCTTAGGCTATAAGTGTATTTCATTGTTTGTGTTCCTTTACACACTTTACCTCCAATTCAATCCAAAAGAATATTTCCTACATGTGTTCCTTGTTATGATGCAATTTGAATTCTTATATTTGGGTCACCCTACCCAAGGTCACATCTTATCTATCACATCCCATCCAATTTCCCCATCTTATGTCTTATTCAACACAATTAACATCTACAACTATCACTTCCCTATCTAATCCAAATTATCTCATCATCATTTCTAATACATCACATCTATTCTAAACTAAATAAAACCATCACATATCTATCACATCCATCATGTCATTTTTCATCTAAATGCATCATCTCATCTATATCTAATCATATCTACCATATAATCTAATTACATCACATCTAATCTATATCCATCACATCATTACCATGCCAAATCCAATCGATACAATACTCCATTACATCTAATCAACATCTCATCATATCTAACATTTAATTCCATATAATCATATCTAAATCCATCAAATCTATTCTAATCTCAATCACATCATATAATATCTATCACACATATCACTTTGATTTTCCATTTCATTCATCACATCATATAAATACATCATATTAAATATATAAATCAACATATATATCCATCTAATCATTTCTACATCCATAATCTAATCAAACATCAACATCCATCAAAACATATAAATCATCATATTCATCTAATGTACTCATCCAAACATGTATGAATCAAAACAAAAATCATACACACACACACACACACACACACACACACACACACACACACACACACACACACACACACACGCACACACACACACGCACACACACACACACACACACACACACACACACACACACACACACACACACACACACACACACACACACACACACACACACACACACACACATATCATCAAAGTATCTATAAATCTGTGATAGGCGTTAATTGGGCTCTATCTCAAAATCTATACATAAAAATATATATCAAAATCTACAGATAATTTTCACCCACTAATCAGTGAACTCAAGATCATACACTCTAAGTTTCAAGGTAGCACCTTATCCTTCTCCCTATCCACTATCTAGACCACCTTCATGTCGCAGTTGTGCTCCCTAACGCCACTTGTTGTGCCAATCTCCTCCCTCCTGGAAATTATGTCATATAACACGGTACATCGGGTAATATAGTAGTCATAATGCGCTCATAGTAGTGCTCCCCATCTCCAAGGGCCTCATACTGCTCTATTGTCACTAATTAACTAAAATAAGGCTAATACTATGAGAAGAATAGAAACTATTTAATCTTAAAATAGGAGGACTGAAACACTATAAATTATACCAAGACAATATGAAATGATGTAAATAATTATGCTAAGTGAAATAAAACCCTAAATGTGCAAAGGTGTAAAAGGAAAAGACTTAGTTGATCGTTGGAGACTGTCATAGGTTTTTGTAGGTCTAATTGTGAATTCTAGAAGTGGAGATGATCACTCAGAAGTCTCAAAAATACTAGATCTGGAGGATCTGAGAAAACTAGGGCATCTGGGAAGGTACTGGGGCACCCCAGGCTCCCTAGTCTGCAAAATAGGTTTCCTAGTCTCTGTAAAAGCTTAGAATATGGTTTTTTTGGGTCGTAAGATGATCTGGAATATTGCCTATCTGTCACACTAGATCTTTCAATCTACGTCAAATGTGTTGAGTGATGGAAGTTAAAGTAATGACCTGCAAGAGAGAAAGAAGTATCAAAACCCTAAAAATAAAATATGTAAAATGAATGGGTCAAACTGACCTCAGCTGCCACAACAGTGGGCTTACTAAATTGAGTGTTACACTACATTTCAGACTCAAATGTAGTTCTGATGTGTGTGTGCATGTCGTGCCCTATGTGCTCTTTTATTTTTCACACTTTGTGATGTAGCAAGAAATAATAACTATAGGAAATGTAATAGCATGTGTGCATGAAATAGAATAGAATCCTTCCATATGATGTGTGTGTTGATGCATATTTCCTAGCCTTGATGCATGACATTATGTGGATGCAAGTTATGAAATGGATGCAACTCTAGATGGATTGATAGTAGTATGTGATGTTAGGGCCCTCATTAGTGTCTCATAAATTTTTATTTATAGGGTTAAATTTCTATAATATTGTAATTAACCCCGGTCTCTCTGACTAGGAAAAATATAAGAATGAAAAAAGACTAGAAAGACCCCCAAAAGAAGCGGGAAAGTGGAACATGGATCGGGATGCCCCATGCAGGACCAGGACCCCGATGTCCCACAATACAGGTCTGGGCACCCCGGTTTAGGCTAAAATGACAGGAAAATTACGAAATAAGTGGATGTGTAGAAAAATACGTGGGAATGATGATATAAGAGATAAAAATATGATGGTCAAAAGGTGGGATTAATGAGTAATTTCTTCACTTGAGAACCCTCTAAATAATAGTACAAGAGTGAGCTAAATAATGCCTAAAGTGCATGATTTTGTGTCTACATTTTCCCCCCACTTTATGTTGGTGAGCAGAATGCTCGGTAACATAAAGCAGATAGAGATGCGTACCTGATATCTATATAGAGTGTAGAAGAGACGTGCCGATGGACTATACTCAAGCTTGGAATAAAAAAACAAAAATGTGGAGGAGCGTGGATTCTAAGGATGAAAAATACGCATAAAAAATGACGAGAGTGAACCTAGGGAAGAACGCGTATGTAGTTATTGTGGTTTCTAGTGTACTTGTATGGTTAGTAAAGGAAAGTGTCGTCATGGTGTGTTATCATTGTCATTATCATTGTTGTTGTTTTTGTTGTTGTTGCTACCCCTAATTTGACTACTTGTTTCTCATACGGTCAGACCTGCAAGGAGAAAATTATCAAGTAGTTATATATATATATATATATATATATATATATATATATATATCTGTGTGTGTGTGTGTGTGTGTAAAAACGCTATGTAAAATACACATGTATATAGAAATGTGTAAAATGTGTAAAACAAAAAGCGTAAATGGAACATGTGCACCTAATCCATGTCGAGAGAAAGGGTGTAGAAGGATATTTTGTACTATCGTGAGTTTCGTGGGTGATCTCACGCCACCCTGGCTGAAGAAGTATAGGGAGGAAATGCTCCGTGTCCTCCAAACTTTAACTTCTGCTGAAATGTGTGAAGAGATCTCTGTAATGTCCAAGTTTTTTGGGTGATCCAATGCCAATGGATGAAGTAGTGTAGAGAGGCACACCCACTGTAACCTCCAAGCTAGTAACTGCTTCACAAAAATGTCAAAAGACACCATGTGTTATAGAGGCCACTATGTATGGAGTTCATAGACTAGTCTGAACTCACTCAATGTATGTAAACCTATAACGCCAAGGGCAGAAATTACACTGTACTTAACCAATGTAAATACATTGTGTTAGTATGTAAAAAACCTCAATGATGCCCCCTCTTTGGGGTGCATGCGACTTCACTAAAATGAGAATTTGGCCCCAAAAGAGGACCTACTGTACTCTAACTTGTAGAAATCTACCCTGTAGGGGGAAAGGGAAAGCACTTGGTAGAAACCAAGGCATGCACAAAAGGGGATGGCTAGCCAAAATAAGTGTTAGTCTAAAAACACATACATGCAATAAGACAAGTGTAAAATATGTAAACAATGTAATAACTACCAAACAAAGTAGTGTAGACACACAAAAAAACAAGTAGACCACATAAAGTAGGTTGAAAACATGGGACATCACTCATGATGTCGCAAGACATGCAAGGACGTCACGAACACAAAAAACAAACAAGTGCGCACACAAGAAATGGGCAAAGCCCGCATCCAATGGAAAAAAAAGAAGACAAGTAGAAACGAAGAAGTAGTCATGGACACATGTAATCCTGAAAAACAATTGTTGCACATGGAATACCCATTAGCATGTTAGAGAGATAACCAATATGTCAAAGTGTGTATGAGCAAGTAATATAAGATGCTAAGTACAAAATGAAACAATATCACATGGATATCATGAATGTGGATTCCCCCAATGACCAATATAGGAAGGATAAAAGGAGAGCATCCATGCTGCATGTAGATTTTTGTATCTGTGATCACACTAAACAAAGGCGTGAACGCGCATGTGTGTATGATAATGACATATAAGAAATCAGTCTAACATGTGTAGTAAAGTGATGATGTAAAACACTAGCAAGAAAAAATAAATTGCCCCAAGACAATGCAATATGCTATGGATGAATGGAATGGAATGCAATATGGAATGATAGAAGAAATGTGCTTCCCAAGTGTATGGAAGTGTATGCAGTGAGGTTAATTTTATTTTACCCCTCAGTAGTCAATAATGAACCGTAAACAAGAATGCATCATTAGGAAATGGTCAAGTAGTTTTGGTTGTGTCTAGCATGATGTGGTGAGTCTGTATGTGTAATGGTGATGAGATACGACATGTGGAGAGGTGTGCATGAATCCGATAGCCAAAGTGTGTATAATGACTTGTTAAATGGAGGAGTGATGATTTAGCCCTAAGCATATATCACTATGATGAATGGATGGAGATGGGTGACAATTTTAGCCTAAAGTGTATGTCACTACAAGATGAAAGGAGGGAGTGGTGAGGTAACCTAACCTAAGGTGTATACAACTATAATATAATATAATGGGTGATGATTTAACCTAAGGTGTATGTTACTAACGATGGAAATGTTGCATGGTGAATTTTCGCATGAGGGAATGTCACATAGTGAATGTAAGTTCCATTTGATTGGTAAACCCTCGACATTTGAGTATGGAATGAGGAACTAAAGTGCATCATAGGGTGGTGATACAATGCATAGAAAACAGCATAGTAGAAATGACCAAGTGAATAATATGGCATGTGAATGCATGGTGTGGGAAATGTAATGTAGGATATGTATGGTGTGTAGAATATGTAATATGTAAGATGTGGTGATAGGTGTAGATAGGAAATATAATATGTATTAATAAAAATGGAAGGCTAGGCCCATACATAATGTAACCTAGCTTAAATGTAGAATGTGGGGATGGAATATAAAACTAGTCTCATAGGTAATTGTGACTAGTGTAATATAGAATAAGCATAGGATGGATAGTGCGTGACACACAAGAAATGATTTAATGTAATTTATAATACCTAAAGTGTTGTGTGTGGGGTTCAATGTAATGCTAATCCCTCAACATTCAAGTGTGAACCAAAGCACAAGAGTGTCTCATCAGATAATGACGGTGCTATGATGGGTGATATGTTATGATAATAAGAAAAAAGGAGGAGAGATGATGTTGGGGTGATGTGAGAATGGGGAGGGGGAATAAGATGTCATCCTCCCCCCCCCCCACCCCGAATGATTATAAATGAAATAACCAATGATGGTGAAGGAAATAGGTCCCTCAGCTGATGTCAGTGACAATGAAAGTGTGGGACCATGCTCGGGTAATGGTGGCATAGTAGAAAAACGTTGCATGGAGGAATGAAGTCTATATGTATGCGATGAATGGAAAAAATACAAATATCATGGCATTGTAAACTGTGTTGGTGGTAGAGATCGAGGGAATGTAGTGTGCATTGGGGAGGATGATCCACATGGAATAAAGCAAGGTGGTGATCAACGTTGGGATGCGATGGTGGTCTTAGGAATAAGCCTATACTGATGTGTAGGAATAATGGAGTCTATCGATCATGTAAAGGATAATCGAGTCGGAGAATTAGGAGTAGAGTGTATTTTGGGCAACACTAGAGGTTGTGTGCATGAGAGAGTAGAGGATGGACAAGTGATGTGACTATGTAATGGTGATAATGGAGTTGAATGAGGGACATTGTTAATGAAAATCAATCGATTGTTGTAAAAATATTTAAGGTGCAAGTGGTTCATGGAAATGATAGATTGGGATTGAAAATCCAATTAATACCAAGAAGCACATCACATCCCTCGAATACTCGACAAACAATGCAAGGGACAAGAAGAGTGAGGGGACCAACTGTGACATGTAACTTGATGATACCATAAGGTCTTTTGAATAGATAGTCAATTTTTGATGGAGGATAACCGAGAGACTGCAAGAGCGACATGGAACATGTACTAATGGGTGAAGATGGATCAACCTTAGTGTTATGGAGGATAGTCGAGCCGATGGATGCATGTATGTACAACTAAGTAGATTTGGATGTGGCGTGGTAATCGACATTAGAAAAAGATATGACAGGTGATGTAACTTCAGTGTTAGCAACAAGGAAATCAAGCACTCTTGAATCTGAAGGTGAGGCTTCAGGATATGTATGATGAATGGAAGAATCCACGGTCTTTTTTTCGCGTTGTTAGGAGTTTTAATTAAATTTTTTGAGGTGATCCTTGTCCTTAGTGGGAGTAGAGCTATTAGATTCCAGAAATTTGAGTTGATCATTTTCAATTAGGTCTTGGATAGTTGTTCAAAGTTTTAGGCATCGATTTGTAGAATGTCCCACACAACGATGATAGTCACAATGGTAATTTTCATTGTAGTTTCATCCTTTGGGTCGCGATGGGTCTAACTCGAGTGGTAGAGGAAGCGTAATGAGATTGTTGTTGAGGATTTGCTTTAATATATGGTGTGGTGCCATGGGAAGGTTGCTAAATATTCACCTAGGTTTTTGGGACTAGACGTCCTTAGACGGGGTGATGGCAATAATAGTGAGATTAGTTTTAGTTGGCTTAGATGTGTAGGGCTTGAATGGTGTCTTGTTTTGAAAACGAGTGGAGGATGAAAGTTGCTCTTGATTTATTAAGCTTTCCGATGGATAAGAGTTTAGATTTACGTAGCTTAAGAGTATGAAAAGGTTGATCAAAAGAAGAAAAGGAGTCGAAGAGAACACTTTCTTGGAGAGGTGGTAAAATGCTCTAGATAAAAAAATATCTTGTAGCTCGGAATCGGAAAGTGCATTGGTCATTTTAGTGAGATTATTCTTATATCGCAAAACATAGTTAGTGAAGTGTTCATTGGATCCCTACTTAAGTTGTGCTAGTTGAGCATAAGACATCTTAGAACCTATGTTGATGGAGAAATGTGTAAGGAAAGCATCGGCTAGATGGGTGAATGAAGTAACTGAGTGGACTAGTAAATTATAAAACCAATGCATGGCATAATCAGGGATACTTTGATGAAAAAATTTAGCTAAGAGGGTATGATCATCAACAAAATCTAAACAAGCAACATGAAAGGCCTGAAGATGTTCTTGCGGGTCACCATGCCCATTGAAAGTGGGAAACTTAGGGGTAACAAAGTTGGAAGGAAGAGGATAAGCAAAGATTCCATGTGTAAATGGAGTATGTAATAATAAGGTAGAATCAAAATATGGAGGTGTACTAGTTTGTTTCAACTTACAAATTTGAGCCTGGAGATCGTGATACAAAGAAGTTAAATCTTGATTACAAACAAAGAAGACTTGCCTTTCATGTGAAACTAAAGGATGTGTAAAATGATTGGTAGGAGTGGGGATAGAAACTGGAATAATAGTGATAGGTGGAAGCATAAAAGCTGGTGGTTGAGTAGCAACTGTAGTGGGTAGAGCCACAAAAGAATTGTGTTTGGCCAAGTTGGTAGCTTCCTCACGAGCCACATGTAGAAGTAAATCTAGATCCTGGGGATGTTTAGCAAGGTGATCATTAATGGCTTTAAGGTGAGCTTCAAGAAATTCCTCATGAGATCGAGCCATGGGAAAGGGAAGAAGTAAAACCATAGAAAAGTCAGAAAGAGGAATCAAGAAGCGTATACGGTTGGGTTCACTAAAATGATTAACTAAAATAAGGCTAATACTATGAGAAGAATAGAAACTAGTTAATCTTGAAATAGGAGGACTAAAACACTTTAAATTATACTAAGACAATATGAAATTATGTAAATAATGCTAAGTGAAATAAAACCCTAAATGTGTAAAGGTGTAAAAGGAAAAGACTTAGTTGATTGCTGGAGACTGTCGCAGGTTTTCGCAGGTCTGACTGCAAATTTTGGAAGTGAAGAAGATCACTCAGAAGTCTCAAAAAGATAATATCTAGAGGATATAAGTAGACTAAGGCACTTGGGAAGGAACTGGGGTGCCCTGGGGCACCCTGGTCTGTAGAATAGGCACCTTGGTCTCTACAAAAGCTCATAATTTGGTTTTTTTTGGGTCATAAGATGATCTAGAATATTGCATGTCTATTACACTGAATTTGCTGAGCTATGTCAAATGTGTCAAGTGATGGATGATGAAGTAATGACCTACAAGAGAGAAATAAGTATCAAAACCCTAAAAATAAAATATGTAAAATTAATGGGTCGGACTGACCTCAGCTGCCATAATAGTGGGCTTACTAAACTAAGATTTGCGTTAAATTTTGAACCCAAATATAGTTCTAGTGTGTGTTTGTATGTCGTTCCCTATGTGCTCTTGTGTCAATCGCACTTTGTGAGGTGTTGAGCAACAATAACTTTATAAAATTTAATAGCATGCGTGCATGAAATAGAATAGAATTATCTCATATGTTTTGTGTGTTAATGCAGATCTCTTAGCCTTGATGCATGGCACTATGTGGATGCAAGTCATGTAATGGATGCAAATATAGATGGAGTGATAGTATTATGTGATGTCAGGGACCTCATTATGGTCTCATAACTTTGTATTTATAGGGTTCTCTTGCTCTAATTTTGTAATCTACCCCGACATGGCTGACTTGGAAATAGATAAGAATGAAAAATATTTTGTGGATGGAAAGCATTAATTGTAGCAGATGCTCAAAATGCAAAAAAAGTCAATATTTTATACAAGGCTTCTTACAAGTTTGATTTAGCCATATCAAGTAGGTGACAATAACTCTATCTTGAAATAAAGCACCATTTCTTTGCAAAGAAACAAAAATGTTTATGTAGCTCCCATGGTTTTGTGAAGAGTCGTATTTGGACCAGGGCTACGAATTCCCCCATAAAAAAATAATATAATTTTTTCCAAAAAAATTAAGAATAGAAAATAAAATACTTTTTTCCTTCAATTATACTCACCTCTACTAGATACACCAGTGACATTATAAAAAATACATTAACCTTTTTCTAGAACAAACTACACACCTACATAATCTGGAGCTACATCAGAGAATGGGTAACAATACAAACAAAATCATATGTGCTTATAAATATGTGATATTGTTTTTACTTGCAAAAATATTACAAAACTTTTTTTATGTGTAATCGTGAAATTTATGTTACTATACAATCCATATCCTGATCAATGTTGTGTCTCAATATTAAATCTGCAGCATCCAAATCTATTTTAAAGTTAAGCTATCTCTACAATTACACCGAAAAAAAGGAAATTATCCTCCTAGATACGCTAGGCGCCTCTCCTGACTTGCTGGCACCACTAGACTCTCATCGTACCTAGTATTTCCTCCTTAATCCTCCTCTGGCGTGTCCCACTGATGGTGTGTAACCACTGCTGATCATGACGATGATGACAAACATCCCATGATGATGACAATCACAATCCCATGATAAAGATGACGATGATCGTGACAATGGGTCTACTGACGAAGACGATGATCGTGATGAGGATGAAGATCACAACGATGAAAATAATTAAAATGCATGATGACTGATTGGTGCTTCAAGTCACGTATAAACCACTCAGAACTACCTCATCACACATGTAATACAGTAGGTAATAATAATATATTTTTTACCCAACCTATGTACCTATCTGACACTACTAATCCCTAGTAAGTTGTATATTTTAAACAATATTATGCATTATTAATAATTTATTTTATAGGCCCCCATCTAACAAAATCTACGATTCAAAATGCCCTAAACCGTAAACATGTACAATAATGATGACCCTTCTCACCTGATGTGATATGTGGGCCTGGATGAGCTCTTCATCTCAGAAATCCAACCATGATCTACAATGATGATCCCCTGTGTTCCATGGAAGCCTGGTGGTCTCACCACAACTGATGTGCTAAGGATGACGAACGATGTCGATTATAATGATGATCAATCCATGACAAAACCTCCTCCCTATGATGATGAAGATAACGAAGACTGACGATGTATGATCATGATGATGAACTACCAATGAAATACATGGGCGGGGATCCTTATCCTATGCTCTATAATATCTGTCTTAAGTCACCAACTTGATAACGTTCATGGAAATCGAGGCTCCACCTGATCATGCAAAGGCATAACAATAAATGCCCGCCTTCTTTTCCTGACTTTATTTTGGTATCATTTCCCGAGTGTACAAGATGCATACTCCTGTGGCTCACTACTGAAATGCCTACCTAATATTATATTAATATATGTAAAATATCTGCTCGAGAGGTATAGTTCCCTACGTCAATTTATACCATCCTAGACATATGTTGTAACCAGCATGTATCAGTGCCCCTTGGATTTAAAAATAAATCAAAACATGATATGATAAACATTTGTTGAGAGGTGATAAATCACCTCTGCCAGTCTATAACTCTCAAGGTACTATTTCTACATATCCCATCTATCTATCAATGATAGGTATGCTAGTACATGTAAGGTGGCTCAACAACCTCTGATAATTAGGTGTGAAAATTGAAAATCCCACCATTATGAATAGTGTATACAAATATTTTGCATACAGTGACATGGGGTCCTGATCGCTGTTCCCAATTTTGGTCACTGAATTTGTCTATCAAGTATAACATGTCTGAATTTTCTTGATGTGCATTACAAAATCATCACATCAATATCCGATCTTAACAAATCTCCAACTTAAAATCAAAAATGATTCCAATGTTCTTTACAGGTTGCTTTTTCTGATGAGAATTTGAGTGCTTTTGACCCTAGGCTAGTCTGTGAATGCCAACTTAGCCTAGGTCATATTCATTCTCCTCCTCAGTCTCACGTCTGGCCCTTTGATGTACATCACTGAATTCAAAAATGGCTTGTAAAAACTTCATGTAAAAAACAAAGTATACCTTTTCAGATATTATCACTTCCTCTTCAGACGTTTAGCACGTCCTTCCTCCTTCGTGGGCTGCAAGTCTGGCTAACACGAGCTTGAACAAAGTCATATATTTCCAAGGGACTGATGTTGAGAATCAAAAATCGTGCCATGAAAATGCAGGAGCCTAGCTAGGGGAGCCTTTGTACAGTGTATATAAGCACGCTAACGAAGTCATTATCGACTAAGCCACAGTTAATGTCAGACCCAAGCCAAATCACTATCGACTCACCCAATCATCGTCGACCCAACCATTGTGGTTTAGTCTGTCATCATTGCAAAACCTGATCGGCGTTCGGGTTAAATGATATTTTCCTCCAGGTGAGGCTTATGATGTCATTTTTAACTACTCTTTATCTTTTATTTCGAGTAGCTTGTTTTGCTATCCTGATTAAGCATATTTAGGCATCTCATCACGCATCAAAAATCAATTCTCTCTGAACACTTCTGTAACCATCATTAGTATTCCTTATAAGTGTCACCATTTCTCATCTTAAGCCCACTGTTACAGCCATCTTTTATCCTTGTTGTACCCAAACACATATTTTCTGGAGTACCTGATGTCTGAAGGATTGAGGTGGGGATATTGACACTAGAGCTTAAAATTTAATCTACTAGAGTATTGTAGCTAATAATAATAGCAGGATGAATGCAAATTTTATGTTGAGGACAATCAATGTCCTCTCGGTCAAACCATTAACTGATGGGGTTGAATCCATTTGATATAGTGTTCATATTTTAAAGTGTCCTTGCATGTCTTGTATGTGGTGTGTAGAATACCAACTCTACTGAAAATAAATTAATAAGAGCATTAACGATCACCCCTAATTGATATTATGTTATGTATTTATCTTGAGTAGCAAAGTAGATTCCTAAATATCATGTATGGGCATGTGTTTTTGATTCTAATTTTTGTGGAGTGATTACTCCCTATCCTTATCACATTAGGTCATATCATTCTCCTCTTGTGGCATATTCTACTCATAATATTCACATATATTATTGCGTTTAGTCCTTGATCTAGTCTCTAATAATATCTTAATTATATTCTTATTATGTGTTATTGATAGTTGGTTAAAATAATGAGATGTGACCAGATCAATCATCTTGGGTATGTTACCACTTCTATAGTTAGAATGTCTAACTATGTGTGAGTTATACATGGTTACCATATTGACATAGGTATGAGTGGGTGAAAGTGATACATTATTGAATCCTTCTTTGCAAGAGATCAACTTATCACACACAGCCACACGTTCACACACACTTTCATCAGAGATCTTACACACACATACCTATATATCCTATATCATATATATCATATATTCTTATCTCTTTGTGAATAGTCATGTGATCCTATCTATGATTGTGAGTTTATCCATGTGTAATCGAATCTCTAATCCAACTCATCAAAGAGAAGAGAAGTACAATTATCAAGTTGGAGATCATGATCTTAGAATATTTATATAACCCAGAGATTTCCTAAAGGGGACATATCTCGGGTCAATTACACCCCATTGTATCATCCCTAAGATCCACACCAAAACACTCAAACCGAGGTGCTTGGTAAGGCACTCTACAAATTTACCATTTTATCATACGCTATGTAGCTCTCTCAAGCGGAGGTTTTAGATTTGCATGGCATAGACATGCCTAATATACGAGATTTGATCTCGGGTCAATTAAATTGTATCAAGTGTAAGTCACACATCTCTATAACACCAAATCAAGGGTCAACTTGCAGTCGATGGCAACTTCCAATATTTTCTTGACCCCTATGATTTCCTCTCTCAAGTGGAGGTAATTTTGAGACTTTGCATGGCATAGACATACTAGTTTTTCATTGATTTGATCTTGGGTCAATTAACTTTAATATGTAAGTCCACACCAAAACACCAAACTTGAAGTGTTTGGTAAGGATATCTTACAAGAAATTCGTGAGAAGATTTGACACCATAAAAAAGTGTTATAAAAGCCTTGTCATTGTGGAATCATCATTCTTATCAGTCTTGTAGTTTCCTAAGTGTTGCTTTGATATTTCTTCCTATATCTTAATGTGGCATCATTAATCCTATACATATCACAGAAATGTAAAATGAAAAAAGGAATGTAGATTTATATTCAAACTCAAAGATTGATTTGAGAGTTGCAGAGAAATTCATTATCGATATGAGGTGGAAACTAACCCTACTTGACATGCACATATAAAGAAGAGGACATGTGATTTTCAAAATAAAAAATATGGTAGTCTCAAATCCTCTAGGGCTTCAGGAATTCTGAATGCTATGACATTCTAGAGATAAATGTATTCAAATACCTGAAACATCATGGAATCCAGCCTAGTCTTTGTAGAGCCATATGCTAGGATATCTCATGATTCCCATCAAATATGTCAATTTGCTACCATATCCTTTATACTGATGTAGGAGGATCCCAAGATCAAATCTAGGATATCCTACATCAAATAAAATATATTAGGTTATAAAAGTTAGTAATGTGTAATAATTTTGATCTACTACTACTGTATTCACAATCGTGCAATCCCTGTCATGTTTTTGGAGAAGTAATTTTTTACAATCTAGTGTCTTGTAGTATTTTTCTTACAACATGCGAGCACGCAAGTGCTATACTATTTTTTTTTGGTGCGTATCTTCACCTTAGTATGCTTTAGCATATCTCATATATGTATGTGTGTAATCTATTGATCTTCACGTAGACACCTAAATTATGCTTTCGCAATCTTATTGTCCAAACGCACATGCAAATCACTCTCATTCTTGCTAAATCCGTTATAATTAGTAGTTTTCACTAATTAACTAATGTTCCTTACCAAATTAGCCAATTAACACCACACTGTTGATTGCGTAATCTCATTTCACATTTAGGATGCCACTTTATGACAAATCGTAAGTAAAAATCCTCTTTGAAACATAAATAATAGATGATTATAGGCTAATTAAGCCTATTTTTCCCTTGATTTGGTCAATATAACCTAGTACCAACTCAAACCCCTCTTCCATGATCACTCAAAATCACCCTGTTCACCTCCACAAGTGTCTCAACAAGCTTCAAAAGCTTATCCCAGCCTCCTAGTTGACCGTAAGTGGTTGACTAAGGCTCCCACATCTTAATCACTTGATAATTCACTAATTTTGATTAACAAAGGCCTAATCATGATTAGAAATTCTAATATAATTTGGGGACTTTTAGTCCCACATGCACCAAAATACAAGTTTCTCCTCAAAAGGAAAACTATAAAAGCAGAGTGCACCTCATTCCTTTATACTTTACACCATGCTTTGATTTGCATCTCATATAATAAATATGATATATAGCCAAGTTCAATCTTTTGCCTAAAGCCTTTAACAAGGTTTGTATATGAATAATCTAAAATGACGTAACAAGTCATTTGGAAGAGGTCATTTCACCATTGTTTTGGAGTAACAACCATAGCCATTTGATTGCCCTCTTAGGTCTATTTAGGCCCATGTTAGGTAATTCAAGCATATTAGTAGGCATTTTTAATTAGATATTGCATTGTTTTCATACTAGTTAAGCATTCCCTTTAAGCTTCTATCTTAATGTTACATTCCTAGAATTAGAATCCTTGACCTAGAGGTGACAATGGTGTTATATTTCTTTGATTAGTCATTTTTTATTTTCTTTATAAAGTTTAGGGTGCTTTCATTTAGCACGCCCAGATGGGACCAGTACCCCATTGCATTAAATTTTTAAATCTTTTTAACTTAGTTTGAAATTTTTTCATTTCAAGTTTTAGATTAGTTTCAAGTTTTATAGATTAATTTCAAGTTTTCTAGTTTACATTCAAGTTTTCTAGTTTACTTTCAAGCTTTCTAGAGTACTTTTAAGACTTTTAGATTAGTTTCCCAATCTTTTTAGATTAATTTCAAAGTTTTTAGAGTAATTTTCAAAGTTTTGTAAATTCAATTTCCATTCTTTTATAGTTTGTTTAAGCTAGATTAGTGGTAGATATGTCGTGTTTTTAGGTTCCTTGTAGGATATAAGGAGCCAAAGCCCTATCAAAATTGACTCTTAAAATACCAAAGATTGGACATTTTTTCAAGAAATGTTCTCAAAACAACATTTATCAAAGCATTTAGATATGTTAGACCACCTGACTAGTTTTTTAAAAAGGAATACCCTAAATTATTGGTAAATTTTTACTCCAAATTTATGTTGGCACTTGTGTATTCACTTCAATACATTTCCAACGCAAAAAAATGGATTCATTTTGAGGTCGGGAGAAAACGTTATGGCCTGATTGGAAGATAGTTTGAGCACCTACAAGAAAGAGGAGCACCTTTGCATGAGTGTGAGCGCCCTTGCATACATTGAATTTTTGTTATGAGTGAGAAAAGTCCTATGTACATGACTAAGAGTTCCCATGTGCGTCATTGGAAGTGGTCATACATCATTGACTATGTGAAAAATGACAGAGGGGCACCTGTGCATGACTGTGAGCACCTGTACATGAATGTGAGTGCATGTGCACTAAGAGGGGAGCATAAGCATCAAGGTAATTTTTTTCAAACTCCATAATTTCAATTTTATGATTCCTGTCAGTTTTTAAGGGTTTTTAGATGTTGTTTTTGTCAATTTATTGATTTTAGAGCAATATTTCTAACGAAATTAGCTTAGGGTTTTATAGATCATATGTTTTCATAGTTTGTTTTGAGTTTGGAATAGGGTTGTGTATGCTCTTCTCTTGCACCTAGTGTGATCTTGAGAATCAAAAACACCCCTAAACCATTTTTTGCTTCTTGGGAGTAAGTAAGAACAATCATCCTTCATTTTTTGATTAAGGGAATAAACCTTCATTTTTTGCATGTGCTTGATCTTTTAGTTTAAGAGATTTTTCACTTGATAAAGAATCAAGGCTAAAATTTGTGTATGCTCTTCCCTTGCACCTAGTGTGATCTTGGGAACCAAAAGCAATTTTAGTCTTTCATTAAGAAGCACTTGGATTAATTGGGAATAAACCTTACTTTACAAATTTTTATGGTAGTTAGTTGATTTACAAGCTTTGAATTTCTATTTAGTTGGATTATTTTTTGTGCATTCTCTTCTCTTACACCTAGTGTGATGTTAAGAAACAAAAACAACACTTAATCCTCTTTTTATGATATTGTGAACCTTTTTGAACTACTAATCATTTTCTTGAAGGACCTAAAAACACTTGTTAAAGAAAGAAGGGATCTCTTCAAACCAAAATATAACATTCACGTGTGTTGTAGGTTGTCATTGGTGGTCTAAACCAAATTGCTTAATCCAAAAGATAAAAACTACACCAACACACCATTCAAAACACTGTATTGTAAGTTTTGCTTAAGAGCTATGGCTCGTCTACTCAACTAGGACATAACCCCTTTGGCATAAGCCTTAAGATACAAAAATGGGGGTGGTCCTAGGAACCCTAAAGTAGTTAACATGCAAGAGGGAACCTTGTGAACGAAACAGGAAAGTGCTCCACATTACCAACTTGACTAGTACACCTTGGTGAGATTAGAGTCAAAGATATTTGAATCAGTGACCCCAGTGAAATTATAACTTAACGCACTTCTGTGCTCATTATACTGAAGGGGGTAAAATAAATCTGAGATACTCCTTGGGAAACCTTGGTAAATCAATCTCGCCTCTAGATATCTTGTGACACCTAGAGAGAGAACCACCTAGGAAGCTTGCTAGCTTGGAGCCATTGTTTTTGTCTTAGTTGTTATACTTGAGAGCTCTCACAAAGTGACAAATTTTTTAGATTCAAACTCTTGTTTTTTGAACAAGGGAAAAAATCTCTTAAAGTTAAAACCGCGTGATATTTCATCATGAAATCTACTTAGTGTCATTTTGTTCTAGTTTTTCACTTATCTTAAGACCAGGAAAAACTCTTCCAAAATAACACCAAGTTTATTTCAACACCATTTTGTCTACACCCTTATTTTCTTGTTGCCCATTTTTGTACAAAAGGAAACAACATATATGGATACTGTTAGATATCGCGTGTCCACCACTTTTGTATTCTACTTGCACGACTAGGTTGCAATGCCAGAGTGCAAGTGTTGAAAGTGTGCATGGTATGTACTCACGATCTAGTAGGCCCCCTTGTCTCAAAAACCCATATTTGAGACTTATTATCATCGTAGTTAGGTGATTTCATCCTTGTCTTCTTTTGAGTTATTACGCTACCCACATTGTAGCCATACAATTGAGATATTTATGTCTTGTTTCCATTGTGAAATTAGGCCTAAATCTCTATATTGTAGAGTTGCGTTGTTCGCACACATAAAAATTTCTTGTTATAGTTAGATGTAGTTTTTACACCCTAGATTTGTCTTGAGTTTTGTGAGTCTTGATGTTACTTTGTGGGGCATCGCTATAATGCCATTTTGATATTAAAATATTTCTCTCTCATAAAGTTTGATTACATGTCCAAATAACATTATTATGTTTCTCGCACTTGTATTGTCCATTTTACAAAGCTTAGACTTTTTTAGTGTTTATAAATTGGCTTTTAGTATATTTTGTTACAAGATCGCATCAACATTTTCTTATCATTTAGGCCTTGTTTATTGCAAACTTGACCTAACTGGTGATATTGTGTTGTCACTATTTGGTTGCAAACCTATCTAGATGAAATCTTAGAAAATAAACTATTTGGTGTAACTAAATTTTGAGCGTTGTATGTCATTGTATTATTCTAAGGAAAACTTGTGTCATATATTACCTTGTTATGGCAGCTTGTTTGTTGTTCTTTAGTTCGTAGGTTTGCTTTGATCTATTAATTTTGTGGCTATTCTATAGTCACCTTGTTTTGGCAAATTAGCATCATTACACTGCAAAAATTTGACTAAGGTCCCTTTTTAGTAAACCTTAGTGGAAATTCTTCGCGTTGTATTTCCTATCTCGAGTATGCCTACTATGAGGATGGGATCCCAGAAATTAGGAACCGATATATTTGGAGGTGAAAACCCTCTCTCAGAGGATAATCTCATGGTTGACCATAGTGGTGGAGAGGAATATTCTCCTCGTATGAATATAGAGCATCCTCCCACTAATTTTGATGATTACATTTTTAAAAACAAACACAAGGTTCTTATGCGTGTTATGGAATTAGGAGCTAAGTTGCCTCCCATAGTGGATCCTTCTCTCATTGCTAGAATGACTCATGGAGAAGAGGAAGTAGACCAACTTCATCTTACTATCAATGAAATTTTAAATCCAGATCATGACTCTACTTCTACCCGGAAAAATAATGAGGAGATACCATTTGAAAATGATGGATATTATCGAATACATGTTGTTAAAATATGTTATGAAGACAACGAGGAACATGTTCATCATGCACAACCTCCCCCTAATGAAAATTGTCATGAAATACCTATTCAAGAGGTGACGTTAGAAGAACAGGTCCAAGTCCTTACTCACCAATTGGAAAGTTTGGCTTCGCATATACAAAAGGAACAACCCAAAGTGTTAAAACAAGATATACCAAAAGATGAACTTAAAGATTTGTTTCACAAATTCCCGATAAACACTCCTCAATGGGAGGCAAAAATAGATCCTTATGAAGAGATTCTCGCAGCAAATAGGGGTGGGAATACACCTAGATTTAATTCTATGTATAGACCTACACCACCCATGTAAGACCATATCTTCCATCAAGAATGGTCTACTATGAAGAATTCCCTTCAAGCATTACAAGAGGGCCAAACCAGTAATAATAACAAGAAGTACCAGTTTGATGAGTTATCTCCCTACCCATTTGAAAAATCCATACTACAAGTACCTTTCCCAAGACACTTTGATTTTCAAAAATTTGACAAGTATAAGGGAAAAGGTGACCCTCATGACCATAGTAAATATTTTAATATGGTATGTCAAGAGGTGGCATTCAACAACAATTATCTTATGCACCTCTTTCTACGAATTTCAGGAGCAACAATGCTAGAATGGTTTGTACACATCCCTAAGGGGTCCATATCAACATGGCCAAAACTAGAAGATAGTTTCATACGAAATTTATCTTTTAATATAGAAAACGATGTCACCATGTTGGATCTTTGCAATGAAAAAAAATGAAATAACAAAAAATTCGCTATGTTTTTACAACTATGGATAAGATTATCTAGCCACTTCCCTTGCTCTATACCCAAAAAGAAGTTAATAAGTATATGTGTTCCCAACCTCCACCCTGACATCATGTTCCACTTACAAATGCATTGTGGCAACACATTTGAAGAGGTAATCGAAAAGGAGTCAAATTGAAAAAATATTGTTAGCTAGGGGGACTCTAAAACCTTTCTCTCATGATCATAATGATTTTAAATATAATGAAAAAACAAAGTTTCTACCTAATAGGGACAAAAATGTTGTTAGTGATGGGATAGTAGACTATAAAAGAGTAAAATCTATTCAAAACAAAATTCCTTTGAAGCTTGCAAAGGGATCTCCACCTATGGAGTATAAGCATTGTACTTTCACTCCTCTATTTGAATTAATGTCATCAATACTAAAACAGATCGAGGCGGTTAATATGGTTAGATATCCTGAAACTACGCCTTATTAGGATGACGTGCCTACATCATCATGGTTTAGATATAATGAATATTGCCAATTCTACCGTGTTAAAGGTCACAAAATGGATAAGTGTTTAAATTTGTAGCACTACATCTAGGACTTAATCGAACATGGCAAAGTGGAGATGGATTCATCCACTTCTAACAAATCCCCCAATATGAATACTTTTACTAAACATAATCAAGACAAGAATGCTAATTATGTGTCTAATGAGGAGAATCATTTTGATGCTCTCATTGGTTGTGTAGATACACCTGTTGAACATGTCAACACAATAACCCCTGTGATATCCCTTAGACTATCTATGTCTAGGCATGTGCTGAAAAAGACTGATTATCATGTAGTTCTGCATACTTATGACAATAAGGAGCCTAGGTTTCAGCATTCCTATCAAAGGATGCCTATCACAACTAGACCTTGTTTGATTCTTTGTGTTAAAGAACCCGTTCACTTACCTCTTCCCCCATCTTCAACTCATGGTAAGTGGTATGATTTTGATTGCTTTGATTATTCTGAATATTTCAATCCTAATGATTCTAAGTATTTTTATTCTTCTAAAGATTCCAATCAAAATTATTCCTCTAATATGAATCCTAAGTCACATTCCTCCCTGTCAGTTGCCTCAACAACCCCTTCTTCTGTCGAAGAGCTCTCCGACTCAAATTCCTTCTAATCAATCATCTAAGTTGACTCTTATGTCACATTCATCCAATCAACCTCTTGTTGTATAACAACTACCCACACTGATTGATTCATTTAAGAATGAAGAATCCATTAGAGAATTTATGAGGGTACATGAAGAAATTCCTCTAGAATTTTGTGAGCAAGAAACCTCTTTAGACCTCGATACATTTGTATATTGGGAGGAAGAGATTGGTACCTTTTGTCAGAAAATAGAGGAAGACCCTAAGATCACGTTCATGTATTAGGAGGAAAAGATTGATGCCTTTTTTCAAAAAACAGAGGAAGACTCTAAGATCATCGAACATGATCCTCCTCTTATTATTCCATCTTCACATTCTTCATTGAGTAATGAAATTCCTGGGTCTAGCATTGATCCATGACCTATCTTCTCATTACCTAATCATTATTTATCTATCAAGATTCCTCCATCACAATCTTACCTTGGGTCACCACCTAGTAGTCCATCATCTTCTTCTATATATGGGCCACCTCCAAGTTACCCCACATCATCTATATGTGGCTCAACTCATGGCATCCCATCTTTGTCTATATTGGGGCACATCCTATGAGTCCTTCATCTTTTAGGTACAGGACACCATTAGGAAGTCCTTCATTTTCAATCTTAGGGCCACATCCTTGTAGTCCTTTATCTTCGGTCTATGGGACACTTCCTGGTAGCCCATCCTCTTCAATTCTTGGACCGTATCCTTCGCGTCCATCATATTGTTCTTCTATCAATGATTGTGGTAAACCAATCATCATTTCTCACATCAGTTCTATTATTCCACTTTCTTCTCCTTCTTCTTGGGATCAGAAAAGTCATGTAATAACTTTAAAAAAACCCAAATGGTTCCTTCATCTAACTATGATAAAAAAAATCCAAGAGCTCAAAAGCTCACAACAATTCAAATGATCTTAAAGTTCAGAATCAAACATGATTCAAAAATTCACATCAACACACCCATTAAGTATGGTGTAAAGTGCACAAACCTCTGGAGAGGGATCTCAAGCTCCCACACACAAAATCCAAGTTTCATGATAAAACACAGTCATCTATTGAGTGTGAGCTCACCACAATCATCAATATCGGGCATAATATGAATCTTGATAAACAAACATGCCTAGTATTCCTTATAAAGGAAATTTCTAACATTGTTGTTGGATCTTATCATGCCAAATGACCTTGTCAGTCCCACATTTCAAAAAAAATTCATAAATACAAAAAAATGAAAAAACATTTCAAAAAAATCTAAGGTAAAGATAAAACATTACAATCTGGTATTGAACACACATGGATGTTATTTCTTCCCTTTCTTTCTCTTCTTCTACAAGTCTTCCTACCATTTTCATCCCTTTTGTGATATTTTAGTTAGCCTATTCACATGCATTTTGTGACATTTATCTCTATGGTATCCATTTGGCCTTGGTCTTTTATCACCTTGGTAAATTAAAGAACGGATGACCTCTTTGAGATCCTATCACAATCAACATCTAAAAAACTTATTGCGAAGAAATTTTTGAAGTATCTATGGACACTAGCCAATTTCATCATCACAATCACTTCCACCTCCTTCCATCAAGCCATCAATGGTTCTTAACCCCTTGTCAAGCAAGAGAGCTGGAATAAGTTTTCAGAAAAGCAAAATAAATCAGTCATATAAAAAATCACAATGCTGAAAGCAAAAGCAAATTGATATATAACTCTCTCTTGGGGTATTTCTAATAATATCTATCGGGGCTATGGATTCCTGAATGGTAGTAGAGTAATGTTGCGATTAGAATCAAATGCATCTCCGTCAGGGCTATGGATGCCTGGCTGGCAGTGGAGCAATGTACAACTCTTCTTCCATAATTCATTCATAGAAATCAACTTTTAAAAATAAATCATTCCTACACATTGGCTAGGGTTTATTCACTTGTTGTCTATCAAATCTACCCCCCAAGAGGTAATAATTTTCCACGTGCACACACTAGATTTCTATGAGCAAATAGAATTAGTATGTTACTAAGTGTCTTTTTTTCGACCTTGTTCAGACTCTTACTCTATTTTTTCTCTTGTCTACAAATTCGTTCCTTTGGCTAATCACCTCTTCATTGTGAGGCTTCTAAGCTACATTTACAACATTCACATTATTCTTCTACTTCATTCAAAACATCCAGGAGTATAAGATTTCCTTTTTGCCATGTTTGTGGGCACCTTTTTTTCCTTCACAAAAAAAAAAATCCACTTCTTTCTATCATGTGCTTCTTGGCCAGCTTACGCTAGGGTCATCCTTGCTCCTTCCTAGCATGTCATTGAGTTACATTTGTCGTCATGATTGAGCCTATCCATATTAGCCCTGATCTAACTTTTGTGCATGAAGATTTTGCCTTTGAATATTCCCATCTAATGTTGGGGTCAATTTTACATCTTCACTTTCTTGTGCATACACGTGGCATTCTTCCCGTGTACATTCCATCTGTTGTTGGGGGCATCCACGTTTCTTCGTTTCCTATACATAGCTTCAAAAAACTTCTAGAAAATAAAAAATAATAAAATATGTTTCATAACACCCAAAACACTCAAATATGTTAGTCAAAAAAGTCAAAACATCCAATTAAACATTAAAAACTCAAACAAACTAGTAAGACAAACTAAAAAACCAAAATAAATTAGTAATAAAAATTCAAAAACCCAAATTTATCTTACCATTGTGTATTTCTCTTTGATACCTTTCCAACGCAAAAAAAAATAGATTCATTTCGAGGTTGGGAGCAAAAGTTATGGCCTCCAAAAGATAGGTAGTGCACTCAGTGTTGTGCAAATGCCCTTATAGTTGCACAAAGGCACCCTTTCATTTCTTCTACCAGTTGCACATGAGCTCTTTTTCTCCCGCATAAGTGCCTTTTCTCCCACATGAGCTCCTTATCACACAAATTGATATTGATTGGTCCCAATTTCACAAAATCTACACTTATTTTCAAATTTATCTTACCATTGTGTAGTTCACTTTGATACCTTTCCAATGCAAAAAAAACGGAGTCATTTCAAGGTTGGGAGAAAAGATTGTGGCCTCCAAAAGATAGGTAGTGCATTCAGTGTTGCACAGGTGCCCAAGCACCCAAGCGCCCATGTTGTAGTCAAAAGTTCAAAAAAATGTAAAATGCATTTCAACACAGGTGCCCAAGCACCCATGTTGCAGTCAAAAATTCAAAAAAATTCAAAATGCATGCCAACACAGGTGCCCAAGCGCCCATGCTACAATCAAAAATTCAAAAAATACAAAATGTGTGCCAACACAAGCACCCAAGCACCCATGCTACAGTCAAAAATTCAAAAAATGTAAAATGCATGCCAACACAGGCACCCATGCTGCAAGCAAAATTGTAAAACGCACAAATTCCTGCCAACATAGGAGTCCATGTTGCACCAACATAGCCCCCCCCCCCAGTTTTTCCCTAATTTAGCCCAAAAACATGTCATTTATCCCGTGTGAGCTCCTTTTCCTTCCCCAATGTGTTTCTACCCCCGAAGTGCCCTGAAACCATTGTATTTCTTCTAAAAGTATTCTAACACTTTCCACGATGATTATTTTTAATAAATTATTATTATTGCAACAGTTTTGGTACGTTAGGGCATGTTTTTGTTTCCCGATAGCCTTTTCTACTACCTCGGGCATTTTTTGCCTTGCGGTCACTTTTAATGTTGTTTAAATGACTTCGTTATTTTTTCTATAATATTTTCTTCTGTAAAAATCAAAAAAATTAAAACAACTTAAATTTTTCAAAAAATTTCAAAAAAAAATGATAAAATCATTAAAAATCCAAAAAAAATGTAAAAATTTAAAAAAAATCAAAAATTGGTAAACAACATATACATAACTGAAAGCCTATGTCATTTACATTATTCTCAAACATCAAATGTATGTCTTACAAAATCATCTTTCTATGGTTCTTTCTTGTTCTAGTCTCAAACGAATTGCAGATCATTGTGATCTACCTCCATTAACAAAAGCTCGGTTGCATGTTATGTCAGTACTCCCGTGCAACAGTGAGTTGCCAAAGATTGTGTCATAGTGCAAGAAAGATTTTCCATGGGACTAGTTGTGTCCTCTATTATTCCCCTCACATGTATCCTTTCTTGGGGCACCATTTTTCAACCCTTGTCATTACAACATGAACATTTGGGAACTGCAGCTTGATAACAAAAAAATTGGTGCAACTGTCATAAACATTGTTTCTTTGAGTGTCTATGATTGTACTAGTTTCTCTGTTAGGTTAGCTAGTTTACTTTCTTGTATTGCATTGCATTTCATTTTGTATGTTACATTGAGTTAGGTATCATTTTATTTTCTCATATTGCATTGCATTGTGTATGTTGCATTGAGTTAGGTATCGTTTTACTTTCTCGTAGTGCATTGCATTGAGTTAGGTATCATTATGTATTGCATTGCATGGTTGCATAGTTACGTAGAAATGGAAAAAATTTGGTAATTTAGATTTTCATGTTATCTTACATTTTTTGTTCATTTCAATAAAGGTACCGATGATGTAGACCTAGGGGAAAAATGATATAAACAGGATGCTTATGGAAAGGCTGGATGCAAAGGTTGGGCTTGTCCTATATTTCTCCATTAATCATTTCTTCTCCATTATCATTTATTACCATTACTAATTTTTCTTCTAAAACTTACCCGGGGCAATAAACAACCACATTTATTCCTATCCTTATTCCTTCTCAATACCTAAGGGTTTCACACCCATTCTAACCTATTTTCTTCTATCCATTTCAATCATATTTTCGATCATCGATTGACTTCTTCTATCACCCCATCGACACTCAAGGGGGCATCCTTCATTCCACTAATTTTTCTTCAAAAAATTTCTTGCTTTATGCTTGTCTACTATATTTGAAGTGAAGTCACTTACTTCACCTCAAACAGGGGCAAATGTAGACACCTAAATTCCACTTTTTACAATCTTATTGTCCAAACGCACACAATCACTCTCATTCTTGCCAATTCCATTATAATTAGTGATTTTCGACTAATTAACTAATGTTTCTTTCCATGATTTTGGTCAATTAACAAGACACTTAATTGATCACCAAACCTCTTTTCACATTCAGGATGCCACTTTACGACGAATCGTAAGCCAAAATCCTCTTCAAAACAGACAATTAGCATTTATGAGCTAATTAAGCCTATTTTGCCCTTGATTTGGTCAATATGCCCTAATATTGGCTTAAACCCCTCTTATGACCACTCAAAATCACCCCATTCACCTCCACAATGTCTCAACAAGCTTCAAAAGCTTATCCTAGCCTCCTAGTTGACCCTAAACGGTTGATTAAGGCTCCACACCTCTTAATCACTTGGTAATTCACTAATTGTGATTAGAAAGGCTAATCATGATTAGCAATTCTAATCTAATTTGGGGCTTTTAGTCCCACATGCACCAAAATACAATTTTCTCCCAAAAGGAAAACTATAAAAAAGGGTACACACCTCATTCCTTTATACTTTACACCATGCTTTGATTTGCATCTCATATAATACATATGATTTATAGCCAAGTTCAATCCTTGCCTAAAACCTTCAACAATGTTAGTAGATGAATAGTTTAAAGTGACTTAACAAGTCATTTAGAGAGGTCATTTCACCATTGTTTGGAGTAGCAACCATAACCATTTGATTTCCCTCTTAGTTCTATTTAGGCCCATGTTAGGTAATTGAATCATATTAGTAGGCATGTTTAGTTAAATTTTGACATTATTTTCATACTAGTTAAGCATTCCTTTTAAGCTTCTATCTTAATGTTACATTCCTAGACTTAGAATCCTTAGCTATTAGGTGGAAATGGTGTTATCCTTCCTTGATTATCTTTGTTATTTTCTTTGTAAAGTTTTAGGGTGCTTTTAGCTGCATCCCATCTATCCATTATCATTTATCTAAAAATTTTATCAAACTACGTTAAAATCAATCCCTAGGAATATTTGTAAATAATTGGGAGTAACCTAGAAAAAAAAACCCACCATTTACAGAGATGTAAAAGAAAAGGAATTAGCTGATTGTTGGAGACTGTCTCTTAGTTGTCGCATGTTCTCGAGAGCACTATAGATCCTGGATAGTTACGCACGTATGATCATCATCAGGGGTCCCCTATTAGGGGGTAGATCTGGGAGACCCTATCAGGTAGATTTGCAGTGCCTAGGAAGGTATTGGGGCACCATTCCAGGTCACTCAAAACTGGAACGTGACAGAATTAGGTGCAACTGGTGTCTATAAAAGCTCATAATCTGGTTTGAGCAATGCTCGCAATTATGCCCTAGAATAGATCTCTCTATCTGTCATACTAGGATCTGAAAACAAAGATCATACCATCAAGTGTGTGAAATAATGGAAGATGAAGGATATTATTTCCTATAAAATATGACAGAAGTGATCATAAGGACCCTAAAAACCACATTAAGATGCAAAATGAATGGGTCATAATCATGACCTTCTGCTTACCAATCAGTGGGCTTACTAATCATTGAGTAATTGCACTACATTTCAGACCCAAATGCAGTTATGGGAATGACATTATGTGTCGTGCAAACTTTGTTATTTCCTTAGGTTCTCTTGTTTGAAGTCATCAAGGTTTTCTATTGTGAAGTAGTTTAATTAAGTAGATAACTATAGGACATGAATGTAATAGCATGGAAATGAAATGTATGGAAATTAGAATAATTGTATCCCTCCCACCTATGTCCACAACTAAGATTGTATCCTGCCCAAATGCATATCGATCATGTGTATCCTTGATGACATGGCGTTGACTGTGGATGTAAGTGATGTAATGGTCCATGTAACTCCAGATGGAGCAGACAATAGTATGTAGACTCTAGGACCTTCATAGTATGGTCTCATAACTCTGTATTTATAGGGTTCTATTGTTCTCCAAATTGGTTCTTAATTAACATCCCAACATGGCTGACTATGAAAAAAACCTAAGGACCCGAAAAATGGTTAGACCAGAGGCCCAAAAAGATCTAAAGGGAAAGTAGAATATAGAATCTGGGCCACCCCGGGTGGGACTAGGGGTTCGCTCACCCAGTATCTAGACCTAGGCGCTCCTAATCCCTGAGGGGCTAAAATGACATGATGGCTATGAAATAAGTGGATATGCATAAGACACATATGCGAGAATGATGAAATAAAAGATAAAGATAAGATAGGCCAAAAGGTGGGATTGAATTATCTACTTTCTTCACTTGACCCACCCTCTAAATAGTAGTATAAGGACCGAGGTTAATCATAATGCTCTAAAGTGCATTAGATCAGCCTGTGACCTACAGGATATTGTAGCACTTCATAATTATATAAAAAAAGGTTCAGTCCACAATTGATTGTATACAACCGATCCTATTATAACTTAGAGATTTAGACAATACCTTGGTATCATATACTACATCACTTTGACATCCCAATTACAAATGAAACAACTCATAGTATTTTCCAACTTTCTCAGTCTATTAGTAACTATAAACGATATCGATAATGCAAGCAGTGCAATAATGACAACGAAACATACTCATATTTAGCAGAGTTAATATATGTATATACATGGTTACAATAGATTTCTATTTATATCCATACTAGTATTGGACCTTAATTAACTCATAAAGACTAATGAAGTAATTCTATTTTAGAGACCCTTTTGAGATTGACTATGGATATAATCATTAGTAATTACTGGCCAATCAAATGACTAACTCCATGTGAAGAGGTGAAAGAGAGTCATTGTAATCAAAAAAAAAGATAACAAAAAAATTAGTCTCAAAAATGGTAGAGATTGACCTATCGTGTCAATAAATCCCTGCAAACCATCAACTTGAGCCATCCTACACATATCAGAAACAATCTAATAGAACATAGACATAAACTTTTATTCCTTTAGGGGAGAATTTCCCCAACATAACTCAAAAAATCATGCATATTTAATCATCTGAATTTGCTAATACCTTTATACATGATATTTATGACAAAACAATACACTTCCACTGCAAGCACATATTGTCATATTTGACGGCCACCCTAAAACATCGTTATGAACGATTTCTAAATAGAAAGAAAATGGTACAAAAATTAATGTCATAACTCCCAACATGGCTTATTTTCCCAAGTGTTAAACTTTTACCTAGAAAAAAAATTGATTAGTGGTAGAAAAGGGTTAAGGGGACCCTACCCCATACAAAATAGAAAGATCCATGAACATAAAAATGAGGCCAAGGGTATACTCATTAACTTTTATAATTTTCATATAAATAAAAAAATCTATATTTTTATAGAATAAACTTTTTAATTGTTTTCATGATACATTTTGTGTGAAATATTTAAACCTATAAAAGAGGGGGGAAAGCTTAAAATACTAACACATGACACTAATATTTGTTCCCATTTTTAAATAAAATATTTATTTTCTAAAACTAAATTGCTATACTAATGTAATAATCTCAATTCACTATGTAGTCGCACCTTTGACACTTACATTGTAGAAATTTCGAGAAACAAACCTTCATCTGTGGAGAGCACATGAGTGACAAACAACTATTAGATTATACATGTTCATGAGCATGATATTTATCCCCTCATTCAATATAGCAATTAAGCACTATAAATTCTTAAGCTCGCTATGTCTGACCCCAACATTGAATAACAATCTCTTTGACTCTCCAACTCAACTAAAGCCCATGCCAAATGTAATGATAGTTTGCAATTATCATATATTGAATTAATTTGTTAATGAATTCATCTAAGTCAACTTAAGCTTCAATGCCTTACCCCTACACTCCATACCCACTAGTTGTCTAGAATCCCTTAGCAGAAGATTTGTAGATCCTCCCCTCTCGACAACTCTAACATAGCTTAATATCTCAATTTGTCAACACTTATCTTCAAATTAATGGAAAAAACCAATGATTTCCCTGTAAGTAAGTGTTAAATTTGAGGGTCACCCTTACTTATGATTTTTTTTTGTGACAGTTTCTAAATTAATGTCACTTGCACATGGTGTTTTTTTTCCTTTTTGACTGTTATAATTTTCATATAAATACACAAATTTTATATTTGTATATAATGAATGTTTTAATTGTCTTTATGATACATTTTATATGAAATGTCTAAACCCATAAAAGAGTGAAATTAACTTAAAATATTGATACACACAAGTAATATTTGTACATATTTTTTATTAAACCTTTTTAAAAAAAACTAAATTGCTATGCTAATGCAATACTATTAGCCCACACAGGTAGCGTAGTTGGCTCTATGAGCTTTGTGTTATGCTCATATAGGTCCCAAGGTCGATTCTCTCTACCTGGATGTAACTTGGGAGGTTGGGTGGTGCGAGCTTAATCGCCTCCCCTGAAGGATTAGTGGGGCCCGATCGAGGGCTCCTTGTGTCAGGCGCTCGCTTTGCTAGACACGTTGGCGGCCCTAGGTTGGTTTTTGATACCCTAGGTTATTAATAACAACAACACCAATAATAATAATAATAATAATAATAATATCAAGTCACTATGTGGTGGTACCTTTGAAACCTGCACTGAAGAGATTTTGAGAAACAAACCTTTCTCTATGGAGAGAACAAGTGACAAACAACTATTAGATTATCCATGTTGACGAGCACGGTATTTATCCCCTTATTCATCTTGGCAATTGAGCTCTATAAATTCTTGAGCTTCTTGTGTCAAACCCCAACATTGAATAGTATCCTCCTGGACTCTCCAGTTGAACTAAAACCCACGCCAAATAAAACGACAACTTAAGCTTCAACGTCTTGCCCCTGCACTCCATACCCAACAATTGTCTAGAATTCCTTAGCGACACATTTGTAGAGCCTCCCCTCTAGATGACTATAAGTAACATAACTTGAAATTCACAAATGTGGCAGCTTGCTCGTGGCTCTCCCACTCCAAAGGATGAGTAGCCTATCCTATACTCTACTCCTTGTTGTAACGTCAACTGCTAGGCATTGAATTTGACATGACTCTATGAGATAAATGTGGAGCGTTCCATAAGGAAGGTAGGTGGTGCAGGTGGTCTATTCATTCCGGAAATCAAGGTCTTGGTTCGCAATGCAAATGCACATACTTAGCCATCAGCCGCCGTTATGTACTTAACGAGGCAGAGGCAGAGGCAACTTGTGAAGAATGTGAACATAAAACGATAAAAATGCCATAAATTCAATGGTACCAAGATGCCACAATACTGTTGCTTTCAGTTTCAATCCACTTCTCTTCCTTCTCTTTTTCCGCACGGAAGTATCTTTGAATTTGATACATCGCGCACTAAATATTGGCTGTACATTTTGTTTCCAATTTAATGTCAATCCCATTAGCTTCTCGAAATTCTTAGCACTCCCGCTAAATTTGGCTCCAGTAATTTAAGCGGTCTTGACTACAATGATTCTCGAGAGGTTAAAAAAACGATGCCTAGTATTAATTATGTACAGTAACAGTAGATGTTTATGCCGTTAGATTACGATCTTGTTTCTAAATATCTGGTATTCCGAATTAAATGGGTAAGGTCAGAAAAATCGATTTCTCTTTTATCTTACTTTAGGTATGGATTTAGTCGATAATTATAAGTCCAATATACATACATACATATACATTCATTTTTGCATTTCTTCCACATTCTGCCACACCCAGTCCAATTATCGATTTTATGGCTATCTATGAATTCTCTATTTTACACATTCTAAGGAAGACCAGAGCCAAAATGTTGAACCATCTAATTCCTTATACTACTATCACAACAACAAGCCATTGGAATTTTTGATTTTATTTATATGATTTCCCTAGATCAACCATGAGCCAAATTGAACTATCAAGTCCACATGACAAGTGTGAGAACTAGATCTAGGACTTCATCTTCTATATTGTGTTCGGTATCATATGGATCCTCTTCACACTAGTGATATAATGTAGTGTAACCCTTATAACATTTATGGGGGTGTGGTGATGCAATATAATCCAATCATTACTAACCCATATTTAGAATTATAAGCAAGGAGAAGCTATATCTCATTACAAAACATCGATCACACAAAAATGAGTTTAGAAAAAAGACCTCTAGATCAAAGATGAGATTTGATGGCTGATCCCACCTGTCAAATAAAAAATCTATAATGTTAAGAGGTTTTAATACTTTTTTTTATTTGATAATTTAAAAAACACATTATTTGTTTTAGTTGTATTTACAAGTGTCAGGTAAGTTAAGTTTCAAGGATTATATTCTCAATATAAACACATTTCCAACAAAATATGTTATTTAAATATCTATATAATATTTCACTTATATTTATATTGAATGCATTCGTAGTGATAATAACAGTTTTACCAAATTATTTCATGTCAAATAGGGACGGGCTGACAATTTTACAAAATATAAATACATTTAAAATAGGCAAAAAATCCAAAACGGACGTGAAAGTTCAGCTCTACTCTAGATACAAGCAAACCATATTCTATTATTGAGATCTAATGTATAGAGTATATGATTACATGCTTGGTGACAACATTTCCGTAAGAACCCACGAAACCTTTATATTGTGAGTTGTAGATTTTGATGCTATAGAGACCTAATGACTCCTTGATTTTCTTTGTACATATGCTAAGCACTCTCACAAATGATGTGGTTTTTTAATCTAAACAAATTGCCTCCCATGATGTGTTAGGTTGTGGAGACTGTTTTTCATGTGAGAAATTTTTTTTGGGCCTTAAAACATGCCTGATATACCGAGAAACATGTTTTTCTCATATGGGCGGGATTTTGACCCATAGGTTTATGGGACAGTTTTGGCCCATGATTTTGATACCCATGGTTTTTTGTAAAATTGCTTAAGCAGCTATCTACTTATATGGTTTTATGCATATGGTAGTTAATAATGTAACATTGCATATGTGTTTTGAATTCAGGTGTGAATTTTGTAGAGTTTGTTGAGCATAGCTCCAAACAAATCTGGGTATTGTATTGAGAGAGCAGTGGCTTGTAATAAAATTTGAGCAAGTGATTCTTGGTGGACGTAGTCTAAATTAGGTGAGCCACGTTAAATATTGTCTCTTTGTGTTGTGTTATTTTATTCTGCACTTTTATTTGAGATCTGTAATATTTTCTACATATTAGTTTCTACTATTGCAATTCTGTGAGGGATTATTCCGCATATTTTATCTCTTATTTCCTAACAATTGGTATCAGAGCCTGGTTTGGTTTGCTGGAGTGTTAAATCGCAGGGAAAGTTTTATCTTGAGTGGGAGTCATGGCAGATGATGGAAGATCAAGGGTTGATAAATTCAACGTGCATAATTTCAGTCTTTGGAAGATGCGGATGGAAGATTACCTTTATCAGAAGGATCTTTATATTCCGTTATCTAAGAAGGTGAACAAAACCTCGAGTATGACGGATGCGGAATGGGATTTACTGGATAGGAAGGCACTTGGGACAATCCGGTTGTGTCTTGCATCTTCGGTATTATTTAATGTTTCAAAGGAAAAGACTACAAAAGAACTGATGGATGCATTAGGGAAGTTGTATGAAAAAACCTTTCCCTCTAATAAGATCTTTTTAATGGAAAAGTTGTTTAATATGAAGATGTCAGAGAATGGTTCAATAGTAGATCATTTAAATGATTTTAATACGGTTGTAAATATGCTAGCTTCGGTTACAATAGAATTTGATGAAGAAGTTAGGGCTTTATTAGTTTTGTGCTCTTTACCTGAGAGTTGGAATAGCCTGGTAATGGCAGTAAGTAACTCGGTTTCAACTAACTCAAAGTTAAAGTTTGAGGATGTTGTAGGGATGATTCTAAGCGAGGAAATGCGAAGAAAAAGCTCTGGTGAATCTTCTACTTCATGGAATGCTTTGACAGTTGAAACTAGAGGGAGACATAAGAATAGAGGAAGCCGTGGAAAATCAAAGGATAGGGAAAGGTCAAAATCTAAAAGCAAGATAGTATGCTGGCACTATGGAAATTCTGGGCATGCAAAGAAGGACTGTTGGGAGCTTTGGGAAAAGAAGAAACAACAGGAAGAAAACAAAGAGGAAAATGTGGAAATGGGTAATGTATGTTAGGGTGCTTTGATTCTTTCTTTGCACAATATTACTTAATCTTGGGTTTTAGATTCAGGGGCTTCTTTCCATGCTAATCCACATAGGCATTATTTTGTTAATTATGTTCAAGGAGATTTTGGGCATTTTTTTCTTGGTGATGATGAGCCTTACAACATAGTTAGAAAAGTTTTTGTTTAGATTAAGATGCAAAATGGGAATACTTGGCTATTGAAGGATGTTAGACATGTGCCTACATTAAAATGAATTTTGATACCGGTAGGGCAGTTGGGAAGTGATGGTTGTACTGTGATATTTACAGTGGACTCTTGGAAGGTTACCAAGGGTGCTCTTGTAGTGGCAAGAGGTAAGAAGGTTGGAACCTTGTATTTAACCACTTATAGCACTAATGTTTGTAATCTTGTGGCTTCAAAAGTAGATACAAAATTGTGGCACTATAGACTTGGTCACATGAGCCATAAGGGCATGGAGATCATAAATAAGGATTTTCCTAGCTATACAGAAATAGGTTTGGAGTTCTATGAGGACTGTATATATAGGAAACAAAAGTGAGTAAGGTTTCTCAAGGTTAAACCTATAAAGAAAGAGAGTATGTTAGATCTAATGCATTCTAATGTATGAGGGCCGGCTCATGTATCATCTCTTGGGGGTTTAAGTTATTATGTTACTTTTATTGATGATGCAACAAGGAAAGTTTGGGTTTATTGTATTAGAAACAAATATGATGTATTTGACACTTTTGTTAAATGAAAATCCTTGGTAGAGAATGAAACATGTCTTAAGCTAAAATGTCTTAGGTCAGATAATGGAGGGAAGTATTGCAACAATGAATTTGATGATTACTGTTCTAAGAATGGAATTAGCATGAAAACAACGGTTCCAAGAACTCCACAACAGAATGGGGTGTCAGAAAGGATGAACAAAATAATAATGGAATGTGCTAAGAGTATGAGGTTACATGAAGGGCTGCCTCTTTCTTTTTGGGTAGAAGCGATGAGCACAATTGTGTACTTGATAAACAGAGGACCCTCAAGTTCCTTGGATGGAGGCATACCCAAGGAGGCTTGGTATGGTAAGAAAGTTGATGATTCATTTCTTAGGGTCTTTGGATGTGAAGTGTTTGTCCATATAGACAAGGATGATAGGACTAAGTTAGAGGCTAAATTAGAAAAATGTACTTTCATTAGTTATGGTGGTGATGACTTTGGATATAAATGTTGGAGTATTAAGACAAGAAAATCATTCGATCTAGGGATGTGGTATTTAATGAGAAAGTCATGTATAAGCAGCAGTTGCAGGAAAATAAGGAAAAATCCAAGAAAGAATATGAAGCGGTAGAGGATCTTCTAGATGGGAAAGTGACACATGAATCAATTCAGGAACCTCCTCGACAGTAACCCCAAACTCCTATATTGAGGAGGTATTCTAGGGTAAGAAGAGAACCTGAACGTTTTTCTCCTTCTCTTTATTATTTATTACTCATTGATAGTGGAGAGCTAGAGAGATTTGATGAAGCAATGCAGGTAGATGCTAGGAAGAGGTGGGAGCAAGCCATGGATGAGGAGCATCAAGATCTCATAGAGAACCAGACAAGGGATTTGGTGAAGCTACCCGAAGGCAAAAGATCATTACAGAACAAGTGGGTGTTCATATTCGAAGAGGAAGAAGAAGGAAAGAAAATATACAAGGCCTGGTTGGTGGTCTAGGGGTTTGCACAAAAAAAGGTATAGATTTTGATGAGATTTTTTCTCCTGTAGTAAAAATGACTTCTATTAGAATTTTTCTTGGAATAGTTATAGCAGAATACTTGCACTTAGAGCATCTTGATGTAAAAACTGCATTTCTCCATGGTGATTTGGAGGAGGATCTATATATGCAGCAACCAAAGCGCTATGAGGTCAAAGTTAAATAGGAGATGGTGTACAAATTGAAAAAGAGCTTGTATGGCTTGAAACAAGCTCCACATCAATGGTATAAGAAATTTGGTAACTTCATGATGGAGCAAGGTTATATTAGATGTCATTCTAACCATTGCGTGTATACAAAGAAATTTGAGGATGGAAGTTATATTATCTTGTGTCTGTATGTGGATGACATGTTGGTTGCAGGTAAAAACATGTAGGAAATAAAAGTACTCAAGAAGCAACTAAGTGAATCCTTTGCTATGAAGGATTTGGGGGCAGCCAAACAAATCCTTGGTATGAGGATATTTTGAGATAGGAAGGAACGGAAGTTGACTTTATCTCAGGAAGAGTACATTAAGAAGGTCTTGGAGAGGTTTAATATTTAGGATGCTAAACCGGTTGGGACTCCTTTGGCAGGCCATTTCAAGTAATCAAAAGAGTAGTGTTCCAAGACAGAGCAGGAGAGAAACTAGATGTCCAAGGTACCTTACTCATTAGTAGTTGGCAGTTTGATGTATGTCATGGTGTGCACTAGGCCTAATATTGCCCACGCAGTGGGAGTGGTGAGTAGATTTATGAGTGATCCAGGTAGAGATCACTGGCATGTATAAAGTGATCCTTCAGTATTTGAGAGGGATCATGGGGATAGTTTTGTGCTACAGTGGATCAGACACCACTTTGTGTGGTTATGTAGATTCAGATATGGCTGGAGATGTAGATAGCAGGAGGAGTACGACAGGTTATTTTTATACTGTATGTGGGACAGTAGTAAGCTGGATTTCATGACTACAGAAGTTGGTGGCTTTGTCAACCATAGAGGTTGAGTATGTTGCCACCACTGAGGCAAGAAAAGAAATGATTTGGCTACAACAATTGTTTGAGGAGTTGGGGAATAAGCAGGAGGAAGGAAAGTTGTATAGTGATAGTCAAAGTGCTATACACCTAGCTAAGAACTTTGCTTTCCACTCTAGGACGAAGCATATATAATTAAGGTACCATTTCATCGTGACAACTTTAGAGGAAAAGAAGTTGAAGCTAGAGAAGATTTATACTAGTCAGAATCCTGCAGACATGATGACCAAGGTGGTCACAAGGGAAAAATTGAAGTTGTGTTCCAGCTTTGGTTGGTTTTCATAGAAACTAGTGAAGGGTTGAGAAGTTTGCTCAGAGGAAAACTAGTTTCCATGTAGGAGATTGTTAGGTTGTGGAGTCTTTTTTCATGTGAGAAAGTGTTGCAGATTGTACACTAAGAGTATTGTACACTTTTCATAGTTGTCTCACCACGGTTCGGGGGCGCAGCCCCTGAGAAATTATTTTGGGCCTTAAAATGTGCTCGATATACTGGGAAATGTGTTTTTCTCATATGGGCGAGATTTTGACCCATAAGTTTATGGGACGGTTTTTGCCCATGGATTTGATACCCATGGTTTTTTGTAAAACTACTTAAGTAGTTGCCTACTTATATGGTTTTATGCATATGGTAGCTAATAATGTAACATTGCATATGTGTTTTGAATTCGGGTGTGAATTCTGTAGAGATTGTTGAGCATAGCTCAAAACAAATCTGGGTATTGTATTGAGAGAGTGGTGGCTTGTAATAAAATCTGAGCAAGTGATTCTTGGTGGACGTAGCCCAAATTGGGTGAACCACGTTAAATACTATCTCTTTGTGTTGGGTTATTTTATTCTGTAATTTTATTTGAGATCTGTAATATTTTCTGTATATTAGTTTCTATGGTTGCGATTATGTGAGGGATTATTCTGCATATTTTATCCCTTATTTCCTAACATGATGGAGACTACCGTATTGTACACATAGTATGTAATGCCCGCTGGGCACTGGCTCCTTTTCTACCTGCCTCCACCAGCTATCTCCATTTTTTTCAACATACTAACTGTCACAACCTACCGCAATTTATAACCCTGTCACCTCATTTTGACCTGCTCCTCCTTGGCGTGTTCTAAACAGTGGATTCATTAATGGTGAAATGAAGGTCTGTCGCCCTGATGTTACGTGGGTGGGTGTGGATTCTCAAAATCGTGTTGTGTAGGCAGTTTCAGTGGAGCGTAGAACTGAAATTCTGCTAGGAGTGCCGTGAGGAGGTATTTGGCCGCGCGCAGTAGCTACAGGCAGAGAAGTAAACGTATCTTAGAAAACCAGTGGCCCAGAGAGAGCTAGGTGCGACAGCTGCTGTAGGGTGAGCCCAAGGAACCGATGGTGCTATACCTGCTATTCTAGTTTGCATGCGACCACAGTCGTGAACAGTTGTTGCAAAATCTTACAGCTGTAGTTGGAGAACGAGGTAAAGTTTTAGTTGTGCTGTCTTGCCCTTTTCATTTTGGAAAGTCGCTTCCACCCAGGTGATGTGTAAAGAAGAGGGTATGCATTGAAGAACATCTTTTAACTTTCTCTCCAGAGAATTTGTTCATCCATATTTTCAATGGAGGGTGACCCAGCTCGTATCCTCAACACTTGCTTTTCTAACTTTCGTATTTCACCAGCCATTTACTATGGCCGCTCTCTTCCCAATCCCCAAAATGAAGATGAAAAAGAACCAGAAGCGAGAGAGCTAAAGAAGAAGAGGACGGCAAAAAGAAAAAAAAAATGAAAGAGAAATAGTGATTATGTGCTCAATGAAAAAGAGGAACTTGCCCAGCAACGTCACATGCAAAGCTTCCAGTGATGCACCCTTTAAGCCTTAAGGCATTTTGTGGCTCTCGAAATTTCAGTCAAATTGCAACTTTTAGCACACTTACCAGCTAAAAGTTCCTACAAGGAAGAAGTTTCCGATCTGGACAATCTAGGACAATTCTTTTTGGTTTTGCAAAGTCTATGGGTATAAATTCATATCAACATATGGAAGTAAGGCCTTTCTTGTCAAGTGCTTATGAATTTTTTCTCAAGGAACCCAATTCTTTCAGCATCCTTCATTCTTTAAAGGTTCATGCGTCATATGCAAGAACAGATGATGGCTTAGTGGATAATCAACAAGAAAAAGATGCCTTGGTTGATAAGCAAGGAGACAGTAATCCCTCCTTTGTTGAATTAGGAAAGTTGTGGTAGGCTCCTCTTTATGAAATATCTCTCCATAGCTGTGTGAGAGACGAGTCGGTCCGAGATCACATCCACAGGCATTGGAGATCTACGCAATGTTGGAGAAAATGTCTTGGGAGATGAAGGTAGCAGGATATCTTTCAGATCCAGAGCATGTAAAGAGGTTGTTTCTTCAAAATCGGTTATGTGACAGTGAGGGTGTTACCAGCAGACCTGATGAAATTTATTTACAAAGAGTCTCTATTGAAATCTTACTTGTTTTACAATGTAACTCATGGGAGAGAATCCCATAGGCGTGGATCTGTTTCATATCAGAATATTCATGAAACACAATTTGCTTTGCAATCATTTGAGCTGCTTTAATGAGTCACCAAGTTGGCAGGCATAAAGGTCTCTGTTGGTTTTGTTGCACCTTGCAAGCTACAGCTGAAATGTTTTGCTGCACAAGCAACACACTTGATATTTTGTGGCAGCTTCTTCACAGGTGAAAATACATTTGGTTTGCTTTCTCGAGGAGGTCATGGGTTTTGACAACGAGAGTATCATAAATATACAATCACTCCCTGGAGAATATTTCTGTCCAGTTGGTAGGCAGCGTGTTTACCCTAATGAGGCTGTGCAAACCCAATGTACACATCCTTTCTGCAAGCCTTGCCTAACTTATGTGTTGAGTACTACTAGGACCTTCCCTTATGATGGGTATTTGGTTACTGATATAGATTCGAAGGCAGTGCAAGAGGCAAATCCGGTATTGGCTGATGCTATAGGCCGTGTGACAGTTCATTGCCTACACCATAAGAGCGGCTGCACTTGGCAAGGGCCTCTTTCAGAGAGTATAGCTCATGGTAATGGTTACCAATATGGTTCATCCGCTGTTGTATGTAATAGATGTGGCACCCAGTTTGTTCACCGACAAGGACAAGAGCATGGCCGTTAACAAAGTTTGGACCTTCAGCAGGCTGAGGAAGAGAAGCTGCGCTGGTTGGGTTGCTGTTGCAGGCCCCGTCCACCTTGTGATCGACTGTGGGAGCTTAATCAGGCACGATATTCTCTATACCATTGATTCTTATGCTGTTATTTAACTGATTCATTAAATAACTCTAATCTTCCTATAAATGTCTCGGGTGATGGTATGCTGTTTCTTTTCCCCTTCCCTTGCTCATTTGTATTTCCTTTTTGGCGTTAGAAATGATTGCGTTGGTTGAAGCCTTTATATTGTTTCTGGGTTTTAATAAATATTAGTTGGGTGAACTTTGTTCTTAAGTCTAATAAAACAAAAGAGGTGGGGGTCCTGTAATGAACACCCCCTAGTTCCTTATGTTGGTCTAACGATTTGAATGTTTTATCAAACATTGTTGTTGGACTCAACCTTATAGTTCCTGTTTTGTTCTTATTCTTGTTTCGGTTCAAGATCTGTAGTCCTGGGTTATGTCGGGTATTTGCGAATTAGGGATTGAGTACTGCGAGTGCATTGTGTATAGGTGAATGATGCTTTTCCTGTCTCTATTCTTTTCTTTTAGTTGTTTTAGTTTCTAGTAACCCTTCCCGGTTGGCTTGGTGTGTGCTTAGCTTGACTGATTATCGAATTGAGCCAAGTTGATATTACTTTTAACTAGGTTAGTTGCTTTTGTTATTTTTTTTTAAATCGCTCGAAGAAATACTTTTATTCGTCAAGCGTCATGGTTGATCTTCATAATTTGATATCAATTCATGTTCACCGTTTGGAGATTGTTTTCTTTGGAACCACCTTCTCTCCCTTGGTGACTGTTGTATGTTTGAGGAATGTAGCTGATCCTATGGAATGCCTTCTTTAGACATTACTCACAGTTCTTTTAGATAGCTTAAAATGTCAGAGGAAATACTCTTTTTCATACCTTGATTTTGTTTCACACATGTTGGAGGATACGAGATCTACTAGATCATTAGTGAGGAAGCTTTCAAATCTTAAAAATTGTGATGTTGATTTTATGCGTAAGAAATTACTCTACGTTTTTCTCCGTAAAGATGTTTAAATTTCATTCTCCTGTGACTTAGAGGTTGGTGTGTTTGGAAACTCATTGGCTGACTGGTTTTTGTTATGATCATTGTGATACGACCTCCTTGCTGTCATTTTAGTAGAATGGTTATGCGTTGACCAAAAATTTTAAAGTTGACTTGTTGTTGACGACAGATCCTTTGGAAGCTATGTATCCTGTGTTGTGTTCTTGTGAATGATTGAGTAACCCTCTTGTAAGATTTATAATGGTTATGTTTGGTCTTGCCAAGTTTGTCCTTTTTCTTAAGACATTCTCTTGATTAGAAGAAAGTTTAATAGAAGGATTGTTAGGATAGGATGTAACCCATACGAGGTCATTTGTGCGTTTCATCCTTTTTCTGTCCAATTTATTTATTCTGTACTGACATAAAATTAACTGTTAAAGGCACATCATCTTAATATTAATAAGTCATGTTGGTTTAGATATTCTCATGTTGATTGATTGTTTGGGATCTTCCAGTGGCATAGTGAATCCTTGGCTTGGTGAACTAACTTAAACAAATAGGGACAGATCACGTTTGAAATTAATTCTCTTCCTGTAATTGTTTTTGTTTCGAAATGTTATCCTGTTAAAATGACGGCCATTATTGTGATATGGGTGAAATTCACTATGATGTTATTAACTGCTCCTATGAGAAAATGATAATTAAATAGAATTAGTGCTGTCCCTTTTATTTAGGCATTTTATGCTTTTGGACAGCTCTTTAATCGCTCTTGTTTAGACTCTTGGATTATTGTTTTCTTCTTCACAGTGCTTTTCTTCCTTGAAACAGTTAGATAACAATATATTTTTTTAATGATTATAGTTTTTATCGTGCTCAGTTCTTGCGAACTGACATGTGCTAACAAATGTGTAGGAGGATTTCCTGAGTAGAAAAGAAAAAAAAAAGAGAGAAAAAGAAACACGTGTAGAAAGTGGATTCCAGCCTTCTTAGGAACTGCTGTTGTACGAATGTTTTCTTTTGCTTTACAGCATTGGTATGGAAATTGTGGAGACTATCTAGAAGGCATTGTGTTATAATTTTGTATTGTTCTCATGTAGGTTGTTGTCATCGTTGAAAGTCAATTTGAGAAATATTTTTGTCAATAAGATTAAATGAACTTGTTTTGACATGCGTATCCTTTGTTGAATTTTTACTTTTCAGAATATGATTTATCCTTGAATTGTCAAACCTAATTCTAATTATCCAAACTTGAATCATCTTGCATCGCTCTAGTTACCTTGGTCTTGTGTCGTTTGGTAGAGGACTATGTTTTCAACCTAGCAAAAAAAAAAAGAAAACAAGAGAAACAAATATACCTGGTGATCCCACTTAAACTAATCAACAATCTTTTATTGTGGTAAATCCTCAGAACGGTCTTAAAGTGAAATCAATGATTGAATTCTTGGAAGATAATAAGATTATAATAAATAGAAGGACCTTGACCAAGAAACTCTTCGACCTATCTTGCCCGTTGAAAAAAATAAACAGTATACTTATGTCTATCTCTTCAAGTGAAGCCCAAGTGAAACCTTTAACAATTCTGGTTAGACTCTTGCCCCAATGAAATCATTTTTAACCACTAATAAGATATTAATGAAGAATCCAAGTCTTAGACAGTCATGTACTGTAAAAATAAAATAAAATAAAATTATGACCGCTTAAAAGGGGTAAAACATATATGTTTAAAAGCACAACGTTGAAAACAGTTTGATGAAGTTAAGAGCCTTGATAAACTAACTGCCTCCTAACCAATGAACCAGTTAATCAAGTTAATGAAGCAACCTCTTACCATCTGATAATTGGTTTACACTGTTTATTAACATTATCAAGGTAGGGGAAAATTCTTCAAAGGAGACATGACTTTTAGATTCTCCTATTATGATTCCTCTGCGAAAAGTAAAGAATGTAAAAGCACTTACAGCTAAAACATGAATCTAAAGAAACCTTCTGTGGGAAGACCTTGTTGTAAGACTACATACTTTAGATGAACCATTGTGTCCTTAGTGTGTGCCTCAAGTTTATCTGTAACCAGTGTGGGTCCGTGTTGTGGAAAGCATGTCTTTGGTTGGTTGTATTCCCTAGAGAACTTGTGTAGTGTCGTATTATCTTCAAGCAAGTCAAAAAAAAAAAATTATCCTGTATTCCACTGTGTTGTCCTTGTGTTGGTAATTTCGGTGTGTTACACTTTGGTATCAGAGCGTAGGTTCATGCTCTCGAACCTCTGGGCCGGATTGGTGTTGTATGGTGATGTTGTATGGTGGTGGTGGTGTTACATGATGATACTGCATGATGATGATGATGTTGCATGATGATGATTTATATTGGAAGAGTAATGTGCTTTAAGCGTGATGTGATTATTGTCGTAATTGTGATATTGTGGACACACGTGATGTGTATGTCACTCAGTGCGTATTTGTCATCATGTTGATGTGTTGGGGATGAGAGTATTCTCTCTCCTTCTTGTGGATTCTAGGAAGAATTCACGTGTAAATTATTGTTTGTGATGTGTGAAAAGAATTCTGATGTGGATGACGTAGTGTTGGAGCATTGTGGCATATTGTGATATGTGGGTGTATCAATGTGTTGTATGACTAGTTGATGTTAAAAGAAACGAGTTGTATCATGATGTTTTTACCATGTTCTGAAGAAATGTGTGTACTACCTTGTTATGAAGCAATTATTGTTATGTTGTGATGTTATTATGTTCATCGTATATATGAGTTGTGTAATATGTAATGCTTCATGTCGTGAATTAGGGTCATACGGTGAGTGTATGAACCCTATCGTATTGTGATTGCACTTTGGGTGCAGAATGTGGTAAAGTGATGTATTGCGCCCTGTGAATGTATGATTGTGATCTACCCCGTATACCTACCATACGTGAGACATTATGGTAGCTATGTGTGTACCACCATGGTGTTAGTAATGTAGTTACATGTTATGTTGTGAGCCTTACACTAACCGACCCTGAGGGAGATCGGTAGAAGTGTATGTTGAGAGTGAGGAATGGTGTACCATGGGTCAATAACTCGAGTCAAAACTTGGTTTAGTAGATTACATGTGACTCTTTCCTCTCTCCCTATGTGGTTGTATGTATGCAACCTTAGTGTATCTATGACTATGTTTAGCCTTATCGAAGGGTGGCGGGATTGATATATATTTTACGAGCTGAGGCCCGATGTTCCGAGTGCCAGCAACTCATTGAGTACCCATTTGGTGGCCAGATAAGGCCACACAGTTATCGTAATGTGACATTATTATAAGTTGATTTTATTCATATTGAGCTTTTTACTTTATTTTGCAAGGACCAGCATCTTTTCTTGATTACAATGCTTTACAATTTTGGGCATTCCCTTGGTTTGTGGCACTAACATGGGGATTTCGATACTAACTTTGGCTATTTGGCCATTTATTTTAGCTTGATTTGGGGTCTTCTTTTAAATTTGGAATTTTTACCGCCTTGCCCAAGGCTTGTACTTTTCCACTTGGCACTTTGATTGGATTGTTGTGCTGGTTCTAATGTCGTGATGTGTGGAATAGGGTCATGGGATGCACCATGGATTGGTTGGACCTATGGACCCGCTTCGTTGTATGGGGGTACGCCCCAAGGGGTACATATAACTAGCGGGTTGTTGAACCATGCGTTATTATGTCACTTGGGTTAGGAGTGTTCGAACTCGATGTGCCTTGGGCACAGAGAGACAACCGACCTCCTTGAGGGAGGCATAAGAGTTTGAGGGAGGCATAAGAGACTTGAGGGAGGCATAAGAGACTTGAGGGAGGCATAAGAGTTTGAGGGAGGCATAAGAGTTTGAGGGAGGCATAAGAGACTTGAGGGAGGCATAAGAGTTTGAGGGAGGCGTACGATATTTGTCTGTATGGTTGATGTTTCAGGATATATGTTGAGTTATTGTGATGTTTGGTAGTGGTCTTTTGATGTATGTGTTACTCATGTCAAATGGATGTGTTGTGATGTTGTGGTTATGTCATTGTTTCCCTTGTGGACACTATGTACCTGTAGCATGGGTTGGTGTTATGTGAGTTTTTCATTGATGCAAATTGAGGAAATGTTTGGTGGATTGTAGTACTCTTTTGTTTGAGTATTTTATACGTCAGCCATAGATGTGTGACGTGTACTATGTCATGTGGAGTGTGCCTATTCTATTCCGTAATTGTGTAACCTTTTGTGGTGTAATACAATCTTGAAGTATATACTTGTGTACTTGTGAATTTGTAGTGTCTTGTGAATCATTAGGGTGTTGTGTTAGCAGTTCATGTTGGGCACCCACAATAAGGAATAAATCAAAACCCTCCAACGATGATATTTTTAAAAGAAACTAAAACTAGAAATAATGATAATGGAAAGAGACTAATGAAATGATGAACAAGAAAGAACTGCCAATCTTCACAGAACCTTGAAAGTTAAAATTTCTACCAAATGTTCCTAAGGCTACCCTGTGGCCATGCTTTAAATCAAATAAAATTTTAAACCATAGAGTGTACTCCCTCCTGTGTCTGTTCTTGGTTTCTTACCATTTCTTTGCCTTTGTGTTATGTCGCATCGAGGACGATGCTTTCTTAAGGGGAGGAGAATGTAATGCCTAGCTGGGCATCGTATTTCTTTGATTCCTACCTGCTCCTCCCAACCACCCCGACCTGCAGAGTTGTCTTGTCCGCCACGTTTTCTTGTCTGTCCTTGCGGAGGAGTGGGCAGAGTCCCGTTTTTTCTTTGTCGTGATCTTTTTTTTGATCTTCTATTCAATGCGTATGGGGTATGACAAGATGGATTAGATGAAGGCTACAAGCTAGTGTAGCAAACGTGTAACCTCCTTGCTTTGGTGACTTGCGGGGTGTCGGTGGTGAGCGGTGTGCTAGAGCAGAGTATCTCAGAAAACCAGTGGCCTCCATTGAGAGTAGGTGCGACAGCAGCTGCAGGGTGAGCCCAAGAACCGTTGGTGCCGAACTTGACGTTCTGGTTGCACGCGACCACAGTCGTGATCAGTTGTTGCAAAATCTTGCAGCTGTAATGGAAGGATGAGATAAAGTTTTAGTTGAGCTGTCTTGCCCTTTCATTATGGGAATTCGCTTCTGTCCAGGTGGTGGAACTAGCATGGAAGAATCTCGGTCGAACCTTGAGGCAAGTCTTGCAGGCGAGGCTGAGAGTGCTGTTTCACTGTTGTTTCTAGTGCTGCTTCACTACTGTGTCACTGCGTTCACTGCGGTTATAGATAAAGCTACAAGCCAGGGAAGTAGACATGTTACCTCCATTTTCCTTGGGAGCTGTAAGGTGTGTTCTTGTTGGGGATCCTCCAGCAACTGCTTTTTCAGGGTTTTCCTTTTTATCTGCTGCATTGAAGCGATCTAGTGGCTGAAGTCAGCCTTATTGAGGATGCTAAGTCTAGGGACTGTTTTATGGATATGGAGTCTGTACCAAGAGATTTTTTTTTGGGTTTTAAAGCCATCTTCTTTTGCTTCGTCTCAAACCAGGGCTTCTCCTATTATGAGAGCACCAAGGTTAGGATATCGATGAAGGATAGAGGAATTAAAAAGGAACTTGGATGCAGTTGGTTTAAAGGCAATAAAATGGTGCATGCTTTTGTGTAGGTGGCAGATCACACCCTCGGGCACAGGAGATCTATGCAATGTTGGAGAAAATTAGTCTTGGGAGATGAAGGTAGCAGGATATTTTTCAGACTCAGATCATGTACTGAGGTTTGTATCTCCAAAATCGGTTATGTGATAGTGAGAGCATTACCAGCAGACCTGGCAAAAAATTATTGCAAGGATTCTCTTTTGGGACTTTACTTGTTTTCTTGTTGTCTTTCGATGTAACTCATGGAAGAGAACCTCATAGAGGCCGACCTATTTCATATCAGATTATTCATGAAACACAATTTTCTTTGCAATCATTTGAGCTGCTTCAACGAGTCACCAAGTTGGTAGGCATAAAGGTCTCTGTTGGTTTTGTCGCACCTTGCAAGCTACAGCTGAAATGTTTTGCTGGACAAGCAATACACTTGATATTTTGTGGCAGCTTCTTCACAGGTGAAAATACATTTGGTTTGCTTTCTCGGAGAGGTCATGGGTTTTGACAATGAGAGTATCATAAATATACAATCACTCCCTGGAGAATATTTCTGTCCAGTTAGTAGGCAGCGTGTTTACCCTAATGAGGCTGTGCAAACCCAATGTACACATCCTTTCTGCAAGCCTTGCCTAACTTATGTGCTGAGTACTACTAGGGCCTGCCCTTATGACGGGTATTTGGTTACTGATATAGATTCGAAGGCAGTGCAAGAGGCAAATCCGGTATTGGCTGATGCTATAGGCCATGTGACAGTTCATTGCCTGCACCACAAGAGCGGCTGCACTTGGCAAGGGCCTCTTTCAGAGAGTATAGCTCATGGTAATGGTTACCAGTATGGTTCATTCCCTGTTGTATGTAATAGATGTGGCACCCAGTTTGTTCACCGACAAGGAAAAGAGCATGGCCGTTAATAGAGTTTGGACCTTCGGCAGGCCGAGGAAGAGAAGTTGCGTTGGTTGGGTTGCTGTTGCAGGCCCTGTCCATCTTGTTATCGACTGCGGGAGCTTATCAGGCACGATATTCTCTATACCATTGATTCTTATGCTGTTATTTAACTGATTCATTAAATAACTCTACTCTTCTTATAAATGTCTCGTGTGATGGTATGTTGTTTGGTTTCCACTTCCCTTGCTCGTTTGTATTCCTGTTTGGCGTTAGAAATGATTGCGCTGGTTGAAGCCTTTATATTCTTTTCTGGGTTTTAATAAATATTAGTTGGGTGAACTTTGTTCTTAAGACTAATAAAAAAAAAGAGGTGAGGGTCCTGTAATGAAAATTCCCGAGTTCTTTGTGTTGGGATTTGAATGTTTTATCCAACATTGTCGTTGGACTCAACCTTATAGTTCATGCTTTGTTCTCATTTTTGTTTCGGTTCGAGATCTGTAGTTCTAGTTTATGTTGGGTATTTGCAAAATAGTGATTGAGTACTGCGAGTGCATTGTGTATAGGTAAATGATGCTATTCCTACCTCTATCCTTTTATTTTAGTTGTTTTAGTTTCTAGTAACCCTTCCCGGTTGGCTTGGTGTGTGCTTAGCTTGACTGATTATCGAATTGAGCCAAGTTGATATTACTCTCAACTAGGTTAGTTGCTTTTGTTATTTTTAAATCGCTCAAAGAAATACTTTTATTATTCAAGCGTCATGGTTGATCTTCATAATTTGATATCAATTCATGTTCACCGTTTGGAGATTGTTTTCTTTGGAATTCACCTTCTCTCCCTTGGTGACTGTTGTTTGTTTTGAGGAATGTAGCTGATCCTACAGAATGTCTTCTTAAGACGTTACTCACATTTCTTTTGGATAGCTTAAAATGTCAGAGGAAATACTCTTTTTCGTACCTTGATTTTGCTTCACACATGTTGGAGGATACGAGATCTACTGGATCAATGTTGAGGAAGTTTTCAAATCTTAAAATTGGGATGTTGGTTTTATGCATAAGAAATTACCCTACGTTTTGCTCCGTAAAGATGTTTAAATTTCATTCTCCTGTGACTTAGAGGTTGGTGTGTTTGGAAACTCATTGGTTGACTGGTTTTTGTGATGATCATTGTGATACGACCTCCTTGCTGTCATTGTAGTAGAATGGTTATGTGTTGACCAGAAAGGTTTAAGTCAACTTGTTGTTGATGACAGATCCTTTGGAAGCTATGTATCCTGTGTTGTGTTCTTGTGAATGATTGAGTAACCCTCTTGTAAGATTTATAATGGTTATGTTTGGTCTTGCCAAGTTTGTCCTTTTTCTTAAGACATTCTCTTGATTAGAAGAAAGTTTAATAGAAGGATTGTTAGGATAGGATGTAACCCATACGAGGTCATTTGTGCGTTTCATCCCTTTTCTGTCCAATTTATTTATTCTGTACTGACATAAAATTAACTGTTATAGGCACATCATCTTAATATTAATAAGTCATGTTGGTTTAGATATTCTCATGTCGATTGATTGTTTGGGATCTTCCAGTGGCATAGTGAATCCTTGGCTTGGTGAACTAACTTAAACAAATAGGGACAGATCACGTTTGAAATTAATTCTCTTCCTGTAATTGTTTTTGTTTCAAAATGTTATCTTGTTAATGACGGTCATTATTGTGATATGGGTGAAATTCACTAGGATGTTTATTAACTGCTCCTATGTGAAAACAAAATTAAATAGAGTTAGTGCCATCCCTTTTATATAGACATTTTATGCTTTTGGACAACGCTTTAATTGCTCTTGTTTAGACTCTTGAATTATTGTTTTCTTCTCCAACGGTACTTTTCTTCCTTGAAACAGTTAGATAACAACATAATGTCTTAATGTTATAGCTTTTATCGTGCTCAGTTCTTGCGAACTGACATGTGCTAACAAATGTGCAGGAGGATTTCCTGAGTAGAAAAGAAAAAAAAGAGAGAGAAAAAGAATCACGTGTAGAAAGTGGATTCCAGCCTTCTTAGGAACTGCTGTTGTACGAATGTTTTTCTTTTGCTTTACAGCATTGGTATGGAAATTGCGGAGACTATCTAGAAGGCATTGTGTTATAAGTTTGTATTGCTCTCATGTAGGTTGTTGTTATCGTTTGAAAGTCAATTTGAGAAATACTTTTGTCAATAAGATTAAATGAACTTGTTTTGACATGCGTATCCTTTGTTGAATTCTCACTTTTCAGAATATGATTTATCCTTGAATTGTCAAACCTAATTATAATTATCTAAACTTGAATCAACTTACATCACTTTGGTTACCTTTGGTCATGTGTCATTTGGTAGAGGACTATGTTTGAACCTAGCAAAAGAAAACAAGAGAAACAAATATACCTTGTGATCCCACATAAACTAATCAACAATCTCTTATTGTGGTAAATCCTCAGAATGGTCTTAAGGTGAAATCAATGTTTGAACTCTTGGAAGATAATAAGATTATAATAAATAGAAGGAACTTGACTCAGGAACTCTTCGACCTATCTTGCCCGTTGAAAAAGTAAACAATATACTTATGTCTATCTCTTCAAGTGAAGCCCAAGTGAAATCTTTAACAATTCTGGTTAGTCTCTTGCCCCAATAAAAATCCTTTTTAACCACTAATAAGATCTTAATGAAGAATCCAAGTCTTAGACAGTCATGTATTGTGAAAAAAATAAAATAAAATAAAAATATGACTGCTTAAAAGGGGTAAAACATACATGTTTAATAGCACAACGTTGAAAAAGCTGATGTAAAAGTGTCAGAAATAGTGTTGCACTCTGGTTGAGTGATCCCTCCAAAACAAAGTCCTTGTCCTCCTCTTCCGCATTGACCCTACAATTTGTTCTTCCACCGTCGTCATTGACTGAGATCATTCATCCTAAACTTATTTTTTTATTTAATGGATATATGTTACTCAATACTTTTTTTATTAGGTAAATGTGGGTTGAGGGGACCTATACCTCATAAAAATATGTTACAATTGGATACAAAGATAAAACCATGAGGGAAAAGTAAGGCTACCTCTACCAGTGGCATTGAGAAACCTTGGAAGCATTGTCACACCAAGAACAAATCATAAACATAAAAACAACAATAAACCATCTTATCCTTGGTACTCCTTCCAATGGGATCTTAAATGCATTTTGAGGGGATCTTTTACAATTTTTCCTTTCTTTTTATTCCACGCAGTAGTCCATTCTACATCATTATTCATATTTACATTGTCCTTAGAGTGACCTAGGGAAAAACAAGTCCTTCGTTTGAAATGGAACCCTTCATAATCAAGATTTTGGGTTCAAGTACGATCCTCCACACTAAGATCAATAGTGGCTAGGAAATCAACAAAGGTTTTCATATCTACTAGAATACGATCATATGTCGTAAAATCAAATAAAGATGTCTTTGGGTCAATGGATATACATTTACCCAATACTTATTTTGATTTATTGGACACATGTTACCTAATTTTTATTTAATCATATCTTCCTAGAAAATATTCTCTCCTTATTTTCTCATCAATATATAATATATTTTAAAAATCCATCCATACATGTCAAAATATCTTTCCAAAATTTTCACGTCTTAATTTTTTGATTAAAAATAAAGCTTTGTATATAATTTAATATATTAAATTTCATATTAAAAGTGTAGACTTCGACCTTCATGCATATTGGTTTCTTATAATTTTGCCACTTTAAGTGTAAATTGCACTGATGTGGATAATGCAAGAAAGATCGAGATGATACAATGGATCATATATAATAGATTTTATTTGGATGGGAATAATCTGAGTTGTGGAATAGGTGATAGAAAAGCAAGGTTTTAATTTCCACATTTTTATTTCCAACTTTATGTTCATGTATTCACCTTATATAGCAAACTAAATTTCTTGCACTCAAAAGACATGACACCATACAAAATTAAATTATCAAAATAAAAAATCTCGATCGAATGATAAAATATTCCTTTCATTTGTTGATCATTACCTGAAGGGCTCTATTATCAATGAGTGTTCCTTCATTCCATGCTTTTCTTCCAATATATCAATCATCAAATTGAAAAACATGCCTACATAGTACTACAAGAAGCAACTGTCAGGGTAAATATATTTTACCTAGGTTAATTTTGCATTTACTAGGTAGTTTAATATTATTATTTGGTTATATTTGTATAACCCTTTATTCTATTTTATACATACAGTAGTTTGTTGTATAGTTGCAACATTTTATTTGTTTGTATTATATCCGTATGGTTTTTAGTTACACCTATGCAACTTCTCATATGGTTGTATCTAGCTATGCAATATCTATAAATATTGTAGCCTTCCATTGTATTTTTTATTTGATTCATTATTAATAAAATCTACCAGGATTTTGTCCCTATTCTTCATCTTCCATTTGGTACCATAGCAAGTTGAAGCTCCGGGCAAGGTTAGAGAGTGGTTGCAGAGGAAGAAAAAACTTGGAGAAGAAATTTACATCCCTGGAGATCCTGTGTTTCCTCCAGTAGCTTCCCAGACCTCCCTATATCCCCACAACTCCCTGTTACATTCTAGGTTTTTGGAACACATTTTTTTTTTGCACTAGTGCACCCTGCACCAGGAAAAATTTGCTGCAGAAAAATAAAATTAAAAAAAATCATTTCCCCATTAGGGGTTTTCCCTCTACATCTAGAGGTACCATTAGTCTAAGATAAATTTAGCTGACTGCCAAATTTGGTCTCTACAAAATGCTCCTAACCAAGATGAGGTATATTGAAGACCGATCTCCTTTATTAAACCTTCTTTCATTGAACCATGCTCAATAGTATACCGGTTAAGCTCTCTTACATATGACGAGTTCATTTATCCTAGGCTGAGTTCTGTTTCAAAGCAAAAAGTGATAAAAGTAGATTGAGCCCTTGGTCAATCCCCAAATGGCATTGCTCCACAAAAATTTCAACTTAGTTCGAGCTTGTTCGTTTCACTATGCGAGTTTTACATTGCACAGACCAAGATGTGCACTATTTTCTAAGGCCAAGCCATTGGACGGGTGAGCCGAGCCTTGATTGGCATCTCTACAATAAAGGAAAAACATTTTTTGAAGAAAAATATGTCATACATAACTGAGTTACAGACACGTTTTGAGTCTTCCACTGAGCCCTTTCAGTGGTGGAGCCAACTTTGATTGGTTTCTACAAAACCTGGATCTGCATCCATAGCAAGTTGGTCCTCTCCTAATGCATAGATCCTTCTCAACGAGTTAGATTTACATCGACCGAGACAAAGCTTATGGATCCAAATCGACCTAACTTGTTGTCATTTGAGATGAGTCATTGACACGTCCACCAGCGATGTGATAATAAATCAAATGACAATCATCCAATACTAAAAATGGGCACAAGAAAACTCACAGCAACCTACACAAACAAATAAAAGACATTGCAAAATCAATACAAAATAGTGAAAAAATTCAAAAGAGGGCCATTATCCTGTAGTGGTCAACGCAGATGAAATCCACTCAGTAGTGGTGAATAAAAATATAAGGTGGATCAAATACACACAAACGACGCTTCAAATCCATTTTTATCGGCAAAGACCTAATCCAATTCCAACGCACTTCACGTGGTCCTTCTTCCTGCTTCCATGCGCTTTCTAACAGGTTAGTCCTTTGTTTTTTGTGTTGGTAGACATTTCAATATATGTTGATTTGCATTATTTAGATTTTATACTAACACGTTATACTCTAGATGTTCCAAACAAAACTATGATCTCATGGATGTTAGAATCGAAACATTTGATATGTTGATAGATGATAAAATTACTTAACTTTGGATGAAGATTATTTATTTCCATGTATATATTATTTCTCGATGTTGTTGATGTGACCGTGAGGCCAAAGAGGTATTTTGTTTTTGTTTTCGGGATATTTTATCACATACATTGAAAGAGGATAGGGGACCAACCACAGAAGGATGTCGGGTATTTTGCAACATGGCTGAATTTGACAACTGTGTCTAATGTTTATGTGCTATTATAACATGCCTAGTTAGGAGGTTTCCCATGGGAGTGACCTCACATGTGTGGCCATGGGGTGTAATTTTTCCCCTTTCTTTGAATGTTGTGTTATATGTATTTCATTTTTGGAAATTGTAGTCACTTTATTAGAAATTATTAATGTGTATTAATTATCTAATCCAACCTAATTTGTTAACTAAGATAAGGATGTGACATTTTGATAATCATGAGAGTATATTGTCCTTAAAATCTTGTGGATTTAAGTTGGATTTGTGTTGTGTACTCTTCCCCAACTTCACAATTTGAATTTTGACTTGGTAGGTAATTTTGGAGGCTTGTGGGACAAACTAAACTTGCCCCATTCCTCTTAAATTCACCCTAAAACCATACCTATGGTATGGGGATGTAATTTTAGACTTACTTATGAACTTTGGAGTGTAAAAAGTGAAAATAATTGCACTTTCCTAATTACCACAATTAATTTGTCCTTGGTAGTCATGGTGTGCAAGTTAGAGTGTCATGTGGGCTTGTCATAAGTATTAAATGTTCATTTATTTTCTTGGTTATACTGTTTGAATTGTGTGTTGGAATGGAGGAATGCTGAAGTGGAATCCTATATGGAGACACCTCATCCTCACATCCCATTTCTATTTTTTATTGAATTTGAAATATTTTGGGTTACTTGTTCATTTTCCTTCTTTGAAATTTTTGAATTTGGGAGCTTGTGGGAATTTATTTTGGAGTGTGCTTGGCTTGAAGGTGTCAAAAATATTGTGGAGTGAGGTAGGATCTCCACTTTTTTAATTTTCTTATTTATGTTTGTAGATGTGAAAATTGTTCTTGTTAAATATTGTATGAGTTCTATGAATGTGTTTTTGTGTAGTTGGGTAGTATGCCTTAAGAAGGGAGTGGGAGATGGAAGTATGGGACCATTTGGGAGGGAAAAGGGAGTTGAGAGGCATGCATTTTTGAGGTATTTTTATTGGGAGTTTCACCTATGGGGAGTGAAAAGGAAAACATTGACATATTTTTGCATACTTGTAAGGGGAGAGATAAGAATGTTTTGTTGTTTGTATTGTGCACATGGAGGCTTTGGATGAAACTCTTAATTCACTTGGGAGGAAAAAGGAGGAGGTTTTGTTTGAGAAATTTATAATTTTGTTGATTATGTCCATTTAGATGTGTTGAGTGTTTTTTGATTGTATGTTTTTGTGGAAGCCATGCTTATAAAAAGTCTTCAAATGTTGCTCAAGTTCCCTCACTGTTCTTTGGTTGGGGTTAGGGGGAAATAAGGGGATTTCTTCTCCTCTTATTGGATTAAAGGTTGGGCGGAGATCGTTGCCTATTCCCCCTTTATTTGTATTGTGATCCAAGTTTTTGAAAGATTGAAGAATGCAATATTGAAGCTACAAGTTGGGAGAAGACATGCAATGAAGACTTGTGTTTTGTCTTTGTTGAAATTCTTTATGTTGTAACTTGATCATTCTATTATTTCCACTTTGAGTGGAAGATTGTACCTTTCTATGCTTGAAAGAAAGTTGTAATATTTCATTTATTCCAAGTTGAAGTGATTTAGTGAATGTAGAAAGAACTCTTGGTTGTTTACCTTGTTGAAAAGGATTAGTCTTAATGAAATAAATGGATTTGAAGCCCGTTTATTGTAAAATAATGATATGGTAACTTGTAACTTGTTGAAAATGATTAGTATTAATGAAAGAATGATTTTAAGTCCTCTTCCAAAATCTTCAAATCAAAACAAGCAAATTAGGTTGTTTGGGGCAAATAGGAATTAAAAGGAAACCCATAAGGAAATTTAGGGCAACCTAAATCTAAGGGCTAAGATAGACTCAATCCAATGGCCCAAATTAAAAACTACCTCACTTAAATAGGAAGGCAGTTTGTGGGAATGTAATTTTAAATTAAAAAAAAGAACATGGGTAATGGAGTGAATGGGGCCACTTAGTGGCTAGGCAAATAACTTAAACATTTGAGTTAGAAAATAATCTAACCTTGGTGCTTGATAACTAATTTAACTAATGGAGATTAGTAGATGCTTTAAACTGTAAATATAGCTTAGGAAGTAAATTAATAATAGTTAATTATTAATTTAATTATGTTGTTCACAAGCTTTTGTAGAAAGTATTTAACCGAGAAATTTATTAATCATGGAAATGCCTAACCTTACAAATCGCTTTTAAAACATAAAAAAAGATTACCGTAAGCTTGCCTATTAATTTATTAGTTATATTTGTTTTGAGAGTAGAAAATTGTGGGCCTTATAGATCTCATTTTGTTTCCATTTGGTTCAAATAATCTCCACACGTATAATATACTACATGTCCATTTTTTTCTTCCTTGTTTAGATGCACATATTCCAATGCGTAGGTCATTTCCTAAGGTTGTTTAATTCAAAATGTGAAATAATATTGATGTAATTCACGCAACATCACTAGAAAATATGCTAGGGGAAGTAGTCTTTGCACGTAGGTCTAGGATTTCATTGGGTGTTGTTACTTCAACACTCAAGTGGTCTACTTTTTTATCCACGTTTGATCACCAATGAACAACAGAAAATAAAATGCTTGTAATGGCTTTGTTCCTAGCTGCATTTCAAATAGAATCCATGCCAAATAAGTGTCAAAAGGTGTGTTTTGTGTCTTCTTCGTATTTAGGCCAAAAATTGATCTGAAAAATATGGAGCTTCACGTATGGAGGTCTTTAAAAGTTAACACCAACTTCTTCTCGCAAACAAATTTCAATTCCACACTTAAGAATTCATTACATGCCAAAAACATGATCTAAGAGAGATTCGTAAGCCAACAGAGGGCTATGTGGTCATGTTATTGACTTGATTAGCCTATACATCAATATAGGTCTCCAAGTTTGCTTCAAATGCTCCACAAGTTTGATGCTAAAAGAAATCAGCAATGAAAAATGCCAAAAACTCCAAAAATCATGTCTAAATTCTTCCTTTCTCTCTAGCACCAAATTCTTCTGCTATGATAGTATAATTTATCACATTTGCATAGCTCGCATGTCTCCACAGCTGTAAACTATTCAAGGTTTATTCAAAATCCAGATCAAAAATGTCTCCCTGCTGCTAGGAGCACCAGGTTTGATGGTTGTAACACAAAGTTTAATTTTTGCTACTTTTTACATAAGCATTTAACACACGCCAGATCGATTATGCATTTCTCCACTTTTGACATGACTGGGAACTTTCTGGTATTCCCTTGATGATTTGAATAGGTGCAAGGAAGCGGTGGTTCTAAGAACACCAAAAAGGTTAAACACAGGGAGAGAAAAAAATGTTGAAAGAGAAGGTTTCCATGTAGGAGAGGAAGTAGAAAATGCTCTAACGACCCAAAAACAAACTTCCACTCATGCGCCAAGAGCCTCGTGCTCTTACACCAATGAAGGAAAATACAATGTAGAAAATAGTTGAAAGATTTTTTAAAATGTAATAAGAGCATATATTCAAAGAGGAGATGCAGTTATAGAAAAGGTCGTTATAGACTTGTCTACCTACGTGGAGGAAACAATCTTTGTATTAATATTAGTATTTAAAACAAAGAAATTAATTTTTTAAAATAATAATACAAATAATATAAAGATAATACTAATATTAATGATAAGTATTTTTTTAAATTAAAATAATAATATTATTATTACCCTATTACAACATATTTATAATTTTCATTCAATATAATAATAAAGAATAAATATTTAATAAAAAATTATAATAATTTTTTTAAAAAACTTACATTTTTAAACTTTAAGAGGGCTATGGGCCTGCTATTGCTAGTTCATAATGTGATCGCGGTCTATAAATTATTGTTCCCATGTTAAAGTATATAAATTATCCTCTATGTTTCCTATGGTAACTTTGTAACTTTGTATGCTTGAAAGAAAGTTGTAATATTTCATTTATTCCAAGTTGAAGTGATTTAGTGAATGTAGAAAGAACTCTTGGTTGTTTACCTTGTTGGAAAGGATTAGTCTTAGTGAAAGAAATGGATTTGAAGTCCTTGTATTGTAAAAGAATGATATGGTAACTTGTAGTTTTCATATTTGTATTGTAATGTTATAGTGAGAGGGAAGCTTAAGTTGTTTAGTTGTGTTGAAATGAAACTCTCCTAAAGTTAAATGTATTTAAAGTTACAACATATATACATGTATATTTGGAAAAACAAAGATTTATTGAAAGGAAGTGTGTTGAATTCTTGATGTTTTTTGTTGTCAAAATTGAATATGTGAAAGAGAATGAATTGTAGTAATGTTATACTCAATTTTACATTTTATTGCAAAGGAAAGAATAGAGATTGAATTGATGTTATGTAATTGGAATTAGGAAACTAGATATACTATCACTCTTGTAACTAATGAATGGAAGACACCCTCATTAAAATTAATGTTGCATTAAAAATCAACTTAAGAAGAAAACCTATTGAAAAAAATGCATTGTTGAAGGTTTTGTTTTCGGATAGTAGAACTGCCACCCTGTGTAGAGTGGCCGTTTCAGAACCACCACCTAGCACAGAGCAGCGGTCGATGAACCACCCCCCAAGCAGGGAAATAGTCATAGAACTTCCAGACTTTGTAAGGTGGCGGTTTCGTCACTTTTGATGGAAAAATAAAATCCGTCTGTGAAAGAACCCAGATTTAAAATTAATTAAAATTTAAGCTTAAAATCATAACAAGGAAACATTCAGCAACTAGAAATGATTTAATTGTAAGTTTTTAAGTTATCTAATATATTTTATGGCACCCAAATGTGTAAAACTCATTGATTTAAATGAAATGGGGTTTTCCCCCATTTGTTGAACTCAAAAAAAAAGAAAATGTTTTCATTAAATAGCAAAATAGATCCATGGTGGGATCTCTAATTTAACAAAGGAGTGATATTACAATAGTTAAATCTTTACAACTAAAACAATGAAATTTTTTCCATGGTTACTCTTCTTGCTCTTGTGCCTCCTTCTCCTCTTCCAAAACCTACAAATCAAAATGAGCAAATGAGGTTGTTTGGGGTAAATAGGAATTAAAAGGAAACCCATAAGGAAATTTAGGGCAACCTAAATCTAAGGGCTAGGATAGATTCAATCCAATGGCCCAAAATGAAACCCTACCTCAATTAAATGGGAAGGAAATTTTTGGGAATGTAATTTTAAATTAAAAAAGCACATGGGTAATGGAGTGAATGTGGTCACTTAGTGGCTAGACAAAACAATTAAACATTTGAGCTAGAAAATAATGTAACCTTGGTGCTTGATAACTAATTTAACTAATGGAGCTTAGTAGATGCTTTAAAATGTAAATATAGCTTAGGAAGTAAATTAATAATAGTTAATTATTAATTTCATTCTATTGTTCACAAGCTTGTGTAGAAATCTATTAACCTATAAATTTATTAATTGTTGAAATGCCTAACCTTGCAAACCGCTTTTAAAACAAAAAAAAAATCACTACCATAAAATTGCCTATTAATTTATTAGTTCTATTTGTTTTGAGTAGAAAAATTTGGACGTTACACTTCGTATCAGAGTCATGGGTTCAATGCTTGGACCCTGGGCACAATTGAAAAAATGAAACACAACAAGAAAACCTGGCGCAAATCTAAACCTAGGACGCATAACATTGCTTGATGTTTTAAAACATAGAAAACTTAGGAAACTAAAAAAAGCCTAGATGATGATAAACTAACTCCGGTCTTGGTCTGTGTAGGAGGCATGGACTAGATGATGGGTCCTTTCACGTGTCCCTAGATCTACCACCCCCAGACCAGGAAGTAGCAGCTATAGTGCATCAAATACTTCAAACACTACAAGATGTTAATGCCACTTTACGCAGAGGATATTTAGGAGGATGACCTAGGAGACATGATAGAGATCTATGAGTGGAGGCTCGTGCACCATCACATCACAATGCTGAGTATATGAAAAATCACTTCCACACAGATTTAGTTGGACATGAGTCACCACGTAGAAAGCACATAGATAGAGCTTTGGGACATAGAGAAAAATATAGGAGCTCTAGGCCGAGGGATGTTTATGCAAATAGAACTAGGGGCCAACATTTGATATCGGTAGATCACATCAGTGAGATACTGAATTTACACCCACCAAATTTTGTTGGGGACACAGGAGGATTTCAGCTCGAGGCATGGTTGGTTAGCTTGAGCAGATGATTTAAGTTATGTCCTTGTACTAGCAACATGAAAGATCATGTTGATATCTACCTTCAGAGAGACGAAGTTGGAGTTTGGTTGAGTACTGAGGAGCAGAAGCTCCATGTAAATTCTGAGACAGTCACTTGGCAGCTCTTCGAGGGGCGCTTTAGGAGTAGATACATATTCAGGAGATTCATCCAGCATCGGATTGATGAGTTTCATGATCTATGAGAGGCCTCCATGATGGTACCAAAGTATGAGGGTCAGTTTTTGGATCTGCTGTAGTATATGGACTAGATGCAGGATGAGCAGGTTAGGGTTCACAAGTTCATCAGGGGCCTGAACTTAGACTTGGGCGGGGAAGTGTGCATTCATTTCCACAGACTCTTTCAGAGGCCGTGGAGAAGGCCTATATTACATAGGAATCCATGGGGAATACTCAATAGGCTCAAGACAGAGTGAGGAGCCGCAAACAACAGTTACAGGGTATTATGTCAGGGGGATTAGATCCTCCTCCTTATGGTGGACACACTTTAGAATAGTATTCATTTAGGCCTACTCCTCATTAGCAGGAGCAGAGACTCGACCACCCTTTTGACCTCCATAGCATCATGATTCTTAGAAAGAGAATAGTGTGGGACCTCCAGCTAGGGGGGCCAACAGGACACAAACTCTACCCTCAATACAGTCAACAGGAGTACATCCACTGCAGCACCCACAAATATCTATGGTAGGATCATCAGGTTCTACAATTTAGACTACTTGGCCACCTAGAGGAGTATCTACTCAGTGGAGAGGACCAAGTAGTTGATATGGGTGTGGTGTACATGGTCATAATTGGAGAGAGTTCCCTCATAACCCTGCTAATTATGGTAAGGCACCTATTTCTGAGTCTATGGTTGGTGACAAGGCTAGGAGCCAAAAGATTTATGATGCAGTCAAGAACCCCCACGAAGAGCACTAGGGCACGATGATTGAGACCATAGGTAACATTGGTTGTATTTCTACCCCTATCTTATTTTATTCAGGCTCATGAGATTCTTTCATTTCTCCATCTTTAGTAGATCGATGCAGGTTGGTGTCAGTTAGGCAGTTCCTTAGTTGGGATGTTGAGATGGCTTCTGCAGCCAAGCTCTCAGTGGACTCATTAGTTAAGGAGTACCTAGTGGACTTGTTATCCCAATTTTACCACCTAACAAAATTGCTCAAACATGACCCCGCACAGAAGAAAACCTAATGGTCGGTTCTGTCCTACGAGATCACATTCAAATACAACAAGAGGGTCAGATGGGCTTGAATAAGGGAGGAGAAGGGTCAAGAAAAGGGGCCAAAGGTGTCAAAGAAACAAGAGGCTCACAATAGGAAATCGGGGAAAGGCTCGAAGTTTTCGGAATTAGTTGCATACGAGTCGACTTGGAGCCAAACAACCGGCTCATAGAAGGAGCCATGTGTCAGCTCGGCACAATTCTAAAAGGTGCATAAAAAAGGCATGTCCCAAATGTGCGCTAAGCCCTCCATGCGTCCAATCGGCGTAACTTTAGAAGTGAGACCCAAGGGACAGTCCCTAAATGAGCGTGAAGCTTCCATGTGTCCTAGGTCTAAAGGGGTGTCTCAGTGGTCATTGAAAAGTTACATACTCGTGGAGGGTGCCATGTGCCTCAATGACGCACGTTCAAGGGTTGAAGCCAAAGGCAGTCCCCCAAACGAGCGCAAAGCTTCCATGTGTCCCAGGCCCGAAAAGAAGAAGTCAAAAGGAGGCAGAACTGGCCATTAAAAAGTCTAAACAAGGAAGAGCTAGCGAAAGGTGCCATGTGCCTCAATGATACAAATTCAAGAGGCATAGCCCAAAGAAGGACCCTGAACTAGGGCTAACCTACCACATGAGCAGAGCCTGAAAGTTGAACCAGCCCCAAATCGGTTAAGTATAGAAGAGCCAATGGAATTCCCCACGTGTCTCAATGGTGCAACTTCAAAGGAATAACCAAGAGCGGGTTCCCAAATGAGCACGAGCTTGCCACGTGGTCAGATTAAAAAATGGGGCATAGCAGACCCAAATCAGCTAAGTATCGAAGGATCAGTGGAAGCCTCCACGTGTCGGCTCGGTACAACTTCAAAGGGAAAATGTGGAGGCAGATCCCAAATGTGTGTTGGGCCTCCACATGAATTGGGTTAAACATAAAACCTCTACCAAACAAAGGGACTTAGTCAAAACACAAAACTACAGAGCAGGCCCACAAAGGGACACGTGGCCATGTTTCAAGTCAAAGCGGGAAGGCGGGTCACTGGAGGTAGTTTGAATTTTTTGGCTTTTGTACACCTGAGTTGGCCTAATGGTGAAGAACATGTGCTCTTGAAATAGAGGTCACAAATTCAAATGCTACAGGGCGGTAGGGTATGTACACCTCATTTGTAGCAAAGTTAGTTGTCCTCCGCATGTGAGTACGAGGTAGTCCCATATGCTATAAACCGCTTGTAGACCCAAAAACAGGCTGCCCCACGGCATCATGGACTGTAAAAACCTATTATTATTATTTTTTATTTCAAAAAGGCATAAAGTATAACAGTAAGCCGCACCTCTGTCGACGCCCAGAGGAGCCATGTGTCAAGCCTAAATTACACACAGAGAGGTGGGCCTTGGAAGGAGTTTTTGCCAAAAGCAGGCTGGCGGGCCTAGGGAAGACTTTTCACCAAAGTCAAAAATATGGGCTGGCGGGCCCGGAGATGACTTTTGGGAAATGTAAAGTTACGGCGCTGCAGGATTTTTTTGCATTTTTTGCAACTTTCATAAAAGCACAATTTGCAAGTGTGGGCCCGCGAGCCAGAGGAGGTTTGTTCGCCAAATGGAAAATGAGAAGGTTGCGGGATTGCAGGAGCTTTTGGGTGCAAAGTGAATTTTAGACTTGTGGGGGTGCGGGGAAATTTTGCACTTTTGTAATTTTTGTGTAAAAGGCGCAAAGTGAATTTCGGGCCAGTGGATCCGTTTTGCAAAACTATTTTTTCACCATTTTTTTACGGATTTGATTCAAATATTAAAATGGGCATATCTTTCTATCCTATGCTCAAAATTCAACAAATTTAGTACCATTGGAAATATCTCGACCTCCTCTACGCCATGGAAGCATAAAATATTATTTTCAATAGGCTTTGATGGGTGAAAATTAGGAAAACATTTTTTAGGCCATTAATAAAGAATCCGATTGCTTCAACCACTCAGATTTCATTTGATCAACCTTTCTTCCTTCTTCAACATGCCAAATAGACATGGGGAACCAAAATTGACAGATTGTAGGAAAATTTACATGGCATGGATGGTTGGTGGTTGAACTTTAAGAGTAGAATTGAGTTTCTCTTCTTTCTCTCTAGCTTTCATCATCTATATATTGTAAAAACTTCTCATTTTGAGAGGAGAGACATTCTGGGTGTGGGGAAACTCTGTAAAAAAAATTCCTGACTCCATTTTGAATTGTAAGCCTTCTCCTATGCCTGGAAAGCATTTTTGTGCATTTGATTATCCATGTAATGGTCTTACACCTCATAGAATAATAAAATCATGTTTTGTGGTGTTCTTTAACCCTTTCCCATGTTTTTTTGTTTCTTTGTACCTCTCCATTTCGTGTTTGTTTCATCTGCATGTATTTAACGTTTGCACGTGTGGGATGTCATGTTTCATGGAGTTTCAAAGGTGGATTTGGATCTAGGTCTGTGTCACTTCTGTGTGACCTCCCTCATGTCCTTTTTCCCCTGTTTCATCCTCCCTTAGCAGAGTATCTCGCCACTCCGTTTTCTGGTGTATCACCACTTAGTGTAGGCTCTCTCTCTCTCTCTCTCTCTCTCTCTCTCTCTCTCTCTCTCTCTCTCTCTGGAATGGTTAGATTAGGATAGATAGGTTTTTCCTGCACTGGAGTAGCTTGTGGCAGGTATTTTAGGAATAAGAACCATCTTTCTCTGGACGTCCATCTTAGGTTTGGAAGTCCCACAGCTTGAGAGATGGTCTAACGTTGTACAATCACACTGAATGCCCCACATAATACCAGGCCATTCGGGGGTGCTGTGATTTTGCACTAACAGTTTTGGCACGCCCAGTGGGACACTGAGGTTAGATCTTTCTCCTCTTTCCAAGGTGTCTCATTATCAACAGTAAATCTTAAGCCACTGTGCGACCACCTAACAGTTTTGGCATGCCTGGTGGGACAGGTATGAAGCACCTTATAGCTTCATTTCATCAATTTGATGTGTTCTGGGTAGATTCAGCCGTTTGAGGCACATGTAAAGCACATCTAGTGACTCCATCTGTTCAACAAACCATTCTCTGAGTTGCAGACTTTCCTTCCATCCATTTCCACCCATCTTCATTCATCTTCCTTTCCACATTTTTCATTTCCTTCCATTCCATGAATTTGTGTAATCATGACTTCATTTCCATCTTGGAATTCACACTTGCAGTAGCAACAGTGCAGTCCACCTCCAATGTATTTTAGGACTCCTCTAGATCAACATTATGATCAGATTCATAATCATCATGCTTACCCATATGAGCAGTGTCAAAACCAGTTTGGCTATAGAGCTTATCAGGAACAAGGGTACATATACAGTGGTAACAATAAAACTAAGAATGTTGGTTCGCTGGAGAAGATTCAAAGAATAAAGGCTAGCATGGTGCATTCCAGGGCTGTATCTTAGATGAAGGCATTCAGGATTGGTTACAGGGCACCTTGTCTATGGGTGGGCCCTATGCCAAGATATTTCAGCTTGCAGGAGAAGTTGGAATTCATGATTGAGATGATGCCCCAACTTGTGCAGTGGGCTGAGGAGATAGAGGCCTACGAATGTGGTGTCAGGGAGCCTTGTCAATGGGTATGTTGTACACCATCATCTAGTGATTTCCTCTCCATTCCCCAAGCATCACCATCTCAACCTGAGCTTCAATTTCCAAGCTTCCCATTTGCTGCCCCAAGTGTTGGTTTCTCTTCTCCATCCCTAGTCTTCCATCTCACCTCAACTGTTCTACTCTTTTCCCTTCCAAGTAGTCATCCCCTCCAAACAAACAAAAATTTCAACTTCCCTCACCACCACAAATAATTGCAAACCTGGTTGAAACCCCATCCACTCCTCCTCTTGCCTTCCCAATTCCATGTGGGGAAGAGATTCCAAAGACCAGTCAAGGAGAATGATAAGAAGAGGAACCCAACAAAGAACAAATGATAGAAAATCTGAAGAGTTGGGATGCCAAATTTGGGTTTACAAAGATCCCCTTGATGGTTAAACCAACAAAGGAGGTGAAGGTTAATGATCCAGTGGTGGTTGAGGCTGATTTTGCAGTAGAACAAGAACAAGAACAAGAAGGAGAAGATGATAAATTTATTTAATCTGAATGCAGTGTCCATAATGGCACTTTGTCCGAAGAGAATGTTGTTCTAATCCAAGCTACACAACCAATTAAGATAGAGGAAGAACAACCAGCTCCAAGTCCCATTGAAGAGGAGTAGTTGGTAGAGATCAAATCAGAGTTGAGACCACTTAATTAAGAAATCATTATTGAAGATTATTTTATTTCATTTGAAGGGCCTGATTTGATTAATGAACCCATGATGAAGGAGGACCACGCACTTTCAGAGGCTCCAGGTGCAGAGCAAGCCATAGAAGAACCTTAAGTTCTTCCTCCCACTTCATCCCCTTCAAGCTCTGATGTTGAGGTAGAGTTTGATCTTTCAAACTTCATGTTTGAGGATGATGGGAGTGTTATCCAAAATTCACCCCCCAGGGTAATTTTGATAACATGCATCAGATTATTCAGTCCCGAGCAAGTAGATTGATTCAAGGCCCAAAATCATGTTTTTCGGGGTCCCCCTCGGCCTTTTTCTAACTCTCCCATCCAAGAAGAAATCCCAACAGGTTGATAAAATGGAAGAAATGCAAAAAATAAGGTTGCAGGACTGTGTTAAGGCATTTCGGGTCTGAAGGGTTCGGGTCGTACTGAGGTTCGTTGTACCAAGCTTGGGGCCGAAAAAATGAAGAAAATCGGCTAAGTCCTAGTCCAGGCGGTCTGCGGGACAGTTGGGACGTCGGGACGCGTGGGACGCGAAAAGCTGAATCGGCCGAAAGAGGGAAAAAATTGCCTAAGTCTTGTTTCGCACGGTTTGGGACAGTTGGGACAAAAGTACGCGCGGGACGCGGATCGGCCGGTTTGGCGCAAGTCAGTCCATTTCAGGCGGTTCGGAGATATTTGTCCCAGACGGTCTGGGACATCTGGGCCAAAAGTACGCGGAGGACGCGAACCGGCCGATTCGGCCGAAACAGGGGACTTTCATCCAGGACATCCGGGCCAAAGGGACGCGTGGGACGTGAAAAGCCGAAAGAGCCGCCAACGAATGGAATCTCGCCACGTGTCTTCACCTCAAACAGGAACAAGGAAGCCCGAATCGGGCGGTTCGGAGATATTTGTCCCAGACAGTTTGGGACAGCTAGGCCAAAGGTACGCGAGGGACACAAAAAGCTGAAAGAGCCGCCAACGAATCAAATCTTGCCATGTGTCTTCACCTCATCGGCCCGGCGGAAAATTTTTGAAATTTTTTCCAAAGGCAAAAACAAAAGGGGAAATGGTCAGGAAGGGCCCGCGTCCAATGAAATCATGCCATGTGGCACTTGAGTGGTGGAGCGCGGGGGAAAAATGGGAAAATTTTCCCAAAGTGAAAAATACCAAATTTTCGAAGGACAAAGTGCGCCCCTCAGGCCCGAGCCAATAAAATAGTGCCACGTGTCCAAGTGGCAAGAAATTAAGGAAGGGCCCAAAAGAAATTTTCAAAGGATGAGCCCGCGGATGAATCAGAGCCTGACACGTGTCATCCAAGTGGCAGAGCGCGGAAAAAATTCAAATATTTTCCCGCCGATCCGTTTTGGCCTGTTTTTGCCCTAAATCTTCAAATCGCCATAACTTTCGATCCAGAGCTCAGATTTTCACGTTCTTTATATCAATGGAAAGCTGGTGAAATTCTCTACATGATTCCAGGGTCAATTTTGCATTTTGGTTCAGTTTGGAGAGATAAAATCAAAAAACACCTCTGGCACGTGGTAATGGCCAGAAATGACGTTTCAACAACCAGTTTTAATGCAAAATGGGTCGCATTCTTCTTCAGCACGGCCAAAAATGTCAGGGCATGGGTCTGTAAGGATGCCCATGCTATTTTAATGCATCTGCATTCAATGAGGAATGGCTCCCACGTTTTTTACGTTTTCTCTCTCCTGGGCTCGACCCATGCATTGTAAAAAGCCAGATTTGGCTCATTTTTCAAAGTGTTGTTCATCTTTTCAGCTCTGCCCTCCCTTCTTTTCTTCTCCAGGGTTGAAAATGGAGTTCGAACCTCCTCCCCTTCTCTGTAATGGCATTTTTTCCTTTTACCATTAAAATGATGTTCTGTGCAAACTTCTGAAGCAACAAAAACGTGTTTCGTGATGCATCTGTCCATCCTTGCTCGTTCTTTGCTTGTCTTTCTTCTTGCCTCTCTTCATTGAAAGTATTTATGCATGTTTTAATACTCATTACAGGTTTGGAGCTGTGTTCATGGAGTTTTGGGACATTTTCTGTGTGAAATCTATCCTTGGGCCTGTGATGCATCTGTCCATCCTTCCCATTGCTCACCTCTCCTTGTTCCATGGCAGTTTTGATAGATGTTCATCATTTTCCTTCTCTGGTGTATCACCGTTTTAGTGTAGGCTCTATTTTTCCCTTTCTCTCTCTCTCTCTGTCTCCTTAGCATGGTTAGATTAGGATTAGATTAGCTTTCCTACACTAGAATAGCTTGTGGCAGGTATTTTAGGAATAGGAACCAGCCTTCTCTGGAGATTCCTTTCTCATTTTTGCAAGTCCCACACTTGGAGAAAGGATTCCATGTTGTGCAATCACACTGGATGCTAGTATGATCAAACTAGAAATCTGATCAACATCCAGGGGTGCTGTGATTCTGCACTAACAGTTTTGGCACGCCCGGTGGGACCTTAGAGGTCTTCCACTTCATCTTTTGCAGGTTGGTGTGTTCCTGTGAAGATTTCAGCCTTTGGAGGCACTTGCAAACACATCTGGTGACTCCATCTGATCAGCAACCCATTTCTGAAGTTGCAGACCCGTTTTCCATCCATTTCCATCCATATTTCTTTCCATCTCTTTCATTCTTTTCCATTCCATGAAGTTGTGCAATCATGACTTCATTTCCATCATGGAATTCACATTTTCAACAACAGCAGCAATGTTTCCCACCTCCAACATGTTTTTTAAATCCTCCAAATCAGCATTTTGAACAAATTCAAAATCAGCATGCATACCCATATGAGCAGCAATGCCAAAATCAGTTTGGCTATGGAGCTTTCCAAGAGCAAGAGTATGCATATAATGAAGACAATCAGATGCAAGATGCTGGTCTGTTGGAGAAAATCCAAAAGATGGAGGTAAAGATGGTGCAGTCCAGAGCAACAGCTCAAATGAGAGCTTTCAGAATTGGTTGCAGGACTCCTTGTCCATGGGGAGGCCCTTTTCCAAGACACTTCAGCCCTCAGGAGAAGCTGGACTTCATGATGAAGATGCTGCCCCAACTTGCACAATGGACAACAGAAATAGAGGCCTATACACTTGTTGTTGAACAACCTTGTCAATGGGTAAGTTATACACCATCATCTGGTTTTTCTCTTCCCATTACTCAAGCAGCATCATCTCATTTGGAATTGCAAATTCTAAACTCCCCATCTGCTGTCCCAAATGTTGATCCCATGTCTCCACCTCTCAGTCTTCCACCACACCTCAATTCTTCTTTCCTTTTTCCTTCCAAACAGTCATCCCCTCCACAAGAGCTAAAAGAAATACGCTCTCCCCCAAAGAAACAAGAGGTTTCACCTCCTCTACCACCACAAAAAATTTCCAAATCAATTGAGTTACAACCCATCCCTCCTCTTGCATTCCCAATTCCATGTGGGGAAGAAGAAATTGCAAAAATCGGCCATGAAGGACAGCAAGAAGAGGAGCCCAACAGAAAAGAAATGACAGACAACTTGAGGGTTTGGGCTGCCAAATTTGGGATGACAAAGATCCCCTTGATGGTTAAACCTACAGAAGAGGCTAAGGTTGAACAAATGGTGGTTAAGACTGATTTTGTGGCAGCAGAAGAAGAGCAAAAAGAAGAAGCAGATCAGCAGTCAGTTTTCTCAGAAAGTAGTGTCCATGTTGGCACTCTATTTGAAGGGAATGCTGATTCAATTCAAGTTGCACAATCAGCCATAAAGGAAGAAAGCTCAGAAGAAGATCTTGCAGTCCCAACTTGTCCTCTAGAGCAGCAGATTGAAGAGTTTGACTTGAAAAACTTCATGCTAGAGGAAGAGTTCTATCAAGAGCAAGATTGTCTTCAAGTAGTAGAGAAAGGAGAAGCTGCTCCAGATCCAAAAGAAGAGGAGCACATTCTAGTTGTGGAGGAGAAAATTGCAGATCCAAGGGCTTTGAGCACAAAGCAGGCTACAGGAGAACCTTCAGTTCTTCTTTCTACTTCACCTCTCTCAAGTTCTAGTACTGAAGAGGAGTTTGATCTCTCAAACTCAATGTTGGAGGGTGAAAGAAACCATGGTGGTCAAGTTACAGATCAAGAAGACACCATGGAGGAAGTGGAGCATTTGCAGCAGGACAGCCATGAGGTAGTTTATCTGTCAGATTTGGAGGACTGTTTTGATGGAGAAGAGCCGGTTGAGTTTCCACCATTCTCTCTTTCATCATCCACATTCCAAACACTTGAGTCTGCTGTCATGAAGGAGAACATTCATTTGCAGCAGCCTGCATCTTATAGCAGCTCTTTGGAACCAAGATTGGAAGATTTTAATCTTTCATGTTCTTCATTGGAGGAAGAGAAAGGGCAGAAAGAATTCTACCATTTCTTCCACACCATCCATTCAAGAAGGTCTACAAGAAGACTCCATTTTTGGAGTTGAAAATCAGAGCTATGGGCATATCAAACGGACCATACCTTGCCCAATCAGGTATTTGGCTTTATTGGAGCCAAAGGAGAAGTCACAACTAGTCATGCTTGCTTCTGAGCATGAGGATGAGCTACAAAGTACCAAGGATCAGCTGTCATACCTCTTCAATCCAAATGCAGAGCAACTAAAAGAGGTATTGAATTTGCCTTCAGCTGATACCTTGATGATTTGGGTGGAAGACCAGCTTCTTGTTGATTTTCCATCCATCCAATCAGCCATGTTCAATGCCAAATCAATTGCATGGCTGCCACTTTTGAAGAAAGGGAAGCTATTTCTCACAACCAATTGCAGGGTTTGTTTAGCTTGCCTTTGCTTCCAGTTAGAGTAGAGTAGGTAGGTTTGCTTTTAGCAGAAGAAGTGCTTGTGCACACTCTGCATGTTCCATTTGGAGCATGTATGATTTTCAGTTCTGTACATAGTTTTTGTGGTGCTGGTTTTGCTCTTGCACAGTCCATTTCAGTGGCATTTTGGTGAGAACGACTCCATTTCAGTGGGTTTCCAAGTGGCTCAGAGAGGAGGTTTTCAAAGTTCAGATCAGTTTGCAGGTTACAACTCATGACTCCATGCCCAATGGATGCTTCAGGCAACTAGTAACTTCATCCAGCAGGCAGATGACCCCGCTGAGTCGCCAAATTGTTATCCAAAATTCACCCCCCAGGGTAATTTTGATAACATGCATCAGATTATTCAGTCCCGAGCAAGTAGATTGATTCAAGGCCCAAAATCATGTTTTTCGGGGTCCCCCTCGGCCTTTTTCTAACTCTCCCATCCAAGAAGGAATCCCAACAGGTTGATAAAATGGAAGAAATGCAAAAAATAAGGTTGCAAGACTGTGTTAAGGCATTTCGGGTCTGAAGGGTTCGGGTTGTACTGAGGTTCGTTGTACCAAGCTTGGGGCCGAAAAAATGAAGAAAATCGGCTAAGTCCTAGTCCAGGCGGTCTGCGGGACAGTTGGGACGTCGGGACGCGTGGGACACGAAAAGCCGAATCGGCCGAAAGAGGGAAAAAATTGCCTAAGTCTTGTTTCGCGCGGTTTGGGACAGTTGGGACAAAAGTACGCGCGGGACGCGGATCGGCCAGTTTGGCGCAAGTCAGTCCATTTTCGGCGGTTCAAAGATATTTGTCCCAGACAGTCTAGGACATCCGAGCCAAAAGTATGCGGAGGAAGCGAACCGGGCGATTCAGCTGAAACAAGGGACTTTCATCCGAGACAGTTTGGGAAATCTGGGCCAAAAGGTACGCGAGGGACGCGAAAAGCCGAAAGAGCCGCCAACGAATGGAATCTCGCCACGTGTCTTCACCTCAAACAGGAACAAGGAAGCCCGAATCGGGCGGTTCGGAGATATTTGTCCCAGGCAGTTTGGGACATCCAGGCCAAAGGTACGTGAGGGACGCAAAAAGCCGAAAGAGCCGCCAACGAATCAAATCTCGCCACGTGTCTTCACCTCATCGGCCCGGCAGGAAAATTTTGAAATTTTTTCCAAAGGAAAAAAACAAAAGGGGAAATGGTCAGGAAGGGCCCGCGTCCAATGAAATCGTGCCATGTGGCACTTGAGTGGCGGAGCACGGGGGAGAAATGGGAAAATTTTTCCCAAAGTGAAAAATACCAAATTTTCGAAGGACAAAGTGCGCCCCTCAGGCCCGAATCAATTAAAATAGTGTCACGTGTCCAAGTGGCAAGAAATTAAGGAAGGGCCTGAAATAAATTTTGAAAGGATGAGCCTGCGGATGAATCAGAGCTTGACATGTGTCATCCAAGTGGCAAAGCACGGAAAAAAATTCAAATATTTTCTGCCACGTGTCATCCATTTTGGCCTATTTCTTTGCCCTAAATCTTCAAATCGCCATATCTTTCGATCCAGAGCTTGGATTTTCATGTTCTTTATATCAATGGAAATCTGGTGAAATTCTATACATGATTCCATGGTTACTTTTGGATTTTGACAGAGTTTGGAGAGATAAAATCAAAAAAACTCCTCTGGCACGTGGTAATGGCCAGAAATGACGTCAGTTTTAATGCAAAATGGGTCGCATTATTCTTCAGTATGGTCAAAATGTCAGGGAATGGGGTCTGAATATGCCGGCAGTGCCTATGTTCATGCATCTTCCTTAATGAGGATACTGTGGGTGTTAGATCTTTAACCTGGGTGTTTCCTGCTTAATTCTTCAATTCGGTGACGTTTAGAGACAATAGTGAACAATGGCCGTTGAGTTCGTTTTCTAAACCAGCAGTAGCAGATTTAAACTTGAGCCATGAATAACATTAGTGGATATTTGTAGATTTGTCGACTCATGGCCAGTTTTAGGCTAAGTGTTGTTTTTGTCTTGGTAAAAGCTTTTCTTGGGCTGAATGTGTGTGTAGACCTCGCATAGTGAGCATGAGGTTTTTTCTTAGGGGCCTACGTGAGTGAGTGAAATATTGACTACTCAATACATATCCTGTGACGTGAGTCACTGTATCATAAGATAAAAGAGTTCAATCGAACTCAGTAGTAGCAGATGTTTTCTTTGGAGCGACTATGAGGATAGGTCGAGTAGACTGTCGTGAAATAGATGGGTATGCCCAAGCTATTCATATGTTGTTTTAGAGACGGAAGAGAAGGCATAGTTCGTAGGAAGAGTATTTTGCTTTGTATTCCTCCTTCGCTGACTGTTAACCTTGTGATTGGTGACTCGAGTTGGGTCACGGTAGAGGATCTTGTGTCGATCCACTTATATTTTCAACAGACTATCCCTTGCTTGTTTAAATCCATGTATCGAATGAAATGGGTTCCTATTAAATCCATTTTGTAGCTTAGCAAACCTTCAATAATTCAGGTAAGGACTTTCTGAGTAAGTGTTGACTGAGGCATGTATGAAAATAGAATGGTTACCTTTCTTCGAATTGGGTTAGACTTGTATGAAAATGGAAAAGATAGGAATCGACTCAGTTACATATTTTAGTGAGCTAAGTCCTTAACTCTTACAACGATCATACGAGTGGTGGATTACGGGTTATTACCATTTATGTGATGTAAGATAATAACAACCTTTGGTGAAAAGACTTCTTCTTGATCCTTGCTTGTGTAATCCAACTATAGTTGTTGAATGTAATTTAGTTGGATAGAATCTAATTTATTTAACTTCTTGAAGAAAAATAATTAGGTTCGGTGAGAATTACTTGGTATTTTGAATCTTCAGATTTCAGTGTTTGTGTTGTGAGTGTTTATATGTATGTTGGTTTATTCAGTCGAGTGAAGTTAACTTTAATCTTTGACTGATTTGTGTTCATATATGGTTGGGGCCTATATTCTTCCTAAAAACATGGATGTGCGTTAATGCAGTCTTGTTAACAAGCAATTTTGAATATGTTAAAGTCATTTGACTGATCTTTATCTTTTGGTTAATAATATTAGAATGATGTTTGGGTGTTAGATTTCAATCACGTAATCCATAGGATTACATGACTGAAATCTCAATACTCTCAGCCTGGTTGTCTTCACCAATAAGGTCTCACCTTGTTTGTCTTTGGAATATCTCTCTCACTTGAATATTGGGATTCCTCCTTGTTGGCTGGTATAAAAATCTCGTCATCTTGTGAAACATATTGATTAGTGGTTTGTGATTTGATCCATTCTTGAGTTTAGAATTTTACTTTCATGATATTATAAAATGTTAGCTTACTGTTGCAATGGGTAGTCTTAACATGCTCAGTTCTCGCGAACTGATCCCAGCTAGTATTTGTGCAGATGGATTGTGCGAGTAGATTAAAGGAAAGAGTTGTAAAGGTTTCATCAGTGTAAATTTATGAAATTCCTTGTAAAAAAATGTCCAATGTGAGGTAAAAAATTTGTAATAGTGATTGCAAAGGAATTTAGAAGACCTCTTGCCTTGGGTTGTTCAGAAATTGCGTGAAGATGTTATCTTGTCCTTCTGTAGGTAAACTGGTAACTTATCTTTGTGGGATGATCCCCCTTAACCTAATCAACATCTTTTATTGGTGGTAAATCCTCAGAACGGTCTTAAAGTGAAATCAATGATTGAATTCTTGGAAGATAATAAGATTATAATAAATAGAAGGACCTTGACCAAGAAACTCTTACGACCCTATCTTGCCCGTTAAAAAAATAAACAGTATACTTATGTCTATCTCTTCAAGTGAAGCCCAAGTGAAACCTTTAACAATTCTGGTTAGACTCTTGCCCCAATGAAATCATTTTTAACCACTAATAAGATCTTAATGAAGAATCCAAGTCTTAGACAGTCATGTACTATAAAAATAAATAAAATAAATTATGACCGCTTAAAAGGGGTAAAACATATATGTTTAAAAGCACAACGTTGAAAACAGTTTGATGAAGTTAAGAGCCTTGATAAACTAACTGCCTCCTAACCAATGAACCAGTTAATAAAGTTAATGAAGCAACCTCTTACCATCCGATAATTGGTTTACACTGTTTATTAACATTATCAAGGTAGGGGGAAAATTCTTCAAAGGAGACATGACTTTCAGATTCTCCTATTATGATTCCTCTGCGAAAAAGTAAAGAATGTAAAAGCACTTACAGCTAAAACATGATCTAAAGAAACCTTCTGTGGGAAGACCTTAGTTGTAAGACTGCATACTTTAGATGAACCATTGTGTCCTTAGTGTGTGCCTCAAGTTTATCTGTAACCAGTGTGGGGTCCGTGTTGTGGAAAGCATGTCTTTGGTTGGTTGTATTCCCTAGAGAACTTGTGTAGTGTCGTATTATCTTCAAGCAAGTAAAAAAAATGTTATCCTGTATTCCACTATGTTGTCCTTGTGTTGGTAATTTCGGTGTGTTACACTTTGGTATCAGAGCGTAGGTTCATGCTCTCGAACCTCTGGGGCGGATTGGTGTTGTATGGTGATGTTGCATGGTGGTGGTGGTGTTACATGATGATACTGCATGATGATGATGATGTTGCATGATGATGATTTATATTGGAAGAGTAATGTGCTTTAAGCGTGATGTGATTATTGTCGTAATTATGATATTGTGGACGCACGTGATGTGTATGTCACTCAGTGCGTATTTGTCATCATGTTGATGTGTTGGGGATGAGAGTATTCTCTCTCCTTCTTGTGGATTCTAGGAAGAATTCACGTGTAAATTATTGTTTGTGATGTGTGAAAAGAATTCTGATGTGGATGACGTAGTGTTGGAGAATTGTGGCATATTGTGATATGTGGGTGTATCAATGTGTTGTATGACTAGTTGATGTTAAAAGAAACGAGTTGTATCATGATGTTTTTACCATGTTCTGAAGAAATGTGTGTACTACCTTGTTATGAAGCAATTATTGTTATGTTGTGATGTTATTATGTTCATCGTATATATGAGTTGTGTAATATGTAATGCTTCAATGTCGTGAATTAGGGTCATACGGTGAGTGTATGAACCCTATCGTATTGTGATTGCACTTTGGGTGCAGAATGTGGTAAAGTGATGTATTGCGCCCTGTGAATGTATGATTGTGATCTACCCCCGTATACCTACCATACGTGAGACGTTATGGTAGCTATGTGTGTACCACCATGGTGTTAGTAATGTAGTTACATGTTATGTTGTGAGCCTTACACTAACCGACCCTGAGGGAGATCGGTAGAAGTGTATGTTGAGAGTGAGGAATGGTGTACCATGGGTCAATAACTCGAGTCAAAACTTGGTTTAGTAGATTACATGTGACTCTTTCCTCTCTCCCTATGTGGTTGTATGTATGCAACCTTAGTGTATCTATGACTATGTTTAGCCTTGTCGAAGGGTGGCGGGATTGATATATATTTTACGAGCTGAGGCTCAATGTTCCGAGTGCCAGCAACTCGTTGAGTACCCCTTTGGTGGCTAGATAAGGCCACACAGTTATCGTAATGTGACATTATTATAAGTTGATTTTATTCGTAAATTGAGCTTTTTACTTTATTTTGCAAGGACCAACATCTTTTCTTGATTGCAATGCTTTACAATTTTGGGCATTTCCTTGGTTTGTGGCACTAACATGGGGATTTTGATACTAACTTTGGCTATTTGGCCATTTATTTTAGCTTGATTTGGGTCTTCTTTTAAATTTTGATTTTACCGCCTTGCCCAAGGCTTGTACTTTGCCACTTGGCACTTTGATTGGATTGTTGTGCTGGTTCTAATGTCGTGATGTGTGGAATAGGGTCATGGGATGCACCATGGATTGGTTGGACCCTATGGACCCGCTTCGTTGTATGGGGGTACGCCCCAAGGGGTACATATAACTAGTGGGTTGTTTGAACCACGCGTTATTATGTCACTTGGGTTAGGAGTGTTCGAACTCGATGTGCCTTGGGCACAGAGAGACAACCGACCTCCTTGAGGGAGGCATAAGAGTTTGAGGGAGGCATAAGAGTTTGAGGGAGGTATAAGAGTTTGAGGGAGGCATAAGAGTTTGAGGGAGGCATAAGAGACTTGAGGGAGGCATAAGAGTTTGAGGGAGGCATACGATATTTGTCTATATGGTTGATGTTTTAGGATATATGTTGAGTTATTGTGATGTTTGGTAGTGGTCTTTTGATGTATGTGTTACTCATGTCAAATGGATGTGTTGTGATGTTGTGGTTATGTCATTGTTTCCCTTGTGGACACTATGTACCTGTAGCATGGGTTGGTGTTATGTGAGTTTTTCATTGATGCAAATTGAGGAAATGTCTGGTGGATTGTAGTACTCTTTTGTTTGAGTATTTTATACGTTAGCCATAGATGTGTGACGTGTACTATGTTATGTGGAGTGTGCCTATTCTATTCCGTAATTGTGTAACCTTTTGTGGTGCAATACAATCTTGAAGTATATACTTGTGTACTTGTGAATTTGTAGTGTCTTGTGAATCATTAGGGTGTTGTGTTAGCAGTTCATGTTGGGCACCCACAATAAGGAATAAATCAAAACCCTCTAATGATGATATTTTTAAAAGAAACTAAAACTAGAAATAATGATAATGGAAAGATACTAATGAAATGATGAACAAGAAAGAACTGCCAATCTTCACAGAACCTTGAAAGTTAAAATTTCTACCAAATGTTCCTAAGGCTACCCTGTGGCCATGCTTTAAATCAACTAAAATTTTAAACCATAGAGTGTACTCCCTCCTATGTCTGTTCTTGGTTGCTTACCATTTCTTTGCCTTTGTGTTATGTCGCATCGAGGACGATGCTTCTTAAGGGGAGGAGAATGTAATGCCCGCTGGGCACTAGCTCCTTTTCTACCTGCCTCCACCAGCTATCTCCATTTTTTTCAACATACTAACTGTCACAACCTACCGCAATTTATAACCCTGTCACCTCATTTTGACCTGCTCCTCCTTGGCGTGTTCTAAACAGTGGCTTCATTAATGGTGAAATGAAGGTCTGTCGCCCTGATGTTGCGTGGGTGGGTGTGGATTCTCAAAATCGTGTTGTGCAGGCGGTTTCAGTGGAGCGTAGAACTGAAATTCTGCTAGGAGTGCCGTGAGGATGTATTTGGCCGCACGCAGCAGCTACAGGCAGAGAAGTAAACGTATCTCAGAAAACCAGTGGCCCAGAGAGAGCTAGGTGTGACAGCTGCTACAGGGCGAGCCCAAGGAACCGATGGTGTTGTACCTGCTATTCTGGTTTGCACGTGACCACAGTCATGAACAGTTGTTGCAAAATCTTACAGCTGTAGTTGGAGAACGAGGTAAAGTTTTAGTTGTGCTGTCTTGCCCTTTTCATTTTGGAAATTCGCTTCCACCTAGGTGATGTGTAAAGAAGAGGGTATGCATTGAAGAACATCTTTTAACTTTCTCTCCAGAGAATTTGTTCATCCATATTTTCAATGGAGGGCGACCCAGCTCGTATCCTCAACACTTGCTTTTCTAACTTTCACATTTCACCAGCCATTTACTATGGCCGCTCTCTTCCCAATCCCCAAAACGAAGATGAAAAAGAACCAGAAGCGAGAGAGATAAAGAAGAAGAGGACGGAAAAAAGAAAAAAAAAATGAAAGAGAAATAGTGATTATGTGCTCAATGAAAAAGAGGAACTTGCCCAGCAACGTCACATGCAAAGCTTCAAGTGCTGCACCCTTTAAGCCTTAAGGAATTTTGTGGCTCTCGAAATTTCAGTCAAATTGCAACTTTCAGCACACTTACCAGCTAAAAGTTCCTACAAGGAAGAAGTTTCCGATCTGGAAAGTCTAGGACAATTCTTTTTGGTTTTGCAAAGTCTATGGGTATAAATTCATATCAACATATGGAAGTAAGGCCTTTCTTGTCAAGTGCTTATGAAGTTTTTCTCAAGGAACCCAATTCTTTCAGCATCCTTCATTCTTTAAAGGTTCATGCGTCATATGCAAGAACAGATGATGGCTTAGTGGATAATCAACAAGAAAAAGATGCCTTGGTTGATAAGCAAGGAGAAAGTAATCCCTCCTTTGTTGAATTGGGAAAGTTGTGGCAGGCTCCTCTTTATGAAATATCTCTCCATAGCTGTGTGAGAGACGAGTCGGTCTGAGATCACACCCACAGGCATTGGAGATCTACGCAATGTTGGAGAAAATGTCTTGGGAGATGAAGGTAGTAGGATATCTTTCAGATGCAGAGCATGTACAGAGGTTGTTTCTTCAAAATCGGTTATGTGACAGTGAGGGTGTTACCAGCAGACCTGATGAAATTTATTTACAAAGAGTCTCTATTGAAATCTTACTTGTTTTACAATGTAACTCATGGGAGAGAATCCCATAGGCGTGGATCTGTTTCATATCAGAATATTCATGAAACACAATTCGCTTTGCAATCATTTGAGCTGCTTCAACGATTCACCAAGTTGGCAGGCATAAAGGTCTCTGTTGGTTTTGTTGCACCTTGCAAGCTACAGCTGAAATGTTTTGCTGCACAAGCAACACACTTGATATTTTGTGGCAGCTTCTTCACAGGTGAAAATACATTTGGTTTGCTTTCTCGGGGAGGTCATGGGTTTTGACAACGAGAGTATCATAAATATACAATCACTCCCTGGAGAATATTTTTGTCCAGTTGGTAGGCAACGTGTTTACCCTAATGAGGCTGTGCAAACCCAATGTACACATCCTTTCTGCAAGCCTTGCCTAACTTATGTGCTGAGTACTACTAGGGCCTTCCCTTATGATGGGTATTTGGTTACTGATACAGATTCGAAGGCAGTGCAAGAGGCAAATCCGGTATTGGCTGATGCTATAGGCCGTGTGACAGTTCATTGCCTACACCACAAGAGCGGCTGCACTTGGCAAGGGCCTCTTTCAGAGAGTATAGCTCATGGTAATGGTTACCAATATGGTTCATCCGCTGTTGTATGTAATAGATGTGGCACCCAGTTTGTTCACCGACAAGGACAAGAGCATGGCCGTTAACAAAGTTTGGACCTTCAGCAGGCTGAGGAAGAGAAGCTGCGCTGGTTGGGTTGCTGTTGCAGGCCCCGTCCACCTTGTGATCGACTGCGGGAGCTTAATCAGGCACGATATTCTCTATACCATTGATTCTTATGCTATTATTTAATTGATTCATTAAATAACTCTAATCTTCCTATAAATGTCTCGGGTGATGGTATGCTGTTTCTTTTCCCCTTCGCTTGCTCATTTGTATTTCCTTTTTGGCGTTAGAAATGATTGCGTTGGTTGAAGCCTTTATATTGTTTCTGGGTTTTAATAAATATTAGTTGGGTGAACTTTGTTCTTAAGTCTAATAAAACAAAAGAGGTGGGGGTCCTGTAATTAATACCCCCTAGTTCCTTATGTTGGTCTCACGATTTGAATGTTTTATCAAACATTGTTGTTGGACTCAACCTTATAGTTCCTGTTTTGTTCTTATTCTTGTTTCGGTTCGAGATTTGTAGTCCTGGGTTATGTTGGGTATTTGCGAATTAGGGATTGAGTACTGCGAGTGCATTGTGTATAGGTGAATGATGCTTTTCCTATCTCTATTCTTTTCTTTTAGTTGTTTTAGTTTCTAGTAACCCTTCCCGGTTGGCTTGGTGTGTGCTTAGCTTGACTGATTATTGAATTGAGCCAAGTTGATATTACTCTTAACTAGGTTAGTTGCTTTTGTTATTTTTTTTTAAATCGCTCGAAGAAATACTTTTATTCGTCAAGCGTCATGGTTGATCTTCATAATTTGATATCAATTCATGTTCACTGTTTGGAGATTGTTTTCTTTGGAACCACCTTCTCTCCCTTGGTGACTGTTGTATGTTTGAGGAATGTAGATGATCCTATGGAATGCCTTCTTTAGACGTTACTCACAGTTCTTTTAGATAGCTTAAAATGTCAGAGGAAATACTCTTTTTCATACCTTGATTTTGTTTCACACATGTTGGAGGATACGAGATCTACTGGATCATTAGTGAGGAAGTTTTCAAATCTTAAAAATTGTGATGTTGGTTTTATGCGTAAGAAATTACTCTACGTTTTTCTCCGTAAAGATGTTTAAATTTCATTCTCCTGTGACTTAGAGGTTGGTGTGTTTGGAAACTCATTGGCTCACTAGTTTTTGTTATGATCATTGTGATACGACCTCCTTGCTGTCATTGTAGTAGAATGGTTATGCATTGACCAAAAAGGTTAAAGTTGACTTGTTGTTGACGACAGATCCTTTGGAAGTTATGTATCCTGTGTTGTGTTCTTGTGAATGATTGAGTAACCCTCTTGTAAGATTTATAATGGTTATGTTTGGTCTTGCCAAATTTGTCCTTTTTCTTAAGACATTCTCTTGATTAGAAGAAAGTTTAATAGAAGGATTGTTAGGATAGGATGTAACCCATACGAGGTCATTTGTGCGTTTCATGCTTTTTCTGTCCAATTTATTTATTCTGTACTGACATAAAATTAACTGTTAAAGGCACATCATCTTAATATTAATAAGTCATGTTGGTTTAGATATTCTCATGTTGATTGATTGTTTGGGATCTTCCAGTGGCATAGTGAATCCTTGGCTTGGTGAACCAACTTAAACAAATAGGGACAGATCACGTTTGAAATTAATTCTCTTCCTGTAATTGTTTTTGTTTCGAAATGTTATCCTGTTAAAATGACGGTCATTATTGTAATATGGGTGAAATTCACTATGATGTTATTAACTGCTCCTATGAGAAAATGATAATTAAACAGAATTAGTGTTGTCCCTTTTATTTAGGCATTTTATGCTTTTGGACAGCTCTTTAATTGCTCTTGTTTAGACTCTTGGATTATTGTTTTCTTCTTCACAGTGCTTTTCTTCCTTGAAACAGTTAGATAACAATATATTGTCTTAATGATTATAGTTTTTATTGTGCTCAGTTCTTGCGAACTGACATGTGCTAACAAATGTGTAGGAGGATTTCCTGAGAAGAAAAGAAAAAAAAAAAGAGAGAAAAAGAAACACGTGTAGAAAGTGGATTCCAGCCTTCTTAGGAACTGTTGTTGTACGAATGTTTTCTTTTGCTTTACAGCATTGGTATGGAAATTATGGAGACTATCTAGAAGGCATTGTGTTATAATTTTGTATTGTTCTCATGTAGGTTGTTGTCATCGTTGAAAGTCAATTTGAGAAATATTTTTGTTAATAAGATTAAATGAACTTGTTTTGACATGCGTATCCTTTGTTGAATTTTTACTTTTCAGAATATGATTTATCCTTGAATTGTCAAACCTAATTCTAATTATCCAAACTTGAATCATCTTGCATCGCTCTAGTTATCTTGGTCTTGTGTCGTTTGGTAGAGGACTATGTTTTCAACCTAGCAAAAAAAAAAAGAAAACAAGAGAAACAAATATACCTGGTGATCCCACTTAAACTAATCAACAATCTTTTATTGTGGTAAATCCTCAGAACGGTCTTAAAGTGAAATCAATGATTGAATTCTTGGAAGATAATAAGATTATAATAAATAGAAGGAACTTGACTAAGAAACTCTTCAACCTATCTTGCCCGTTGAAAAAAATAAACAGTATACTTATGTCTATCTCTTCAAGTGAAGCCCAAGTGAAACCTTTAACAATTCTGGTTATACTCTTGCCCCAATGAAATCATTTTTAACCACTAATAAGATCTTAATGAAGAATCCAAGTCTTAGACAGTCATGTACTGTAAAAATAAAATAAAATAAAATTATGACCGCTTAAAAGGGATAAAACATATATGTTTAAAAGCACAACGTTGAAAACAGTTTGATGAAGTTAAGAGCCTTGATAAACTAACTGCCTCCTAACCAATGAACCAGTTAATAAAGTTAATGAAGCAACCTCTTACCATCCGATAATTGGTTTACACTGTTTATTAACATTATCAAGGTAGGGGAAAATTCTTCAAAGGAGACATGACTTTCAGATTCTCCTATTATGATTCATCTGTGAAAAGTAAAGAATGTAAAAGCACTTATAGCTAAAACATGAATCTAAAGACTGCATACTTTAGATGAACCATTGTGTCCTTAGTGTGTGCCTCAAGTTTATCTGTAACCAGTGTGGGTCTGTGTTGTGGAAAGCATGTCTTTGGTTGGTTGTATTCCCTAGAGAACTTGTGTAGTGTCGTATTATCTTCAAGCAAGTCAAAGAAAATGTTATCCTGTATTCCACTGTGTTGTCCTTGTGTTGGTAATTTCGGTGTGTTACATAGTACATAATAATATTGATATGTGTGATGAATCTTTAATCCTTTAAGATTTTGTTCATATATTCATATACATCGAATAACAAGTATGTCAATCCCTTATGAGTATTCAGCTCTTTACAATCATGGTGATATATATCCCATACAAAGATCTAAAAAATTTTAATGAACTTTTGGTCTTTATGTGATCATGTTGTTATACAACAATTCGAGGTATTGTAATTGATGATGTGATTAATAAGTATATGTGTGTTATACCACCTCTTATTAATTCTAAGCACATTATTCGAGATGTCTATCGTATAGTCCCACGTTATACCACCCCCTACTAATTCTAAACATATTATTTGAGATATGTATCACACAACCCCTTTGGAGGATAGTTGTCATAGACAATGAGTGAACCCACTAAAAACATCAAATTACTTTTGTGAATAGAGAATTAGACATTGGCCACATGGTTTATAGTAGTACCTATCGATAATATACTTTGCATGGCATCTAGATATAAGAAAATGATGTTTAGTGAACTTTATGTAAATTCTTATGGTACATTCCCAACACAAAGTGGTTACGATGCCACTTTAGTGTTATGGATATTAAATATTGATAGTAGTACTCCATGATATATTTTAATTAATATTATAAGATAAGAATAAATATAAATGAGTTGTTATTCAATAACTTATACTAGATATGTTTAGTATTTTGAAATATTATCGACATAGTTGAAGATTTTTAGGGATATGAGTTATTCTAGAAATGAAAATTATTAGAGAGAGATTTGAGAGATTAAATAATAATTAGGAGATCTTATTCATATGTTTATACTTCTTAATTATTTTTCCTATGTTGATGTTATTAAATAGATTTTTTCATGTGTTAATTTAATACCAAAATTTCATTTAGTATCAAAGTTAGTTTGATCTCGAAGAGAGGAGAAATAATTATATATTTTAAAAGGGTAATTCTCTTCATATTGCCCTTCTGATGCAAGAGCTAGTTTGACTCGATTAGTATAGATTAGCTTTACTTTAAAAAAATTTCTAGGTTATCCCTTTGGCCTTATTAAAGTTGTCAAAGCATTGGATGTCATTTTTGTGGAGAAATTTGACTGTGCTACATCAAATCTCATGGTTCGGATTGATACATCTGCCATTTCTTAGAATTCAAACTAAATCTTCTCAACATTGCTAACTTCGTACGGATTCTCTTTCGACAAAACAATGATCTACATACTACATGGCTCTCTACACTTTTGAGTGTTTTGTTTGAAATCTGTTCACCCTCGAGATCGCCCCATTTTTCCACAACTTAACCCCGTATCTTTGCATTGGTGATAAGAATTGTATTGATTCATGTGACACAAACACCAAGAGTGCACTCTCCTCCATGACACGTTGCATTGGTTATGCATTAGAACATTATCTATCTCCCTTGTTAGTTTGTGTAAACCATAAGTCTCATTTTATTGTTCACTACCTCTATTTTCCCATCAATTTGGGGGTGGTACGTCGTGCTCATATTAAATGTAACCTTAACATTCCTAAAAATATCTACCAGAAATGATTTTGAAATATTTGATCTCGATCACATATGATCTTCTTGGGGATCCCATGTAGTTTAAACACATATTCGAAATATAATTTCCCAACCTTTGGCCAATTGGTCCTTCCCCTCCTTGTTGGGATGAAGTTTGCATAATTGGTCAATCTATTGACCACCACAAATATTTTATTTTTACCCTTAGAGTTAAGAAGACCTGAGATAAAGTCCATGGACACAATTTCCCACTTTTGTTGTGGAACCATATTTGGTTGTAGAAGGCTTGGAAAAGGAACTGTCTACCCCTTATTCCATTGGAAAATGTCACACTCACTTACAAATTATAGAATGTCTACCTTCATCCCCTTCCAAAAAATCTTCCTTTGATGTTTCCATATGTCTTATAGAACCCAACATGGCCTGCAAATGGAGATGAATGGCCTTTTCACTAATGCCTTTAGAACAAATGGTGAGTCACCCTTCAAGTAAATGTCCCCTTAAAAAACAATTATTGCATTACGAGTTGACCAACACTCCCCTTTCCCCATTGTCAATTTATTGCATGAGTTTACTTGAGGTATGGGTATTAAAGTGTTCATGTGCAAGGTCAAGTATCCAATTAGGTTCGCTAACATATATGGCCTAAGATTTGAGCATTTCATCCTGGCAAGACAATGCATCGACCACCACTTATCCTTTCCTTTCTTATAAAGGATTTCAAATTCATATGCTTGAAGGTGATCAATCCATTTCTATTTCTCCTCTGTTAATGTACCTAGAGTTAAAAAGTGCTTAAGGTTGAGGTGGTCAATCTTAACAAAGAACTTTCTCCCTAATAAAAAATGACACCATCTTGAAACTACATGTAGGATGAAAAGCATCTCCTTACTATATGTAGACATCTTTCACTCTTAGTCATTAAATTTTATGCTTTCAAATGCAATTGGGTGATCATCTTGAGATAGGATTGCTCTTAGTCCAGATCCAGAGGCATCACATTCAATGAAAAAAGGCTTTGAAAAATCACGAATTGCTAGAAAAGGAGTACAAACCAAATCTCTTTTGAGCTCCTCACATGATGTTTTACCTTAGGGGACCACCTACAGGAATCCTTCTTAGTGAGGCCATTCAAGATTTGTGTTGTTTGTGAGAAGTTCCTCACAAATCTTCTATAAAATATTACCAACCCTAAGAACCCATGAAGTTTCTTAAGAATCTTGGGTACATGCCAATCACGTATGGCCTTGATCTTTGCATGATGAATGCAAACCCCTTCAATGGATATTATTTGACCTAAGTATTCCAAGGATACCTTTGTAAATTCACACTTAGAGGCTTTAGCATACAAATTATCCTTGGAAATCACATCCAACATGGCATCCAAATGCTCAAGATGGTATTTTAATGATTTACTATAAACAATAATATCATCAAATAATATAAGAACAAACTTGAACATGTATTTTTTTTAATACCTTGTTCATCAATTCCTAAAAAGTGGTTACAACATTGCTTAGACCAAAAGGCATAACCCTAAATTGGTAGTGTCCTTGATGCATTCTCAAGGCCATCTTGTCTTATCGTTGAAGGAAAATTGGAATTTGATAGTATCTTGATTGAGGATCGATTTTAGAAAATTAATTTTCTCTATGTAACTCATCCAATAGATTGTCAATCCTTGGTACTAGGAATTTATTCTTGACTATGATTTTATTCAAAGCTCTATAATTAATACAAAATCTAAATGACACATCCTTCTTCCAAGCTAGTATCACTTGAGCAACATAAGGAATCTTACTCAGAATGATGATTCATGCCTCCAAGAGCTCATTGATCATTCTCTATATCTTCAATTTTTGAAAATGCCCATACTTGTAAGGTTGTATCACTATTGGCCCTTTTATAGGGTCGAGTTCAATAACATGCTCCAAATCTCTGTAAGGTGGTAGGCTCTTTAGTAGATCCTCGAAAACTACCTTATATTTGCACGGAAGCTCTGGAATACGTTGGGTAGGTTTATGAGAGATAGGGAATTCCATATCCATACTATAAATATGAGCCATAAATCCAAAATTCCCCTTCTTTAAAATACTATTCATCTTCTTAGAATCAATAGTTGTGATTTCCCTTAGGGGCAAGGAATTGATAGTATACTTATGGTTCACTTGCATGAATGTCGAAACTATATCTTGATGATTGGTTGAGTATGTTCCCAATTAGTATAACCATTAAACCTCTACAACAACATCTACACCTTCAATACTGACCACATAAAATTTATATTTTAGAACATAATATTCCACGGAAATCTTGACATTATGGAATAATCCTATACATGTAATGCTTACGTGCACTGGAACCTAAATTAGACAACTCTCAAAAGTTTTTAAATGTAGACCTAATCTTTGAACTTGTTTCTTATCTAGGATATTAAGAGTACTTCCTAGATTGACATGTTTTCACCATTTTTGAGTTTGATTAAGGTCTTACAATTATAATCAAACAAGGAATGAAATAAATGTTACAAGGGGTTATTCTAACTAATTAAATTCCAAAATTAACCATTGAATTTCATAATAACACATTAATACACGCAACAAATGTATACAATCAATAAAAACTCACAAATACATGGGATTGAGTGCACTTAGCTAGCTACATGGGCTTCTTAGTTGATTTGGGTGAGCTAGATGCTGGAACATGGGTTTTTAGACCTGAAAGTGCTTTGGAAATCATACTATGAGTTGAAGATCTCCTAGGTCAGGACCATACAGTAGGGGCAAGAATGTTTATATAGTCTTGAACTCTTTTCATGGTTTTGCACCTACTCAAAACTATGACCTATGAATTTATAGGTTTGTCACTTGTCTTATTATTTGTCATTTTCTGTGGGTCACTCTTAGTCACATTACGACGGTCTCTGAATACTCTTCTCAATCGTTCAGAAACGTAACCATAGATAAAGTCTTGCAAAAAAACATTAATTGGGTCATGGGAATCCTTATGTACCATCGATATTAGCACTACTCTGAACAGGCCTCAAATTAAATTTCATTCTCCACCTTGCATGTGATATCTAGTTGTAGTACGCTCAAATTTGACATCCTTTCTTTGAAAATATTTGACTTGAGTTTATCTCTTGTGGAATTTACTTGAGTGGGTGACTTTGAGTGTTTGCAAATGTGGGAATTAGTTCCCTAGACCTAATGGGAAGCTTCAAACATTCACAAGTTCACTCCATTAACTAAGTCACTTTCTTCTATTCTCCAGAAGTTTCTTACTGCCCTTCTCATCACTCTCTCTCCTATACTACCCCTTCTATTTTAGCATACCTCCCATGAAATGTGTGCTTATCATCATATGACATTATTGTCCTAATTATTATGCAGAGGTATTTTCGAAGTGTAGCGAGCTTTGGGTGCCTTTTATACTAGATTTTACAACAGGAGTCCATAAGAGTGTTAGGTACTGAATGGGGTGAGTTTTACTTGTTTATATATGCTCCCAAAGTTTATTTAAGTTGGAAAGGATAATTGAGAGGAAGAAAAATACCCAATTAATAATGTGCAATGAGAAGTTTGGGACCAAAGTGAACTAGTTCAAGACCATACACTAGGGTCGGGACCATACATACGTTCTTGCTCCTACTATGCACATGTTTTAGACCTAAGAGTGGAAATATGCTATGTGAAGTAATGTAGCCAAATTCTAAACAAACTTGATATACTACAAATAATATGAACTCCAAAAGAAAATGGATCTCCTTCTTTGTTATCGAATAATGAATTACAATGTTTCCTAAATAGGAAAACAACTTCCAACTCAAATTGCCAAGCAAAATCTAACTAACTTTGACTAAATCTACTCTAGGTGGCGGAATTTACTATTTTTAGCAGTTTACTAGAATATGCTGTTCTTAGTAAGTGCACATGCTTATTTGTAGAGGCACGGAAATTTCCATGCATCTTCTACATTCCTAAATTAGAGGAATTGCCAAGTTTATAACTCATAATGCAACTAATATACTAAAATTAACTAATGCCCAAAAATAGGAAAAACCTGAACTACAACTTAAATCCTAATTTTCGGCCTCAAGATGGAGGATTTAAGGCCTGAAAATGTGCCGAAACTTTCTCCAACCGATAGGGCTGGTTAATAGTGCATTTGTCTCATCGAGACATGTGGTTTAAAAAAAACGGACGCAAACGGACACCCAAAGCTCAAGTTATGACCTTGTTAAGTTCCTGCTAATTTTGATGCATCATGAAGTTTGGAAGCTGATAAGTGGAGTTTATTATTGTGTTTCATGCATTGAATTATAAAAATTATCAACATATGATTTTGTAAGAGCAAATAAGCTAGACAATAGACCTAGGGATACACTGAATGAGAATGGGTAAAGTGCACTTGTTTGATCAAGAGAGAAATGTCAAGAACAACAATGTTAAAGAGTAGAATTACCAAATTTAAGTTTCTGCATTTTCCCCCTCTTTAAGTATGAAATGAAATTACATGCTTAAAGGAAAAGATACATGAGTGTGTAGACACACTTTGTCTTCACTCTATGTTTGTTTTGCAAGATCTCACTGTATTGGTATTAAACGCTCCATGATGAAACATGCAACACAAAGTGTAGTCAATGTCCATAATAATGAATATAAATTTAACTAAAATATAAATATCTAATGTAATTAAATTTGAAATTGTAAGAGTGAAATAAAAGGGATCCAAAATGTGGAAGGAATACACTTATTTATTTTGTGAAGGGAAGAGTTTCCCGTTCTTTGCTTGTGCTTGGAGTTTTGGATTGTTGAAATTTGTAGAAGGATTGGAGATGATAAATACACAATTTTACCAATGAAATGCAATGAGTCTTAGGTGTATGGAACCCAACACATGAATCCTGAAAAGAGAGAAGAAGAATGAGGATCCAAAGCACCCCATGAAGGAAGAAGATTGCATACTAAAGTCATTCAACAAATCAAATATATTTCCCCTTAAGTGTAAGAGGAGAGGAATGATTGCCTATGAAGAACTTATCCAATTCAATACCTTCCATAACCTCATAGACAACACTATTGTAGACAGATCTAGGTCCAATTTTACAAATTAGGACACAAAACAAAAGAGAATGAATTGCCCCCAAACTCTTCCCATGTGTTGCACAACTAAGTAGAAACTGAATAAAACTAAAATTTGTTGATAAATATTGGTGAAAGGATACCCATGTCCCCAATATCCCTGAAACTGTAACTAAAATTGAGTGTTGCAGAGAAGTAGGAATGAAACATTTAATGCTCCGTGAAACTAATCTGAACCGATTCATTTGAGTCTGAAATTGTGCCAAAAACCTGTACATATAGATGAAAATATGAACCTAATGAGAAATTTATTCCGATGTTCCCTAAGGGAAAAACATAGGAATAGGTCAGAAACGTCCGTACGGTCATGACCCTACTGTACATTTTTGACCCTATGCTTTCTTATTTGAGTTTTTGTGTCTGATGTTATTTTTGAGTGGTTTTTACTAATTTTTGCTTATGTCCGAGTCCAAAAATATTCACAAAATGCCGAGCAAAAATCAAACAGTCTTCACAAAACGCTCCGGAAAGAAAGAAAAATATTCACACACCAGGAAGCAATAAAAAACCACATTTAAACAATAAAACGTCACGTCTGACAGGTCATTATATGCTGCGTCGTCCATGTCCCAAATCGGCACCAGTGCTTCACGTTTTTGAGAGAAGGTTTCAATTCTTTTAAAAACTGTTGCGTCCAATTTGGGCGAACATTTCAATAACTCATCAAGACCACCAACCATCCAAAACGGAATGTCATCATAAACTATGCCACATTTGAAGCAACAAAACGCTAAATCCAAACAACAAGTGCATGTTTTCCTCTTACATGTTGGTGCCACTTGTCAATTCCAAGTTCACATAGACTTCAATACTGGTGCTTGCTGTTGACACCAAGGAGGAATAAAATCCTACACCAAACAACAAAACGCCAAGGAATGATGCTCTGGTTGGAAGATGGAGCTACATGTCACGTTTCTATGTTGATCACGTCCTCCTCTGTAAGTCTAAAATCCAATGCATGCGCTTATTTTCTACGCTGAGATAAGTTTCTGATTAACTCAGCTCTAATATGCTACCAGCCATGTTTCCAAAACAATGTCAGATCAATGCCAAAACAGGTTGGATCCACACGCAGGATGATGCGCCAAATTACTCTGATACCAATGAAGACTAGAGAGCATTAAATCAGATTGATTGATTTATTCATGGCAGAAGCATGCCAATATATACAAGGAGAAACGGTTCGTGTAGGAGGGAACCATCTCAGAGATAGATGCCACGTTGGCATAATTGACATGGTCGGTTAATAAACAATGTAATGTAAAGTAGTCTAAAAGAATTACTAAAACATACTGCATAGCACAACATAAGTGGAAAAAATCTGACTTCTACATATGTATACAAAAGTTTCAATTGGAAAAAATTGTGTTTAGTTTCATGCACACTCACACAATGCACCTGAAGAATGTCATTGAGTTTGAATTGTAGTGCAGTGCTTAGTGGATAAAAAATGGTGACCTTCGAGGTCATTTTGACTAATACACTTTATATTTTGTTATTTTTATATCTATTGTGCTTGAGGTTCTTTGCAAGAAGTTAGGGTATTTAAGGTATAGGTTCATTAAATCTAAAGATATCAAAGTGTGACATAGAATAAAATGAAGCAATATAGAACAAATGTCATTCTCAACAGTCACAGGTCAAAAACCTTATAGATCAATTTTGTAGAGGAGTTTGGTAGAGAACATAATTGTACACTCCTTGCTCTTCACATTTAGGAAGGCATCACATTATTTTGACACATTCTAGGTTTGCCATTTATTCTAGAGTTACTAATGACACATTCAAAAGTCAACTTGAACCAACCAAGTCATCTAATAAACCTCAATTGCACTTATAATTGTTTTATTAATTTATCATGCTTACAATGCCTTAGTTTCCATTATGAAAATGATTTAATCAAATTTTACCTATTTCTTGTAGCATTTTTTAGCTAGATATTTAAATTAACTATATAAATCAACATTTGTACTTCATTTGGGGTTGAAACAAGAAAACTATGTGTGTTTAAATCCTCTTTGGAGTATTACCAATCTAGGAAGTGTATGGATTGCGCTTTAATCCAACCAATGACCTTTTTGTAGGGTCTCCTACCCATAGTTAGGGTTTGAAGATATTATGATTCATAAAACGGTTTTACATATGTGTGACATGAAGGGTTTCAAACATAAGGATATTTTAGAGGTGTGTACATGAATATTAAGTTACAAAATCTCAATAGTTCACTTTATGGAACTACGATAAAGACACGGGCATGAAAAAAAAAATTATGTGCATATAACAATTTTGTCCCTATTCAATTTGCACTCTAAGATCCAGAGATGAATCACTTGTGAATCAGTTCCACACTTCATACCCTTTTTTCATTAGTAGATCTTCCTTTTGAACCCCAATAAACTAAGCACACCTCTCTTCTTTCATCATATCACATTTAGTACTTATTTTAACTGATTTATATTACATATTGAGCCACTAAAATAGGTATATATTGATCTGCACATTTATATTAAATTAATTTAATACTATTATATCTCTTTTCTCTAACCCTAATATAAAAAATATAAATAAGTAATACACATGCACTTGTTTATTTTGGGTTAAATCACACACCATAGAGTTTGATTAGGAGCACACCATACTTGAGAGTAAATCACTATAGAATATTGTTACATTCAATGGATTTGTACACATGGATCGATAACAAATATGAGGACAAACAAAAAGTGTTCGAGTACATACCAATGGAATATGCGTCATTTGAAATTTGTGAAAAAAGTGGTCTTTTTTTATTGATGGATTGATATAAATTTCAAGGATTTTCCCTTCCTTATCTCCTTTTAGAAGTTATCATGTTGTATGAAGATGAAGAAATGTTGGTACTTACACTAGAATACCTACTTAAGCTATAATTTTTGGCTAGCAAAAAACCAAAGGTAAATTCAAACACCTCACAAAATCCATGCAAGAGAAGTGTGAATATCTCATATCAATTAAAGGAAAACAATCACAACTCGTTTTGTTGGAAGAGGTTTTCTAAGTTTTCCCTACCATGAAGTTCTTTTTATAGGTGAGTTTGACATTGAAACCATTAATGGAAACATCACTTTTAAGGAGTTATTTTTTTTCTCTTCTATAACTATCCATGGAGATTATTGAGTTATTGAGTACCGCATAGAAGAAGATGTGGCAAGATCATTTTCAACTCCAAGTCTCCCTACAAAGGATTTCAGTGACGATATTACATGTTATTATGAGGAGAATGATCCTATGCGTTTTTAACTTTATCATCATAGAACAAATGTGCAAATCAAGAAATGTGGTGTGTGCCTAATTCAAGACCTACCTAAGATTGATCAATTCCATGAATAAAGAGATTTTGATTATTATACTTGCGAGTAAGAAATAGTCAAAAAAATTAATTTCAAGTTTGAATTCATAAAGTAAACAGAACCATGGAATTCATGGGTTATACACTATTGAAGTAGATAAATCAAAAGCAATTGAAGGCCTTCTTATAGATCTTGATGAGGACTAGAGAAGTTATAAATGTGACTAGTCCACTAAAAGATTTCTCTATAAGTTGATTCTTAAATAGACATAAAAGAAAGGTGAAGATATTGCTCTGGAACATTCATGCTATGAAAGAAGTGATTTTTTAACATAAACCAAGACAATAATTTTGATAATGGGAATTGGTTGTTATCTTTTGGGTTCTAAATTGGATTCTAATTTCCATCCTTCTCCTTCAATATCATGTTCATCTACTCAACTAATTTAGATTTTTTTTGTATCACCATTGTCAAATAAACCCATTTAATCTTTGGAAAATCTACACGTTTTGTCCACCATATCATATCACAAAGGTAGGTACTACTTAGATTTTGTTAAATGGTATGCATAACCCATACCCTAGTCAAGTTTTCCTGTGTAACTAGTTGTTATTCCCTTTCCCATTTTGTTTAGTTTAATTTTCCTTATTCCTTATTTTGTGTGTAAACACACACACGCGCGTGTGTTTTCAATAAATGCAACAACGAGTGAGGAGTATCTTGTTGTATTTTCCCTTCCAAACGGATAAGGAATTGTTCTAAGATGAGGATTCTAGAGTTCTTGGTATATCCTTACATTCTAAGTCACCTGAAAAGTTAATTTTGGCAATCCTCCAAACATCTTGATTTTGATAATGTTTTATTCACCATGTACTTATAACGAATATTGACTAGAAACACTTCATACCTAAATGTTTTTATCCTTACAAAACCTAAACCGGCCTAACCGTCCTTTTTTTTTATAAATCTGGTTTATTTTTTCAAAAAGCTAGTAATAAATCCTATCAAATTTTCCTACAAGGAATGTCTACTACAACTCTAAATCTTGAACTTGACATAAAACCTATGTGTATATTAGTAAATTTCCTCATAAGCTTGTCACCCAAGTGAAGAGTTGTCCTCTCCATAAGCTTTACATGCTAAGTAAATCGAGATAACTAGTCACTCGAGTTTTCTAACCCCTTCGATGAAAGCAAAGCCTAATACAGATTTTGATTGAAAAACAATAAAAACATGTTATAAATCCCCACACCAAACAATGAGTTCACACCTTGTGAATAATTTTGAAGGAGTACGAGTTTTAACTCATTCTCAAAATGTTCCAAAAACCTCGATTCCCCTAATAACCAAAATGTGGTCTTCAAGTATCATTCTCAACAATAACAAACATATTTGAAATTATTGATCTTCCATCAGGTTTCGGTCACTCACCTGTCCATTAACAATCTGTTTAAGATACAAAGGAAATGATCCGAGTTGGAATGCCAGGTTGTATGTATCAAACTTATTCCTCAATCTCAATGAAGATCAAAACAATCCAAATTTAAATCTATACGCATAAAAACCATAAGTAAAAAATGTATTGGAGAAATAAGACGGAAGATAAATTGTTTAGGACTAAATTTGTTTCTTTTTAGCAATCAGTAATAAAATAAGACCATATGTTTGTATACATGAGAAAACATATGTTTCCAACTATGGAGGAAAATGCCTAAAGTTTAACACACACAAAGAAACAGATAGAGATATAATTGATACTTAGTGTTCATGAAACCCTATTTAATATCCAGCGCTTTGCAGGTTCGGCTGGCTTGGCTGCACACGAAATGTAGGTGGAGGAGTTTGGTCATATTCCTCAAGGTTCTCCGCTGTTGCAAGCTACCAAAAAAAAGAAAAAACCTTGTATTGGCAATTTTACAATGCAAGGTTAAATGAATAAACCACACGCAGGATAATGAGTTTGTAAGTAATAATTACCCATTGCTTAAGAAGTATGCACTTCTGCTCCAACCCATTTACCTATACAAAAATAAAAAAACATTTAGGGTTGTTACAACTTATAACATGGGATTAAGAAAACAAAAACTTGCTACAAATTTAAATGTTGATTTCACCTTGCTTTCAGTTTTGCGGCGTTCATATTTTAAGACTTCCGTCTGTAATTTGTACCCACCAAAGAAGAAAGAAGAAAATTAGGAAAACATATATAACAATCAAAAAAGTTTCGATGCACCAGGAAGATACGGGCTTCCAAATAACATATGGTAAAAATTATATAAGAGAATACACGCCTTTCTTTCTCGAACTTTCTTCGCTGCAATCTCAAGATTTCCTTCGAGATAATCAAGTTGCTTTGGTGACAATGAGTCTGCATCCTCGCCCATCACATACCTAACACAGAAAATTATGAAATAAAACAAGTACCTCCTTAACCTTACAACTCTTATCTACCATAATACTACAACTTATATATTTACACAACATTACCTTATCTCCCTATGCAGATCCTCATTTTCTTTCCTCAAGTTTCTAAATTGACACAACATTTGCTGCTTGTATTTAACCCAAAAACACAAAACCCCACACAAAAATATAAGTTACTAGTGATACAAAACGTAGATCTATTATAATGATGAAAAGAGAAACCATTTATACATATGAAAATGATGGAAGAGGGATACACACCTCATGTTCATTGTTCCAATCATGTCCTCCACATGCACTCCTGTATCTCTCCAGAATCCTTTTCATGCTACGAGAGGATCAATCATACTCGACATTAGGTATGATGGTAAAATAGATCTTAAGAATCAGAAGAAAGTTTATGATATTAAGATTTTAAAATATCTAGACACATGATTTTTTTATTGTTTTATATTTTAAATAGGTTTCACTTTATAATTTTTATTATTATAAAGAAACAGAACAGCGATATTAATGTTGGCGGTGCAATGATAGTATTATAAATAAATAGAACAATAATATTAATTATTTTTTGATAATCCAGAGTGATGGAAGAATACCCAACAAACAGTAATATCAATGTGTTTTTTCTATAGTTCTATAGCAGAGTTCACAGTGAGAAGCCCCCCAAGAAGAAGCCAAAGGTTTTCAAGTCACACATCTTTGTACCCAAGTTTTTTTAAAATAAAAGGGCAAAAGGTTTTCAAATCAGACAACTTTGTATCTAAATATAATTATTTTGAAAACAACCTTTATGATTGTTAAGGCTTAGATATTTGTTAGATGACAATATGTATAGAGAGAACCTGGAGCTTGCAAAGTCAAAGAGCCTTCCTGTGCTGTTAAAGACAATAACAGCAACATCTGCTGCACATAAAATGGATAACTCCCTTGCTTTCTTGAAGAGTCCTGCCCTTCTCTTTGAGAATGTTACCTGCCTGTTGGTTGTGTTCTCGATCTTCTTTATTTCAATCTTGCCCCTCCCCATTGTTTCAGACGTATTTGTGTTCAACGAAGAATGTTTGCAAATGCAAATGAATGTTGAGGAGGAGAAAATGAATTCACGACTGATCTTTCCTTGTGAATTAGAAGTTTTCCAACATAGGAATCCACAATTGAAAGTTAAACGGTCTCAAACTGGCAAAGAAGTATGACGATTGTCAGAAAATGAAGTACTTCAATTAGAGATCCAATTGAATATTGACACTTGTCGGTATGAAGACGTTTGGACGGTGGACCACATAGCACGGTAATGGCGTGTCAAGGCTGTTGAAGTTTTGGACCACTCTCATTGAAGTGACATTTAACGATAAAAAAATGATGCGTCTGTTAGACCAATATTGTTGTAAGACAAATTTGATTTTAAAATCATTGTATAGTTGAGCTTAAGAAACATTCCAATTATCATGAAATAAAATACGAAAGCTTCAAAACTGTTTTTCCTTTCAAAAGCTCAAGCTAAGAACCTGGTAAGCATTAAATGGTGGTGTTATTATTATTTCTTTTACATAATTACGGATATATGAAATTATGTTGTTTTGCACTAATATCAATGCTACATTTACTAAAATATATTGCAATTGAATTTAATTCAAACATAAATAGATAATCAAATCTAATTATAGAATTTCGAATTAATTTAGAGTTCAATCAAAATTTAAGTAATTAAAGTGTACGAGGAAATTAAGATTTGTAGAATAATATATAATTTGTTATGATCATGTTTTGCATGCACGACTTTAATTTCGTGAGAAATAAATTTAATTTTTATTAAATTTCATTAGTCTTGATAGTTTCTTTAACTTTATATTAGTTTAACAATTCCTTTGATTTTTTTTACCTCTATATTTCCATCTCCCTAATTCACTTGTAAATTTCCCTAACCTACAATTCAGATCCCCCTATAGATCTGTATGGGGTCAGTTCGGAGGGAGCTCAACACGAGTGATATAACCAACTAACCTCCCCATAGAAATCGAAAGGGCAATTATTTTGTATATAGATGGCTAATGGAAATATCTAGAGAGGGGCCTCCTTGACATGTATATAGATCAGCCCCCTAACCCAACTCAGATGAAAATACATGCATTGCATCTTGATCGGATTGGAATACCTGATTGGATCAGAAGCCCCCCATAGAACTATAGGGGAAAACTCCTCCTCTTATCCCAAAGTGATTCAAAAGGTTCCCTTGACATAGGTATGTCGTGCTTAGACATACCATTCACTCAAATGGAGTCTCTAGCTCTCTATCATCTCAAGATGAAAAATAATATGACACTTTATACACCTCAAAGAGTCATAGAGCAAAAAAAATTCCTTTTTGAGGTCTCCGTATTGTACTCATTATGCCAGACATTAAATGCACCTGAAATTGACCATATAAACTATCAAAATGAATTGAGATTCTTTACTATTTCGAGTGGAATTATTATACTTAAGATGTTGTTAGATTTCATTAGATAGAAAAAGTTCTATACTTTTAAAATCGTTAGACTTTGTTAGCGGGAAATAGTTCTTCAACATGGGAACCAAGAAAAGTTTGTTTATGACTCTCAAATTATTTCATGATGTAGTATTTCATTGTATTTTGTTCAAAGACCTCTTTTGATGTACTGTTGGGAGAGAAAGAGGAAATATTATATTTTAGATTTGTGGTTTGACGTGCTACGAAACAATTATAAGATGTTTTGATTATTGAGATTATGAATACACTTATTTGCCATTAAATTTAATCATTTGAATTTTTTGGTTGATTCATTGAGATATTACATTTCATATTGATGAAATTTTGAAATAGTTTTTCACAAAGTTCAATTGGTTGAAATTCATTCATCAAAAGATTAACTAGGTCCTATAATTCATTCATTGAATGATGTGAAATTTGAATATACCAACGTAAATCCTCTCCTTTTAAGCTTTTGGATAGTATCTTGGTAGTTTAATGAGTATTATATTAGCTATATTCATTACAGATGCTTCCTACATCCTCAACATGAACAGTGGGGTAAGTTGAACCATTATAAGAGATATATGGTCACATCCACCATATATCCATTGAAAAAATTGAAGGAACTAAGGGTTCATTTTGTAGACATTGCAAAACTATGTTCTACATAGGAGGTTGGGGTATCAGGGTCCCAAAGGAAACATATGTGTAAAAGAGGGATCAATAGGTCCTACAATGTCTATTGAAGGTTATAATGCTATTCATAATATTTGATTTTTTGATACGGGTCACGTTTTCATTAGTTATTGATCAAATATGGGCGATTTGATCCAACAACTTGACAAATACAAGATTATTATCTAGTGGTGGTGTTTGGCTAGTAGAGAAAAGAGTATTAGTGGTGTTGTTTGTTGGAGGATTTGAAGTATTGGTAAGAGATTCATTAGCAAGATTGTCAATAGGGTCGTTAGGCATTTTCAATAAAGGATTCGAAGATTTTGTATAAGAAGTTAGTTTCCTAGGAAATCTAGTTTTGGAAACTTAGACATGAGAGTCATATTTTATATAGATAAATAACTTTTTTCATGTTTTTTTGTTTATTATTTACAAATTATTGTTTTCCTATTGTCACATATAATTCAGTTCTATATTTATATTGGTATGAGAGATAAGTAAAATTTTAAAGGAATGTCCAACTAAAATTGAATGAAATTAGTGATGAATGAAAAATGTCTTCTTATACTTAGAAATTATTGATTTAGTATACTTTTTAAAAATAACTTTAAATGATATATTTTTCATCATATATATCACACCAATGATAAATAACAAGTCCATGCAACCCAAGCTATTTGGTAATAAAATTAAATTGATCTCAAAAATGTCATCCATGTAAAGTATACGGGACAAAATTGATACCAAATTAACACTTTTAACAACTTGATTTACCAACAAAGTAAATTTTTTATTATAGTGGTGAAGCTTTATATTATAGTGATTACATGTATGATTCAACTATTACATAAAATAAATTCAAGATACATTTACACATATTAATAGTTAGAATTTTCTATGAATGAACATGATGTAAAATATTTGGTATCATTAGCATTCTTTTTTTAAATCAAAACTACAAGTGTCGTTCTTCTTTTGTTCAGTTACATCATCCATACACTTTTGATGCTACATAGCAGAACTTCCATGTTGAAGCAAATTATCGCACTGAATTATTGACATCTTCTTTCTAGTCTTGCGGTTTATATATTGTACTTATACTAGTTTATAAAGTTCCAAAGGGGGTTTTCTATTTTATCCTTGTTTACCTTAATCCACGTGTGTATTTTTTGTATACCTTTTTTCATATTTTGGGTACTTTTCTCTCCCATCTCGTTTTGATACATATTATAGATTTTATGTATGATGCACTAATTTTAGTAGAAATTTGAAAATGTCATAACTTATGCTCTAGGTGTATGTTTGGGTAAGTTTTTAATAATCCATTTGTTTCGACAAGGTGAAGGCACCGGTTAACTAGTCCTGTCAGTTGGAGCACGTTTTGGGCCCGAAATCTACCATCTGGGGGCCTAAAATTAGGATTTATGTTGTAGTTCAATTTTTCCCTATTTAAGGGAATTAGTTAATTTTAGTCTCTTGAATGTATGGTAGGTTAGAAATTTGGAAATTCCTCTAATTTAGGCATTTAGAAGATATGTGGTAATTTTTGTGTCTGTAAAAATAAGTATGCATACTTACTAATAAACATGTGAACTTACTAAGAATAATAGGTTCTTGAAAACTATAAAAAAAAACTTTGCCATCTAGAGTAGATTTAGTCAAAGTTAGTTAGAGTTTGATGGCCAACTCGAGTTGTGAGTTGTTTTCCTATTTATGAAGTATTGTAATCCATGATTGAATAAAGAAGAAGAAGATTTATTCTCTTTTAGTTCAAGATATTTGTAGAGTAATGAGTATGTGTTAAAGTTGGCTACATTATCTGGTATTAGAGAAATTTCGAGTCTTGGTGAAGGAAAATTAAATAATTGCAGGAAGAGGAAGAGGGGGTGGAATTTCCCAGATGAATAGAAATATGCAAGATCTGCAAAGGCAAGTTGTTGCACTTGCTATAACTATAGCCTAGAGAGGAAATCAAGGTGGAGATGACACAAATGAAGATGAAGTAATTGAAGAGAAGGAAGCACAAGGACCACCCTTAGCTTTTGAAGAAAGGATGCTTCGAGAATTAGAAGGAAAGAATGATGAGATAAGAGTTGATGTTTTAGAATATGGAGGTAGCCTAAAACCAGAGGAGTTGGTCAACTGGTTGACTAGTATGGGAGTTTGTTTTGAGTGGAAGGCTATGTTAGAGGAAAATAAGGTAAAATTCACATGCACAAAATTAAAAGGTCATGCTATGTTATGGTGGGATCATCTACAAAAGGAGCAGTCAAGAAAGGGGAAAGAAAGGATTAGGACCTAGATTAAGATGGATAAGAAGCTAAAAGACAAATTTTTCCCTATGGATTATGCATAAACCCTTTTAAGGAGGTTTCAGAATCTCAGAGAGAACTTACAAACCATGCAAGAATACAAAGATGCTTTTTACAAGTTTTCAATTCATGTAGAGCATGAAGAAATTGAGGAACAAAAGGTTGTAAGGTATGCAAATTTTCTATTCAAGATGAGCTAAACATGCACAAGATCAAGAGCATGGAAGATTCCTATCAACTAGCTTTAAAGGCCGGAGAAAAATGAAGCCATCAAAGTTTTAGGAGATCACCTGGGATGAATAGGGGGCTTCATCATCATTTTAAGGATGAGATGGTTTCAGGCAAGGTAGAGGAGAAGAACCTCATTGGGTGGAAAAGCAAGAAGATACAAGACAAGATCTCCTAAATCAGAAAAGAAGTAGAGGATTTCTTAGGGGAAAAGGATATGCTGGCAGTAGAGGATGGGAGGCTCCACAAAGATCATTTGTGTACTAGAGCTATGGTGAAGAGGGGAATAGAGCATTTGAATTCCCACATTATTATATGCATGATAAGAGGCAAGAAGACCCTCTGAGAGTAAATCTTGTTGAAGATGAACAAGAAGAAGATGATAAGGACCTAGAAATTCCACCATATGTGGGAGAAAATTTGATGATCAAAAGGACAATGATTGCTCCAAGAAAGAATATCAAGCGGGATGCATGACTACGTACAAATATTTTCAGAACAAGATGCACTTTAGGAGGAAAGGCATATAATGTTATTATTGATGGTGGTAGTTGTGAGAACATGGTTTAAAATGAGATGGTTGAGAAACTAGGCCCGCTTTGTGAGAAGAATCCTAACCGTTAATGTATTGTATAGTTTAAGAAGGGTAATGACGTTACTATTGATAAGAGATGTTTAGTAAATTTTTCTATTGGGAAAATTTATTAGTATGAGATTTTGTGTGATGTTATTACTATGGATGCATGTCATATCCTACTAGGAAAACCATGGAAATTTGATACAAAAGTGATTCATGATGGGGGGAAGAATACGTATACGTTTTTGGAAGGATTGCACAAAAATAGTTTTGCTACCTCTTAAGAAAGAGGGAAAGGCTGAAAATATGTTTTTCTGCAAAATAATTTTTGAAGGAGGCAAAGAAAATTAGGTTTTTTATGTGCTAGTCACAAGTAAGGATGAAATTACAAGTGCACAAATACCAATAGAAGCAACAAAATTAATAGAATAATTTTATGATGTTATTCCCGACGAGCTACCAGATGGGTTACCACCCAAAAGAGATATCCAACACCATATTTATTTTATCCCAAAGTCTGCACTACCAAATCAAGCAGCTTATGGGATGAGCTTGACATTGCATGCAGAGTTGACTAAGCAAGTGATAGAGCTCGTGAGAAAGGGTGTATCAAGGGAGAGCATGAGTCCATGTGCAAATCTAGATTTATTAACTCCAAAGAAAGATGAAACATGAAGAATGTGCAAGGATAACAGAGAAATCAAAATGACAAGGCCAACTGGTGGAAAAATGCCCTCCCAGAACATATGGTGTTTGAACCAAATGACATTCCTGATGCAGATGAGGAGGTGGCTATTGTCCCTGATACTAATATTGAGAAATGACAGGTGGGAAATGACCCCTTTGCAAAAGACACCTGGGGATGAAGCAAAAGGTCCAGAAACATTGAACCAAATCTTTAGCGATGTGGTCCCCCCTGGTTCAAGCAATAATTATCAACCGATTAGACCTTGAGGTTCTTATTAGGAAATTTCTCTTGGATCATAGTTAGAAAAAGATTCCTTCTCTAGGAAAACTTCCTATGATAGTTCTCCAATGATCTCTTAGCTGTGCTGTTCTTCTGCTGTTTTTTGTTGTTGTTCTGTTGGTTTTTGGAACTTCTTTTGGTAGATTGGTTTCTTTTCTGCCGTGTGGGCCTTAAATGTTTAAATCTGGTTTGCAGAGCCTTGCTGTACAAGGGTATAGTCCCTTTCAAAAAACTATTTGTCAATAATTAAAAAAAAACAGAGAAATCAAAAAAATTACAATCAAGTATAGGTTCCCACTACCTCACCTTGATGATATGATGGATGTGCTTGCTAGATTTAAATATTTAAACAAGATTGATCTTCGAAGTGGTTACCATCAAATTCAGATCAAAGAAGGAGATGAGTAGAAAAAACCATTCAAGATAGGGAATGGATTATATGAGTGGTTGGTGATGCCATTCAGGTTATCTAATGCACCTAGCACTTTTATGAGGTTGATGAACATTGAATTGTGGTAGTATAATGGTAAGTTTTTTGTGGTTTATTTTGATGATATCTTTATTTTCAGTAAAACTAAAGAAGAAAATTTGAGGTATCTGAGGGTGATATTTAAAGTGCTAAGGAAAGAGAAGCTCTATGCAAATTCGAAGAAGTGCATGTTTATGCAAGAGAGTTTGGTATTTGTGGGTTTTATTATTTCAACAGATGGGGTACAAATGGACTCAGAAAAGATAAAGGAAATTGTTAAATGGCCTACCCCACAAAGTATAATAGAGGTATGAACCTTTCATAGTTTAGCAACATTTTACAGAAAGTGTATTAAATTTTTTAGCAGTATTGTAGCACCTATAGCAGATTACACAAAGGGAAGGGAGTTTTTGTGGAAAAAGGTAGCTAAGGTTAGCTTTCAGTTCTTGAAGAAGAAGGTGACAGAAGCACCTATTTTGGCACTACCATATTTTGATAAAGTGTTCGAGGTTGATTGTGACACCTCACATGTGGGTATTAGTGTTGTCCTAAGTCAAAGAGGAAATAAAATAGATTTCTTTAGTAAGAAATTGAATGAGGTAAGAAAGAAATACTCTACTTATGATTTGTAATTTTACGCAATTGTACAAGAACTAAGGCATTGGAGGCATTATTTAGTGCCTAAGGAGTTTGTGTTATTTACAGACCACATAGCCTTGAAGTATGTGAATACACAAAAGAATTTGAATAGTAGGCATGCAAAATGGGTATCATTTTTGCAGGGTTATAATTTTCTTCAAGAAAACAGAACCAAGTTACGGATGCATTGAGTAGGTGTGTGACTCTATTTACAACTATGGAGAATGAGGTGGTTGGTTTTGAAGCAATAATAGATTTGTATTTTTACAATTATGATTTTGAGGATATTGTTGAAAGGTTAAGTAGACCATTGTCAGGTAATGGAGAAAATTTCTAGGACAATTACATTTTACAGGATGGCTATCTATGAGGGATATTATAGTGAAAGATATGAATAGCAGAGGATTGGTTTGGCACTTTGGTAAGGATAAGACAATAGGATTGGTATAAGAGAAATACTATTGGAAAAAAATGAAAGAGATGTGGTAATATATGTGGAGAGGTATCAAATATTCCAAGTCTCGAAAGGCCATGCATAAAATACAATGTTGTATATGCCACTTCCTATTTCCAAAGGACTGTGGATAGATTTGAGTATGGATTTTGTTTTGGGATTACCAAAAACACAATGAGGTAATGACTCAATTATTGTGGTTGTTGATAATTTCTCTAAGATGGTTTATTTTATTACCTGTAAGAAAACTAGTGACGCTTCATGAATAATAGATTTGTTTTTTAGAGAATTTTTTAGGTTGCATGGTGTTCTGAAAACCATCACTTCAGATAGGGGCACAAGCTTCTGAATTCATTTCTGGAGGACTTTATGGAAGAAGTTTGGAACTAAAATACAGTTCAGGAGTGCCTATCATCCTTAGATTGACGAGAAAAAAAAGGTGGTAAATATGAGCTTGGGAACCCGTTAAGGTGCATAGTTAGGGAAAAGCCAAAGAAATGAGACTTAAAATTACCACAATCTGAGTTTGATTATAATAGCTTAGTAAATAGATCCACAGGAAAGTCTCCATTTTTTATTGTGTATGTGAGTAATCCAAATGGGGTGTTAGATTTGGTGTAGCTACCAATTGATGGCAGATGCAGTGATGATGTAGAAGCATTTATCGACCATATACAACAATTGCAGGAAGAAGTGCAAAAGAAGTTGCAGAATAGTAATGATAAGTATAAGGAAATAACATATGTGCACAGAAGGAAAAAGGTGTTTACTGTGGGTGAGTTGGTCATGGTATACCTTTGGAAGGAAAGGTTTCTAAAAGGAACCTATAACAAGTTGAAGTACAAGAAGATTGGTCCTTGCAAAATCGTGAAGAAGATAAATGATAATTCTTACGAGATAGAATTTCCAGGAAATTTTGATATTTCTCCAATGTTTAATGTTTTAGACTTATATTATTTTCATGGGGATGGTGAAGAAGGGGTGATATTGAAGAAGTAGTAGATTGGAGGAAACAAGTTTTGGTGAAAAAGAAGGAATAAGTGGATCACATTTTAGACAAGAAAACAGTAAACACGTGACATGGGAAATACAACAAATATTTGGTACATTGGAAGGGATTGGAACAATAGGAAAACACATGGGTCATAGAGTGGGAGATTAAGAAAATGGATGTAGATAAATGGTAGAAATTTGAAGAATACAACTTGCAGGAGCTGCATATTTTCAAGTAGGGAAGAATGATGCACTAATTTTAGTAGGAACTTGAAAAGCTCATAACTTGTGCTCCGAGTGTCCATTTTTTTTAAACCACCTGTTTTGACGAGGTGAATGCACTAGTCAATTTGTGTTGACAGTTGGAGCATGTTCTGGCACATTTTTGGGCCTGAAATTTGCCATATGGGGGCAAAAAATTAGGATTTATATTGTAGTTAAGTTTTTTCCTATTTTAGGGCATTGGTTAATTTTTGTCTCTTGAATGTATGGTGGGTTAGAAAGTTGAAAATTCCTCTAATTTAGGCATGTAGAAGATGTGTAGCAATTGTTTTTCTTGTATGAATAAGCATGTGAGCTTACTAAGAATAACAGGTTCTTGAAAACTGCTAACAGTAGCAAACTTCACCATCTAGAGTAGATTTAGTCAAAGGTTAGTTAGATTTTGATGGGCAACTCAAGTTGTGAGTTGTTTTCCTATTTATGAAGCATTGTAGTCCATGATTGAATAACGAAGAAGAATATTTATTCTCTTTTAGTTCAAGATATTTGCAGAGAAATGAGTATGTATTAAAGTTGGCTACATTAATGTATTTGCAAGATCTTTTATATATATTGATACTTATTTTAACATCTTGAAATCCTCCTTATATTGATATATTTTGGCGTATACATTGTATGTTTTTCAATGTTCATGTAGTGGATTCAATCTAGTCATATAGTTATTTTCTTTCACTCGACCACTCAATAGTATGGGGTAATTTGGTGTGATACTATTTTTAGTTGGTGGGTTTTATATGTTCATTTCTTATCCTTGGATCATTTTACTACGTACTATAGGTGGTTTTTAATATGAGTATACCACATATGTACAACTATTATTAAATATGAATACTTTTGTTATATTTCCGGATTCATTGAGCTCTAAGTTGAGGAAAAAATCTAGACTCAAAATTTAGACTTTGAAGGTTTCCCTTTCAGATGAAGGACTTGTTTTTCTCTTGGCCACTTAGCTTCGGATTGTCAGATAGGCAAGAAACAAGTTAAAATTAGAACTTCTTGGTGGAAGAATTCACTTCCTAGTCACTTCGTTGTTTACAGTCGCTTGGATAGTGATTCTAAAGAATATTCAAAGAACGAGGTCGATTAATCTTCTAAGAATGAGAAGGAAATTCCTTCCTCTACTCTAGTAGAAAAGGTTTCACTCCATTGTTCTGAATTGAATGTGGGAACTAGTTCCACTTCTCTTGTTTCAATAGAGTTTCAAACTCATGTGGATAAGGGGAATATTTAAATCATCGTCCTGATTCACAATAATGAAAATGTGAATGTGAACATCAGAGGTGGTTGGAATACAGTGAGAAAAAATAAGAAAGGGAAAATTGTTAAAGATTTCCTTAAGATGCATTTAAGATCCCATCGGAAGGTGTCTCAAGGATAAGTTAGTCTTCTGTTTACTCTTGTGTTTCGTTATGCTATTAGATTGGTTGGGATTTTGTTGTCCCTCTTTACCACTGGAAGAGGAAGCTTCATTCAATCCATTGATAAATATTTGTCTCCATTGGAACATGTTGTTACGGGTTAGGGTCCCTTCAACCCTATTTTAATATCTATAAAAGAATAGATTTTAACTATAATTATTGATTGTACAATTATATATATTTTTTAATTAGGTAAAAAGAGTGGTTTTTAAGGGGACCAAAAGACCACATTACAAAGTAACAATGTGTTATATAAAAGGAGATAAAGATAAAACAATGAGGATCAAGACAAATTGCCTTTACCAACAGCAAAGAGGACTGAAAAAAGGACATTTGTACAAACATCTGTAATAATTCGTTTGAAACAAATTAAAAAATCCAAAGATCAACCTAATGTATGAGATCTAAGAGTCATTTTAGAAGGGGCTGCAATTAACTTAGAAGAGTTTATTTTTTGTTTTCGACCACAGTCCATTCCTCCATGGATTCTTCAACTTCAGGATCATGGCCACATGGAAGAATAACCTCAATAGAATTAATGGGTCCAGATAAGGTTTTACGAAGGGAAAAAGGAGTGTTCTTCTCCTTTACTACCACAAGAGGGTCATGTGGGTGAGAATAAGAATGGATCTCTTGTGAAGTAGTCTCCTCAATAACATGGGTAGTATCCACCCTAGAGGGGGACTTTTCTGAAGTGGAATCATCATCCAGCTCAGTAGTGAGAGGTTGGAATAATGGAGAGAGAATAGAGATTAGATATATCTTATTATTCTATTAAAGATGAGAATGATGATACATATTTCTAGGTACATTGAAGAAACAAAATTCCCCTAAATGGATGGAGAAGATACAAAATAAAAAAAGAGAATAATGGAATAGATAACAACTAGTCTAATAATAAGATAACATACATAGACTATGCTAACATTCCCCCCTTTATTAAATTATTCTTGCAAATGTGACCCCTGAAAAGTTAAAATTTCACTTTTCCAAGAGATTTTGTTAGATAGTACTGGAGTTGAAGCTGAATGTGATGGTTTAAGACATGCTCTAAAATGAAATGACAATCAATCTCAATATGTTTTGTTTGCTCATGAAAACCTAGATTTTGCATGAGCTTTAACAAAATTTGATTATCACAACAGAGAATAGGTGACTATTTTTCAAGAATTCCAAGGTCATAAAAAATGCGACGTAACCATATCATTTCAAACTTAGCCCCTCGTGTGGCGCAATATTTTTTCGATGTGTATGAGTTTGAAATAACATTCTACTTCTTTCTTATCTACGAGATACGTCCAAATACAAGATTTAATATGTATCCTGTAGTTAAATTCTTGTCATCAACAGATTCGACATGGTCTGAGTTGACGTATCACTGTAAGAAGAATTGATCATTCTTATTATATTCTAGACCATAATGAGTTGTTCCTAGGACATATCTCAAAACATGCTTTGCTGCAGTCTAGTGACATTTCTTCAGCTCCTGCATGAACCTGAAAACATAGGTGACAACATATCATAAGTATTGTATAGTATATGTCAAGTAGATGAGTCCGCGAATAAATTTCCTATAGAGAGTAGCATCTACTTGAGGTGAACTCTGGAATCTTGAAAGTTGCAAACCTTTCACCATGGGAGTGGATATAGGTTTACAATCAAACATTTTGTAATTTTCCAAGAGTATCTTGGCTTAATTTATTTGGGAGACAAAAATGTGATACTCCTTTCTCCATATTCCCAAGCTAAGACAGTAATGTAGTAGCCCCAAATCTTTCATGTCGAAGGTTCTTTTGAGATCATTCTTCACAATATCAACCTGATCTTCTGAACTGCCAGTGATCACAAGATCATCTTCATTTACTACGAGAATGAAAATTTCCTTTCCTACCTTTTTTACATAAAAATTTGAATATGAGGGGCTATGAGTGAAGCCATGATGTAAAAGGTGATCATCAATCTTGATATCCCATGCCCTTGGAGCTTGTTTAAGTTCATATAGTGATTTGATGAGATGACATACTTTCTTAGGATGCTCTTCATCAACAAATCCTTCAGGTTGGGTCATGTACACTTCTTCTTTTAGATCACCATTTAGGAAAGAACTCTTGATGTCCATCTGTTGAAGTCTCCATCCTTTCTGTTATGCAAGAGTGTAAAAAATTCTGATGGTCTTGATCTTTGTAGTGGGTGCAAAGGTTTATTCATAGTCAATGCCCTCTTTCTAAGCATATGCTTTTGCTATAATTTATGATTTATGTTTGTCGATGCATCCATCTACATTATATTTAGTCTTGAAATCCCATTTGTAGTTCCCATGTCCGATTTTTCTTTAGTGAGTCAATTTATATATCCATGGCTTCCTTCCATTGAGATTGAATGAGTGCTTCACGAAAATTATCACGATCGGAGATATTGATCAGTGAAATCATAAGTGCAAATTTTACCTCATTTCTTGTTTAAATCCTTATTTTGACTCGAGATGATGTATCTCAAAGTTGTTGCAAATGTGAGTCTTGGATGTTTCTTTATACCCACTTAGGATGAGAACTTGGTTGCTTTTGAGAATAAATGTTTCATTTCCATGTGGATTGATGTGGAGTCACATTATCTAGTTTTCCAAGGTCAACAAATATCTCTCCTTGCAGAATTTATTTTCCTTGAGTAGTCTCTTCTAGCTCATTATCTGATTTGGAGACTAGTGGGTGAGAGTTGGTTGGAACCGGATCTTCTATTGATACTGATGAGTCAAAGGATGACTTGTCACAAACCATGTCTCAAATCTGATATATTTTCTTTGTCTCAGGATCCATGAGACTGATATGCCTTTGCAGCAGTTCTGTAGCCAAGTAGGATGCACAACAGTGTCTTTGGCTCAAATTTATTTCTCTTCTAAGCTGGGACATGCATGTATGTTGTGCAACCAAATACTCATAAATGATAAATTTATGGATTTCTACCACTCCATACCTCTTTTGGCTTTTTATTTTTTATAATCTTTGTCAATGTCCTGTAGAGAATATATAGAGTTGTATGTACTACTTCATCTCAATAGCATTATTCTAACTTTGTTGTTGATAGCATGTTGCAAGCCCTCTCCATCACTGTGCTATTGCGAAGCTCTACAATGCCATTCTATTGGGGCATGTAAGGAGAAGTCAAATTCTTCTTAATACCATGTTGGTTAAGAAATACCAAGAACTTATTTGATGTGAATTCCGCCCCTCGATCTGAGAAAAGTAGAAGAAGTGCTTGTCTAGTCTCTTTCACAACATGATGATATAAGTTCTTGAAATGTTGAAGAGCCTCACTTTTATTCTTCAACAAAAAAACCCACATCTTGTGAGAGTGGTCATCCATGAATATTTGGAAGTACTTGTATCCTAAAAATGAAGAAGACATGGGCCATTTAGATTGGTATGAACTACCTATAGATGATTCTTGGCATGAAAGATTCTTACCTAAAATGTATCCTTGTGTTGTTTTCCTACAAGACAACCAGGGTAACGAGGAAAGGTACTGGAAAATTTGGGAAGTCCATGAACCATTCCTTTTGAACTCATCTAATGTAATGAACTAGTTGACAAGTTTCCATATCTAAAATGCCAGAGTGCAGTAGAATGTATTGTTGATGCAAATAAAGATATTGCAGAAGATGAAATAGTATCTAAAGCAAATAACTTATCTATTATAATTGTTCTTGCAATAATCTTACCTTGTCACAAGATCAAACATGTTTTGATGCCTTTTTGGACAAGAATTTTACCTTCATGTCATGATTCAATAGATGAGTCACTGACATGAGGTTTCTAGTCAATCCAGGAACATATAGTACCTTTGTAATCATACATTTTCATGAATGCAAAGGAATGGTCACATTTTCAATTTCTTCTGCAACGTACTCTTTTTCATCTATTATGAAAACTTGATCATGAGTGGGTTGTTCATCTAGTGAATTAAACAAATCCTTGTCACTTGACATTTGCTTACTTGCACTAGAGTCTATCAACTAGAATCTATTCATGGGATGTGAAGTCTGAGATATGAGTACAAGGTTCTTACCAAAATGGGCTCCTTCTGATGTCTCCTCATCAGATTCATTATCTTGTTGAGCTACGAGATGTTCCTTGTGTAATCTCCAATAGGGACATCATTTGGACTTTTAAAATATTCATGCCCTGATCTGCTTGTTTGAGTTGAATACCCTTGTTTCAAGCTATTGTACAAGTAGTGATCAGTTTCGTGAGTGTTGGTTCTACAAATGTGACACCACCTCTTTGAATTTTGATATTTCATTTGTTGTTTTGGTTGCACTTGATTTGGATTCTCTGGGGGGCCCTTCTAATTCTTCTGGCCATGATTTGGCTTTGAGAATAGGGCTTTATCTAGAGTCTCATCTTGGGATGAATTGATGGCCTCTTCCTATTGTAATGAATTCACAAGTTTTTTGAATGCCATTATTTGTTTAGATACATTCAGTGTCATAACAAATACTTGGAATTTAGAAGGGAGTACTCTCAAGGTGATCAGTATGAGAATTTTTTCATCCACCGTTTCACTGAGTGCTAATAACTCTGATCTCAGCTCAGCCACACAATGTAAGAACTCAACTTTCTCATCTTAACTTATACGGAGGGTGTGCAACTTGGACTAAAGATGGAGGATCTTAGTTTGATTTGTTGCCTCATAAATGGTTGCCAACTTTTCCCATTCCTCCTTTGATTCCTTCACATTCTAAACATTCAGTTCCATATCGTCACTGATATTGAGCATTATCAACATTAATGGTTTGGGACTAGCCATCTCATGCTTCATTAATTCATCAGGGGTTATGGGAACGTGCACAGATCCAGTCAGGATGCCCCATAATCCTTCAAACTGAAGGATTGTCTAGATCATTGTTTTCTAAGCTGCAAAATTGGACCCTTTAAAAAACTAAGCATCAGAGAGAAGCAAATTCGAAGCAGATATTTTTAATAAAATAAAATAATAATAAAATAACATTTTTATTTATTTATTTATTTCAAGATATATTACAACTATAACTCACTTATGTAAAGTAATAGCTCATTGATTCTCTTGATACTTTCATGTTAAGAGATGAAGATGCTTGGTGGGATGTTCTTCTTTGTCTTCACAGTCGGCATTGTACACAGTTTCTAGCTCTTCTTGAAGTCACTTTTCTTGGCAGCTGACATTGAAAAGGAAATATTCAAGAATCCCTTTTCAAACTAGCTTGTTAAAGAATAATTACATATATTTTCAATCTAGTTGAGAAAGGAAAAATAGAATCTGGAGATTTCAGGAGCATCTCGACTATTTTCTTTGGTATGCAAGTTGATGTTATGGCTATGAGTAGCCTCGTTGATGTTTCAGATTTCAATAATCTCATTAATGTTACGGATTTCATCAGTTTCAGTCATCTTATTCACACTCATCATTCGACATTGGCTATTAGAGAGATGCTTCGATGCCTTGGTAGAGGATTCTTTGCCAAGTAATATATGGCCTCTTTTTTTATAAGTATTTGTGACTTTTAGGCTACACATGCAAAATTTTCCTCTCCTTGTGCTGCTCTGACTCTTCACGCATGTTATACTGGTAACACTGGTGCTAAGTTATGGAATTTGTCAAATAAATGATCAACAATTTGATGATGAAACTCCTCCAATTTGGTATTCTACACGTATGTTCTCTTTTTCTTTAATGCATGGGCTTAAACGGTCAGCAGCTTCAAGCCTCCAATGCAGTGGACTTCACGTAAGAAAGTTGTAATCTGAGTTGAAAACAGTACATGTGGTTTGATCTCTTTGCTAAAGACTCCTCTACACAATAGGTGAAATAAAAAAATTCCACACTACCAACTAGGTTATAGCTTCCAAGCAAGTCGTTGGAACTATTTTTTCTAACAGTAGATGTAATGTAAGCATACTAAACTCTAAGAAAGTGACAATGAATACAAGCATGTTATTTTGAATTCCACGCACTTTCTATTTATTTCCCATGTAGATCTTTTTCATTAGTTTCCACTCATTGAGAAGCCTGAGCAGCTTGAGGAGGAAGCCATGAAAGTTACCTTTCCATGCACACTTTTCTAGTCTATTCCTCCATGCACCATCAAGTAACACAGTCTATGTAGGAATACAAGAAATCCACGTAGGTGAAATATTAAAGAATTTTACTGTAGGCCAATGAAGTAATTTTGGTCAATTCCTCTAGAATTCTTCCACGCAGACCAATGATTCTTCATCCCATGTGTCCATGAGTCAAGGAAATCATTTCACAATGGTGAGATAGTTATTTTTTCTACCTCCACGCAGTGTTCTCCTTCCGTATGCTGAGAAACAAGTGGTTATGGGAACTTTTCCCAAGTTTATGCCTCTTTTCCACACTGAGTCTTCACCCTCCAATGTTTTAGAAGAATCACAATGCAACAATAATATTATTCTCCTTTCCACGCATCTGAGAACTGTATATTTTCCCTTATACCAGATTGAGAGGATAAAATAGATGGAGAGATAATAGAGATTAGATATCTCTTCTTATTCTACTAAAAAACAGAAGCACGATACATATTTATAGGTACATTGAATAAAAAATATTCCCCTAAATGGATTGAGAAGATATAAACAAAAAAGAGAGAATAATGGAATAGATAACAACTAGTCTAATAATAAGATAACATACGTAGACTATGCTAACAAGTAGGGGCATTAATGTTAAAGTGGGAAGGGAGAGAATCCTTCCACCATACTCTATTCACCTCTTTTTTACGTTTTGAATGTCCACAATCCTTCATCAAATGACCAGTAGAGAAACATCTATGACACTGGAATGCAAGTATTTTATAGTCCAGACGTTGAGTCCATAATCTATCACCAATTTGAAGGCTAATCTTGTCTGGGATATCCAATGAGACATTTGGATCTACTATAATTATTGTATAAGTAGTATGAAAGAAATCAATAGTAACATCATCTAATTTTACAAAATTCCCCAAAGTGTTCCCAATGGCTTCAAGGCATGGTTCATTCCAAAGTTGCAGTGGGAAGCCAGGAAGGTGAACCCAAATAGGAAGGAATTTAAAGGTATGTTTTGAAGGAATCAAAAGAAGGAAACCAAGGCTTAGGCATAAGCCTGTGATCCTCGAACACCCAATACAAATTATGAATATTACTACGGTTTTCACAAGAATCAAACACAACAATGAAAATATGTCTAGTATAGGGATGAATCGTAACCTTACCCTTTATTTTTAAATTCAAATTCTATACAATCCGCCCATTAAAATCAGAAAGCTTAGGCTAGAGGTGGTTGAATCGACAAATGAGACCCAATACACAATACTTTTTCTCCAAATCTCAAAAATTTTGGACCAGAGCCTCGTCAAATTTGAGAACATGGGTGCTGCAAGCATGAACCAATGGCAGCCATCTCCTAAGATCTTTAGCAGGGTCGTTAGACACCACGACAACAAAAGACGACCACCCATGGAGTATACCTATAGCAATAGAGTCACTTTGTTTCTCACGGTGCCCTGTAATCTCAAAGGCATTATGAAATTTCTCAGACCCTTCTCCAACAACACCATTATGAGAAGGAGAGGAACCATTACCAATAGGGCCGTTACAGCCTAAGGCAAAACCGCCGTTCTCCACCAGAGCTTCTTGCATATACCAACTCGATGCCATACCTATCTATTGCACTTCTGTTGTTATTTTCTTGCACATAACCCAGATTTGGGTTAATATTTTCCTTCTGCCCTCCTATAAGATCCTTCTGTCTATGCTAGCTACCAAATCCGATGCCTCCATTTCCAGAGCCACCACTCACATTAGGGCATAGGCTAAGGTTTCACAAAGTCGTTGTCTCCATCGCTAAAGAACACTTATTAATTATAATTAATGATACCATCTTTATATAATTATTTATATTATATACATAAAATTAATAAAATAATTTTCTTTGTAATAATTAATATATTTATATGAGCATATATCTAAAAGACATGTAAACTGACATTTACCCTCAATCTAGAGGTTTCTTCATTGTTGTGTTTGCTGAAACCCCTAATAAAGATATGATTTTTGGAAAAGTTTGAGATACTCAGTCCCACTTTTTGCTTATGAAACTTGGTTCCCTCTGTTTAATTTGATGATCGAAACCTTCTATGTCAAACTTGTTTGGGTTTGGTTGCCTTATTTTCCCCTCCATTTTTGGAGTGAAAATTGCTTATTGTCAATTGGGAATACGTTGGGTAAATTCTTGGCTATTGACCCAAAGATGTCGGCCTATGACTATACCACATATGCCCGCATATTGGTTGATTTGAATATTTCTGTTGATTTTCCCGCATCTATTGAGCCCAAAGAGGAGGAAAGAATCTGGACTCAAAATTTAGACTATGAAGGGTCCCCCTTCAGATGTAGAACATGTTTCTCTCTTGGTCACTTAACTTCCGATTGTCAGGTTGCGAGAAAATCTGTTAAGAGTAGAACCTCTTGGTGGAAGAATTCAGATCCTTGTCAATTAGTTGTTAAAGGTCCCTTGGATATTGATTCAGAGGAAGATTCATAGAGTGCGGATGATTTAGCTTCTAAGAATGACAAGGCCACTCCTCCTTTTCCCGTGGAAAAGGTTTCACTTGCTGGAAACACTCCCCATCCTCTTGTTTCAACGGAACACCAAGTTTGTGTGGATAAGGAGAACATTGAAATCATTATACCGGTTCACAATAATGAAAATGAAAATCCGAACATTGATGATGGCTGGACTACTGTGTGTCAAAAGAAGAAAGGGAAAAATGTAAATGATGCCCTTAAGATGCATTTAAGATCCCATGGGAAGGGGTCTCATGGATAAGTTTTTTTTCTTGTTTTACTGTTTGTTTGTATCCTTGTTGTGCCGCTGGAAGAGGATGGATCTACTTGATCCTCATTGATATATCTTTTTCTCCACATGTGACATGATTATGCTATATCGGGGTAGGGTCACCTCAACCCATTTTTACCTTTAATAAAAAAAAATCAGATTATAAAGCTCGAAATAAATTCTCAAACCTATGAATTATTATATGAAATAAAAAAATAAAAAATATAGAAGATAATTGATTGTTTTGTGGGCTGTTCTTTGGACCATATAAATGCCTCCACCACTTTACTGCCCATTCTTAGAGCAACAAGTTCACTTAAAAAAACTTCATAAAGCAGAATTAAACAAAATTCGTACAAACAATGCATTCGTTACGTAGCCATTAGTATATTGTAGCATAGAGATTGCAAACGTACAAAATGGCACTAGTACAAAATATCTGCTTGAAGCCGTTTACGGCGAGGAGACAGTTTGTTTTAAATAAAAAACTAAAAAAATATTATTCAATAATTTTATGCTTTTACAGTTCAAGAAATGAGATATATATTTTTTTGTTTGAATAAAACTGTCTGAAATTTTTGCTTATCGATGTTTCAGATCATAAGAAAAGCTCATGATCCATATCAGGATGAGTTAACTTGTGATGATGGATAATGAACAATGATGTGAAATGTCTAAGAAAAAATTCAGACAGTTTTATCCAAAAAAAACTTCATCTCAATATTATCATTTCTTAGAATATGAATGTAAAAACATACAAGAGAGTTATGGCACCTTTTGATATGTAGAATTACAACAGGACTGAAAGTATGGTAGTTAGTGGTATGTGTATGATAAACTTATTTTTTGGTCGAAGGTCAGATCATTTTATTTGGCCTTCGTAGATTTAATGTTAAAGTAGGAAGGATGTCCACCCGATATACTCTCCACAAAATTTAGTCCAGTCCTTGATAGACTCTGTTATGAACTTAAAATTTAATTAACATACTCTCATATTAATAATAATCCATAATCCATACACTTAATTTTTGAGCTATTTAAATACAAATATAGAAGTCGTATAGAGCATTTTAACTAATATAGAGATAAAAGCTCTAAAAAATAAATTATCAAAGATTTTCAAGTGCTCATTGGCAAGGTTCCATAATAAACATTATTAATATCCAGTGTTGTGTAAGTTAGGCTGGTTTGGCTGCACACGAAATTCAGGTGGATGAAGGGCCATGCCAAATGGATTTATACCTTCTTCTGCTTCACAAATTAACAAGTGCCCGCTTCCATTTTCATTTTCCATAACCTATACAGATGCATCAAAACCGCTTAAATTATGTCACATTATTTCTATGAAATAATCAATTTACCAATCAAACTACCATAAATTTTGAAAAATATAATGCAATATATTATGTATGTTACTCACTCCTTCATTGAGAAGAACCCATCGTTGTTCCAACCCAAGTACCTAAACATAAAACACAAACAAAATTTTATTCTTTATCTTTATGAAAACCAAATTAAATCTGGATAAAATTATACAGCTGCTCATAATAAGAGAGAGAGAGAGAGGATTTCATTGCTGTAAATCCTACCCTCTTTTTGGCTTGGCTCAACTGGTATTCCAAACGATCAACCTGCTTTACAAATCCTCATTTACTGTTAGCAACTTACAGAAAATGGTTATAATTGAAGAAATAATGTGTGTTGGAAAATGACCTTTCTGTCTCTAACTTTCTTAGCCGCTGCTTCAAGAGTTTGTTGCAGGTGATCGAGTTCCATTGGCGGCAGTAAGTGCAGATCCTCACCCTGCAGACGCCTATACACAACATTCTCTATAAAACAGAAATACCATTTTCGAGTAAAGTTATTATCTTGATAAAATTTACCTTAGTTTTCCATGGAGCTTCTCATTTTCCATTCTGTGTTTTCCATAATGACCCACCATATTCTGTGTTCATGATCACAGAAAACACACAGTAAAAGGAGTACAATCTATATGCATTCTGAAAAAAAGGAGTCCAACTTATCAGCATGAAACTGAAACTGGTGAAAAATTTTATACGAGAAAAATATATTGTAATAATATATTTACCTCATATTGATTTTGCCAAAGATTAACACCAGAAACTGTATCGTACCTCTCCAAAATTTCTTTCATGCTTTTTGAAGGTTCCATAACAAAATTAGTTAGTCACTTTGGGTTGGATAATTATATGGCAGGGTCAGCTAACAAAACATGTACATTAAAAATAATAATTAAAAAATATAAACAATATGAAAATTATGGTCTTAACAAGTGATCAAATTGATTGCCCCCCTCCTAGCCCTGTCAACGGTTTAAACCTGTTTTAGAAGTGCAATGAAAAAATTATTTGTAAATTATTATTATTATTTTTTGCATATGTTTGTTATTTAGAAAGGGAAAATTTAAAATCAATGTTTAAAATAAGGGTTAGAACTCAACATTAGATGTCATAATATATTAAAGTTTTTATTAGTGAGAATTAGTTTGACAACTATCTCATTGATATTAAATGACCCTATGTATATTTATTGGTTAATGTATGTATGAGTCCTAATAATTTATTTATTTATTTGACAACAATTGATGTCAATAAAATCAATGTGGTTGTGAACATTTACAATTTCATCACTCCATGAACACAAATAGTTATATGTTTTTCAATTTTGTTTACTTTCTCCTTTTATTATGTAAAGTAAGAAAAATATTTGCATTTCAATGACATCCGAGTTCATATATTTTAGTAGTACATTGGATTAATTAGTATTGTTGAATTATTGTGTGATTAATTATTTTTTCGTGTTAACAAGGAGCTGTTTTTTTTACTACAATAATTACAATGATCAAATGCAAGAACTCACTATGTTCTAGTATCTAACCCAACATTAAAAATCCAATGTTCACCAATCACATATTTCATATATTGCCTCTACAAATCTTGTTGATCATAGCTCCCCTAGAATGGTTGTATCAAATCCAAGGTCTAATGATTGATCATTTTTTCTTGTTACTCCCTATAAAAGGCTGGGTTAAATCTAGGGCCGCATGGGAGTGTATAGGCCAAATATCTTATAATGGTGTGCCACTTCCCATGCTCTCTTAGCTCTCTCTCATCAATACACGTTCATCCTCATTTATGGCTAGATTAATTCTGCCCATAACCATATATTCTTAAAAATAATTAATCAAATACATATACATGGCTTGCATCACCTAGCTTAAGTCCATAAACATGCTTTATGTTAATGTGAATAACAAAGATGAGTACTATCTCACACCTTATAAGATCATATTTTTTTCCTTTAACATCCCTTTGTAGTGTTGTATGACATCCCAATGAAATTGGTAGATATATTCTCTTACTTTTGGTAGAATTTTTGTATTTGAACTCAAAAATTTACTTTTATGTCAATCCTACCAATCTTAGGGTTTCAAATCTATATTATAAATGGATTTCCTAAAATAAAGTGTATACTTAATTTACTCATGTCAATTGAAGTGTAATTATGCTTTACTATTTGTAATAACAAAAGGTTTGGATGATTGTCCCTTCATGTTTGATCACTATTTAGAAGTCTTGAATTTGTGTTTGCAAGCTACATGATTTGAGTTTTTATTCTACTTAGTTATGTTTATGCATAGCAAAATTCTAAAAATCTTTTCAAAAGCTTCAAAATTTTATAAAAATTACTATTTAAAGTTCTTTGCCAAACACTCTAATTTAATGTTTAAGTGAAGACCACTATTATATAATTTTAATTACTATTAAAATCTAATAATAATATTTTTTTAGAATTTATTCAAAATAGTTAATAATTTAAGACAAAATGAAAATAAATTTACAAAACATTAGGCTAAGACAACCATACCATTTTTCGAGTTTACTACAAATCTATATTGTAAAAATGAGAAATTGTAATTATAGAAATTTGTAAAATTATACCCTAACAACATTTTATTAGGGAGATTGGAAGGGGTGGATTATGGTAAGAGGGAACTTAGTTCCATAAGAATCGTTTTCAGAAGAAATGAACACCTATTGAGAACACTTAAATAATCATTGAACTTATGAAAAACTGAACATTTACACTTACTGGACAATTAAGTTCACAATCATTTTCTACAATTAATTTAAACTCAATCTTCAATTTATTATTATATTTGTAAATTTTTTACAATAATAAACTAAAATTGACTTAACCAATCTTTCATTTTTCGTATTTCATCCATATCTTCTTTATTAACCCTAGCTTTACTAGAATGACCCGAATACAAATCAATTTTATAAAAAACCACTCTTAAGATTCAATTCCTAATTGTCTTTTAAAAATAAAATAAGCCTCCTATGTTGTCTTATGTGGTAAGAAGGTTGCATGAATGCTTTTCCTTTCCTCCTTATATGTGGTCCTCTCCGTAAGCCCAATGAATCTTTTCCTCTTGACTAAGTTTATGGAAATCTACCCACACTAATAATCTATAGCTACATGCCAATTCACATCATTACCCACTCTAAATAATGGTGTTTCGAAAACTCTAGCCGTGTGAGCCATGCGAATTTCTTATAATAAGCACTTAAAAGATGATATCAAGCATTTGATGGAAGTTTGTTTGAAAAAATAAATAATTAAATAAAAACATATTTTGGTTGGCAAGAGTTGTTCATGTTAGATATCAAGTAACGGTGGAAGAAATAATAAACATGTTGCTTTTCTCCCTTAAGTTGAAGGGATTTCTAATACAATTTTTTTTTTTTTTTGGTAAGTTGTAAAACATTTCCAAAAGTTTCATGTTTATTAAGTCTTTAAAAGACAATTTGTAACTGAATTATATTATAAAAAACATTTTTACATAAAAATATAAATATTTAATAATGTTGTAATAATAAAAGTAAGTTTTGTTGGGTCAGTGATTTTTATTATATATAATTAAATTTTTGTTTATAAAATTTGTTAATATTTTAAAATGTATTAAATTATAAAATATTTTAATTACATTTAATTTTAAATATTTATATTTTAATATTCAAATCAAAATTTATTTTATAATATTATTTAATTTTTCTATTCTACACCTTTTTTAATGACACAATTTTAATCTAGAATATTTTCTTACCTAATAATATTTAAAACAACCACACATACAAAACTAATGGATATTGTAAAAAGATTCCTGCATTAAATTTGATAAATACCATAGCTAAACCTCTTACATTACAAATTTATCTAGTTACAACTTCTTATATTATAAAAATATGTTTGAATAAAAATATAAATAATTAATAATGTTGTAATAATAAGAATTAAAAAACATGTTTGAATAAAAATATAGATATTTAATAATGTTGTAATAATAAGAGTAACCCAATTGCATATAATTAATTTTCCTTTTTATAAAATTTGTTAATATTTTAAAATGTATTAAATTATTAAATATTTTGATTAAATTTAATTCAAAATATTTATAAATAATTATATTTTAATAGTCAAATCACAATTTATTTTACACTATTATTTAAGTTTTCTATTTCTAATTTTTTTGTAACACATTTTTTAATAACACAATTTTAATCTAGAAAATTTTCGGAATAAAACCTTAATAATATTGTAAAAAAGATTCTTACATTTAATTTGATAGATACCATAACCAAACTTTGTACATGGGAATCCTAAAAAAAGGTCTTAGATGGGTTTTATACAACAAGAATAAGTACATCTATTAATTTGATAGATACCATAACCAAACCTTGTACATGGGAATCCTAAACAAAAGGTCCTAGATGGGTTTTCTACAACAAGAACAAGTACATCTAGAACCAGAACAAGTACAATATTATAATTAAAATTTAAGGCTGTATAGAATTTGTATGGATGTACTGTAACAAATTAACAAATTTTAAACACAATAGTTACGTAGGAAAACATATTATTGATACATAGATGCAGATCTAGATGCATAACTCAATTTGTTTTTGAAAAAAATAGTTAGATGGCAATATATATAGAGCTAAAATATAGAGGTACGTTTGAGGAAACTAAAATCAACTAACCTGGAGCTTGAATACTCGAAGAGTTTTCCAGTGTTGGAGAAAACCATGACACCAACTTGTGCATCACATAAAATAGAAAGCTCACTGGCTTTCTTGAACAGTCCTTTTCTTCGCTTGCAGAAGGTCACCTGCCTGTTGCTTTGGTCCTCTATAACTTTTATTTCAATCCTGCCTCTCCCCATTTTTCTTCCTTTCCTACTAAACAAGTCAGCGAAACCTAAAACTTGAAAACTAAAATGGATCTGAGCAAGAAAGAAAGAGGGGAGGGCAGACGCATTTTAAACACAGGTAAATAATTGACACTAGTAAAAGTTTTCTAGTTTAGGAATGAACGGTCTAAAGCTGTACTCTCCCAAAGTGGTAATGTGTAAGTAACAATCCATTGCTTCAGATCCAATTGAGGGGGTCCACTTGTCGGTAAACCTAGTCGTGGACCACATTCCAATAATCGAGGTATCTGTTATGGGTAAGGGTTGGATTGACTCTCTTTTAGGATGCATTTTTTCCCACTACTTAATATTAAAATTTGGGTGACTTGATTTGAGTGTCCTTGTTAATATAACAAATATGTTTTGATGGTGTTAAGTGTTAGAAAGATTACATATTTAAGTTTGTGGTAGTTGTACACACCTAATTTTGGTGCTAGTATGTGTATATTAATGTGTTTATTGTTTGTTTGTGTTTTTAGTTATTTTAATTATTATTTTATGTTAAGCTTTTCAAGGGTGTTTAATTATGTGACAAGTTTTTTAGGAATCTAAAATGGCCACCTACTCGAGAAATATGGAGCTCTGAGAGAACCTGACCTTTAAGGGTAGAGTTTTTGCATAAGTACAATTGGTCCTAGTACCATAATGCATCCCCCTTATGTAATTTTTTAATGAAGTGTTTGGAACTTGTTGGAGATTATGACTGAGAGTGTTGCTCTCTATGCCATTTTTCCATTCCGATCTTTGCTATTCTACACAATTTTCCTGTAATATGGACATAGCATATAACAAGGATTTTGTGGACTCATCTTTCCTAGATAGTGCATCAACTACCACATCAATTTAACTTTTTTGTAAATGATCTCAAAATCATATCCCAACATCTTAGTGACCTGATTTTGTAGTTCTCCATATGATAGTCTTTGCTAGATGAGACTTGTATTTCAAGTTTTCATGACTTTTCTTTAGATTGAACTGACGAGCCATAAGATACAGTCTCTATTGTTTAATTGCATGAAGGATAACCATCATTTCCATCTCATAAGTTGGTCTTGATAGGTTCCTACCTTTAAGTCAATGAATCTCAAATATAATGGTGCATCCTTTTGACATAAATACCTCACCTATGACACACACTAAAGCATCACATTCAACATTGAAGGTTTTGGAGAAATTTGGGGTAGCTAGAATTGAATTAGTACACATGGCCTTCTTTAGGGATTCAAATGAATGAGTTGTTTCCTCATTCTAATGAAATGAGTCTTTCTTTAATAATGTTGTGTATAGTGCAACAATTCTAACACAATTCTTCACAAATTGGCAAAAATAACCCATAATCCCTAAGAATCCTATGAGGTTTTTGAGGGTTTTAGGAATATGCCAATCCACCATGGCTTGGATCTTATGAGGTTCCACTTTTACACCTTCATGAGACACAACATGACCCAAGTATTCTATCTCACTTACCCCAAAAGCACACTTAGAGGGCTTAACATATAGGTGTTGTTGTTTAAGAGTGTCCAATACCTTATTGACATGATGTAAATGTTCCTCCCAAGTCTTACTATATATTAATTTATCATCAAAGAATGCCAAGATGAAATTCCTCAAAAATGAGAGAAAGATCGAATTCATCAAACTCTGAAAAATAGATGGTGCATTTGTAAGGTCAAAAGGAATTACTAGAAATTTATAGTGTCATAAATGGTATTTTATGAATATCTTCATGACTAATTATTATTTGATGGTAACTTTTTTCACTATGAAATGTACCCTTTGGAGAATGGTGTGATAACTCTCCTTTCAATTAACAAAATGGAAACAATCCTAGGTTGTGGGTGACATTAATTTTGGAGTGAGTTTGTAGAGAGGGTTAGTTCCCCTAGTGTAAAACCTAAAATATTTTTTTGTTTCTAAGGTTACTCTATTCTATCAAAACCAACAAGGAAAAGGGAGAAGGAAAGAAGAGGAAAACTGAAAAAGATGGTGATACACCAAATTTTTTTGAGGATCTTAGACTTATTGAAATCACACAAATGGACCATGGGAGCTATGCACACCTTACACTAACTACAAGGGACTATGACGAAGAAAAAATGTTTTATAGAAGGGTTCGGGGTTGAGTTGTGACAAGATAAAGAAATGATAACAAATGGATCCACAACAAAATCTTGCATACAACTTGTTAAACACAACATATAACCTGCAAATTGATACAAAACTACATGAAGTCATGCAAATTAAACTACTAAACCAAGGATAAACATGTATCACAAAGATAAACCACTTTAAAATAAAATATGCACTAAACACAGACTGTAGAAAAGTAAAAATATCTCTTATATTGCTCCGAGAGGTGGTATAAGCACAAACAATCACTCACGACCCTTACTTTCTCACTCAGAATACTAAATTACTCCAAAAACATGATGAAGAGGTCAAGATCATTTTTTACAATACATTATAGAGTTTTATCGAAAAATTGAGAGAGAGGAAAGAAGAAAAGCCCAAACATGTAAGTATGACTTGTAAAAATAGGAAAAAACATGTGTGGTGCTGCAAAAAAAAAAAAAATTTTGATTGAAGGGCATGTATTCTACTTTATTTTTTTTTCTTTTTCCCTAAAAATAGTCTCCATACTTTGTTTTTATCCAATTCCCAGCTCAAAATAAAATTTGCACTCCCAAAATAGAAAAATAGATTTTCCTCTATTTTTGCATGTTTTTTTATATTATTTAACCTTATAGATGATGAAACAAATTTCCCTCGTATGTTTTTATCTATTTTTACCTGTCCATACTTCGTTGCTGACAAACTATGCTAAAATAACATTTTGTGTTTAGATTTTTTTTTTCTTTTGTCATGGTTAAAATGGTTTTCCCCATTTTTAGATTCTCTAGTAATGATCTTTTACCTATTTATAACCTTCCCATGCTTTTACATACTCCAAATTTTCCTTTTGGATGGATTTAAGAGCTTAAAAATCAAATATGGGTCGTTTATGGGTTGCGCGATATTTTTTTTAATTTTTCTTTTTTGTGTGGATTTTTTCGAGGACTTTTCCTTTGTTGTGTGACTTTTTCTTGGGAATTTTTGTTTGTTCTACGGATTTTAACAGGGAATTTTTTTTTGCACGACTTTTTCCAGGGAATTTTTCCTTGGTTACTTCGTGGCCTGACACGGCTATTTTTCCATGCATGGAGGATTATGTTATTTAATCCCATGCCCATTTTTTTGTTGGTTTTGACAAATTTTCAAACATTCCTTCATACTCCAAGTCCCATGTTGTCATGCAAATGTGCAACAGGGAAATTGACAATTTCCAAGCACGGCAACTATACCCCTGTGTCGAAATTTTCATGGTTTATCATTCCTAAGCACCCCAAGTCAAATCTGCTAGTTTGGTAACCCTGTATTTGATGTAAAATTGGTACCATAGGTGATTTAGGAAAGTCTATTCATCCCCCCAGGTGATTTTAGGGAGTTCTGAAAAGATGCTATCTACAGGCAGCTGTGGGAAGGGCTATCACTGGCCTTCCCATGACTGGATCACCCCCCTGGAGCAGAACGAAAGGGAAAAATTCAACATGGAGGTGAATTGAAGACCTTATAAAATCATGGAAATTATTTTGGAAGGTTTGGGGAAGTTTTGAAAGACTTGGAGTAGTCTGAGTGAAAACAGGGTTCACAAGCCTAGGCAGTTCACAGGCCTAAAACAACTACTGGACTTCAGAAGAAGATTTTGGGAGCTCCGAATGGAGTTAGAAGTAAAAAAAAAAAATCAATGGAAATAGGATTCCAAGAGATACATTATGGTGAAATAATATTTTTCACAAAACCTTAGTGCATAGGATTTTTAGGCAGTTTTTACCAGGCATAAATGGTGTTTCAAATCACAAATATGATTTTTTCGGGATCAGATGGATGAATCAATACATACGACCCCCTCAATTGGATTAAAAATGACATTTTCAGTTAGGATAATATAAAATTTCATGAAAAAAATCCACCGAGAGCTCAAGCTATCTTCTTTCTAATTTGTCATCTCAAAGGTAGTTCAGGACTTAGTCATTTTTCGGGAGGACATGTGTCAGCGCTACGAGCCTAGTGGGATTTCATGTCCCCAACATCCCTAAGGTTAGGTACACCAACCCTTTAAAAATTTTCCCATCCCCCATGTGACCTCCATACTTGACAGTTCATCCCCCAGGTTCATTTTTGGAGCATCCATTCCTTGCCGTTGAATCAAGTGCCATGTGTTAGCTCCAGGACCACTGTGGAAACTGATGTCCCTTATGTCCCTGAGGTGAGGGAAATCAGACATGGAAAAATGTGCCTAACCCATATGGGAATTCTTTTGGTCACCCACGTGACCAACTTTCAACCCCCATGTGCATTTTTGGAGCATTCATTCCCTGTCGTCGGATCAAGTGCCACGTGTTAGCTCTAAGACCACTGTGGAAACTGATGTACCTTATGTCCCTGAGGTGAGGGACATTAGACATGTAAAAATGCACCCAGACCCTATGGGGAGTCTTTTGGACACCCACGTGATCGAATTTCAGCCCCCAGGTGCATTTTTCAAGCAAATCCCCTACTGTCGGATCGAGGACACATGACATCACTTTGACCACCATGGAAATTGATGTCCCTCACGTCCTTGAGGTCAGGAACATTAGGGAAAAATAAATGTGCCAAACCCCTCCATGTGTATTTCTTTGAAAATTTAAATCCAACACTTAGTTGTTTCTTCCCCCTCATTTCTCCTTCACAACTTCATACCTTGTCATGGCTCCGTGCACGATTGTCCAGATACCCGGTCCACCATTGTTGCTCCAAACTAGCTCCACCATGGCCACATAAACACGTAGTCCATGAAAATACATAGATTTTAGGGGAAGGAATGATCAAAAGTGCTGAAAAGATGAAGAACGGGAAGAAAATGATGGTTTTTTGCCAGATAATCATGAAGTCACCTGATCGAGAAATCTTCATATCTCACAAGATACACATCGGATCGAGGTTCCATTTTCTGCAGAATTCCAAAATTTTCAAGACAATCATGATGCAATAAACATGATGTCAAATGGTGCTTTGAATCATTTTCTCAAAAAAAAAGCCCACTTCGTGCATCGGCTCACATTCGTCAAATTTCCCATCATTCCGGCAATGGAAAAAAGTGAAAAACTTGCACACGAGTTCCAAATGAAAAATCTTTCACAATGAATTTTTTTTCATTGCAAATGGAGACAAAAACCAGACCTACAAATTTCAAGCTCCATTAATGGCCGCCATGGTAGCTCCGTGCCCGAAGCCACGACCAGGTGAAATTTTCAAAAATTATTTCCAGGCATTCTAGTGGGCAAAACTATGTGAAATTTGGAGTGTGTGATCGTAATGACAAGAGAAGTCCAAAAAATTATGTTTTGTCACAAATTGAGCACTAGAAACACACTTTCTAAAAATAGCAAGTTCTTATATATAGACTTGCTATGTTTGGAAAGTCATCATCAAAAGAAGCTGAGAAAAAGGAAACGGGCATTGAAGACCACGAGGAAGGCAAAATGAGTGTTTAGAGAAGAAAACATTGAAAATGACTACTTACTAAAAATAGTAAGTTTCTTATATAGATGCTTACTAAAAATAGTAAGTCACCCTAAAGAAGCAGCTAAGGCAAGGGTAAGGTGCACATGATTAAATGAGGGAGTTCATCACATCACAATGGTCGAGAAGAGGAAAAAATCAGCTCTCACTAAGTATAGTATATCATACGGAGGCTAGGAGTTGCGGTCATCAGTGGAACAGTTCACTCAACTTGGCAAGCATTCATGAGCTAATTTGAAGGAGATTCACAATGTGTAAGGGATTCGAAGATTCAGAGTTTCACTACATTTGGAGCTTTCCATCAATGAGGATCAATGGACTTCATCAGAAATGACATCTCCTCTTCTTCTTCTCTCTCTTTCTCTCTCCTCTTCTCCCTAACTTTCTCTCACTTTCTAATATTCTAATTTCACATTAGGATTGCACTTTTTCATGTGTCCTAATGTTCCTAATGTAATAAGTCACCTTTATGTTATAAAAAGGGACTTAAAGGTCTCCTAGTAAGTTGAAAAGTTTTAAGTTGTGCGAGGATATATGAAAAGGCATTGGGGGGTAGATGAAGAGTCATATTCTACTCTATAAATTGTAATGCCATTCCCATTTCAAAGGGTTGGTGATTGATCTTGTAAACTCAAGAGTGCATTGTACCTCGAGAAAGCAAAGGAGATAGCCATTTTTCTTCTACTTTCCTCTACTCTCAAATTTATTCCATTCTCACACTATGTACAACTTTTGTTTAAGCATCAATACAAGAATAAGGAGTTTCCAACTTTCTTTGACTAAGGGATTTCATGATACTTTCTGTTCATCAAATTCTATTTTGTCTTGTTGTCATTCACAGTGTTTTTTCCTCTTAATTTAATGCATGTGGTGAAGTTTCTAACTAGTGTATGTGTAAGAATTTGATTTTCTACCTGCAGCATTAGTTCTCCTACCTCTTTTTTCACTCCCTTTCCCACTTTCAGACAAATTCATCCCTAGCAAAATATTACTAGCTTTGCTGCATGGTCAGTGGAGTGCCCTTGTTAGATCCCTGGTCGAAAGGCCACCATAGAAATCCACATTTTATCACACATTCATATATGGTAGATGCACTGGTTAATTAGAGGAACTTAGATTCCCAGAGCGTTGGCAAGAAATTCACAAGTTTGTCCACCTGAAAAATTTTCTCGCTAACATCCCCGAAACACTGAAATTTCTGGTTTTTGAGTTCTTGGATTTACCATCCAAAATTTTCCATGTTTGAAACTTGAATAAGTTGTACAAATAAGGATGGGGGATTGTTTGGATAATAGTTGTTGACCAAATTTCCTTGTTCCTTCTCAGATTAGTGAATTAGTACTAAAGAAAATAAGTAACTCCAAATATGCAAGGGTTTAAGGTACCTTGAGATGGGATGACGATGTGAATGGGTAAAAAATGAGAGATCCTTCTCCGTGCAATGAGCTAAGTGACCTACAAACCAAGAGAAATCAATAGAGGATGAATTAGTAGATGGATGGGAGGGTTTCCTGAAAATTTTAGTCCCAAGCAGTAAGAGCTTCCTAGGATAGATGTCAACCCTCGTTTTGATAAAAGATAAGATAAAACCAAATATTGATAAATTGGATATAGCATAATTTAAACCAAAATGAAAACTGAAATGATAGATAGAAGATGGAAAATTCAAATAATATCTAAATGTATGTAATGTAAATCAAACTTGGGTGCTTTGACAATTACCCACGGCTATAGAGGGCTATTCAATCGCAACTGGGGTAGATCAACTAGATCAACAATGGAAAATGTAGATCTGAAGGCTCTGGAGGAAGATCCAAAACTAATGATGCACTGAGATGGAAAATAGGAACCTACAAAAGATCTGAAATATGACCTAATAGAAAGGATGTATGAAAAATATGAAAATTGATGGAAAATACAAGGAAGATTGATCAGGTCAATGGCGATTAGGTAGGGTTCACAGTGATTGGGGGTTGGAAGAACAAATATGAGATAATAGAGGGGAAAAATAATAAGATCTGAGAGTTGGATGACTGTGGAGGAAAAATGCGGATTCCTGGGGTTCTTAATGAAAGAAAGGAAAACAAAATGGAGGTTGGGTCGACAAAAACCAGACAAAGTCGATGACGACTAGGGATGATTTAGAATTGATGAGAATGGATGGACTAAAATGAAGACCTATAGATAAGAAACGGGGGCCTTAGAATGGCTAAGGAAGAGAACTCGTGATGACAAGTGAACCTACACAAGATTTGATGATGATGGCTACAAAAAGAGGGCCCAAATATGTAATGATAAAAAAAATTCAAATCTCCCAAAGATGGTCACAAGATCTCCAAAAGAGATTTAATATAACTATAGAAATTGTAAAGAAAGTGATAAATGAAATCAAGATCACAAGAAATCTCGAAGACTTGAAAATTGCATCATTGGAAAAGGAGAGGTAGGGTTAGCTTTATAGGATTGACGACGACCCAGATGGGTCACCAATGACTATAGGAAACCATTTATTTGGTCGGTGAGAAGATGATGAGCCCAAGAAAATGATCCCATAGGAGGTGGGATTAGGGTTTAGAAGAATTATGACGAATTAGGCGTGCTTAGGATGAGTAAATGCATAGGTGGAGTGTGGAAAATATTAATTGAAGAACATGAAGGGATGAAATCATTAAATGATGGCCAAGAAAGGATAAAATGAAGAATTTGGGAAAGATAAATAAATTAAATGAGGATTTGGGGCTAATTAAGGGAGATTAGGAATGATTAGGGAAGATTGATTAAATGGTGGGAAATAATGGTAAATGGGATAAATTAAATTTAGGAGGGAAAGGGAATTTAAAAGGAAAGAGAGGTATGTATGTAGAAAAGATGACAAAAAGCAAACATGGGGTGAGGGGTAATGATACCAAAAATTAGTCTCTACAAAAATAACCCGATCGAAGATCTAATTTTGTACAATAAATAACACCATGTAATTCATATAACAAATTTTCAATGAAAAAAATAAGATAATTATCTTTCACTACATATTTTTTGAGCTCCCTATAATTTGGACACACGTGCCAACCTTCATCCATATTTCTTACCATCATCACTAGAGAAGAGCAAACAATCTAACTATAGTGAATAATACCTTCTTCCATCATCTCTTGTACCATATTTTCAATCTCACTCTTTTGCAAATAATGATACCCATAAGGTCAAATGTTGGGTGGTTGGCTTTGTGCTACTAGTTGAGTAACATGATCATGATCTCTTTTGGGAGGTAATCCCTTTGACGTATCCCCATAAAAAAATGAGTTCTTATTAATGATTTCTTATATATATATGGTGGTATATTTCTCTTTGATGGTTGAACTTCTACTATTATTATTTTTGCCACAAACCCATCAACACCTTTCTTAATAAATTTTGCATTTGATGAGAACTTACCAACTATGGAGATTTTTCCTACATCCCTCGTAACTCAAAATTCTTCCCTTCAGAATGGAACCACTTGAAAAAATATTGGAATTTCATCTCAATGTTTTCCAATGTAGTAATCCATTGGAACCCTAAAATAATGTATGCACCCCATTTAAATTTCATATATGGGACCTTCTAGCAGGTAATCTCTCATAGATAGCTTAATCTTATGGATTTTTCTTGAACAACTAACTATACCACCATCTTACTTTATGACCTGAAACTATGGATATGGATGAATAAAGTATTTTAAGTGCAAAGACAACTTATGCTTGATGAAGTTATGAGTACTAAAAAATCCAATCAATACTGTCACCCTTTTTTAATTCATGAACACAACTACCTTAAGGGTTTGTGGGGTACTAATTTCAAAACTTGTATAGAAAGATATAGTTGGTTGAGATTCCTCAGCCACAATATTAGGAGCCCTTTCCTTTTAACTAGATTTTTCATCCACTTATTCCACATTCTCCACCTCAATGTAGATTAATTTATTCTCAACACATTTATGTACTTTACTCCATTTACCAATCACAACTATAACATATACCTTTTTCTTGTTTCTCTTCAATTTGTTCTGGATTCAACCGGGTAGGTTGAGTGGATAATAGTAATATGGTGCTATGATATCTAATGGTAGTGAAGTTATTCCTCTTCATGAAAAGGAAATTTTCCTCTTCCCTGCGTGTCATATTAATAGAATCAGAAATAGTGAGTGTATTAAACATTCATACTTCATGTTGGATGTGATCCTTGATAGCACCCTATAATAGATCACTAAAATTTTCATCTGTAATTATATCCACATGCAATGAAAAAATATGAAACTACTAAATATAAACATTTACTAACCATATTTAGCATAATTTTTATAATTGGCTAGAGTAATGCACATCTGCACTACTACTATAGTGTGTTTGTAGCTCTTTTGTAAAAAATGATCATGTAATATTAAGATCATTTTTTTTTTAGTACACAACCAATAATACCAATTGAATTGTTATTGTTCTAGCTACAAGGACGCTATTACTAGCTTCTACCCACTTGGAACTTGATGCAGATCAAAATACTTTTTCATTTGGTTGATGCAAGTAATCAAATCATTCCCATTGAACTTACACATTTCCATTTTTGGAATAATGTTACGCTACTAGCTATAAGATCCACCAAGTTATGTAGATTATTCCCCTTGGTTGGTGTGATTTGGATCTACTTACACATTGCTTGAGAAACTATTGGCATAAAGGAATGCACCCTTTGGGGAGTGGTGTGATGACTCCCATTCAAAATAAGAAAATAAAAACACTCATAAGATGTTGGTGACCTAAATTTAGAGTGATTATCTATAGAGGTCTACTTCCCTTAGAGTAACACCTAAAAACTAACTCTACTCTACTATTGTACAAAGGAAAGGAGGTAGGAACTAAGAAAAAGGTTGAAACAAAAAGTTAAAAAAAAGGTGATACACCAGAAAGTTTTAGTACCTCTACTTTATTGAGCATACACAAGAGGATTGAGGAAACCAACACATGTTACACAACTCATAATTTGACGTACTTCTACATAAGTGTTTCATAGAGAGGCTTAAAGTTATGAAAACACATAGAAGGGGAAACAAATGAATTTATATGGGATCAAATGGAAAAAATCCACTACTAAATCATGCATGAAATTTATGGAAACACATACTATGACCTAAAAATTAAAGTATACTTACATAAAGGCAAGGAAGCAGGACTGCAAATCAAGGATGAATAATTCTATCATGAGATAAAATTAGATATATCATAATTCTACACAATACATAGATAGTGAGAAAGTAAAAATAGTTCCTTTATTAATCCAAAAGGCACAAAAAGTACAAAAATAGAAAGGCTCAACCAAAAATAGCTATAGATATCTATTTTTAAATGAATATTCTCTCTCTCTCTCTCTCTCTCTCTCTCTCTCTCTCTCTCTCTCTCTCTCGCGTGTGTGTGTTTGCATGTGTGTGTGCATGTGTGTTTACATTTGCGTGTGTGTGCGTGTGTGCGTGCGTGTGTGTATGCGTGTGCTTGTGCGTGTGTGTGTGTGTGTGCATGTGTGTGTGCGTGTGCATGTGCGTTTGCGTGTGAATGTGTGTGTGTGTGTGTGTGTGTGTGTGTTGTGTGTTGTGTGTGTGTGTGTGTGTGTGTGTGTGTGTGTGTGGGGTGTGTGTGTTTGTGTGTGTGTGGTGTGTGTGTGTGTGTGTGTGTGTGTGTGTGTGTGCGTGTGCGTGCGCATGTGTGTGTGTGTGTGTGGTGTGTGTGTGTGTGTTTGTGTGCGTGCGCATAGTGGTGTGTGTGTGTGTGTGTGTGGTGTGTGTGTGATGTGTGTGTGTGTGTGTGTGTGTGTGTGTGTGTGTGTGTGTGTGTGTGTGTGTGTGTGTGTGTGTGTGTGTGTGTGTGTGTGTGCGCGTGCGTGTTCATGTATGTGTGTGCGTGTGTGTGTGCATGTGCATATGCGTGTGCAAGTGCATGTGCTTGTATGTGTGTGTGTAGGATAAAATAAAATTGTAGAGAGAAAAAGAAAAACATACACAATTTCATTGGTTTCATGTAGAATGACATAAGAGGTTACATGGTGTAGGAGGTCGCATGGTGTAGGAAGTCATTGGAGAACTTAGACTAGTCAAAATATCTTCAATAGTCCCTTTCAAATGTTCTCTTAATATAATAGCTAAATCTCCTTCACCTTTCCATTTCATGCTTGACTTCTTCTTTACTCCAACTTGATCTCCACTATAGACTTGACCGAAATCATATAACTAGATTTTAATTGAACAAGTCTAGTCCCAAGATGACTTATTTGACTGTTCCATCCATTTTCTGTGGTTCCTCTCATAGATCCTTTCCTTTCTCCATGGATTTAATATGATACATTATCTTCTCTCTATCTTCCACAACTTCTAATGTTCCTACTGTGACCCATATCCTTTCTTTGATCTCTATGGCTTTCAAAATCATCGGAGTGATCTATGAACTTTTTTAATTTATTTTTTGGATCTTCAGTCATACTTTTAATTTCCATGGCATCTTCTTGTACCATGAGTATTCTAATTTTTTACTTCTCCTTGAACCACCTTTTTCCACGGTGTCTTAATCCTTCACATAACTCCTTTTTATAAGAATTTTCCTTTGATATATCCATAGATAACTGCTCTTTCATTATGCGGGCTTCCTTTAATATACAAAATTTCCTTCATTCCATGAATTTTCCTTTGATCTATGGGTTTTCCTTCATTTCCTCGATTTTCCTCCATTTCATGGCTTTTCCTTCATTTTGTGGCATTTCCTTGGTTTCGTAGATCCTCATCTTCTACAATATACTGCATTTCCCCCTTCCATAAAACACTTAGTTTCCTTATTCTGCGGACTAATTTTATGTTGCCTCCTGAGTCTAAAACTTTGATTAATTCATTCAAAAAAGCATGGGTGCTTATTTGGATTATATGAGCCCATGTGAATTGAATGGGAATAAATGCTAGTCTTAATGCTTAAAAGAGTTTATCATATCCTTACTCATTGATTCAATCTCTATATTTATTTCACCCTTCACTACATTCAATCCATTGTCAAAACTTGTCCTCATTTCCACTTTTATTAAATTCAATTGATTACCTACCTAGGTGTACACAATCTTAAGGTCATCTCTATTCACTATGTTACTCAACTTGTCTTGAAGTTGGTTGACCATTTTTGATACCCCAAAAGATGAATATTCAAAATCCATATCTTCCTTATTTGGAATGTCTTGTCCCTTCCCTTGGCCTCTAGTTGATCTCCTAATCATGATGTAGGGTTTAGGTCTTGGTATACAAGCTTTATGGTAGGAATTTAGGTTTTTTTGTATAGTTATCGGTAAATTACAGAGAAAAATAGAGAATGAACCATTGCTAATTTTTAGAGAGATTTATGAAAATATAAGAAAATTATAAAAATTCCCAAAATAGAAGCCTATAGAGAAAATTTATCAAAAATAATAAATAGGTTATTGCTTTTTTTTATTAGAGGTAAAAAAGGGTTGAGGGGACCCTACCCCATATAAAATGTTACTAGTTCCTTACAAAGAGGCCAAGGGAATACCATTGAAGCCCAACCAAGAACCCAAAGCAACATGAGACAAACAACATAGAGATACAACCATAAAGGAAAGTATCCAAATAGAAAATAAACAGTGAAATGCCAAACAATGGCAGTAACGAGAAACTAACAGCAAAACAATAAAGAACTAACAGCAATAAACCAATATCCCATTTTCTACATCACTCTTTTATCAGGTCCCCCATAGAGTTCATACATCCATTCCATTCTTTGACAAGGGAGTCGATGGTAGCTTTCCAATACTTATAGTTTGGCTCATGGATCTCCACTTTGGGGCCTTTTCCTTCCTTTTCTCTTTCCTTAGCAAGTTCTATGGAATGAATCATCTCAACTGATAGCTCGAGATAGTGGATGGTGCTCTTAACATTGAGGAGATGGACATCACAAATATGGAAAACAACTTCTTTCATCTTCAACATATCCTTAGCCATCTCCAGACTTCTCTCATTGACATTCTTGAGCTGTTCACTAAGGACCAATGAAGATAAATTTTCCACTTTATCAATCAGTTCCTTCAGGACCATGGAAACCAGAATAATCCTATGTCTGTTAATATCTATATCAAGCCTATCATGCTCAAATTCACGCATGAAAGTATGAGACTTGACAACATAGTCCTGGGCAGTGAACAATTTAGTTTGGGTAGTTTTAAGAGCATACAGTATCTCAATGGCCTCCTCTAAATTATTGGAGTGTTTATCATCAACAGATTCTGGAGCTTCCTCGCTTGCCAACTCATCATTGTTATCCCCTTTAGTAGCTTCTTTGTCCTTACTAGAAACTGACAAGTCCGGATTCCCATCTTGGTTCTCACCCGAATTTAAAATCTCCACATCTGCAACTGGCTTAGGAGCCTCCTCTGCCTTGCTACGTTTGTTGATGACACCAAGACAAAGATTGGATCTGGTGTATTTCGCCATGGGTTTTCCAAATAGATCTTCAAAACTATCCTCCTTGGGCACCAAACATACAACAACAGAAGCCCCAAATTTATCATTTTTCCCCCAAAGGGGAGTTCCCAGCCTAAGAAGGGATTTAATGAGGCCTTGGTGCAGAGGTAAGGGGAAGGTACCTTTCTCAACCATTCCAATAGATTTCATAAGTGAAGTATACAGGAAGAAAGGGAAATTATAGGGCTTAACATTCTGGACGTGGCTCAACATGGGAAAATGGTAGCCATATATCACTCTATACTGTCCTTCTAAGGTAATGTATGACATAAAAAACTGAGAAACTTCATCAAAAGGATGGGAAAATTTCCCCGAGCATAACCATTATGAAGAGAGACAGGTGCTCCCTTACCTTGCATGAAGCATTCAATCTCCAGGTTGTAGTCTGATTTAGGTTTGTAGATGCATCTGCCTTCTAGAACAAGACCTGAGACTTTGGTAATAAGCTTAGGGGAAATGGTGAAGGAGAAATTGCTGACCCAAACATGGCCTTAATTCCATGTTTTCACCACATCTTCACTCAACTTCTCATTCTAGCCATCAAAGATATTGAAAAAGAGAAACATACCCAATTTTTTGAGCAGGGTCTCAGCCTCTATGGACATCTCCTGCCTCTTGCTAGGTTAAGTTCTTACTAAGCCACCCCCCATGCTTCTAATCCTATTCTTCTTTCTGTTATGAAAATAGTTACCTTCCCCGATCCTATCATCCCACTTCCAAAAAAAACATATCCAGCCTGTCCCCAAAATAAATAGGTTATTGTTACCCAAAATAACTTCTCTAGTTATTTGGATAGATTACATCCCCCATTCTGGCTCTAAAGGTTATACATTACAAGCTACGCACACTTCATTTATCTCCTTGGAAAATTTCCTTGGTGGCATTTCCTTGCATGCTCATACGTTCTCAGTTTCTCATCTGTGCTTTCCATCCTTCCTTTTCCTTTTCCTCTTTGTTCCATCCTCCCCTCACGCATGCACTCCTTGTGCACTCACATTATTCCAAGAATTTTATGCATCCTGTGCAAGTGCTCCCTAGACTTACTTCCCAAAATAAGCTAAGTCCCTAGCACTCTTTTACACCCCCACACATTACTTTTTAATAATTGTTCCTTGACCATACATTTATTCCTAAAGTATTTCTCCCAATTCTCCCATACACGTTACATTTCTACGTGCCCTTCCTCTATCTTCCTCCCATGCCTCACTCTTTCACACAAATGCCTTTGCACCTTATTTTATACTATTCCATACTACATGGCATCTATCAGACATTAAGTGTACTACATGTAACCAATCAAAGCATGATAGCTGGGACAAAATCCTAAAGATAAATCATTGATTGAAACGTGGTAGAAAACAACAAATTGGTTGCATAGTTAGGTGGTCCATTAAGTCAATTAGTGTGTGCCACATGTCATTGCATGTTAGAGAGACATGTAGACTTATTATAAATATAAATTTTGCTCCAGATTTCTGACACATGTGCATCTGGTCACATTCAAAAGATGATGATGTCGTCTAGAGTGCAGAATGTTCAAATTAAAACTTTCAACGAGATTCGGTAGGTGAGAAGCTTGAAAATGTCTATCATGCCATTAGTAAGTAGATCTAATTACTCAAATAACTTGATTTACTTCATATATCACCCCCTTTCTTCTCCAACATGCCAAACAAACATGGATAAGCACACTTGTCAAATCCTCAGGAAGATTTACAGGAGTTCATTACTGGTGGTTGATTTTCCAAATTGGATTTTCCCTCCTCTTTTATCTCATTGGTTCATTTATAAATGTAAGAGCTTGGCTAATTGAAAAGGGTTGGAAATTTTGGATACTTTTGTATTGTCTAAGGACTCCATATCTTTGCATTTTGAGTTGCAGACCTCCAGATTTGGTTCGTGTATGTGGATATCAGCCTTTAGATGCCATTATAATTGACTGTGCATACCAGGAAGTTATAGAAGCATCATTTTGTGGCTATTTTATTCCTTAACGTGTCTATATTCTTATTTCTTGCCTTCTGTTTACATTGTGTTCTTGTTGTGTCACTTAAAATCCTTTATAGCTCCATTTTTTGGTGTGTTTCATGAAATCGATCACATGAATGCATGTTTGGTATGTGCTATGCAAATGGAGCCTCCCTTTATGCTTCCTCCATTTTCATTAAAAATGGATAGTGTTCTTCGCACTTTTATGGTGTTATCACCTTCCCTAGTGTATTTTTCCATTTTCATGTCATCCTTCTATCCTTGGTCCCTTGGTTCGTTTAGCTTAGATTTCCATTTCAGCATTAGGATAACACTAGGATTAGAAATAGGTAGAGGAACCGAACTTATCCAGAGGTCTGTCTTGAGAACACAAGGTCCCACACTTTGAAAATATCCCATTGTTGACTCTAATAACTCAGTTCATTTAGATCTTAGCCATGGGCGTAAGTTTTAACTACCAATAGTTTCTGGCACACATGGTGGGACCAACATTGAAATATTATATTTCATCATTTCTAATTCTAGTGTATGACTTAGAAATTTCAAGCCTTTTGAGGCTCATTTTGACCCATCTGACGACTCGCAACACTTTCAGATATACTAATTTGTGCAGTCTTGAGTGTCTTTTACGAGAAGAGTGCATACAAGACAAAGTGAAGCAACTTAAGCTTCTTTTGAGTACCTCCAGCTATCTCTGAGCATAGTACATAGTAATACAACTACACATGGTGTACATATCTCCCATCTCCAGTGCCGCGCACACATTCCAATCCTCCTCAAAACATACCTACACACCTTTCCATGGCGTTAAAACCACCACCTCCTCCTTGAAACTTTTCCAACTTCACTGGTGGAAGCCCGCTCAATCACAATGCTCAACATGATATGTCAGCATCCACGCTAAAGAGTATTCCATACATCATGAGATAAAATCAAGTCACCCTTATTGATCATATCCAAGATATAGAAAACGTGTGATCTTTCTATCTAATCATGCATGATGATGTAGTAGTCAGGTTGCATATAGCCTCATTCAAAATAAAAGTGCTCCATTGGTACCATGGCCTGATACATGCATCTATTTCAACCTAGGATGAGCTTGGAACAACTCTATGCAATTATTTTGAAGACAAATCAGATCACCTATATTTTTTGGAACAATTGAATAAAACATAGAGGGTGCCCAATGAGTGAATTATTGATTTCAATATCACGTTCTAGAAGAATTGGGATATAATTCCTCAAAAAGTAATGCCTATAGCCCAACATTCTTTCCTATATTATTTAAATTATTTGAATAGTGTCATATCATTAATTATTCAATCCATGGGAGGAAGAACCTTTCATGTTGTTTACAACATTGTTATAAGGAGATAGAAGAGTCTCATCCAAGTGGGAAAGTTGGATCCTAGACTGCTCTTGCCCTTATTTCTACAACATTGTTATAAGGGTAGACAATAGTCACATCCAAGTAGGAAATTTGGCTCCTAGACCACCCACATCCTTATTCCTAGAAATGTCTCTAGCGCCCTATCCTTCTTTTTCTCTTGTTCCGGTGTAGAACGTACAACTAGTTACATCTACTTCCTACCCTCCCATGCAACAGAAAGAACATGAAGTTTGTGATTAGAAACCTATCCAATAAGGTCATATCTTTGGAAAAGTCAGTAGATGTGCAAGCCATCATGAAAATAATTACTAATTACCGAACGCATAACTAGAAAAATCAAGTTTGGTAGAATCAATATGGAAACTAGAGATATGGGTAGAACTAGCAAAATGATAGATGACATGTTAACACGCACCTTCCCTTTCATGTTGTTCCTCCAATAAAACCTCTCTGAGCACCCAACACAAGTCAAGAAGTTGTTCTAGTTTAGAATCATATGGCTCAAGAGTCTAAATTTTTTTTTCCTTGCAACATGCCTCAAAGCCAGTATCACTATGCTAATGTTGTGTGCACATAAGCCTACATGATCCAGAATGATTCTAACTATGAACATTCCATAAGTTCAAGTGATCCTCAGAATCAAGAAAACCTAGAAGCCCCTTCTACGGAAAATTTGATATTATTTTGTGCTGAGGAATTTTATTAAATCAATCAAGTTGTAGATGATGCAAAATAACCGCTCACCTAGGTTTCCTATAATATAGGGTATAAAAAGAGGATGCTCGAATTTGGAGCGCAAGTCTTTATTCCTGCAACATAGGTTGATCCTCAAAAGAAAATAGATACATCTAAGGAATCCAGTAGTAAAGGAGCACATGATAATATGTGCGAGGGTCCACGCAATTCTCCTTCTTAAGCATCATGCACCCCTACCTTGGTAAGTTAAGCCTCTGCACCAACTCAAGCTTCTACTTATGTTCCTAAACAATCAAGGAGAGATGTTGATGTGCCCCAGATGCACAAGTTATTGGGGTTTCCATTCAAAAGTATGGACCAAATGAATAATAAAAATATAAATTTCACAATGTGGGATGCCCTAACCATTCCATCTCACAACGACCTATTGTATGAAGCTCTAGCCCAAGTTCTACCCACTAATCAAATTGTTCACAACTCGGGTGTTGCTGTCAATATCTACGAAGAAGAGAAGAAGAAAGTAACGAAGGTCATCAAAATCCCACCCTTTTATATGTCCTTTTTCATAGGTAAACATCTCATCCATAATTTTATGATAGACATAGGTGTTAGTACTTTGGTCATGCCTAAGAAAATTGTTGATGTCCTAGGTCTGAAGTACAACCCCATTGACAAAGGATTCCTTCAAATTGATAGCTCAATTGTTACCACTCTAGGATCATCCAGGATCTTTAGTTGACCCTTAATGCATGTCCAAGTCTCACAATAACTCAATATGTGTCAGTCATTGACCTGCCTCCTTTGTTATCCCTTTGTCTATCTATAGATTTTACTACAAAAGTGTGTGGTTAATTTTCTTCTCATTAGTCCCACATGTTACTCAAGACAAGGTATGGTACCCAATTTACCATAAAATATTATCCAATATTCTCCTATAATGTAGATTCATATGACCTATATCCTCTTCAAGCCAATTACATAATTCAAAAAGAAAAAGTTTCAGTTTCTGAAGACCAACATGTTCCACCTCATGTACTAGATTTAGTGCTAGATTAGTCGGAAGAAAGACACCATAAATTTGATCCAAATTATGAGGAACTTGAAGAATTTGAAAATAATCCTGAGATATATTTCATCCTTGAAGAATAAATTGTGCTACCACGTGCGCTCAAACAAAATGAAGAAAACGCAGGTTTGTGGAAGTTATGCTTTAATGGATCTCGGAGCAGAAATGACATGAGCACATGTGTTGTTCTCATTTCTCCCAAGGATGAAAATTTATTATTCATGCACAATTTTTATTTCACATGTTCCAACAACATTGCAGAATATGAGGCACTGGTGCATAGTATTTTGATTGCAGAGAAGAAATGGATTGAGGCACTGCAGATCTTTTGGGACACAGAAATGGTTATCCACCAGGTCACTAACAAGTGCGCAAAAAAGAATAAACTTCTAAAATATTACAAACATAGAGTTTTGGATCTCCTTGAGAGATTTTATGCTTTGAATCTATAGGTGGGGCCAAGGAAAATCATTAAATAAGATGATCAGGTGGCCATGCTTGGCTTGCAGTTATCCCCAACTAAGTGACTTTGTCAAAGGAAACACACATCACATCAAAATGGTGATTAGGTCATCCATTCTAGGAAATAATACCAACTTGAAAATGTTTAATAGTGATGCATAGATCATCCAGTTCATACATAATGAAGTTGAGTTCTCATCAAGCATGCAAGCTAACTTGCATGACATCTTTGGTGACCAGGGGATTTTGTTAAAGAAAAACAAGTTACCAAAAGGGCTGATAACCTTAGAGATAATATTTATCCCTAATAATGAGTTCAAGGGTGAAGAAAATATTATGCATTCAGTGCAAGAATTATTTTCCCCAGTCACTATTGTATGTGGAAATGAGTTTCTACTCAGTAAAGTTTGCACACGTGATGAAAAGTAGGCCTTCATCTCTCTCTTCAAAAAATATACTGATATATTTTCATGGAAATATGAATACCTTCAAGGTTGTTATACAAGTTTTTTTCAACACTCAATTGACCTTGATCTTGGTATTAAGCTCATCAGACAAAATCAACGGCTAGTCAATCCGAAGATAGAGCCCCTCATGAGGAAAAAGTTGTCTAAACTCATTAAGGAGAAGATAATTTTTCGTATCAAATACTTTACCTGGGTCATGAATCTAGTTTCAGTGTGCAAGAAGAACAGTGAAATTAGACTCTACATTGATTTTAGAGATATAGACAAGGCATACCTCAAGGACCATTACCACTTGCCTTCTATATAGAAAATTTTGAAGATTGTGGCTGGTGTACAAAGGTTCTCAATGCTAGATGGATATTCTAGTTTTAATCAAATCTTGGTTAAAGAATAAGATCAATACAAAATAGTGTTTATGACCAAGTGTGGAACATATGCATATTTGAAGATTCTCTTTGGTCTTTCAAATGAAGGCCTGAAATGCCAGCGTGCTATGGATATTTCCTTCAAAGGTTAAATAAATGAGTTCATCTTGGTTTACCTAGATGACATAAAAATCTTCATGAAGTAAAGTGCGGATCACATGGCACATCTAGAGAAAGTCTTTGAGAGATGTAGAAAGTTTGGGGTTATCTCTTAACCCCAAGAAGTGCAATTTTTCTATGGTGCATAGGGAAAGCTACTAGACCATTTTGTTTCAAAGCATGGCATCAAAATTGATCTTGAGTGTGTTTTATGTTATCCTAGCTCTTTCCCTATCAGCGCACAAGAAATCCTTACGGTCCTTCCTTGGAAAGATCAATTTCGTTGGGTGCTTCATTCCCAACTTTGTAAAACTGGTAAGGCCCAAGACTTTGATGCTCAAAAAGGACATAGCCTTCATGTGGAAAACAAAAGGAAGAGAGAGTTTCAAGAAGATCAAGAAATAAATTTCATGCATGTCAACACTCATCAACCTAGATTACTCAAAGGATTTTATCCTTTATGCTTATGGTGATTATACAAGTGTTGCTATTGTCCTGACATAGGAAAATGAACAAGGAATAGAGAAGCCAGTGGCTTTCTTTAGTCAAACACTGAAGGATTATGAATTAAAATATAGTCACATGGAAAAATAATTCTATGCCATCATGTGCACACTCAAAAAGTTAAAAATCATGCTCACCACAAATCATATCAAGGTGCTAGTTTCTGCACTTTAATTGTTAGAGACTTCATCATGGGAGCATAAAATTACGTGAGAAGAGAGACAAGATGGGGTGATCAATATCATGGAGTATGATGTGACTATCAAATACAAAATGACTAGTTTAGAGGTAGTGTGCTCTACAGGAACAACTTCTCGAGGATGTACAGAATGAACCCGAGACTTCATTGTTTTATGGATGAATATATCACAGTGTGTAGAAAATGAAAAAGAATGAACCTCCATGGTGCATGTGACAACTGGATGAAGGATATGATCAAATTCATTTCTAAGGACACATACCCTCGTCATTTAAACAAGGAAAAGACAAGACATCTAAGGCTACAATCTATCTCACATGTGCTGATTAATGGTCTTCCATTCAAGAATAATCTTGATGGTATGTTGTTAAGGTGTATTGAAAACACACAGACTGAAAATGTGTTATCATAATTTCATGATGGATTCTATGGTGGACACCTCTCTGCCAAGATGAAAATGATGAATATCATTAAGGAAATATAATTTGTACTTTCCCTGTTCACAAGTGGGTCAGAAGCTGTAGAGATTGTGCTTTCTTCACAGGAAAGAAGAAATTGGCAGTTCTTCCCATCAAACCAATCCAATTGTATTATCCTTTTGCACAATGGTGTCTTGACTTCATAGGCATGATAAACCTTCCTTCAAACACTAGACATAAGTGGGTGTTGAAAGATACATACTAGTTTACTAAATCGACAGAGGTTGTCACGCTTAAGGAATCAACTGAGTCAATCATTCTAGAATTTCTTGAGGGAATTTTAATAAGGTTTGATGTTCCTCAAACCATTATCTCTGATAATGAAAAGACCTTCCTTGGTACCAAGATTTCTGACTTGGGCATGCTTAATACAGGGCATATACTTTAAGACTTCTTCCAACTATTATCCTCATGGGGCAATGGTCTGGTAGAATAAACAAACAAGAGTATGATTAGAATCATGAAGCGAGACAATGAATATCAGCCAGAAGTAGTGGCATACAAAATTCTCATGCACACTTTGGGAAAATAAAATTATGGTGAAGAAGGCAATAGGTGCTCCACCTTAAAAAATTGTCCTATGGCAATAAGGCAAGCTAGGAAAATACTCCCCTTATCTCTTGAGCCGATTTACTTTACTAGAACTTTCCCAGCAGTTAGATTTTGAGGGCGTGAACTAGAGAAAAACTAAAATGGCATAGAGCTAGTTGAACTTGAAGAACTCAAAAACTCTTCCATGATCAAGCTAGAGCAACATCAACAATCAACAAAGCAGTGGTTTGGACAGGAAAGGATATGCCTTAATCTTTTCAAAGTTGGGGACTTGGACTTAAAATGGGATGCTCGTTAGAGCCAAAACTAGGTGCACCATTCAAATTTTTATGCACTTTAGAGTGGCCCATATGCTATCAGTTCTTGTACAAAGTATAAATCCTTCGAGTTAACTACACCTGATGGAGATGCACAATCAATCCCACTTAATGGGATTTATCTTAAACCCTTCCAATAAATTTGATGAATCATTTTGTATATATTAGATTAGTATATATTCCTCCAATTGCTTTACACACAAATTATATTGTTTATACATAATTCATTCTTTTCATGTCCTTCTTACGCATGATCATTTTTTGCTTCTAGGATGCCATTCATTTTCTAATAGTTTTAAGTAGTTTTGCATGGTTCAAAACATAGTTTAGATATTTTTCTTTAAGTGAATTCAAGGGGCAGATCTTCAAGGTTATAGATCATAATATCATGATTACATAAGAAGACTCCATACTTGATGCATAATGTAGGCTACTGATCTACTTCATCTAGCAGGAAAATGGCCCTGAAAGTCACAAAACCTATTATACAAAATATCTCTCCTAATTATTTAGACAAATTATATCGCCATTCTGGCTCTAAAGGTTACAGATTGCATAGGTTACACGCACTCCAGTTATCCCCTTGAGCACATTTCCATGGTGGAATTTCCTATCACGTACTCATACGTGATCTACTTATCTTCTTATGTTTTTTCCATCCTTTTATTTTCCTTTTCATCTTTGTTTCATCCTCCACTTGCACGACACTCCTTACACACTCACCTTCTTCCCAATATTTCACTACACCCTACGTCTGCAACGTTCCCTAAAATTTCTTCCTAAAATAAGATAAGTCCCTGGAACTCTCACATGCCCCTGCACATTACTTTGTAATAATTGTGCACATTGACCATCCAGGTCCTTCCTTAGGTATTATCTCCCCATTTCTTATGCACCCATGTCACTTTTACGTGTGCACCATTCCTCTGTCTTCCTCTTGTGATTTTCAATCTCTTCCATGTGGATGCCTTTGAAACTTCTTTTGTGTTCTTTCCATTCCATGTGGCATCTATCAGACATTGATTGTTATTATACGCAACCAATCAAAGAGAGCCAGTTAGGCACCAAAATCCTGAATGATAAATCATTGATTGACATGTGGCAGAAATTGACATAGTGGTTACATAGTTTCTTCGGTCCAACTTTTCAATTAACCAGTGCATGCACCACATGTAATTACATGCCATGTTAAGTCAGATATGACATCTTCTGAATAGCCATAAATTCTTGCTCCATAGCTCTAACACATGTGTGCACCCAGTATCATTTGAAAGTGGCTAATGTTGTCTATAGTATAAGAATGTTTGAACTTCAACTTTTAATGATATATTGGTAGGTGAGAAGACTGGAAAAGCATATATCACACCATTAATGAAGTAAATTTGATTTCTCTAACCACCTGATTTGACTATCAGATCTCACCCCCTTTTCTTCTCCAACACATGCCTAACATAGACATGGACAAGTGCACTTTGTCAAATCCGTAGGTAGATTTATCAGGGCATTCATTGCTGGTGGTTGAGTTTTCAAATCTAGTTTTTCCTCCTTCCTCATATTTTCTCTCATCGATTCAACTAAAAATGTAAGAGCTTGGCTCATTGTAAAGGTTTAGACATTTTGGATCCTTTAGTATTTTCTAAGGACTCCATATCTTTTCATTTTGAGTTTCTGACCTCTAGATCTGTGTTTGTGTATGTGGATATCATTCTTCAAATGCCATTGTAATCAACTGGGCATACTCTGGAAGTAATAGAAAGCATAGTTTTGTGGTTATTCTCTATCCATTAACATGTTTATATTCTTCTTTATTTACCTTCTTGTTTACATCATGTGTTCTTTTTTTGTCACTTTAAATCCTTTTGCAGTTGCATCTTTTGGTTGTGTTTCATGAAACTAATCACGTGAATGCATGTTTGGTCTTTTCTATGCCTTCCTAGCCTCCCTTTATGCTTCCTTCTTTGTTTTCACTCAAAATAGATAGTGTTCATCCCACTTTTTCTAGTTCCATCGTCTTCCTTACTGTAGTTTTCATTTATGTTATCCTTCTATCCATGGTCCCTTAGCTTGTTTAGCTTAGATTTCCATTTCAGCATTAAGAGTTATAGTTGCAATAGAAATAGGTAGAGGAGCCTGCCTTTCTGGAGGTCTATCTCAAGCATGTAAGGTCCCACACTTGGAGACAGTCCCATTGTTGACTCAAACAACTGGGTTCATCCAGATCTGAGCCACAGTTGCAAGTTTGACAACCAATAGTTATAAATTGCAAAATATTATCCAACATATCTTGAAATTTAGGGAACTACTTACTTGTTTGATTTCAATTTAGTCAAAAAATTACATAAAAATTAGCCAACATTTTGAATATATAGCCAAATGTTGAAAATTAAGGTTTTGACCTAAACCTGGCCTTAGATGAAATATCTAATACAACTTGTAATGAAATTATTTAGATAAAGCTAAATGTAGACACTTATTTCCATGTCACACCCCTTACACTCTCATTAAGAAATCAAAAAAATATATCTTATTAGCCTAAATCATGAATTACCCTCATAAAATCACATTTACCTTCCGTAAAACCTATCTATCGATCTTATTTACTAACCCTAAACCTCCCTAACCATATACAACTCATCCTAACATTTTTATCCTAACATCATAACCCCTTAAACCACTTTAATCTCTATGTTACCTCTTCTAATCACACCCAAACCTGAGAATCCTCATTTGGAAGTGGTTAAAGCTACAATCATCCTATTTTACCTATATTTATCATATCGTCGGTGACTTTAACAAAATTTCTAGAGATTATAAATTGATAACCAAAATATTTATTTAAGGATCTTGGGTAACTCTTAGAGAAGCTCTGTTGTATTCACCATCAAAATGAAACCAATATGAGCATCTAGACCCAGTCAACAAATCAATCAAGAACCAACAACGTTCACAAACCTCTGTAAGGTTGTCTCAATTTTTGTCCTTTTGTTTGTATGCTATCAAAGTATGTATCTTCATCTCAATTATATTCTAAGTTCTTTATGCATCATCTATTATCCTTTCCAAATCATCAGATTTATATTTTTTCATCCAATTAACTTATTATCAAAAAAATATAATTAAACAGTAATCTCCAGCGATTCTACTTGAATCAACCATGATTCCTATTATTCTATCATTATACCAAAATTACATACTTTTAGTCATTTAATCATTCTTTTTTTTTTCTTTTTTTTTTTTCAAGATGTGTCTCCTTGTAGATGATAGTTTTAGAAGAGTCACACCCCATTACAAGTATCTATCACCTCCCAGTCATGCGAAAACCCTTCATGTGGGAGCAATTCGACATCACACATGAACTCATATTTTGTGCCATTACTTTGACTCTAGAGATTGAATACATTGAAGATCAACTTAAAGTGATATGTGAAATACATGATGTAACAAAACAAGCTTGGTTCAAGTACATTGTGGAATTTGAGCTTACCGTATCCCTTTCCTAGGCCACCTATGAAGAAGAACAAGCTATCTCCATCCCTCTCGAATTCTATTCATTTTTTCATTATCTTATTTCATATAATATCACTTGATTGTAAACAAGAGTTGACATCCCTCTAGGAATCCCATTAGTTCATGGGATCGGTTATTGCCGAGAAACTTATTTAATCGTTATCTAATATTTTCCTTATTTAGCTATGATTGCATACAAGTCCTCTTGCTTGGTGGAAAGAGGAGTCTTCTGCATTGTTTGTGTACCCACTCACCTCCACATTGTATTTTTCAATGCAGGTATCATTAAACCCTGCTAATTTTAGAGTTTTCAGTATTTTATTATACTATTAATGAACCAAAATTCACCTCAAACATCCTAGCAAATCCGATGGACCTAATTAGTCACCTTTTTTATTAGATTCCATATCATCTTGTTTTTTTTTTTTTTTGTGGAGTTCTCTAACCTTTCAGCTTGGAGTGACTTTGCATTCACTTCTTCAAAAAATGTATCATAAGTAAAATAAAATAGTAAATAATGAATACATGTACACCCTTTTTATTTAATTATTTCTTCCAGCATTGTCTTTTATTTGGCTTGTTTTCATCGAATTAAACATTTCATTTTTGATCTTGAAATGAACTTTCATACTTATTTTTGCACATAGTCTAATTAGGAGTTAAATGAATTGCATTAAAAGGATGTCTTCACACACAACTGAACCACATATCACATCAAATTTGCATTTAAACAGTCCTTCTTAGGCAAACCTACTTGGATTTCATCACCAAGGGGAAAATATGACTTGATAATTTGGCCGAGTATAAATAATGTGGTGGGAGGTATATGGGCTAAGCACCTAATACCCTTATCACTATGATACTGTGAAGATAAGGGGTAGGCCCCAATATCACACCTCGTACTAACACCAACATAGATTTGGGCCTCACAAACCTTTGGGTATATCAAGGAATTTGATCTTAAACTCATCTAAAACTAACCTTAGATGACCTTTCCTTATTCTCCTTTGATCCATTTTATCATTCAACAATTTTCTTAAACTAATCAAGATAATAAAATTCTTTGTGTTTCTCGCTTTCAATTTTTTTAAACAACTATTTTTTCTTTTTCATTATTTATTGTGTGATTAGTTCATGGTTTTAACTAGACAATAATATCATCTTAAAAACACCAACGATATGACAAAATCTCTTCAAAAATTCATATACTATCTCCAATCCTATATTCAAAATATTCCAAGCATAATATATCAATTTCGATGACATTAGAGACTGATAATGAACCCCCACATTCTCCTAGTACTCATTCCGATATATCAAATATTATAGATCCACATAGCCTATGATTATTCAACAGTGGTGACATATTTTATATTAAACTTCTAGAATCTAATCAGGTGGCCCTTAATGGTTACCTTTCCTCTTGAGGTGTCCTCTGATGGCATCCAGATCTAGAACATCAACCTCCCATTACTACTAAGACATTTGATCCTTCCTAACTCATTAATCTTGATCATGATCCCATCATCCAAAAAATCAACCCCTATTCCACTTCCAGTGAAACGAGAATATCGGTCCCTTCTTCATTCACTCTAATCACCAATTTTGACCTCAACACCATTTCACCACAAAACATAACTAGTCAACAACTACCTCAACCAAAAAATTCCTCATCTAGTCCATAGATTACACATATCCACACCATTACCTCACTACCTACATCCATCATGTGACCTCTATGACTCTTATCCCTCAGATTATCATAACCACTATCCCTTTCACTACTAGTCCCTTGATCACATCATAACTAGTTTGGTCACAATAACCTACGTTAGTTATTTCGAGCCTAATTATGACCATACCAAAATATGCACCACTCATTAATACGAGTGCCATCACTACTTCCCATCCACTTTTGCAACCAACATCTATTGTGTGTGTCTTACAATATAACACCCTTTCTTCTCAATATAAACCAAATTAAACATAGTATTGCATCCACACATCTATTCTTCATCTTTATCAATATGTTTAATCCTCTTCACAACTATTGATATCTCAACAGAATCACAACATCCAAGGGATACTCCCTCCTTTTCAACACTACACTCCACCCTACAAGCCATCCAACCCACATATTTATAATCAACCTAGCTCTTCATCTTCAATCATTCGGAAACCATCCCAAAATGATCCCTTACAAGCACTAATGAATATAGGATTGCATGCCTTGAAGCCCCTACTATGGGTCTTAAGAGCACCATTTTCATATGAAAAAATTTGCAATGAACCCATCCACTTGTTAGTACCTTTTAAGGAGTATCCCCCATACTGGGAACTCACAAAATTCATTAAATTCTATGGTAAGGAGTACCTACAATGGAAAATTAAGGCATTTCATCATGCGTGTTATCTCATTTCCCATGACCATGATCTCATGTTTAGTTCATTTCCCATGTCCTTAGCAGGGCCCGCCCTTGACTAGTACAACATCATCTCGCAATATTCCCTCTTCTCTTTTGCACAACTTGAAAAATTGTTCTTAGATCATTTCTCGATTAACATTTCTTGTAATATTTCCATCATTGACCTCCATGCTATTAAACAATTACAAGATGAGTCTGTTGCATATTTTATCTCCATTTGGTGGGGGATTATCAACCAATTATTTTTCTCACTTCCAAAAATTGAGTTGATTAATTTATTTGTTTGATCTTGCACCAATCACATATCATCAACACTTTAGATCTAATCCTTTTATACATTTTATGAAGCCTTTACCATGGCCCAAACACTAGAGTTTTTTGCCCTTGAAGATGGTAAATTTAAACCCAAGTCTTCATTTAAAACCTCTTTTAGAAATGAAAAATCTAAAGTATCACCTAGTGCGGTCATGGTGAAATATGCGTTTAAAAACTGGTCTGAATTATAATGAACTCGACCTCAATGTAACTACACACCTATAGGGGAGTCTTATAGAGTTATCTTTGAAAAAATTCTAGTTACTTGCATGATTCTACTCCCTCCCATCTTCATTATTGACAAATCCACATCTAAATCCTCATGGTATAGAGACCACGATTATTGTAATTACTATAAAGTATAAGTTCATGACATCAAAAGGTTTCATTTATTTAGACATGTCCTTCATGATCTCATTGATGGAGGCGACTTATAGCTTGAAAATCCAAATGCTCCTCCAAATTAAAAATTGAATATGTTTACACAACCTTTTCCTAGTCATCCCTCATCTACCAGTAAACACTAATTCAATGCCATCAAGTCCCATAATACTATCAATTATTTCAACTATCTCCCACTTATAACCTCAACACCTAGTGTTTCTATGATAGAGACACTAACCAAAATTTCTGAATCTTCCAGTCTTGTGACCACTGAGACCAAAAGTTCATCGACATCACAAAAAATAGAATCTATTATGTCCCTTTTAAGCTCCCCACTATGCCTTTGAGATCCATGGAAAAGAAACATGTCATGGAAATTTTAAAATTTTCTTTCGAAGTCCACATAACCAAACACCACATCAATAATTTCAATAATTCCACTACACAATCCACAAATCAATCATCCAGAAAAATAGAAATTATACCACATGATTGTTAGAAAACCTTATCATGAAATACAAACCCTCACCTTCCATCTTAGGGCCTCATCCCTCATCTAAGTTCATGATCACCATTATAAAATATGGGGTTGTTTCTTGACTAGCATTTAAATGTGACATATATAACATGACCACGGTATCTCAAACCTCTAAATCATCAAGTGATATACAAATCTCTTTGCCTTCATCATCATCCTAGACAATAATAGAAAGATACTATATTAGAATCCTAAAAAATATTATCCAATCACCTCTCATAGCATTACCCATACCAGTTCATTCGAATTCTAAGGGTCGAAGCCTTCTTAGTATGATTATGAAGCATTTTGTACTTACCATTGGGTACTAGGACACTCCACTGAGAGCTGTAAATCCCTCCATGCTATAATTCAAAGCGTTGTTAGTAAAGGAACTCTTCACAAGGATCCAAAACATGTAGATGTAATCAAACCTAGCCATCAAATCAAACTAACCTGTCAAATCCTTAAATCCACTACTTCCAAACCATCACCCAACACCACTTCCAAATCTAACAAGAGTGATACTTCCTCCAGAAAAACCCAGATCCATCAGATATATATCATTCATATAACCACAAGAGCATGTGCACAAGAATTAAAGGTCCCAAATTAAAATAGGCCCAAAGTATCTATCTCCCTTGTTCCCCCTGAGTCACCTAACCCATCATATTCCAAAGCCAACGTGTATATCCTTGTCTCCCCACATACCTAATCTACCAAATCCATATAAAACACCCTCATCAAACAAATACACCAAGATCTCATTAATATGTATCTCTATGAGCTTGTTCAAAATTATTGACAACATCAAAAAACAATTATTGAGGCTCTTTAATCCATCTCAGTACCATCATATGACCCACAACCATTCACCAACCTCGATGACACTCTCAAAATTTCTGTTGTTATCATGTTTGAGGACTTTGAAATCCCATCCTTACAACTTAAGGACCATGATCTTCCCCTTTTCATTACTTCCCAAATCAATGCTACTCTTTTCAAGGGAGTTATGATTAAAAACAATGCTAGTATCAACATCATATCATCTCATGCCTTCAAACAACTTTAGTTATCCAAGACCATCATTTCCTTGTCACCTACTTGTTACGCTACTTTATGAAACCTTCACCCCTACATTAGGCATGATCATTTTACCAATCAAAATTGGCATTATGAGTCTCCATTACCACTTTTATCTCATAGAAGGTTAGTTCCAACATAGCATGTTCTTACAATGCCCTTGGATACACACTATGCACTGTATCCCATCAACACTACATTGTTGTCTAAAAAATGAACATGAAGGTAAAAAAATTATTGTTTGTGCCGATCCAAATCCTTTCAAAGTATGTCACATGACATATAGGCCTAAGGGTGTGCTACTTCCACTAAAACATTCTACGTTATCAGACCAAGCTTCAACTAGATATTCCATCCCTGTATCTAATAAACCAAAAAATAACTCATTCAAAGAGGTTATGCAATGGTTCTCCCTAGGGGAGTAATGCCATCTAGCTATCAACTCTCTCCCTACACCTAAAACGTATGGGAGAATTGACAAACAACCAATCTATGATCCTAATATTAGATATATCATTCCCTTCAGTCCCCCATTCTTACAAACATCATTAGTATACGGTGGCATTGATTATCCTTCATCTCATCTTTACACTTAGCCACACACTAAGCCCTTCTCCCTACTTATTGGACCAAAATTTCCGTTAGACCAAAACTCACAGGCGTTAATCTCCACTACAATATCTAGAGTTAGGATCCACAAGAGGAGGTTTTTCCATGTCATGAAACTCACGGTGAGCATTGGACACACATGCCAAAAATCCCCCCAACGTTACCCAAGTGAGTTTTAAATTCAAGACATGTCGCTCTGATACAATATGTTGGACCACAATTTCCATTAGACCAAAAACCACAGGTGTTAATCTCTACTACAATCACTAGAATTAGGGTCCACGAGAGGTAGTTAGTCCATGTCACGAAACTCACGAGGAGCGCTGGATACATATACCAACAAGACTTTTCATTCCTAGATAGGCATTGGTTTGCATAGACTTACCTTTACCACTGAACCTGGAAAGTATTTGGTTTGGGTTGTTATGAACAATGTCCAATGACCTACCCCTTGAAAATGTGAGATAACCTCATGAGAAATATGGTTTCGGATTCAATATCCCTTCTTCAGAGCCATCATCTTCTACAAAAAAACCCTTAACACCCTCATCATCATTGTTAGATCCACTCTCCAACGATAACAACACCATATAAATTCCTCCTAAAATTTTTAATCAATACTAACTCACTTGGATCACTTACTTATCAAGCCCATGCAAAAATTGAAACTATTCCTCTCTCGTTACCACATATGATAAAGGAGGACTCCCCCATTATTGAAATTCTATATTATCTTGACAATGACACCATCCTAACTTATATGGATGTCAATGATCACCACCTTCAAAAATCCTTGCCCCTGACACATCCACACTCCTTAACGAGTGACCCACTAATGTTAATATAAATACACCTAAAGAACCACACATTTTAAAGATTGGCCAAGCCTTAAACCCAACTGAAATCCAATTTTTGACCACATTCCTATCCAAACATAGTCAAGCATTCACATGGTTTTATAATGACATGCCGGGAATAGACCCTAACATCATTATAGTGTTTGGTGCTAAAATTAGGGTCAAAGAAGAATAGAATGTCCCACTATTTGGTATGTTTTGTACCTTTATAAACATGAATTTTCAGTTTCATTAATTTTCTAAAGGTAATAGCCACAAAACCGTACACATTCATGAAATTCAACAAAATAACAAAATGTTGTGTTTAGAGTGTAGAATACATGTAAATTGTTTTTTTTTAAATGGTAAAATATATGGTGTTTTTCTTAATTTTATTCATACGTTGTTTCTTATGTTATAAAAGAGGAATGACTGTCCCCGGGTAGTTTTTTTAAATGATTTTTTTTGCACCATGAAATTTTAGAGATATGTTCAAGATTTGAATTTTGAGGTGCTGTCAAATTTTCATATATTTTTTAAAATAATTATTTAGTAAAAATATTTTCAAATAAATGACGTACAAATGTTTATGCCAATAACTTTTAAGATTTATATCAAAATTGACTTTTTTTTTCACAGGTAAGAAGAAGAATTCAACAAATAGTAAGTTTATTTTTTTCAAATTTTTTGGATATATTTTTCTATTTTTCAAATTGGGGTGATTGTGTATGATTGAATGTCCTAAAATACCATATGTTAGTAAAATATAAAAAATAAATAGTAAAATAAATTTTTAAAAAATAAAAATTATATTTTTAGAAAGCTAATAAAATTCTGTATTGTGTTAAAATTTTATGATTTTATTTATTCGTAAACCCTAATTACATGGCACCTAAGTGACACATTTTGGCATAAAATTATCCTCCAAATGGATTTGCCACCAAAATGTGCCACTTAGGTACCACACAAGTACCACTCAGGGGGCTTCACGTGAATGAGGGTTTGCGGGAAGGTAGTTCACATGAACCCCCGTTCGCACAAATACCCTCTGCGCCACCAAAGCACTGTTGTTCATTCATTTTTAACATTTTAAATTTAGTTTTTACATTTTTTGTTTTAAAATAACTTTGCTTTTTTTTCTGTTTTTAACCAAAAATATGCAATATATTATTATATTTTTATAAAAATATTATATATATATAATAAAATTGTCTTTAAAGCATATAGTTATTTTATATTAAAAATATTATAAAACTAAATAATTGTATATTAAATATAAATTCTATTAAAATTAGAAAAGTTGTTTTAAAGCTATAAAAAACTAAAAATAAAAATAACCTAATTTCTATTGAGATTTGTATATAAATAGAGTTGCATTCACATATAACTTTTTGTATCGAGTTTACTCTTAGAAATTCAGATCTATCATGATTTATGTGTGCAGGTGAAAATTATTGAAGTGGATGAATCATGGGAAATGCAAAGAATGAGAAACAAAAATATACCGAGGAAGAGAATGCAGAGAAGAATGCTAGAAGATCTATTCATAGGAAGAGAGAGAGAGAGAGAGAGAGAGAGAGAGAGAGAGAGAGAGAGAGAGAGAGAGAGAGAGAGAGGACACAACAAGTGAAAGACAAGGTTGCAAAAATTGGTACATAGGTATAGAAACCCTTGATAATCATAATCTTTTTTTCTTCTAATGTAAATATGATAATATGTTTTGTAGATAGGGTAAAGGTAAGGGTTTTGATAGGTTCCCATAACCTAAAACAATAGAAATAATATGTGAAAATAAAATCATTTGACATAAGAATGATGTCAAAAACAACTAAAAAATAGTAATGGCTATATCATAGAGAACACAATCATCATATGTTTCTTTTAAACTTATAATGGCATCCTCTAATTTGTCTATGTAGAGAACAAACAAAGTAGGAGAAATTAGACAACCATGTTTAATACTAATGATGATATTGATATCTTGTGTAAAACCAGTATGAGTTTGGACCTATCCAACCACCTTCTCATCAAGTGTCATCACAAGAATACTCAAATGCCTTGGAATATGTAGATCTAAAATATGTTGGATTAGAATCTATTTGGGAATTCATATTGTTAAATTCCTTCCAACAATGATAAAAAAAACAACAATAAACCTTACACATATTTGGTTTTTCTTCTTTGATTATAACCCCAAGTACCAATATATGGTATATTATATAGTGATTCTACTTAAAACCAATATTCCTTTTTTTCTCTAAGTTTCTTGAACTTGCCCTTAGAAATATTTGAAATTAGATTGAAGTGCATTAATCCCATGGGTGGGTTACTTGGTAATAAATGTTCAAAACATTTGTTATCATGGGATTCCAAATATTGCCCCTTATTTTACGATTGACCACTACATCCTCCCATTATAGAGGGGGCCTTTTACACTACTACACATATTTCTACCAATACTATGATATAAAATCTATACATAAAAATTACCCCCTCTACAATTACACATGGTATGTGTCATCTTAACAAGGTTAACCCCCCCAAGTAATTAATCTAGGGGATATATTTGATGGTCCACCATACCTTTCATTAAAAAAATTGTTATGATTTACTCTCTAATATTGATGTTCACATGATAGTTGATTTTGAATTTCAAGAGTCATTTTTTGAGTTTATATAATATATGTCGTGTATTGGATTAATAATGATCTCATATAGGTGTACATTGATAAAATTTAAATATAAGGTTGTACATAATATGACATTTGAAAATAATTTTTGTTATGAAATTTATAACAATGTGGTTTTTAGATTGATTATGGCCTTAAGAATAAAACTAGTTTTTCATATGACCCGTCATATAAATGAAATATTTCAAAACATCATGTTTGAAAAAAAATGTAGTCTATGTTGAATAATATCACAGTTGTACACCTGATAGGGAACTTGGTTTTGGTTTCTTCAATATTCTCTATCACCCTATTTTATGATCTCCACCTAAGGCCTTAAGTATGTATTCTTCTACACTCTCTCTTCCCTATTGAGCTCGTAATTAAATTATTAGTGATGTTTACTCAATCTTTTAAATATAGTAAGATTTTTGGGTTTTATGTGTTGAAAGTTTTTCGTCTAGGTTTGATTTGCTTTTTGTCCAATTATACCCTTATGTTTCAGTGCACACATGAACCTCAAATTTTCTTGCATATGTATTATTAAGCCTATAAATTTTTTTTATTCATTCAACCTAAAAAAAATTAATTCATTCAAAGGTTAATCCACTTTCTTGTGATTAAGTCTTGTCTAAGAACCATGAGCATGGTTAAAATTGAGAAAACTTATATCATAGATCATTTTGTGAGAATGATTAAGTATGATTCATAGCACAAGAGATCCTAGTCGAATTAAATATTAGGATTTTACCATGCCATCTTTCAAAAATTAGATAGCTCTAACACCAAATATATATATATATATATATATATATATATATATATAGTAAGCTAATTTTTTAGATATTAAATTGTTTACTAGCTTGGTCATTAATGGTGTAATCACATTTGTAGGTTTTTTTTTGCAATTTTTGGTGTAATCACGTGTGTATGTTTATGGAAATAGATCATGATGTGAAACATTATATTGAAGTGATAACAAAAGTTATGGAATTACTTCCCATGAAAAATGTGAAGCACTTGGTGAAGATGGATTTACAAGAACCACTATCACGAAAGAAAACAACAAAAAGTGTAGAGATAATATATGGTGAATTTGTTAATTTGACTACACTTGTTAGAGCACATTTGTTGGTTACATTATTGAATCATGTTGATATGAAGGAAACATTAGAATTGTTGGGTGTTGATTTTGGACCAAAAAATTCAAAACATATAGAAGAAGAATTTGTTGGGAATGTTTCTAAAGAAATAAGTTCTTTGGGTACAAAAACTAGGTTTGTTGATAAAAGTATTTCTCATAGAGCAATATTAACTTCAGTTGTAAGTGAAGATATGACAAAGAATCATCATGTTACTGCCTTTGCCAAGGCATTGGGTTTATCTAGAAAGATGGTTAATAGGTATGCAAAGAGGAGGAAGACATTGGATGACTCTACTATGGAAGGAAATTGGGCACTAATGTGTAGAAATCAACGTTCTGATAAAATAGAGGATAATATTGTGAATATAGTTTCTGATTTTTGGATCGAGAGGACTTGTCCTTCTCCGAATGTGAGGGATTTTTTAAAACATAAGATAACTCACAATAACTATGATGAACATATAAAATATTGGCTTGAAATAACTCAACATGATATGTACCTAAAGTTTACAGAAGAAAATCCAGATGTTAAGATTGGAGAAAAAATGATTGAAAATTTGAAGCCTTTGTATGTGTGAGCTGATAAAGTCCTTGACACATGTTATTACCGCTATCACGTTGAGTTTGATTATCACTATCAAGTACAAATTTTTTTATATCATGTATATATATTTTGAGGTTTTCTTTCATTTATATCTATATATTTGAAATTTGATTAAATATCATTTTTTGAGATGTGATTTACAATTAATGTATTTCAAAATCTTTGTTTTTTTAGGTATATAAAAAGTTATGAGAAGCATCAAATGGTCATGAAAATTCCCCACCTACATTTGTCAGTGAATTCATAACTTCAATTCTTTGTACAATATCTAATTATCATGTCGATGATCGTATGACTTACATCAAAGGTGTCTATGACAAGTGCGGGGACTTGAAATTATTGCCAGAAACAAATGAATATTTGGACACAGTGTAAATGGTGGCTTGTAAGAGGTGATATATATATATATATATATATATATATGTATATGTTTTTAAATTTGTATATACAAATTTTACTTTGATTTTAATGTTTATTGCAAATGAATATGACAATTTTTCCATTATGAATTGATTTTGTAAGTTCAAATACATAAAATATTCAACAAGGCTTGGAAAAGATGAAACTAGGTTGGATTTGGTAGAGGAGGAAATCCCCATTGCTACATTCATGTAAAGTCTCTAAAGTTTAATTAGTCCGTACATCAAACATTCTCACTTTGCAAAGTGGCAGGAATCACAATTCAAGACTAATAGAGATACATTCCCCATTGGTTCCATATTTTCCGTGGTTGATTTTGTTGAGAATTACTCAGTTTCTCATCAAAAATAAATTTATACACAATATTATCATACTGACTAGGTTACTATCATGGTTCAAGTATTTAATAGGCATGCACAATTAGATTTGGATGGGGTTGAAAATACATATGTGAAGCGAATGATCAAGAAGGAGTATCACTTCTATATAAGTGATGACAAGGAACTTGCCACCCACTTTGTGCAGCATTGTTTTCATTTGTTCTTTCAATATCTTCATCAGCGAGGAGTACAAATAGACCAACATTTTGTTTGGTCAGATGGTTGCGCATCAAAATTCAAATCCTCTCGCCCTTTCTTTGCACTTATTCATTATCATCGTCATCACAAAATACTTCATTTATGGAGTTTTTTTTAGAGTGGTCATGGGAAGGGAGAACAAGATGGTACAGGTGCATGCATCAAACATGATATAAAGAAACAAAGCTTTGATTATGAGGGAGATCGATTGATTGATGCCCACACCATTGTTGAATGGTGTAAGAAACATTTTACAGTTCATGTTTCAACCTCACAAGCTTCAACATCACACGCTTCAACCCCACAAGCTTTAATCCCACATAGAGTGTTTTGGGAGATAACAAGTATAGGCACATTTAAAACATAGATCTGTAGATCTTGATGTGATTTATAAAGTTCTACAAGTTATGAACTTTAAAAAAATTATTTTTAATTTTGATGTTTGTGTTAAACTTTATTGATCTTCTGAGCATGATTAATTAAAGGTATTGATCGAAGGAAAAAGTATGGATGTGAAAGGATACCCAATCATAGGTCTTTGTACTCTTTATTGTCTATGGATAGTAATAACTGGACAATCTGTACAAGAGATTATTCTTGTTTTTGTTATGAATACATGAACAAATCATATTCAAAGTGAAATAGTCAAAAACATGGGTATGTAGGTGAGTGGAAGAAAGTTCCTTTAGTTGTGGATGACACATATGGATCAGATCATGATGATAGTTTTGAAGATGTGGCATTAATTTCAACTGATTATGACCACATATATGGACTGGTTAAACAAGGTATGTTTTATTTAAAAGGATTGTATAATTTGATAATTAAATATATATGTATAATTTATACTATACATGGATCATTGAATGTTTCTTTGCATTTTGTTGTAGGTGATGTATTTGTAGTCATTTTTGAAGAAGATAATATTGAGAAAGTGGAGTACTACTAATTGCGATGTACAGAAAAGAGAACAAAGCTAACATGTGAAATAACAAGTGAGGAGACAACATTTTATACTGGCTCAGTTGTAGTGCAGGGAACATACTTACAACAAGTGAAAGCCCTCCAAAGTGGGATTCACTTTTTTGATTATAAACCAGAAAAAAAGGTTTATCATTACACCCATCAAATAATTGCCACAGGGTTACAATTCCATCAAGTGAAGGCTAAAACTGGTCAACGGAAAAAATGGAAACTAGATGTAGAAGACCATGAAAATTTTTTACAGGTCATTAAACAACGAGTAAAGCCACTTGGTATTACATAGAAGAAACTAGACTATTATATATTCATGTGTTCCAGGAGTAAAATATTTTATCTATTTTATTTGTCATTTGGCATACATAGTTGACAACATTGTTACCATGATATTAACGATGAGTTCATTAATGATGTAATTTTGTTCCATAGTATCTCCAAAAATATTCTTTCCATATATATCAATGTTTATATCATGAAGGATTTGGAAACTTGAACTATATATATATATATAACAAATGAGTTTTAAAAACATAGTGTTAGGTCTACCCAACATGTCTTGTATTGATGGTGTTTTTAGATATTGTGTACATGTAAAACGACATTAATCGCCATTTTTCAAAAATTGAGTTGATGATTTCTTCGCTCGTGGATGGATGTAAAGCAATGGATATTAATTTATATATTATTTTTACCTCATTTTAGTTTCTCTTTTCTGGAATCTTTTATAACAATTTGAAACAAGTTCTTAGTGTCAATAAATCTAGCTTGAATCATTTAAATTCATGTGAGCAAAATGATAGACAACTAAATTTTGATATAGACAATAAAGAACTACATGAGTCAAGGTATTGAAAGATGTTATGACTTAAGGTTACCATTTGATTGTCCTAAAAAACATACCGATGGTGGTATAAATCCAAGTGAACATATTACAAATGTATATGAAGACTTATTACTCTTTATGAGATAGGTTGCCACGAGTTTTATCTCAAAAGAATTTAGTTTATAGAGAGGCATTTTACGTTAGGTGTTTTAATAGGCTATACAAAATGAACTTAATATTTCATCATATATGATTCAAATCATAATTTTCAACATTAGATGTGTAGTATGACAATCAACCATCACTTAAAATTTTATTAACAAACAACCATCACTTAAACATGTTCACTACCCAATATATATTGAATACATTCTTAAATTAATCTTTATAACTTCCTTTCTTCCAATCTCCAAATAAATTCAAAGAAAATATTTGAAAAGTGCATAAGTAAAGAAGCATTCACTAAGCCATGGAGTGTTTAATGTAACATAAAGTATTACTAAATTACCTAAGCATCAAATGATTCAATATAGAATTTTAACAAATTTTACAATGTTATATCACAAAACTGAAGGGTATTTAATATCTTATCTATCATTATACCCATTATGATATCATCAAGAGACAAAAATGAAAGATAAGGGGGCGTCTTATATTCACATCCATAATTGTAAATATACACTGGAACTCATAGAAATATAATTATAATACATGTGTCTAAGACATTTCAAAATATAATAATCATGTCTAGAATGAGTATGAGTATATATACATGTCTAAAATATATAAAATCATGTCTAATGAGTATATACATGTCTAAAATCTATAAAATATCACTGAAGTCTCCTCCGTACACTAGGGAAAGTGCCAGACCCCTCACTACACTCTGCTGCACCCTACATGTTAAAAAAAGGAATATACACGTCATAAACTATATATTAAAATATATAAGAAAAATTCTACAATAATTTCTTGATTAATTTAATACATCATATAAAAAATATGTATAATTGATTACACCTGATTATAATACCTTGACTAGAAGATACACTGCCACTCTTCTCTATAAAATCTAAAACCCCTGATAGTGGATTGTTGAAATGCCATGAAATCACCTCATATGCAGGCAATGAGTCAACAACCATGATGCGTCCTAGATGACATGCCTAAGAGGGATCTATAAATAACTCAAGTTCATCTTGGGAATTCAAAGATGCATGAGCGTATACCTCGCTACGTGGATCACTACTGCTACTAACACCTCCACTGCTAGTATCGCATCTCAGAAGGTACTGACCCACACAGTCAAAAGAGATCAATTGGGTCTCATGATTAATGCCAGCAAGAACCTCAATAATAGCCTCATGTGTAGTCATAATGATAAGTGTTGCGACATCCTGAAATCCTAATAAGAATGGTTGTGGCCTTGGTACAAGCTACTGCACGTTAACAATAGTAGGAGCTCCCTCCTTTCTATATGCCTCCCTGTGGCTAATACAGCCACGCCCCTGCCCCAAATAACTAGGGATGTCTAAATAGTTTTCCTTTAGGTTTAGGCAAACCTCAACATGTAGCATCATTATGAAGTATAACCGTAATTGGTCATTATTCAGAAATTTTCCTTAAGAGGCCACAAATATAGGATAAATCAAAGGGGCACATAGGGGACATGAACATTTGTTTACATAATATGCCCTTACTTTTCATTTTTCTGCATAAAACTCCAACAAGACCTCTTAATGAATTCCTTATCGGAAAGTCGTAAAGTAATCTCATTATAACCTACATCTCCTGAGACACTTGAATTTAATGAATCCATAAATTTTTTTTATTGACTCAGACTCAAATGGGTTATATGTTTTCAAACTTGTCTCTATTCTACAAAGATCAACCAATATTATTTCACAATGGGCTTTATACTTCCCAACTGTAGTTGGATTCTAAAGAATAGATTGCAATTTTGCAATCTCTAAATCGGTCCTCTCAAAAAAATTAGGAGCAGAAAAAGACATGAATGTAAAAAAAATGAAAGTAAAATTCAATTAATGATACTTTTAATGAAAAAAAAAATCCTAAGATATTATCCTATTTTAATGAAAATAGAAATATGATTTTCAAGATTTAATGCAAATAATTTAGAAAATAAGAAATTACGTATATCTTATAAGTCATTCATGCATGAGTGTATGGATCACATAGATTTAATGGAACTAAAGGAGGAATTGTCTAAAATGTAACATGCAGTTTTTATAAGTCAACCATGCATGAATTTAAGGATTTAAAATCTTTAATACAATGTACAATGGACTTCACCATATCCATATAAAATTCTAATATGGGATCCACCTTATTTACAAAAAATTATAGGTTGGGCACCTCCTTCGTCGTAGAATCAACCACATTGTAACACTACTTGAAACCTTAAGGACCATACATGGGATACCATAATTATAATTAGAGCTAGAAAAATCCATAGATGTCAAGTGTAATATGTAACACGGGGATACCAAGGTGGTTACTAGTAAATAATAATAGAGCCTCAACCCCAAATGTGGTAGTATTATACCTTTATTGAGAGACAAATCACATTTTACAAAATTTCCCATCTAATCAAATGCAAGAAACATATTGCATGTATCGTAGAGTTCGTACACAACATCACACAATACATTTTGGAGCACCTAATTAGGATACCAAGACATTATAAAAAGGTTTCTTATTAACAAATAAACCAAGACATTATAAATAGATTTCTTATCAACAAATAATCGAATATAAAGCATAATTGAACTAACATTATCATCAAATGTAATAAACCAATACATTAAAAAATAATCCAATATAAAGCACAATTGAACTAAAATTATCATCAAATGTAATAATAGTCCTATAAATTTATAACACAAGGTAGTGAAATAGTTTCAACATGAATCACTTAGAGTGTATTAGATAAGTAACACCATAAGGGAAATTAATCTTATTATCAAATCCCAATTTTATGTGTGTATTTGATTATAAGACTAATTAGAGGACTCTTACCAAAAAAAGGAACCTTCAGTGGGATCGAGAAGTCTTAAAAATATTTAGACACGTGGAACAGGGAAGACATGACTGTTAATGTCATTAGGGCCGCAAGTAACTATTTCCAGGATTTAGAAGACTACAAATCATATTGTTGTTCACAGAAGTTCATTATATTTAAAGCAGGTTTTGAGTTGAACCTTTTCACATACTTTTATAAATTTAGACCTATGTGACTTTTCTATCCAGACACTCGGCTCCTTTTTCTGCTCTAACCGTCCTACAAAGAATTTGAAATTAGTATGTCAATCTGTAGCCTTATATATTCATGTACTTGAAATTTCAATAAAGGAATAAAATCCAATTTTATTTACCTCTTTCTAGAACTAGTTTAGGGTATATTTTATGATTTTATCGGATATTGTCCACTCATGATCTCGATCTCAATAGATATTTGGGGGACAACACTCTAAATTGCAGAATCTAGATGTGTTATGTGGGTATGGGGAAGAAATAGTAAAAATAAATGGTTATTAGTAAATGAACAATACTCAAAGGGGTAAATGTTCATGATGTAAATTTAATATATAATTACAACAGAAATTACAGTCTTCACAACACCATTATTCTACAGAAGGTATATTTTAAATTTAATATATCATTACAGTAGACATTACTCATAGCACATAAAAATGGTCTCTTACTGAAACATTATAATTATAGCTCTAGAGTAATGTTATAATCATAAAAAAGAGTCATGGTGCTACAAGATTTATAGCAGACATTATAAGATTTTAATATATCATTACAACAGACATTACAGTTTTCACAGCTCCATATCATTCTAATGTTTCATCATCTTTCATATTATGGATTTATCTTTGCAAACAAAATAAAAATGGTAATTAATAGATCTCCAATGAAAGTTGTGAAAATAAGGAAGTAAAAACAATTAGGTTTATCTAATATATGCTTTCTAAAAAATTAAAAAACATGAGAGCAAATAAAAGGAAACTTTAAATTTTGTAACACTCATTTTGTACAATTGTATTCTTCACATTCTTGTCTTCATAAATCATTTGATGAGAAATGATGATCGCAATATCATGCGAACTACGTGAGAATACTTTGAAGAGAAGTATTAAACTTTGTATTGAAGAATGTGTGTATGTAATGCAATTTTCCATAAATATTTATTTGACACTTTTTTAGGATTGATTCTCTCAGTGGATTCTAGGATGCATTGTATGATGTTCTTGGTCATATATGTGGTATTGAGGTCATTCATGTCTTAGTATTTCATATGAAAAATCTCAGCCCATATACCATGTGTCAAAGTTGTCAGTGAAGTCTATGTGTTGGGTTATATCATTATGCTCTTGTGTCAAAAGGAATGTGAGTTAAGTGTCCTATGTGAAGAATGCATTGGGTGATATGAAGTTATGTCTTGAAGGGTGTCATGTATATCATCAAGGTTACCATTATTTTGAAATTGTATATGTGATTATATATTAGCTTTGATCTCATAAGCATGAAGGTTGATTGATTGACAAGATAGAAGTATTTAGAAGTAGGGGGTTGTTTTTTTTCCATAATAGAATGTTCATGAAGGTGAAAAACTCAGATCTACATGTCTACATAAGGAATGTATCCAGATACTTCAAGTGTAGGTTTGATGGATAAAACCCTAGTTAATTTATGGGAGCATTTGGATATAATGATCAAGGAGTAACCATTTAAGGAGAAGTTATTAAGTCTCACAAAGGGCTAAGAGATTGAGGTATAAAAAATCAAATAGAGGTTATGTGGTGATGATAAGCCATAGAGACGTTCAAAAGGGCTGAATTGTTGACATCTATGAAGAAATGTGTTCACATGATTATTTATGAGAAGTAATGAACTGTAAGTGAGTATTTTGATCCCTTAATGTTGTCAATGTATATGAAGAGTTCATTTCAGGTATCATGAAGCCATGAAGTAAGTAGAACTGCTCATATGAAAAGTGTGTTAGTAAAATATTGTCTTTTAGATGGGTAAGTGCAGCAAGTTGGGGGACAATTAAGTGGACATCAAATCCTGAATTTTACATCAAAAACAGGAGAACATAAAATTTAGTCTTCCGCGGACTTTAACCATGCCAAAAAGTCAAAAATATGTCATAAAAATGGTACCATCGTGTAGGGGAGACTGTTAGCTTTGTATAAATATTGATTTTAAAGTGAATAGAATAGGATAAATATCATTTTATAATTTTTTACTAATAGTAGGTCTTTAAGACACTTTTTCCTGTGAATGTTGATGTCTACGTTTAAGATTGTAATTTTTGTTTCACTTATTAGAATGTGATAAAACTTATACCATCCCAACTTTGGTGAAATTATATACATGTTCAAAAAAAAAATTATTTGATTTCAATAATTTTGATGAAGTTATGGTGGGAAAATGGAAAGTGCTCTGTTTTCTTTATGTTTTCAGACCACTTTCACAGAAAAAATCATAAAATTTAAAATATTGCTCAAAAAAATACAAAATAAAATCTATCCCAAGATAGATAGTGGCATATAACTTCTCACCAAAGGAAAAATATATATATCAATTTTTGGTCATCCAAATCGCGGGCAAACGGACTACAATCTTATAGGCATTTTTAAAAAAAACTAAGTCATTGAATTTTGAGTGTTTAATATAGCTAAACTTGTCCAATTTTTTTTAAAATTAGTAGTTTAGAAACTAGATTTTGGATGCTACGAATCATATTGATATAAGTTTTTCTAATTTTGAGTGTATACATTTCTAATAAACCCTACAAGTTGATATTATGTTGTTATTTGCAATATGACATCACTTATGACCCCTTTTTGTCCCCCAACTTGCTGCACTTACCCAGATGTCGTAAAAGGTCTCTAATCAGGAGTATCAGTCGTGAGATAAATGTTGAAAGAGTTGATGTCTCAGATGCATGAAGATGGTGAAATGATTTTGTACAAGATTTTATCATATTTCAGAGAAATTGGATGGTCTACAATAATGTTTGAAAAAATATTAAGGTATGGTGAAAACGATCTAAGCTTCTGTGTTGACATATCCTAACTATAATTGTAAGTATATTTCCTTGATGCATATCTCATAAATGATTCTTGTAAGTTTTTATATTGTCAAAAGTACAAGATAATCTTGTAACAGAGTTCTAGGGCTAGTATTTTGGGAGCTACAACTAGTAATTTGGTCTCAGAGTTGCAAAAAAAAGTCAAATGCATCTTCAAGAGGTTTGTGATGACAAGAAGTCACAAATAAGTTAGTTAGTTGTGGAGAAAGCATAATTTTTCTAGATAACAACAATTGACAATGCTAATATATATCAAGATGTCTTAAGTGTAAAGCTACATGATTTATTGTGAAATGAAGAGATTCATAGATGATTTTTTTTTTTGAATGATGATTAGAGATGTATTCAAAGTATTCAATCATATGATGCACAGTGAGGAGTTTTGATGCAAGAGAACATATTAGGCTTATGTGAATTCATTACGGTGATTCAAATATTATATTGTCTAGATACATGCATGAATAGATAACTTCAAAGGCATTATAATAGCGTTCTGAAATTTTTATGCTAAGAGGCATAGTACGAAGAAAATTCAGTCAAATTTTGTTGTCTTGAAAACATTAGTACAGAGGAACAACATCAAGATTTCATCTCAGGTATTTGTAGATAGTATGGACTAACTATGAGAAAACATAATGCCTCATGAGATATTGGTGAGACTTCTTGATGAGAAAGTAAAGAAAATGGATGGCATCATTGTTAACAAAAGTCTCAGTCCATAATAGAGTGCTCCTACAATAGTAGGGTTAGTCATAGTGATAGAACAAGCAACTTCTCAACTCACAATTAGTATGAAAAGTAAAATGCATGAAAAAAGTGAGTATAATCCCATCTAGGTTAGGGGGAACATTCATAAATCAGCTGAATAAGCATTCAAACCAAGAAAATGGAATTTCTCAAGTAAGGACATAGATCTGCAAGTGTAACAGAGACATGAAAAGAAACCGAACACCAAAATTTGTGAATCCTGGTCATGATAGAAAATATTTTAAATGGGGTTTTGTAAAAAATGAGCTAAAGTTTCAATGTAGAGGTAGATCAAAGAAAAAAAATGAATAGATCTTTGTTAAAAATGATTACACAAAAAACCTCTCAAATTTAGTAGGGTTTTGCAAAAAAGGAGCTAGGGTTTCATCTATTTTATGCCCAAATCCATGGGATCCTCCATTTTCACCAAAAAAAACTTAATTCATACCTGGTGCTCATCAATGGCCTCGCTGGCTATTAGTGGCCATGCTAGGGGCTCATTGGGCATGATGGGCACTTATGGGCTCGGTCTGGTCTGCATTTGTGGGCTCATCAGTGGCCATGCTAGTCTCTAATGGGCTCAGTCTGGTGTGCATTTGTCAGCTCATTCAACAACTGCTCGATGGGCTCTAGTCGGTGGGATCGGTAAACTTTGTGAGAAGGAGGCAGGTGGAGGTAAATTGAATTCCTCCATAGCACCTCCAATATAAAAATAGGGATGTTCATGTGAACGCCATTCACGTGAATGGGAGTTCGCGTGAACACCCTTTTTGCACGAATTGTATTCGATGCCATATGTGGCAAAAAAATAGCAACGTGTTAAACCATGTTCACACGAAGGTGGTGTTTGCGTGAACAACTAATATTTACCACCAAAACACACTCCTCACTCACTTTTTTAGGACAAAAAGTGGGATTCAACACCATGCATTGACCCCTTATGAAATAAAAAAATCCATAAAATGCATCCTTGTGTTGTGATGCTAGTCAAATAAGAAATCCAATGTCTTATCTTAGCAAAATTCATCCTACCTATTGATTATCCACAATGGATTTATAATATCGTACCCATTACCAAAGCCAATGGAAAATTGTGCATCTATATGAACTTTTGGGACCTTAAGCTCATTTTCCCTAAAGATGATTTTCCTCTACCCAATAGCGACCTACCCATTGATTGTGCATCAGGCCATGAGATTTTGTCTCTTATGGATGGTTTTTCTAATGAAAATCAAATCCTTATCACACTTAAGCTAGTGAGAAAACAACTAATACATGAGTATTTGAACCTAATCATCCTAGAAAACATAGATTAATTGATGGAAGAATACGAGAATTTTTTGAACAACCTGTTATAATAGGAATAGCTTATATATCGAAATTGTGTCATCAAGTTGTTGACAAAATTCATGCACATTCTAGTGGACCTTATACAATGGTTACACAACAACCTTTGAAAGGAAAATCCAAACAAGGATAGTAACGAGTAGGAGAAATGGAAATTTGGGCAATATCAAAAAAAGAAATACTTCATCACCCCATGTGGAACTTTCTGCTATAGAGTAATGCCTTTTGGTCTAAAAAATGTGGGAGCCACATATAAATGCGCTATGACCTACATGTTCCATGATCTTATTTATAAAACCATGGAATACTATGTCGATGATCTCTTAGGTAAATCCAAACACCAAAGATACCATCTAGAAATTCTCGACATAATCTTTTTCAAGAGTATACAATAGATTTACAAAGGGATTAATGTATAAAAATAATACGAATGATATTCAATAATTTCTAATTAGACTTCATTACAGACACATCCATATTTATAGGAAATAACCTTCCTAAATTATATAGGACATGGACTTCCTATATATTAGGAAGTTGTTGTAACTCCTTCAACAAATATCTTCGTCAAAACTAATTACGTGAGTTGTTGAAACTCACCCAACAAGTAATTGTTATATGTTGTTTATATAACAACAATATAAAAATATATACTAACTTACAATAACAAGATAATAATTATTCACGTAATTATTATTTACTAATACACTCATGTGGAGCACTAACATTTAATTTCCTAACATTCCCCCCCTTAGTGCAAACATGGGGAAAAAATTCCTTATACTTGAACCTGTTCATGATTTGGTAATTTTCATAGGATAATCACAAACCTCGAGGTTGGTTTTGTAAATGGTTGACCAAAACTGAGAATGGTGGTTTTGTAATTGGTTTACCACAAACCACAAAGTGATGGTTTTGTGAATGGATTACCAAAAACCAAGAATGGTGGTTTTTCTATTGGTTTACCACAAACCACAAATGAAGGTTTTCAAGTGGTTTACCTACAACCACATCATGATATGCCAAGTACTATTCTCATCCCTCGTCACATCTCACCGCAGGGAATAACATAGGAAATTCTGTTGAATTCTGTTGCTTGTACATACATCGAAAAAGATGACATAATGGAAATGGAACATTGGATCATGTTCCCCCCCCTCAATGTGAAATTTCCACTTATTGAAAACAAGATCACTGCAAACTGAAGCAAACACACAAATGAAGAAAAATGCCACCAAATCATCTATGTAGCCCCATCGTTGACGATTGATGAGAGGTCGCTAAATGACCTCCAACCTTCGCTTTCCTCTATCATCCAATGGATCTGCTGCTAACTCATCCAAATTTGATCATGATGCACAATTATAATGCAGACGTCGGGTAACACAAAAAATGCGTCCGTAAGGTAATTTTCTTTTTTTTTTTTGACAATTTTTTAACTCTGACTCATGATGACAACTTACAAAATGACTATTAAAAAAAAATCCTAAAATCACCTATATGGCTTTGACAAAATTTTGAATTTTTTTACAACATAAAATGACAACAAAATTTGACTTTTTGATAAACACAATACAAATAAATAGACTCATTTTTATATAAGTGGGACTCAATATGACTCTTGTAACTACAAATACTATAATAATTTCAATTAAATAAAATGACTAGCTACTATATGGACATTGTTAAAAAAAAAAATAATCACTTTGATCAAATCTAATAACTCGGACTTAATTGATACACATGAACTATAACTCGAGAATATAGATCTAAGACTTATAATTTGATAAGAAATATTAAAGAGACTAGACACAAAGTTTTGTCAAAACTAAATATTAAAAACTTTTAAAACAGAAAAACCTTGAATTTCTTTTAGACATTGAATTTCACGGATTTTCATACTAAAAGAGAATGACACACCTTTTGATAAAATTTTTCTATGTGATATTTAAATTGATTTCTCCAATAACAACATTAACACATTCCACTACTATGTCAGCATTGATATGTGATAGTTGCGTTGAATATAAAACTTGGTGGCAGAATTGGAAGATATAGAAGTATAAATTAAACCCCTATCTTAATCTAGGTAAGGTGATAAGCCGTGAGTATCATAATCTGATTTGTGGCCGAATGGACTGTTCTTTCCGTTTCCTTGGATAGAAATGGGTGATTATAGCCATGTGCTAAACGTTTGGATTTGAAACTTATAGAGTGTCTCACAAGCTAAATTTTTGAGCCAATTTAATAATGTATGAATTACATGTAACAATCTATCCATACCATCATACGTGTTGGGCACATGTATATATGCAACCTGATAGTGATATTGTCACGAATATGTAACAAGGCTATAGGTACATTGACAACGGGTGCGTGGATGCAATACAATTATGGAAAAAGAGTTTACCGGTGGATTGAATCCTATTGTCTTCTCATTAATGAAAACACATGTATATTCCTCCTATCACAAACTTCCACAAGGTATCTCCAATTTTTATAGAATGAAAGCAAGAGACTATAAGATAATTATTCGATATAGAATGTTGAACCCACACAGTCAAAGGAAGGATCCCAATCAAGCCCTTGTAAAACAAACAATGTCGATCAGATGGAGATCAATGCAAAACTTGTTGAGTTAAATGTTACAGTCCTTTTATACAAAATATTATTTTCTCATTCCATGGGTGAAGCACAATGCAACATCCCCTCACTTGCTCTTACAGGCCCATATTCTTCCCTCCCCTGCTCTGATACCAAATCAAGAGTATACAATAGATTTACAGAGGGATTAATGCATAAAAATAATACAAATGATATTCAATAATTTTCAATTAGAATTAATTAGAGACACATCCATATTTATAGGAAATAACCTTCCTAAATTATATAGGATATGGACTTCCTATATTTCAAGAAGTTGTTATAACTCCTCCAACAAATATCTCCCAAAAATAATTACATGAGTTGTTGAAACTCACCCAACAAATAATTGATATGTTGTTTTATATAACAACAATATAACAATATATACTAACTTACAATAACAAGATAATAATTACTCACGTAATTATTATTTACTAATACACTCATGTGGAGCATTAACATGTAATTTCCTAACACTTTGGACGCATTTTATAATTCTTTATTCTACTTAATCTTGAAAAGTGTGTCTTTGAAATTATCATAGGAAAAATCCTTGGATTTATCATATCTATTAGGGGTATTGTAGTTGATAATTCGCAAGTCAAATATTTCATTGAAATTCACCCTGATTAACTAAAATTAACTAACTAGGTGTAGTAAAGGATAGTTAATCTAATCTAGGAGGACATATAAATGTAGAAAATAAATGCACTAATATAATATGCAAATGAGATAAGTAATAAAACTAATGAAAATAAAAACCCTAGAGTGCAAAAGGAAAAAGGAAAGAACTCAGCTGATAACAGATGATTTTCAAATAGTGTCGCAGAAGAGAGTGAACGAACTAGAAGTAGGAATTACTGTGCAAGAGTGCCAAAAAGGTTGGAGCTGGAGGATCTAGCTAGACTAGAGTACCTAGAGGAGGACTGAGGCACCTGCGGGTGCTCTGGTTTGCAATATGGGCAACCTGGTCTATGAAAATGATTTGAAACTGATCTTCACAGCGCTAAGAAGTGATATGAAACCTTCATTTTCTGTCACATCAAGTTCACTGTCCCATGTTGGATGTCACCAATAAATCATGATGGAATAAATACCTACAATACCCCTAAAAAAATCATCAAACACTAAAAATAAAAATGTATATGAAGGGGTCGGACTATCGTCAACTGCCAAAATTATGGACTTACTAACTAAGTGTTGCACTACATCTCAAATCCAATGTAGTTCTATGTGCAAGTGTGTATGAACATTCCCTAGGTTGCTCTTGTGTCAGTCACACTTTGTGAAGTAGAGAAAAATAACTATGTGTAGAAAATGTAATATAATATGTGCATGGAATATAATATAATCCCTCTCCCTATGAAGTGTGATGCAAATATCCTAGCCTTGTGCCTTGATGATGGAGCTTTGTGGATGCAAGTGATCTCCAATGCAATAGATGGATGAAACTCTGGATGAAGGGATAATAGTAAGTGATGCTAGGTCCCTCATTATGGTCTCATAACTTTATATTTATAGGGTTCTCTTAGTCTAATTTCGTAATTAACCCCAAAAATTCTGACCACAAGAAAGATAATGATGTCAAAAGGTTAGAAAGAGCCCAAAAAGAGGCGAAAAAACTCTAGAAGGATATGGGCACCCTTGGTGGGACCAGGGTGCCCACGGGTGCCCCAGTACTAATCTATCCACCCCATTCAAGGCTAAAATGATGTGGGATGAAAAAGGTTGACTATGCATATGGGTGTAAGAGGTTCGTAATGATTAAATAAAAATAATTTAAGATGGCGAAAGGATGAGGGTTAATTAGTAGTTTTTTTCCCTTAAGAACCTTCTAAATAGTAGTATGAGATGGGGATAAATAAATGTCCAAAGTGCATGATTTTGTGACTACACCCCCACCATCTAATCTTAAGCATCTTCGTAGTCTTCAAGGAAAAATCTGATCTATTCATAGATTCATTTCTCAATTATCAAACCGTTATCAACCTTTCCATCATCTTCTTAGAAAGGACATCTAATTTAAGTGGGATGATAATTGTCAATAGGAATTCGACGTTCTTAAAAATTACCTCCTATAATCTCCTGTGCTCATGGCTCTGCAAGAGGGGGAGTTGTTCTATCTTTACATATCCATTATAGACCATGCCTTGGGAGCCATGTTTGCACATTGAGATGAATAAGGTAAATAACAAGTTGTCTATTACATTAGCCAAACCCTCTTTGAGTACGAAACTCATTATTCTAAAACTAAACAGTTTTGTCATGTGCTATACTTCGTAACTTCTAATATTTGTCACTGCATCCTCAATAAAAAAATTATATCATCACAAACTTCAATCCACTCAAAACTATAAATTCCAAATCATATCATAATGACTGCATTACTAGATAGCTCACGCTTATGACTGAATTTGACCTTGAATACATCCCTCATAAATCAATTAAGGCACTAGTCATTTCTGACCAACTTCTTGAAGCACCCCTTACTTTTAATCAATAACCTTGCAAAAAATTCCTTGATGAGTCAATTAACACCCTCGATCAGGACAACACCTTGCTTAAAATGATCATGTTCTTTGACGGGTCCAAATGCTAACAAGGGAGAGGTGCCGAGATAGTCATATTTCCCCTTTGGGAAACTCCTATATTGTTATCATTCAAAATAAATTTTGAATGTAATCACAACATGTCAGAATATGAATTTATTATCATGAGACTTCAGATTTATGCCTTTCTAGGTTTATAAATTCTTGACATCTATAGAGATTCACAACTTGTCATTCATTAAATCAAAGGAATCTATCAGTGTAAAATCAAGACCCTTCAGTGATATAAAACCAATGTCAAATACTGACTACAACTCTTTGATCATTATGAAATTCAAACCACCCCTTGATCATGTAAAAAAATTGTAGAAACAATGGTTTATCTTGCTTCTCTCATTCTTGTATCATTGGAAAATTTCAAATTATTCATCGTACACAAACTTGATCAATCATATTGCACCATAGTTATCTTCCCACTACCAATAAGATAGAATATGATTCATTTAACAAATGTGTTAGGAGTTACAGAAACAAATATGCGGAAGCAATTCCTCAAACCACAACAGTAGGAAACTATGTAACAAAATTATACTTGCAGAAATAAAACAACATAAATAAATAATGCACAAAAGAAGACAAGACAAGATTTAACGTGGTTCACCCAATGTGGGCTATGTCCACCAAGAACTTGCTCAGATTTTATTATCAACAAGAGTAAAACAACTCTCACAGTATTCTCTCAGTTATGAACTCACAACAGAATTCCAAAGATGTTAAACCACATCTAAACCATAATTGACACCCAATTGCATAACCTTGATCACTCTTGATCACCTCTTGATCATTAAGACTCAAGACCTCTTGAACACTCAAGATATATTTAAGATACCCTAACACCTCTATTTATAGGATTAGAATCCTTCTAAGAAGTTCTAAAGCTGACCCTAGAAGTTTGAAAGTCATGATATTTCAACTTCCCATGGCTGGAAAAAATAGTCCCGACGTTAACAGCATGTTAAGAGGAAAGGCACAGGAATGACACAATGATTGCATAGCCACGTCATAACAAACAACTACAGAATACTCCTAAAGTCTCCAACCTTAACCGTTCGAGCTCCAGCACTTCAACACTGATTTAAGAAGACCAAAAACAAGCTCCACACCCCAACAGTATCCCACTTGGAGACTGTTTCCATTGAGTAAAGTTCTTAACACTTCATTATCAACCATGAAGGCCAATCAAAGTTGAACACAACTTTGAATTCTCCCTTGTGACTGCCTTGGTCATCATATTCGTAGGATTATGACTGGTATGAATATTTTCCAGCTTCAACTTATCTTCTTCCAAAGTTGTCCTGATGAAATGATATCTCAGTTGAATGTGCTTCATCCTAGAGTGGAAAGCGGAGTTCTTCGCCAAATGAATAGAAATCTAACTATCACTGTGTAGTCTCCCAACTTCCTACTTATGACCCAACTCATCAAGAAAATGCTGTAGCCAAATCATCTCCTTGCTTGCCTCTATGGCAGCAACATACTCAACCTCTGTGGTTGACAAAGCCACAACCTTTTGTAACCGTGAAATCCAACTCACTGCTATATCACCAACCGTAAATACATAACCTATTGTGCTCCTCCTGATGTTCAAATCTCTTGCCATGTATGAATATACATATCCATGTAATGTAGTGTCTAATCCGCTAAAACACAATGCTACTCCCATGGTCCCTCTCAAATACTAAAGGATCCACTTTACTGCCTGCTAGTGCTCTCTACCTTGATCACTCATAAACTTATTCACTGCTCTCTTGCCCTCGGGTAGCTCCACCAAATCCCAAGTCTATGGTTTTCCATAAGATATCTATGCTATTCATCCATGGCCTTTCTCCCACTTCTTCCTGGCATCCACCTGCACTACTTCCTCAAAGCACTCTGGCTCTGCATTGTTAGTGAGCAATAAATAATTCAAAGATGGAGTAAATCATTCAAGTTCCCTTCTTACCCTAGAAGACCTTCTCACCTTAGGAGTTTGGGGTTCTTGATGAGTAGGTACCTGAACTGGAATGTGCCGGAACATGTTGTACCTAAACCGGCCCCTTGGACTCCTTTCCATCTGCGATGTCCTCTAACCACTGTGTATTATTTCTTTGATTCCTCTTTTTATTCCTGCAACTAATATTTAAACATGACTTTTTCATTAAAGACAATATCTCTAGACCGAAATATTTTCTTGTCTTTAAGACTCTAAACATGGAAACCAAAGTCATCTTCACCATATCCAACAAAGGTGCATTTCTCAGACTTAGCCTCTAACTTGGTCCTATCATCTTTATCAATGTGAAAAAATACCTCACATCCAAATACTCTAAGAAATGAGTAATCAATTTTCTTACCAGACCAAGCCTCCTTAGGTATACCTCCATCCAAGGCCATAGAGGGTCCTATGTTAATTAGATAAACAACTGTGCTTACCGCTTCCACCCAAAACATGAGTGGCAGCCCCGCATGTAACCTCATGCACCTAGCACGCTCCATGATTGTCTTGTTCATTCTCTCTGACACTCCATTTTCCTGTGGAGTATTTAGAACTGTTCTTTGCCTCCAGATCCCATTTATCGAACAGTAATAAATAAATTCATTACTACAATATTCCCCTCCATTATCTGACTTGAGACATTTCAATTTGAGACCTGTTTCATTCTCAACCAAGGCTTTCCATATTTTGAAAGTTTCAAACACATCAGATTTCTTTCTAATGCAATATACCCAAACTTTTCTAGTTACATCATCAATGAAAGTGACATAATAACATGAACCACCAATAGAGTTTACCTTAGCTAGCCCCCATACATCTGTATGCACTAAATCTAACTTACCCCTCCTTCATGGTAGGTCCAACCTTGAGGAATCTCACCCACTTCTGTTTCCCATAAACACAGTCCTCACAGAAGTCCAAATCTAACTCCTTTAATCCAGGCAACCTGTCCTTTATAATATGCATACCCTTATGACTCATATGACTGAGTCTCTGGTGCCACAAAGTTGCATCTCAATCTGCAGTAAACTAAATTGAAATAATCAACACCACTGGTTAAATACAAAGTACCATTTTTGTTACCTCTTATGCAACCACAAGAGCTACCTTGGTAACCTTCCAAGAATCTGCTATAAAAATAATAATAAAGCCATCACTACCTAGTTGTCCTGCTAATATCAAATTCTGCCTTAACTTAGGCACATGTCCTGACGTCCTTAAGCAACCATGTGTTCCCATTCTGCATTTTCACCCTGAACACAACCTTTCCCTACTATGTTGCATGGTTTCATCATCACCAAGATATACATGTCTAAAATCACCTTGAACAAAATAAGTAAATTAATGTCTATGTGGGGTGGACATGGAAAGAAGCCCCTGAATCTAACACCCAAGATTCAACAATATTATCTAAAGAAAGAATTAAGGCATCTCGACAAACATCACCTACTGCCACATTTACCTCTTTAGTTTCCTCCTTCTTGTTCTTCTTATCCCGAAGATCCCAAAAATCATTTCTTAGCATGACCAACCTTCCCATAGTGCTAACATTCTAAACTTACTCTTGGACTTTGACCTTCCGCGATCATTCGAACTTCCCAAAGATTACCTTTCCCTCTATTCTTTTGCCTCCCTCTTCTCTCCACCATCAAAGCGTTTCCAGAAGTAGAAGAATCTCTGGTGCTCATCCTTCACATTTCCTCACTTAGGATCACACCTATTACATCCTCAAACTTCAGCTTTGAGTTATTAGAGACTGAATTACTTACAGCCATAACCAAGCTATCTGAACTATTTGGTATGGAGCAAAAATTCAACAAATCCCTAACCTCATCATCAAAGTCAATTTTTACTGAGTTTAACATACTCGCAACCGTATTAAATTCATTCAAATGATCAGGCAATAGAACCATTCTCAGACATCTTCATATTAAATAACTTTTTCATCAAAAATATTTTATTAGAGGCAGAGGGTTTTTCATATAACTTCCCCAACGCACTCATGAGACCTTCCGTGGTCTTCTCCTGTGATATGTTGAAAGCAACCGAAGATGCAAGGCATAAACGAATTGCCCTGAGTGCCTTTCTATCTAGCAACTCCCAATCCTCATCCGACATGGCTGTAGGTTTCTTTGCTTTTCCAGCCAAAGGAACATGGAGGTCCTTTTGATATAAGTAATCCTCCATTTGCATCTTCCACAAAACAAAGTTCTACCCATTGAACTTCTCAACCCTCGATCTGCCCTCATCTACCATAGCTCCCACTCAAGATTAACTTTTCCTATGATTTACAACTTCAACAAAAAAACCACCAAAGCTCTGATACCAATTGTTAGGAATTAGAGAACAAATATGCAGAAATAATTCCTCAAACCACAGCAATAGGAAACTATAGAGTAGAATTATACTTGCAGAAATATAACAACATAAATGAATAATGCACAAAAGAAGACAAGATAAAATTTAACATGGTTCACCCAATGTGGGCTACGTCCACCAAGAACTTGCTCAAATTTTATTATCAACAAGAGTAAAACAACTCTCACAGTCTTCTCTTAGTTATGAACTCATAACATAATTCCAAAGATGTTAAACCACATCTAAACCACAATTGACTCCCAATTGCTTAACCTTGATCACTCTTGATCACCTCTTGATCATCTAAGACTCAAGACCTCTTGAACACTCAAGATATATTTAAGATACCCTAGCACCTCTATTTATAGGATTACAATCCTTCTAATAATCCATAAAGCTAACCCTAGAAGTTTGAAAGTCGTGATCTTTCAACTTCCCACAGCTGGAAAAAATAGTCCTGGCGTTAACAACATGTTAACAGTAACGACGCAGCAATGACATAGCTACTGCACAACCACGTCACAACAAACAACTACATAATACTCATGAAGTCTCCAAAATTAACTGTTCGAGCTCCAACACTTCAACAATGATTCAAGAAGACCAAAAATAGGCTCCACACCCCAAAAGAATGGTATGCACAAACATAAGAGTACCTATCCAACAGGAGAATACCTCACAATCTTTCCAGAAATGAAAATTGATATTTCCAACAATGTGCATCTCATTACATCATCTTATGAGGTATCCTTTATAAAAGAGGTTTTGACAACCTCCTCAGGTGTCTCAAAAATCGATATACTCTTCTAAAAATCCAAGAAATCCATGAAAACATATGTGGTAGACACTTCAACGATTTATTTGTTGCTAAATGCATCCTACGCATGGGCTACTATTCTCCCACACTTAATCAAGATTATTATGACTACATTAAATAATGTATCAAATGTCAACACCATTCCAACCTTATGCATGTTCATATCTATGCTCTTTAACAAAAACAAAACCTATGGCCTTTTTCTCAATGGGAGCTTGACCTTATCAGCCTTATCAGCCCTCGGTCATCACAATCACGCAATACTTTATAAAATGGGTAGAAGTTATCCCCCTCATCTCTACTAAAGTTAATATTTTTTTTACTTCATCCATCATCACATTATATTTCGTTTCAACATTCCTCAAATACTCACCAAAGATAATGGTAAATCATTCAAAAAAAAGTTCAATTTTTTTTTGATACTTATAATACTAAACTCAAATTTTCATCTCCTTAGTATCCACAAGAAAATGGTCAAAATTAAGCCTCTTAATAAAACTATCAGCAAAATCCTCATGAAAACAATCAATCAAAATTGAAGGAATTATCATCTCCAAATTCCATTCACCTTTTGGGCTTATCAAAATAGCTTTCAAAATCATGCAAGGGATACACCATTTTCATTAGTCTACGACACTAAATTTGTTCTTCTTCTTTAAGTCCAAATCATATCACTATACGTGTCTGTAAGAGATTTCATCTCTGATGAGGATTATCATCAAAAGCATCTATCAAAAATATTATTTTTAGATGAACATAATCTAAATACACTTGGACATATCAATTTCTATCAAGAATGCATCAAACGTCACTATAAAAAACACAAAAATTTTGAATTCAATGTTGGCGATCTTGTTCTCAAAGAAAGCCAACATTTCATTAACATGGAAAAGAGAAAACGTGAAAGTTTCTCCAAACTTCCTTAGAACATACATTATCACTCACAAATATGGATCCAAATCTTTTCTTTTAGATTCCCTTGAGGGTAAACCTAAAAAGGATCCTCTCAATGCACTAAACATATGGTCGTTATACTATCAGCCTATCAAGTTATGAGACCTTAGTCAGACTATGATCTTCCCTTATTATCCCAAACACGCTATCACTCCTATAATGATATGGAATAATATGGTCTTCCATCAGCATACCTATCAAAACCTTAAATATGGGCACCATGACTATGATCATAATACATTCCTTAAGGACAAGTTCCTTGTTGATGGATAGGGAACCTCACTATTATCACTCCACCATCTCAATATCTCATCTTGATCAACACGATAAAGATATATGTGTAGCTTGTGCACTTATCTTATCCCCTTTTAATGGTTACCAGGGATACTCTCATCTCAAAAGTCACAACTATCTATGGGATGTATTTAATTAAAATATAGACTGATTCCTTGAAGGATGATTATTTAAAAGTAAATCATATCAAATATAATTATAGAACACTCCCTCGAAGGATTTCTACCATCAAAATCAAGTCAATAAACAATTGTAGACTACTCCCTTAAAGGATGGATACCCATTAAAGTTATATATTCAGAAAAGGACTTCCCACATCAATCAGTACTCCTATTAAAATAGGGCTTCCGACATCGATCAAATGTCATGTCAAAATCAGAGAAAAATAACATCATCCCAAGAAAGCTTCCCACATCAATCAATTTTCCCATCAAATTGAAGCTTCTCGCATTGACCAACTTGTTAAAATACAAAGAGTTGAGGCAAAACCTAGGGAACTATCATGAAGACCTTGTTTTCCCGTGGTTTCCACATACATGCTTTTTATATGTCAAAAAATGATGAATATGATGAACTCATATCTATTTATGATCCTAGTATGACTAACCATTGTAATTCATACATTAACATATAGTATATGACCACATGTGCAATATCATACATTTTAAATCAGTTTACCATGACACAATATGTATATCTAGGACAATAAAAATGTAAACATTTCACATTCTTCTCTTACCCATCTACCATGCGTGAATCACACAACAAGATCACCTCTTTTCATGAAAACATTCAAATCATATCATAAAATAGATATTTACAATCTAAATCATACATTACAAATATTTTCATAGCACAACATATCTTAATAGAACCACTAGTAAAATCATCATCAAACACATCTATATCCATCACATAACACAAAAATAAAAAAAGTATAACTCAATGACAAAATTATATATATATATATATATATATATATATATATATATATAATATCTATACATCATCACAGTTCTCAAAAAACCTGTATAAAAATATATATATTCCAAAAATGGCTTCAAAAGATCTTCATACATCAAAAACATATCTATACATCTACTGAGTAAATATAGACATCCCACTGCTCCCCGCAGCACCACCAGGGCCTCTTTCTAGTTGTTGTAGGTATTTGGTCTTCAATAAAGTATCATTCAAATTGGGTCCACTTTCTAGATCTTAATCAAGCATGTAAGCATTTGACAGTAAGATTTTGGACCAAATTAGGAAAAAAAAATTAAAAATTGTAAGAAAAATAAAATATGACATTTATGCCTCATAGTAAACTAGAGAATATCATAACTATGTTTATCAGGTATTTGACAATGCCCTAGGCAATAACAATGTTGGGAAAAAAAAAATTGAGTTATCTTTGATCTCCAATAGACATGCAAAAATGTAGTAATATGTTCTTGGACATAAGATACACGTGATTCATTCGAATGCAGCCAATGATTGCCTTGATTTCCTCTAGAATACTTACTAGTATTCAATAATTTGGGCTTCTATGGTATGAGTGTGTTTGATAATCTAATTACTCTCAAATGACTTCAATGTATATACACTTGAAGGTAATTGAGTTCAAATTCAGAACCATATTAGAACCATAGAAATAGATACCTATCAATGACTCAAAAAGTTTAAAAGGACCAGGACTCTAAGAATCAACGAGTGCACTCTAGCTAAAAGGTTCCATCAAAAACACATGTTAGGAGCATTTAAAAACTATATACAGCCCGCTTGAGCATCACAACCATAAAAAACAAAGGGATATGCATTTTCAAGGAGATCTTAAACATAAGAATGGGAAGTGGATGGTGGCAATCCAGAGGGATTTGAGATACAGGGTTGGGACACCATGAGCTAGTCAATAAAACATGTGCACCTGCACATAGCTAATCTTTAGGACATTGTTCAAATCGAAACAGTGCATACGAACTACTTAAAGTTATGCAGATCTTAGTGACTAATAAATGCCTATGTAAGATCACTTTGTTATGTGACCTCTACAGTTAGTATCACCTCCCAAAGTAAAAAAAAATTTATGGTATGAATAAAATTGATTTGTGCATATGAAGCTATTTTCAGAGAGAATACCTGTCTATACTTGTAATATGTGCGGATCAATAATCATTCTTTTCTACATACACATCGGTGAGCTCCAATAGATACCATATAAAAAAATATGAACGACATAAGAAAGATCAATATGTGACCATTATTCATGATGGGAGGTGGGTATCCAATAGTTAGCTAATATGGTGCAATATGCACCCATTCCTATTTCTCTTCTCTATGAATATAAAATTACGATTCTAGCAGTTGACGACATAGACCACTTCCTATTTAGCCAACATACCCAGATGAGGATAACATATATCGGAATGAGCTAAGAAATCAGTTACCAGTCCTATCCTCTAAATCTTGTAAGACCTAAAGGTAATAAGAACATATTATAAAATTTCTAAGCTAAGGGTTCTAATGCCATGTGGCAAATGAAAAACAAGGTTGTAAGGAATAATACAATAGAAAAATATGTGATACTCTATCCTTAGGTTTTTACATAAATGGTACATCATACATGAATTAATCATTGGCGAACCATGAATTTGAAATAAAAAGTCTTAGGGATACTTAACTTTCTTGTCTTGTTTCAGACACTGTTAGGGTGCATTAACACCCATAGGGTTAGTCTGCAACTAGTGAAAGAGTTGTCATGGTTGGATCATCCTAGAGGGTATAGGATAAAATCAACTCTTTCCTGGCCTATGTTTGCATTTCTCCCAATTATCCTCCAGATCATCTATATCAATAGTTTGTAGCCTCACTTTCTCCAAAAATTGATCTTAGTAACATAATGCTCTAAAGCATACCTCTCCAAGTATAAGTTTATTAAAACTTAAACTTCTTACGCCTCTTACGATATCCAAGATTGTATTTATAATAGAGAAAACATAACATAAGTGCTATGTCGATGATGGATATAGAAGCTCAATGAATTGCAAGGATCACCTATCTATCAGGAAAAAATAACCCGAAGTCAGCTAATATCTTTCAGCCAAAGATATCAATCACATTCAATATTGTCAACAAAAAATAGTACGATTCATAAGCAGGTCCCCTGTAGTGGAGACAATATGGAGGTGTAAAGAAAACTTAGAGTAGGGGCCTATGAAGGTGATACGATGGCTGTTATAAATGTCATCGAAGAGTGTTGATACTAAGCATATCAATTTCTTACTTAGTAAGCCATGGCTTAGTAGACAAGTTATGTAAGAAGGTACCTTCTAGGAGTTCATTGTTGTGTTAAATTCCTACATGATGGCCAAAAAAAAAGACATTATTATTACTAACCATGACCTATTTAAATATTGCAACCTAAACCCCATCCTAATTATTCCTCTTAAGGAACACCACTTCAAGGCTATCATAATGTTCCAACACCCTCATAAAGATCCTACATCATCTCACTAACCATTATAAAATAAGGTATATACATAAGCTTCCCTTACCAAAGATCATCACATTTCATCTTGGAAAAATCTATTATGGTACTTTGGAAAATCATGCCATATGTTTCGATCAATCCAATGAGGGAATTTGTTTTAGAATTCCTCCTTTCATATGTACTCTATTCATAGGAGGTTCCCTTTATTAAAAACTCAAATAACATAAATAACCTCGAATATGTTTGAGACTATTTACACTACATGATAACTAGTGCTCGGTATTTACACTAGGATATAAACAAGTAATATAAATAATACACATTACCTCTATCTAGTTGGAAACTCAGGGTATAACAAACACAATTATGTTGAAAAATAAAGTAAGAGTGCTATTTAGGGGTTTGAGAGATGACTTCCATCTAATTCAAAAGATGTATCTTGAAATGTTGTTAGTGGCACCTGTCCACTCACACTTGGTGTATGGATCTATGGCTAGATGTGCCCAATAACTGGCACTATAGATCCTATATGTACATTAATACCAAATTTATACCTTTATGTAATGGACCGTACCATGTTTTTCCCTATTGTCGGTAAAATCTCAATTGATGAAACAAAGTGAAATTATTTTCAAAAGTCACCTTTGACTGAGTGAAGTAATTAAGTATATGGATAAATGTATAATTTATTGTAATGCGAAAAGCCCATGCTCAAATGAAAGAGACCTCACTCTAATTGGAGTGTGTCATAGCTATATGATGTGAGAATCCATTAGACTTCAACCTTAGAAAAGATGACGATATCCTACATGTTGTAAATACTTGTAAAATAGGATTCATGTCACACACTGTGGAACATAAGTAGGTGAAATAATGATCCCCCCTATTGTAAATGGACATGAGAATCTAATGAGTAGAGATCTAAGATATCACATATGTAAAATCTGTGAATTTCATTGTACTCTCCTTATACGCACATTTGATACACACCTTGTGATCTAGAATAGGACCAATGTACACATTGTGTCTAGTTCCATGTCTTAAGGGACTGAACTACTATAGGATTTAAGATCTGAATTTAATCCTTACTTTACCCCACTCACACTCTTTATGCTCTAAGATTCGTGTTCTATTCTATTTAGCACATATTTTCAAACCATTTCCCGATGATGCTCTCTCGTTCTATGGTTCATATTTTATTGGTGAGATGTCTTCTATAAATGAACCTCATCTCATACAAATCTCATACACATTCACTAGGGGCCATGTTGATCCTATCACATTCACATTGCACACCATTTCATCCCATTCAAAATCATAACATATTGCATATCTTGGTTGCATTTACTCTTGGTTTCTCATACTTACATAAACACTTTATTTCCCATGCTAGAAATATAATTAGTATGTCAATATATTATCTATATACACATGAGTGTTCACTTGATCTCTAGCTATGCATGCATACATATTACAGATCCTTACATGCTACAATGATGTTTAACACTATACCTCTTACTAGTACCACCGTGTATCCTGGGGGAATATACTTTCTCACACATTATAGGTTCTATTTTTTCATTATTTACTACTTATACTTCCTAGAACACTACTTTCTACTAGTACTTACATGCAGTGACATACTTTTTATCTTTCTAACATGCTAACAAGTGATATATGTGCAACATTTTCCTTGGAGGAACTATTTTGCACCATGGTTGTTTGTTACACTTTTCTTTCCATTGCTTTCTATTTTATGCTATTTTTTACAGGATTTGTCCTATGTCTTTCTTGATCATTGCTTGTATTCTTTTGGCAGCTTTTTCCTTGATTATTTTATGACATTGTGAGTTATGTCCCATGTTTGAAACCCAATTTTTGCGGTCTATCTTGTATGCACATTTTATTATTACATTGATATTATATGACATGTTTTATATTTTTTTATACTAACGCATCTTACTCGCCATATTATTTACATGTGCCTTGGTTTTCATTATGCATATTACCTCCCCTTGTAGTGATACATTTAAAATCAATATCTGGTACTCTCTTTGGGACACATTATCCTAGTGGCTTTGCATGCACCCCAAATGAGGGGGCATAAATCAGGTGAATCAATGAGCCCATATAGCATCTCAGAGCTACAGTACATGTCTACATAGTACATGAACAAATCAATAATACAATCATAGAAAGACCCAGGATATGACTTGGGTTCTAAACACATCACAAATGCCAGCACTTGGGCTTAGATATGAGTGATTGGGTACCTGTTTCCTCCCATGTTCGCTAATGTACCAGGGGCACACACAACAATATTCTAAGATCAACATAGTTCACAAAAATTTACATAATAGTTTCACAATATAGGCACATTCCTCCAACAAGTATAATTCATGCTATCTCCATTTCAATTAGAACAAACATCACATTCAAAATAAATAAGGGACAACAGGAACAAAGATGGATCATACCATCTTCAGTGGTGTATAATAAAGGAAGAGTCATGGAAGGAGAGTACCAATAGACCTCTCTCCCCAACACTTTCTCTTTTTCGTGAGCTCACCCAAAAAATATCTCTTGGCATGAGATAACCAAAAGAAATTTCTCTTCTGTACAATATTGTAGGAAATTTTCTATCCTTTTCACTCTTCAAAAATCAGGTGCACACTTTACATTTACTATTTTTACATAATTTCACATGCTTTACGTACTTATGTAAAATTTTCATATACAAATATTTGACTACGTATTCGTTCTTCATTTGCAAGTTCTTCCTTAATATGAAAAAAGTAGCCTTCCACAAACTATAAAAAAAGTACAACATGGTAAAACACATACACTTCACCCCTAGGATCACTTTCCTTTCATAGTCTCCATGCTTCACTTTGCATCATTCGATGGTTCAATTTTCCCCTCAGTACACATTTAGCCACAAGATCTACATCATCATAAGGTATGCATCTCTTATCTACTTTACGTTATTGATTATTCACTCAATAAAAAAAAGTAGGGGAGAATGTAGACACAAAAACACACACTTGGGTAAATTTATAGGTCCTAAAAGAATGCTATAATTTATATGATTCCTATGAAATGAAAATAGTAATTTACGACTATCTTTGACATTTTGTATTTATTTCTTGTTGTATATCTAGTCTTTCATTACCTACAACCTAGTTGGTATTTTAATTTATTATCTTTCATGACCTCAGACACTAGCGCCTAGCCAAGACACCAACGACCTTCTCCCCTGTGGGCGCCCCTGACCTCTTTCCACTTTACTTGCTCTTTTTGGGCCTCTTTTATCTTTTCAACATCTTATTGTCTTATGGTTTGACCTTCCAGTTATCAATTACAAAATTCAACTAAGGGAATCATATAAAAACATGTCTATTTGACCAAAGTAAAGGAACAAGCTCAATACATCTACTATCATCACCTAAGTTTACATCCAAAAAAATCTAAGACCACTAAAGACATCCATCTAACATCCATTCAAGGGATAAGGGAATCCATTTTTTACATACATAGCACAAGAAGGGAAAGTTCATTTTTTCATCAACACATCTATCTACATTGCTACATCTAGCTAGTCCATTATCAAGTGCATTTACACAAGGGCATCCTAGGGCACGATTCTATCAGACACTCATAAGAAATACACAGAGTTTGAGATGTAGTATAGCAATTGGTTGTAAATTCACTCTATCAGGTGACCACTGGGGTCAGGTTGACTCACCATATTACATATTTATTGTTTGGATTTGATGTGGTTTTGGGGGTTTTACAGGTGAATCTTTTTCTTGTAGGTTACAGATACCTCGACGGTCATAGATTGATATACTGGTGATAAAAAGAGACCATTTGCAACACTTGTGTGACATACTAAAGATCAATTTCTAACCATTTTCTTAGTCAGATGAGCCTAGAAGCTATCATCTGTGCCCAATCACCCCTTTCTAGCAATGGGCGCCCATGTCCAGCCTTTTTTTCTGACCTACATAATATATTCTAAGTATTGGCGACACATACCACTTGGTGTTCATCAGTTTTACCAGTCTACATCAGTCTGGGATTGAGAAAAAATCAACTAAGTCCATTCCTCTCTCTCTTGCACTTAGTGTTTTCATATTTTATTAGCTTATTGCTTGTGTCAAATATGTATTCTATAATTTATTTATTACACGTGACTCTGCAACTAGGGTTTTAAAAAATATTATTTTATTAAATCATTTTAGTGAACCCGACTTCAAATACTCTTTGATCTTTTCTTTCTTGTCTTGCTTCAATATTTTAGGGTCCTTTCACCACAAGTATCTCCATCAATGCCTTCTTGCAGGATCATCTTGGTTGTAAGACTAAAATCAACTCTTTCTTGGCTAATGCTCACATTTCCCCGAATACTCCTTCGGATCATGTATATTAACAGTTTGTAGCTGAATTTTGTCTAAAATTTACTTTCCCATCTGATAAATCGACATCTCTTTCTATTTATGACAATGAACCTCCTCTTTATATCTAGGTTTATATCTATAATATAGGCATTAGATGAGTACTAGTTGATAATTGATTTGAGTTCAATCTTTGCAATCTCACATTTCTTCAAAAACTTGGCCTTTCCTCAGCTAATATTAATCCCTCATCCATTTCTATTCGTAGCTATGATTATTCTTAACGTATGTGCATGGGAACTATCACCTTATCCCTTATAGTTGGGCCTAAAACCATTCCTATGGTATTCTTTGTCATCGACATAAAACTTCAGTATAACTACTTACTTGGTAGGCCATATATTTGCGCTATGCAGATAATACCTTCTAGAGTTCATTTGTGTGTTAAATTCCTATGTGATGGCCAACCATACATTATTATTTCCGACCACAACCCATTCAAATATTATAACCTAGACCCAATCACTTCTCTACCTACTCCACTTCTATATCAAAATACCAGTCACCCCCATAATTCTCCTACATATCTCACTAATGATTATTAACTCACGGAGCATCCTTCTGCTACCATAAACATGCTTCATCTCAAAGGATCTTGTTTTGCATTGGACATCATGAAATCTACTTCATCTCTCTAAGAACACTATATATCCCCACCTCCTCCTTTCACATCCACTCTTTTCATACATGAATCTTATTGGCTTCATATCCCATTTGAGCCTACATGCTCTGAGACTATCTATACACATGATGGATTTTCTTGGTTAGGGTTCACATTTGTTGATCTCCTTCCTCCACCTCATTCCCCTCACTTATATCATAGATATTTTGATGTCACTACTTCTTATGGCCTCTCCATCTTCCATTTATTAGTCTATCTTACATGCACTTGTCACACCTCTCCACTCACACTTGGGAAGTCTCGGTTAAATTACATTGGTGTCACTCTAGATCCTAATCACACTAATATCACATTTCCTATTCCTTTTAGCCACATTTATATCTGCAATGACTCCTTCTTTGGTTATTCTCAAAATCTAACTCGATGGTATGCACATGATTATCTATAACCACATTTAAATGATGAAGAATATGCAATGGGCATGTACAATTTATGCCATGTAGGATCTCTATATGATCAACCTCACACTATTTATTATCAAGTATCTGATATAGCTCCATTAGGATTCGACCTTGATAGTGACGATCTCGTTGAAGATACTACTTTATTATTTCATTCATCACACACTTGGGGGGGAATCATGCTTTCTTCCACCCCTTTTCAATCAGAATTAATTCTTCCTAATCTTTACATATACATATTACGCTCTGTGATTTACCTCTAGTCTCTGCTATGCACATTGATACACACATTGTATCCTCAATACCATATGATGCACTCTACTTCCATGGTTCATTCTTGACTGCTAAGGGTATAAATATGAAATGAACATGAAATCACCTCACTCACACTCTTTACACTCTAAAATTCATGTTCTATTATATCTAGCTCATGTTTTCAAAGCATTTATTGATGAAAAACTCTTGTTCTATGGTTCATTCTTGATGGTTGAGGGGTATTCTATAATGAACCTCATCTCATACAAAACTCATACAAATTCTTTGGGGGGTACGTTGCTCCTATCAACCTAACATTTTATACCATTTCATCCCATTTAAACTCATAACATATTGCATATCTTGGTTGCATTTACTCTTTCTTTATCATACTTACATATACACTTTATTTCCCATGCTAGAAAGATACTTAGTATGTCAATATATTTTCTATATACACATGCACATTCACTTGTTGTCTGTTGCAAATGTAGATTTCTTACAAATCCTTATATACTGCAATGATGCTTAACACTATACCTCTTACTAGTCCCACAGTGGCTCCTAGGGGCATCTACTTTCTCACACAGTACATGTGTTATTATTTCATTCTTTACTACTTATGCTTCCTAGCACACTACTTTATACTAGTACATATATGCTTTGATACACTTTTTATCTTTCTAACATACTAATGTGTGCTTCATGTGCAGTATTTACCTTGGAGGAACTATTTTCCACCATGGTTATCTATTAAACTTTCCTTTCCATTCTTTCTATTATATGATATTGTTTGTGGGATTTTCCCTATGTCTTGCTTGTTCATTACTTGTATGATTTTGACTGCTTTGGCCCTGATTGTATTGTGAAATTGTAAGCGATGTACCATGTTTGAAACCTAGTTTTCACGGTCTGTCTTGTATGTAATTTTTCTCATTACATTAGTATTATATGACATATTTTATAGGTTTTTATATTATCCATCTTACTAGCCATAATGTTTGCATGTTCCTTGGTTTCCACCATGCACATTCCCTCCCCCTACAGGGATACAATTCAGATCAGCCTTCATTCCTCTCTTTGGGCCACATTATCCTAATGACATCATATGCACCAAAAATGAGGGGTGACATACATTGGGTGAAACAATCACCCCATACATTAGATCATAGTTACAATACAAGCCTCCACAATATAGGAACAGAGAATTCATATAGTCACAGAATGACCCAAAATATGACTTGGGTCCTCAACACAACATAGATACTAGTGCCTGGTCTTAGATAGGAGTGCATGTGCAATAATGTCCTAGGGGAACACATAAAAATATTCTCAGATTAACACAGTTCATAGTAGTTTACAGAGTAGTCCCATAGTACAGGAAAAATCCTCCAACTAGTAAAATACATTCTATCTCTATTTAGATTGGAACAAACATCACATTTGGAGAAAATAAGGGACAACAAGAAAAAACTAGGATCACACCATCTTTAATGGTGTATAATCAAGATAGAGTTATGTAATGAGAGTAACACTTGCTCTTTATTCTGAGTGCCTGTGTCCAACTTGTTTTGGGACCTACAAAATTTATTCTAAGCATTAAAGAAATAAACCACTTCATGTTTAGTGGTTTTCCCACTCTACATCAATCCTAGACTGAGAAAAAATCAGCTAATTATATTCCTCTCTGTCTTGCACTTAAGGTTTTCATATTTTATTAGCTTATTGCTTGTGTCAAATTTGTATTCTATCTTTTATTTATCATACATGACTCTGCAATTAGGGTTTTGCAAACATTTATTTTGGTAAATCAGTCCTCTAATAGGACCTCTTTCTAGACCCTATCATGGTTTTCCAACACTCACATCACTACCCGATGGTGCATCCTATCTATACACTTAAAAACAAAATGTAGTGAGGTTCATCTGATAGCCTCCATCATACTATCTCCTTATAATATCTCATCTCCTCGCACAATGATTTGTAGTTGGCCATATTGATATTGCCAGGTGGTCTCATCTGACCTCTAACATGAGCTATGGTTTCTTTTAGCTTAGCCCCCAAGATAGAAGTACATGTCACTTTGAATGCCTTTCATAAGGCCCTTCTTTGCTATCGATATCTATCTCTATCATCTCTACTCTACGTAATATTTTCATGTATAATGGTTGCCTTCTGAATTAACCCATATCTCTCATCTACCAATACAAACTTCTCAACCTCTAAATGATCCATTGTAGCCTCCAACACTACCACCCTATCCTCCTCCTCTCTTCCCTCAGCATCACCACCACTCTGTGAGGGTGCCACTTCTATATAGGCTCACACCTGCCTCTCAAACCCATCAAACTATAGCTACCACCATGAAACAAAGTCCTCCGTCACACCAAAATCATCATACCCTACCAATAATCCATGTGTATCCACCCCCAAAGTAACCCCCTCCTCATCTTCCATATCCACTTCCTCTCTAATAGCTAACAGTGCCACATATGTATCTACATCATCCCTTTAGTGGGCCATTGCTACCTTTGACACATCCTATATAAAACCAAATTTCCCTTTAATAAATCCAAATTGGATCAAATCCAAATTACCCTCCATCTACTCCCATACCCACCTATCCTACTACATATCCACAAACTCCCTCTATGTATTATGACATACTAAGAAATCTATAAAAATCTTCCAAACAACATCTCCACCATGTAGACTAGCTAGGAGATTCCTGTAGTGGTTCTCCCCCAAAACAAGTTATATAGCCACAAAATATGATCTCCACCTCATGAAACCAACTGGATATATAAATTCCACCCACTTAATTCATTGTACACCTTGCGTCTAAAACATTGCAATGTATTAGTATGCCCAACACTCTAGAAAAAAGATACATTTACTTCAAATCTCTGGCTCCTACTCTAGGACCAAAAATCCCTGTATGCATGTGCCAACAATATAGGGGTCTAAAAAACATCATACTATATATCATATATTACCACCCCTGTCAACATCCAAAAAAATCATCCTCTGACTGAATCTGACATGACGTAAAAATTGATACCCATCATCATCATCATCACCATTGAATAAGAACCCATAAATATATACCATATCTCCCCAATCATAACCATATAAAGTATGCATATTTGCACCCCTACTGGCCTCATCAATCACTTAGTTCTACTCACCATGTATCAATAAGTGCAATATACGATGCACATCCTCCAAGGTGATTGTTATCTGTTCTTTAGCTAATCAGAATGTTCCTATCACATGGTCCCAACACTTGAAAAATGCCAACAATAAGACCATATCCCTATGGATGTATTTGGAATGATGTATCCCACCCAGTCTAATTGCATCCAAATGAGCCCAATCAACAAGTGATAATAACACTCATACCTCATTCAGAATATTTATGATCCTATCTCGTGTCGTAAATCTCTTTTCAACCTACATCCAATAACAAAACAATAAAAATTAATCCAAAATCCATAAAAATAAATTTATATCTATCAAAATCAAATGAAAATTAATGAAAATCATAACTTTGGTGGAATTTATAACGACTCTTATCGAATCATTGATGACCATTTAAAAATCTCCAATGAATCCCAAATATTTAGTGATTTCATATAAATTCACACACAAGTGGTTTTCTAAGCACGTATGAATTATCAATATATATATATATATATATATATATATATATATATATAATAAATACATCACCTACCTCATCACGTGTGGGTTGATGTCACCTTTGTACACCTCTGATAGTCTCCATCATGGTCAAATACACTTAAAAATTAAAAATTAGGACTATTTATATGTTTTAATATCAACATAGTAACTATACCAAATGATATTTTCAAATCTCTGTATATAGTCTTTTTTTCTGTGTACCCAATCATTGATGATTCATACAATTGATGACGATTCTTTCTATAAATTGCTATTAATTTTTTCATACTACCTTTAAAATCAAATTTTGGTCCCTTAACCTCATCAAGCCATCAATTTCATTATATATTTTAGAAATAGCATATTTTTCCAGTATGTGATTCCTTTTTTAAGGTCCCAAGCCCCTTTAAAAATCATAATCAATCAAGCAACATCAAGCCTGCCTCAGATTTTAGTATTTTCAGGAATACTCATTTAATTTTCTTCCATTAAGTCATACGTCTATAGATAACAAAACCCTTGGTTCCCCTATCACTTGACTTCATGGTCACGTAAGCCCATATTTTTAGCAACATTATTTATCAAGTCTACATCTACCGATACATTTTGGATATCAAACCTATCTAGGATCATTTTACACTATTGTTTCCTATGAGTCATATGTCTATAGGTTACAAAACCATTAGTTCCCTGATCACTTGACTCTACGATGTAAAAAAGACCACCTTTGTGGAAATTTTATTTCATACCTAGTCTTGGGGCATCTTAAATCAAATCACATCATCATACAAACCTATTTCATCCAAAAATATTTTCAAACATGGGATTATTTCCCTTCATCGCAATGACCCCTAGTTTGAGGAGGGACCACCTATCTAAGCAAATCAATTATTTCACTCATTTTTATCCAGCAACCCATTTATCAAAAACCACTTGGAAAAAAGAGGAAAATGTAGAAACCTATTTCCTTGTCACACCCATAACACTCTTATTCAAAAATCCAAAAAACTTATCTTATTATCCCAAATCATGAATTACCCTTGTAAAATCAAATTTACCATCTCTGAAACATGTCCAACTATGGTATTTACTCAACCTAAACCTCCCTAACCATCTACCACTCATCCTAATCAATTTTATTCCTAACATCCTAAACCTATAAAACCCCTTAACTTCTTCCCAAAATTTTCCACTCAGACCCAAAACTGATAAAACCACATTTAGAAGTGGTTAAAACCACTTCCAACCCATTTTGCATTTATCAGCTAGCTATAAAATCTAATATAATCACAAACAATTATATATTTACAACCAAAATCCTTGTTTGGGGATTGTAAATAACTCTTAGATAAGCTCTATTTCGTTTAACATCAAGATGACACCAAAGCAAGCAGCCAAGCATAGTCAATAACTCAATCAATCCCAAGTAATATTCATGAACCTCTATAAGGATTCCTGAAGCTATTTCCTTTCATTTATGTTATAAAAGCATGTATCTTTATCTCAATTATATCCTAGTTTATTTAAACATCATCTATTATCCTGTCCAAATCATCAAATTTACCTTTTTTCATTCAATTAGCTTATTATTAAAGAAATCACAATTTATCAGTAATCACTAGTGATTTTATCTAAATTTCTAGTGATTTTTCTTGAATTGCTCATAATTCCTATCACTATATCATTCTACCAAATTTACATAATTTCAATCATTTTATCATTTATTTTGGTCTAATCTGTCTCTTCCAAGATGTGTCTCCTTATTGATGACAACTCTAGGTAAGTCACACCCCATTACAAGTATCTACAATCTCCTAGTCATGAAACAACCCTTTGCATGGGAGCATATCAACACTGCACAGGAACTTAGCTTGTATTCCACCAATTTGAATGTTGATACTGAAGATATTGAAGGTAAAATTGAAGTGATACATGAAATACAAGATGCAATAGAACAAGACTGGTTTGAGTACTTCTTTTAATTTGAGCTCTCCATAGCCCTTGTCTAGGCCACCTATAAAGTAGAACATGATTTCTCCATCATTATCGAATTCTAATCATATCGTATCACTTGATTGCAAACACAATTTGACATCCCTTGAGGAAGCCCATTGGTTCTTTGGAGTGGAAATTTTCGAGCAACTCATTTAATCGTTATCTTATATTTTCATTATTTCGATGTCATTGCATACATATTGTCTCACTCAATGGAAATAAGAGTCTTCCACATTGTTCATGTATGAAATAACCTTAACATTTCATTTTTAGGTGAAGTTATCATTAAACCCTTCTACTTTTAGAGTTTTTCGTATTTCATTATAATATTAATGAACCAAAATTCACCTCAAACACTAATGATAAGCATAAATATAACACTAAGGAGCACCAATATATAGAGAAATTATAACAATATGAAATTATAATGACTTAACCACTTTGAGGGAAAACCTACATACCATATAATAAGACTCAATTTTTTAATCTGAAGATAATGTACTACTCTCAAACTCCTATATATACCTTATTATGATATGAAATATACAAAGGATGACCTAATAAGCATATTGTAGCATAAATAAATATGATATGACATGATAAAATATTAATTTAGTAGAAATTAAATATTAATAGGATAACTCATGATCAATCATATATATTAGAACTACATAAATACAAACATGCAATGAAAAGAAAGTACAAGTGACAAGAGGAATATAATGTGTTAGCTAATTCCTTACTATCTAGATTGAATTTGGGATGGAATGATGTAGGAACATGCTTAATAAGGATTAAGAAATTTTTTTCTGGGGACACTAATCTAGAGGTATGTTAAAAAATAGTTCATGGGTATAGACAAGACCGATCAGGGAACTAATTTCATGGAAAAGAGTCCAGATATGGTTCTTTCAGTGTTTAATAATGTCACCTTCACCTTTCTATGTGTCACATCCACCTCGATGTAGGGTTTTATTTTCACTATATACCTACAAAAAAAACCCTATCTACCTACACAAGAATCAAACATACATTAGATGAAATAAAATATGCATATGCTTGAGTCAGAATGACCTTGGAGGTCACCCTAATGTGATTATCATCGATTCTTACACTACATTTTAGACTCAATATAGTTTTGGTTTGTGTGTGTGTGTGTGTGTGACATAATTGTGTCCCTTGAAGCTAGGTTTCCCTTGTGCAAGTTTCACCAAGATAACAGGTTACAAATACTTTACCCCCAAGGTAATGTGTTTGATGTAATTCATAAATTTCCCTTCATATGTAGTGAATAATGTATGCTAGATGCAGTCCTCAAGTGTTCCTTTTTCCCAAGTAGTAGATAGAAGATACTAACCCAGTTTCCTCTTATAAAAGTAAGTTGTGTATATATACACGATTCGTCTATTTGATTTTCAACATTGACAACACTAGAACCTGACCCATAGTGATAAATGCAAGTTTATAAAAATATGAACACATGGTGTGTAACTTAAAAATGTAAATACCAATTGAGAGGAAAGATGATCCCATATGGGGATATTAGCATTAGCCGCTCATGTCCAGTACTAAGAGTTGATGTCTGAAAGACACTAGAGATAAATCATAAAATTCTCAACTGACTAACAAATTGTGAGATGTTCAAAAGTAACAGGAGAATTCCAGAAAAATTAGAGGATGAAAGTATGGAAAGAAAAAATAAAATCAAAGTGAAGTAAAATAAGTGGTATGAATTTGTACTTTTCTCACTTAGGAATCTGTATATAACGACATACTAGAGGTGTAATGTAATAGTAATAAGTGCATATTTTTGTGTCTATATTTTCCACCACTTTATGATGGTGAATGAATATTCAGTATCATAAACTAGATAGGAAGCGTGTACCTTATGGAGATCTGGAGAAGGTTGTAATAAATAACGTACCAATTGGAAATTATAGGATGTTTATTGTGGAGTCTCAGATGTAATAAGAACCCTAGGGGTTACTTGTGAATTTGGTGAAAATGATACATGCATTTGTAATCGAATATTACCTTTACCTTAGAGGATTTTTCTTGAGATTAATCCTAGTTCCACTTGTGTTTCCTTTTTTGGGGATAATGATAGACCTGTAAAAGAAGAAAAGTGTAGTATATGCTCATAGTACATGAAACTTAAATTTAAATTATAAAAATCAAAATAGAAAATTTTAGTAAAATAAGTAAATCAAGGATAGAGTACACATGAATGCTAATAGAAAAAGGATATAATGTTCCTCTGTATTGTTTCTTTGGAGAAGCTTCACTAGGAGATGGTAGGATGAGTCGGGAGTCATCAATTCCCAAACCAATGTGAATACTCTTAGGATTTAGGTGTCTTGCTACTAGAAGAAGAGTGTTGGGAGAGTGGTCAACCTTTTCCCTCCATCCATGATGTTTCCCCATGAACAAGTGTCATTGCAAATAGTCAGCAACCCAATAGTAACTAGTCATAGATGAAATATTATTCCAGACATATCATTATTCATACATATACCATAGGTGCCACTCATTATTAAATATTGTTAGGAAAATTGTGATCTGAGAATGGAGAGAAATTATATCCATTTCCCAAATTATGAAACATGCCACTGATATTGTTCCTTTGTTATAGATATCTATTGTTTCTTTGTTCTGAATATCTATTGTTGGATTTTGTGAATACATGTCATTGAGAAATTGTTGCAACTATCAATTATCTATTTTTTCCCAAGGAAAAAATGCTCAGGTGGGACACTAACACCCATAATTATTTTCTGATTCTTAGAATTTTTTTCCTTTTACTACTTCTGGACCATGTCTGTGTTATGTAAAAATCACAAGACCCCTCGAATGGCTTGATTGTAGATGGGGCATTTGGTTTGGTTACCAAACATGGAGCTATCATAAAGAGCGGGACAATGTGAAATGGGATAGATATTTAGAGAATTCCTATTCCTAATCCTAAACCTACCTACCATAAGATACTCCCAATGCACGTAAAATACCTATCTAATCCTAAACTAAAATTCCAAGGAGATAGGGAGAGATAACTTGCATGAAGTAAAACCTACACTAAGAGTGGTGATACACTAAGAAAAAAAGTGCTAATCACTTTCCCAAACCTAAAAAATAGTGAAATAAATGAACTTTGAGAGGGTGGTATGCACCATAGACCAAAACACACACATTCACCATTCCTAAATAAGCACAACACACCCAAATTTTCAATGAGCAAGAAAATTACACAACCACCTGTTTGAAAATGAAAGGTAACAGAAACAAAAAATCATGAAAGGTTAAAAGATTAACACAAGCATTATTTTATTTCTCCATTAAAATTTTCATAGTACATTTTCCAATAAGGGAAGGCATGAAACCATTACAGTGTTTTGGAGGAAGGATTGAAGCCTAGATATGAGAAGAAGAGGGGTGTATGAGAGGATAAAATGACCAACGCCTTGTTTTTTACAACCCCTTTACAATTTATAAAAAGAATTTTATCACAGAGAGAGGAAATCTGAAATCTTCCTTAACCACCAACAAAAAACCATCATTACACCTACAAGAGTGATGGTAAAGTCTGCAAAACCCATACCCTTTTGTAATTTTCCTTGTTGGAGAAGAAACATGCCCATGCTTTATTAATTACACTTCACCTACCACATAAATTTATAATTATCCTCAATTTTAGAGATCCAAAACCTATGAAATTTACCCTTTTATGATATTATGCTATAGATAATATCTCCATGATTCCAGCAACTATTCTTTTGCAATATTATGACAACGAGAGAAAAAGTTATGACATTTTAGACTTTAGGGAATATATAGATTTTAGGGTTTCAAAACCTCTAAAAAGTTCATTTTTCTTGCCTCCATCATGATTTTATCTGAATTACCTTTTCATGGACTGTGATTTTTCACAAATCAAACATATGGGGCACAATTTGTGCCATTTTGAGTGAAAGGGGTTCCTTGATATTCTGGTCACTTTGCATTGGGTTATCATGCCGAGAACCTCACTGAGATGGGTTTGAGCTCCACTTTTGCATTATTTTATGCTCCGTATAACATCTGAAAATAACCCCAGACCTTGACCTTTTGATCCCTTTTACCACTTTTGGACTTCCCTGAACTCCATTTACATGTTGCCGCGATATTTTTGGCATGTCAGAAATTTCTTTTTCTACCACCAACCCCATTGTTTGTGCTTCATGCTTGGAATGGCCCATTGTGCATAGGCTAATGAATAGCCCCCTTTGAATTGTCTTTGGCTTATGGGCTTGAACCTTTGTCCAATAGACCCCCTAGATTCCAAGTTGTATCGTTTCTCCCTACGTCAATGGTGGGATCTCTTTTGTATGTAGATCGATCTCCTCGATAATTCCAAAACACCTCGACTTACTACTAAGCTCGACTCCCAAGCTACCCATGTGCCCACTTACCAACCCACCATAACTCTTCAAATGGATCACTTGACCACCTAGTACACTCCCTGAAATATCTTACTTAGGAAATTTAATGTACACTTTTAGGACTTTGACCTTCAAATTTTGCATGCAATGTTCACCACTCCATGTGTTAGAGAAGTATGAACCTCCGAAGTCTGAATTTTGGAATTTAGAGTTTGGAATTCAAAGCCTGATCACAAAAACAGTATTGAATTGACCCATCCAAGACTCAAAAATGCCAAAATTCTGAACTCTGAAATTCAGAGTTCAGATTTTAAACTTCCTCCTAGATCCCGCATGCACTATTCACCCAACTCGGTGAAATCCCTGAATTTGTGATTTCACAAAGTCTAAAATCAGATTTTGGGGTCTTTTATTTTCATGAAAACTTTCCCAACCTCCAAAAACATCTTCAAAATATCCTACCTTTCAATGTTAAACTTGACACCTGTAACTATCTCGGTTAATCCCAAAACAACCATCATCATCAAACTATTTGTAGAATTTTCTAAGCCTCTGCTATTCTTGCTTCAGACATTCCATCGTACTTGCTCATGGATTTAAATTACAATGCCAAGTTTTTGGATTCCTTTCTGTGATGATATATAATGCATCGAAACCCTATCCTTCATTTTCATGGGTCTTTGTGCATGGGCAAGACAATCTTGTAAGCTTGGTTCCACCTTGCTAGAACAAGCCATACATCCCCAACTTGTGCTTATCTAACCTTATGGGAAAGCATCTGAGCTCCTTGTGCATTGAGAAACCTATAATCACCCCTAGAAATATATCTCTGAGCTCAGACTAAAGCCCTCTATTCTACTCTAATAGTGACCTGTGTCGAGATATTGCTATCCCTGTGGTGATTTGACTTGCCCCTTAGCTCAACTACGAGCTAATTACATTGATGTGCCAACCTAATATTTGATGATGCAGCCCTTCCTTTCTTTGCCAATGCATCAAATCCCCTTTCCATGTTTTCCCCAACTTATTCATGTAATTTCTCTAAGCCACATGTGACTCAACTCTCTAAAAATTACCTCCCCCAACTTGGTTCTCTATGTCTTGCATCGTTGAGCCGGTCCCTGGCTGACATTCTCCACCTGTGAGCTTAGCTCACCATTTTTTCCGTGCCCCTGTGATTTCTGATGGAAAGCCTTGATCATTCCACTATGGGCTGTATTTAATGGGTGATCAGCTGTTACATTCGAGCTAACCTGTGACTCAGTCTCTCAAGTTATTTCATTTAATCCCCACTAAGTTGACGCACCTGGTTTTAAAGCCTCCAACCCATTTGTTCATGCTAAGTGATTCATCCCTACACCCAGTTGAGTTGATTCCCATGTTTCCTCCCACCATGTGAGTTGGTGGCTCTCCATTTTTTCCTATGAAATCAATATTAACTCAGATCACTAAGTAACTCATCGAGTAGCTCAGATCACCCTCACATTTTACTCCAACCGCGAGCCTATCTCACTCACCTTCCTACTAGGATGCTTGATACCTCGATCTCCTATACTCGAAAAGTTGTGTATTTCGCGATTAGTTCTCTTAAACCTCGAACCTACATTGAAATGATCTCGTATGAGCCCACAAAGAGCTCGACTAATTACACCTTACCACAAATCATTGTGTAGCTCGCCGAGCTTCTTGGCGATCTATTCTAAACTCTACCTCCTTGTAGCTCCCTTTAGGAGTTTTTCATTTTTGAATTTTTTTTGGGATTTTTCAAAGTTGATCAGTTTTGGAGGACATGGGACATTATGAAATGTTCTGAAATTAGATTTCCCATTTTTTCCATTTTTTGTGTTTTGGATGGAAATGGGCTCAGCGGGGCCATTTTTCCATTATAAGTACACAATGGGTCATTCAAAACCCATAAGAGGAAAAAATTCCTTGATTGAAAACCTTTGAAACCTTCCCAAACACTCCTAAAATGTTTTATTTTTCCTTGTAAATTAGATTTTCTTGTGTGGTCCCATTTGGTGCCAAGGTCCCATTCTACCATGTTGTCCATTTTTCCCAGGAGGCAAAATGGAGAAGAATTTTGGTGATTCGTGGGGGAATATGCCTGCTAGATGTTCATAGACCAGTAACCCAAAGCCTCCATTAGGAAAGAAGTCACTATTAATGGCATGTAACTGATTTGAACCTTTGAATATGGATCCTAGAAATTGTTTGCAATGCTGCTGAACCTAAGCTGATCGCCCCTAGCATTGCCAATTTTAATAAGAAAATCACAATGTTTGCATGAGTGGAAATTTTTCTTGATTTGAAAATTTCTTTTTCCTCTCTACATTCTTGACTTGTCCTAAATTATGATACTACCAGGTATGTAACACAATGAAACCCATTATTACTTGGCATGCATGGAACATCACAAAATTTTGAGTAAGACATTCACTGAGTTTGTACATCATGGAATTCTATAAAATTTTGGTTTTCTCACTCCTGAAATTTCCATCTTTGACATGTGGCTTGGAACACCACAGAAGGTCAAGGATCCATACAAATCCACAACATTTTCCACTAAAATGACTAATCAAGGTTTTAAAGTTGGTCTTCTTCTTTCAATTATGGGGAGCTCTAAATAATTTGAGGCTTCTCTTGAAACGTAGGCCTATTGATGTAATGAAACCTATCATTTACCATGCAACAACTACCTTTAGAGCTGATTTTGTGATCCTGTAAGGGCACTAAAAGCTCTATGATTGATCTGAAAGAACCGAGAATATAAACTATTGAAACTTGTCCCTTACCAAATTTAGTTTCTCTGTATTTGAAACCCTTTTCAAATAGAAATTGTTTCCTTCCACTGTAAGCTCTTTCCTATCTCAAGGTTTTTCTGGGAGGCCTACCGAAACACAGTGCACTGTGTTAGAGTAAAAATGAACACAACTATGTACAAAATTAAAAATCATAAATGCTCAAACGAGACATGCAAAGTGTGAATAACACTTGTTACACAAAAATCAAACCTACTCATACCCTACACTAACCGGAAGCATGGAATATTAAAAAAAACCTGACACTGGTAGGGAAAAATAGCTTTTGATTCTTACAACTTGCAACCATACAGATCGTTTGATGCTAGACATGACTATGTATGTGAGTGAAAATTTGATATAAAATCAACTTTCCACCCATATCATCAAGGTATCAACCAGAATAAAAAGTAATCATCCCTCTTAATGATCTTCACAGGGCTCTCAGAGGTGTTGCCACTGATGTAGTTGATCCTTGGAACTACAAGAATCATCCTGATGTTTAGGAGTGAACATGACTGGTCACAGAAACTCTGATTCTAGCTCCAACAAAGCTAGACATTGTTGGTGTGTGTTATTTTCCACATCATTAGGTGAGTTGTCTCACTTAGGTGAGATTGTAGGTCGACGTGTCATTTAGGGGTCATTATGAGATTATCTTATGTGTTAATGCGTCATATGCATCATTAGGGGGTTACACTTCTATTATAGGAATGTAACTCCCCCTCTCCACTCGAGTTTTCATGATTGTAGCAATGAGGATTACTGAACACCTCCTATATGTACACCCCTTTGGATCTATGAGATAGAGAGAATTTGTGGATTATAATGAGGTTATGCCTATGTTTTAAATCTTTGCTTACACATTCAGCTGATGGTGTCTCCTCTTGAGATCTCTTCACACTATTGTTTACACATTTGTTAATGTGCACGTCATCCCTCGTGATCCTCACATTTCAGGTTTTAAACCCTCTTTCTTGGTATCAGAGCCAATCTTGTGGATCCATGCACTCTTTGGCATTGCTCATGCATTTTCCATATTTTAACGTGATATTTAGATTCTTATTGAATGTATTGTAATGGTTATTTTGACCGTGCTCTTCTTTCATTGATTTCAGGAATTTATACCTTTCTTCGGGTTTATTCATTGTTTGTTAGTCATGTTCAATTTTTCAGGTGGTCACCATTTTCTAGTTTTTCAGGTTCTTAGCCTTTACATGCATGATTTAGAGTCTCACAGTTTCAGATTTGAGCTCTTCGTGCTAGTTTTATTAGGTTTATAGTGGTGAGAGGCCTTCTTTCACTCAACTCAGCCCCAGCTCACCGAACTGGGAACCGATTTGGTCTTTGTCTACTCACTGATTGCAAACTACCATTTGGCTTGTCTCAATCTACTAGTTCTCTGAATCATTGTGTTTGGAATTGGACCGTTCATTCTTCACTCTTCTCGAGCTTCAGCTTACATTCTAGTTATCTGTTAGTAGGGTTTGCATTGCTCTAGGTGAACTACACTCTTGGTAACCCCTACATCTACCACTTGATCTCCCTTGTTGGTGCTTCTCCATGATGGAATGGTTAGAGGCTTACTCAATCTTCCTTTGTAGCTCATGCATGAACCCTGTCGTGGTCTTGTGCCTTGTTTCGGCCACCTCTTGTTTGTTGACTTCCATCTTAGTCTACTGCGACCCTGTTCAAGCCTCTCAGACCTTTTCTTTTTCTATATTATCCATTGGTTCTCTATCTCAACTTGTTCCTGTGCTTCACTATGTCTTTGGCCCGTGCTCCATGGTTCACTGCACTATCTTCATGCTCTACTCAGGGTTCTTGTCATATCTATGTGCTTCATTTCCTAGTCCATTTCCTTGTCGTGTGTCGTGTTTTTTGAACTAACTCAACGTAATTTCTATGCTGTCCCTTTGGTATCTAGCTCGACAATCAACATTTCACACTTGAAAACTTAGCTAGATCATTCTGGCATTGACCGTTTCACTCAGCACATTCATCCAGATTTAGAGCTAATCTCATTGTACCACATGGACCTTCCACCAGCTTGGCATGGAAGAACTGACTCATTCATTGACTCAACGAGTCCCTTCTGCCACCCAACTCATTCAACCATCATTTAGCTCCGTCAACAACACAACAACTCGGTGTATCTACATGGTTTAACACCTCTCATCCCTTTTAGACTTGTTTGGTGGTTAAAAAAATTTGGTTTTTGATGTTTTAAGGATAAAAAAATTCATGCTTGGCATTGTAATATTTGTTGCAACCTATTTTTCTTGTATTTAATGTCCTTCATTTGTGTGTCGAAGATGAAGGGTGAGGTCCGGGGTTAGTAGGAGGCTAATCCCCCCTCGTAAGTAAAAAAAAACCCTACCTGAAATTTTATACCATTTCCAATGAGTACCCACACGACACCCATTGCACCCATTTTAGTAACTTTTTAAATTAGTTTGCAAAGCTTATTGGCATTTTCCATCAGTTGTAGGAATCATTTTCTTGCTATAACTTTTGACTCGCTACTTAGTTTTGAGCACTTATTTAGTCAAAGTTGCATGATTTTTCACACATTATGTGATGAAATTGTCAGTTTTTTTAACACACTACTTTATAAAGTGCCACATTTGGGGGGGGGGGGCGTCATTAGTACTCTTGGGCCTTGTATTACACGTAGACACTTTATTGACTGAGTCTGACGTCTTGCATTTGTGTACCTTACACTTCTTGCTTCCACATCATGGAGGATGCTTTTTCAAGATTGAGCATCGTAGGATCACATTACAGGCTCCACCACTTCTTATTAGGAGAGAGAAATATTCAGCTTGGCGTGCTTCCATTGAACACTACTTTGCCCATGAGGGTCTTTCACACTTATTACTTGGGCCAGTTCCTACATCCACTGATCATCATCGTCTAGAGGACTTTCTTGACGCTTGCGACCATGTTTTTGGTCACTTGATGATGAATGTCTCTAGACCTCTCTAGTTTCACATGGTAGACTCAGATCCTCCCCACCATGTCTAGAGCATCCTTCAGTCCCTCTATGGAGACCCTTCACATAATGTCGTTGTTTTTGTTGCTGCTCATTCAGTTGTCTCATCTATTTATTCGTGTGATGATAGTTCCACCAACATAGACTTGCTTGGTTATACTTCTAATGACAAGGATTATGCACCAATTTCTGATATCGAGAGTACTACAAATGAATCTTCCCCTCCTTCTCTCACTATTCCATAGAGTGTTGACACATCCCACATCTCATAAAATATTGAGCAGTATCCTATACAATCTCAAACAATTGTCACACCCGCCTCTTTTCTACCTTCAGTGTGTGAGGCCCCTTTCACTCCTCTACCTTCATTAGATGACTCATACCTATCTGACATCACTCTTCTATTTGTTGAGCCCCCTCATTGGATGAGTATCTTCCTGAACTTAGTCATCTTTTCACAGAGTATACTTGTGATGTACTACATGTTCCTCATCCATCTACATGTATTTCAAAGGAGTTCATCATATCTGTTGTTGGTAGTGCCCCTTCTGGGACTGTTACCACTTCCACTTTTCTGGAGACCATAATTGATCCACCCTTGCTTTTGGATCCATTTTCTATTATGGGGGATGTTTTGTTGCTTTCACATTAGTTGGACATCCTTTCTACATTTGTTCCCCTTCTTCACTCTGATAGTTTTACACACATGGCATTATATTTGGTTCCTCAGTGCCCTCTTACAAGACCTATGTCAAAATTTCATGGACCAGACTCAGAGCTCTTTGTGTTACTGCCTTAAGTTTCCTTCACAGAGTGGGTGGAATTCCATTACATCATTTCTATCCTTCCTAAGGGCATGCACATAGTTCGGTGCAGGTGGCTCTTCTTCATTCTAGAGGTAAAGGATCTCGTGATTGACATTCTTCTAGGAGACATTTTAGAGTTGTAGATTTCAGATCCATCCATGGCATCTTCTGCATCCCTCTCTTCTCCCTCTTCTTCTCTCTTCTTCATCTTTCTAAGAGATTTCCCTTTTGCATATGGGTACCTTTCAGGATACTCTATGGCTAGGACATCTTTGGCATCTTTTTTAGATTAGATAGTTTTTTGTTCTCTTTTGGTGGATGTTTTTCCCACTAGGTTTTCCTTCACTAATTGGGACTTATTTTTGTGCATGGGTACCTCACCAAGCTTTGTGTCGGGACCCATTTCTCTTTTCTAACTTTTTGCCTCATCCTAAGTTATGATGAAGGGGTAGTGTTGGTGTGTTGTATTTTCCACATTATTAGGTGAGTCATATCACTTAGGTGAAATCATAGGTCCACGTGTCATTTAGGGGTCATTATGAGATTCTCTTACACATCAGTGCATCATATGCGTCATTAGGGAGTTACACTTCTATTTTGGGAATGTAACTCTGCCTATCAACTTGAGTTATCATGATTTTATCACTAGGGGTTACTCAACACCTTGTCTATGTACACCCCTTTGGATCTATGAGATAGATATATATTTTGTGGATTGTAATGAGGTTATTCTCATGTTTCAAATATTTTCATGCACATTCAGATGATGCTCACTCCTCTTGAGATATCTTCACACTACCGTTTACACGTCTGTTGATGTGCACGTCATCCCTCATGATTCTTATGTTTCAGGTTTCAAACCCTCTTTCAGAAACTTGATAGGGAACGACCTTAACTACCAAGTGTTCTCGTTGTTATGAGTTCTTATCTGAATAATAAAGTCTATATGTATAATTTCCTTGAAAAGGTGATTGCCTTTGAATTGATTTTCTTATTTTCACACATTTATAGACAATTGATGTCCCCTTTTGATGGTTTGAAATTGGTGACAACATATCAATGCTCTTTTCCCTCCTCAACAACATGGAACCCTTATTCAACATGCAACTTCATGGGACTATGTTCAACCTAGTTTTCAACCATTGATGAATTAATCTAAATATTTGAACTATGTTGTTCACTAGGCTGCTCACTTGAGAGTTCTTTCTCCTTATCCAACATACTCCTTGGAAGATTCAATTCCTCCAATATTGTCTCAAGAGGACTCTTATGAGAAATAGGATTCTCTTGTATATGATCCTCCTTGGTAATAGGCTCTTGTGTTTGAGAGAGGTATGATGGAGGAGAAAATGTGGTGATTTCTATGGGATCCTTTCTATCAAATAAATCTTTCAAAACTAATAGATAATTTTCCTCTTTGTTCTCCTACTGTGCCAACTTAACCTCCTCCATAATATTATTTAGTTTTTCAATTTTATCACTATGGTTTCCCTCGTTCTGGAACACAAAGTTTGAGAGCTCAAAATTTTCTTCAACATAAAAATTTGGAGGGGATGAAGTGGAGGGAGGTTTTGAAACTCCTTGTGTGGCTTGCTTCACATGTGAGACCTCCAGAATTGTTTTTTTTCCAGAGCATGCGGCTCCTCTTATTTTGGATTTGGAGCTGATTTTCCTTCTACCCCTATTGATTTTCTATCTTTATGTTGATCAATGATCTCCAAAAATAGAGTGCCCTCATGGATATTACACTCTAAACACACCAATTTTTGATCTTCTTAAACTTGCTCCTGGTTTGCTTCCGCCATAACTAATTCATTTATTGCCACATGTTCTTCTCAAAGAGTACAGTAATTTTATTAATCCTGAATCTTAGGGCCATGCTCACCGATTTTTTCATCACTTCTTCTTTTCTTAGATCTTATTCTTGTTGCTCCTCTTGATTGTTTTTTTTAGTTTCTTCTTGACATGGGTTCAAGACTATGAGAGAAGTGGTGAGTGGAGTCTCCACTAATTATTTCGACATTGGTGGTGGGAGAGGAGGTTTAGATCCTTGTTTCTATAGAGGATATGGTTTCTTGGAAGGGAAAATGTTAGAGTAACTAAGATGAGGTGGAATGGTAGAAGATGGAGAAGGGGAATGCATACTAGGTGCAACGGATGGGAAACTTGGAAATTGTGGCTACAGTTGAAATGATGCTAGATGGGGATTGGGGAGGGGACTAAATGATGACAATGCAAAAAATTTCCATTGACAGAAATGATTAAAATCATACTCATAGGCCTCTATGTCATGGATCCATGCTTCAAGGTGAGGGAATATTTCAACCATGTGATCAAATTTCTTCTCTGGGCTATAATGAATCGAAAAAGGGGCGAAACATGGTCAAGATAACCTAAAACCAAACTTAGATAACCTTAACTAATATGTATCCCTTAATTGTTCCAAATTGGCCTCTATGTCTTGATATTTCTCCTACAAATCAATATCTTCTGGCGTAGGATACCCTAAAAAATTCACATACCTCTGATCTTGAAAATCTGCATAGTTTGGTGGATAACCAAATTGGTCCGCTTCTTGGCCATAAGAATATGCATACTGATTCTCATCATAGAATGGTTTTGGAGGTTGCTGATAGTGACCTAAAAATGAGCTCTGCAAGCTTAGAGGTGAGTAGAAATTGCATGGCTAATTTCTTAGATGCGAATCCCATGATATAAATTAAGCCATGATTGCTTGAATTCATAGAAGAAATGAAATGGAAAGGGATGAAAGAAAATTGATGGAAATGGGTGGAGAAGAGAGGGAAAGTATGCAACTAAAAGAGTGGGTTTTTTACAAAATGGAGTCACCAGTTGTTCTTTGCATGTTCCTCCAAAGGTAATGATTCCACCAAGAGCACAACAAAACTTGATGGAATGTAATGAACAATTGAATGCACACCTTGAAGGGATACACTTATTTTGTAGAATTGGACTGGTTCATCTGGAAATAATCTCTGAAACCCCAAAATTTGGTAATGTGGCTTTTCTTGAAAACATTTGAAACTTGAAAGGAGAGACACAATTGAAAATTTAAAATCCAAAGTAGGAAAACCCAAAAATCCAAAACCACATGCAACCTCCAAAAGTCTGAAACTTGAAAACCCTGAAAACTATGAATTTCCAAAACCCAAAATTCTAAAAAGTTGAAAACTCCAAAATCCTGAAATCTAGAAAAGTTTAAAATTTCAAAAGTTCTAAATCCTGAAACCTGAAATTTCAAAATGTAAAAAGTGCCAAAATTCTAAAATTGATAATTTTGGATTTCTAATAATACCCTTTTGATTTTCAACTCCCGATTTATCATTTGTGAACTTTGAACCTATTTTACACATGTGAAACCATTGAAAAACTATTTCAGAACTTTGAGCCTACAGCAGGACTCTGAAATATGAAATTTGTAACTACTAAACTATGAAGTGCTTAGGGAAACTCCAAAAATTCCTTATTTTTAAACTTGGATTTAATGGGACTCACATTTGCAATGGAAAAAAATGTTAAAAAATGAAACCCTGAATTCTGTGTTGTCCCACAGTGCGTGCCAAAATTTTTATGTCAAAATCACAACACCCCTTGAATGACTTGATTGTAGATGGGGAATTCAATGTGATTGCAAAACATGGAGCTATCCTAAAGTGTCAGAAAATGTGAAATGGGGTGTCTCTCTAAATAAATATGGTTATTTCTCCTAAACCTACCTACCACAAACTACTCCTAATGTACATAAAATACCTATCTAATCCTAAATTAAACTTCTAAGGAGATAGGGAGAGAGAACTTTCCTGAAGTAAAACCTACACTAAGAGTGGTGATACACCAAGAAAAGGAATGCTAATCACTTTCACCATCATGTAAAATAATTAAAGAAATGAAATTGGAGTGGGTGGTATGCACCACAGACTAAAACACACACATTCACCATTCCCAAATAAGCACAACACACCTAAATCTGCAATGAGCAAGAAATATACACAACCACCTATTTGACAATGAGAGGTAAGAGAAACAAAAAACCATGAAAGGTTATAAGATTAACATAATCATGATTTTATTGCTTAATTAACATTCACACAATACATTGTCTAGTAGGGGAAGGCATGAAGCCATTATAGTGTTTTGTAGGAAGGCTTGAAGCCCCAGATCTGAGAAGAAGAGGGCTACATGGGAGAAGAAAATGACCAACTCCTTGCTTTGTGTAACCCCTTTATAATTTATAGGAATAATTTTATGAGAGAGAGAGGAAATCCAAAACATTCCTGAACCACCCAAAAAATTCCATCATTGTACTTGCAAGAGTTATGGGAAAGTTTCCAAATTCCATACCCTTTTGTACTTTGCCTTGTTGGAGAAGAAACATGCCCATGCTTCATTAACTGCACTTCACCTACCACATAAATGTATAATAATCCTCAATTTCGGAGATCTAAAACCTATAAAATTTACCCTTTGATGATATCATTTTGTAGATGGTCTCTCCATGATTCCAACGAATAGTTTTTTGTAATAATCTGACGACGGGAGAAAAAGTTATGCCATTTTGGACTTTAGGGACTACAAATTTCGGGTTTCAAAACCTCCAAAAATTTCATTATTCTTACCTACATCAAGAATTTCTCTAAATTAAATTTCTATGGACTATGATTTTGTGAAAATCGGGCATACGGGGTAGAAGTTGTGTTATTCTGAGTGAAAGGGGTTCCTTGGTATTCTTGGCACTTTGCATTGGTTTATCATGGTGATCAACTCACTGAGCTGGGTTTGACCTCTGCTTATGAATTATTTTATGCTCTATCTAACCACCAAAAATAACCCCATACATTGACCTCAAACTCCCTTTTCCCATTTTTGGACTTGCTCGAACTCCATTTACACATTGGCGAGCATTTTTGGCATGTTGACGAGTTCTTTTTCTTCCACCAACCCCATTGTTTATGCTTCATGCTTGGATTGGATCACTGTGCATAGGTGAATGACTTGGCCTCTTTGCCTTTGATTTTTATGATGAGATCAACCCTTCCTCCATCAAACCCCTTGGCTTCCACGTTGCATCATTTCTACCTGCATCGATGACGAGCTCTCTTTTGTATGTAGACTGAGCTCCTCGGTAATTCCAAAACCCCTCGACTCACTCCTAAGCTCAACTCTCAAGCTACCCACATGCTTGCTTACTAAGCCAATATAAATATTCAAATGGCTTGCTCAATTACCCAACACAATCCCCGACATAGCTTACTTTAGACATTTAATGTCAAGTTTTTAGACTTTGACCTTTGAATTGTGTAGGCACTGTTCACTGCTTCATGTGCCGGAGAAGTCTAAAAATCCAAACCTCTAAAGTATAAATTTTGAACTTTGGAGTTCAGAATTCAAATTTTGATCACTAAAAAACTATTCACCCAACTTGTGCAAGACTCCAAAACACCAAAATTCTGAACTCTGAAATTCAAAGTTCAGATTTTGGACTTCCACCTAACTCCTGCTTGTACTATTCACCTAGCTTGGTGAAAGTCTTAAATCTACGATTTCATGAAGTCTAAAATTGGACTTTGGGTTCTTGAATTTTTGTGAAAACTTTCCTGAACCTTTGAAAATATCTTTAAAATATCCTACCTTTTAATGTTGAACTTGATGCTTGCAACTATCTCGATGAATCTTGAAACCACCATCATCATCAAACTATTTTCTGAATTCACTAAGCCTCCACTATTCTTGCTTCAGACATTCCATCTTCCATTCTCATGGCTTTGAATTCAAATTTTGAGTCTTTGAATTGCCTTCTGTGATGATCCTAGCTGTGTCTATACCCTGTCATTCATTTCCATGGGTATTTTTGCATGGGCTCGACGATCTTATGAGCTTAGTTCCACATGGCCAGAACATACCATACATCCCCAGTTCATGCTTATCTAAAATGTTGGGTGAGTATCCAACCTCCCTATGCATCAAGAATCATGCAATCATCCCTCCAAATGTCTCCAATCTCAAACTCGAGGCCTCCTTTCTACCATGACAGTGACCTATGTCAAGCTCTTACTATCCCTATGGTGAGTTAACTCAGCTCTTAGTTCGATTGTGAGCTCCTTGCATTGACATGCTAACCCAAAATTTTATAATGCGGCCATTCCTTTCTTCTATGAGGCACCCAATCCTATTTCTATGTTTTCCCCAGCTTGTTCATGTAATTTCCCGAAGCCACTTGCGACTCGGCTCTCCAAAACTTTCCTCCCCCGATTCGGTTCTCTATGTCTCGCATCATTGAGCCAAAACCAGACTGACATTCTCCACCTGCGATCTTAGCTCACCATTTTATTATTCCCCCATGATTTCCAATGGAAAGCCTCACTCATTTCACTATGGGATCAATTTTATGGGTGCCGATGGTTGTATTTGAGTCGACCAATGAATTGGTCTCCCTAGTTGTTTCGTGCAATCCCCCTCAAGCCGAATCACTGGGTTTCAAATATTTTAACTCCTTTTTCCATGTTAAGTCCTTTAACCCTACATCAGTCGAGTTAATTCCCACACTACATCCAATTGTGTGAATTGGTGGCTCGATAATTTTTCCTGAGAGCTCAATGTTAACCTGGTTCACTGAGTAGCTCAACAAGCTACTTGGCGAGCCCTCACGTGTTGCTCTAACCGTGAGTGTATCTTTCTCACCTTCCTACTAGGACACTCGATACCTCAAGCTCCCATACTCAAATGTCTTCAACTTTTATCCTGCATTGAAACAAGCTTGTCCAAGCCCATAAAGAGCTTGACGCATTGTACCTTACCCCAACTCACCAGGTAGCTCCCCGAGCTTCTTGGCAAGCTATTCTTTACTCGGCCTCCTTGTATCTCCCTTTAGGCATTTTATCATTTTTGAATTTTTTTGGGGATTTTTAAAAGTTTCGCACTATTGGAGGCCATGGGATATTATGAAATCTTCTAAAAATAGATGATCCATTTTTCCCATTTTTTGTGTTTTTAACGGAGATGGGCCTAATGGGGCCATTTTTTGATTATAAGAACACAATGGGTCATTCAAAACCCATAAGAGGGAAAAATTCCTTGACTGATTTTCAACCTTTCGAAACCTTCCCTTGTGCTCCTGAAACACTTGATTTTTCCATGTAACTCAGATTTTTTTGTGTGGTCCTTTTTGGTGCAAAGGTCTCATTCTACCCTGTTGTCCATTTTTCTCAAAGGGAAAATGGATAACAGTCTCTTTCTGAACCGGTTTTTGAGTCTTTTTCCTATCTAATTCTATTTTTTACCCTTTTTTCTTAGCTTCTGAACTGCTAAGAGGGTGAAATAATCACTTGATGGTTTCCTCCCTCCTTCGAAGTGCATGAGATGAATTAAATGTGAGAGTAACCCAAATGAGAGGTTTTGAAGCTGATGTGCACATATGAAGAAGGATTCCTATAGGGGAAATTGTAATTTGCATGGTAAAAACTATGTCATATGTAAAACAAGGAAAATCATATTGGAAAGAAGTGTTAGTGATGAAAAAATATGGTATGATGTAATGAAAAAAAGTCAAATACACAATAACATAGTAATAGGACAATATAGTAGTTGGTGAAAAAATGGGAAACCACTTAAGATGTCACAAGACAATTGAGGATCTGAAGAAAATTAAAACAAGAAATAAAAAAATCATAGGGCATAGCCTACAAACAATGGCACACAAGACACAATCATAGAAAATAAGACATAAGAAAAATGTAGAAATAGATAACCATGGTTGGAAGTAATCCTACAAGAAAAATACTACACATGAATCTCCCATTAGAAAGTTAGGATGATAAATAATATGTCAAAATGTATATATCTTAAATAGAAATTAAAGTGGTAAATATTGCAATGATAGCACCTGAATATGGAAAGGTATGGAAGGAAGATGCCCCAGGAGCCTCAGTGGGACTAGTAGAGAACAATGTCAAGCATCATACAATGTGTAATAACCTATATATAGCCTACATTCACCTCAAAGTACCATATGAACATGGATGTGTATATATAAAAGGATATAACATACCATGAATCAATCTAACATAATAAGGAAAATGAAACATGCACTCATACGAGCAAGAAAATATACATCCAAACAAGATCTAAGATAATGTTTTAATATTTTTAGAATATGAGATCCTATGGATAGGGAAGCGGAGTAAGATTTCCCTCGAGCATGTATATGTGAAAATTGAGATTCATGAAGGTAAGTGGTGGTGCAAATTAAATCACAACAATTAATATGTTGTTAACTAATCCACAGTCATTTATTCATTAGACCTAGGGACGTAAAATTTCAACTCTGCTAATGCTATTTACATAATTATAGGTGTTTAAGAGGTATAAACTAAAATATTTTTGTCTCAAGAATTGGAAATAAAATGCTAAGAATAAACTAATTTACAAATGAAAGGAAATTCTACAGGTAAGTAATAAGTAGAGAAAATCATAGCACAAGTAAATGAATGAACTGCTAACATTCTAATCTATGCATGTAAGGAACTAGAATAATAAACAAAAAGGAAAGGGGGTTTCACAAACCACAAGTGGGCCCTGCCTTGGGTGCTAACCATTCCTAAGGCTTGTGTCTACAACAAAATGATAGAACTCAGATTTTATTCATCAACATGAAGATTTAGAATGAAACTTAAAATAATTCCTTAACTATGAATCAATCTCTAATGCATTCTTGTGATTTATTCACTAGAGATGTGAAGAGACTCATTCAAATAACATTTAAATTTTGATTAAGTAAAATATCATTACCAATAAATCTATAGATTCTTATGCATGCAATCAGAAATGAGAAAAGTTGTTCTAATACAACAACATAACTAACTATTCATTCTAACAATCAATTCTCAAGTTAAATCAACTAGTTCCACAGTGGTAGTTGCAGAGCATAATCAGGTATTAGTATGAAATGTACCTATTATTTTCATAATTGCTTCTTTATTGATATTCATTAACATAGGTGAAGTATCCACATTGATCAAGCTTCCTAAGTCACATTTTTTGTTTATGTGTGTTCTATCCTTCGGCTGTATGTGCTTTACTATAGACAAGTCCCTTTACATTGTGACATAGTTTCTTTGGTTGCATGTTAGTGGAAACATATAACATATTCATAAAAAAAAGTGTGACATTCAGGAAAAACACCATTAATCATTTCATTGTATCAAAGAAATTAACATGCACATTCAAAATCCAAGAAATAAAGTAACTTATTAATAGCTATATTAATTAATATAAGTGTTATAGGTTTAAGTTCAAGTGGAAATTTCTAACAAGATAACAGGGATAAAAAGCATAAGGGTATATAAAATATAGAATATATGAAACAATTAAAACAATAATTAAAGTGTCTCATCACACCCCTGGACATAAATTTTTAAATGTCCCCATTCAAGACTTTTCATTTCCTATCATCTGCTTTCTTGGGATATCCTTGTAGGATACTACACAGTCATCTGAATTCAGTGGGAATCGATGTCCCTTCATGTTCATCAAAGAAATAACCTACATTCTTTTTGAATTTTTCAATTACCCTTTCCTACAGTTCCTTGTTCAATTCTTTGTTCCCAGACCGGTGAGGTATTGGATTGTAGAAAATTGGGGGATAATATCTAATAGGGAACCAAGTTTTTCCACATCCCTTTGCTACCTCTATATATGGATTGATCCTTTGGAGAGTTGGCATAATTTTTGGATATGAATGCATTTATTTTTTCCTCAGCTCTGGTGATATTCCTTCCCATGTTCTTCTACATGCCTGCATTATTTCTACACCGTTGAACCTAAAGTGATCTCTTACCTCATCATGGACTTCTTCTCTCATCCTGTATACACTCTGTTTTATTTTCTACTATTTCATAAACTTACCATACTCTTTAATCACTACCTTGGTATTTCCCGCATCTTCTCTAATGATCAATGGTTGTTCTTTGCACAATTACATATACTCCACCATTTTTTTCCCTATATATCTCATTGTGGAAGTAAGAACAAAGTGCCCGAACTTGTACATCCCCAATGTAGAGAATAGGGATCCAGTCTTTTTCATAATGTAAAGCATAATTAAACATATACAATTCACAAAGAAGTAAATAGATCTCATGAGGAATTTTTAGATATATTATGAAGAAAGTCTTTTCTCCACCTATTTTTTTCCATGCTTATGATAGGAAGATCTCATTGAAGATGTTAAGCTTCTACTGTAAGGACATCACTCTAATTCCAATTGTTAGAGATCACAAGCAATAAGAGGGGGTGAATCAGTCTAGATTAAAAAATTTCACTTAATGTAAATTTTAAAACCCTTTAGTGATGTGAAGATTTAAACTATGAGCAGTTAAATAACCAAATGTCTTGCACAATAACACATAACACAAAAATTACGATGGGAAACCCTTTTGGGAGAAAACCCACCAAACCAATTTCTTATATTACACAAAGCAAGGGCTCATAAGAATCTAACACATCTTACAATATTTTTTAGCTAGACATCAATCCAACAAGGAGCTCCAACCACTACACCTCTACTAATATCATATATAACAAAGGACTCAAGTGAATATTACACATCACAAGAGATTTCATTTTTAGGGACCCACCTACAAGGAAGCTATAACTACTTGAGTTTTCTAAGATACAAGATAGACTTGGTTTATATACGTTTTGATCATGTAGTTATATAAATTTCTAATACAATGAATTATGGTCACTTTCTTAGCTCTTCCTGTGTTCGTATTTTCACTCTCTTTTACTCATCTGATTAAATCCTGCTTGCTAAATCAATCTGCCGCTCTTGACACCTCTCTCATCTGATAAATTAATTCATCATCAATATGTTCTCCTCTTTCCTCTTGTAGACACTAAAATTAGGTAACACTCCCCTTGGTCCCCAGTCAAATAAATACCTTGAACACATCTACCTAGCCATGGCCCCCTTCACCCCACTATAATATTCATTTAATTCATTTAATTAAATTAATTTATTATCCTCACCTTATATATTATTTAAATATCCTAATTGGGATAATACCTATATATGCACCCCATCAAGCCACCTCACAGTAAGACCTATTCTTAGTAAGTTGCCATAACTAACTAGAACCTACCGAAACCCTAAAAATCAATGCCTACATTCCCTCTAACCACATTCCTGCATGTTAGAGGGAGGTTTCCATGTTAATATGTAGAGTAAATGAATTACGATCCCAAAAAATAAAGTGGATCTTCCCAGTTTAGTAAACCTAGGAAATCCCACCCTAACCGACACCGGTTACCCTTAACCGCCGTTAGTTAAGCCGGAACTGCCGTCAGTTACCTTTTAACTCCCAAAAAAAACTTATTTTAGGGTGGGCACATGCTTTTTTGAGGTTAGCACATTTCTGAGAAAGAGAGAGATCTTCTGAGAATAAGTGACGAAACCAGAGCTGCATGAAATCATAACTAGTATCCGTACTAGCATCAGAACACCCATAGCTAGTACCAGAAGCAATTACATAACCACCTACCTTCACGGGAGCATCTGGGAGAGCACCAACACTACACCAAGTTCATTTGATCACCCACCATTACCAACTAGGCATCAAGCTCGTACAAGTAGTAATTTGTTCACTTCCGTTGGTTCCTTGTCATCAGATCCTTTAACATTTGTTATTGGTCTCTGCATTCATTTCCATTCCCCACCCTTTTACCTCCATACACAATTGACCACCCTTTTGTCCTCACCCTTACACTTCCCATACCTGGAATTCTATCATTCCTATGCATATCTAGGATCCATACAAATCTCATCCTTCCCCTTCCACCTTCACCTAATCTCGGATCTATCACCTAGCCAAGTTTTATTGATTTTCCTGTACCCCGACCCTATTGATACCGGTCACCCATAACCGTCACCGGTTAAATTAAACTGACATTGGTCTTTGTGACTTTTACCAGAAACCCAGATCAGAGCCTAAAACCACCACTAAATACCCTAAACTGACTAAGATCTAACCCTGACTAATAACAATATCCTGGCAGTGACCTTGACCTTCAGATTCAATCATAGCCTAGCCAGTTTTGAATGAATTTGCTTATTGTAGATGAATGAGATACCTAGATCATTTTAAATACAATAGGATTTACTTTATTACCAATAGTAAGTTGTTTTAAACAGTGCATTGACATCCGTATAGAAAGTATCACAATTCCCAGATCTAGCACACGCTAGGCAGTCCACTACATATATTTTTAAACTCTTTTTGGTGGTCTTGCTTTCTATTTCAGGTAGTTCCTCCAAGCAAAAAGGAAGCTCTCACAATTAACTATGGATTCTGAAGTCATACGCGTGTAATAACCTATCAACCAACATTTCAACTTGTATTCCTCCTATGCCTATTACCCTATTTGTTTCGTCATTCTCTAAGAAACATTTAAGAACCAGGGGAAACATTTTAGCATGCCTAGTGGGACCCATTCAGGGTTCCTTGCATTAATTCATTTCTAGGTGAAAATTTTCTTGTTTGTTTCCTTTCCAAAAGGTTCTTACATTTAAATTTCTCTCTTGGAATCATCTCTTCTTCTATTTTCTAAAAGTAATCGTACTTTGGTGCTATAAAACAGACACTTCTTCCCTTTGATTAGTATTGCATTAGTGAAAGGTCATACTCTCTCTTATTCCTCTTATTGTGTCATCAAATTCCATATTTTGATTTGGGTTTAAAATTAACTTCATTTCATCCTAATTTTTTGCATTAGCTCACATTAAATGAGGGAAACCTATATGCTAGAAGTCATGACTAGATGATGGTTGACAAAAAATCATAGAAAAGAACTTATTTCTCTTTCTCTTTCTTCGAGTCGTACCAAACCTCAAAAAAATTAAAAATATACACATTCTTAAACAACATCTTTCTTGGAAGAAGCTGTAGGTGATCACATGATCACGACACAGTGGGCACCCAACTTTTTGCTCTATTTATTCATACTTTAGAGTGAGGCCCGCCCCCACCATAAAATACCTAATACCTCTCCTTATAGATCTCCTTCTTCGTAGGAAGCCATCCTCACCAAACAAAAATATTCTACAGTTCATGATTCAATCCTTAAATAGCATAAGCTAAACAAACATAATAAAAAAGGCACTCTTAGGATTGTATTTTTCTTAGTGTTTTTGCTTGGCTTGCATTTTGAGGTGAGAGGTCACGCTCTTCATTTTTCTTATTTTCTCCTTGTACACTCCTCATCATAGTTGGTGTATTCCAGCTTTATCTGAGTGTTCCTGGGCCATATTTTCAACATTCCTAGAATTCTGGGTTTGATTCCACATCAAATTTTAATTCACAACCACATTTTCTTCATCATTATTTCAATTTCACAGTGACCGGTGTCAGTCTAGCGACCGTCGTCGGTTACCCTCTGACCATCATCGGTTATACCCAACCAGCGTCAGTTCACTGTTCTTTTGGTTGACCTACCCAAAAGGACACATATTCACCTTATTCGACCATTTAGAGTCTCCTGTAACTTTCATCACATTCACTTTACTGGTAAATCTCATCAACATTTTACATACTTGGTAAATTTTTCCTTATACCTTTTTTTTGACCAACTATATGCTTTCCACAGTGACCGGCAGCGGTTACCTATGACCAACGTCGGTTTACCCTAAATGGCATTGGTTAGCCTATGTCATTTTCCAGCTAATATTTTATCCCTAATTCTCCCACCACCGCCTATTTATCCTACCTATGTTGTATTTATGTGTCACTTACAGAAAATAGTCCTACCATGTTAGTACCTATTCACATGGTACTGACACATCAACAAGCAGGAACCCTCGTATTCCATGCCAGTTATCAACCACTCCCACCTAGCCCTTGAACACCTTCCATTTTATCACCCGCCATGGAGCCTATCCAACCTATCACTATTGCTACCGAAGATGAGGAGTTCACACAACTCCTTGAACAAAACCCTGCCGCCTTGTAGTTTTATCTTTCCCAATCGACCACTCGAGATTCCTCGGGTCATTTGATATATGGAATTCCCATATCTATCCCCTTGACACTCGCTCCCACTCCTGTGTCAGTCCCATCTGGTTCCACATTGCCTATATCTACCTTGCCCCCAGTCATTTTGCAGTTAGGCCCTATACCTGATATGACTATCACATCTGCTACATTTTTTGTACCCACCACATCCACTATACCTTTTCCAACCACCCAGAGTACAACCTCATTCACTCCTATTGTGTCTCATATACCTGTATCTACACTACCACCCCCGGTGTCGGTGACCCCTACCCCTTTTCAAAATGTCATCCTTTCTATTCCACAATCTTTAGCCCCCATTGCCACTAGGGTCAGCCTAAGCCTTCCACCTCCATATACATACTATCAGTAGTCTCCAGTTTCATCTGTTGTTCACTCTCGGTACGTACCACCTATGTGGCTGCACCATCTACTGGAATGCCCCCCCATCATATGCCCAACACCAACCCTCTTACTCTATAGGAGGTATCCAGCCATCGTAACCTACCAATGACCTAATAAAACTAATGATGGACAAGATGCAGACATTGGAGGCATCAATTTTTGGCTCTCGAAACACTCTCACCTATGATGATATTTTTAATGAGCCTATACACCCATCCATTCCTATTCGTGCATACCCCATGCATTTGGAAATGCCTAAATTCAGCCATTTCAATAACAAGGAAGACCCGCAATAACATTTTTGGTCTTTCAAACACGGGTGCTACCTAATCGCCCACGATGATGCTCTACTCTTGAGGACCTTTCCCATGTCTCTGACTAGACCGGCATTAGATTGGTATAGTGGGTTACCTAGACACTCTATATTTTCATTTAATTAGGTAGCCCAAGCCTTCTTGGATAACTTCTCCATCAATATATTTAAGAAGGTTACCATGACTAACCTATACTCCATGCGTCAGTATGATGACAAATATATCGAAAATTTTGTTACACACTGGCAGAGCCTAATCAATCAACTTACATTCCAACTACCATAAATTGAACTCATCAATCTCTTCACGCAGGCTTGTGCTTGATATATCTAGCCGACCCTACAAGTCCAAACTTTCCAAACCTTCGATGAAGCATTCACCATGGCACGGAAGCTAGAGATTCAGGCCATTGAAGAGAAGAAAATCCAATTACGCAATAAGAACTTAGAATTCAAGTCGAATGATACCTCTTCTTCTTCCAAAATGTAGAACAATTATTCAAAGGCCAAGGGGACCGCTAACGCAGTGGTACTTAAAGGTGGCCCAGTTCATCCGTCAAATCAAGCTAGCCCCTCATCTAATCTCTCACCCATTCAGACTTTTCAATTTAGACAGGAACAATGAAATACACCCCAATTGGGGAACCTTATTCTTCTATCTTAGAAAAGATCATTAAAGATGGGGTCATCGCCTTTCCACCTATAAAACTACACACTTGTTTTAACCCTTCTCGCCCCACACCCACATGGTATAAAGAACACGATTTCTGTAAGTATCATCGAGTAAAGGGTCATAGTGATGGAAATTGCATCACTTTCAAAAAAATTGTCCAAGAGATGCTCAAGAAAGGTGAGTTAAATGTAGATAATCCTAATGCACATGCCATTGAGAAACCTATAGATATTCAAGAAACCCTTTCCCAATCATGCCCATTCATCTGATCAAATCAGAGAAACCTTAATCATGATAGCCATACCCGCGAGGTCCACACTATTTTCAGCGATGCACCCGTTGCTTCCCAATTACCTCATATTCCTTCCATAGAGGAAATTCTAGCATGAAGTCCTCCATATACACTTGAACCCACTTCACCTATTCCTCCACACATATAGGAACACATTTCACCTCCCTCCTCACATGTAGAGGAGCCTTCTACTAATATTGAGACTATTTCACCTTTGGATTCTCCACTTAGAGAGCCACCACCCACAGTACTTCCTCAATCCATGGAGGATACTTGTTTATCTCCTCTACGGGCACATAGGAGAACCCATCATCTCCTCCACCTACAAAGGAGCACCCACTTTCTCCTCCACCTATCAAGGATCTAGTAGAGATACCTTTGCCTCCAGGTGACCATTCTCCATCATCTACCCAAGATCCTATAGACCTACTTTTAGCTCTCTTACCCACGGAAGCTGAAGCTAAAAAATTTCATGTCTCTAAGACACACTTTATAGGGAAATCCATTTGATCCTCATCAACCTCACCTAAAGACATGTCGTTCTCATGTTTAGCCGATTGCTTAGATTATGTAGACAGATCCTTACTATGGGGGCGTCTTTTTCTTCCTATCTCAACATAGATGTAGATGTCACTTACCTCATAGATTCAAAATTAACATAGAGCCATCCCCAAGATTCAAAATTAACATGGTTCACATCAGAGAACTTACCACACCATTACCTAGATGTTGTTGCGCTCATCTCACTTCACAAGGCTTTTCTCCGCCGATAGGTTTTTTCCTGTCATGTCATTATATCACTCATCCTACACCTTCTCCATTTTCCAATTCCCCTCAGATCAACATGATCCACGTAACTACCCATGCTTAGAGAGACAAAGGCAAGGAAAAGGCAACTGACTTGCCAGCCAATCCTATACCCAACATACCATCGACACCCACACCTAAAATTACTATCCGTGGCCCCACATACCCTATTTCTAATGGGGTCAAACATCACACAATTCTATAACAACTACACCAACCCCCCCTCAAAATGTTCCTATATGACCTCATCCAAACCTCATAATCCCATTGTCAAGCTCTCATGGAGGTTCTTTAATATATTGAGGTTTTTCCCAATGGCCCTACACCTGTAGCCTCCATTACCACACCCCATTATGTATCCTCTCTCACCAAATTTCCACCTTTATCCACACCTCACCCTAATCACCAAGTAGATTCCATTAGCTTCTTAGAGGAAGAGATCACACCATACCAAACCAATGACCCATACCTAGCTCTCTTCATCTCTATCCAAATCGATGATATACGTGTATGATGTGTAATGAGAAAATGGGGGTGCAAGCATTTATATCATTTCATCCCATGCATTCGCTCAAATGTGCATACTTGATAATTGCATGCATAAACATCCTGTCATGTTGCGTTCATTCAATGACGTTATCACCTCTACACTAGGCACTATCATCCTCCACGTTCGTGTGGGCCCCCGAAATATCCTAGAGTTATTTTACATCTTGGTGGGGGAATTTCAATATAACCTGTTGCTTGGTAGGCCTTGGATTCATGTCATGGGTTATGTTCCTTCCAATTTACATTGCTATGTAAAGTTTGAGCATGAAGGACACACCTATACCATTCCAGCTGACCCATCACCTTTTAAAACATGCAACATGATTTACCAACCCAATGATGTGCTTATACCCATTAAGGTGTCTACCTCCACGACCACTACCGCTTGACCTACACCTCTGCTTACCAGTACAGTTGCTACCTCAAATGCACATACCTCCTCCATTCCTACCACTGTCACAACCTCCACGGCCAATCCATCAGCCTCCCAATCCATTAACTCCACCTCCACATCAATGTCTGATACATCATCTATTCCAGCTACCCACATACCAATCACCGATCCCTTGGAGGGCATTTTTCAATGCCTCACTCTGGGGGAGTATCACGTATATAGTGTCAACACATTCCTTACTCCATAAGAGTATGGAAGTCTTCACCAACATCCTCACTATGATCACCTTATAAGAGAATTCCTCCTTTATGGTCCTCCTCACCTTCGTACCAGTCTCACATATGGGGGAATTGATACTACCACTTACACACCCAAACCACCATCACAAACTCACCCATTTTCTGCTAAGTTCCAGTCTCTCACCAATCACCGTTTCACCTGCACCTTCCTGCACTGATGTGCATGGAAGGGTTTTGGTTTTGGCTTTTATGAGCAAGGCCACCATACTAATATTCCATTTACTACCTGTAAACATAACGACCATAGTGGCATCGGCTTTGCTAAACCACCTACCAAGAAGGATTGCATTGAACTCATTGAGGACATTAGCCCTTCTCTGCCCTCTTCACCCGCTCCACCTTCATCACCGCCTTTGCCGATGGATTCGATGGATCTAGAATCTATCCCTCCTAAAATTTTTTTCATAAAAACCATTTCCTTGGGGTCTTTGACTTATCAACATGACGGCAAGGTGCCTCCGTTTCTTCCCTTCCTGTACCCTGAAATGATCAATGATGATACAACTTCAATTAACATCATTCAATGTCAGGATGATGAATCTATACGCACCTAACTTGGTGCATAAGAATCATATATTTATCAGTTGTTACCCTCTGAGATGCAAACCATGTTGAATAAATTGACTATCGAGATCAACATTCATATTCAAGACGACCCACACATCCTAAAGATCAGTCAATCTTTATATGCTACTGAACAAGAAGCCACCACTTCTTTTCTCAAAGATCATAACCATGCATTTTCTTGGTCTTACATAGATATGCCCAATATTGACTCCACCATAATGGTCTAAAATATCATAACCGTTCTTGATGCCAAACCCGTCAAACAAAAACTGAGGAAAATGCACCCTCATATTGCCCTTCTCATCAAAGAAGAACTTTAGCACCTTCTTTCTGTTTCCTTCATCTTACCCATTGATTATCCCCATTGGATTTCTAACATTGTCCCTCACACCAAGGTGATAGGGGGAATCTACATTTGCATGGATTTCTGTGACCTCAATCTAGCTTTACCAAAAGATGACTTTCCTCTGCCTGGTATTGACCAACTGGTTGACCTTATCGCTGGTCACGAGATGCTATCACTCATGGATGGATTTTCGGGTTATAACCAAATCTTGCTTGCCCCAGAAGATCAACATAAAACAATATTCATCACCCCTTAGGGGACCTTCTACTATCGAGTCATGCCATTTGGCCTTAAATATGCTAGTGCCACATATCAGTTGGCTATGACTTATATCTTCCATGACATCATTCATCATTTATTAGAAGATTACATGGATGATCTCCTAGCCAAATCTAAAGGCCACTCCCAGCATCTCACTATCCTAAAAACCATTTTTGACCACCTCATTCAATATTGTGTTTACATTCAACCTAAGAAGCACGTCTTCATGGTCTTCTTAGGAAAGCTCCTGAGATTTATCATTTCCTTGTGTGGTATAGAAGTTGACCATGCGAAAGTCAAAGCCATTCTGGAAATGCCTCCACCCACTAACCTTAGACAACTCCGTAGCCTGCAAGGTAGGTTATAGTCTATTCGCCATTTCATTTCACAATTATTTAATCGATGTCAGCCATTTCATCATCTGCTCAAGAAGGATGTATCCTTTAAATGGGATGATGACTACCACAAATATTTTGAGGCATTAAAATAATACCTTCTCCAACCACCCATACTTATCCCACCTAAAGACAATCAACCCTTCTACCTATACATCTCTGCTACTAATCACTCCTTGGGGGCCATACTTTCTCATCGCGATGAGAAACACAGGGAGAAAGTGGTTTAATACATAATCCATACTCTTTTGGACTACAAAACCTGATACACCCATCCCGAAAAACTTTACTTAGCCTTAGTTTTCATTACCACAAAACTCCGCCATTACCTACTCAACCACAAAACCTATGTTGTGACTAACACCAACCCCTTACACTTGATGTATGCTAAAATTTACCAAAATCAACGTGCCACACATTTGCTTTTACTTTTAGATGACCTTGACCTCAAATTCATTCATCAAAATTCCATCAAGGTCAAAGCTATTTCTGACCATTTGGCCGACGCATCTATTTTTGGGGATCAATCCTCTAAATTTGATTTTCTAGATGAGTCAATTACTACCCTTTACCTAGATGAACCCGCTTACTAAATGACACTCTTCTTCGATGGTTCCAAGTGTCAGCTTGAGGGAGGGGCTGGTGTTATCCTCATTCCACTTGATGGTGAACCCATGCCTTTGTCTTTCAAACTCGATTTTGATTGTACAAAAAATATTACCGAATACGAAGCACTCGTATTAGGTCTCCAAGCTACCTACACCCTAGATGTCAAATCAATCAACATCTTTGGTTAATCTCAATTGGTTATAAACTAATTAAATGGTATATACCAATGTTGTAATGAGATACTTCAATAGTATAAGCATCATGAAGACATACTTTTTGACCACCTTCAACCATTACGCCCTTTAAACCATCCCCCGTTCAACCAAAAAAATTGTAGATACCATCGCCTACTTGGCTTCTCAAATACCCACTTCACCTGCTGATTCTAAAATATTTGTCACCATACAACTCCAATTACCCTCATATTTACCTTGCGACATTTACTCCATTGGAATCGCTACCCCTGACCCAAGTGACCTTTGGTATAAGTAATACTCTGACTATATTTCTCTCTCCATTTTACCTCCCGACCTCACCCATAATGGACAATGTGCCTTCCTTAAAAAGGTCTCTCGTCACGTCATCATGGGAGGCCTACTCTATAAGCGTGGCTTTGATGGTATTCTCTTACGATGCCTCACAAGTTCTAAAATTCCTTATACAATTAAGGAATTTTATGATGGCATATGTAGAGGTCACTTCAGTGGCCTTGCTGTTGCTAAGTGTATTCTTTGCTTAGGCTATTACTGGCCGACCCTCGACCATGATTTTTGTGACTACATTAAATATTATGTAAATTGCCAACAACACGCCAAGTTTTATCATACACCCAGTCATGCCTTACAGGTCGCCTGTGACCTTTTTCCCTTCTCTCAATGGGGTTTAGATCTTGTCAGAGAGATTAACCCCCATTCTTCCCAACACCATCAATGGATCATCACCGCTACTGAATAATACACAAAATGGGTTGAATCCACACCACTCATCTCCACAAAAGCTGATAAAATATGTTAGTTCATCAATCATCACATCATTTGTCACTTTGGTGTTCCTCATCACCTCATCACTGATAATGGAAAACAATTTAAAAACAAAACATTACAAAAAATTTGCGACGCCTTTGGCATTTAGCTAAGTCTCTCATCACCTTATTACCCATAGACCAATGGCCAAGCCAAATCCACTAACAAAACCTTTAGAAAAATTCTCATGAAAGTGGTTAACAATACTGGGAAGGATTGGCATACGCACATTCCTTTTTCTTTGTGGGCATACTGCACTAGTATCCATACTTCCATTGCTAGAACACCATTTTATCTGGTCTACAGTACAGAGGTTGTTCTACCTCTCAAAGTCCAAATTCCCTCACTCCACATTTCTCTTCATGACATGCTCAATGATGACAACTTTTTTCAGGACCGTTTAGCAAAACTTGAGTTATTAGATGAACACCGTCTTAACGCTCTTGACCACCTTCAAGTTTACAAAAAATGCATAAAATGTGCGTACAAAAAATGTGTCCATGAACAAACCTTCCAAGTCGGTGACCTTGTCTTGAAAGAAAATGAACATGTGACTAAAGTAGAAAAAAGTAAATAGGGAAAATTTTCTTCTAATTGGCTTGGACCATACATCGTGACCCATACTTATGGATTAGGTGCTTATCATTTATCTTTACTCGATGGTAAACCCAAACTTGAGCCCCTTAATGCCTTACATCTTCAACCATTCTACTGTTGAATTTAAGTCCTACATCCTCTTTTCATGCTCATCCCTTAAGTGCTATCCACTTATTACTCCTCACTAATGATTAAACAAGAATCATGTGTGTACCCATCACTTGCTATCTTTTCTTGAATATGTGTACCACGGTGCTGCACATAACATGATTCTCATGGACACTTTTTTTCTACCTCTAGATGAGATCCCATGGTTGTTTCACCCTACTTTCTGAACAAGAATCCTATTCCTCACCTTAGTTTGGTCTGTGACTTCAAATCCCTCACATGGGATCCAACTCCTTGAGTCAAAATTCCAATAAAAATATGATTCCCTCAAAAGGACATCTTCCTCTTAGTAATCACTGCTATAAATAAACTGCTCCCTCGAAGGACAACTATGTTAATCTATTTCAAAAAAATCAAAATAAAAAATGCAAGCAAGAGAATCTGAAGTGTCCCACATCGATCAGCTTTATGAAGACCTCAAGGAGTTAATTTCATCATCCCATATAGACTTCTCACATTGATCAGTCTATCTCCAATATCAGTCGACACAGAAAGCCTTTTAGTAATGGACTTGCCCATTGTGACCTTGGATCTCTTAACCAAAGAGCATGCTACCTCATACCATATCGAAATTAACCACCTTTCACCCCTCTCACCATTCGCATTCCCATTTCCTACTGCCTCAAGGGACCTCTTGGAAACCATGAAATGTGGTGATCATGTGACTACTTTTCACCCTTTGAAAAATCAATCATGAAATGTATTTAGGGTCTCACATTCATCACCTCCTCCATGGTATGACCTACTCAGTATAATCCTAACCAATCAGGAAAATTTCATGCCTCCTCTTATCTTTTAACCTTCTTTATTACGTATTGATTTCTTTATACAGGACTTTCTCCTTGACGGTTACTTTTGGGGTAATCTTCTTCTTCCACCATAATCAAAATTACCTATACCAAGTTTCCCACAACTCACCCACACCTAACAGAACTGAACTGAAATCTTGTTTAAAACCTACCAACTCATTTTCATACCCTCTCATATTCTTTCATAGCTTATGGGAGAACTACATCGTTCTGAGGTCCTTTTTTCCGAGACTATGTAGGTAGCACTCTGAGGGCATGGGGCCCTTGGAGGTTAGATCAGCCACTCTCTACCCTAACCAATTCATCTTTCATCTTCCTAAATTACATTCTACTCTAGTTAGTTTCCTTTTTATATCAATGATTGGAAATTAAACCAAACAAACAACAAGTTGTTTAACATTTTTATCATCATCACAACATACGTTTATTATGACTAACATTTCTCTACCATCATCATGCATGTATTCTAAAGCATCTTAAACATGACCCATCTCATCATTCATTGAAAAAATTAATGAATCACACCTTTAACCAACCTGACTCGATCCATGCCTATTACCTAATTCAAGCATGCCTAGACCACTTACCTAACTCAACCATGCCTAGACCACCAACCTGACTCCATCCATGCCTAAGACCTGACTCGATCCATGTCTAAGACCTGACTCGATCCATACCTAAACCAACCTAACTCGATCAATGCCTAAGACCTGACTTGATCCATGCCTAAACCAACCTGACTCAATCCATGCCTAAACCAACCTGACTCCATCATGCCTCACTCACCTAAATTTTCATCCATATCACGACAAAAAAATTAAAATTCTCATACAACACAAAAAAATCTTTAGAATCTCATCTATCTCATCATATAAACAAATATGTGTGTCTCAATCAAATATACAGGGATATCCAATCATGTACATCTCTCAAAATTGTTGGCACACAGGTCGATACTCAATACCAAATGTCATCGGCATGCAGGCTGGTATCATATATAATAAAACAATAAAACAATACAAAATCTCTTTGGCACGTAGGCTGGTATATGCTGAAATATACAAAATATCTTCGGTACACAGGCCAGTATATATCAAACAATGACTACAATACATCAAAAATATAGGGATGGGCATCAAGCCTCACCCTGCTAGACATCCTCCATGTTGGCCTCTCGACGTCATCTCTTCTGTACTGCGGGAAGGGTGGAGGTATGTCCTGTGGTAGTCCAAACTACCATCTCACCCTATCTATGGGGATCATCTCATGCTCCCCAGCATGGTGACCCTCTATTCATCTCAACAACTGTAGCCCATTTAGCTCATCATGCATCTGAGAGTATGAAGGATAACCCACATATGGTCTCCATATGACGTCCACTCCAGACACCCCCTCCAATAAACGCTTGTAATGGGCTACATCACATGTATCCCTATCTGATAGTCACTCTCCAATCAAAGGTACCCACCGCTTATATCCCACCCACACCAATCTCATTGGAAAGGCATCTTCTTAGGGCATACCTACTAGCCGCACACAAACTATGTGCTCATAGGCCCAACAATGTAGTAAAAATGTGCAACACAGGCTAAACCTGCGCAGATGCCCATACAGCCACAACTCTCTATATAACTACACCAAGAACATTGGTTCCCAGGAAAATTGGGTCTGATCTATCATCATGTCATGTAATACCCCCATCAATGAGTAGGGAAATATCCCTCCCTATACATCTGGTAGTGTGAAACACACACTTCCTCTATCAATAGAACAACGATCCTCGTCTCCTCTGGACAGGTCTGATACATCCCTCCGTAGCTTAGACTATCACTATGGAATGTCATGTCTGCTAGTCCAGGTCTCTAAAAAATGTCAGCATCAACTCCTCCGAGGCCTCGGAGGAGATCGAATACACCTGTGTACCTAGTATTGGTAGACACAAGATCATGAACACATCTTCCAGGGTGACTGTCATCTCACCTGTCGGTAGGTGGAATGTGTTGGTCACTGAATCCCATCTATCAATGAGAGTGATGGTCAATGTCGGCTACCGGACCACATGCCAATAGTGCCAGACCCCACTTAGGCCCACCTCCTCCACGTGCTGCCACTCCTTAGCGCTCGCCGTGCCTCGCACTCTCAAGAGCAGGGGTGATACCATGTCTCTCATCTGAAGCTAATCTCTCCCTTGCATCCAATACACACAAAAAATTAATCCAGCTTCATCTTACCCATACTCACCCATTATCATTTCCCCAAATCCATTTCCCCCCACCTACTTTAGGTTTTTCAATAATGCACCGTATTCTACCCTTCCCTATCTCACCCACTAGACCTCAGCCCCTTTTTCTCTAATACCCGACTGGTCTCGGTTATCTCTAACTGACCTCGGTCACCCCTAAACCGGCATTGGTCCCCTATTTCATGACTACTTCTAGTTTGACCCTACTGACACTGGTTGAAGCCCAATCAACGCGGGTCACTATCACGGTTGAAAGCCGTGACCCCCAAAACCCTCCCCTCTCAAAAACTTCCCTCTCCTACCTCTTCTACCAACCCATACTCACCTACACCTCCCCTTAACCACATCCTACCCTCTATTCTCCCACTTACCTCTTTCCCTGCTCCTATTTTACCCAATTTAACCTCCCACATTTAAAATTTCATTCCCCCCTCGAAAGAAAAAACCCAATTTGTCAAACCCCACTTTACCAACTAATCTACTTCACAAAAACACAACAAAGGTTTGACACTTACCTCATCATGTTGTTTTCGCCATGGTGGCATGTCTAGCTGCTGACTGGTGGCCCGCTCGATCCCTCTCTCACCTCTACCATCACCAATCACTACTCACACCTCTAACCAATCAAATTTCACAATCTGATCCTATAGACCCACCTCTTAACTACCAGTGACCCACCATTAGGCTTGCCAACTCAACTATCCATTCTGTCCGGACACTTTTCCACCTTTTTCTCTCCCTTGTGTCACTTTCTCAATTCAAAAGAAGACAAATGATTTACAAAACACATGGATTTTTCATTTTTATAATAAACCCAACTTAACCAATGCTAGTTTTACCTTCACCAAAATTGGTCGCGTGCCCTACTTTACCACGGTCGATTACCCTATGCCAACATTAGTTACCCTTGACTGGCATCAGTCACCCTCTTTTCCACATTGCCCACACTTTCAGCCTATTACCCTACTCGTCACTCTTTTTTCACCCCACCCAACCTTTACCCTGACCATTTACCTCATCCTTCTGACCTCGTCATTTAGTACTTACCCTCATCCTCATTTGAGGACTCGTTATTTTACCCATACCTCAGCCCTACCCGTGTCGTGACCTATATTTTTGGAGCTCAAAAATCGCTAGTGACCTTTGACTTCATGTGTTCACTATACCTTGTGGCACTGTTACATGCGTTGATTGACATGCTAACCTTACCTTGCCTCTTGCCATAACCATTTATCCTGACCAAACCCTCGGTGCACCGAAACATACCTAAATGTTCTTGCACCTAACCTATGTCCTATTTCTTGACCATATCCTATACCTTGGATACCGAAATCACTTCAACCTTGTTTGGATTAACCTATCAACCTTAGAAAATGTAGAGTTTGCCTACTCTTCAACCTGGTACTGTGTTGTAGTTTATACTTGTATGTGCATTTGACTATTACTACCTTTGACCCTGACTCATTACCTAGATAACCCGAGTAGACCTGTTTCATTTTTCCCCCGTTACCCACCTTCCTCTTCACCACATTCACCTCTTATCAAACCAATCATCGATTCTTCCTATTACCTCATCAATTCCTAGTTTGAGGGGGGGTCACCTTCACCTACATATCGAACCACTCACCGATTCTACCTTCTACCTCATCAGATCTTGGTTTAAGGGGGGATCACCTTCACCCATACATGGGGCAACCACATCTTATTTTTGGCAATGTCACTTACCAATACAAACAATGCAACAAAAGGGGAAAAATGTAGACACTAAAATTAGGTGACACTCCCCTTGGTCACCCGTTAAATAAATACCTTGAACACATCCATTTAGCCATGGCCCCCTTCATCCCACTCTAATATTAATTTAATTCATTTAATTAAATTAATTTACTATCGTCACCTTATTTATTATTTAAATATTCTAATTGCGATAATGCCTATATATCCACCTCATCAAGCCACCTTACCGTAAGACCTATTCTTAGAAAGTTTCCATAACTAACTGGAACCTACCCAAACACTAAAAATTAGTGCCTACATTCCCTCAAACCACATTCCCACATGTCAGAGGGAGGTTTCCATGTTAATCCATAGAGTAAACAAAACGAGATCCCAGAAAATCAAGGGGATCTACCCATTTTATTAAACCTAGGAAATCCTACCCCCGGTTAAGCTGGAACCGCCATCGATTACCTTTTATCTCCCAAAACAACCTTATTTCAATGCCGGCACACATTTTTTGGAGGTTGGCACATTTCTAGGAAAGAGAGATATATCCTAAGAACAAGTGAGGAAACTAGAGATGCATGCAAGCATAACCAACATCCGTACCAACATCATAACACCCATAGCTAGTACCAGAAGCAATTACATAGTCACCTAACTTCACAAGAGCATCCGAAGAAGTGCATCCGAGGAAGTGCCAAAACTACATCGAGTTCATCTGATCACCCACCATTACCAACTAGGCATCAAGCTCGTACAAGCAATAAGTTTGTTCACTTGCATTGGTTCCTTGTCATCAGATCCTTTTACATTTGTTATTGGTCTCTTCTTTCATTTCCATTCCCCACCCTTTTACCTCCATGTACAATTGACCACCCTTTTGTCCTCACCCTTACACTTCCCATACCTGGACCTCTGTCATTCCTGTGCATATCTAGGATCCATATGAATCTCACCCTTCCCCTTCCACCTTCACCTAATCCTTGATCTATCACCTAGCCAAGTTTTATTGAGTTTCCTGTACCCTGACCCTACTAATGCCGGTCACCCATAACCGTCACCTGTTAACTTAAAATTACATTGGTCTCTGTGACTTTTACCAGAAACTCAAATCAGATCCTAAAACCACCACCAAATACCCTAAAATGATTAAGATCTGACCCTGACTAATAACAGTATCCTAACAGTGACCTTGACCTTTAGATTCAATCATAGCCTAGCCTGTTGTGAATGAATTTTCTTATTGTAGACCAATGAGATACCTAAATGATTTTAAATACAATAGGATTTACTTTATTACCAACAATAAGTTATTTTAAACATTGGATTGAAAGCCATCTAGGAAGTATCACACTTCCCAAATCTAGCACATGTTAGGCAATCCACTACATATATTGTTTAACTCTTTCTGGTGGTCTTGCTTTCTATCTCAAGTAGTTCCTCCAAGAAAAAAGGAATCTCTCACGATAATTTGTGGATTCTGAAGTCATACACGCGCAACAACCTATCAACTAGCATTTCAATAGGTATTCCTTCTACGCCTGTAACTCTATCTATTTCGTCATTCTCTAAGAAACATTTAAGAATCAGGTGAAACACCTCTCTCTTTTCATCTATAGCTCTTTCTTATCTTGATTGCATCATATTCTCTCTTCTGCAGCTATCTCCTTAGCTTGAATACTTCTTTTCTTACTTGAGCAACATTCAAAAGAGTTCCAAGTTAGAACTATATTATGATCGACCCATTCCCTCACTTTTAATTGTGTGTTGTGCACCTTCCTACTTTTTCACCTAAGAAACTGGGATATTAAATTGATGCAGCTGACTCCATATATTGTTCCTTCTATATTTGACTTGATTACACCACTTCCCATGCATTTCCAAAAGCTATTTATTAGCCTTTTCCAATAATAGATTTTCCACATTTGTAACATGACCCAGAAGTGCAAGCCATTTTGTTCTTCAATATTTAAATCTTCCTTGAAACTCAGGATCTCATATAGAATGTAACTACATTTACACAAAGTCAATAAGCACTAAATGTTGACAGCTAGAATAATAAATTTCATTGTTCTTTGTAAAGCTCAAGTCATGCATTTAGCCAAAATTATCTGACAATTGAATCACCATTAATTTTGGAGAAAAATATCTCATTTTGTCTATTATTGACACAATTTGATTTCCTTTGACCCCTTTTATTCCATATTCCATCATTTCACAACTTTCCTCAGCTCCTCTGACTTTCTCATTTGAATTGTTGCTCTTTTCTTTACTTAGCAAAATTTCCCCTTACTTGGCAAATTTTTTATTTATCTGCGGCTATTTCTATGCTTCTTGCAGAATTCACAATGTCTCATGGCTATCCTCCTTGTCTTTTTCCTTTCCATGGATTTGTTCCATGTCCACAACTCTATCTCTTCTTCTTGCGGCCTTTGCAGTATTTAGCCACTTCTATAGTTCTTCGTGGCTTTTCTCTTTATCGGTGGCTTTACTTCTAACTCCCTTACTTTCACGGATTTTCCTTAAGCTTCATAGTTCTTCCTTTTCATTCACGGCTTCACTTATCTCTTTCATGGATCGTCCTTTGAATCTATGTAACTTTGTGACTTTATCCTTTTTTGCACGGTAACCACTTACCTTCTGTGGCATTCTCTAGTGTTCCACAACTTTTTGCAGACTATGATGAATACTCCAAGTCTTTGGTGGATGTTACCTCATGTCTACGGTGTGCACAAATATTGGCTAAGTTCCTTAGCACTTATCCTTGATCATCCTGAATCCTTTGTGAGCTAACACTACCAATTACCCTTCATCTTCTTCGCATGCTCACTTTAACAATTAACTCCTTTTTCCATCAATGTTACTCGAAATCAACTAAATTTGCTTGACATCAATGACAATAAATTTGACTCCTGAGAAAGCTCTAACAATCTCTCCCTTTATCATTACCCTTATCTCACCTACATCAGAAACCTACAAGTTTGATGGAAAAAAAATTTCCATACCTGGTTGCTGGTAACTCTTCAATGTCTCTCACAACATTTCTCACCCTTGAATATAGTAGGATGGTTTCGAGTTATTGACCTTAACCCCTAACAAGATTATAGGGCTTAGGAAGTAATCGATCATGGTTAAGAATGTACATGGGAAATACACCACATCTAATCTATGAACAAAAATGTAAATGAAAGAAAATAACATATTTTACTCCAAACTCCAATCTTTATTTATTCATCAATAATAATTACATTGGTTTCTAGTACATATATATTCTCTTCAGTCTCACTCTCTTATCTCTCTTACAAAATCTCAAAATAGCAGTCACATACGTCTTCCATGATATACACTACATATTCATATTCTCACTTTTTACATTGATTTCTCTCTTTATTCTTCATGTTTTTCTCATCCCTTCTCACTCATTTTCATGATATTCCCTTTACTTCTCATTTTACATCATTATATATCCTTTAAAAGGAAAAATTTATGTCTTTTCACTCATTATGACATGTGGTAACCATTATTTAACACTTATTTACATTATTAACTAGTAACTAGTGGATATTTACACATATATCATGGTATTTATGCATTTTCCTCATGTAAAATATTATATTTTCTTAATTATTATCATTCTAATATATTTCTAGATTTTTTGGTATATTATAATGCTCATTTAGATCCTGTAAACATCATCAGACAACTTCGTAATACGAATAAATTCTGTTATGCCTATGTCATCTTCTATCTTATTATCTTATTCAGTCTTTGATTTTTTTTTAATTCCACAAATCTTTTATTAGCTTCCGCAGATTTTTCCCATATATCGCGACTTCCTTGGTTTATCACGGGTTCCTTCTTTGTATCGTGGCTTTGTGGTCTTTGGTGGTTTTTATCCTTTATCTTTGGCTTGTCTATTCTCTTCATGGATAGCTTTATTATTTTGTGGCTATCTCCATCTCTTCATGACTATCTTCTTAGTTCTTCGGTTTATCCAAAATGTGTTGAAGATTCCTGTCAAAACTATCCACCCTCTTAAACATTTTCTCATCCCTGAGATAACTACTTTGGATATAATTTTGACAAGATCTACTTCTGATTAATGTTCAAAATTTGTAGATTCTTTTCAGAGTTTTAATTTTGAAGTGTGTCTATTCCATGTGTATTTTTTCTTTCTTCCTTTATTATATATGTATAGTGCTTCCTTCATACCAAATGGATTTTCATCATCATTATCATCTAGTGGTAGTGAGTTAATAAGAATTTAGCAATTTTAAGAATTTTCTTATCAGCCTCTTTTATTTTCTTATCTTGATAACTAACTATGCTTTTCTTTTCCTCTTTTATCTCTTTTTCTTTTTGGTCTATTTCCTTGTTGTTTTTCATATTTGTTCTTTCTTCATATTTATTCTCCACTTTTTCCTTCCTTTCTCCCGTAACATCCTCACACAATGTCATAGTTTCATCTTCTCCTTTAATACTTAACTTTTGTGTATCTTCTTTTTCCAATTTTTGGTCTTTTGGTTTATATCCCATATGATTCATCTTCACTTGCCATAATTTTTCTTGTTGTTTTCTGGCTAGTTCCATGGATGTATGCTTCTTAGCTGGTTCTATTACATTGGTATCCTTTTATGCGTTTGTCCCTTCCTCTTTGTAATATCTCTATTCCATATGTATCTTCTTCTCATAATTCCGTAGTATATGGCCATTTTTTCCACACCAATAAAATGATATTGATCTTCTCCATTGAATATTTTCTCAGTAGTTTTGATACTTTCCATCCCATCCTTCATTATAGTTATTTCCTCCATAGTACTGATGATAATTTCCTTTATTAGAGTTATTTCCTCCATATCTCCCATATTATCCTCTGTAGTATCTCATTTTATTATCTCTTTGAAATTCATCATGATATCCATTACTTCTTTGATCATTGATAATGTATCCTCCTCTATTAATTTGATCAAGTATTTGTTTTAATTTCCTTAATTCATTCTGCAACTTCTCCAATTTTAATACCATTTCACACTCTCTCATCTATGGTTCCACTTCTAGTTTTGATGCCAATTCCACTGCTTTAATGAATGTTATGAACTATTTTCCATCAATTAATAATATTATATAAGGTAATAATCCCACAATAAACAACTCAATAATCCTTTTATCCTTTGGTGGTTCATCTAATTTCAACACTATATTCTTGAATCTTTGATCAAATTGCTTAACATTATCTCCTTTCTTTTGAAATAAATACCCCATTTTTCTCATGCCTGGTGGTGAAATATTTCCTGACATCCTCTTAACATGAGAAACCTTGGCTCAAACACCAAATGTTGACCTAAAACCCCAACAATATTGTAGGGCTTAAGAAGTAATCGATCAAGGTTAAGGATATATGCGAGAAATACACCACATCTAAATTTCTATGAACAAAAATGTAAATGAAAAAGAATAATAGATTTTACTCAAAACTCCAATATTTATTTATTCATCAAAAATAATTACATAGATTTAAAATACATATATATTCTCTTCATTCTCACTCTCTTATCTTTCTTACAAAATCTCAAAATGGCAATCACATATGTCTTCTGTGTTGCACACTACATATTCATATTCTCACTTCTTACATTGATTTCACTCTTTTTTCTTCATGTTTTTCTCTTCTCTTCTCACTCATTTTCATGATATTCTATTTACCCCTCATTTTACATCATTATATAGACTTTAAAAGGAAAATGTTATGTATTTTCACTCATTATGACCCATGATAACCATTAGTTAACACTTATTTACATTATTAACTAGTAATTAATAGATATTTACACATATGTCATGGTATTTATGCATTTTCCTTGTGTAAAATATTATATATTCTTAATTATTATCATTATAATATATTTGTGGCTTCTGTGGTATATTATAATCCTCATATAGATCTCGTGAACATCATAAAACAACTTCGTAATATGAATAACTTCTTTTATACCTATGTCATCTTCTATCTTATTCTGTCTTTTATTTTTCTTTATTCCACGGATATTTTATTAGCTTCCATGGATTTTTCCCATATATTGCATCTTTTTCTAGTCTTTGGCGGCTTCATTCCATATCTCATGGCTTTACTTTGTATATCACAACTTCCTTATTTGTATCACGGATTTGTGGTATTTGACAGTTTTTATCCTTTGTCTATGGCTTCTCCATTATCTTTGTGGCTAGATTTATTACTTTGTGGTTATATCCATCAATTCATGACTATCTCCTTAGTTCTGTGGTTTATCAAGAATGTGTTAAAGAATCCTATCGATACGAGTGTCCATACTTCTCTCCTCCTTTGGCACTTATATGAAGTTAGTTTGTGACTTTCATCTCTTCTCCCCCTTTAACAACAATGATAAAGGGCCAACTATATAATGGTAAGTTATATACAACATGTTCTTACCTCAAGTAGCTCCCCCTAGGCTTATGCCTCTTATCCATTTGTTCTAAAGTATTCCGTGGAAATACTCCCCCTGAGCTACTGCATGCTTTAACATATTCGAGCTAATAGATTAGCTCCCCCTTTCTTTGGCACTATTTTAGGAACTGATATTTCCTGAGAATGCTCCCTTGTATTTTCTACATGCCCTCTAGTTGTTGGCGGGATAAGGAATGACCCCTAATTCATTCCTTAAGTGCTCAAATGTTGCCTTTGGTAACGACTTAGTCATTATATCTACAATTTCTTCTTTAGTGCTCACATATTCTAGACTGATCTTCCTGTCATTCACTTGTTCCCTCAAGAAATGATATCTTATTGGTATATGCTTGGTTTTTAAGTGGAACACTAGATTCTTGGAGACACTAATTTCACTTGTACTATCACACAATAAGGGAATTGGATGTTCAGATTTTACCTTATAATCCTCCAATGTCTACTTCATCCACAAAACATGAGTGTAACACATCATGTAAGCTATATACTCCACCTCACATGTTGAAAGAGCCACTGATGATTATTTCTTTCTCAGCCAAGATACTAAGCAATTTCCAACAAAGAATGCTCCACCACTGGTACTCTTCCTATCATCAACACTTCCTGCCCAATCTACATCTTGTATATGCTTTGATGTTAAAATCACTTATTTTGGGGTACCATAGACCATACTCAATTGTGCCCATGAGATATCTCAGAATTCTCTTGACCGCCTTGAGGTGTGTTTCCCTTGGATCTTCTTGAAATATTCCAATAAGGCCTACCACTTGCATAATGTCTGGTCTTGATGCAATGGAGTAAAGTAGACTTCCTATCATGGATCTATACAATGTTTTGTTTACCTTTGGTGATTCATCATTTCTACTCAGCTTGCATCCAACTTCCATTGGTGTACCAATTGGTTTGTAGTCTTCCATCCTAAACCTCTTCAATATTTATTTGATGTACTTGGTTTGGGATATGAACACACCTTTATCTGATTGATTGATCTGTAGTCCCAAAAAGAATGAAAGATCTCCCAACATTGACATCTCAAACTCTTCTTTCATCATATCAGCAAACTCATATGTCATCTTGTCATGGTCTCCGCCAAATATGATATCATCTACATACACTATTACAATGAATAGATGTTCACCTTCTTCCTTGATGTAGAGATTGTTGTCTATAACACCTTTTCTGAATCCTTACTCAATGAGGTATGAGTCCAATATGTTGTACCAAGCTCTGGGATCTTTTTTTAATCTATACAAAGATTTCTTCAACCTGAATAGATAGTCTCTATATTCAATTAGTGAAAATCCATCAGGTTGTTCAATGTATACCTCTTCATTCAGAAAACCATTTAGAAAGGTTGATTTCACATCCATCTGGAACACTCTGATCTTCTTGTATGTTACGTAAGCCAAGAATAGTCTTATTGCTTCCATTATTACCATAGGTGCAAATGTCTCATCAAAGTCAATTCATTCCATTTACGTGTATCCTTTGAACACTAGCCTTTCCTTGTTTCTTGTCACTTCTCCTTTCTCATTCATATTATTACTTAATAACCATTTGGCGCCAATTACATTCTTGTTCTAAGGTATGGGTACTAGTTCCCATGTCTCATTCTTTTCAATTTGATCCAGCTCTTCATTCATGGCATCTACCCAATGTTGATCCTTGTTGGTTTCTACAACATTCTTGGGTCCTATCATTGACATGAGTGCTATATCTTATGTTTCTACTATTCTTTGATATTTTTTCTTCTCGTGAGAATTCCACCATGTTTTTTTCCAATGATATGTTTAGAAGGATGGTCCTTTCTGAATTTCTGGGAGGGTGCCTTAGTGTCTAGCCTTTCTTCTTCTTCTTCATGTGCTTATTCACACGGATTGTCCAATTCTTCATCATCTTCTTGTTCTTCATTTCCACCATTGTGTTGAGTGCTAGTTTTGGCATGTTGAGTCTCATCCACCTTTACATTAGTTCTTTCAACAATATTTTTCAACCATTTATTATAGCACCTGTAAGGCGTGCTAACCACTGAGTAACCAAGGAATGTCCCTTCATCACACCTGGAGTCAAATTTTCCCAAGTTGTCTTCATCTCTTTTGATATAGCATTTGTTGCCAAAGATTCTTATGTGCTTCACATTGGCTGGTCTCTTCTTCCATAGTTCATAAGGAGTCTTGTCACTGTTTATTCTCAGTTGAGCTCTATTCAAAAGATAGACCACAGTATAGACTGCTTCACTCCAATATGTGTCTGAGAGTTTGGATTCATTTAGCATTGTCCTTTCCATCTCCTGTATAGTCATATTCTTTCTTTTGACCACCCCATTTTGCTGAGGTGTCCTTGTGGCTAAGAATTGTCTCCTGATTCCATTTTCTTCACAGAATCAATCAAATTAATTTGACCAAAATTCTCCGCCTCTATCTGATCTTAGGCATTTAATTTTCTTATTTTTCTCATTCTCCACTAGTGCCTTGAATTTCTTGAATCTGTCTAAGGCTTCTGATTTTTGTTTCAAACATGCCACCCATGTCATCCTAGTGTAATCATCAATTAGAAGCATAAAGTATGACTCACCATTTATGCCTTCAGTTTCTGGTGGGTCTGTAGAGGTCTGTATGGATCAACTCCAGTGGTCTGGTTGTAGAGTACTCCTTTGATTTGAATGACCTCCTGGTTTGTTTTCCATGTAGACAAGCCTTGCATAGTGTATCCATGGGTTTCAAAATTTTAGGCATATGTCTTACACACCCTTTTGCACTCAATTTGACCAGATTTTCAAAACTTACATGTCCTAATCTCCTGTGCCACAACCAACTGTTATCAGTCTTACTAATGAATCATTTTTCCTTATTTATCTCATTCAGAACATACATGTTGTTCTTTGTTCGCTTGGCCTTTGTAACTTTCTTTCCGGTTTTGCAGTTTATAATATCAAAGCCTTTATCATGAAATATTACATTATATCTTCTTTTGCACATTTGACTCACACTCAACAGATTGTGTTTAAGACCTTCAACATATAAAACATTTTCAGTGATAGTCTTTCCATTATCTAAACTCAATGTTCTTTTTCCAACTATGTTTGCTGAGTTGTTATCACCAAATCTTACAATACCAGATGCATTGTTGGATAAGGTAATGAACTTACTTTTATCACCTTTCATATGGCTTGAGCATCCACTATCTAAGTACAAGATTTTATCCTCATTTTGTACATGAAATGCAGTCTACATTATTGAACATGACTCTTTTCTCTTGTTCTCATCTTTATTTGGAACATATATCCACTTCTTTTGTTTAGGAAGCTCTTGTTTGTTTGTTGAAACCACATGAATCTTCTTCTGATAATGGTATTTGACATTATTGTAGCTCAATATGGTGTAAGATGGGCCAAATATTCTCCTATAGCCTCTAGAGAATTTCCTACACTTGGAAGCTTTATGTCCAAACTGATTACAAGAATAACAATACCCATAGAAAGAGTGAGTGTACCTCATGGCATAGGTGATCCTGGGTGTAGTGATTATTCTTCTCGCGGTTTTGTTGAATCCTTCATTTGCAGCAGATGAGGTACTTGGGTTTTCCACGGACTTGTTTCCTTCCTTCTTTGTTGGCTCCTTTTCTTTATTTTCTCCTTTGAAGTTGATTCCAGACTTATCAGTTACATCACGTTGACTATTCAATATATTTTTCAGAACATTTGATCCCTTTTCAATATTTTCATGTCTTTAATTTGTTACTTATTTGGTCCATCTCAGCTCTCAATTTCTCTATTTTTGAGTTCAGCTTGTTGCATTCATCTTCCTTGGATTTGTGGGACTGTGAGATCTTCTCCAGTAGTGTCTCTAGTTCCTTGAGCTCATTAGCCTCTTCTTCTTCTCTTTGATACTACCTTTCTTCAAATATGTGATTTTTTTCCTCATAATCCTTTAACATGCATCTTAGTTTCTGATTCTTTCTTCTACACAAAATAGTTTCTTCAAGAGCACACACTAGCTCTGCTTCAAGATTTACTTTAGCTTCTTCTTCATCAGAGTCTTCACCATCAACTGTGTACTTTCCTTTGGAGATTCTTTCTTCATTTGCATCCATGGCCATAAACAAATTTTTTTATTGATCCTCGTCATTCTCATTTTCAGAAATACCATGACTGTCGGATTCAGAGTCACTTGATTCTTCCTTTGTATAGAAGTTTCTTTTATTCTTTAATAACCTTTTCTTATTATTTTTATTTGAATGACCAGTCTCTTTCTTATTATATATATGACTACCTTCTTCATATTAAGAATGAATATCTTTGTTCTTGTTTAGACACTTTCCAGCAAAAAGACCTACTTTCCCACATGAAAAAAAATTTAAAGGGAAGTTTTCCTTTATACTTACCTGAGCCTCTTTTTAATTTTTCTGATGAACATTACTTCAATATTTTCATCATCCAACCCATCTCCTGAAGCTGATTCTTCTTCTTCTTCTTGCATGGACTAAGTTTCTTTCTTGACCTTAAATGCTACCTCTTTCTTGGTAGTCTTGGATCCAACAGTCCTCATCTCGTATGCTGATAGAGTGCTCTGAAGTTCATCCATTGTGAGAGTTTTCATATCTTTGGCTTCTTCTATGGCTGAAACCTTTGCATCATACTTTTTGGTCAGGGATCTCAGAATATTTTGAACAATAACAAGATCCTCAAGCTTTTCTCCTAGGCCTCTGATCATGTTTATGACTTCATTTTTTCTTTGCATGTAGGCCGCTATGCTTTCATCATCCTTCATTTTCAGATTTTCAAACTGAGCTCTATATGTCTGCAATTTTGCGAGCTTGACCTTTTCATCACCTTCGTAGATACTTTGCAGTTTAGTCCATATCTCTTTTGCTGTTGTGTAGTGCATAACTTTCACAAATTCTGTCTCAGTTAACCCACATAGAAGAGCATTCATTGCTCTTGAGTTACACTCATATTCTTCCTTATCTGCAGAGGAAGTAGTAATTGGTGTGGCTGGAGGATTGTATCTAATTTCAACACATTTCCATATATCAAAACCAAGTGACATAAAATATGTATTCATTCTTATTTTGTAGAATGCATAATTTGTACCAGTGAAGAGAGGTGATTGAGATAGTGAAAAACTATCTCGTTCCCAATTTGTTGCCATGCTTGTGATAGGAGGATCTCATTGAAGATGTTAAGCTTCTACTGTAAAGACATCGCTCTAATACCAATTGTTAGAGATCAAAAGCACTGAGGGGGGTGAATCAGTGTAGATTAAAAATTTCCACTTAATGCCAATTTTAAAACCCTTTAGTGATGTGCAACTTTAAACTATGAGAAGTCAAACAACCAAATGTATTTTACAATTACACATAACACATAAATTACCATGAGAAACCCTTTCAGGAGAAACCCACTAAAAATATTGATTATATTACACAAAGAAAGGAATCATAATAATATAACACATCTTACAAGATTTTTTTAGTGAGACACCAATCCCAAAACGAGCTCCAACCCCTACACCTCTGTTGATATTATGCACAACAAAGGACTCAAGTGAATATTACGCATCACAAGAGATTTATTTTGTAGGAACCCACCTACAAGGAAGCTACAACTCCCTGAATGTGCTAAGCTACAACTTAGACTTGGTTTATATACATTTTGATCATGTAGTTACAACAATTGCTAATACAATGAATTATGATCAATTTCCTGGCTCTGTCTATGTTCTTATTTTCACTCTCTTCTTCTCATCTAATTCAATCTATCTTTCTCAGTCAATATTATGCTCTTGACGCTTCTCTCATCTGATAATTCAATGCATCATTGATATTCTCTCCTCTTTCCTCTCTCTTTTCATATTGTAGCTCTTTCTTAGCTTGATTACATCGTATTCTCTCTTCTGTAGCTATCTCCTTAGCTTAAATACTTCTTTTCTTACTTTAAAAACATTCAAAATAGTTCTAAGTTAGAACTATATTTCCATCGACCCATTCTATCACTTCGAATTGCATGTCATGCACCTTCCTACTTGGTCACCTGAGAATATGGGCTATTAAATTCATGCAACTGACTCCAGATATTTTTCCTTCTATATTCGGCTTGATTACACCACTTCCCATGCATTTTCAGAAGCTATTTATTGGCTATTTTCCAAAAATATATTTTCCACATTTGTAACATGACCCAAAATAGAAAGCTATTTTCTTCTTCAATATTTTATTCCACCTTGAAACTTAGGATCTCATAGAGAATGTAACTACATTTACATGAAGTCAAAAAACATTAAATGCTAACAACTGGAATAGTAGATTTCATCATTCTTTGTAATCTCAAGTCGTGCAACTAGCTGAACTTATCGGATAATCAAATCACCATTGATTTTGGAGAACAATCTCTCAATTTGTCTATGATTGACACAATTTGATTTCCTTCAACCCCTTTCAGTCCATAATCCATCATTTCATGGCTTTCCTTAGCTCCTCTGACTTTGTCCTTTGAATCGTGGCTCTTTTCTTTACTTGGAAATATTTTCCCTTACTTGGTGAGTTTTTAGTTATCCGCCAATATTTTTATGCTTCTCATAGCATTCACAATATATTGTGTCTATCCTCTTTGTATTTTTCCTTTTTTGCATATTTTTTCCACGTCCACAACTCTATATCTTCTTGTGGATTTTATAGTCTTTCGTGGCTTCCATAGTTCTTCACAACTTTTCTCTTTATTAGTAGCTTTTCTTCTAACTCCCTTACTTTCAATACTTTCCCTTCACCTTTATAGTTCTTCCTTTGTGTTCCCAGCTTCACTTATGTATTTCACGGTTCAGCCTTTGAATCCATGTAACTTTGTGACTTTATCCTTTTATGCGTGGCAACCACTTACCTTCCGCAGGATTATCTAGTGTTCCACAAATTTCTACAAACTATGACAACTACTCCAAGTATTTGGTGGCTATTTATAGTCTTTATTATATGTTCCCTCATGTTCGTGGCTTGAAAAAATATTGGCTAAGTCCCTTAGCACTTATCCTTGATCATCTTGAAGCCTTTGTGAGCTAACACTACCAATAAACCTTTATCTTATTCACATGCTCACTTTACCAATTAATTCCTTTTGCCATCAATGTTACTCGGCATCAAATGATTCTGCATGACATCAATGAAAACACATTTGAATCATGAAAACTCTTGCACCCAATATTTTGAATTGGTCTAGCTTGCCATATTTCTACATTCTAGCCTAGGATGTTGTCTAAAAACTTCTTGTATGACAAAACATGGCTGCTGGTTGGATGGTGGTATTGCTGGAGACACATGTTATGAGATTATATGAGCTATATCTAGGGAAACTGAAGAAATTTCCATGTCTATCAGATCAATAGATTCATCAAAAAGTTTTGATTCAAAGGTTTGGAAAATGTGTTCAATTGTATCTTCTATATCAAATAGAAAAATTCTTTAATATCTATGACATTAGTTTGTAGTTAGTTTACTATTTCTATAACACTTCCTCAGGTTGTTCTGTAACCATAGTGGTTATTTCTTCAATTTCTTTACTTACTATATCCTCTTCATGTTGTACATGAAAAACCTCTACTTCATCAGGGCTCTTAGGACCATTGATTACATCCTCAATTTAGTTAACTAACACTTCTTCTTCAGGTTGTATGTGGGATTCCCTAGGATGAACAACCTCTGTTTGAACCTCAATTGGTTCAGTAGGGAGCTCATTAGCAGGTTGCTCACCTAACTCTTTCTCATATTTATTTTCTACTTCCTTGGTTTTTTCCTCCATGAATATGTATTCATATGTGTTTATATGGAATTCCTACTCAACTTCCATGGGAATAGATTCCTCCTTATTTTCTAGTACTTCTTCATCAATGTACATAAAAATTTGAATGTTTCTACTAGGCCTTGAGGTTTTGGTATTTTTAGTATTAAACCTATTTGACCTACTAGATGGCTCAAAGACTTTAGTTGAGGATTTTCATTTACCTTTGGAGGAAGAAGAATATGGTGTCGATATATGTAGCAACTAGAACCTTGTCATGAGAGATTTGTCTAGGACCTTGTTTGGGACATGGAAATTTTCATGGATGGGTGTTTCTTCAGGTATGGAAGCTTTTGAAGGAATGGGGGTTTCTACAAGATTACAGGTTTCTAAATGAATGGAGGATAAATTTAAGGTTTTAGGTGGAGGAATATAAGAACTAGTTAAGCCTCTTTTATTTTTCTTACCCTTTTGCAAAATATCATCAATATGATTTTCTATAGAAAAATATCTCTAGTTTATCGTTGGATGTTCAGTTTCCAATGGATTTTTTACAATGAAAGTGATAAGGAAATGATGAGACATGGAATAACTTCCCATTTGTGATTCCCTACTCATCTTATTCAAACTCTCATACAAGAAATTTGGTACATTCACATTTATGTCATTCTTCAAATGATATAACATTTTAAAATGGACGGTGTTTAACCTTGAATATTGAATCTCATAGGTAAAATATTTTATGATATAGTTTGACACATATTCACAAAAGGGTTTTAAATAATTTCATAGAGTACCTTTTCTCTCTTCCATGAAGTTGTCATCCTCGTCTGTAAACGCTGCCCAAGCTTCCTCTGGGTTGGATTTTGCAAGAAATATTTTACCTTTTGTTGGTAGTCTAGTGACTGTAGCCAATATTTCATCATCAACATTAACTTGAAAACCCTTTACTATTGCCTTCCTTTTCTTGAAGGTGGTTTCAAATATTGTGATCATAGATTCATTGAAACCTTGGAATTTATTGATATAATCATTTTAACCACCATCATGAAAGTTATGTAGAATTTATGGCTGATTCCAAAGTTGTGAATGGTCGATAGATTCCTTTCTTATCAAGAATACCCCAATTTTAAGATCTACAATTTCCACAAGCTCTGTGAAAAAAAAATCCTTTCACTTAGAATTGATTATGTAAAATTTTAATGAATGGAAGAACTGAAGTGTTTACCTGTTTGAAATTTGTGACAAATTTTGCATGCAACTTCAAAAGTGGGCATTAATTTGAATTGAAAGGTATCCATGTGTGAAGTAAGGTATTTTGATATCATGGTGTGACGTGGGAGAAAATTCACATTATAGGATGCAAATACTTTATTGATAACTTGGCACATATATTAATTAAATATAATTATTCTATCGCTACTTTATTAAAGGAAATCAACCACACTCAACTCAAGATATATGTCGAATGATTGTGACATGTGACTTGTTGGAATTCATTCCTTTGGATGTACGAATGAGGATACATGTTGAGGTATTGTGTGGCTACAAGTAGTGTTGCTACATGATCTATTGCTACAGGTACTTCTGTATAGAATAAGGGCCATGATGAATTCAATTAATTCCCAGAGAGGTAAGATTGAATTTTTTGGTGCTAACTACCTTTATCTCTTTGTGCTCATTTAACTGGGCTCTTGATTCTTCATATAATCAGGTTCTATCAAAAATGAAAGAAAAAATGGGATTTGTCTACATGCTGCTACAAGTGGACATTCTAGTCTCTACACCACCTCCTTTCATCATAGATTATGCACTCCTTGCCACAAATGTTCCAAATCCTAAAAAATAGAAATGTTAATAAAATAAAACATGTTAGTGAGTGGTGTTGATCTCCATGAAGGCTAATTACATCTCTTTTGTTCCTCCTTGAGGTATCTAGCAAGCTTTATATACTAAGGCCACTGAAGATCTCAGCACTCTAAAATTTTAGAAGATTAACCAACACATTCAAATTTTGTCCTCCATTCTAATTTTCTCATTTCCATTCTACTTTAGCCTCCTATGAACTATTAGATGAAGGTGTTCTTATGAGTTGGATTTTTATAAAACCTCAATCTATGACCATTTACTAGTAGTTTGAATCTCACATGATCAATGGTGGTGAGTTTCATATCTCCATTGGGAAATATATTCTCAACGTCATATGGACCTAACCACCTTGTCTCGATTTTTCCCATATGGTCCTTGTATTTGGAGTCAAAGAGAAGTTACTAATAACCTTATTAAAATTTCCTTGTTTTGATGAACCTATCATGCCACTTTATCCTTTGTTTTTATACCACCTCTATATTATGAACAACCTATCTTCTCATTTTATCCAACTCATTGAGTTGAAGAATCCTTTTCCTTAGAGATTCATACAAATCTATACCGAATTATAATGTAGTTCTAAATGTATTATTCTCAAACCCAATAGGGAGAACAAAAATCTAACCGTACAGTGGCTCAAAATGTGTGGATCAATTTTTTGTTTTCCACGTGGTATATAATGCCTAAATTTTCTCTGGAAGTCTTTCTAACCAATCCCTTATATGCAATGCAATAGTATTTGTTAAGATGGCCTCAATTTCTATGTTTGTTACTTCAGCTTGGCCATTGGATTATGGATGATAAGGTGTGGACTTCCTATGCCTTATTTCTTATTCTATAGATAAATCAACAATAAATTCAGTAGTGAAGTGGGTACCTTGATCTATAACAATCGCTCTTGACACTCCATATCTTGTAAAGATGTGGTGATATAGGAATTTTGCAAATTTTTCACTCTTTTGATTTGGTAATGGTTTCACTTATGTCCATTTGGTGAGGTAGTGTATTCACAAAATAATGTACTCTTTTTTTAGACTTAGGATCAATGCAACTGATAAATTCCAATCCCCATTTTTCAAATGTTTGCAATAATAGTTGAGGCTACAATGACATTTCATCTAATTTGGTAGGATTTCCCATTCTTTGGAACTTATCACATCTTCTTGCATATAATGATGCATCCTTGTGTAGTGTAGGCCAATAATACATTGTTAAAAATTTATGCACTATTATTTTTGAAGTAAAGTATCCTCCACATGGATTACTATGACATGCTTTAAGGACATAATAAATTTCCTCGTCATCTATACATCTTCTCATAACTTTATCTTTCCCTGTGTGGAATAGGAAATGAACTATCCAAGAAAAATTTACTCTTTTCTCTACAATATATTTCTTTTCATAGTATAGATAATTGTGGAGGTGTTTTACCTAAAACCAAATAGTTGGCTATACTAGCATACAAGGTTATCTTTGTGAAAATGAAAAAAAAAAATCACATGTAAAAGAGTCATCCACTATTAATTCCTCATTATTATCTCCATTCTTGAGACAAAGTATTCTACAACATTGTCTTTCCAAGGTTTATCCAAAATTGTTACATCAAACTATTGTAAGAGAAAAAACCATCTGATTATCCTATTGCTTACAAATAATTTTTTGATAAGATATTTAATGGTAGCATGGTCTGTGTGGATAGATACTAGATATCTCATGATATAGTTCCTGAACTTATTGATGTCGTATACAATTGCTAAAAATGCCTTCTCAGTGAACGTGTAGTTAAGTTCAGTGTGTTACAGGTTCTTACTGACATAATAGATTACATAATTGAGTATCATGTATATTTGTCACAAAACAACACCAATGACGTGATTTGAGGCATTAGTGTGTAGATGAAATGGAAAACTGCAATCTACTCCTCTTAAAACAGGTGCAAAAATTAGCATTTACTTCAAAGTTTGGAATGCGACTTCAAATTTCTCTATCCATATAAATGAAATGTCTTTTCCTAACAAAACAAATAATGGTGTTGAAATTCTATGAAAATATTGAATGAATCTTCACTAATACCCAACATGGTCCAAGAAGCTTCTTACATATTTCTATTTTTTAGGTGTTGGGAGGTTTATAATCATTGATATTTTTTACTATATCTACCTAGAATCTAGTAGATTACTGGTAGTGACCTAACACTGTCCCCTTAGACATCATCATATAAAATTTTTCATTACTCAAAGACAAGTTATGATCCTTGCATCTCTTGAGAACTATTTCTAAGTTCTTCATTGCTTCATCAAAACTGCTGCCATGTACTATAAAATCATCCATGTATACCTCCATGAAATAATTGGTTAGATCTGAGAAGATTATATGAACTACTCTCTAAAATGTGGAAGGTGCATTACATAGACCAAAGGAAAGAACAAAGAATGCAAAATTTCCCCACGAGAATGTGAATGTGGTCTTGTTTTGATCCTCTAGTGCAATCTTAATTTGGTGGTAGCCACTTTAACCATCCAGAAAAGAAATATAATTTTCCATTAAGAGTTTTGAGTACCCAATGAATAAAAGGGAGTGGAAAATGATCCTTTTTTGTTGTTTCATTTATCTCTCTATAGTCTATAGAGATTCTCCATTTTCTATTCTTTTTAGGTACAATAACAAGTGGTGACACCTATTGATTGTCTAAAATTGGATATATGAATCCAGTATCGCATAATTTCTTTAGTTACTCTTTCAATATATCGCTTACCACTGGTTTCATTCTCCTATGTGGCTATCGTATTGGCTTACAGCTGTCTTTGATGTATATCTTATGAGTACAAAGTTTAGGATGGATTCCATGCATGTCTCCATAATCCCATGAAAATTTTGTTATGTGCTTTTTGAGAAGTGCAATTAACAGTTTTCCTTGTTACACGCTCAATGTTTTGTTCATATTGAGAAAATATCCACTTGCTTATAAATATCAGTTATAGAGAAAATGCTGCTACTTACAAAATTTAAGATAAAATTATGTGGAAGGATCTTGTGTAGGATGCATTTCTTACCTAGAACATTCTTAGTACTCTGTTGCAACGAGATTTGATTTTCAAACTAGCTTATGCATTACAATTTTCCATATTATTCTTCATTCTTATCATAATTTTTTTGCATAACATTTGAAATAATAACATCCTCCTCCCTTCCTTCTGTTATGCATGACTTCTCTAGCATCATAAACTACTAAACTAAGCTATGGTATTCTTTTAGTTCTTCCACCTAAATGGTTTGATTTTCTTCATTGGCTAGCTGTCTAGGGGGTAGAGCATAAGTGTTTTGGTGCCACCTCTATTGGATATGATCATATTAAAAGATATACATCTAATGAATGCATCAATAGTTACTAACCACGGTCTTCTAAGGATGATAGGATATCCATCTAAGTTGGCTTTTTCCTGGAGAACAATGAAGGAAATAGGGCACTCCAAGGAGTCTATCATTTCTATCACATCCTCCAAAGCTCCTTCTATCTTAACTGTTGATCTATTTGCAAGCTGTAAGATGGCTATTGGTATTAATCCTTCCAATTTTGAATCATCCATGATTGTTTTTGTCATTACATTTATTTTTCCCCCCAGGTAAATTAGGTTGTTTCTGATTAATGTACCATTTATTGTGACATTTACTAGGGGGCTTCCTGGATCAATATACTTTGGCAGAACTCAGTTTCCAAGCATAATATTAGCTAATTTCCTAATAACATGTGCATTAGATGGGTATTTCCTCTTCTTTCCTCACTTCTTAATGCATATGTCCTTAACTAGCTTATTGTATATAGGCACATCCTTAATATCTTATATCAATGGTATTTTAACAAAAATATCTTTAACCTGATTGAAAAATTCAGAATCAGATTCAGATATGAGGTCAGTATTTTTTATTGTAACCTTTTAGGGAATGGTGGCTCATTATCATGTGTTTTACACTTGGTAGAATCATACACAGGTTCTTGCGGACCAGCTTACAACATCTTCTATCCTTGCTATGGGTCATCATGCAACAATTGTGGTTCTTTTGTAATTTTAGTAATAGTAGGTCTAGATGGTGTAGGAAGTGTTCTTCCTGAGGGAAGATGGATATTGTTGATATCGATAAAATAGGTAGGGTATTGAGCTGGTTAAGTGGAATAGGCTAGCTGAGAAAATTTATTTTTAGGATTAGGTGTTGGTTGAGCAGGTAGTTGTGTAGCTTTTGGTTAGGAGCTTGATTAGGGATTAGGAATCAGAGTTTGTTTTTACTGCTAATAAGGAGGTTGTTGATAATATTGTTGGTAATTAGGAGGTGGGTTATTCCACTATTGTCCCCTCCAAGGTCATTGTCATGATTGGGGAGGTTGTTTCCATTATTGTTGTGATTGGCCTTGATATTGAGGTTGCTACTATTGTTGGTATTGGTTAGAATATGGGGCCCATCCTTGAGGGTTATCCCAAGGTGGGGGCTACATATATGAATTATTAGATCAATTTTTAAATAAATGCATAGGGTCTTGTTCAAAAATACCAATTGTTAGACCAAGGTGGTAAGTCAATGGTGTTTTTTTACTTCTGAACACAAAATAGGAACCATTTGAAATAGTCCTCTAATGTTTCATCCTCTATTTGTTGCATTATATAGATTTCATCACCTCCTCTACTACTTGGTATCTAATAGTATTTGTACTTTTTGAGGAAATTTTCCTTCATTTGTGCACATGTAGTAACAAAATTCCTTCCCAATCCCATAAACCACCTTAAAGCTACATCTTTTAGTGTTGCAAGAAAAAAATTAAATTTACGAGCATCATTGGTGTAATCATAGCTCCTGCACAAAACATCAAACTCAAAGAGCAAGGTGTGTGGATCTTCACAAATAACTCCATGGAAATTTGGCAAGGCTGATGGAGAAATATTCTTCATTCCAGTAGTTGCATTATTTTAAATTATGGGGAACTTGAAGGTGGTTGCCCCATTTTGATCATTCAGGTCTACTTCTTCTGCCATCCATAGCTGTTAAGGAGAAACTACAAAAATGACACTTAGGGGATTGTCTTTGAAAAGTAAACCTAGTATGGAGGTTTTTTCTTCATAATCATTAGAATATTTAGAGGTAAGTTAAGAGATTTGTGCTACTTATGGATTATGTAAATCCCTTAGATGGTGCATGCATCAAGTACTCAACCAATTTAATAGTAATTATTTGGGGGTCAATTTGAGGTAACTTCCTATAAACCTAGACTGCTTGTACGAAATGAAAAAACCTAAAAAAAACCTAATAACCTAGTAGTTTCTCTGACAAAACACTAAAAATGGTGGTGCAAATTAACTCACATCAATTAATATGTTGTTAGATAATCCATAGTCATTTATTCATTAGACCTAGGGAAATAAAATTTCAACTCTTTTGGTGTTGTATACATAGTTACAAGTGCTTAAGAGGTATAAATAAAATAATGTTGTCATAACAACTGGAAATCCAATGCTAATAATAATCTATGTTACAGATGAAAGGAAATTCTACAGCTAAGTAATAAGAAGATAAAATCATAACATAAGTAAAGGAATGAACTGCTACAATTCTAATATATGCATAAAAGGAACTAAAACAAAAAAAGGAAAGGGGGTTTAGCAAACCATAGGTGGGCCCTGCTTTAGGTGCTAACCCTTCCTAAGGATTGTGTCTAGAACATAATGATAGAACTTATATTTTATTCATTAGCATGAAGATTTAGAATGGAACTTACAAAAATTCCTTAACTATGGATCGATGTCTAATAAAGTCTCTCCATTCTCTTTATAGACATGAAGAGACTCGTTCAACTAACAGTTACATTTTGATTAAGTAAAATATCATCAACAAGAAATCCATATATTCTTATGCATGTAATAAAAACTAAGAAAATGTGTTCTAATAAAACAACATAACTAGCGGTTCATTCTAACAATTAGTTCACAAGTTAAATAATCTAGTTCCATAGTTATAGTTACAGAGCATAATCAGGTACTAGAATGAGATCTACATATTGTTTTTATAACTGATTATTTATTGATATGCATAAACATAGGTGAAGAATCCATGTTGATCAAGCTTCCCACAGTCATGGTTTTTTGTTTATGTGTGTGCTCTCCTTTGGCTACAGATGCATCCTAGTTGCTACATGTCAATTTCTGTGGACGATTCCCTTTATATTGTGACATATTTTCTTTAGTTGCATGTAAGTGACAACATATAACAACTTCATGCAAACAAGTGTGACATTTAATAAAATCACCATTAATCATTTCATTGTATCAAATATATTAACACGAACATTCAAAATCCATGAAATAGAGTAGCTTATTAATATCTATATTAATTAATATAAGTTTCATAGGTTTAATTTCAAGTGGAAATGTCTGACAAGATAACAAGGATAAACATTACAAGGGTATAAAAATATACAATAGATGAGACAATTACAATAGTAATTAAAGGGTCTCATAAGTAAGTGTTCCCTCAACAATCACATTTTAACTTAGAATAAGAGTTCATCATTACATATAAAGGGGGAATTGGATGCCCCCAAGTGTGAATACCATAGTGATCTATCCAATGAGGACATAGGGAAAGGGCCCACTATCTACTAATGTGAGAAAGGAACACATGTGAACATGATCTAAGGACCTAGTGTCATGTGAAATTAATGTGCATGATGTGTGAAGTAGGATTGTGTCATGCACAAGGAGAATGATACCGTGAAGTGTACCTAGATGTACCATGTATAACATGTATCCTATATGGGGACCTACTCCTATGAGGTGGGGTACATGACCAATAATGACATTACAGTCTAGAAGTAAGAATCACAAGTGACAAATATCTAAGAGAAGATTTGGAACTAACACTAGGAGTGGTAGGACCTCTAGATATCGTTTTAATTTATATCAAATCCATGAGACCATCATTAAGAGGTGTAGAAGTGGGTTCACTAGTGGTAGTATCAATGATAGATGTGATAGTGATAGGTGTCATAAAGAAAGTAGTCTATGGTTAGATGCCTTGAATAGGGACAATGTGATGCTTATGTATGAATTTGAGACATAAATGAACTAGGGATAGAAAATATTTAACAACCTTAAGCCAAGGAATTCCTAAGATCATGTCACAATGTATAACCCCATATCCAACATAGAAAGGCATAGAGATAGTAATAGGGATAACAATGATTAAGAGAACCACATGCCCATAAGTATTAGGTGATCTAAGTTTCATTTAGGATAATGGAATTCCAATAGCTCATAGGAAAGATAATGAACATTTATTACATTTGAAAGTATGATGTACCATGAAAATTTTAACAATATGATTACTAAAAAAATCATCTATGTAGAGTCTATGTGATGAAAAATAAGCATGAAAAGCCAAATAAGTGAAATTAATGACAGATGGGGGAATATTCTTAGTACCAAAAATAAACCCAAGAGGATGATCAAAAGATGATCAAGGTTGAACCACATGATAAACATGATTAGAAGAAGATTTAGGAACTGATTTTTCATGTTTTGGTAATGGATCATAAAACATATTAAGTTTGTCATTGTCATTTGTATATTTAGAAATAGTAGGTTCAAGAAATTCGAGTTCATTATTATCAACCAAGTACTGAATCAAATGTATAATCTTAAATCATTTATCAGTAGAATATACATTACAATTATGATAATCAAAATGTGTGTTCTCATTAAAATTCTTACCACAAGGATAATTAATATCTAGCTTACGAGGGGATGTGAGATAAATCAAATTGCATTCAATGAGTGTAGGCAACAAGTTATGAGGTGGATATGGAAATATAGTAAAAATGCATTGTGTAGGTTATATTTTGAGAATGTTTGGTTTAGATACAACATAAACATTAGGATTATGATCATTATATTTTCTCTTAAAGGAATATTTTTTTTAGAATTTGTTACTTGATTGATAAGAAGTATTATCACTATACTTAAGCTTGTCCATAGAAAGTAACTTATGTTCCTGTTATTTAAGAGTATGAAATAAATTATCAAAATAATGAAAATAATCAAAGAGCACATGTTTGGCCCCAAAATTTGGCTAAGTACAAGAAAGCACATGGGCATGTAGGACCTATTTGAAGAAGGTGCGCAAGGAAGGGTTCTAGTAGAGTGTTGCAGAACACATGGCATGCATCAAAGGCAAGACAAGTTTTGGGACTTAGCCATATTGGGAATTCTAGGAAGCACATGAGAAAAGTGTGACCCATCTAGCATGTAGAGTGGATAAGGTGCCAACCTGGTGGCTCTAGGATCAAAAAGTGAATATTCCATGCATGTGATGGAAAGTTCTAGAAGAACATCATTGCACAGAGTGGAGATCTCAGATTAAAGGAGGCATGCTCGATTGTAGGACCAATTGGAAACTTGGCATCTGATCCATTACCTCATAAGACATGGTGATGAAGGAAGAAAATATATATATATAGAGGTGCGCGGATAGCTAAAAAGAGGGGACCAGAAGATATAGAGGTATTTACAAGGAATCATCTTGAGAAAGCAGAGGTGGTGTAATACGGGTGAAGATTTGAAGAAATTGTTATCACCGAATCACAGCACCCTAATGTTTATATAAGTGCATATACTTGAACTCACGGTGTGATTGGATAACATTGGTACTATCTCCAAGTTGTGGGACTTGCTACTTGAGATAGACCTCCAGAGAAAGTTGGTTCTTTCTCCTAAACTACCTGCCACAATCTACTCTAATGCAGGGGAAACTAACTATTCTAATCTAAATTTCCAAGGGACCAGGGAGAGAGAATGCATAAAATGAAAGCCTACACTAAAGCGGTGATACACCAGAAAAGGAGTGGTGAACACTTCTAGTTCTGTAGATAGACACAGATCATGGAATGCAACATAAACATCATGCACAAACTGATAAGATGTAATTGAAAGTCTGAAATGAAGCAAACACCACAACCAAAGGGCTGAAAACTGATCACAGAGCCTGTATTGTCATTTCCATTGTCAAAATCCTTGCATTACAACATCAAAAAGGTAGAAAACCTATTACCACCATCAATAGGTCTGATACTTGCAAAAATCACTTGTTGAAGGTGAAAGAAGAAGCTTGCTATCCAAAGAAATGTTCCCCCCCCAAAATATGAGCCAAATCTGGCTTTTTACAATGCATGGGTCGAGCCCAGGAGAGAGAAAACATGTAAAAACGTGGGATCCATTCCTATTTGAATGAAGATGCATTAAAATAGCATCGGCATCCTTACAGACCCATGCCCTGACATTTTTGGCCATACTGAGGGAGAATGTGACCCATTTTGCATTAAAACTGGTTGTTGAAACGTCATTTCTGGCCATTACCACGTGCCAGAGGTGTTTTTCAATTTTCTCTCTCCAAAATCCATCAAAATGTAAAAATGACCCCGGAATATTGTAGATAATTTCACCAAATTTCCATTGATATAAAGAACATGAAAAACTGAGCTCTGGATCAAAAAATATGGCGATTTGAAGTTTTAGTGCAAAACAGGGCCCAATCGGGTTGGCGGGCAAAAAGTTTGAATTTTTTACCCATTTGGTTTTTGGAAAAATTTTCAAATTTTCCCCGCACTCTGCCACTTGGATGACACGTGTTAGGCTCTGATTCATCTGTGGGCTCATCCTTTGAAATTTTCTTTCGGGCCCTTCCTTAAAATTTTTTTCCACTTGGACACGTGGCACTATTTTATTGGCTCGGACCTGAGGGGTGCACTTTTCCCTTTGAAAATTTGGCATTTTTCACTTTGGGAAAATTTCCCATTTCCCCCCCACACTCCACCACTTGGATGACATGTGTCAAGATTCCATTCGATGGCGGGGGCAGCGGGCCAAAACTTTTACCTTTGAAAACTTTGACTGAAACTTGGAAAATTTTCTAAGTCCTCTTTTCCCCGCCACTTCCTGGGACACATTCTCCCGCATCGGCCGATTCAGGATTCCTTGTCCCTGCTTGCAGATTTTTCACCTTTTTGCGTCTCACGCGTCCCTTGCATACTTTTTTCCTGGTTGTCTCAGACGAATATCACCAAACTGTCTGAAATGGACTGTCTTTCGGCAAATCAACCGATTCACGTCCCATACGTACTTTTTTCCCGGCTGTCCCAGAAGAATATCTCTGAACTGCCTGAAATGGACTATCTTTCAGAAAATTGTCCAATTCACATCCCACGTGTACTGTTTTCCTGGCTATCCCAACCCACACGAAAACAAAAACTTGGACAATTTTTCCTACTTTTGGCCGATTAAGCTTTTCGTGTCCCTCGCGTCCCGACGTCCCAACTGTCCCATAGACCACCTGGGACGAAAATGTCTGACTTAACCAATTTTCTTGCTTTATCGACCCCAAGCTTGGTACGACGAACCTCAGTACGACCCGAACCCTTCAGACCCAAAATGCTTTAAAACAGTCCTGCAACCTTATTTTTTGCATTTTTTCCATTTTCTCAACTTGTTGGGATTTCTTCTTGGATGGGAGAGTTAGAGAGAAGCCGAGGGGGCACCAAAAACATGATTTCAGGCCTTGAATCAATCTACTTGCTCGGGACTGAATAATCTGATGCATGTTATCAAAATTACCTTGAGGGTGAATTTTGGATAACAATTTTGGCGACTCAGTGGGGTCATCTACCTGCTGGATGAAGTTACCAATTTCCTGAAGCATCCATTGGGCATGGAGTCATGAGTTGTCTGTTTGGAACCCCAACTGACTTAGAATGTTGCAAGGAGGAAGATGGAATATCACCCGATGGAAGCAAGGGCTGCAAAACATCTCCAGGGACAGCAAGCCTGTGCCAAAGCACTTAGGGAAAGCAAAACAACCTACAACAAAACAATGTGCACAAGCACTTGGAGGAATGAAAACCTAAGCTAATATTTACAAGGTGGAGAATTTCCCTTTAGTAGCAATGCTTTAGATAGATTCCATTGACTGAAATCTGTAGTTCTTCGCCATCCAATGAAGACAATTGGAAGGCATTGCTGTCCTTACACTTTGTGACCATGTATGGGCCACTCCAAATGGCATTAAATTTTGAATGCCTTCCCGGTTTTGCTCTATCTGCATCCCATTTTAACACTAGATCTCCAACTTGGAAAGATCTACTCTTGGCCTTCCTATCAAAGGTCTTCTTGATCAAAGCTTGATCCTTCTCCATTTCTTGGGATGCCTGATCTCTGATCTCTTAGAGCTCCATCAACTCTGCATATCTCACCTCCATGGGCCCAAACTCTAGCAACTCTAACTGCTTCATGAGTTCCAATGTTGGCAACTCAAGTGACATGGGCAAGATTGCCTCTCTTCCATAAACAAGCCTGAATGGAGAGTTACCTGTGGATCTCTTGGGAGTTATCCTATCAGCCCATAAGGCTGATTTCAGTTTGGTATGCCAAGACCTCTGATTCTCATCAAGAGTCCTCCTAATGATCCTCAACAAGTTCTTGTTTGTAGATTCAGCCTGGCCATTACCCTGAGGGTAGTAGTTTGATGAAGTACTTAGGTAGATCCTGTTCTTGACAGCCCACTCAGTCACCTTGGATCCAATGAATGCTAATGCATTATCTAAGATTATTGTAGCAGGTATGCCAAATCTGGTTACTATCCCCTCATAGAAGTCTAAGATGCTAGACTCATTTGCTTCCTTGAGTGCTACTGCTTCAGTCCATTTGGTGAAGTAGTCTGTGGCTATCAAAATCCACTTATGCCCTTGGCTTAAATTGGGATTAATGACTCCAATGAAGTCTAAACCCCATTGCATGAATGGCTGGTCAATTGAAATTGGATGCAATGGGAGGGCAACAAGCCTCTCTTTACCTGTGAAGAATGCACAATTCTTGCACCTTTTGATCCACGCGAAGCAATCATTGAAAATCTTGGGCCAATAATAACCAGCCTTCATGATTTTTAGGGCTGTCACTCTTGGTGTAAAATGACCAACAGCTGGTCCACCATGGAACTCTTCCAACACCCTATGAATCTGATTTGTGTTAATGCATCTCAGCAGCACTCCATTCACATCTCTCTTGAACAAAACACCGTCTACTATGGCATATGGGACAGCCTGTAATATGAAGTGTCTTCTTTGGGTTTTGTTCATCTCTGGAGGGAATAGGCCCATGCTTAGGAAGTGCATTATACCTTGGGTCTAGCAAGGAGTGGGGACAACATTATCCTCTTCTTGGGTGCTACCTTGCACATGGCTGTCTTGAACTGTCAAAACAACCTCTTCTTTATTGCATACTCCTTTTTGCTTTCCCAGAATCAGCTGCTCACACAATCCTTTTCCTCTTATCAGCTTGGTGACCTTGATCTCAATGTCATACTCCATGACACGAGTGATCCAACCTACTCTTTTCTCATTCAAATCCTTGTTGAGGAGGAATTCCTTTACTCCCACATGAGAGACCAACAACTGAACTTTGTTGTTTGAGACTAGATGCTTGAATTTCTTCAAGCTTCTGATTACTGCAAGTACATGCTTCTCAATAAAAGAATATCTCACCTCATAGTCCTCCAGGATTTGGCTGAAGAAAGCAATTGGCTGCTCATCATTGTCCTTGTTCTGTTGCACCAAAATGGCAGAGATAGTATCATTACCTCCAAATGAATAGAGGATGAAATCCTTGGAGAAATCTAGATTGATGAGAGTTAGTGCTTGGGAGATGGCTTCTTTTATTGCTTCAAAACCCTCCTTGCCTTCTCCTGTCCACTTGAAAGCCATGCTTTTCTTCAACATTTTGGTGATAGGTTTGACAAGGGTTGCAAAATCTAGGACAACCCTCCGAACAAAGTTTATTCTCCCCAAGAAACTCTGCAGGGCCTTCTTGTGGCTTGGCAATGGTAGTGCTCTTATGGCTTCAACCCTCTCTGGATCAATTGCTAATCCTTCTTTGGAGACAATATGGCCAAGGAGCTTTCCTTCATGTGCTAGGAAGATACACTTCTTAGGATTCAAAGACACTCCAAATCTCCTGCACCTTTGGAAGACTTGTCTCAAATGAGAGAGGTGGTCTGCTGCATTTTTTGAAAAAATAGTGATATCATCAAGGTATATCAGCACCACGTTGTTGATCAAACCTTTTAACGCCATGTCCATTTCTCTTTGGAAGGCAGCTCCAGTGTTAGACAGCCCAAATGGCATTTTCCTGTATGCATAAGTTCCCCATTTGGTTGTGAAGGTTGTCTTGAACTGATCTTCTTCCTTCACCATAATCTGATTGTAGCTCGAGTAGCCATCAAGTAGTGAAAACCTCTCGAAGCCAGCCAACACTTGCAAAATTTTCTCCATAGAAGGGAGTGGGTAATGGTCCTTGAGAGATGCTCTATTCAAGTCTCTGAAGTCAACACACAATCTGATCTCTCCACTCTTCTTTCTGACTGGAACTAAGTTGGCAAACCAACTAGAATGCTTGATTGGGAATATGATTCTTGACTCAATCAACTTGTTCAATTCCTTCCTCATGAGAGGTTCCATATGTGGATTGACTGGCCTTTGTTTCTTCCTGATGGGCTTAGTATTTGGATCCAACTCAATGGTGTGCTGAGCCAACTTGGGATTGAAACCTTTCAAGTCTTCGTAGTTCTAAGCAAACACATCAGGGAACTCTTGACACATCTGTATGAACTCATACTTTTCTTGTTCAGTTGTCATCTTTCCAATTTTCAATGGTTTGTTCTCTTCCACCAAGATGGATACTGAATCTTCTCTCTTGACCTGAATGTTTGCTTTCTCTTTCCTAAACTGATCATTGGGATTGAAAATGGACTCCAAAGTGATAAGCCCCTTGGGCAGCTTGTTAGTTCTCAGCTGTACCACTTGGTCACCATACTACTGTTCCAATTTTTCCTGATTTTTAGCTGAGAACTCAGCTTCTTCTTGCAAGAAATGGATGATTTATCGGTCATTCTCAAACACTTGCCAACTTACACTGTCATCCGGCACTAAAGGCCTCACAATTACATGGATGTTTGGTTGTACCTTTTCCTTTTGAATGCTTTCCACAATATCAAAGGCTTGCCCCAACTGCTGCAAGCCTGTCAACAGCTTGGTTCTCTTTCCAAGGAACTGATTTGATGCCAAAACCCTCAAAATCTTCAATGAGGTCCCACACCCTGTTCTTGTAGCACTTGACTAGATCATTCTTGGCATCACACTACCCCTTGACCTGATTTACAATCAATTCACTGTCACCAAATAATTGCAAGTTCTTTATTCCTCTCTTTATTGCCCAATGCATCCTTGCACTAAGGCTTCATATTCAGCAGTGTTATTGGAGCATGCAAAATGAAATCTAAAAGCTGAATAGTACTTTACTCCTTGAGGTGAAACCAGCATGGCTCCCCCTCTGGCACCTTGTCTACTCCTTGATCCATCAAAAATTAGCTACCATACCTCATTGTCATCCTTGTGGTCCAGCTTGGTGATGCTAGGAATGGGTTGATCTTCTTCATGTATGCAATAGACTCCTAGCTCAGACTCTTCTACTTCTTGATAAGGATCAAAAGCATGCACCTTGTTTGCCCATTCATCAAGAGTTAGATCTGGGATGCTTCCAACCTTGGTGTCAGCTTCATCAGTGCTTGGGTGATCTTCTTGATCAAATGCCGAACAGTTGGCATTGATCTGACTTGGAGTGTAGGGCTCAATGTGGAAGTTTGCAATAGGTTCAGACCTGATTGTAGCTTTGGTTCCATACCTCGTTCTGAATAGCATGTGTGACCAATCAGCAGACAAATATCCTCCAATCTTGGCTGTGAAATCTCTTGACAAACATAGGGCAAAGAGTGGTGGAAGGTCTATAACTGATACATCTTGTAAAACAACAACATTTGGACATGCATGCAAGGTAAGACTCAAGTTTCTAATCACCCCAACTATTGTTACTGCTGTCCCATCCAACTGCACTACCCCTTTGGATATGGTTTCATATTGAAGTCCTAGCTGATCAGCTATTTGCTTGGGCATCACTGAGCTACTTTCCCTAGAATCAATCATGCAATTGTGCACCAATTGGTTTCCAATGATTAATGAGACATAAAAAGGAGGGGGCTTCAACATTTTACCTTGTTGTCCTCCATGATTCCCTTCAGGCTAGGGCAGCATTTGTGAGCACCTTCTCTTGCATTTGGACTTGCTGATTCGAAGTTGGCCAGTCCTTCATGGCAGCTTGTAGCAAATCTCTCTGGCCTGGGATAGATAGGGATTCCCACATTGATATATTTACATTTGTCTTCTTCATCTGATCAATGATACTAAATGGTGATGAAGGATCTCTTTGCTGTCCCTTGGTTTGCATATTCATCCCTTGCATGTGGGCAGCAACAACTGGTATTTGAGTTGGTTTAGGAGCTGGTTTGGGTGCTCCTTGCATGTTTGGGACTACATTTTGTTTTCCAAAAGCTTGTGGAGTGGTAGAAGGTTGTGGATTACTTGGAGCCAATGGTTGTCCTTCACCCAAATTTCTCCTTTTTGACCTTGTGTTGGCTGCAACACTTTGAGAGGGTATTTGATTCATACCACAGAAATCTTCAGCCTGCCAATTGACAAGAGTAGTTTCGTTCAGAGATGTTCCTTGCTGAGGTGCTTCTTGCTGCTGATCCTCTTCGTGGCTAGACTCTTGCGACCCACCAATGGTTTGCACCATAAGAGCCTAATTTAATGCACCGTTAAAGCACATTGATTGGTTATGTGGCTGACTGCACGGGAAACACCAATCATATTCTTGGGCCATGTTATTTTGCACCGGTACCAAAGCTCTGGATGTGGATGCAACATTGAGGTTATCAGGCTGAAATGGTCTGTTGGTAGGAGGCCTTGCTTGATTCTAATTTGTAGCTAGATTGGGTGGTCTTTGAGGCTGATATGGCTACCTGTTAGGCTGAGCTTGAGGCTGGAAGGAAGGTCTAAAACCTTGAGCTTGCTACCTTTTGAGTGTAACCATCTCATTACCTAGATTTTGCAATTGCTTCATGACTTCTTGAAGCTCATTTGGGGCACTTGGAGATGAAGTAGAAGCTTCATTTGAACTCTAATTTCTATGGGTGGGAGAAGGAGCCAAACTAGGTGCTTCATTAGTGTTTGGGCTCTCTAAACTTAGAAACAATGGCATAGGGGGTCTAGGGGCTAGTTTGCCAGCTTGGATCAAACAATTTTCAGCCCTAATGGCAATGCTATAAGCCATAGGGATAGTTATGCCTCCCATGGACTGAATCAACATAGAAATATCAGAATTTAGAGCTTTGAGATAGTAAAGAAAAGAACCTTCTGCTGTTGGCCTGACTGCCACCGAGAATTCTCTCCCAAGTCATTTGAAATCTGAAGTTAAAATCAGTCAGCTGCTCATTGGGAGCTCTCTTGATGGTTTTCAGCTGCTCCAAAAGGGACAAGTTGTCTCCCTTTTCCCCAAACTGCTCATGGAGGGCTATACATAGCTGATTCCAATTTTGAATAGAACCTGAGGCAAGACTCCTGAACCATTGCAAAGCTTTCCCTTTGAATGAAGATGCCAGCAGTTTGACAGCAACTTGCATCTCATTGATCTCATGGATTGCACAAATGTTAGCAATATCCTTAACATGATCACCAGGAGTGGTCTGATTTTCTCCAGTGAAGTACGGAATGTTCTTCAATGCTGCAAATGGGATTGGATTTTGTGCATTGAGAGCAAGTGGGCTGCTGCCAGTGAAATTGACATAGGGGTTGTTTTGTGCCATTCTAATTGGTCTTAGAACCCTTGTTGACTGAATGAAAGGCCTACCAGGTGGAGGAGTTGAGAGAGTTCTGTTTGGTGGAGATGGAGACATTTGAATCCTTCTTCCTCTTTGCCTTCTTCTGGGAGATAACTGCAGATATTCAAACAGCACTTCTTCTTCTCCAGCTCTTGACCTTGTAGTGATTCTTCTCATGAGTCTTTAGGCCTTCACTGCTAAAACCAGTTGATTCTTCTCCTTGGAGTCACCAGATGTGCAATTTATAGCTCTTTTAAGCAAGAAAATTGCAGCAGATGCACATCAACTTTGCTGTGATGAAAATGAGACCTTTAAAGTCCCACCGGGCATGCCAAAACTGTTATCACCGAATCACATCACCCTAATGTTTATACAAGTGCATATACTTGAACTCACGGTGTGATTGGATAACATGGAATCCTTTCTCCAAGTTGTGGGACTTTCTAAAGATGAGAAAGTATTCTCTAGAGAAGGCTGGTTCTATGCTCCTAAACTGTTCAGATGCCACAATCTACTGTAATGCAGGTTAAAATAAATTTCCTAATCTAACTTTCCAAGGGACCAAGGAGAGAGAATTAAAAAAAATGAAAGCCTACACTAAAGCGGAGATACACCAGAAAAGGAGTGGTGAACACTTCTAGTTCTGCAGATAGACATAGATCATGGAATGCAACATAACATCATGCACATACTAACAAAATTTGCAGTGAAATTTTGAGGAGGATGAAAATGACACAACCAGAGGGTTGATAATTCATCCACATAGCATGCATTGTCATTGCTCCAAAGATTGATCACAATACTTGCATTACAAAATTCCAAGAGGTAGAAAACACTGTTACCAGTTTTAAATGGGATGTTCGATACTTGCACAAACTCGCCTGATAAATGTGAAAGAAGGGAGCTTTCTATCCAAACAAGAATGTTCGACCTTTAGAAATGAAGCCAAATCCTTAGCAATTTAAAGGAAGAATGAGTCGAGCCCAAGAGAGAGGAAATCTAGATTTACCCCAACCAATTCTAGGTTGCATTTAGCTCATCTCATTATGGCAGAAGTGGTGAATCCTGGAAAAACCCATGCCCTGACATTGTCTAGCCAGACTGAACGACGAATGCTGTCCCATGTTGTATTAAAGTTAGTTGTTGAAACGTCACTTCTGTCTATTATTACGTGCCAAAGGCATTTCTCTATTTTCTCTCTCCAAACTGAACCAAAATGTAATATTTACCCTAGAATCGTGCAGATAATTTCACCAGCTTAACATTGATATAAAGAACGCGAAGATTCGAGCTCTGGATCGAAATATATGGCGACTTGAAGTTTTAGTGCAAAACAGGGCCCAATCGGGTCGACGGCCAAAAAGTTTGAATTTTTTACCCGTTTGGTTTTTTGGAAAAAATTTCAAATTTTCCCCACGCTCCGCCACTTGGATGACACATGTCAGGCTCTGATTCATCCATGGGCTCATCCTTTGAAAATTTCTTTCGGGCCCTTCCTTAAAAAAATTTTGCCACTTGGACATGTGGCACTATTTTATTGACTCAGGCCTGAGGGGCGCACTTTGCCTTTCGAAATTTTGACATTTTTCATACTTTGGAAAAAATTCTCATTTTCCTTCCGTGTACTCTACCACTTGGATGACACGTGACATGCATTTCATTCGTTGACAGTGGCGCAGTGGGCCAGAACCTTTACCTTTTAGTTTCTTAGCCTGAAACATTTGCTAAATTTTCTAAGTCCTCTTTTCCTCGCCACTTCCTGGGACACATTCTCCCGCATCAGCCGATTTAGGCTTCCTTGTCCCTGCTTGTGGCTTTTTCACCTTTTCACGTCTCACGTGTCCCTCACGTACTTTTTTCCTGGCTGTCTCAAATGAATATCTCTGAACTGCCCGAAATGGACTGTCTTTCGGCAAATCAGCCGATTTACGTCCCACGCGTACTTTTGTCCCGACTGTCCCAGACGAATATCTCCAAACTTCCCAAAATGGATTGTCTTTCAGAAAATCAGCTGATTCGCATCTCACACATACTTTTGTCCTGGCTATCCCAACCCACGCGAAAAAAAAAACTTGGACGATTTTTCCTGCTTTCGGCCGATTCAGCTTTTTACATCCCTCGCGTCCCAACGTCCCAACTGTCCCGCGGACCGCCTGGGACAAAAATGTCCGACTTAGCTGATTTTCTTGCTTTCTCAGCCCCAAGATTGGTACGATGAACCTCAGTATGACCCAAACCCTTCAGACCCGAAATGCTTTAAAACAGTCCTGCAACCTTATTTTTTGCATTTTTTTCCATTTTCTCAACTTGTTGGGATTTCTTCTTGGATGGGAGAGTTAGAGAGAAGCTGAGGGGGCACCAAAAACATGATTTCGGGCCTTGAATCAATCTACTTGCTCGGGACTGAATAATCTGATGCATGTTATCAAATTACCTTGAGGGTGAATTTTGGATAATAGAAATATAATGGAGGATTATATGGGTTGGGATTAGTGAAAATTAGGAGTGATGACATGTTTAGAGGTATGGGTTTGTATTCATCTTTATAATGTGAAATACATTGTGTAGTTCTGATCCATGAATTTTCTCTGCATTGTAATATGGGTCTGTTATGACCTCAAGGAATGTAATGTGGTTATTAAGCTTGTTAATATGAATATAAGGAACTATTCTAAATCATAATTGTGTTCATGAACATAATCCTAGTATATTTCCTTTGTGTACGAACCATTTCCATATGTTGTTTGTTATTTATCTTCTATAGATGCATTGATGTGATAACTCATCAATGGTTCTCAAAATGAATGCATGTTTTCTTCCTTTCTTTTTCATTTGAATATATATCATAAGATAATGCATTCTCACAAGACTCACATAAAGGAGAGGATCGGCACCCATACATGCCTCGGGTGAGTGCCCAGCGCTTGCTGGGTGATAGGTTGACATGCATGGGATTTTACTATTAATCTAAGGGTATAAAAATGACTACATCTTGGTTCCATTGCTGAGACCTTTTTTCAAAGTTGTTAAGAAAAATAACATGCATCTTAGTCACTATAATGCATGATGACAAAATGTTTGACTTGGAAAGTGTTGAAATATGGTCCAAGAGCACGGAGGATGAGTTTTTTCAAAGATTCAACACTGGAATTGAGTTTGATGCATGAAGATGGGTAGAAGAGAACCCATACCATGTGTTGTATGAGACATTATTTTATTGATTTCCAATAGAACTATATGAATGGATTTCAACATATACATCCAGATCAAGCTGGTACTATAGATCATGTGTATGGACCCAAGATTATTACTAGAGGATGCAGGGTGTAGATCTGACTTCGACACGTATTGTTGATCACTAGTGGAGAGGAGTGCTAACCAATTATACTCTAGAATTCACCATTTCTATGTATTCTTTCCCATAAGTTTCTGATTTTGAGTTTCTGAGGGATCCCAAAGGATCATTTTTTCATGCTATTCCTTTATCTATGAAGATCTTGGTCATTACCCTAAGTTTAGAAGCATTTCCCATGATTGGCTAAGCTTCTCTAAGTGTTGGGCAAGGAAGATAGGTTAGAGGAAGATGTAAGACATTGCGGCTAAAAAGGAAAGGGAGGAGAGATGAATCAAGTATAGCGAAGCTCGTGAAAGGGAGATGACTAGACAATGTGAGGTTACAAGTGTGATGAATCTATAGAGGAAGATGTTGCTGGAAGGAGTTGAGGTTCATGTAGAGGACGTGGAACCTGAGCAGTCTATGCTACCCAATCTTAGAAAGTGTGGGAGAGAATTTCCTTTAGCTTCTGATGAGAGTTTGTCACATGGAGAAAGGAGATCCATTGGCGTGCATCTGAACCCACCTAATGACCAACCCCTAGCACTTAGTTTTCTAGATCAAGGGAGAAATATTGTTAACCTAGTTGGTATCAGTGGGAGTAATAGATCTATGCCCAGGAGATAGAATTTCTCTTTTGGAACTGTACGATGGAAAAGTAACATGCGAGCATGGGAATCTACAAGTACCTCTTCCTTGTACCCGACCTCCTGAGGTCATGCTGAGACAGCCGATGAATGTGGAATATAAATGGATACAGACAAACTAATCAGGTAATATTATATCCTCAATACACAATAACAGAATGTGCAAATCTAGGGAAAAGAAGGCCCTCTTAACCTAAATTGGTGTAATGGTTTGTTAAGATATAATTGCTGTTCAGAGGCTCCAATCAATGTCGAGCTCTATCAAGATCCTGTTTATTAGTTGTTGGATACATGGGAAGTGACCTGTGGGAGCTTCGTATATATCTCTAGACAAGGTCATGAAGATGGTGATGAGAGGTTTAGTGGATTTGTAGTGAACTATGGGTGGTTTTCTGGTCTAGTCCAAAAAATATTAGATTGATTGACTTCTATATTTAATATGGAGAACTACGTTATGATATCTGGCGGGAGTGGTGAGGATCTAAATATCAGTTTTCATAAGCTGGTATCAATACTTAACTGATTTGTAGGCCCATTGGGTTGTGGGACTTGGGGATCACAACTGTGAGTTCGTGGTTGTTGTGGACCTGTTATGGTCATGTGAAGAATAAATCCCTTCTTCTGACTATCCAATAATCATACGCCTTTTCAGCCTCTATGTTTAGATCTAAAAGTTGTATAATTTTCTCAGAATACCTTATAGGTGTTTTGGCAGCATGAATGCGTAAGCTAGTATCTATGTCAACAAGGAGGTCTCCTGTGTCAGGTTGTGGAACTAAAGGATCGGAACCAAATACTTTTTCTCTTTCAAATCCTTGTACATTCATTCAGATATTTTATCAAGGCACTCTATAGTTAGGATGATTTGACCAAAATGTATATGCCTTATCATCTTCGATATTTAACCCTCTCAGTTGTTAACTAATTCTTGTAGGTTTTCCATTTCTCGAAAGACCTGTATCCTAAAGTCTTGATCTATATCAGCTAATGTTGTGGGTAGGTTTGGTTGAGGCACTATTGGTTCAAATATATATTCTCTAGGCTCTCTAGGTCCTGTGATTTTCATGCAAAATGATTCAACTTTTAACTAATATTTAATCAACTAATTATGGAAGATGTATCTACACTATGCATATATTATTTTATTTTTGTATTTTCGATGAATTATTTTAATGAAATTAAAGAGCAGCTACCCTAATATATTTAGAAAATGGACAACTAATCTAGTAACATAATTAAAACAAACAAAGTAGTCTGGTGTGGCTATTTGCCTGTGTAGTTGTGATTTTATCCTAAATATCTAAGCAAATAATTGTTTTAAATTGAAAGACTCTCAATCCTATCTCAGAAGTGAGGAATGAATAACAGTTTCTCAGAAACTATCAATCCCCACAGCTTTCCTAGTGATATCAAGAGTGAGCTTTTGACTGAAATAAAATAATTCACTACTCTATTTGATACATTGTAACTAGAAATTTGATAGCTCAAGTTAGAATGTCCCTTGTGAGATTGTTGATTTCGAGGTCTAGAATATCTTGATGAACCTTTCTTATAGGTATTGAAATAACAATATTTTATATCATGTCCTCTCTTGCAGATAGGAAATTTATTCTTATTCTTATTTCGTTTTTCCCCATGTTGATGTTATGTTTGGGAATTTTAAGAGGAATTATATTTAAATTTTCCTTTTCCTTTCCATTTCTGATGAGAATAAAGTGCCTAATACGCTTCACCATATTTGTTGTACATATCTTCTTCTTGTTGCAGTAGATTCACTAACCTTTCAAAACTAACTGTCTGATCCAATAATTTGAGTGTCATCACAACAATGTGATACAAAGGATGGAGTGCTCTCAAAATAATGGGAACGAGAGCTTCATTAGTGACCTCCTCTCCTAGGGATAGAAGTGCAGCCCTCAATTTTGTAACTTTCTAAAAAAAGCTTCAATTTTATCATTTCGTTTAAAATTTAGTGTGTGTAACTGACTCTACAAATTTAGTATTGCATTCTTGTTATTGGCCTCATACACTGTGCTCAATTTATCCCATGCTTCTTTAGCTGATTTGGCATCATGAATGTGGGGTTGCACGTCATCAGACACTGTAAACAAGATTAGCGGCTTGGCCTTCTAACTGGATCTATCAAACTATCGTTGTTGGGTCATATCAGTTACTAATCTAGTTAAAGAACCATCCACAACATTCCAAATCTCTTAAAACTCAAGTTATGTTTTGATATTTGTCTTCCATGCTGCAAAGTTATCTCCTATTAGAAGTTGAGAATTTAGAAGAAAGAACTTAAGGACATTGGTGCCAATTTTCTAAATTAACTGACAAAGGGTGAGGCTCTTATCAATCTAGGTATATGGTCTCCTAATATATATACCGTCATTCCAATATACTAAACCTTTCTATATATGTGCCCTTCCGATATACCCGTTGGTACGTGGAAGAAGATCAGCCTTTCAATATACTCGGTAGTATTTGAAAGAGGCATTAACATATGTGAAATAATTCGATACATGGTACTAATACAATACTGAAAGGGGTCTATGTGATTATTGACACTGACTCAAAGACATATCCTAATATGCACGTGTAGCTTAGCTATATACTCGGGTAGTTTCAGTGTCTAAATTTAAGTGATGAAAATGTTCACTGATGGATGGGAGGGCCCAAAGTGTGTTCAATTTGTCCTTCTTACTCCGTGTCGATTTAAAGGGTCGACACCCAAATGAAATTTTTGTAACTATATTAGGTGTTAAGTGCAGTAGTATTTGTAAAAACTTTACCCTTATGCACTTCGCAGAGGTACTGTTTATATCGAACATTGCAAAAGAGATCCAAAGATCTCGTGAGTGATACAAAACCAAAATTTTCATTATTTCTTATTACAAATCTCTATCATTTTAAAATAAATACAATGGCTTGCGGTTGAATATGACAACTTGTAAATCAGTACAATGCACTGAAAAATATACAAAAATATTATAATGTCATCCAATATGTAGAAAATTGAATGGTATGAAAAATGTTTTTGTTTTGCGAGGCCCAGGTGGCCTCCAGAGCTCAATATGAATCTCTGAGTGAAAAAACAACAAAAAAAAGCTTTAAATGTAGTTTTCAAGCACCCCCCCTTTGGTAAAAAAAATGTCCAGAATCAAAAATTGAGCAAACCAGGAGAATTTTTATTTTTGACCCTAGAATTAGGGTTTTCTTCTCTAATTTGGTTGGGGTTTTAGTGTTAGATAAAGAGTTTTGAGGAGGCTTTCACTGCTACTTGTGGCTATTTATGCCAAAAATTCCTCCAACTCAAAATAGTTTTAAAAATTTGTGTTTGGTGGGAATCGACCCACAAACCTTATAAACCTAAAACACTGTAACTATCCAACATAGAACCTAACATGCTCAACATATAATATGAATAAAATTATATTTAAACCTTAATAAGATTGACTAATATTTTAAAAACTTGACGTGGCTGCTAGAAGGGGGGGATGTCCATGTGGCGGATTAGGTTTTGCGAGAAAAATTGCTCTTCTTGAAAAATGAATCTCTCTTTTATGCCTTCACCACTTTACTTTATTTTTTAAATTTTCATGGACGCTGCTCCTTATTGATTTTGTAGGTCATTTTTTCGTATCCTAGGTCAGTTGTAGAAGCTAACATGGTGAAAGGGATCACATGTTTCTATAAGTCAATGGCTCACTTGGTTCAAAAATGACTCGTCCAGATGAGAATGTTTTTAATTTAATTGGAATAGTCACTTTTGTGTTTGTTTTCACTGTATAGATAACAAGAAGAGGGTCGCTCAGAGGTGTGAGTATTTAAACAATGGGCTTTAACTCACTCCAATGTTGTGTTAATATCCCAGAGTGGTGATAAACTTTACACCCGACTTGAATGCACATCAATATCATGCCAATGAAAAAAAGAACCTGGTTCGATCAGCTCAGTTTGGAAATGGAGGAACCTTTGGATCATTTTTAATGGAAGGAGGGCTGGGTCAAGGAATGGGTCGATAGTGCTTTGTAAGCAACATGCCCCCAGCTATCTAAAATAATACAACTCAGTCAATCCCTCTTAAAATAAAATGCATCTCAAAGCTTGGCTCATCTAGGAGCTCTGACAATGGCTCGGTGGAGTCCTTCCTCAAATAATTCGATGTAGAGCTTTGTCTGATCTCGGTCAAGACTCGGTGGGGGGAGGTGCATAACTCCAACTAAAGGAGCTTTGTAGAGATGATATTTTTTTAAATATTTAATCTAATTTCTTCTGAGTCAGATATGGCTCCAGATGCAGCAAATTTTTCCTGATGCAGGGGGCACCAGTGTAAAAAAATTATGTTCCAAACACTTGGAACAAACAGGAGGTTGTGGGGAGGTAGGGATGGGGCTGGGAAGTTGCAGGAGGATACAAAATCTCTCAATTGTTGTAAATACTTCTCCGAGATCCTCTATCTCTGTTGATCTCTTTATCCACACCTTCTCTTCTCACATGTCTAGATTAACCAACTCTAGTACCAAATGAAATTATAGAAGAGGGATGGAAGCCTCACAATTTTATTAATATGAAAGAAAATCATTTACAATAGTGCAGGCTGCAATGTTTATAGATATTGGATAGCCAGATACAAACAAGTAATTAAGCTGTACATGTGCAACAATACATCCGGGAAGAAGAATACAATATAATACAAACATAAATAATTGTTACAACTATGTAACAATTAATCGTACGAATATAACATCACAAATATGATTATAAAACCATATACCAAATAAATAAACTACAGAGTTACATAATTACCATAGTAAATGCCAAAATTAACTATACTAAACTATGATTTACCATAACATATAGTTCAGAAATGACCTAATTATTAATGTATTTTACTCAAATTATACGTAAAATATCTTCTATTATTTGTGCTTTATTAAGAACAATTCCATTCATCGCAAACAATATTTGTTGGAAGAAAAGAGATGAGGAATGGTTTGTTGAAATTAATTCCCCTAAAAAATACCACATTGACTTGTGGTTATTTTTTGTTATAGCTGAAAATCATGAGGAAGTTTGTATTGTTCTATTATTAGAAGTTATTGATTTGGGGACAGTGTGTGTCTAGGTGGAACACTTTGAATTTTAAAACAATAAGTGTCTTATTCTAGATATGGAGTTGGATGTTTCTTTTTTTAAGAAATGGGAAATGCATGCCTCCATAAATAGTGGACTATATTCCGGTTCAAAATATGGTTGGAATTTGGGGATTCTAATAGATTCTGACATTACTAGTTGTTCAAATGTAGAAGACATTCAACATGGTATATTTATAGTATTCAGAAAAATGTATAGAATGAGAAAACATCTTCTATTTGTCATTTCTTACATATAAAATGTTTTCTTTCACCTCTAAAACATGCCAAGTTGTTTACTATGCTCAGGCAAACATATTTGACAAAATTATAGATAAACCCATCTAAATCAAAATTGCATGGGTTGAAAAGGAATACTAAATCAACTGGGTATTTTGAGGCTAGTGTAATAACAAATACATTTGATTCTTACTACCAGAGAATAAAAAGAGACAAAAAAATGAGATAAAAATTTCTACATTATTTGAGAAATAAGCATATGGATAATAATTGACATCCTACAGTGAATCCAATGTAATTGAAAAATTTAAATTACATGAATCATAATACCACTAGTTGTCTGTACTGTTGGGTGAAGAGAGAAATTGAAAAATAAGATCTAACTCCCATATAGGGGGAAAATGGAAAAATAGAAAAAATATCATGAGGTGGAAGAAGTTCACCTCGTCGCGGCTCAGACAATATTTGAAAACTATGTGATGTCACTAGAAGGAAATATACCAGCAAGTATGGAAGTCACAAATAAGTTATCTTTTAAACTTGCATATCCATTCCAACTTCCATCAACTTTATCATTTATTCCTTCGACTAATCCTTTCAATTTTGAATGTGTGATCATTGATATTTGTAATTTTGTCAGCGATATTTCTTCTAATGTAATAATCAAGCTTCTAATAGTTATTGGAACCAATGTGTTGGATTGTATTATTATTTTTCAAAAGGAATTGGTTCTTCAAAAAATTTAAGAGACATAATACAAAGATACATGGAAAAGGTTAAATACATTGAAGTATCAATTATGGATGGATGCTACAAATTTTACGATAGCAATGGGATATTCAAAATTTTGTTTCTTATGTACACAATATCTGGTGTGCACAACCTTGATAATAATGATGATTATAAAGAAGAGGTCATTATGGATCTGATTGAGAAACTACCAAAAAAATTTGTAACTGCAAGAAAAATTACCCTACATGGAAACATCCATTCTTTTCCTTGAAAAATATCGTATGAGTTCTTGGTTGAGATGTTCATTTGATGTTGTTATGAAAATTATCAAGTATTAGTGCTTTTCGATGTGTAGTGTCGCACTCTATGCATTAGTGGAATCCAAACTATCTGCTATTTTTATTGTTGAGACACATAGTCAAGCAATGTTTCTGAAACATTACTATTACCATATGAAGAAATTTTTTTCATCGAAGAAAAATTCAACAAGTGATTATGTTTAATGGCTTATAACCTAAATACTCTACTTATATAACTATTGTTTATGCAGATAACCATAAATCTATAAAATTTTATGTACAACCATTTCATAGTGACGCTACACAACCAATTCAACATGGTGATTTACTTTCAATCATTTTATAAATATGTTTAATGAGCTCTATCTTCAATTGCCATGTTTTTCAATTTTTTTAAAAAACTTATGTTTTTTATAGTTAAGATGAGAGATGTGGACGTTGCGGGCACATCAGCCTTTAATACACCATCAGATCTAGGTATTTTAATTATGTGAATTTACAAACAAAACCACTAATAAGCCCCACAAATTTATAGGACAATAAACGATTATACAAACAACCAATAACTAGACAACATATTACACTCACAACCTGGTATGATATCCATTTGTATTTTACAACAAAATTATTTATAAGGACCAAAAATTTATAGGAAATGATAACTAACAAACGTTAATTTATATGCTTGGTATAGGGTCGAAGAAAAAGTTTAAGGAAATCCATTTGTAAGCTATGATAACAATTTAAAATGAAGTATATAGAGCTTAGTGAATTCTCATCATCCACATCCAATATAGTAATGGTTTGACTAAAAATCTTTACATTCATCAATATCTTGTTGATATACAACTGCATATTGTCTATAATGTTTCACTGATTCACTATTGCATACAGAGTACTTACATTGAATTAACATTTTTTTGGCTTCAACATCATCATAAACATAACTATATATGGCTTGATCCAGCTCATATGTATGTAAAGCAGTACTTGAATAGCCTCATTAAAGATTTTCCAGCTAAGTTTAGTTCGTAGCTCATATCATATTTTCATTGATTATAAGATGATAGTATGATTGAATAAATTCTATTGTGAATTATCAAAAAACCTTTCCCTTGAAAAATTGTAAAATAATATTTTTTTACAGTGTTCATAAAAGAAATATAAAATTATACTTTAGATACTTTTTTTTTCAATATTTTTTAATAGAATTAATATATAAATAAATCTATAGAAAAATTGATGGTCATATATATAATAAGCAAGTCATATGTGATGGTTATTTCAAATATTTGTAACTATTTTAAGAATAAAAACAATAAAAAATTTCTAAATGCACGTCAAATTTAACACCACATTGTGTCCTTTGTTGTAGCCATTGAAGGATAAGAGAAGATGTTTGTTATCCCATATAAAACAAAAAAATGTTCTGTACATAACATATCATAAATAATTCCTGGTGTCCACTAGACCATATAAAATACAAACATGTTCTATATATAACAAAGCATAAATAATGCTTAGCGGCCACCAGCCCGTTTAAAACATAAACCTTTTCTTTATATAACATAGCATAAATAATGGCTAGTGGCTGCTAGCCATTATGACACAGAAACATGTTTTGTACATAACAAATCATAATTTATGCCTAGTGGTTGTTATCCCATATTAAACATAGACATGTTCTATTTAGTCCAAAGCATAGACAATGCCTAGTGGACACTAGCCTATGTAATGGATTCCAATATATGGGACTTTGGACTGTATTAAATTCCATTAAATGTGATTTTGGATTCCAATATATGTGATTCTATATTCTAATATAAGAAATATTGGAATCCAATATGTCTAATTTTGGAGTGCAGATAATTCCAATATTTAACATTTTGGAATCCAAAACAAGTAGTTTTGGATTCCAATATTGGCTATTTGTTTTGCTACTTGGAATGGAATAAGTCTAGATTTAGTGAAATAAGTGTTATTTCAATCTTTCCCATATTTTATTTTTCCCACCTTAGGGCACTATATTATTCTTCAATCCTGTGCTGAGTACATATTATCCACCATCAGGAAAAAATCCTATCCCATATTCAAGTTTAAACTATCCCATCCTTCCCACCAAAGGGTATAATCCTAATTTTTGAGCATATACTAGTTATATCTTTCAAAAATTAGGGATTCAAGTTATTTTTACCTTTTATGATTTATATTAACCTAGTTGGGGAATAAATATTCTCTAGTTCTTGCATTGCTTATACGTAGGTCCACATTTAGGGTCAAGTTACATATTATATACATGTACACACAATTTTATCTTTACATGCTTACTTGGAGCTTTATTTTTCCTATAATACATATATTAAAAAAAACCATAAATTATTCATATATATGATTCATATGTTCATCCCATACCTCAAAATGGGGGAAGATATTTTCATGATTTATTTCTAATCCCTACACTCTTTTACTTTTCATCAATTTCATGCATGGAATTTGATACACAATGATGCATGCCATAAGTAACTTTATATCACCAAGATAAACTCATATTAGATTTAGACACACTATTCTCATAAAACATCATCTTATTTAGATTAATATTCAACACATATGTCAAGGTATAAGTTAAAAAATACAACTTTTACCAATTTCACAACTATATATGTTCATTCATATGTTGTATTTTCTATATTTCAATAGTTTATTTATTATGTATTTGTATCTGGACATGTTTTTACATGAACTTTAAATATATTTTTCATAACCATATATTTCTAGACATATTAGCTAAAATTCCAAACCTAGGATCTTCACAAACTTACCAATAAGATAAGAGGATCTCTCTTCCCTTTAGAATTTCATCTTACATTTGTTCTCCTAATAAATTTGATAACTCTTAATAGATGGAGAGGTGAGTGAAAAATAATCAATTAATTTCTTTCTCAATTTAATTTTATAAGTATGCCCACAATTACATAAAAGTGGGGCAATATAGAAGCACCTAAATTTGTTACAATAAGTTAGTTAATTACTATGGTGCTAGCATGTTCATGTGTAAATAGATTATTGGTAAAATATAGCATCACATTGGCACATGTTCCTTGTTTATTTTCACTTTCAATCTATTTATCATGCGTCCCTTTCAAATTTTTACCTCTTCAACCTTGTTTAATCATTATCTTCATGTTTTTTCATTTTATGTCTTTATTTATCCTTGTTTCCTTATCTCTCGTAATTTTTCTATCCTTCCCTAGTTTTATCATGATATTAAATTCATCAACAATTTCCATACACATTATGAAAATGGTCACTACCTTAGTGGGTCCTTGTGTCCCCTAATTTTTTCAATCCTTGACAATTAACCTAAAATGGAATATATTAGCCTAATCTAATGCTAAAGAAGAAGTAAATAAGTAAATAAATGTAATAGTGAAATTACCAAAACAAACTAGGCAAGTAGAATATGAAACCCTAATGTGCAAAAAGGGTTAGAAATGTCTTAGATGATTTACATATGTCACAAGATTATATCACAGTGGATATCGGTTGGACAAGAGGACAAAATGTCACACAGGAGCTTGAGAAAATGTAGATCTTAACTATCTGCCTAGACTGGGGTGCCTAGAAAATGGATTGGAGCGCCTACGGTGCCTTGGTATGTAATCTAGGCACCCTGGTCTACAGAAATGAACAAATAACCTCCTATGAGGTGTTATTGAATGTTTTCATGTGTTTTCCTTTAGTCGCATGTATGTTGTTCAACTTCTTTGGATGTTGTTGTAAACCTAAAATAAAGGAATCACCTGCAAAACCCCAAATAAAGCATCAAAACCCTAAAAAATAAAGATGCATATGAAGGGGTCAGACTATCCTTAGCTACCAAATGGATGGACTTATCACTAAACATTGCAATACATCTCATACCTAATGTAGTTCTAGGTGTGAGTGTGCAAAAATCGTTCTCTATATGCTCTTGTGCCTATCGCACTATGTGAGTAGTGAGAAATAACTAGATGTAGAATGTAATTAAATGGTGCATGGAATAGAATAAAATCCCCTCCTATGAAGTGTGATGTAGATGAATCAACCTTTTTCCCTTGTGATGGAGCTAAATGGAGCTAAATGGAGTAGTAAAATCCTTTGATGGATGAAACCTTATGTAGTGATATTAGTGCTTAGTGCGTCATACCTCATTATGGTCTCATAATTTTATATTTATATGGTTCTCTTGTTGTAATTTCATAATCAACCCTGTAAATGAAGAAAACCAAAAATATAGAAAACCCAAATGGCTAAAAAGTGCCTAAAAAGTGAGAGGAAATTACAAAGAGGATCAGAGCGCCTAGAGGGGATCAGGGAACCTGGGGTGCCCTAGCACTTTATGGGTGTCCCAGTCATAAATAGGGAAAAAACAGTATAAAAATATGGTTAAGGGAAATGTGGGTAAAATAAATGCAAGATGGCTAAATACATGGGTTAATTAGTACTCTTTTCACTTAAGAACCATATAAATAGCAGTATGTAACTAGGACTAAATAATTACCAATAGTGTGTTATATAGTGTCTACATTTTCCCCCACTTTATGTTGGTGAGTGGAAATCTTGGTAACATAAAGTAGATAGAGATGCATACCTGATATATATGTAGATAAATGTATAAAGTGTTCCAAGGGACTAGACAAAGCATGAAGTGAAAAAAAGGTGGAGAGTGAAGAATAAAGATGCAAAAGTGTAAAAAGTTATGAGAGTGATCCTAGGGAGGAAGCTCATGTGTAGATTCCAATATGTGTGATGTACCTTCATGTTAGTGTCAATTCTGTGATGTGAAGTCATGTTGTTTTTTTATGTTGATCTTGGATACTTGCTTCCCATATGGATAGAATTGCATAAGAGAAGATGATCAAGTAGTAAAATATGCATGTATATTTGAAAAAACATTTTACAAAGACATATGTATATATTTAAAAGGCATGTAATGACAGTACGGAAATAAAAAAGGAACTTGTGCACCTGATTTGTGGTGAGAGGAAGGATGTAAAAAGGATCCTATAAATTTCGATGAAGTGTGTGTTTTTGGGGTGATCTAATGCCAATGGATGAATAAGTCTAGTGAGGAAGGTAAGATGTATCCTCTAACCTGTAACCACTTCCCGAGAGTGAAGAGATCTTTGTACTTTCTTTTTTTTTTGGGTAATCTAATGCCAGTGGATGTAGTGTAAAGAGGAAGGTCTGATTTATCCTCTAACTTGTACCTACTCCCTAATATTATAAGGGTGATCTTCCCTATAAAATCCATTGTGTAAGGAGTTCTATATGGTGGTCTGAACCCACTCATTGTATAACCCATTATGTCATGGACATAAACTGAAAACTGGACTATATTAGTACTATGTTGTATAATGTGTGTAAACCCAAATGATACCCCCATATTTGGTGGTGTATGTAATGTTGCGGATAGGAGAATGTGGCCCAAAAGAGGACCAACAATTGATATTATTCCCTATAGGGTAAGGGAATGTGATTTGTTGAAACCCAGGTACACAAAAACAATGTGGCTAGAAAATAAGTGTTAGTAAAAAAAAAGTTGCATGTAGAGAAAAAGTGTAACCTATGCAAAAAAAGTATAAGATAAGACACAAAACGATAATATAAACACCCAATAAGACAATGTAGGCCATAAAAATTGGGTTGCAAACATGATACATCACTCATGATGTCACAAGACACTCAAGGTTGTAGTGGTCACATACAAATAAGCAAGTGTGAACAAAAAACAAAGGGAAAATCCTGCATACAATGACAGAAAAAGACAAGAAAGGAAAAACAAATAGATATGCATGGTAGCAAGTAATCCTGTAAACAAATGGTGCACATGAAGCACTCGTTAGCAAGTTAGAAATATAAAATGTATGTCAAAAGTGTGTATATCCGATAATGTAAAGTACCAAGTATAAAATGAAACAATAGTACCTTTAATGTACGAAAGTGGATGCCCATAGGAGCCACTATGGAACTTTTAGTGTGTCAAGCATCAATGTTGTGTGTAGAAGATCTATATCTATGATTAAAACTAGAAAAGGACATAAACACATAAGTTTTTATGGTAGAGATAATGAATTAAAAGAGATTTATATAGCGTGTGTAATAAGACAAACATGTAGTACTAAATGTAAGCAATACTAAATCCAACCAAGATATGTAGTATGTTATGGATGGATGAAATGGAATGTAAAGTAAATGATAGGAGCCACATTATCCTGAGTGAATGAAAGTGTATGTAATGAGGTTCATTTATTTATTCCCCCTCAATAGTCAATTATGAACCATAAACAAGAATGTTTCATCGAGAATTTTTGAACTATGTGTTGTTTGTAACGTGTTGTGGTGAATGTGTAGTGATGACATACGACATAGTAATGAGCTATGTGTGATGTTGTAGCCTAAGTGTATGTCATGACAAGATGATCGAAGGAGTGGTAATTTAGCCTAAATCTTATATCACTACAAGATAATTAGAACCGGTGATGATGATGTTAGAGTAAGTGTTGAGATATCCTACGACGTATATCACTACAAGATGAGAAGAAAGAGTGGTGATGTATCCTAAATCGTATACCACTAAGTGATGCAAATGAAAGTGATTATGTGGCCTATGACATATATCACTATACTAGGAATGTCACATAAGGGATAGGATTGAATGGTGAATGTGTGAGTGTGATGATTTCCATTGGTAATGTATACACTCAACAATCCAATATGGATCTTGAAACTAGAGTGCATCATCGAGTAGTGACTAGAACGCATATAAGAAGATGTATGTAATATATGTGATGATGAGAGACTACCATGTGATGTGTGAAATGTGTAACGTGTGATGTATAATATGTAATGCAAGATGTGTAGACAATATAAGTTTGACATGTGTGTGATGAACACTAGTATGGTGTGTAGAATATGTAGGATATGTAGATGCGTAAAGTTTGAAATACGAATGATGGAGAGTAAATGTAAAATGTAGTATGAAATATTTAAGATGTATAATGTGAGACATATTGTAAGATGTGTTAAGATATGTGATGTGCAGTGTGTGAGGTTCATGTGTGTAGGAATCCCTTAATAGTCAAGTGTGAACCAAAGCACAAGATTGCATTGTTAGATAGTGCTGACACTAAAGCATGTGATAGGATTGAAAAGGCGCTAATGGGAGGGGGTAGAATAGATAAAATAATGCCCCCAAACATGTGTTATTGGATGAACTATCTAATGAAAGTGAAGGACAAAGGGCCCTCACCTGATGATGGTAGTGATAAAAGCATATGACCATGTTCTAGTAGTGATGGTATAATAGATAGATGTTGCACATATGATTGAAGTCTATGTCGATGTAATGGATGATTATATGATGAGTGTGTAGGTGCCACAAAATTCATAGGTGATGGAAATCTATACAAGGAAAAACGTGAAAATGGTGGTGATTTATATCAAGATGATGTAATTGTGTGAGGAGTGGGCCTATGTTGATTCGTAGGAGTAACAGAGTGGTGAGACCTCATATATTTTGTGAGAGTAGGTGAACTAGGAATAGATTTCACTTTAATTAAGATGGATTGTGAAGTACTAGATGAAGTAGGTAATTCATTAATGGGTGCTCAAGGAGATGACAAACATGGAGCAAAAGGAGGTAGTGAATGAATTTTAAACGTATATCATTCATGGATAAGATATACTTTGACATACGAATCCAATTGATGCCTAAAAACATGTCACAACCATCGACTGATCGTCCAATAAGGAAAGGTATAAGCATAGTAAGAGGTCCTACTATAACACGAATCTTGATGACACTATATGAATTGTTCATTAGATATGATATTTGTGATAGTGGATAGCCAATAGTAATGATAAGTGGAATAGTACATACACTGATGGGACATAATGGTTCAACCTTAATATTATTGATGGAGATAGATCTAATAGAGGAAGTGATATTCGAATGACTAGAAGTGAAATTCACATGATAGTCATGGTAAGAGAAAGAGATGATCAGTGGAGAAGTGTCAGTATGCACAACTTGAAATGATTAGCTAAATATTCTATTGTTTTCTTGTCATTTTGTGGATGCGGGTTATTAGTTACTTTGAGCTTATGGTTTTTGTTGACTAATGTAGAGTATTTAGGATCTAGAAACTCAAGTTTATTTCTATTGATAAGATCTTGGATGATGGTGCAGAGCTTGAGACACCTTTTTGTAGAGTGTACCACAAATCAGTGATAGTTGCATAAAAAATTCTCATTGTAATTCCTTCCTTTTGGTCGTGATAGGTCTAATTCGAGTAGTGGAGGAAGTGTAATAGGATTTCTCTCAAGAAGTTGTTATAATATGAGATGTGGGGCCATATGAAAATTGGTTGATTTATGCTAAGGTGGTTCTGACTGAAGTTCTTTGGTAATACATACCGTGTTAACATTGATTTTTATGTCATTTGGTTTAGTTGTAGATGGTTTGAATGTTGAATTAATTTTGAAACATGTAGAATATGATGATTTCTCTCGATATTTAAGTTTTTCGATGGATAAGAGTTTGATCTCGTAGAGCTTAAGAGTATGGAAGAGTTGATCATATGAAGGAGATGTCTTAAAGAGATCACTTTCCTAGAGAGGTGGTAATAGAATATGGATGCATAAATCCTAAAGATCAAATTATGCAAGCACATTCATATCTTAGCTAAGTTTTTCTTATATCGCTAATCGTAAGTCAAAAAGTTATCATTGGTCATATGAGATATTAGAGCCGACGTTGATGGAGAAGTGAGTGAGAAAAGCATCGTCTAGATATGTGAAAGATACTTTTTAATGGCCAAGTAGGTCATAAAACCAATGTATCGCATAATCATGGAGAATACAGGGGAAAATTTAAGCCAAAACAATATGATCATCCATAAAATCTAGACAATCCATGTAGAATTCTCAAAGATGCTCTTGCGGGTCACCATGCCTATTGAAAATGGGAAGCTTATGGGTGAAAAAATTGGGAGGAAGTGGATACGTTGAGATATCAGGTCCGAATCGAGTATGTAACAATAAAGTGGAGTCCAAAGATGGAGATGCATAGGAAGTTACATGTTACAATTTATGAATTTGTGTTTGAAGGTCTTGATAGAGGGTGGCTATGTCTTGAGTGCCAAAAAATGGAACTTGCCATGTGTGAGAGAAAATAGGTAGTGTGAAGTGATTGGTGGGAGTAGGAATAGAAAAAGGGATAGTAGATGTAATGACCCTATTCACAAGAAACACAAGAAAAACACGACTAATTTCTTTTACTTGAAACTTGAAAGCTTGCAACACTTATCAACAACACTTACATTATCACTTGGGCCCACAAAATAACAATAAAATTATTGAACCAAAATACAACATGCATCACACCGCATGTATCTCCAAATAAGGAGATTATTATACCATCAAAACCTTATAAATGATAAAAAATAATATCGCCAAGCCATAACTAGCCTTTAGTTCCTTAAAGAAGTCATGCATCCATGCATGAAAAATACTTATCCCTCCACACTTGTCACTCCACTAAGACTAATCTCATCAACCTTTGTTTCCTCCCAAAATAAATAAAAACACCCCATACACCATAATAACACTTATCCCTCCACTTTTAGCAATGCAAGTCCCCAACATACACATATAAAGAACATTCGTGCATACAGGGAAAATACAACACATCCATCAATTCACATGCATTACAAATATAAACCAATTAATTCCACCAAGGTTAATCCCCAATAAAAGGATAAAATACATTCAATCAAATGTGTATCACCATGTCAAGATTTCATAAGAGGCTTGAAAGAGAGAGGATTGGGAACATTCACAACAATAGCATGCACTACACAACCTCTAATGGCTTACAAAGGGAACTATGGTCAATCCATACCACTTATCACTCCAATAAGGTATGTGACATAAGTTCTTAGTTCCTCCAGTAAAATAAAATACATGTCACTTATCACTCGACATGGTTTATTACAAAACCCACTTATCACTTCACTAGAAAAAAATCCCACATACCTTTGGTTCCTCCTTAATGTAATATAAGTTTTACTTTAATTTTTTTTCTTTACTTATCCATCCATAATGATTCTACCTTCCCCCATATAGACATTACGATTGTTAGTCTCAAAATGAGTACTAAACAAGTACACAACATATAAGACAATCCACATAGTTCTCAAATGATAATTAAATAACATACATCCTATAAACTTATGGTAAAATAAAATAGTAATTTAGAAGGATGAAGATATAGGGAGAGAGTGACGTCTTTGACCATCACCAAGTACAATACATGTCTTACTTTATAGTCATATAAATCATTGGTGTTAAAGATGGTGTAACGAAATTAGTACTTCAAACTCATAAACACATGAATGGAGTAAAAATAAGCTACAAAACATTGGTTCCAAAATCATAATACCAAATAAAGAGAGAATAATAGACGAATAAGAGAGACTGATAACCCACAAGATTCATAAAATAAAATAATTTAATTTTTCCTTTTTTGATTACTTGATCAATTACCACCTTTATTTTAAAACTTGGTTATAAATGTGAACAAGGACCCTTCGTTGAGTATTGCAAGTTTCCATTGTTATAATGTTGATCACTTAGGATATGTACCATTGTTTTCATTTTCTTTATGATCATATTAAATTTTATATGTATTTTGGCCTCATTTAATTTGTGTGAGATATTAATCACAATCTCACCATAATTCATTTCATTTACTTTTTTTCGTATCTTATTTACATTCAATAATGTTTTCTTAGGTTGGAATCATTTTAGAAATAATAAAAAACTTATCGGACTTTTCTCCACTTAGGGAAAACAAGACTCCAAACCATTTTATCTCATACAAAGCACATCATTTTACGGTTGTCACCCAACTCAAATTTTTAAGGTATATGTTTCACATGTGTGACATTCAATATAATAATATGAATTTAAATTCATTCTATGAAATTATTCCTCTCTTCGAGAAACCATGTATTATGGGTCCATAACCAATAATGCACCTAAGATATCCATAAACTATTAACTTCATTAATGCTCAAGGAGTTTAAGCTCTACCATGAGACAAAACTCATGGTAATTAAATACCCTTACCCCAAAAACCTTTGCACAAACAAAGGTACTTCAATACTTCTTTTAAAGGTGACACTTTTATTTGCAAAGAGCTTAAGGGGTTAAAATTTCATAGTTCCAAGTGTAGGCAACTAGGTTATAGGCTTCAATTTCCTCGTTTAAATTTCTTTAATGAGATTGTTTGGAAGTGGAACACCCAAAATATATTCACATGTCTTAGGATACTAACAAGATTATTAATTACCATACACCTAGATGAGGGTTAGTATGTTTAAGGGGGAATATGTCACTACAAAATCTAGGAGTAAGGATCATAATACCACTCAAAGAGATAGGACACACGTAGTGGATTCATGTCCCCGCATAACATCCTAAGCCATGGAAATGGGATAAAAAGGCTTGTTTGAATTAAAAAACCAGGAAAGATATGGAAATAGGTCAAAACTTGGTCATAACACAATAAGGGTCTTTGTACGTAGCAATATTTGACTAAGATTGAAGGTATGGTAAGAGTGTTATAATATCACTTCATTTAGGTGGCTAAGGAAAGGAGAAATTTAAACTGTTATTTTAAGTGATAAGGAGGAAAAACTACAATTAGTATGATAATGATTGTTTTAATAATTCAATACCATTGAACAACATTCGATCACAAATGCATATAACTTTCTATACACACATGGAATAACCATATTTTATTTTATTTTCATTTCCTCCTTTAAAAATGTAAAATAATTACAATTATTCAAAAAGTACAATACATTACATAATTTTACCTGTAACCTATAACAACCATTAGACCATGGATCAAAACAAATACATTTACATGGAATTATACTACAATCAAGCACAATTCATGATTATTAATTTTATTTTTGTAATTAAATACAACACTGTACACAGACAAGAGAGGTACATGTACTTTTAATTTTTTTTCATTTTTCCAAACAATAGTGAGATAGAGAGATGAGAGAGAAATACATCATTTTCCTTATAGTCAAATTTATCAAAACAAATAACCAATTGAATATTCATGACATCATTTTTTAGTGCCTACATTATTTTCCACCAGTGAGTTAACTTAATATGAGTCTACGATAATTTTTCTGATTTTGTTGTCAGTTTGCAAAAACGGCCAATTTAGTCCAAGTGGCTAAACAATTATGTTTGAAATCTGATTTCCGTTAGTTACAACACCATGATACTAGTCATATACATTCAAATATATAAAGGTAATTCATTAGAGTTTATGGAAATCACAACTGGTGAACTGGGTACAAACAGTGGCTACATTTATGGGTTCACCGGTCATACTTAGACTAGTTTGGTCTAGTCATTCAACGACCATAGGCCTACAAAACCCCTTTACAAAACTAACGAGTGGGGTGTTTTTCTCAAAACTAATGGTTACAAGAAAATTTTCATGTATAAATATTAGAGGTTAACAGAAACAAATATCCATTTCATCGCTCGAGGTGCATACGGAAAGCCAAAATCGAACTCAACTTCTAAGTGTCACCAGCTTCAAAAGATTACAAAATGGCTAAAATGCTCCTAGAGGGATTATAAGAAGTGCATAAATAAACTTATGAGGTCATAAAAATGTTCAATATAGTATTCCAGATGATAGGAAACCCATTTGAAACTTAACCTTCCAATTTCATGGTTCAGAATGATGTTTTTGACATTGATGAAAATTGCATTTATTAACTTTTGTAAGGTTAATAGTAAGATAGTTTTAACTAAGAACAAGTTCGTCGCATGATTTCCATTTGTTTTCATAATCCAATATGATTATATAAGATTACCGAACATCTAAGGATTTTATTAAAAGAATGGGCTTGAATTAAAACAGCATTCCTTTGTTTGGATGGAAAGGAGAATACGTTACTTGTTTGAGTGACGATTCATTAAAATGTCCCAAAAGAAAAATATTCATTTACTTATATTTTTAATATCATTGTAAAATAGAAAACTATGAATACAAAAGTTGTGCAAGATAGGAAGAGAAGACCATGCCTAAGAATTGAATTCATGAGTTGGAAGTCAAGGAGTTTGGCATTGCACCCATCAGTTGCACTTGATTCATGGGATTCCACACAACCAACATAGATTGGATTGGTAAGTTGATGATCAAGTTTAGATTTTCCTTAAGATATTTGGCATGCCTCTACAATAACATAAAAATCCATCAAAATACTCTTCCTCCCATGCTTTGGTGGATCAACCACTACTCCAAGATTCACAAAGAACATACAAAAGGAATTTTCTAACTTCTATATCCCTTTGATAAATTCTACAAATAATTTGCAAGCCTTTATAACTAATCCATCTTGTTAAAATATTATAATCATGCAAAGACGTTCTTTCATATAATTTGCATGTCAGTTATGTGTGTTATGGAGAGCGTATGAATTTTTTCCACAACCCACATACCTTTCTTTTCTTCTATTCATTTTTCCCTCTTTTTTTTCTCTCTTTCATACCCTACAATCCAAAAAATTCATACAATGCTAATTCCATCCATTGAACAACTCAACCCCACATCAAACAAAGTATCCAAAAAAATATTTTAGACAAAAGAGGAGCTTACATTTTTTCATAGCTTGGAATTTTTTCCAACCCATATCCAACTCCTATTGGCACAGCTGGAAGAGGTGCTGAAAATAAAAAAATTATGTAGGGAAGATTTAAACTTTCACTTACATTTTTAATTCGAGGATTTGGGCTCCTTTTCAACAACACCATTCTGTGAAGAAACCAATAGCCATGACATGCCATGTGGGTTCATTTTTAGAAAGAAAACAAATAACTCAAAGATTAAAATATGCCAAGGTCATCTGATGTCAATCTAAGCCTCCTAGAATAATTTAACACACCCATTTGGGGGAAAAAATTAGGAAACATTTTTGGAGCCATGCTTTACACTTTCCCAAAGTGCTTTGAGGAGATCCCATACCTAATTTAGCTCTTAATTTGACACAGGCTAGGAGGATGCATGTATGGAGATGAACTTGGCATGGACATCCATCAAACACCTAAAATTTCTACATTTTCCAGATTTTTTAGACACGTTTTCATTTGTCAGAGATTTTAGAAATGTTTTTAACGCATTTTTCCTACACTCAATACCCATATGCAATCATCAATTCCAATACCAAATGCATTTAACCCAAAGTCAAATTATTTCATTGATTAAATTTCATTTTGTCAATTTTGGTTTAAATTTCCATACATTTAAAGGCATTTGATCTTTTATTTGTTTTAATTATTTTATTCATTTTCATAGAATGAATTATATACATAAAATAAACATTTAATTATAATAAAATAATAAATGGATATATATATATATATATATATATATATAACTAATACATATATAGATATATCCTTTTATTTTTTATTATACTTGAAGTTATATTTAATATATATACTTCCAGGATGTTTGAGAGTGGTTTCATAAATCAAGGAGATCAGATGCAAAATCTATATTTGGGATGGTTCTCTCAAAGTTTAGACTTAACATGTTTCAGGATCCCAAATTTGGCACTTAACCAATTATCTTGTAAGAATAACCACCTAAATTTAAACTAAATTTCATATTTTATTTTATTCATTACTATTATTATTTTATATGTTAAAGATTTATTTTATTCTATTATTATTATAACATTTTCTACAATTCTCGATATGATCGACACCTAGATCAAAATTGAGGTTACAAAAAACAAGCAAGAAGGTAATTAGTTATTGGTGTAGTAGCTCCACATAAGATTTGAGGAAAAATCAAATGAGATTTGACACCTTGATCATTTGAGTAGTTTGCAAGCTTAATTCTCATACCAACTAGCCAAGTAGGAAGGTGGAACTGTCACTTCACCAGTTGGGTGCAACTGAGTGGGGAATTGTAATTGAAGTGGGTGGTAGAGTAGAAGTAGGTGGTTGATTATCCATAGAGGTGGAGATACCCATAGAAGTAGTAAGCTCTACCAAATTTGTAGCTTCCTCTAGAGTAGGGTGTAAGAAAAATTCTAAATCTTAAGGATGCTCAGTGATATGAGCATTAAGATCTTTAATATGTTCCTTAGTAAAGTCACCATAAGAGTGAGCCATGATAAGATAAGGATAATAGTCCTAAAATTAAGGTGGAGTTGAAGGTCGGGTTCACCAAAATGATTAAACTAGAATGGAATATATTATCCTAATATGATGTTATAGAAGTATTAAATAAGTAAATGAATGTAATAATGAAATTACCTAAGAAAATAGAGAAAGTAGAATATGAAACCCTAATGTGCAAAGAGGATTAGAAAGGCCTTCACTGATTTCTAGATGTCACAAGACTTTGTCACAATGAATATTGGTTGGAAATGAGGAGAAAATTGTCCCACAAGATCCTAAGAAAATGTACATCTACATTTTCTGGCTAGATATGGGCTCCTGGAAAATGGATTAGGGCACCTGGGGTGCCTAGGTATGCAATATGGATGCCCTGGTATGTGGAAATGAATAGAAAACCTCCTCTAAGGTATCACTGAATGTTTTCCTTTATTTTCCTTTAAGCGTGTGTATGTCGTTGAACTTCGTTGGATGTCACTGTAAACCTACAATAAAGGAATCACCTAAAAAATCCTAAAAAAATCATCAAAACCTAAAAATGAAATATGCTTATGAAGATGTCAAACTTTCCTCAGCTGCCAAATGGATGGAATTATCACTAAAAGTTTCAATACATCTGAAACCCAATGTAGTTCTAGGTGTGTGTGTGTGTGCGGAAATCATGCTCTTGTGTCAGTTGCACTTTGTGACTAGCAAGAAGTAAGTAGATGTAGAATGTAAGTAAAGGGTACATGAAATAGAATAAACTTCCCTCCTATAAAGTTTGATGCAGATGAACCAACCTTTTTCACATGTTATGTAGCTATATGGATGTAAATGGAGTAGTATAATTCTTTGATGGATGTAACCGTAGGTGGTGATACTAGTGCTTAGTGCTTGGTCGCTTATTATGGTCTTATAACTTTATATTTATATGGTTATCTTTCTTTAATTTTACAATTAACCTCGAAAAGGTTGATGAAAAAAAATATAGAAATCCCAAATGGCTATAAAGTTTCTAAAAAGTGAGAGGAAAGCGCAAAGAGGATCAGGGTTCCTGGGGTACCCCAGTCCTGGCTAGTCACCCTAGTCAGAAATAGGGAAAACACAATATAAAAATATGGACTGGGCAACTATGGGTGCAAGATCAAAAGTAGAAATAGAAAACAAATTCAATATGGAAAAATACATGGGCTAATCAGTACTCTTTTTCATTCAAGAACCATATGATTAGTAGTATGAAACCAAGACTAAATATTTACCCAAAGTGCATGATTTAGTGTCTACACTTGGTATATTTGGATTTTCTTGACAACTTTCCTACCCTTTGTGTGTCAGTTTGCATGTCAATAAGGTCCTCATATAAATTCAAAATGTTTATAAATATACAAGTGTATTACTAAATGTATGATACTAATTACATGATAATACCACTCTTTCTTGATACTACTGTAATGAATTATACAAAAATATAGTATGCAATGAATGGAAAAGCAACAAGAAATCAATACTGTGAAACCATAAGTAATAGAGAAAGAGGATGAATTAGTTGATTTTACATAATCTAAAGATGATGTGGGCATGAAAACTATTAACGAATATTGTAATTAGTGTTGTTAAGGCTTACTGGAGGTTATAGAACTAATAAATGTATAGGAGAGGAGCACCCATGGGAGGACAAGAGCACCTAGGTGTTAGTGACTGATCTGGGTGCTAGTGTCCAGTCGAGTGCTTAGGTTCTATCCTTTATTATGTAGGAGGATATTTTTTGTTAGCTCCTTTTTTTTTCTCTCATGTACTAGAGATTTTTCAATTTCTTACTTTAACTTAATAAAATTAAATAACAAAAAAAAATTACCTCAGAAGATGACATGGTTTACCAATACCTGCGATGATTGGTGTTGGAAATTATGGTTGATTCGATGTTGACGGATCCAAGCGGGCACTCTAATGGTTCCTTCTAACAGGATAGGTCACCTATAATGTATAGAAACTCAAAAAAATATAGGATTAGATATATATGTGGAGGATTGCCTGGAAAAGCTAAGTCCTCAGAAATAAATGGAATTCCTTGCAAGGATGTCAAACCATGTTCAAGAAAATAAATTTGATAATGATAAGATTAAATGATAACATCGATGATATAACCAATAATGAAAACACAAAGGGAATGATGCGGTCCATGGCTCTATGTTGGTCTGATGTTGATACTTGATCCAAAGGGATTTTATGGATCACAAAATGGATAAAAAGAGAAAAATGTAGATAGTTGTGTACTCAAAAAGATGAGAAAGATGATAGATTGGATTTTCGAATTGATAGAGTGATAAAGATAACTCAAAGGATCTTTATATGACAAGACAGACACCTGTAAGGGTACAGTGGTATAAAGTGATGGTATTTGGATATCTAAAAAGTAAGCTTAGTGATTAAATGATCTAACAGAAAGGGATGGACAATGATTGAGGCCGATTTTCGGTGATTAGGAGAATCACTGATGATTGATGTGGAAATGTGTAGGATGATAATAAACGTGATAATGTAGATTAAAGATTGTAAATAATGTAAAAGGAAAGAAATTTACCTTGTATAAGTTGATAAATAAAGATAAGAAGATGATATTACCTGAGAGATGGAAATTGTAGACGTCAAAATATTGTTGAGCTAATACCTGGACGTGTGAGTGACATTAAAAGGTTGGGGAAGATATTATTGATGTATTAGACATTGCTGGGTTGATCTATGACTGTATGACAAGGCTGTGATATAAATAAAATGTAATGTAAATTCCTTAAGAAAAATCTAGCTACAAGATAACCTCGAGCAATGTCTTATCTAGTCTTGAATGGAGGCTTGAAAGTCATTTAAATAGGGTCGCCGCCAACTAGGAGAATCACTTTTGATTGGTAGGGTATACGATGATCTAGGATTTATGAGTAATAGGTTAAAACTACTTTCCAAATTGATTTTTTTTTTGTTTTGATGAAGGGTGTGTGTTGGAGAGAGGTTATGTGGGTTAGGGAGGTTGTTAAATGGTTGGGAAGTTATTGATTTTGTTTTTGATTTATTTGATTTTTGTTTTTAAGTGGTGTGAGTGGTTTAGGAGAGGATAAAATAAGATTTTATAGCTGTAGAATGAAATTTACAAGGAGTAAATATGATGGGGGAGAAATAAGACTTAGGATAAGGATTTAATAGATGATATCGTAGTGATTTGAGAATGTGGAGACTTAAGTGAACACAAATATAGGAATTAGCGGTGCTAATTTTAGGTGTCTACGGGTTAAAGCATACAAGTGTGTCCCACTTTGTGGCCATAAATATTTTAAAATCTGACTAGTAAATAAATAATTAAAAAATACTATAAAAATTTAAAAAAGCAGGTAAATTTTGGATGCCCTGCACCTTGGTATTTATAGCCTCTTAAAAATGCATGTTTGGTCATTTTATATGTGTTTGGTCATGTTTTGGTTGTCATACATAGTTTGCTGAAAGTACAAAAACTACAAAAAAGTGGGACACAGTTATATGCTTTGACCCCTACATTTTACCCCTTGTTAAGTGGTTTTGAGATAAGTCGTGAGACAAAAATGAGTTGTGATAGATAAGGATGTGAAAGATATAAAATTATTTGATGAGGTTCTACCCCTCAAACTGGGAATTGATGACCTAAAAGGGAATCGATCATAATTTTTAATGAGATATATGGATGAAATATGCAAAGATGAAAGGACATGAAAATGAGAGATGATGCCCCAAGATGAGATATAGAGACATGACGGGTGTCACCATAGAACCAAATGATTGGCGAACCAAGGATTTGTGTCCTATAGTTGTATGATTCATAGGAAGAAAATGATATGTTGTAAAGACCAAGGAGTCTAGTTGTTGGGAACCTAAAATATTGGCTAAGTACAAAATGGCGCGCAAGGCCTATTTGAAGAAAGGCATGCAAGGAGAAGGTGCGCATGAAAGGGTTTAAGGAAACCCATGGCATGTGCGTGGACAAAGCTAAGGTTCTAGGACTTAGCCATATTGGGAATTTTGGGAAAGATAAGAGAAAAGCATGACCTGACTACGCATGCAGAGTGGATAAGGTGCCAGCCTGGCAACAGGTTGGCCCAGGAAGGAATATACCCTGCGGTAGAGGATTCTAGAAGGACATCATGGCATAGAGTGGTGAGCTCAGACCTAGAGGAGAAAGAACTCTTGGAGGACCATATTCAGACACTTGATAATGGATCTAAGGCTGTAGGAGAATGAGTTGGCAGATCAGAGAGGCTATAGATACAAGTGCCTCCTGAAGTAAACATAACACATAGAGAGAGGGAAGATCTCTGTATAAATATTGCAAGGACTCTGTCAGTTTGGGAAAATAAGGGTAGGAAAGGATGTATCAAGGGTTGGGAATTATAAATTTTCTTTTGAGGGCCTAGTTATATAAGTCCAGTTATAATACAAGACTATGGTCTACCTTTCTTTGATATTTTGTAATTTCCTAATGAATGTAATAAGGTTACCAAGTTGATATGAATATGAGAATTAATGGTTCTAGTACATACATCCTTCTTTATAGTTATTTCTCATTTATGTTTATGAACTAGTATGAATGCTTGAATGATTTCCTTTCTGTATTAGTGTAATTTCTTTAATTTGTTAAGCACTTTATGTCTGGAATAACTGTAAGGATCTAGAAGCTGTTATGATCTCTATAGTGCTTGTATGTTTTATTTCCTTTCAAAACTCTTAAACTTAGATCATAGATGATGTTTCCCACTAAACTCACATAAAAGAGAGACTCAAAACCTGCACATGCCTTGGGTGAATACCCAACGCTCGCTGGATGATAGGCCAATGCGTATGGGATTTATTTCCTTTGTGATGAGGGTAAAATGACTACATCTTGGTTCCATTTCCAAGACCTATTTTCGAAGTTGTAGTGGGAAATGTCATACATCATGATCTGGGTAATGAGTAATGGCAGAACATGTAACTCTGGAAAGTTTTGAATCATGGTTGAAGAGCACGGAGGATGAATTTTCTTAGAGATTCAACACCAGACCTAATTTTGATGCAGGTAGGTGGGTCGAAGAGAACCTCTACCATAATTTATATGAAACATTCTTCTATTTCTTCCCAATAGAAATGTATGAATGGATATCAGCATATGCATCTAGATCAAGCTGGTTTTAAAGATCGTGCACGTGGACCTAAGAAGAATACTAGAGGCTGCAAGATGTAGATCAGACATGGACTCGTGTTGTGGGTCATTGGTGGAAGGGTGTGTTGGCTAGCTATACTCTAGAGTACACTATTTCTACATATTCTTGCTCAAAAGTTACTGAGTTTGAATTTCTACAAGATCCTAGAGGATCATTTCTGTGTGTTATCCCTCTAGCAATGAAGATATCAATTGTTACTTTGAGTTTAGAGGCATTTCTAATGGCCGGCTAAACCATTCTGAGTGCTAGGTGAGGAATCTAGGGTGGAGGAAGATGGAAGATATTACGATGGAGAAAGAAAGGGAGGAGAGATGACTCATGTATAGTGAAGTGCATGAAAGGGAGATTTTTAGACAATGCAAGGCTACAAGTGTGATGGATCACGTGGAGGATGTGGAACCTGAGTAGTCTGTGCTACCCCATCTTGGAAAGCGCGTAAGAGAGACCCCTTTGGCTTCTGATGAGAGTTTTTCACACAAAGAGAGAAGAGTCATTGGAACATATTTGAACCCACCCAGTGACCAAACCATGGCTCTTGGTTTCCCAGATCAAGGAAGGAGTATCATTGACCCAATTGGTATCAATGAAAATGACAGATCTGCACCCAAGAGACACATTTTTTTAGTTCTCACTTCTATGGCTATGCATATTCTAGTATTCGAAGGAGTCTTTAAACAATGAGAAACTATAGAAGCCTTTGGTCTTGCATCTCAGAGTGGCGCGGGATACAGTAGTGGTAGTGGGGAATTATCACAGACCATTAGTGTGTATTTCAATGGAACCTTGGGGAGACTTAGCGTGCATGACCTTATGATTCTGGTGGATCTATTGGACCTAGTGGTTATGGTGGATCTAGTGGCTCAGAAGGCACAGGACCCAGTGGACCTAGTGGATCCGATGGCAAAGGAAACATTGGAGGGAACCAATGCTCTGGCTTAGGAGGACAAGGGCCCCAACCACCCCCTCAATTATTCTTTGAGATGTCTTTACATTTGCTATATTATAGAGGTATTGAAGATGATACAGAAAATGTTCACAAGTGTGAGATGCTATGGCACACAAAGGGGATCACAATCTTGGAGTAGAAGGCTAGTCAGTTTATAACTATGTTACAGGGGCACACGCATAGCTGGTATAGGAAATTTGACCCTTATCAAATAGTGATGGATTATACTGCTTTAAAGAACACCTTCTTGGTAGAATTCCACATCCCTGAGTTTGAAAATAATTGTATCAATGCCCTAAATGATATTCAATAGGGAATGGAAAAGAATGTGTGGGAGTATGATGCGCGCTTTAAAACTCTCTCATCTAAATTTTCATATGACATTCACCCTTGAAAACATACTCAACTTGGTTTGTTGGAGGGTTTATCACACAATTTAGAAAAGGCCTTATCTCATAAATTTTTCATAGACCCGCACGACGTGCTAGAAGCTGCTCTACCCGTCGAGGCTGTTGGTAGTGTTGATATTGTTTTTAGCCTATTTATGGAGGCTCAGATTGTTGCTATGACTAAGCAGCTGGAAACATTTTTTGTGAACTCAGCCCACGAGAATTGCAGTGGTTTATGGTGTACAGATTGTGAGGTAGAGGGGCATCTCGAGGATAGTTTCCCCCAGAGGACAGTACGTACCATGACAGTAGACTGTGAGATTTTTCATGGGGACCATGATGAAATTAGATGCCGTTTGTTACAGCGTGCGATCTAGAAGAATGTTTCTTGCTATTGTAATTTTTGTACCTCTACAATCCATGATACTAAGGATTGTAGGCTTATTTATCAGATCCATGAGGCCATTGATCATGGGGTGCACCAGACTAGCATTGCCAATTATTCTAAAGGAGATGATCACCGTTATGAGGAGCGCGTAGATGGAAGAGTGCACGAAAGGGGATTTCATGGAGGATTCCATGGTTGTTGTAACTATGGAGGAAGAAGTGAATTCCCATCTGGAACCTGTTTTAATTTTGGATGCACAGAGAATTACAAATGATAGTTCCCAAAACTATTCCAGTTCTCATGGTGTGGGAAGAAACACAAGTATCAGGAGTGCCCTAAGTTTTTCGAGCACATGAATCAATAGTAATGGAAGGAAAAGGGAGCTGCAATGGTAAGCATTAAGAATATGGACACACAATGGATGCCACGGGTAACACGTGATGCAAGCATGGAACCTATTTTTGTAACAACAAGAGCAGAGGCCACTCATGTAAAGGAAATACCAAGGCAGAGGACTCTGGTTTGAAGAGAATAAGTGGTGCATGAAAAGTACCCAGATCCTTCTCATCAAAAGGAGGTATGTCAAGATAACATGGACATCATTCGGAGTTTACAAGGAGAAATATAGTGTCTAAAGGAGCATTCCAGGAGGGAGGATCAAAAGAGAAATGTCGAGGCACCAAGATATGACCTACATGAGGTCAGGGAAGTATGTAAAATCCTAAGGTAAGATAATGTTATTCCCTTTCTATGAGCATGGTTGAGGGAAAAGGTGCCACGCTTAAGAGAAGAGCATGAGAGGCAGGTCTTGCATGCAAACCTTCCCCCTCATAACCTTTACTATGACAGGGAAATCACGTTAAATGTGGTAGTGGATGGATGATTGTTGAGTAATATCCTCATTGACATAGATGTGGAGGTAAATGATCTCACATTGGATGAATGGCATCAGATGAGAAGGCCTGTATTAAAGCCATCTTTGAATTTTTTGTATATGGAAAACAAAACAAAGGCAATGCCCATCGGTGTCTTAAAATATGCGGCTATCATCATTCAGGGAGCTATGTTTACTGAGGAATTCGAAGTCTTAGTGCTCACTGAGGGAGATAATTTCCAAGCATTACTTGGGAACCCATGGTGTTACAAGAACAATGGGTATTTTAGGTTCAAGAAAGGGTACATGAGATTTAAAAATGAGGAGGAACGAATCATCATACCCGTCGCTGATAGGAAGTTAACACCCTATATTGAACCCTTGGGAGAAGAGGTCCTAGATAGAATATATGTGCGCTCAATCAGGGATCTAGAGATAATCCATCCTATTAATGGATTTATCTAGTTTGAAGATACTCAGTTGGTAAGTGACATAACTCGTCTAACATGTGATAATTGGGCACATGGGCCCTACAAATCGATCAAATGACATTTAAGAGGATCGATGAAAAATGTGACAAATGCATGCATAGTTAGGCACCTAGGAGGAAAAGAGCTACCTAAGTACTCAGGAGGGGCCTCCCCTGAGGTCTTTTTGTAGAGAATGGAAGCTTAGTGGAAGGAGGAAAATGAAAGAAGAGGGATGTTAAGTTACTCCCTACTAGGAACTGTTGCACGCTGGTGGGCAACACATTGGGATAATCTATTGGACTGGAGTGTAGAGAGAATTTCCTTCTTTGTTCATTTCTCTAGAAGCAATGTTCCCACCTCCATCAAGGACTAGCATGGTAAGGAGCACTCCTCTTTCCATGTCAAATCCTATGAAGGAACCTAGAGAGAAGGGGTGGAATATTTACCACCATCCCTCTGGGTGCACAAACTATATTCTACACTATAGGGTTCTGCACATACATGGTATATACATTCTGAGACACACCGCCAAATAGGGAATTGGAAATAACTAGTGGTTGAACTAGGTCAAACATTCGAGTATCAAAGTACCAAGCCATCATTTGATAAGGCATTATAGGTTTTCAAGTGCCTTACCATGGGGGTTAGCACCATGACAGAAGATAGGTTGTTGGACTTGCTTGGTGAACTAGTTTTGGGGGAGCATTTTGAAGAATAGGAAATAGAGGAGGATTAGCATACGTGTGTGTGTGTGTGTGAAAAAGGAGAAAGGAAAGCTTGTTTATGTGATTGATGGGGAGAAAATAGAAAGTTTGGATGTTAACCATTCTATAGGGATGCGTGAGGTAGTGGACAGTGCTAATACTCACGTGTGCACCTACCATGAACCTTTAAAAACTATAAAGGTTAACAAAATATTAGGAGAAGAACCTAAGAAATCTATCGTTCTAGATTACTTGTTGGAGAAGGAAGTCTCTAAGATCATTGATCTTTTTTTTGAGTTTGAGGATTTATTTCCGCGCAGGTACCATGAGCTCAAAGTCGTCCACCATTCCTTGGGGGAAATGATGATAAAGGTGAAGGATGGTGCACACCTGGTCAGGAAGAGACCCTACCAGATGAATCCCAATATTCACATTAAGATAAAGGAAGAGATAGAAAAAATGATAGCATCTAGGATGATTGAAGTTGTCAAAGAATCAGAATGGATAATTATGTTGGTAATCAACATCAAGAATAATGGGAGGATTAGGATCAGCGTGGATTATAGGGTGTTGAATACAGTGTGTGTCATCGATCCTTTTCCAACCCCCTTCACTGAAGAAATTTTTGAGGGAGTTATTGGGTACAAAATCTATTCCTTTATGGATGGATTTTCGGGGTACCACTAGGTCCTCCAGATTGCAAAGGACGAGCAGGAAAAGACAAATTTTGCCACTGAATGGTGAATTTTTGCATACACATTCATGCCCTTTGGGTTGAATAATGCACTTGTTGTTTTCTCATGCATAGTGGTACAAGTGTTCCAGGACTTCATCCAAAAATTAATTCAGTTCTATCTAAATGATTGGACGATATATGGGCTAGTAAAAGGCCATTGTGATATTTTGAGGCTGATGTTTAAGAGGTATTGGAAGTTGAGGATATCCCTCAACATTAAAAAGTGTGTCTTTTATAGCCCCTTTGGAACGTTATTGGGGCATATCAAATGTAAGGAGGGCTTGCTAGTAGATCGTGCTAAGGTTACAGTGATTGTGGGACTGGGGAAGCCTACTAGCCAGAGCGCAGTGCATGGGTTTCTTTGACACATGGGCTACTATCGGAAGTTCATAAAGGAGTATGTCAAGATCACCACACCTTTATAAGAATTTCTTAGACATAAAATTGCCTTCCATTGGGGAAAGGCACAACAGAAGGTGTTTGATACATTGATGGATAGGCTTAACACCACACCCATATTACATTTTCCCTCTTGGGATAAGCCCTTCCATGTTCATGTAGATGCCTCTAAAATGGCCATTGGGGCATTCCTTGCACAACCTGGTGAGGGAATTGTTAATCATCCCCTATGATTTGCAAGTAGGAAGTTGTCACCAGCAAAGAAGAATTATACTACGACTGAGCGTGAAGCATTGCCAATGATCTACGTGCTTCAAGAGTTTAGACAGTATCTACTGGCAACTCCATTTGTGTTTTACACTGAACACATGGCATTAAATTACTTGGTGAACAAGCCCATTCTACAAGAGCGCATATGCCGGTGGGTGTTGTTATTTCAAGAATTTGAGTTCACAGTAGTTGTGAAGCCGTGAAAGAGTAAATGTGGACTTGATCATTTGTCAAGGATTAATTCAGGGGAGGATGCACAGAGAATTAAAGAGGCAATTTCAGATGCACAATTATTTAGGTTACGGTGCACGCTCTTGGATTTGGAGGAGATTGCAGCATTTCTAAAAGGTGCGGTTGAAGACATTAGATAAAAAGAAACTAGCCATACACGTCATGCCCTACATGTTGATCAATGGGAACTTATATAAATTAGGACGTGATGAAGTTTTTCACAGGTGTGTACTAAAGCATGAGCGCCTTGCCATCATAGAGGAATCACACAAAGGAAGTGCAGGTGGAAGTTATATAGGTGACGCCACCATACGTAAAATATTAATGGTAAGCTTGTGGTGGGAAATTTTTTATAAGGATTGCAAGGACTATTGTAAAGCGTATGATCACTGTCATCACGTTGGAAAGCTTGGAAGAAGAGATGAAATACCTTTTTTCCCTATCTCTAGTGCTGAACCTTTTCAGAAATGGGCAATAGACTTTGTAGGCCCTATTACACCAGCAACGCGTAGGACTAGATCATGCTACATAATCAATTTCATGGACTATTTGAAAAGGTGGGCAGAGGCAGCCCCAACTAAGGACTGCATAGTAACTACAACAGCAATATTTTTGTGGGAAAACAATATCACAAGGTATGGATGCCCTTTAATTTTAACCAACGATAGGGGTACACATTTCTTGAAAAATACTGTGACGATCCTCTTAACAGAGTTTATGGTGGCTCATCACAAGACTACACCTTATCACCCACAAGCAAATGGAATCGCAAAATCATTTAACAAAATACTGAGTCATACCCTGACAAAAATTTATGATGTCAGAAGACAAGATTGGGATGACAAGGTATCAGCCATATTGTGGGCTTATAGGACAACTTACAAAAGTTTGAACAAAGCCATACCATTTCAATTGGTGTTTGGCACAGAAGCTATTTTTCTGGTTGAGATCATGAAACCTTCTTTGTGAATAGTGCAGACAGGAGGATTGGCTGATGAGTAAGCGTTGGAAGAGAGAATTGAGGAGTTGATGAAGCTGGATGAAAGACGATCACTTTCCAGGTGGAGCTAAAAAACAGAAAATTCAAATCAAAAAGCATGGAATGATTGCCACATTAGGAACAAGAAATTTGACGTTCGACAAATGGTCTTACTATATGATTCTAAGTTTTTGCGCCATCCTACGAAGTTAAAATTCCATGTGTTGTGTCCCTACACAATCTCATACATCCTTGATTTGGGCACATGCCAGTTACAAGTGTTGGATGTAACGAAATTTCCTGGACACTTCAATGGGAGTAGGATGAAGCCCTACTATAAATAAGGCTTTTTGTTGTTTTTTAAATAAGGTAGTTTTGCCAGATAATTTAGAATTTCCTTTATACATTTCCCTTCTTGTGTTTCCCTTTCATGTTGTTGTTTAATTTTACACCTTGGGCATCGGTAACTTTGTTACTTTTTTAGGGTTTTTGAATGCACAGAGGACCTATTGACACTAAAATTTTCCTCCATAATTTCTATTTCATTAATGTATGTATTAGGAATAGGATGTTGTTAAGTGTAATTAGTAGTAGCGTCTGATAGAAGATAACAACATCGTCAGTACGGTGCTGCCAATAATGTAGAGTACGGTAATAGTCAAAGTACAATAGGAATGTTGTAAAAAGTAAATATTTGTCGTAAGTGGTCAAAGTACAATAGAGAATGGTAAAAAGTAAATATTTGTCATAAGGTAGGTCCGAGTAGTTAAAAATGTCAAAGTTGATAAGTAGAGAAGTAGGGTCTACATGATTAGGAATTAGAAATATTATATTTGTAATAAGGACAAAGAGTGATGTCATAAATATTTTGTGTATTTTATTTGTGGAAAATTCTAAAAAGGTGGAACCCATGTGAGATGATAAGGTTTATCTTATCTTAGAAGATAAGCCTACATGTAAAGGCAAGAGTTTAGGCATGAAATAGGATTGGCCGGAAGAGATTTCCTATCCTATCTTAGAGATAAGATGGATAAGCCTAAATTCCTATAAATAAAGAGGCCACCCCCCTCATTTAGCATAGAAGGAAGTAGTGAGAAATATTGTAAGTGTGTAAAGGAAGCCATCATTTTTAAGGTGTGTTAAAGAAGCCATTAAGAAGTGTAATTGTGAAGTTTCTCCCATAGTTATTGTTGGAAGGAAAGTGAAGTCAGTAACACTTGAAGTACCTCATGGGTGAGATTTTAACAATTTCATGTTGATATTATAATTTACACTTATATTTCAGATTTATCGTCATTCCTTCTTATCATAGTCTATGGTATTCTTGTGTTATGTTTGTTGTTGTGTTTCCAGATTCCATCCACCAAACTAAAAGTTATGCATTAGTAAATAATCAAAGCATGAGGAGTTCCCGGTGAAGAATTATCATAGTGCCGGATTGGTGATGACAGACCACACATCATTTAAGTGTGGGGTGGAGTGATGTGAAGCAAAACATGAGTAAAGTACCAAGGAGGATTCAGTTGGAAATCCTGGTTGAATGGCCCTATTAAAAGACGTACGTGAACGAAAAGGTTGAAAAGGATGGTTGGTGTCAAGATAAGGGTACTTTCAGATCCCATGTATAGAAAAGAAAGAAGCACATAAACAACACGATGTAGGTGAGAGAAAAATCATAACAGAAGAATTTCCTTCGGCGTAGGTGATGCGCACGCAAGATTCTCCTATAAAGATGGATTGGTTGTATGCCAAAAGATTAGAAACTATCCGCACAAGGTTGTATGCATAAGTTAGGATGCAAAAGTTAGAATTTTTTTAAAAAATATGCTTTAAATGTTAAAAGTACGATGCTAGGTGAAGTAGAATTTAATGCTTAAAAGTGGGAAAGACTATAAATAAAGGTTCTGACATTTCATTATTCACTTTGCGTATAAGGAGAAAGAAGTGACTTTCATTATTCACTTTGCGTATGAGGAGAAAGAAGTGCTTGTGCATATTTACAAACTAGGGCTTCCAAAACTAATCCGTGTGAAGAAAAATTTGAAAATTGTGAACGTGAGTCACTAGTTTGGATTCGTAGACCGGAGATAAGGGATTTCACGAGTATAAGAGAAATAGTAAGAAGGCGCTATTTGTCAAGGAATTATCCCAGTTAGGGTTTGAAGAAATAGGGCATGGGTTTAATGGGTTTTCTTAACAAGTTCGAGATCTAAGGTTGGAGGGAGTGGAAGAATAGAGAAATAGGAAGTGATTGAAGTGATAAGAGAACCTAGAAAATGGCACCCAAGAAACTTTTGCGTATATAAATGAAGAGTGGTACACAAAAATGTAGTACCCAGATGGAGTATTGCTCGGGAAGGAGTGGGAGTCACATTTGAGAAACATGTCTTTAAATGATTACAATCATCATTTGAGCACAAACAAGAAGGAGATGGCGCTAGTGTTAGTGAGCCCAACAAATAAAATGACACTAGAGGGTTTTCCCATCTATGACGATGACATACAAGTCAAGTTGGAGAAGTTAGGGTTATTGAAATTTTTTTATTTTTCCTACTTCAGGAAGCCTGAATGCCTTTACCAATGGTTGATGTAAAACATGCATGAAGACTACTTCCACTTTGCAGGGTGCAAGATGTGCATTACCCCTTAGCTCATTTCACATTTCACAGGCCTCATCTGTGAAGGAGATAGTTTGGAGGATGACTTAAGCGACAAAGAGGAAATCAAGGAGACTGTTGTTGCCTATGCATACAAAAAGGGGTTGAGGTACTTTGATATTACAGACATTAAGGACTTGGTGATGAATATTGTCATGCACCTTGTAACAAAGATAAATGGCCAGGTGAGATGGAACTAGATTCATAAGGCATGGTTGCATGTTTACAGAAAAAACATTTGGGGGCACCATTTACAACTTGTCTGTATTCATCACGGATGAGATTGTTAGTAGCACAAAGGAAGGTGAAAAAATCCTTGGTGGTAATGTATTGCAAACCTTTGTGTTTTCAAAGATTGGAGTGTTAGATGCTTTAGAAAAATTTGTGTGGGAGTACCCTTCACCGACAAAGAGATTTGAAAAGTATTCTTGTGATAGTATGATGGCCATGCATAAGGTACGCTAGGAGAAATGGTATACGTGCCTAAGGAATGCATTTGGGGTGAAATGGAGGAGCTGCGAATAACTGCCAGCAACCACCAAGGGAGAGGTTTCATTTGCTACGTACCAACATTTCTACGAAGGAAGATTCAAACTTACAGATGAGACATGGAGCCCATGGTGTAAGCTCCCCTTTTCCTTCACACCTCAACACTTCCATGCAGGAGTGAACATGTTCAAAGATTCCAAGAAGTTGAGGTTGGACATTGGAAATTAGGACCAAGACCACGTGTCGCATGAGGTCCAAATGGTGAGACCCATGACTTTTCCCATTGCAAAAGGATCCATGGCATGCCTATACCTCCGTATAAGACCCAAAGCTGAGAAGGGAACGTACATGGAGAATGAGATATCCATACCTGAGGACCCAACTAGGAGGAAGAGACCCACGTCCAAGCAGGAGTAAAAAGAACCAAAGAAGAAAATACCAAGTGTAGTGGATACAAAGGTAATAGGTTCCCCTGGGACAAGTGCTAGAACTAATATTTACTCACGCAAGAAGAAGTCCATAATAAAAGAGAAGAATCTAGAGTTATAAAATTTATTAGACAAGGATTCATCGGAGGAAGAAAAGACAGTGTCACCTACACTAGAATCCCTGGTTAGGAAGATGAAGAGGGTAGAAGAAGAGACTGCCTTAGAATAAACTGAGAGTTTGGAGAGGTACATAGGGGAAAAGTACGATGATGGTGAGGAAGATGGCCATGAAGAAGATGATCCTAGAAAATATCAAGATCCACCCATCTTCAATGTGTGTGACTCAGAAGAATAAGGAAGAAAAGAAGAACAGGGGTTTCATTTCATGTGGTGCAAGGGTAGTCAGGAGAGGGAAGGAACCTAGGACATATGAAGAATTTAGAAGGTCGGTGCACAGAAGCAGAGGACTCTAGGCCTTACAAAGGAACAAATAACCAAGGTGGGAGAAGGATAAGTAGCAAAGATCATTGAGACCTTGGTGGAAGAGGAGTTGGAACGCAGCACTGAGCTGATGTTAAATGAGAATAAGGAAGAGATCACAGAAAAGGACCACGACAACACTGGAGGCCCTACTTTGATTGTAATTATTCCCAAGGGCACGTGCATGGGAGGAAGGCATGTGGAGGAGGAGAGACTAGGGATGGGTTATATTAATGACCCCAATAAAGTGTTGTGTGCATGGTTCCAATGAATATTTCTAGCGGAGGAGCTTCTGGATGTCATATTTTGATAGGGAGGATGCATACCCGCAAACAAGGAAGATGCTCTCATGGGAATTTGAGTCGCATCTTGATGAACATAATTTGAAGTAAGTAATGGGGTAATTATAACATTACCAGAATCAAAAGGAGACAACCCATTGGTGAATTCTTAGCAACTCTCAGATGAACAACTATGCAATGCTCTCAACAAGGTCTTCATTGAGGTTGAAGCTAGACTATTTGGGTGGAATGATAAAATCAAATATCTAGAGGATGAACTAAATCAGAAAGTTGAAGAGCTATATTCAAGGACAAAGGAGCTAAGCCTAGTGAATCTGATCAATGCCCAGTCACAGCAAGAGTTAAGGGATGAGAAGGCTAGAGTGTGTGAAGTTTACAAAAAGGTGGAGTCAATTACAGATGTCATAACATTGAAGCATCCGGACCTAGCACCTACTGCACGGAAGTATGCATCAGCCCTAGAATTCTTGGAGGACATAAAAAGGGCCCTCACCGTGGAGAGGAAGCCACTAGATTTGGAGTCTACATAAGAGGTGTCCGCGCACTTAGAAAAGGAGGACAAATTAAAATTCGTGGCTCTCATAGATTAATAAAACAAGGTCCTTGTGGATGTAAATACTGCCTCTCAAAATGTTGAGGTCACGTATGAAAACTATGTGGATAGGGACAAAGTGGTGATAATTTTATCACCAATGATGAAGCGGAACTTAAAGAGTTCCAAGAGAAAAACAATTGAAACAGAGTGGAATTGGAAACGATCCTAGCCGAGGTCGAAAAAAAATCTAATACCATTGAAACCATAAGTGGTTCAATCAAATAATGGTTAAAGGAACTATACCCACAAATTACAAGAAGGATGGATGTGCTAGAGGATATTAGCAAGGAGTTAGAAAAGATTTTTGACACCATGAGCGTATAGGGGGATGGGATAGGTTTTGAATAGGTGAGCGCCTTAGTGGGTGATCTTTTCCAAAGAGTGCAGAATGAAGTCGATGTCTAGAAAAATTTGTAGCCGACTTACAAAATCATTTTCCTATTTTATTAAAGTAATGCCATCACTGTCCCATCCTTTCTTCATTCCCAAATTCCTCATTGCCTTATTCTTTTTCCAAGGCATAAGCCTAATATGATTCCTTATTCATTTAAGAAGTGTTCCCATGGGTGGAGAATAGGAATAGTTTGGGGTGATGTTGGGCCCATGAAATATTGTCTAAGTGCAAAAGGGCACATAGATGTGCAAGGCCTAGTTGAAGAAAGTCACGCAGGAAGAAGGCAAATAGGAAAGGGTTTAAGGAAACCCATCGTGCCCATGCAGAAAAAGTCAAGGTTTGAGGACTTATCCATAATAGGAATTTTGGGCATGATACGAGGAAAATGTGGCTCGAATGCACATGAAGAGTGGATAAGGTGCCAGTCTAGAGATAGGTTGGCCCATGAAGGAATATGCCTTGCGGTAAAGGCTTATATAAGGAAATCATGGCAAAGAGTGGTGAACTCAGGCTTGGAGGAGCATGCGCTCTTGGAGGACAACATTCAGACACTTGGCGATGAATATGAGGCCACAAGAGAATGATTTGGTAGATAAAAGAGGCTATATATACAGGTTCCTACTGAAGTAAACATGACACATAGAGAAAGGGTGGAGCTCTGCAGAAATACTTTAAGGAATCTGCTAGTTTGGGAAAATAAGGGTAGGAAAGTATGTATCAAGGTTTGGGAATTATAAATTTTATTTTGTGGGCCTAGTTATATGAGTCCAATTATAATGCATGACTATGGTATTCCTTTCTGTGAAATTCTGTAATAGGTTACCAGTTGATATGAATATGAGCATTAATAGTTATGCTACATACATCCTTCTTCATAGTTCTCACTAATTTATGTTTATGAACTAGCATGAATGCTTGTATGATTTCCTTTCTGTATTGGTGTAAGTTATTTAATCTGTTACAAAACTTTATGTCTGGAATGAATGCAAGGATCTAGAAGTGGTTCTAAGATCTATGGTGCTTATACATCTTATTTCCTTTCAAAATCTCTTACACTCAGATCATAGATGATGTTTCCCATTAAACTCACATAAAAGAGAGACTTGGCACCCGCACATACCTCGCTTGAGCACCCAATGCCCGTTGGGTGTTAGGCCAGCGTGAATGGGATTTATTTCCTTTGTGATGGGGGTAAAATGACTACAATAGTGATATGGGAACCAAAGGGACTGTCTCCTATAAAATTATGGCTTACCAGTGCTAGTGTTTAGTAAAATGAGTATTTGATGATGTCAAAGGAGCAAAAATTTACATTTCCACAAAGGTGGGCTTCCAGGTCAGGAAGTAAAATTATAGGGTAAGTAATGGGTTTGTTTCCTATAGACATATGACTTAACAATGGTTTGACATGGTCAAAGGACAAAAAAATTATGTTGCCACAAAGGCGGGCTTATGAGTTCAAGAATTCAAGTGATAGGGGAACCAATGGGTTCATGCCCTATAGGCATATGACTCAACGACAATGAGGGATGTAATGACTATTTGAAGAGGTAAAAGGACCATAATTTTATGTTTCCATACTGGTGGGATTACGAGGATTGGACGTGGGTCCTGGCAGTGGTTAGGGAAGTAACACACTTGAGGAGGTAGTCAGTTGACATATATTTTCTTTACTGAGTAGATCAAATTTTTTGACACAATAATGTAATAATGAGATGTTCTTAGGATACTATGGATATTGAATCATGGTTGATAGCTTTTAAAGTTATGTTTTTTAATATAATGGGCCATTTGATATTAATTTTAAAATGATTTTTGTGTGTGTCTTAACCATGGTCAAGAATGAAATGTGGAAAGATGTATTTTATACTAGATTTGATACATATGTGATGGGATGAAATGGTGTGAAGGATTTTGATCTCTTGGGCTTATAACAGATGTTGATAAATGCCTAACAATGGGTAGTCACATATAGGATCTAGGATAAATATGGAAGTGAAAATTGTACCTTCCTAGGAAATAGGAAGGGTTGGTATATCTAGATTGTGTGGGAGGGTAGGTTCTCCTTTCAACAATTTCATAGAGATATTCCCTGTCTATAGATTTATTTTTGATGTAAATTGATCGATGAAGGAATTTTTATTTGAAAGAAAAGTTGATCGATGCAGGAATCTTTCCTAGGATGACTCTGGTATTTTTAAGTCTGAAGGTTGATCAATGAAGGAAGCATTTTTACACAGGTATCCATCCTTCAAGGGAGTGGTCTACAATTTTTATTTTTTTAATTTTTCTCTTTTAGATAGTCATCCTTCAAGGGACAAGTCTTTGATTTTGATGGGTAGCTGTCCTTTGAGGGATCAATCTACTTATTTTCTTAATTATAGGATTTTTATATTTGATATATTTCCTTTAAGGGATTAGTCTATTTATTTTTTAATTTATTTGAGATGAGAGAATAACCTAATAAAAAATTTCAAGGAGGGGAATAAATGTGTACACATACTACACATGCATGCCACAAGACATGTATTCAATTGGTATACAACGTGGATGAATGTAATGATTGAGAGGTTCATGCTAAAGAGGAACTTGTCCAAAGTGAAATATGCAATGAACATATTTTTGGTGCTCATATTTAAGGTTTTTGAGGATATTTTGGAAGACCACATACTTTCATATCATTAGGATAATTAGATGGCTAGTTGGTGATGAAATAAGATCTTTGATGTAACTACTGTCATGATGATCGATGTGTTAAAAGTAGAAAATACATAAGTGCAAGGAATTAAGAGGTTCCCTTTTAGGTGTACCATCAAGGGATGATAAACGGTAAACTCCTAACCCATACTTATGAGTGATGACATGTGGATCAATCTAGTTAGGGGAAAATTTACACTTTTACTCCTTTCGAGAGTACTGGAATTTTGATTGGATTGAGAAGATAGGTTTGGTGGAGATATGCACGGTAAGATTTACAAAATCTCAATAGAGAGGATACCCCCTAGCATGAGGACATGGATAGAGATAACATGCACTGAAGGGAATGATTTCTTTTAGCCTAGTATGATGAAATATTTGATGTTGATGGATTGAGTTTATAGTAAATAAAGGAGGATGTGGAACCTTTGAAAAAGGAGCTAATGCAAATTCAGATGAGATATGAGAGGACGATTGATAAGGAGGGGTAGATGATGAAGCTTTAATTTTACCTTTTCTTTGTATATGATGATTTCTTATTTATGTAGGTGGATGAACCGTATTGTTTTGAGATTAGGCACCTTCAATGGAAGGTGACAAGAAGACATATGAGAAAAACATTTCAAGATCTAATTGAGGATGACCCCCTTGTCCTATAAATGTTGGTGAGGACACTTCTAGTGACTTGGGTGTAGATATTAATGAGATTAAAAGACTTTCAAGGGAATATTTTGGAGAGAGGTCTGTAAAAGGTTTGCTAATATGAGATTGAGGATGCCCCCTTATCTTGTGAATGCCAGTGAGGATACTGACAAGGGTGGAGGTGCAGATGATATTGATGATAGTTTGGGATAGTAATATTATGGGATAAGAACATTGACGAGGAAGATTCATTGGATTATAGATTTAAGAGATTTATAACACTTAGTGCTATGACTTGGACTTCTATGGTAGGTACAGGTTTTATTTTGATTGTATCAAGAATGTTTATGGATATGTTGAGTGGGTGTTTTTATTGGTGGTAATATGATAAGATAATCTTGTATAAGCCTTTAAAGTATTGCAATGTATGTCCCTTTTAGGGGATTTGGATTAATAATTTCTTTTTTAATTTATTTATTAGAACACTTAGTAGGATGTGTCTTACTTTGTGATGGGGGTGGATTCACTGGTTTCCTATTGCATTGAGTGGTGACAACATTAATTGTTAGATCAAACATTAGAGTATTGAAGCATGGTTGATGTTAGGTATGAACTTGCATAAAATTAGAAGTGGTAGAAGCCATGGTTGGTATGTAGGACGGGTAAGTGGACTGGTCCATAAATGCATAAGAAGGGGAGAGGATATGATGCATGTTTATAAGGTAGGTTTGAATTAGTCGGGTTCACCAAATGATTTAATATAAATTGAATTAAATCTATTTTTTGAACAACTAATGTAATTAATGATATAAAATGATAATATGTAGTGAATGGACAAGCAACGAGAAAATAATAATGTGAAACCCTATGAAATGGAGGGAGAGAGAGAGATGGTGACTTATCTGATTTCACACAATCTAGAGATGATCTAGATATGATAACAATTGAAGTAGACTCTAATCAATTTCGTTAAATCTCATTAGAAGTTTTGGAACTCAAAATTGTGTAGGATAAGAACACCCATGGGAAGTAAGGAAAATCTAGGCATTAGTGATTGATCTAGGCACTAGTGTCCAGTCAAGTCTCATGTTCTATCCTTTTCTATGTAGGAGGAGCTTGGTTGTTATCTCCATTTTGTAACTCTAGTTTTGATATACTATTTCTAATTATATATGTAACCTACAACAAGATATACCTAGCTGCACATGCCCAAAAACCACATCAAATCTAATAAAAAATATGCAAAATGTGGATTCGTACTGACCTCGATGGTCACCCAAAGAGTGAATTTAGTACTGAGCACTACCTTAAATTTTAGACTCTATGTAGTTATGTGTGGATGTGTTTATTGTAATCATTCCCTAAGTTCACCTTGTTCAAGTTACACTACGATAGTGGGATAGATCTAGAATTCTCCAAGTACGTAAATGTGTTGGATAAAATAGAATAGACTTCCCCTCATATATTGTGTATGTAATGTTTCTATGTGTGAGTATAGGTGTTGTCATTAATGTAAATTCCCATTAAAGAAAAAGAGGATGATGGAGGTATGCTAGAAGGTTCTTAGTATGATGGTGACATGGACATTCATGTTATTTCATGATCGCATGAAAGGATTCAATAATATTGTCTTGGTCTAGAAAATCTAGTTAGGTGACCTAACAAGCCTAGGTGATAGAGCATGGTAATTATATTTTCATGGTGACTTGAGGAGAATAAAGACCATGATTGGAGAGTTTTTGGACAAACACATGAGTTTTAGAGTGAAGGTACAAGTGGAAGACTTGGGTACATGTTCTCATCTAGAGATAATCTAGGTGCTTAGATCCCTAATGGAGTAGGAGGACGAGCTATAGAGAGATGTGATCTCATGGATGCATGTAGGTAAGTGATACATGGTGTCTTAATGTTTTTAATACCTTTTTGAGCGATTTCATGATGAGGTATGAGGTTACTCTATTATGACTTAACTTAAACCATATAAAAACTTAAGGAATAGTCATGCAAATGAGAGGGGATATAAAGATACAAACCTATATGAGATATCCTAATTATTTGATATTGTGAAAAGGGGTGTCTTAAAGGTGTGATAAAAAAAATTAGGTTTCTATGATGATAATTATGCAAGTTACATCAGTTTAGGAAAAACATGGTGCTTGAGAAGGAAAATATAGCTCAAATTGTGAACTTCAGATGCTCACTGTTCATTTTTTACTTCACATGGGATCCATAGGTTTTTGGGTATGTATTTCCATAGATATGATACTATTTTGAAGAAATAAATAGGTCACTTGATTGTCTGGTTTTTATGAACAATCGTTAAGAAGGTAAAGTTATTTAAAACCATAGTTCAACCCTAGATCAATAACGATGGATAATTTATTCTTGGTAGGTTCCCATAATTGATTTTTTTTTCAATTCTGTTTATTAGAGGTTATATAGGAATCCTCCATCTTTCCATAAAGGTATATTATATATTGTGATAGTATGTGAACACCACTCAAACAAGAAAGTTTATGTATATTTTCAGTTTGTCGAAAAGTTGTTTATTGAAGGTACTGAATAAATTAACATTGATTGCATCTTGGGATATTTTCTGCATATCCATTATAGTTTCAAGTCATGGTTGAATTCATAGAGGGAAAAGTGTTCCCTACTTATGAAGACTAGTCTTTGGGTCAAACAGGACATTTTGAGTAGTTTCAGAGATTGACCTGGTTGAAGGCCTTCCACTTGGAGTTGGAAGGAAATGTAAGATTTTATGGAAAGTATATTCAGATTTAAAATTCTACATAATTTTTCTCTTTCTAAGGTGTTTTGATAGGTGAGCCATCTAAGTTTTTAAAAAACAATTTTGACTATTTCATGATAGCATTGCCTTGGTTGAGAAGATTGATGTAGAAGGATAATTTTTCAGATTATCTGATCCTTTATATCTATTAGAGATTTAAAATGGATTAATTTCATATCTAATTAAGGAATTTATGTCTTGAAAGTGTTAATAAGGGTGCAAACCAATTGATTTTCCAAAAATGCTTTTTGGGTCGTTCAGTTTGGTGAAGAATAAAGTAAGTGTTGTTTTATTTGTTAGATGTTTTATGAATTATAACAAGAATGGATGCATTTTATAGGTACATTTATTTAGGATGAGTGGTTACATAGCATAATTGAGGCGTTCTTATCTAATTTGGAGCCCCATAGGTAAAGATGGGTTCCTAGAAACAATTTTTCTGAGTAGGAAATAAGATTACTTGATAGAGTTATGAATAAAATGATTTTTAAAAGGTAATGTGTGAGAATGGATGATGTTTTTATATTTTATTTAAAATGTTTTATTCCTTTTTAGGATTTAATAATCATTGTGATTAGTTTATAGGTATTTTATGAGCTAGGTGATGGGATTTTGTGGCTCTTTTGGCTTGTTTGGTTTTCTTGGTGCATGGACGACTTACATGGGTACATTTTATGAGTGTGATATTTTTAAGTTGTAATCGAGAAGATCTTGGGTAAGGACTAACGCATGTTATGTTTTTGAGTTGGGAAGAATATAAAAATACATGTTTAGTTCCAATTTCTATTAGTGAAATTAGAGAGAAAAGTGTAAACTGCTTGAGAGAGTGAAAGATGTTCAAAGGTATAAAATTAGAGCTAAGAGTGTATTAAAAATACTAAATAAGATTGAAGAGTATGTACACAAGGGTTTGAAGTGAAATAAATCAATGAGAGATCAAGAAAAGAGGGTTTCAAGAGGGTTTGAAGTTTTGTGATTTGATCTAATTATCTCTACCAGTTGTGACAGAAAAAATATATCATATATATTCATATAAAGGTGGTTAAGTTGGTGCTTTATCATCTTAGGGGGTTGTATACTCCTTATGGAGTTGGTGCTTCACTAAGTTAGGGGTTAGTGCTCATTGTAGGGTTGATGATCTTTTAAACTAGGGGTTGGTGCTCATTTTGAATTCAGTGCTTCACTAAATTTTTTTTATTTGTGTAATGTAATCATAGTTTCAGTGAATTTTCTTTCCCTTGAGGGTTTCCCATTTAAATTTTTTGTTCTTGTGTACTCTCTCACTTTTACTAGTGTGTATGGTTGATTCAATGCTTAAGTAAACACACATATGGTTTATGTTTGATTGAATGATTGTATTAATGATAACGAATGATGAATGGAAATGGAATAATGTTTTAATGCACCAATTCGCCCCCCCTCAATCCCTTGTAATTTTAACATACAAAGATATGTATCCCTTTTTCCTTGTATAGTTGTACGAGATGGATACTTTGTAATGCTCTTGTGCTTATCAATGCAAGATTAGGAAATAGTAGATCATGCTAGTGTTTGGCCCTTGATTTTGGAGAAGTAACTAAGTATATATATGATACCCTTGTTTGAATTTTGTAATTAAAAATTGGAAGGCTGACCCAAAGTGTTAAAATATTCCCAAGAAGTAAAAGACTCCCGAAAGAGTGAGAAAAGGGTAGAGAAGGTCAGGAGCGCATAAGAGGGACAAGAGATCCTTGGCACTAGTGTCCTAACTAGGCACTAGTGTACAAGGACATACAAGATAAATAAGTTAAGTTTTGATAGGGCTTTAAAATGTGTAAGACCAAAAAGAAGACACGAGAGAAAGCAAACAGGCCAATAGTTGTCAACCACTAGTTTTCTTACTTAGGAATCATGCATATATTAGTATGCTTTAGGACCTAGACATGTACCCAAGTGCATAGATTTTGTGTCTAAAAGTACAAGCCCCAACTAGTATACCCCATTTTATAGGTTTTTTAAAGAGTTGATATCAAATTAGGGTTTCAACCAAGTGGAGTAGATTCCTCATGATTCGCTAAAGCATTAGAGGAAATGGGTGAGGTTTTTGATGACCAAGACTAGGAGATCATGATCGATGATTTATTTTTACATTTATAAGAATTGATTATGCATTTTAGTGTCGTTTGACCATTTTCATGACTATTTCAAAAATTGCTAAGATTTTTTTCTTATTTCTATGTTCTAATGGTTGATTGCTCCTACTATCTAGACATGTCTTTTACTACCTATCACTCATGTCTATGTATAAATTTTATGTGATCTGTTATATTATAATGAATGAAAATTAAAGGTTTTGATTCCTCTAGGTAATAATTGGGGCAATGGGATACTTTAATTTTTTTTAAACATTATATTATGGAGCATTAACAACATATTGACCATCAACATGCATGAATAGAAATATAGAACATGTATAGATTTAATAATTACAAAAAATACATTGAGATATTAGTTGTATTAATTAATAGAACTAAGCACATTCTCTATTAAATTATTACAGAAAACAACTACATGTTTGGTGTTACAATATCAATACCTCCCATAAAATTCCATACTTTTAGTGCTTTAATTTTTCTACAATATAAGTGTATAAAAATGGTGGGGAATTGAGGGGGGCAGTCTAAAAGTGTAATAATGTGTGCAAAAAAATACTAATATATCATAAACCATTGGAAACAGTGACAATTGTTCATTAATAACCAAAAAAATAAAAAATAAAAAATAAAATTGATGTCCTACATATCAATGCCCTTAGATGTTATCACCCTAGGAAGCTACCTACTTTCCCCACAATAAGAATCATACTTTTCTAATATTGATTACATTTAATAGTTTTAAAACATTGTATTAGATAAATTGACCATTATTTTATGAGATTAAATCTATTTTATTTTAATTTAAATTAAACTTAATTACAAATGTAAGCCCACTTTCCATATATCGGATATTATAGCTTTATAAATCAAATTGAAAACTAATTAAAGGATTGGAATTCCATATTACTTTCTTTCTTTGGGATTTACTACGAAATAATTCCTTCATTTATTTTTATGCAAATATAATAATCATACATTTCTTCTTATCTTTTAGTTGATTAGGTAAAAAAGTAGTAGTTTGAAAGGAACTGAAAAACCTTATATAACCATAAAAGATGAGGTCATGAAAACCCGCTAACAAAAAACTACAAACATTATCAAAATAGATTTTTCCAACAACCCATAACCATTTTTTACCAAAAAAACGTTATTTAGAAGAAGGGTAATAAATAGTTAGCAAAAAGGTAGAAACTAGAGACTGTGTACTAAAAAACCTAAAAATAAAAGAGCCTAGTGGAATCATTGGCTATCCGTTTCCACACTCTTGGCCAAATATTTTTCTTCCATTTAAACCATCTTCTTCCTCTAATTTCATTTGGTATGTGTTTTAGGACCAACCTCTTTATGGTGAGACATCATTTTATTTATTTTTATTCTTTTTTGTATTTTTAGCTTCTTTATCATTACTACTAACATCATCTTCTCTCTGGGTGTAATTCATCCATTTTTTCTCAACCTTCATATTGTCCATGATTTCTAATCTTTTCTCCAAGTCCATGATTTCCAATCTTTTCTCCAAGATTAAATTTATCTCTTTCATCCTCTGCATCTCCCTTTGCATCTACTTTATCTCTTTATTTTTTTAACCTCTACCACTAAGCCTTTTCTAATTTTGAGTTGGATATCCCCATCTTTATGTATAACACAAATCCTCCTTTGGAGGTCACGTTAAACATAAAAAGTACACTAGAACATAGTTTGTACATTTAATTTCTCATTTCCTCTTGAATAACCACCCACCATATCAAATGTTCCTCAATGGATACCAATTTTTCACTTACATTCCTCCCCTCATCTTTCTTTAATTCCTTGTTCTACATACTTCTTATCCTAACCTTTTTCTCATTCAATTTTAAATGGTCTTGTAAATACTCCTTCCCCTTAGTTATATGTTGTGAGGGATACCCCTCATCCAAAAATTTCTTTCCTTTCCCTAATTCCTACCCATATTACTAGGAATGGTAATTTTTACCAATTTGTAAAGTATAAAAATTAGAGCATGGTGGATAGGAACTTCAAAGTTTTCAAGTTTATAGTCTTTAATCAAATCCAGGTGAGAAATATACAAGAAACCATTTATTCCCATCATTTTTTCATGAAGAAAATGATTAAGAAAAGAGAAGTTATGAGTATTAATTTAATGAAACTTACCTTCCATAGTGACATATTTCATAATGTGTAGACAAACCTCCACCCAAGGGAAATGGAGGGATGTTTTCAATACCCCATCCTCTATTTTATGATTTCATATAGTTATCTTGTAAAAGGTTTAGATTTACTCCTATCTTTGTAAATATTCATTCCTTCAGTAACCATTCTTGTTGTTCCCCCATAACTTCTTGTTTTACTTCAATAATGGCCCCTATGATAGTCATAATTCCCATCTTCTGTGCATTGAAAAATTCCAATGCCATATAGGGTTCATTTCCATTGATACACTCATTATAAATGGTTAAGCCATATATTTTGAGGATAAACCATATGATTTTATTGTTTTCTAGGTTGTGGCATGATGTGGGCTTGATGAAGTATTTCACCCCATAGTAATTTTATAATTTCATTTGAACCAAATGGAACCTAAAAGAACCATGTTGTTCTATTCTATAAAAAAATTTCCGCAACTTGTATACGTCTCCACTCTAAAAATGGATCCACCAAATTTTTCCTTCCCACTCTTTCCAATGATTGTTCGTATGGGTGAAACTTTATTATCTCCCTCTAATTGTCATGTGATGATGAGTGTTACTACTCAACCTCAAAGTGAACTTGTAACTAAATATAAAATAATTCACTTTATCATACACGTCACATATAATCCTAATGGATTTTGTCTAGTGTTTTCTCACATCATCAGGAATGTTCTTAAATGAGTTCCACTTAATTTTATACGCCCATTCCACACCTTTTTTATCTAGTAAGTTTGTACAACTACTACCCCATCTAAAGATGTGGTTAACCTTAACCTCTCTAAAAAAATTGATCGAATTAGTAAATTCATCCATCATGTTACTGAAATTCCAACTAGATATTTAGGATCCTTTCATATAATTCACCATGTTCAAAAAATATCATTCAATGATACTTTTATTTCATTTTATAGATAGGGTAAAATGAGTATGGTTTTTAGGGGACAAAAAAAACCCAAGTACAAAGGGAGAAATGATATAGAATTGACAGAAAAATGGAGAGTCCTCTACCATCGGCCAACCATGAAGATAAACCATTTGAGGCATTCTTGTGTGATCTGGAGCTCCATACGTTAAGAATGGTTCCTAGAAACAATTTTTTTGAGTATGAAATGAGATTACTTGATAGAGTTATGAATAAAATGATTTTTAAAAGGTAATGTGTGAGAATGGATGATGTTGTTATATTTTATTTCAAATTGTTGAGTCCTTTTGAGGCTTGAATAATCATTGCGATTAGTTTAGAGGTATTTTATGAGCTAGGTGAAGGGGTTTTGTGGCTCTTTTGGCTTGTTTTGTTTTCTTTGTGAATGGATTACTTACATGGGTCCATTTTATGAGTGTGATATTTCTAAGTTGTAGTGTTCAAGATCTTGGGTAAGGACTAAGTCATGTTATGTTTTTGAGTTGGGAAGAATATTAAAATACATGTTTGGTATCAAATTTTATTAGTGAAATTAGAGGGAAAAGTGTGAGCTTCTTGAGAGAGTGAAAGAGGTTCAAATGTATAAAATAAGAGCTAAGAGTGTATTCAATAGACTAAATAAGGTTGAAGAGTATGTACAAAAGGGTTTGAAGTCAAATCAATCAATGAAAGATCAGGAAAAGAGGGTTTGATGTTTTGTGAGTTGAATTAATTATCTCCATCATTTGTGACACAAAAAATATATCATATATATTCATATAAATGTGGTGAAGTTGGTGTTTTATCATCTTAGGGGGTTCTATCCTCCTTATGGAGTTGGTGCTTCACTAAACTAGGGGTGGTGTTTCACTAAATTTCTTTGCTTTGTGTAATATATTCAGAGTTTCAGTGAATTTTGTTTCCCTTGAGGGTTTCCCGTTTAAATGTGTTGTTCTTGTGTACTCTCTCACTCTTACTAGTGTGTATGGTTGATTCAATGATTAAGTAAACACACATATGGTTTATGTTTGATTGAATTATTGTATTAATGATAAGGAATGATGAATGGAAATGAACTAATGTTTTAATGCACCGATTCACCCCCCCTCAATCCCTTGTAATATTAACATGCAAAGAGATGTAGCCCTTTCCCTTGTACGGGTGTACTAGATGGATGCTTTGTAATGTTGTTGTGCTTATGGATGCAATATTAGGTGATAGTAGATAATGCTAGTAACTAAGTATTATAGATAGTAGATAGTGTTGGGCCCATGGATAATGCTCTTGTGCTTATGGATGCTTATGGACCCATGATAGTAGATAGTGTTTGGCCCTTGATTTTGGAGAAGTAACTAAGTATATACATTATTCCCTTGTTTTAATTTTGTAATTAACAACTGGAAGGCTGACCTAAAGTGTTAAAATATTCCCAAGAAGTAAAACACTCCCAAAAGAGAGAGAAAATGGTAGAGAAGGTTAGGATCACATAGGATGGACAAGAGATCCTTGGCACTAGTGTCCTAACTAGGTGATAATGTCCAAGGTCATACAAGATAAATAAGTTAAGTGTTGACAAGGTTGTAAGATGTGTAAGACCAAAAAGAAACCACGAGATAAAGCAAAGAGGCCAAAAATAGTTTTCAGCCACTAGTTTTCTTACTTAGGAATCATGTATATAGTAGTATGCTTTAGGAGTTAGACATGTACCCAAGTGCATATATTTTGTGTCTACAACTACAAGCCACAACTAGTATACCCAATTTTATAGGTTTTTTAAAGAGTTGATGTCGAATTAGGGTTTTAACCAAGAGGAGTAGATTCCTCATGATTTGCTAAAGAATTAAAGGAAATGAATGAGGTTTTTAATGGCCAAGAATAGGAGATCATTATCAATGATTTATTTTTACATTTATAAGAATTGGTTATGCATTTTAGTGTCATTTGACCATTTTCAAGACCATTTCAATAATCACTAAGATTATTAAGGGTTTTAATTCCTCCAAGTAATAATTGGGGAAATAGGACACTTTAATTTTTTTAAACATTATATTATGGAACATTAACAACATATTGACTACCAACATGCATGAATAGAGATATATAACATGTATAGATTTAAGAATTATAAAAAATACATTGAGATTATAGTTGTATTAATTACTAAAACTAAGCACATTCTCTATTAAATTATTATAGAAAAAAACTACACGTTTTGTGTTGCAATATCAATTCCTCTCATAAGATTCCATACTTTTAATTCTTTAATTTTGTCTACAATATAAGTGTATAGAAATGGTGGGGAATTGAGCAGGGAGGCCTAAAAGTGTAATAATCTATAAAATAAATACTAATATATCATACACCATTGGAAACAATGACAATTTTTCATTAATAACCAAAAAAATAAAAAATAAAATTGATGTCCTACATATCAGTGCCCTTAGATGTTATCACCCTAGGAAGCTACCTACTTTTCCCATAATAAGAATCATACTTTTCTAATATTGATTACATTTAATGGTTCTACAATATTTTTTAATAGATAAAAGTTTTGGAAATGATCCAAGGTCCATATACAAAAAGATATTACAATGTCAGACGAACACCATCAAAAAACATCTATAGAAAAAAACAAGGCCAAGGAAAAAACCCAGCTCGAGTCAAGGAGACATTGACTCTACAACAGAGCTGCAAAATAGAACAAAAAGTAACCATCCTAGGTATAACAAAGACCACCATACATAAAACACACAGAAGAATGGTCAGGAAAAGTGTCCCAAAAAGCTCCTCATACTCTTTTAGCCCGAGTCATTGAACTTGGACCTGCAGAGACCTCTTGACCAGACCCCACATCTTCATCCTCCGAGCTACTGACAACATACATTATTTTCTTCCCTTTTCCCACCACAACCATCTCTTGAAGAACATCCACCTTATTACTTAGCATCATTATCACATGCCCATGATGTTGTGTCCCTTGAATTAATCTTTTATTTTTAACCTTCAGCCGCTTCACCACATCCTCCAGACTATAAATTTATTGGAAAGAAATCTCACAAACACATTGGCTTCATTCAACCCATCATTATTACTCGTATTCTTACTCTGACCCATAAGAAAATGTAGATCCTACACCATACTCAAATCCTTCCTAGCCCTATCCTTCAAAGCCATAAGTTTACACCTATCAGCGAGACTAACATGATCTTCCCAATCATCCCCAAAATTGATAGTAACATCTTTAGAAGGAACATGGGTACCAAATTTAAAGAGTAAATGGATTAACCCTTGATGCAACAACACATCCATAGTTTTATCCTTAAAATATTTCATTGACAAACTCAACGAAGTGAATAAGTAAAAGGGAATACTGACCTTCTTATTCCTTCAAAAATGGTTTAACATGATGAAGTGTTGGGTGTGGAGTTTCCTATATTTTCCATCGAGAGTAATATACTTCATAATGTTAAAACAAACCTCTGTCCACCACTAAGACAGATAATTACGAGCAATCTCTTTCTCCATGTGAACAATCTTTTCATCAACACTCAAGAAGTTAAACACCTCTTCCTGAAACCTATTCCTATCTTTAAAAACCTTGCATTACAGTCCATACTAGTAACTTTTCCTATAAAATCTTCCAAGACCAAAAAACTTACACCATGCATAACAACCACCCCATTCTTCCATGCATGTGTAAAATCCTTGGATATATTTTCATTGAAGCCTTGAAGTTTCTAAAAGAAATGTGCCACACCTCCATTTCTAAAGATATCCCAAATCGATAAATCTTTCTCCAAAGCAGTGCATGAAGAAGGTTCCACCCTAACGCGATTTTCACCCATAATGGTAAAAACATAATCAAGCCCAATAATAACCAGACAGAGTAAAAAACCGACTATAAAATTCCCTACTTGGGAAATAAAGATTTGGGAAACCACACAATTGGAAATGATGAAAAGGATTACACAAATCCACCCCTCACACTTAACATTAAAAGCCCTCATCTTTCTGTACAAAGGACAATCTTGGTATTTGACTAAAAATACATATCATCAAGCCATACATGCTCATGATGGATCCAAACTCCCACACTTGCTAATGAATTAGCACCAGCATTAGCTTCATGATAAACATGTGTGACACAAATCTCCTCAAATTTTGATACTAAAGTCCTAACTTCTTCCATGATGGGGTTTATATTAATAGGATGCTTTAATTTCCTTTTTATAGCTTTAATAATATACAAAGATTCCCCTTCCACATAGAGCTTTTTAACCTGATGTTTATTAGCCCAGCTTAGACCATAAAGAGTAGCAAATGCCTCAGCATAATTGTTAGAGGTAATGGTTTTAAAATATTATATTAGATAAATTGACCATTATTTTTTTTATATTAAATCTATTTTATTTTTATTTGAATTAAAATTAATTAAAAATGCAATCCCACTTTCCATATATAGGATACTATAGCTTTATAAATCATATTGAAAATTATAATCAAGTGGAAAGCTAATGAAAGGATTGGAGTTCCATATTATTTATTTTCTCAAGGATTTACTACGAAATAATTCCTTCATTTTTTTTTATGAAAATATAATAATCATACATTTCTTCTTATGTTTTATGTGTTGATATCCTATCAAGGAGTTGGTTTCCAAAGTCATATAATATAAAGTAGTGAAGTACTAACTGCTTTATGTATAGAAGGAAAATAAAAAAAATAAGAAACACAGATAAAATGCCAAAGATAGCTGTCAATTTCTATTTTTCTCACTTAGGAATCATATGAATAGTAGTATGTGATTAGAACCTAGAAATGTACCCAAGTGCATGATTTTTTGTCTACAGTCAAACAAAATATGAAGTGCCTACAAACATGGGACACCCACTGTGTCATAAGACAATCAAGACCCTTAGGCCGGAAAATAAGGGATGTGAAACCACACATAAGGAATAATTTTGTAAACATGGGATATTCATGGTATCACCAAACAATAAAGGCCCTTAGGGCATAATCATAGTAAAAAAAAAGCATAAACACAAATATAACATGTATGTATGGAAAGTAAGTGCATCCAAATGTGAAAAGAGATAACATATGATATAAAAGATCCAATGAAGCACTAAATGTAAGCACTACACAAGACACATGTAATAGTTATGTTAGTCCAAAAGATAACAACTACACTATATATATATATATATATATATATATATTATTGGAAGCATAATAAACTAAGAGGGGGGTGAATGATTTCTTTAAAACCTTAAAATAATTTAATATTAACATGTATGCACCATTAACATTTATCCATCTATTAATTTGGAATTAACTTCATGAAACAATTAAACACATAATAAAAACCAAGAGAGAGTACACATGAACACAAGATATAAGTGGGAAACCCTAAAAGGGAAGAAAACATACTTAAATTTTTGTTATATTATTCACAAAAAATCACTCAAGTGAATGCTACACATCACAAGAGACTTTTTTAGTGAGGCACCAACCCTCAAACTCTTGTTGATATTACTCACAAAAAATGACTCATATGAATATAACTCATCATAAGAGATTTTTTAGAAGTATGATAAGTGAAAATAGGCTGATCCTATAACTAGTTGTGATCCCATAATTCAGCTCCAAATTCCTTCAAACCCTCATTCAAACACACCTCCTTCAACTTTCTCTTTCTTGGTCTTTCATGGACTATATTGTCTTTGAGACCTTACACACATGCTCTATAACATTATTAATATATTTTTTAACATCCTCAGCTCTAATTTCATGCCTTATAATCTCCTTCACACTCTCAATAAGGTCACATTTTCCCTTCTAGATTAACTAGTTCAAAAATGAACTCAAAAATTCACTTTTATATGCATTTTAGCTAACAAACATGAAATAGGTCAGTCATCATCAATAATATATACTAAAAAAAATCAAAAAAATAACATTAATTTCATATAAACTCATGAAATGGACCTATATGGGTCGTTTATGCTCAAACATACCAAACAAGCCCAAAACTGGCTTAAAACCCCATCACTTGGCTCACCAATGAGTAGAAACATCATCACCATGATTATTCAAGATCCCAAATTCATAAAACATGTTAGATATTTCATAAAAAAACCATCCATGTTTGTAAATGAGAATATACTAATAAAATTCCTCACAACTCTATCAAGAAGGCTCATATCTTTCACCAAACAGATGTTTCCAGGAACAAGTCTTCACCTTTAGACCTCTAGATAAAAAAAAGATCACCTAAAATGTGGCATTTAACCTCTCATTGGAAATATATTGATATTTATAACACATCCATGCTTTCTAGAGCTCATGAAACATTCATACATATAAACCAAACTCACTTTCATCTTCACCCAAATGAGCTGCCTAGAAAGAGGTTGTAGAAACTCAACTAGTTTTCCCCATTTTTTCCACTTTAAAGACCTATAAATTCCTTAAATAGGAAAAAAAAAAGCATCCATCTTTACTCTCCATCTTATATCAAGCGTAAAATAATCCATATCATGTGTCTTCTACCTCCATTTCCTAGGCAGAGAAATCATGTCCTGAAAAACAAACAACCTTCTTCTTCACAAAATGAGCTAGATGACCTATCAAATATCATCATCATGAATAAGATAACACACAATTTGAAATATATATAAATCATATTTCCATAATTCTTTAAATTTACTTCCAAATCCAAGTGGAAGGACTTCAACCATGTCCATCTCTAAAACTATTCTTTTAGGCTTCTAGGACTCAAGAACTGGTCTTGAGTTGAAATTGCTCCATCACCTCCAAAATACCTTCTAAGATTATGAAAATCATGTAACACCATTATAAATTTTGTATAATGACTGAGAAAAATTCAATAATAATGAATAACTTAGAGCAATCACGCTACCTCATGAATAAACTCAAGACCCTTCTTAACTAGACATCCTTTAGATTTTACCCTTAGAGAACATATCATAACTTCATCCTAATTTATAAAAAATAAATTTTTATACATAATTAGAAATATATATGAACCATGATCACTAAAAAAATTGAACCAAGTCTTAACTCCACATGTAGCTTTTGCAATTCCAATTTTACCACAGACTCCGCCAAACTACCCCAAAAACTAGTCCTCATAAATAGGGCACACTTTTCCATTTAAGGCCTCAGCCATGATCTGAAACTATCATATAAATATATTATAACTCCAAGGATAAAAAGGATATTAATTTATTCATCACCTTACTTGTACAATGTTTTCCCAAACTAAACTTCTTCAGAAACAAGAATTTTCAGGTGGAGCCTAGATACAGTCACAAGAACTATCTTACCTTTCTAGAAATGTGAAGGATCCCTATACAACCTCAAATCACTAATTTTTCAAAAATTATCTAAATAGACTCAGTATGATCACTTTCTTCCATATCACTTTGAGTTTGGGTTTAGCTAGGGTTTCAAAGAAACTTATCTTCTTAAGGATCGTTCATATGAACATGTAGATAAAACCACCTCATTATATTTGTAAAATATTAATATTTCTATGGAAAAAAATCCTTGAAAGAATATGGGTTCCATGAAAAACATACAATCCACAATGAGCATCAGAAGATCCTTTTTTTCCTCAAAATCACACTCTAGAACACTTGACTTTACCAAAAATTAAATATATTGCAATTCCTTCTTTGGAATTACCACAAACTTGTCATGAAGCATCATAAAAACATCCTCACACTTTCCATACTCACCTATTTCCAAAATAGGTATGAAAATATCTAGCCAATCTCACTTATGCATGTTATCTTGCTTGTTCTCCACCCTCTCGCTTCCCAAGGACCTCATACATGTACTATACCTCTGAGAATTGACATGAAAATCATCATAAATTACTTTTATACAATCATCATGCTTCTACCATGCTTGGATAAGAATGATAAACTCCAAAAATCATACCTCCATCTCATTCTACATGTTTTAGGATTAGGAATAGGCCTACAATGGCCAGAATCAACCATAACATCACATGAACTGACCTTTTTGACCTCATGCATACTCTTAGACACTCTTGAAACAACATAACAACATTATTTTACCTCATGAAAACCTTCAACCATCTTGGGATAACTCATATAGAGACCATGCTCCAGGACCTCATAAGACTTCACCAAACTTAGTCACTACCAATCAACCTTCGTGTTAGACATTGAAAGAGGCCTCATGGAGACTCACATAACACCATGAAAACCTTTTCCATCAATGGAATTGACATTAAGTACAACACTAACACAGAAATTCTAACAATATCCCCCTTTGTCACTTATGGCGACCTACTAGACCACTTTTCCATGTTTATGATTCTTCTCTCTCCCTTTGACATATATATCAAAGGAAAAAATGTCAAGGCATGGAAAATAACAACGCAACATGAAACAATGAAAAAAATGCACACACTTGACTTACTTCCTCAATTAGACCCCCCTTGGATTGTACTCTCTCTTATTGACCTAAAAAATAGTAAAATTGATCCATGGACCTTATATAATCATGTAATAAGCTCCCCATGATAATGTACTCTTCATATTTTGTCTTCATATTTTGTGTACATCCTTTTTATACATCTTTCTCTTGGTCTACTTCAATCTTGAAAACCCAATTTTTTCTTTCAATGTTAGCATATCCACTTTTAGGACTAGGAGCTCTAAACCACGTCTTTAGTGCAAAAATGACCACCTCCTCCATGCTCTAAAAGCCTTACTACACTATGAGATACCTCCTTAAGGATCGCCCTAGACTTATACCATTATACTTAACTAAAAAATACAAAAATCTTAAAAATTACCTTGCTTCCATGCCATGTAGATGGTTCAACTTTATTGCCTCTATCCGAAAAAAATTCTCAGTCATCTCTACATTCTTTTCATACTTATTTTATCATATGACTTTATTTTCAAGGCATTATACCCGCAACCAAACATGAGTTTTTTCATACAAGCGTTCTAGTTGCCTTCCTTACCTAAATCATAGAAAATACATGCTCCCCATGTTCAAAGATACCCCTACAAGAATGTAGCACATAAATTTTCTTTCTCACAATCCTCAAAACCCTGATTTAATGAAACCTTCACTCAAAAATAAAGAAAAGATTCATACAACTGTACAACATTGATATTTTTCATTTTCTTAACATGATAAACCTTTAAGCTCCTTCTTGACATGAGCCATCACCTTAAAGACATCATGGTCATCATAATTCCTTCATACGTAATAAATTACTTTAAAACGCTATAGCATTTTAATAAGATGAGGTATACATTCCTACCTTTTTCCTCACTTAGATCATCTTGTCTTATTTCAATGAACTAGAAGAAAGACCTGTGACACGATATTTTAGTATATATTGATCACCTACATTACCTTTTTCACTTGATAAATAATCTAATCAACCTCCCCCTATCTTCTTATACTATGTAAATCTTGTGGTCCTTTTGGTTTCCTCTTTGACAGTTACTAAACTTTTGTAAACACAGACCTTGATGGATCCAATACATCACCTTTCATGGTCTTATAGGATTTTAATGTGTTGGCCATTTTGTGTCTTTGTTATCATTTATGTTAATTCCATTGACAGAAATGGGTGTAATGATGTCATATGAGTCTTCATGAGGTTTAAATCATTGTCAAACATGAAGGTTGATTGGTAGTGTCAAGTTTGATGAAGTCTTATGAAGTCCTGGAGCTTGGTTTGCTAGGCAGAGTTATGGTTTGAGTTATACCAAAGTGATTGAATGTTTTCATGAGGTCAAACATATTCCATATGATGTTTCATGGGTTTCTTTGAGTCTACACAAGGTTGACATGATCAATTCATGGTTGAGTCATATCATTCCAGGCTTGTTCATATCCCTGGTGCATGTAGAATGGTAAGAAGGTATGAGATTTGGAAAAAATTAGTCATGGTGGATCATGTTATAAGCATGGTAATAGTTTACCTAAAGTCTATGGTGAGTTTTAGGTCAATTCTCATAGGTTTGGTGGTGTTTCAAAGTCCTTGGGAAGAAGTTTGTGAGAAACAAACATGTAAGCACATGTAAGTTTTAATGGATGGAGAGTTTCATGAATATTTTAGCTATATGGTTAATATGGAAAATTATAGGATGTTTTCATGATTCTTCATGACAAGTTTTAGGTCATTCTAAAATCGGAATTTCAAGATATGAAAGTTTTGGAAAAATCTGGAAAGTTATAGTGTGTTTTAAGGAAAAAGTGGACCTTATAATGCTTGTTGTGAATTGTATGCTGTATATGGGGACTTGACATATTTGTAATAGATTATTATGTCAGTTATTAATCTTTCACAAAAATAATTAGGTGGTTTGATTGTCACTTTTTTATGAACAATCATTAATAAGGTAAGTAACTTTGAAACCCTAGTTAAACCTTAACTAAGAGCAACTTAGAGAAAAAGAGGTATAATGATCCTATATGAATTGTTTTTTTTTTAAATGATGATTTTATGTTGTAGAGGACTCTTCCATATTTATAGAAAGGTATATTAGATTATGTGACCATATGTGGGTCCCACCTAAAAATTTATGTTTGTACAAAATTTTAGCTTGTGGCAAAGTTCCCCAAAAAGGTAAAGAATAAATTGACATTGTTTTCAGCCCCTCATTTTTTATATATGTGCATGATATTTTTTGGTCATGGTTGAAGTGAAAAAGGGAAAAGTTTACACCATTTATGAAGACTGTTTTTTGGGGAAGTTTTGAGAATCTTTCAGTAAAATTGGTATTGCAGGAGCTATATGATGAGTTAGGAATCCATTAAAGCATTTTTGTGATCATGGTTCAAATTGATTTCCATTTATATATAAAAATTGATGATTGGATAAGGTATGTAAAAGTTATGAGTTGTTCTTCAAGGGTCAAGTTTGAAGGATGTTTTTTCTAGCATGGTGATAAGTGGATACAAGAGGTAAAGTGATGTTTGTGAGTTGTTATTTCTTGGTGAAAGTTTTTGAGTGTTTGTAAATAATGTACAAGGGTGTTCGATGATTTTTTAAGCTTGGATGTGATTTTTGGTCTGATGGAGGAAGTTAAGCTCAAGGTCATTTCTTGAATTCTAGAAGGCTTAAGAAGTAGTTTGTAGAGATGTCATTGGGTAAGGACTTATAACATGTTATGGAAAGGTCATTTAGAGAGATTTCAACTGGTATCGGTTTTTTTCTTGGTGAGTTTATTTGATGGCTCTTTTACGTCAATTTGTGAAGAAGAAGGTATGTGGGATTTAAGGACATGTTTTCTCAGGCTGAGAGAATAAAGTGATTAAAGCATGATATGGATGATTTGATGTTTGTTATTACCTGTAGAGTGAAGAGGGATGAATTTTTTTTTCTATTTAAGGATGTTAGGTGTCTTGAAAGTGGCAGAGATGGTGAAAACTAATTGGGTTTACAAAATAGCTTTCTGGGTAACATGATTTGGAGAAGAGGAAACTAGATATGTTTTGAACACAAGGATGTTCTATAATACATAAAATACATGGATTTTTTCTATAGGTCCTAAGGATTCCAATGAGTGGTCACATTCCATAGTTGAGTTGTTCTTGGGTGATGTTGAGGCCCAAAGGTGAACACATGGTGTTGGAAATAATTGTTTAATGAAGGATATGAGCATGTGGGCCCATGTTATGAAATATTTGATTGGTAAAATTAAAATTGTTATCATGGATTATGTTTAAATTTCATATTACACATTTTTGGTGAGTTTTAGAGCTTGATTAATCATGGTTTTGGTGTTAGTTGATTTTACTCATCCTAGTGATGGGATTTTGAGCCTTTTTGGTGCAAGATGGATGGTTTTTGGTATGTCCAACTTATAGGCGTCATATGTGCTTGTTTTAATCAATTTTTTTGTATTTTTTAAATATTTATTAGTCATAAAAAAAATTTAATCACAGAGCTATCTTATTTTTAAAGGAAGTAAAGCATATAAAAACAATGTTATAGGTTCAATTTTGAACAAGTGATCCTGAAGGGAAAAGTGCAACCCTAGTGTTAGTGAGTTGCAGGTATGATTGCATGATTTTAAGTCTGAGGAATTGTGTTACATGTTTTATATTAATAGATAGGATGTGATAAAGTGTTTCAAGCCAATAAATGGTGTGAAAGAGGAAGAAAGAGTGAGCTAGGTGAATGAGGGTTTGAAGGTGAATGTGTGAGATGAATTAGAGATCTCCACCAGTTATAGCAGAAAAAAATTAGATATAATTTTCATCAGGTATCAGAGTTGGATTTTAGTGATCTTAGGGTGTTATAGCCTCCTTTTGGAGTTAGTTTTTCACTAAACTAGGGGTTGGTGCTCATTGTGGGGTTGGTGCCTCACTAAATTACCAGAATGGCTAAGTAAATTTTATGTTTTGGTGTGGTTTCTTTCACATGATGGTTTCCCACTTAAATCTTGTGTCTATGAGCTCTCTTTTATGTGTTATGGTCGGTTGAATGTATTGTGCACACTTAATAAGTTATGGTTGAATGTATGGTGCACACTTAATAAGTTATGGTTGAATGTATGTGAATGGATGGATGTTAATGTATGATGAAATGAATGGTAAATGAATTAAATGAATTATAGGAATGCTTTTAATCCCCTCCTCAGTCCACTATTCTTCCAATAGTTAGTATCATAACGAGTCCTTGTGAATCAAGTTTAGTCACTTGAAGGAGATTCTCTTTAAGCACAAAGCCATGGGTAAATCATCAAATGTTGAAAATCACATAGGAAGAAGAATGAAATTTCTCATTCATTAATTTATATCTTGGAAAATCAGATCAAATGCATGGAGAATGATCATAGTCAATCCATTCAACTGTTGGAGTCACAAATGGAGAAGTTTTCTAAATCCCTAAAGGTTAAGGAAGAATATTGCAGTAGGTATGAGGATAAGTTTATATACTTGAAAAAATATTTGGAGTAGGAACATAGTAATTTGAATACCTATAAAAAATTATAGAAAATTTCATAATCCCTAAATGACATGTTGGAGAACTAAAGAGCTAGAAATGAAAAATCTAGTTTTGGATACAAATAAGAACATTCAAAGAAGAAGGAAGTGAAAAAAATTAAACCTAGTGATGCTACCAAAGTTAAAGGATGTTAAAGATATCAATAATTCTATCAAGTAACCTAATGCAATGAAATCTACATGTAATTTAAATTGTGTGTGCTAATCTTGCAATACTTTTAGTCATAAAGCTGGAGACTGTAGGAGGTCTGTTAAGAATACATTTCCATAGAGAAATGGTTGGCATAAAAAATTCTATCACTCAAGATATTTTACATGTTATAGTTGTCACAACAAGGGTCATATTACAAAAAATTTTCATCATGAGTCTCTTAATTACATTTGGAAGAATGATAAGAAGCTTGTTATAGTTATAATCAGATTGGACATATAGATAAATATTTTCATCAAAAGGGTTCTAAACCAAGGAATGATGCTTCAAGAGGTAAGGGTTTTCTTATTTTCTTTAAGTGTAAAAAATTAGGTCACATTTCAAGATATTGTAGAGTCAAAATGAATACCTATAAAAGGAAGGATAATGTCAAGTCTATAAAAGCTAAGAAAGTGAAAGAAGATCTCAAAAATATAAAAGATGATCCTATTACTCATGAAGGTCTGTTTTCTCTTTTTGAACCTCAAGAATTTTTTTTGTCTTCTCATGAAGTCCCCAAGAAGAGTAAAAGAGAAGAGAATGTGGAGAAGCTAAGAATGTTGATAGAATACCTTAGTGTCAGGTCTTATGATAGCATGGATGTTTTAGCTATCTAGGTATACTGTAGATGTCTTCATTGTCTCCATTAGGCTTCATAGGGTCATCATATATTTGAGTTGAACCATGTAAAGATATTTCTTTATCTTATCTATCATTTTATTTCCTTGAAATGCATCTAGTATCTGTCAATATGTTTAAGAGTATGTCAGGGTGAAGAAAGAGTCCTGGAACATATCACATGAAGTATTGGTTCTGTTATGATGTATTCTTGAGCCTCAATATTACAAATAATTTGTGTGTAAAAGTTATGGTCTAAATACTCATGGTTTTTTCTCAACACATTAGAGAATACATTTGGAGGAATCCCTCAAGTATATTATATGTGTTGATCTGTGTATGAGTTTTTTTTTGTCATGGTCAAGCTCTTTACATCTATTTCAGTCAAGGTGTGCTATGGTGTCATATGTCAAGAAATATTGTTAATTCTTTAAAGTCTCTATCATGAGGGCTATATGTAAAATTGGTTAATTTTTCTCCAAGAGTTGGTATTGTTGTTATTATAGATACTCTATACTTATCAAGATAACAAATTTAATGTCTCTAATGATTGTGTATCAGGATATGGTGTCTTAGTATTCTTATTCAATGGTATTTGGTTTGTTTGAAATTGTATGTCATGTTATGAACCCATATGTGATTTAAGGTTTTTCTTGTGTAAAGATTGGAAACTAAGTATAAAGGCCATCTAGGTTTGTAATGTCTTTCTGTGAAGTTTCCATCAGATTGGGTAGTCAATTTAGGGGTTAGTTCATATGTGTATTATATTTTAAGGTTTATGTAGTGATTGTTTAAGGGGGGGTTTGGTTATAAATTATATGTCCATGGTGTCGAGGAAATAATTTTTATCTTGTAAGAGTTTTTTAGCTCATGAAAATTTGTGTAAGGTATTTGTAGTCTCTGAGCCAAAGGTTGTGAAAATAATATCTTGTGTGTGATTCTCTTGTAAAAAAATTGGAGTATTCAGTCATGAAAATTCATGTTAGATGAAATTTATGTCATGTAAATGAGTCCTATGATATTTTATGAGGTTTTTGACGTCCAATATTTGTCTCTCAAGGTCTATGTTATTGCGTACCCTAGTAGAAATCTATGTGAAGTCACTAAGAATTAAAACAATGTCTCTATGGAAATTCAAAGGATGTGTGTGTGAATCATGATGCTAAGTAAATATATGATGTGTTTCATATATTGAATTTGATTCTAAAAGCTAGGTAGGATGGTACCTGATCAAAGCTTGAAATATAATGAAAAGGAGTCTCAGTAGTATGAACATGGTCTAAGGATGTCAATACCATAAAATTTAAGGGTGGTCTTTTTGTATTGCTAACCTATAGGGGTTTAAATATGTGCTTTTAGTCCTTATGCCTTATAAATGAATTCATGATGAAGAGTTTGTTTCTCATGGATGATACAAAGTCTTTAAGGTTCTTAAAAGGGTTTATTTTCTAGGTTCAATATTGATAGAAGAAAAATCATGTAAATTCAGTTATCAAGCCTTACCATGACTTGTTCAGTTAAGTGTGTATACTTCAATGGTTTTAAAATTAATAGGTATGATAAGGATGTATAATATCTTGAATATTTAAGCTCTAGATGTGTGAGGTTTGTTCCATTCTCAAAATGTTCATCTATGATCTAAAAATGCTTCAATTACTAGATCAAGGCATATACTGGTAACCTACATATTTGCAAAAAAGTGTGCAAGGTAGATACCTAATCAAAGTGTATGGTGGTGTTTTCAAGATGTTTTCATCATAACTTGAATGTGTCTAATATTCATGAAGTGATCTATGACAACATAGAGAGGTGATATGATCTCAAATCGGAATGAATTAGTCAAATAAGTGTATTATCATGTTCTATATGTTTAAAACATGGGTAAGATTAAAAATTCATGTTTAGAATACTATGAAAATGACTCAAGACAAATAAAAGGACAAATTATTGATTGTTGTGATCAAGGAAACTAATTCTATGAAAAGGGCATCAGTATTCAAGTGCTAGTAATAATAAATTAGAGAGTGATAGAGGTATGTATATGACTAAGCCATACTTAGAAGATCTGAAGCATGGATGAATTATCATGAGTCTGATTTTATTGTTTTTAACAAAAAAGTAAGTGTAATTAAAAAGTCACTATGACTGTGAAAAGTTTGAATGATTTTATTCTTGCACCAAATTGTGCTCCATAGGAGTAAGGGAGTGATTCAAGACCATTTAGCATGTCTAGGTGTTAAGTTGGGATGAAAAGTGTGTGGTAGAGTATGAAGTTCTAATTTCAAGGATTTAAGTCTAATAAAAGAATTTTTGTTGAAGATTATCTTGATGAATATCAAAGATGTGATAGAGAATTGTAAGATTATAATAGAGGTCTACATGTTGGAGTGTGATATAAGAAGTGTGTGATGATGTTTCACAACATTTGGAGATTGTAGAAAGTTTTGTTCTCTATCTCAGAAGTGTATTAAACCATTAGTTGTAAGTCATGTATAAGAGTAGAATTATCACCATATTAAGTACCTTGGATTTATTTAAGGTATATCATATATGGTAAAAGTCTGAACGAGTTCAATATTGGTGTGTTTTTTAAGTAAGGGTGAACTTCAAAAGGTGATTGAGCTAAGAACAAAATCTTGAGGTATGAATCATAGTTAGGAAGTATCATAGAGACTTTGAAGAAGTATTTAGGATTAGATGACAATCTTTATGACAAATAAGGAAATCTATGACTTCAATGAAGAAGATTGATATATCAATATGAAAAGTTCATTTTCAAGGCTACGTAGCATCATTAAAAGTTGTAATGAATAGGTATAGGCTTAAAGAATGTGATTGCATAATGGGTATCTCTCTTTACTTTGTGTTTAGGTGTAAAAGGTATTACGAAGACCTATAGGGAAGAACAAATGTTGGTTTACTCATGTATTTATGAGGTAAGAAAGTAATTGACACAAAAAGGCTAGAACAATGTTAAAATAATGTTGAAAGACAGAGAATAAGCTTCAAGATCATGATAAAACATTTGGTTCATCTAGAAGGCATGAAAACAAGATATGTGGTCAAAAAATTGAATTTTCTACTACATTAGGATGGTACAAATTTAGGGGGATAATTTTAAGGTTGTTAATAATGATTGAGTTTAGTGTATGGATGGTAGAAGTTGATCTAAAATACAATGAAAGTCTCATTTAGGGTTAATGAGTCTAAAAAGTGGACATGTTGAATTTGGAGTCAAATTGTGCTTTTGAGGCTTGATCTAGACCTATAAGTATGATGGATGAAAAATATGAGGGAAAATGAGAGATTATCAATTCAATGGGAGTTGATTTGAGGCTCTTACAGGTCCATCGATCATCCTTATGCTATTGCAGGAGTCTAAGAAGACCAAATTCAAGTCCCATGGGGAGCTAATTTAGAAAGTGGGTTAGGTTTGTAATTTTTTGTCATTGTGTGTTATCATTTTCCGTATTTAGTAGTCTGTCTATCCTTTTTCATATATGTCAAATGGGAAGAGAAGCATTAAAAACATGGAAAACATTTCATGAAGGTGTTGGTCTCATTGGTTTCCATCAATGATAAAGGGGGAGATTTTTGGCCATTGTGTGTTTTTATTTTCATTGATGTCAATTCCATTGATGTAAAAGGGTATCATGAGGTCATGTGAGTCTCCATGAGGTGTAAATCAGTGTCAAACATGAAGTTTGATTGGAAGTGTCAATTTTGGTGAAGTCTTATGAGGTCGTGGAGATTGATTTGCTAGGTAGAGTCATAGTTTGAGTTCTCCCAAGGTGAGTGAATGTTTTATGATGTTAAACATGGTCCTTATGATGTGTCACAGGTGTCTTTGAGTCTACATGAGGTCAAAATGATTAGTTCATAGTTGAGTCATGTCATTTCAGGCATATTCCTATCCCCGGTGCATGTAGAATGGTAAGGAGATATGAAATTTAGACCAAATAAGTCATGGTGGATTATGGTAAACATCATGATGAAAGTGTACCTAAAGTTTATGGTGAGTTTCAGGTCAATTATAAGATGTTTGGGTGATGTTAAGGGTCCTTGGTAAGAAATCAGTAAGAAACATGCATGTTGGCATAGGTAAGTTATTAATGTCTGGAGAGTTTAGGAATATTTGATATATATGGTGAATATGGATAGTTATAGGATGTTTTCATGATTATTCATAACAAGTATTAGGTCATTCTGAAATGGGCAATTGCAAGATATGCTATTTTGGCAAAACTGGGTAAGTTACAGTGTATTTTAAGGCAAAAGTGGACCTTCTAAATGCTCATTTAGAATTGTAATTATTTGCATGGGGACCTCATATATTTTACATAGATTCTTAGGTTAGTGTTATGAATCTTTCACAAAAATAATGAGTGGTTTTATTTTCATTTTTTATGAACGATCGTTAAGAAGATAATTTTTTTAAACACTAGCTAAACCCTAGCTAGATAAAATTGGAAAAGAAGAGTTATATTGATCATGTCTTGATTGATTTTTCCAAACTGGTGATTAATTTTTTATTAGTGGAAACAACTCCCCCCCCCCCCCCCCCCCCCTTTTTTCCCCCCAAGTTTCCAGAAAAGGTATATTAGATCATGTGAAATAATGTGTGCCCCACCTTAAAATTTAAGTTTCTAAGAAGTTTAGTTTGTGGAAATTTATCTAAAAAAGGTAAAGAATGAATTGACATTTTTGAAATCCTCCATCCCTTAGTTGTTCTCGATGCGCAGAAGTTTTTAGTCATGGTTGTATTGAACAATGAAAATTTTACCCTATTTATGGACCTTTTCGTGAAACAGTTTGGAGTAATTTTCATTAAAATTGGAATGCAGGAGATACATATGGAGTTAGGACTCCATTTAATATTTTTTGATCCTGGTTCAAATATATTTCCATTTATATATCAAATGTGATGATTAATAAGGTATGAAAAAATATGATCTATTCTTTGAGGGGTTTCCCACTTAAATCTTGGGTCCTATAGGCTCTCTTTTATGTGTTATGGTTGGTAGAAAGTCATATGTTCTCTATCTCAGAAGTGTATTAAACCATTAGTTGTAAGTCATGTATAAGAGTAGAATTATCACCATATTAAGTACCTTGGATTTATTTAAGGTATATCATATATGGTAAAAGTCTGAACGAGTTCAATATTGGTGTGTTTTTTAAGTAAGGGTGAACTTCAAAAGGTGATTGAGCTAAGAACAGAATCTTGAGGTATGAATCATAGTTAGGAAGTATCATAGAGACTTTGAAGAAGTATTTAGGATTAGATGACAATCTTTATGACAAATAAGGAAATCTATGACTTCAATGAAGAAGATTGATATATCAATATGAAAAGTTCATTTTCAAGGCTACGTAGCATCATTAAAAGTGTTGTAATGAATAGGTATAGGCTTAAAGAATGTGATTGCATAATGGGTATCTCTCTTTACTTTGTGTTTAGGTGTAAAAGGTATTACGAAGACCTATAGGGAAGAACAAATGTGGTTTACTCATGTATTTATGAGGTAAGAAAGTAATTGACACAAAAAGGCTAGAACAATGTTAAACTAATGTTGAAAGACAGAGAATAAGCTTCAAGATCATGATTAAACATTTGGTTCATCTAGAAGGCATGAAAACAAGATATGTGGTCAAAAAATTGAATTTTCTACTACATTAGGATGGTACAAATTTAGGGGGATAATTTTAAGGTTGTTAATAATGATTGAGTTTAGTGTATGGATGGTAGAAGTTGATCTAAAATACAATGAAAGTCTCATTTAGGGTTAATGAGTCTAAAAAGTGGACATGTTGAATTTGGAGTCAAATTGTGCTTTTGAGCTTGATCTAGACCTATAAGTATGATGGATGAAAAATATGAAGGGAAAATGAGAGATTATCAATTCAATGGGAGTTGATTTGAGGCTCTTTACAGGTCCATCGATCATCCTTATGCTATTGCAGGAGTCTAAGAAGACCAAATTCAGTCCCATGGGGAGCTAATTTAGAAAGTGGGTTAGGTTTGTAATTTTTTGTCATTGTGTGTTATCATTTTCCGTATTTAGTAGTCTGTCTATCCTTTTTCATATATGTCAAATGGGAAGAGAAGCATTAAAAACATGGAAAACATTTCATGAAGGTGTTGGTCTCATTGGTTTCCATCAATGATAAAGGGGGAGATTTTTGGCCATTGTGTGTTTTTTATTTCATTGATGTCAATTCCATTGATGTAAAAGGGTATCATGAGGTCATGTGAGTCTCCATGAGGTGTGTAAATCAGTGTCAAACATGAAGTTTGATTGGGAAGTGTCAATTTTGGTGAAGTCTTATGAGGTCGTGGAGATTGATTTGCTAGGTAGAGTCATAGTTTGAGTTCTCCCAAGGTGAGTGAATGTTTTTATGATGTTAAACATGGTCCTTATGATGTGTCACAGGTGTCTTTGAGTCTACATGAGGTCAAAATGATTAGTTCATAGTTGAGTCATGTCATTTCAGGCATATTCCTATCCCCGGTGCATGTAGAATGGTAAGGAGATATGAAATTTAGACCAAATAAGTCATGGTGGATTATGGTAACATCATGATGAAAGTGTACCTAAAGTTTATGGTGAGTTTCAGGTCAATTATAAGATGTTTGGTGATGTTTAAGGGTCCTTGGTAAGAAATCAGTAAGAAACATGCATGTTGGCATAGGTAAGTATTAATGTCTGGAGAGTTTTAGGAATATTTGATATATATGGTGAATATGGATAGTTATAGGATGTTTTCATGATTATTCATAACAAGTATTAGGTCATTCTGAAATGGCAATTGCAAGATATGCTAGTTTTGGCAAAACTGGGTAAGTTACAGTGTATTTTTAAGGCAAAAGTGGACCTTCTAATGCTCATTTAGAATTGTATTATTTGCATGGGGACCTCATATATTTTACATAGATTCTTAGGTTAGTTATGAATCTTTCACAAAAATAATGAGGTGGTTTTATTTTCATTTTTTATGAACGATCGTTAAGAAGATAATTTTTTTAAACACTAGCTAAACCCTAGCTAAGATAAAATTGGAAAAGAAGAGTTATATTGATCATGTCTTGATTGATTTTTCCAAACTGGTGATTAAATTTTTTATAGGACTCTTCCAAGTTTCCAGAAAAGGTATATTAGAGCATGTGACAATATGTGTGCCCCACCTGAAAATGTAAGTTTCTAAAGAAGTTTAGTTTGTGGAAAATTTATCTAAAAAAGGTAAAGAATGAATTGACATTTTTTAATCCCCTTAGTTGTTCTAGATGTCCATGATAGTTTTAGGTCATGGTTGTATTGAAAAATGGAAAATTTTACCCTATTTATGGACACTAGTTTTCGTGAAAGTTTGGAGTAGATTTCATTAAAATTGGAATTGCAGGAGATACATAATGAGTTAGGACTCCATTAAAGTTTATTTTTTATCCTAGTTCAAATATATTTCCATTTATATATCAAATGTGATGATTAAATAAGGTATGAAAAAATTATGATCTATTCTTTGAGGGTTTCCCACTTAAATCTTGTGTCTATGAGCTCTCTTTTATGTGTTATGGTTGGTTGAATGTATTGTGCATACTTAATAAACTATGGATGAATGTATGTGAATGGATGGATGTTAATGTATGCTGAAATTAGTGCTAAATGAATTGTAGGAATGATTAACCCCACTCTTAGTATATAGTGCTTCCAAAATCATGGATAGCATACTCTCTTGTATTTTTCAAGCTTAACTAACTTCATGAAGCAAAAATTCCTCATACTCTGTCAAACATGCATTTAAGAAGGATGTGGACCTATACACAAAAGAACACCTACCTAAAATTTATAGTTTTGATGCTTATCAAATTCAACATAAATATTTATAGAATATTCATAGAGCTATCACATAATGCTTGTCATGAAATCCTAACCAATTTAGGTAAAAAATCCTTAATACCAATCTGATATCTTATTTTTAAGTCTTTAACCTCAAAGAGCACACCTTAGCACTTATATCCTTTTAAAGATGAATTGGTCATGTGGAACATCATTGCTTCTGAGTACAACCTTACATGGAGACTTATCTTTACTCATAGTACCTTGAACATAGATAAATTGTTTGAGAAAGAAAAAATTCTTAATAAACTCTACCTACTTGTCAACATGATCTTTTGAACACACTACATATTTCTTGTATCCTTCAAGTCTTAAATACACCTTATTGATGCTCAAAATATTGAGCACACCCTTTTCACATTGAAGGAATACATAGATTTATCCCATAACTAATACTCTAAGAAATATGATCTTCTCATGATTGTATATGTCTCCAAGTTCCTGGCTTCATCTTCATGTATTCTCAAATCTTTTATCATGGTCTTAAAACTCCCCCTACATCAAATCCTTTATTTTCCATGACACAAAATTTCCTAACACTCTCACACATAACTTTGATGATAAAATAATGTCTCTTGATACATCATGCACACCCTATGACACTCCTTGAAGTTATCTTTTCATGCCCTATGAGATTTTTACTTTCCTTCTTCATTTCATGCAAATTCAATATGACACCTTGTGATCCAAGATTATTACAGACTCAAGAATTTAGTTTACTATTCTTAATATAGATATAATAAATCAACCCAATGAATTCACTCTAATGAAAATATCATACCTTCTTATTCTTCCAGAGAATTTTATTATGCTTTCTCAACTATTCTAGCTGATTTTAACAAATATATAATTTTGTTAAATCCTAATATATTACAGAGTCACATGTGATAAAGAAACAAGAAATAATAAATATGAATGTTGATTTAATTTTCTCTATTCATTATCATATTAGTGAAGTAGATAGTAAATAAAACCAAACAAATCCAAAATTCAAGGGATTAAGGTACCTTGATGTATGATGGATGCAAATGGTCATTCACGTAAATTAGATGACCTTGTTGCAAATCTCGATGAACCTGCACAACAAAAGGTAAGCTACAAATAAAATTAATTAGATTTTAGATGAGAGGGATGTTCTAAAAAAATTTGGTTACAAGAAGCATTAACTTCCTTATGTGGGTGTCAACTCCCTGTATAGAAAGAATATGATAAAAGTAAATGAGAATAAACAAGATAATATGTAGAATCTGAAGCACACAAAAAATTAAAGTTTTTAGAAACTGTAAGGCACATAAAAATTTGATCTAGATTTCTATACAATAAAGTATACCTAGTTGGGTCGATGGTGACCCATGCTGTAGAGGGCAGGTTGATGGTGACCTAAGGCCAGATGGGAGTTAGACATAGTCAAGATGGAAATGTGGATATGAAGAACATCTGAATGTGGATATGATGATGATCAAAAAGGCCTGTGAATAATAACAAATAACCTATAAAGAGGAAGAATCTGAGACATAGGGAAATAAAAATGATGCAAGAAGACAAAGATTTGGATGGATTGGATGGAAACATGAATTCAGGTCAGATGGTGACTTGGGATGAGTTAGCTGGTCATGTCTGGAGGCAAGACAAAACAATTTAGAATAACAGAGAGGTAGGATAACATGTCTAAGAGATGGGTAATAGATAACATAACATAGAGAAACAAATTGATGAGGTATTTGGAAGAAAAAATGAGTGATGACATCACAGGACTGGGTCAATGACGATCTTAAGTGAGAGCCATGGTGACCTAGACAGTGTTAAAAAAATATGAGGGTATGAATGGGTTGAATGGATAACCTATGGACATAATCACTGAAAGAGGAAGCTGAAGATGAGGACTCTGATGGTAGTTGAAGCTTGCAAAATATTAGTTACCTAGAAGATAATAGAAACAATAAGTAATAATAACATAAACCTATACACAAAGTAAGGATAAAATTCCCTGAATTCTCCATAATATATGAAATATAAGACTCAAATGGACTCCAAGAAGGTTGAAACAGTTGCAAGGGTACTTAAGTCTCGAAGATTAAGTTTACATAGCGCAAGAAAACTCTAATTATAACTACATTTTACAGGGTGATGAAACTAGATTTATAGGATCAATGGTGACCTAGGTGGATTGAAAATGACCCAGTTGGGTTACCACCAATTGTGGGGAACCATCTCTTTTGGATGGTGGATGAGTGATTCATTAGAGATATGGGGATTTTATGGATTAGGATGATTGCTTTAAAGCATATAGGTGGGTTATGGTTTTCCTAAGGAAGTGATATGTTGTAGGTGGGAGATAAAGATGGATTAAATAAAAGCTAAAAAAATCATAGGGATATGGAACTAGGTAGTTAGGGATGATAAAACAACCTAGGGAGGAGAAATGAAAGCTAATTAGAGGTAATTAGCTAATGAGATGAGAATTAGAAAATGATTAAATGAAGATTAATTAAAAATTAAAGGTAATAGGTTAATATATAGGAAACATTGAGAGTTAAAATATGAATTAGGATTAAAATAAAGGGGGTCTAGATATGAACCATGGTGAAAGAAGTGGATGTGGGAAACAAAGGTAGTGATACCAAATTTTTGTGTCTACGTTTGCCCCTTTTGTGTCAAGTGGTTTGTACTAGCAATCCATGAGACAAAAATGGTTAAAGATAACGTGTAAGATGAAGGATGACGAAGAATTGATGATGATCTCCCCCTCAAATGAGGGATCAATAATGCACATAGGGGAATTGATTATGAGGTTGAACAGAGGTAGATGAAGAAGGGATGGTGGGAGAAGAAGGATGGGTAAAATGAGAGGGCGAGGCAAGATGACCATAAACAAGAAGGATTCAAATCAACAAATCAAAAATATGGTAGTGATTTTAGGAGTCACATTGGTAGGAAACAAAGGTTACAGTCTTTAGGGAGATGGATGACAATGTCCTATAGGCATGTGATTCAACGTTAAAATCACAATGAAATAGGAGGGAATCCAATAGTGAAACCACTCAAATGGATACAAGTCTATGGGGACCAATGGGACATTGGTAGATACATCAAACTATGTACAACCAAATGTGAAAATAATGTGAAATCCTTCATGTGTCGAGGAATCAATGTCAAAAGGTATGCTTCCACAATGGACAAGGATGAAAGGAATGGTGCCCCAGAAAAGGGCATGGAAATGGCCGAAAAGGAAATAAATAAATAAATAAATATATATATATATATATATATATATAGATATATGATGAAATAAGATGCCCCAAGGGGGAATAAAGATGGAAATAAATGTGTAATTTGAGAGAAAATATGGATAAATAAATGGTGTCGTAGAAAAGGACACAATAATAGAGATGAGAAAATCTAAAACAAGGGTTGTCCAAGGTGAGTCGATGAAACCTAAGGCCGACCAAGGGTAACCCAAGGAGGATCAATGATGACTTGGTTTCAGTGGCTATATAAGCCTGAAAAATTGGCCAATGATGCTCATTTGGACACTTGCAAGTGACGATTGAGAGCCAAGAGATATAGAAAATGAGATTGAGAGATGGAGGATCGGAGGAGCGGCTAGGAAACGCTAGAGGGTGCACCATATGGTGACTAGAAAAACCCTTTTTTACTTTTAAATGTATGTTATGTTTTATTTTTTATTTTCATATTTTTTTAAAAATGGATGATGCACTAGGTGTGGTTGGTGGTTAATTGAGTAGGGTCATCATAAAATTAGCTCTAAAATGTGAGCATGATCGGCCCCTGGACATGTCAACTCGATCTGGGTTGGTGTCGATTTGGAAAGGTGGGTTAAATAGATTATTTATTTTAATTTTAGATGATGTTTAAGGATAAAAATGATATGATATTTAATTGTTTGATTAGTTATTGCATAGACCTTAGATACCATGTACCTGAGAGGCCATTAGTCTTGGATTTATTTGATCAGATGAGAAGGGATGTGGCCGATGTTGATTAAGATCACATAAAGGTTATGGGGTTAGGATTATTCTGGTATTATCAGAGGATCCCTCAATATTTGGGGTTGATGAATATATTGGTTGAGAGGTGGGATATGCATATTGACACCTTCCGGTTTAGGATGGATGAGATGAAGATCATCCTAGAAGATGTATACTACATCCTAAGATTACCTATATAGGGGGAGCAGATAGTCCCCATTACAATAAAAAAAATGACAATATTTTCATGATTATTTGGGGCTGATGCACCCCATATCAAATTCTCTTCAAGGGATTTTTTATATTATTTGAGGTATGAGCTTGGGGTACCACGCAGTCGATTGATTTGTTTGATTATTATGGTGATTTCTTGTTATGTATTTTCCTAACTCAACAGGGACAGATTCCCATGGAATCTAACAGGTGTCTTAGCAAATATAGTGGAGCATCATAAAGTGTTTTCATTTTGTACTGGATTTTGCTAGTCACATAGTGTATCATGAGTCTAGCTCATGTAAAAAGTGGGGAGGAGGATCGGTGATTATATGTGGGCTTCCTTCTACACTACAACGCCTATGAGCACATCGTAGTTATCTGACCACCAGGGATACCATGGATTAATAGGAGACCACATAGAATTCACAGTTGGGCTTTATAGATGGTGAGTCATCTAACTAGGATCATGGAGATAGGGGAGCTAGATATGCATATTGGTATGCATACAAGTTTTTAAGAGCTTGAGGGATAGTATATAAGATGGAATCCTTAAAGATACTTCCCTACATGGCCTAGGGTGGATGCATAGTTATTTGGTATGTAGAGGATGAGGTGGGTATAGGGAAGGTGGTTAGAAATGATCGAGGCCATACAGTTTAATAGAGTGTTGTGATAGTTTTAGAGTCATACAAAATGTACCCAAAGATTCTATCTCATATATGTGAAAGGAGATTGATAGGGAGATGCCTAAGTCCTGAGCATGGAAGATCCATTAGAGGAGGAAACAATGCCTTGGGATGAGGATTATGATGTAGGGGTCAGAGTAGGGTTTCCTCATTGGATGAATACATCTTGGGAAATTCAGAGTAGATGGACAAGAGGGGAGATGAAGAGGAGGAGGAGATGGACATCCAAGGTAGAGGAAGCTCCATGGATGCTATGGAGATGGGGGTAGGGGAGAGTCTACAAAGATGGCATGATTATAGATAGAATTAGATCAGATGTGTATAGAGAGGGACATTGCAATACAATAGAGAGATGTTGTCATGTAGGAGAGGGACCAAGTCACCCAGAACATAGATCGATACCATAGATAGAGGGAGGCCTAGAGGGATAATTTTGGAGATCTTACTACTGATCACTAGTTGTTCGAGGCTATGAGTGGTGCACTTTCGAAGCATCACAGGGTGGAGGAGAGATGACACCTCCTGGCATGATTTCCATGGATCAATATAGATTCCTTAGCCGTAGAGGCTAATGTATTATGAGGGGATTGTGATCAAGAAGCTACCGTGAACACTACAATATTGGGAGCATGTGCAAAGGTGAGCGGAAGCTAGAGATGGGCCATCTAGGAACAAAACAAGTGTGGCTCATACCACATCAAGGAGAGGGCTAGGGCAGAGGTGATGAGGTTGAGAGAGAGAAAGAGATAAAGGTACTTTCCTCATAGGGGCAAGAGTTTAAGCTTTTTGATGTGAACTTTACTAGTTTTATGGACATCTCTACTTTTAGAGAGGACCCTTAGAGGTCGATGATGTGCAGATAAATTTTATTTTGACGATATATATATGATATATGATTTTTTCATGGTTTAGCTTGAGTGTATTGTGTGATGTTAATTATTTTATATATGATGATGTGATGTGGATATGTGATGATGATGATGATTATATGTCTTACTTTATATTTGATGATGATGGTAAATATATATATGCATGATTGGATGATTAATATATAATGTAAGATGTTTTTTTAAAATGTGATAAATCATATACATAAATGATGATGGATAGGAATATGTAATAAAATTTGAGATAGTATGTAGATAGGTTAGATAGAGTGAATGTTATGATAATAAGACAAAGAGGAAATAAATATAGATAGGGAGAACTGGAATAAAAGAACAAATCGAGGAAATTGACAGACCTATAGGTACGAACGAAGCTAAGTCATATCAAGGATTGAACATGAGGAAATGAATGCCTACTAAGAAACATTAAACGTAAACACAGAAGGGGATACTAAGTAATGCAAGACGCATGTGACCAAGACAATATGTTAGCATATAACCAACGATAGTCAGTTATATCAAATATCATAAAAGAAACATGGATAGAATGAAATCATAAACCTAATGTTGACATGGAAAAATGGATTTGTGATGAAAATTTTATGTGGGAAGAGGGTTCTCCATAAGTAGTGTTCCCTAAATATATGCTCTAGCTCTAGGTAGGGGAAAGAGATAAAATTGATCAATGCGGGAAGTTTTCTAGAAGAAATATGGTCAATGCGGAAAACTTTATTAGGATGTTGATAAAATAGAAGGTTGATCAATGTGGGAATCCTTCAATACCATGATAAAAAAGAGTAATAATCCTTTCGAGGGTATGATCTACAATATACATATATGATATAGATGGATAAGAATGATACACATGGTAGTCAGTCCTTTTGAGGGATCTATCTATTTATTTGATTGATTTGTTTTTTTTGACATGAACACTTGTCCTTTGAGGGAGCAGTATGTTTTTTATAGCTTTGACCATTAATAAGAGAATCCATGAATTTTGATAATTTTACATGGGGAATATTTGGGAATAGCTAGGTAGACCACTTAGAAGGGGAGAATGAATGTACAAGAGACACCCATGGACCCTTAGCATGGTTTTCAATAGGTAAACAAGAAGGTGATGGATATAATGATCACAAAGTTCTCACCAAGAAGGGAAAATGTATCCATAATGAAAATGCTATGGACAGAGCTGTGGTGCCCATATTTAAGGTCATGCCTAGGAAAATTATGGTAGACCACATAGTAAATCAAGATCAGTATGATGATAAGATGGAAGAGGCTAAGATAGAGGAATCATATAAGAATATGACTAAGTGCTCATTAGTAGATATGCTAATAATATAACTCTCACAAGATGCAATGTAATAAGTGATCCCACTTCATGGTTTACCATCAACAGGGAGGCCAAATGATAAGTCTCCCGACCCATACTTATGTGTGATAATGTATGGTCAAATCCAATATAGGGAGATAACTTTCCACGTTGGATCCTTTCTAGAGTAGTAACCTTATGACTTTATTTAAGGACGAGGTTACAAAAGTTAAACCATGCATCTATCAGAGGTGCTTGTTATAAGCATGCTTGATATGTTCTTGATAAATGTGATAATACTCAAGAACAAGAAGGAAACATTCATTTAATAGCTCAAGTTGTGATAGATGCTCCTGACAATAATCTTCATAAGAAATGAAGTCGCTAAGAGATACACATAAGGATGGAATTTGAACTTTGAGAGGAATAACATATATAAAACTCTATAAAATAGAAAAGGGGTTAGCACTTGTTGAAGTGTGGATGCTAGTCTGATAAGCCCAAAGGGAAAAAGGGAGATGAAGGTTCCAAATACGAGCTTCCTAATCAATAGTTTTTGTAAGAATGTTACAAAGAGTCTTATTATTTTCTTCAGCTTGGCCATTATCCCAAGGATAATATGGATAAGAAAATCTAGGTTTGATATTGAATGAGTCACAAATTTTCTTGATATCTTTGTTTATAAAGGACTTTCTGTTTTCTATGATGAGTTTGTAAGGAATGCCAAAGCGAAAAATGATATGCTGGTAGATAAATTTAATAATTACACCAGATTTAGTTGAGTTGAGGGGAATCACTTTTACCCACTTGGTGAAGTATTCAATTTTAGTGATGGTGGAGTGATGTTATTATGGGGATCAAGGATTGATAAGACTAATGAGATATAGACCCCATTGTGAGAGGGTTCAAAGGTCCTGAGCCAGTTGCAAGGCCTAACTAGGAATATGAATAAGATTACAATGTTTCTGACATTTAACACATTTCTTAACATACTTACAATAGTTATGATTGAGGGAAGGCTAGTAATGTCCAAGAAGAATAAGGCGCTTAGCAATAGCTAATCCACTAAAGTTTCCATTGAAAATATGTTCATGGACTTCTTGGATAACACGAGATGATTCATGTGATTTAAGGCATTGAAGGAGAATACCATCAAATACACTTTCATTAAGAATTCCACCAAGGATAATATAACGGTTAGAGAATTGAAGGAATGACCTCTTTATGTTCATATATAGCTCACAGGGAATGATATATTTGGATAGATAATCAAATATTTCGGAGAACTAAAAGATCTGATGAACTGGATTTGATGAGATTAACACTGAGTTTAGGTTATGGAATGGTTGAATCACTACAATGAAGGATAAAAAATTTTTTTGATTATTCTTCTACTGTCCATGGGATGAAATATGTGAGGGATGGACATCATATCAGTGAAATGATTGGATGATCAAGGAATGACTTTTATAGTGTAAGAATAAAAGTATTTGATGAAGAGATGAACAATGTCTCAATATTTTTGAAGAGTATCAATTTTTACACTAATACTCACCTGTGAATTGTTTGATGATAAATTCATAATTCCCATATATGTTAAGAATTTAAACACCTCGAAAGGTAACAATTTTAAGACCTCATATAAGGGTTTCATATTCTGTCCATATTATTCATGCACTCAAAATTGAGCTTGTTTACGAGGGGAATAGGATCATCCCCAGAAGGAATGAGAAAAAAACCAGTACCTCTCCCTTGCTGAAATTTAAAACCATCTAAGCAAGAGGGTCATCTTAATGGTGTACCATACTCATGATGAAATTTATTAATGGATTAATCTGGGAAATTCTCACAAGGAAGATGTGAACTAGGAAAAGGGGGCTTCAACTAATTGGTCTGTAACAACCCGGCCCTTAATTAGACTTTTGATAAATGAACTTCAAGGTCAAACTCAGTCATGATCATGAGCCATTAAGTGATGACAGTCAGTTATGATAAGGTTTCGAATGCATCGTCTTAAGAAGATGAAAGCTATTAACAACATAAGTGCATTATGGCTGAGAAGATAATGTCTAAAGCTTTAGCTCGGTGCAAAAGAAAAGAGTGCAACACATCTTTTCAAATTTAGTGTAGCAAGTCTCACAGGCATGAAGGGTTGTGACTAATGTAATAAACAAATTTCTCATGACCTTGGTCATAACATGATGTGCTAACATAGCCCCTAGAGCGTGATCGATAGCATATATGTATAGAGAAAAGGGATCCCCCTCATGTGGAGGTGTAAGCACTGGTGGGGATAAGAGATACTACTTAAGATCATCAAAATCCTTCACGTAGTTATGATCCCAATTAAATTCTATATCTTTACAAAGAAGATAATGAAAGGGTTGGAAACGATTCGAAATTTGTGAGATGAAATGATGGATCGATTGAATTCATCTTTAAAGACTAAAAAGTTGTTTAAGATTGTAAGGAGGGGGAGTTTTGATGAGTTTCTTTTATTTTTGTGGGGTCAAATTCAATACCCCTAATAGACATGATAAAGCCAAGGAGTTTACCAGTTATCACTCTAAACATGCACTCAACTAGTTGGATTAAGATGAAGGAATAAACAAATAAGGATACTAAAAAAGAGCATAGAGAATGCCAATATGGTCATGTCGATGTTTATATTTACCCAAAAGATCATTGATCATAATCTTCTATGGCTTGTTGGATGAGATTATGAAAGATGTAAGTCATGGCCCATGCTGATAGGTGGCTCTAACATTTTTCAAAGACCAAAGGGCATGACGTGATAGACAAAATCTCCCCCAAGGAGTGATTAAGGAGGTCTTATGTTGGTCTTTTCAGATGCATGATGAGAATCTGATTATAACCAAGAAAAACCATCCATAATAGAAGTCAGTTTCATGATCATGTGGTAAGATCCACATAGTTGATCAATGTTGGTAAGAGTGAAGTTCTTCTTTAGGGACAAGCAAGATTAAGATCTCCAAAATTAGTGCATATACGAAGCTTACCAGATGCTTTAGTGACATGTATGAGGTTAGAAACCCATTGGGGATAGTCAATGGAGCATGATGAATTTGGCATGGAAATAAGATGTTAGTAACTCATCTTTGATAAGGAGGGAAACTCGAGGGTGCATGTGGTGAAGCTTCTTCTTAACCAATTTTACATTGGGAACGGTGATCAATATTATGGATGATAATAGAAGGATCGAGACCTGAGAATGTTAGAATACGATCGATGTGAAAGGACTTGACTATGATGAGAGAGGAATACGGTGAAAGATTATAATCTCTTTCGGATCAAGAGATTGACCCACCCTGAGGATGCGAGGCTCCTAGGGATTCTCTAATATTGATGTTCAATGTTGAATTTATTAAGAAGAGTGGACATGTGTTGGATGGTAAGGTCTTATAAAGATAAGAATCCTCTATGCCCCAAATGGGAAAGAATGGAATTTCATTGTTGGTCCACATTGAAGAATTTTGATGGTAGAAGAGAACTCTTCTATCATCTCTGGATGGCTGAAGGGAAAGGAACCTAGTCTAGTTTTGACAATGATAAGTGACTAGTCCCAAAGTGATGGTGGAGACATAAAAATATCCAGAATCAATAGACATAATGTCATATGTATCCTTGGACTCATGGTATAGTTAAGATAGAGAAGGCATGTCCACGCACATCTCAGATGGTGGGATGGGGTCAGATAGGTTTCTCCTATGATATCCTAATACCAAACATTTTCATGAGGATTGTGGCATTGATTGATAATAAGGCCATGTGGCCCATGCTCATAATGTTCATGCCAAATCCCTTCCATACACAATGGTGGAGATAGGTGTGGTCGAAGGATGGTTTTTTAAGGAAGCCAAAACCACCGGTATATGATTTCGCACGTGGAATGGTTCAATGATGTGAGAATAAGGGGTATCAAAACTACCATAGATGAGGTTGGTATAAAGATGTGGAGGGCCATGAAAGGAATGATATCCCTGACATTGGGTTGGTACATTGATATTTTTTGGGTTTATAAGATCAGTGATTATTGGGAAAGTGTGTTGAGTGTAAGAAGGTGATATTCCCCCAACGTAAGTTTGTCCATTACTTTATCTAGGGAGTCATCGTTATGAATTTTGGAGGAATAAATAGATGAGATGGTGGATGGTGCAGATGAATTGTTTTCGGTAATGAGGACATAATTGGGTCAATAGGTCATGTTGAAAATTTATAAGGGAGGATAGTCTCCCGGAAGTGTCAAGATCTTCCCCTCATGCTCATATAACGAGGTAGTGATGAAGTGTAGAGGGGACACAACATATAATGCAGATCTAATGTCATCAAAGGAGAAAATTGTACTAAAAATCCCCTTCTATGATTTAAATTACCTCGTGGATAATATTCTCACCCATGTAGATAGGAATAAAAAAATTTCCCAAGGTGGGAGTGATAGCATTGTTGAAGGCATGAAGGACCATAGGTGTTTGGACGATAGTGGATTTCGGAATAGGTTGAGGGGAATCTAAGGTATGTGATGGGATAACATTAATACTTTCCCCATTATTGATCATGTGATCATCAAATAAAGTATAATTGATCCTAACCATGATGAAAAGGGGAAGGTCATGTTCTTTTGGTGTGATGTCCGGAATCTCAGTATCAATGAACGATATAGCAGTAGAATCTGTAAGAGATCCTACAAGATATTTGAAGGGTTCGGCCTCATATCTGGATGTTGGAATACACTTCAAGGATTTAGTGAGAGCATGTCTATGGTCTAGAAAGATTTGGATGAGCTCGTAAAGAGACATCTTAATTAGGGCCTGATGAAGTTTTTTGATGATAGTTTATTCTATAGACCGAGGAGAAGCTAAGATATAAACATTAGGTTTCGATGATGAGGTGAAATCCTTAGGAGGAGGAATGGTGAAAAAAGTCTTGGGTTTTTATTGGGATGTTGATTAAAGATCATGTGGACTGGAATGAGTGGCTATCCAAAAAATATTAATGAATAAAGGGAGACCATCCTTAGAAGAATCGATCTTAGTGGCTATGGGATGGCTACAAAATTCCGTGAGTGAATGAGGGAACTTATGCATTTGGATGTCAATGAGGTTGAATGTGTAGATGATGGAATGAATGTGGAAGGAGGATGATTGGTTTTCCTTCATCTTCCTCAATAATGGTGTGGAAAATTATTTGGTGATTTATGTTCATTATCATGTTTAGTGGATAGGCACAAATGAGGTTGGATATAAACCAAGGTGGTTTCTTACGAAAAAGGAATTTGATGAAAGAATGATGTGTTGAAGTACCTCCACATATGATTCAACCAAAGTATTATGAGGTTCCTTTTCTTTATGAGATGTCTTTAGTCTTGGAAGAAGAGGTGGATTTTTGAGATGATTTGGATGGTTGAGGGGTGGAGTTTGAGTATTTCGAGGTTTTAATGTCTTCGATTCAGGTTTTGGTGATGATTGATGTTGTAGAAGAAGTGTTGGATGGTTTTGGCTTGGTTTGAAGTGTTTTTTATGAGGGGGATGGTCCTAGAAGAGATGGATGTGGCCATAAGATAGATGATGTGGAATTGGATTGTTTCGGTCTTAGGTGGGGGGATGTCTATCCTTTTTATGAGGACGTGAAAGATACCTTTGAGGAAATGTGCCAAGGGTTCTAGATTTGTTTTGTGAAGAGGAACCCTTGGGAGTAATGATGACATCGATCTCAATTGGAGGATCTAAAGGTTTTGTTGTGTTAGTTACAGGTGGAGGAAGTAATTTATGCATTTGATAACATCTAATGAAGGTAAATATTGATTTGATGTGGAAGTGTTTAATTGTGTACATGAGATGGGAGGATCACTTGAAGTTATTGAAAGTTACAAGTGCTTTAAAAAATTCCTTCAAATTGATGAGAGAGATGTGGATGGATGCGAGATGATGTGGATATGGTCACAATATTTGATGTGGTTGCATGTGGGTTAAAGTATGGAAACATGAACTAGGATTGATGCTAAATATGGTACAATGGGTAAATATGGAATAGATTTAGATAAGGTAGTCGAATAAAAAAAATTGGATGTGGTAAGTGATGAAATAGGACATAATAGGTGATGAGGTGGATATAGTTTTATAATCGATGGTAGATGTAGAACCAAGTGGGGGCCAGGTTGTTTCATAAATGTTTTCAAGGGGCATCCTTGATATACCATTGACTAGGGTAGATGATGACATGATGTGGAAGTAGATTTGAATGTGGGAATGGATGCCAAGATAGATGTAGAGATGATTAGTGTGGTTATATGTATTATTTTTGATGGGTTTGTAGATTTAGGAACAATGTATAAAGAGGTTTATGTGATAGTTGATGAAGGAGGTAAGGTTGTATGGATGGGCTGGGATCTTGATCAACATGGTATGGATGGTTATTAATGGTATGGGCGTTGGGTGCTTGAGATGTAGAATAAGTGGTGGTTTGAACTTGTTGGTGTGTGGTTAGGGAATGATTGTTTGAAGAGGTCAAGTGTTTGATAAGGAGATGCATTAGGATTGTCCACTTGAAGGCCACCTTGATCAAGGAGTTTTTGGAAACAAGATCTTTAAAAGTTTAACATTTCTTTATGTCGTGTCCTCAAACTTGGTGGTATTGACAATAATTATCTTCACGATACCGCACATGGGTTTGGGCCTAGATTCATTGAATGGTTGGATGGAGGGAAATTTTGATGAGATTAACCACCATCAACTTTTCAAATATTGAACTATATGACTTCTCCAATGAGGAGTATAGTTTAACATAGGTATAGGGGATCATTGTTGAGACCACATGCTAGACGTAGGTGTGGAAGAATATTTAACCATCCATGAAATTTTCTATTCTCTTATAATTTTCATTATGCATGTAGATTGTTTAGAAAAATCAGCTATGGGTTTGTTTGATTTAAGTTTAAGTTGTCCTTTGCTCAAGGGGCACGAGTCAATCGAGTTTTACGAGGCCATGGTGAAGGCTTCTTCAAATTTTTTGAAATGATTATATCTATGCAAGGTAGTTGAGATATTCTCCACGTAATAGAGCATGAGAAATAATTCAATAATATTTTTATTTGGAAGGTAGTATGAGAGTTGATTTATGATTCCATGACCATCATGAGAATTTTTTTTCTGATAGACTTGTCATCAACTTGTATAATGGTGAATAAGTATGTGATGGTGATCTTGCGTAAAATATTGATTTAAACATGTTATAAGAAGAGCTATTGGTAAGTTGGGTAAATGAGAATAATGAATTTTGGGGAATCTCATTGTACCAATCCAATCATGGATCGGTCAAGTACATAGAGAAGGTGTAATGCATGAGGTTTTCATTATGTGAAATAAGATAACATGCATGCCTAAATGCATGAATATGTTATTGGGGATCTTCATTACATTTAAACTTCGTGAATTTGGGAAGCTCTCAATGAGGGAGATAAGGTTTGATTGGTACTAATGGATGAATATTTTTGTTAAAAATTTGTTCATAAGATAATTCTACCTTGGGTACCAAGGTAACATCCTCAAGGATAACAACATATTCATCAAGGCATGCATGGAATCATTTGAAGTGGTTTGTTGAGAGATGAGTGCTTACGGTTGTATGACATGAGAATTATCTAGATAAGGTTGTTCGTGAATTTGTGGATGTGTGTGTGTTTGAGGAATTTCTTGATGGGTGTGAATATAAGTCATGGTTTGAGATTGAAGAGTTTTTTGTAATGATTGTTTTTGAGAAATGGGAATGTGATCTGAATTAGGATTAGGTTGGTTGTTGTGGTAAATGATGGGTAAAAAGGTAGGTGTGGATAGGTTGAAATTGTAGATGAAGTGGATTATACACCATATATTACAAAACATTCGTATCAGGAGGTTGGGAAGTGATGATAGTTTCATGTATGTGTGATGTGAGAGGAAAATAATGGGTATGTTGTTTAGATATGAGATGTAATGCTTGGGTAGATTGGATAGGGACACTAGTGATGATAGTGGCCAAAGAGGTGATAGGAATGGAAGTGGTAATTGTAGTATTTATTGGTGGTAGATTGGGAGGAATGGGTGTAACTAGATGAATGGTTTGATGAGGTGGAGGATTTGTCAAAGAGGATGGATCGAGCTCATGTTGGGCTATAGCAAGCTCATTCATGGCTCAAGCGGAAAACACTGCAAGTTGGGAAGAGATAAATTGGGTCATTTTAGGGTTAGATTGATAAGAATAGATTTGTTGAAGTGGTGGTCCATCAATAGGAATTTTGGTTGACTTCCTAAGAAGGTATTCGTGAAGAGCTATGGGATTAGCATAAAAAAACTCTTGGAAATCCAAACTACCATGTGAGGGATAATAGGAGGCCCAAAAGCTTCAACTGATGTAGCAAATGGAGGGGTGGCTGGTTGAGATGGGATGGAATGATGATATAAGAAAGGATTTGTCTCATCTATAGTAGTGGATTGAACAAGAGGTCCTTGGTGAGGGACATTGATAATAGGATGTTGGGTAACCACGAAAGAAGTAAGCAAGGGAACAAATGAGAGAATAGTCATGGTAGATGTTTATTAAGATGAGATGACATAACTATTTGAGGCAAGGTTTTGTTCCATTTTACTTAGCTAAGGAGCGTGTGATAATGGGATTGAAATAAATTAAGAAAACAATAGCTTTATTAATTATGGAAAACACATGTACACAATGCCTTTATTTATGTTGATTTATTAAGAAAGTGTGAAAAAAGGGGGGAATGAATGAACGAAGGTACCTATGAAAATGGACAATCTAGGGTTGGTTTTTAGGTAGTTATGGTTTTGGTAGTCCCTCGATATAACCTGAAGGTACGTGAGGTCAAAAGTATGTATAGGATTTATAATGCAGCCAGAATACATTGTGGCGGATTTTCTTGTTAGGTGATGAAATCCCAATTAGTTTTTTCCTAGTAGGAAATGTTTAGATGTGTGGATTGATATGTGATTTTGGTCATCTGTGATGAGAATGTGAAATGCAACCAATTAACCCCTACTTATGATAGATGAGCAAGAAAGCATGCAAAAGTGTCCCTTTTAATCCCAAAAATCCAAATGTGTAATTTCTGATTAGAAAAAATACACAATGAAATGGTAAATATGCAATGCAATAAAGAAGAAAACTAAGAAAAAAAGAAGAATACATGGAGATAAACTTTTTCCTTTTTATTTGATATTTAGGAGTAAGCAAAGCGAAAGAATCCATAGCAATATACAATCCCAACACAAAAATAGAATAAATAAAAAGCCTTTACCTGCAATGTTAGTGGAAGATGGAAGAAATATAAAAAATGACAAGAAATGTAAAAGAATTTCTTAAATGGGTGGTCCCATCGGGCGTGCCATAATTTTGATTTAATTTTCTATGTTTGTGTTCAAATTAGTGAAGTAGATACTAAAGGAAACCAAAATAATCCAAAATTTAAGGGTTTAAGGTACCTTAATGTATGATAGATGTAAATGGATGGGCACAAATTGGATGACCTCACTACAAACTCAATGAACCTACACAACAAAGGTAACTAGAAATAAAATGGATTATATGTTAGATAAGGGGGCTGTCCCAAAAAAGTAAGTTATAAGAAGCATGTTAACTTCCTTAGTAGATGTTAACCTCCTAGTATGGATAAGTATATGATAAAAGTATTGATAATAAACATGATAATATACAGAATTTGAGGAACACAAACTAAAAATGCAAAAAATGTACAAGCAAATACAAATCTAATCTAGATTTCTATAACAACCCACAGTATAACTAGATGGGTTGAAGGTGACCCAGACGGCATAGGCTGAGGTTGATATTGACCTAAGTGGATGGATTAAAACAGTGGATAGAAATGTGGATCTGATGAAGGATCTGAATCCAGAATTTGATGATGAAAAACACCTCGTGATAACACTAGATAGAAAACCTATAGAAAAGATATCTAAGATCCAGGGAAACAAAAAGGATGCAAGAAAGACAAAGATTTGGATAGATTAGATGGAAATAGGGCTTAGGTGGATGGCCACTAGGATGAGTTGGCGGTAGATAGGGGACAGACATAATAGATTTTAAACTGAAAAAAAGATACAATGAAAAATCTGATGGACTGGAAATAGATAATCAGAAACATAAGAAGCACACTGATGAGGACTATGGATAGATAGAATGGATGAAAACACAGGGTTGGGTCAATGGTGACCTGGGCGAAGCGACAATGACCTGAGATAGTGTTAAACAAAGACGAGGGTGGATGGGACTAGATAGAATAACGTGTAGACATGTAGAGTCATTAACAGAGGAAGACTATAGATGAGACCTTTAATGGCAGCTGAATCTGCAACATTTTAGTTCAACTGAAAGATATATAGCAAATAATCATGATTTGATATCATAAACCAACACAAAGTAATGAACAAAACTTCCCAAATTCTCCAGACTAAAGAGATGTAATATAAGCTCAAATGGACTCTAAGAAGGTTGACACAGCTACAAGGATGCTCAAGCTCGAAGAAAAGTCTCACACTGTGTAAGAAAAACTCTAATTATGCCTCATTATGAAAGGGGGTGAAGACTGATCTTTATAGGGTCAACAGCGACTCAAGGTGGGTTTCCACGAATTGCGGGGAACCATCCCTTTAGATGGTGGATGAGTGATTTATTCGATGATATGGGGATTTTATTGATTAGGATGAGTGTTTTAAAGCATATAGGCAGGCTAGGGTTTCCTTGGGAAGTGATGATGGGTTGGTGGGAGATAAATTTGGATGAAGTAATATCTAGAAGAAACATAGGGATACGAAACTAGGTAGTTAGGGATGATAAACAATCTAGGGAGGAGAAATGAAAGCTTAGTTAGAGGTAATTAGATAATGAGATGAAGATTAGACAACTGATTAAATGAATATTAATTAAAATTAAAATTTGATAGGTTAATATATAGGAAAGGTGAGAATTAAAATATGAATTAGGATTAAAATAAAAGGGGTCTAGATAGGACCATGGTGAAAGAAGTGGACGTGGGTAAAAATGGTAGTGATAGTAAATTTTGGTGTCTATACTGACACAAGAAATAAGCTAAAGAAATATGAAACCCTAGGTTCAAGAGAGGGGATAGAAGACTTAGCCGATTTTACAATAAATCCTAAAGTGTGCTGGACTGGAAAATTGATCAATAGGAGGACAAAACTATCATAAATGCACATGTTAAATTTTAGTATTGTCAGATGAGCCTAAACTAGGGAAATTGGGAACTAAAGAGATATTTTGGGCACTCGTGAGTGCAAAAAATGGTCAAAAAATGACTCTTCTTATGTCGCAATATGGTCGCTAAAATTTACTATTGATCTTCTATGTGTCACTGGATGATTGTTGTATTTTCATGCAACCTACATAATAAACGATATCCTACAAAACCCAAAACTACATCAAATCCTAGAAAATAAATATGAAAATGGGGAGTCAATCTAACCTTAAAATTCCCCCAACAGAGTGAAATTACAACCAAGAAATGTACTATATCTCATACTCCATGTAGTTTTTGTGTGGTGTGTGAGAAATTGTACCCTAGGAAGCTCTTATGCAAGATACACTTGATAGGGAGCAATAGCTAGATGTATTAATTTAGATAGATGTGTGTATGTCAAAACGAACTTCCCCTCCTATGCATGTATGTAGAAAATGCAGCCCCTTATCACTTTAGTGAGTGTTAGATAGATTCTTTGATGGTCTTAGAATGCTTGTGGATGCTTCCTTAGGTGGTGATAATAGATGCTTAGAGATTGTTCCCTTTTTATGGTCACATAACTTTGTATTTATATGATTTCCTTGTTTGAATTTTGTAATTAACAACTAAAAGGTCAAACCATAAGAAAACAAGATACCCAAAAGATAAAAGAGGCCCAAAAGAGGAAAGTAGGAGACAAAGAGTTCAAGGGTGCCTAGAGGGGATGAGGGAACCTAGGTGTTGGCGTCATGAATAGGTAGTGGTGTCAAAATTCATTAAAGATAAAGAAATGAAGATCAAACTAGGTTATGTCATGTGCAAGACCAAAGAGAAAAAATGAGAGGAAGAAAAGAGGCCAAAGATAGATGTCAATTACTATTTTTCTTTCTTAGGAATCATATGAATAGTAGGATGTGATTACGACCTAGAAATGTACCCAAGTGCATGATTTTATGTCTACATTTTCCCCCACTTTATGCTTTTGAGTGAATACTAGATAACATAAACTAGATAAGATATGTGTAGCATATAACCATGTAGATTGATGGTGAAAGTGTGCCGAAGAGACAAGAAAAAGCGTGGAGTGATAAAAATGAAGCGTGGAAGCAAAGGAAGAGGAAGTGACCCTAGGGGTGAAAGTGTATTGTGTTGTACTTTTCTTTACCTATTGTTTTGCTCAATATAGGGTTGTTTCTTATTTTGTATTAAGGAAAGACCTACAAAAGAAGATATAAAGAGTAGTCAAAGTCACGTGTTATGAAAAATTTGTAAAAGTATGTAAAAATGTGAAATATATGTAAAAGAGAAAAGTGTGCACCTGATCTCTGAAGGGTGAAAAGGATAGAAAGTGTCCTGAACTGTTGTAAAAGATCCATTTTTTAAGCGATATCACACCAAGAACAATATTTTTAGGAGATCCCACGCCAAGAATAATTTTTTTGGGCAATCTCATGCCAAGGAAAAAGTGTGTTGGGGAGAAAGGTCTAGTGTTATTCTCCATCCCAGACTACTTCCTGAAACTTATATACCACTGTAGATGGTTTGTTCCTACTTTGTTCCATGCTCGATGTAGTTTGATCCAAATAGAAAAAGAAGATAGAATGCATTCTAATTGCAAAAGGATTGTGCATTTGCTATGTAAACTGCTAACAATTGTGCCAATATGAGAAAATAATTGTAATTTCACCTTGGTCATAGTTTCCCAGGAAAGGTCGAGAGTTTCTAGGTGCTCATGTTTGTAGCTTGGCACTAACATCTACGCCAAACTAAGGACCAAAGTCATAATATAGGTTATTCTACAAATGTAACTTTGTTTTGTTCATGTGTTGTGTATGCCTATACCAAAGCTCTAAGTTATAGTGTGGGGTTAATGAATCACCCAATGTATGCCCCCTCATTTGGCTTACATGTGATGCTGCTAAGAGGATGCAACCCAAAAGAGAGGACTAGATGTTGATTTGAAAATGATACCCTATAGGGGAAGGAATGTGCATGGTAGAAACTAGGGTAGATGTAAATAAGAAGGCTAGAAATCTGTGTTAGTTGAAAAAATTGAAAACATGCAATAGAATACAGTGTATATAGGAAATAGTGTAGAAAAATTAGTCCACGAAAATTGGGTTGTGAACATGGTACATCGCTCACAATTTCGCAATACAATCATGGCCAAAGCGGCCAATAACATATAGTGTTCACACAATATAAATGGAATGTTAGAAGAAAAATGGAATGAGAGGGAGGGGTGAATTATTCCTTGTAAAAATTTTAAATTAAACTTAAGATCTAAAACTAAAAATATCATAAGAATTCAAACACAATAACCACTTATTCAAGTTTAAGAGTTTGCACACCATAAACCATCATCAAAGCATATAACCATAAAAGAAAGGAAACACCATAAGAACACAAGATATAATTGGCAAAGCCACAAGGGGAATAAAACCAACCAAAAAACTATCTTATATTGATATGTTTCTGAATTTAGTGAGGCACCAACCCCACAAGGTTTAGTATAGCACCCGATCCTGCAAGGAGTACCAACCCCTAATTTTGTGAAGCACCAACTCCATGAGGAGGCTACAACCCCCCGAGATGATAAAACACCCTATTCAACCACCTTATAATGTGTATATCTCTGTCAATCCTCACAAAACAAGATCATAAAACCCTCCAAAAATCATCAAACTCTTGCTTTCATATTATTTGATTTTTTTCACCTATAAAACACTTAGATCAGCCTCAAATCATGCTCAAACACCTACAATAAAACTTCACCTAGATCACTCCACATGCACACACACAACTAGTTCCAAATATCACCAAAAAAAACATGCTTTTATCTACTTCTCCAAATTAAAAACTTAGGAATAACATTTTCCCCCTATTTATTTCTACCCATACATCAAGGAAACATTTAAAATTTTAAATACAACAGTCAAAATTTACCCAATTAGGTCATCCTAGTAAAAAAACTCATTACATGTACCAAATATGGCTCAAAAACCCCATAGGCACATTCTTAAAAATGCCCTAACATTAAAACAATAATTTTTCATGACCCAAAACCTTTATGTATGAATAAAATATAATAAAACATTTCATACATGGTCACAATTAATATCAACTAAACAAATTATATCATTTACTAGGCCTGGTTCTCTTTACAAATCTTAAAACAGTTGTTTCTTGCACCCTTTCAGCACCATAGAAAACTTCATCTGATCACAAAATGACTTATATTTAACAAAAAAATGCCATGTGACCACTCACAAGAAATTTAAAAACCTGTAGAACACTTCTAAGTAAGTTAAAAATCATGAAACATCCTTCACTTCAAACCACAACAACATTTTCCTTCACCATATAAACCTGCAAAAAAACTCTATTTCTAAAGGTTACCACATAAAATAGTTTATACATAACATAAAATACCTCAAAATGGATTAATTATATGCAAAATTAATACCTATTCACATTACAGGTGATAGTAAGCATCACCTAATCCATATCATGCTTCAAAAACATCAAACTTCACCTAAACAGATGTTGTCTTGAACTGCCAAAAATATTCTTACTCAAAGAATGACTAGAAATCCTATAAAATGACCTAATAATGAGGAAATACATATATAACTATCAAAATATCAGAATATAATTTCCAACAAAACTTGAATCATCTAAAAAATCCACCTGTAGCTCAAGTTATGACCATTTTACTAGACCCTACTATTTGAGACCCCAAAACTGCCCTTTGACTAGTCAACCTGCTTGGACCTCAAAACACCATGAGCATTGCATTAAAATGTTCCTAAAACTTCCATGTACATAAATTAAAAAAACCCAATCATCATGCACCATTAATTTTTCATCCTACATCTTTTGGACTAGCTTGTCATAAAACCTTCTTCTCCAAAAACTTCTATTTTTAGGTGAGGCCCACATATCACCATGACCTCAACTATAAATTTATAGAAATATTGAGGAGTCCCATACAACATAAAATCATTATTTTTTATACATCAATAAAAAATTGGTCACAACACTTCACTTTATTTCAACTGCTCCTAGCTAGGGTTTAATTAGGGTTTTAGACCACTTTACATTCTTAACATTCATTCATAAAAATATGAGAATAAATTAACATCATTATTTTTTTAAATATTATAAAATATTTTATAATCATAATTGAAATCCACAAGGCCCCATGCAAAGTACACTATTCACAACGAGCATCTGAAGTTGCACTTTGAACTGGAATTACACTAGATTTTGACCTTGTCTCACAAAATCATTCATAACTGTGAAAAATACATATCATGGGAACCTAAAATTTTTTTTAGAGATCTATGACATTATCCCTATAAACATATCCACTCATCATAATATCAGTTCCATTTTTCAAACTCTCCATTCACTAAGACTTACCTATGTTTACATGTTAGATCCTTATAGTAGAAGCTAGGGTCAACTAAAATAATGTAATAACTGAACATGAAACCTCTGAAAATGACCCAAACATACCTCATATGTCATGATATACCTAATTTCATGATTACATGAGCTCACATGGATCTCTAAACCACTCTGTTCACACATCCAAGCTAGCATACCTACTCCCAATGAGCACCTGTAACATAGATTTCTACCTGTACCTGTACCATGCCACTGATGTGAGTGCTCAAGTACCCTCAAATCATGTTAGACATCATGTCAACATGATTCCTAAGAAACTAAGAAGATCATACTTCCAAGAAACACCTCCTAGGCACCTCTATAGGCTTGTAGAGCAAGCATCACGTCACTGAATCTCATTGTAGCAATTGATAAACATCTAAACCAATATGTTAGCATCATATAACAACATCATGACATCATCCTACAACATTCAATTTTTCATTAATGTTTTTTTTCATCAATGACAACACTTATTAGGCGTACATGCCAACAATCTCCCCCTTTTTCATTAATGGAAAACACCCTAAACTTCAACCCATTTTTACTTTAATGACACACATATAGCTATAATACACCTTATTCACCTTCTTCAGCTTCATACCTCCATGCTCTAGTTATAAACATCAACCAAAGGTCTCAATTTTCTTAATTTTCTTGATTTTTGCCCAAAAAGTAAATTTTGCCTACATTTTAGGCATGCAAGCAACATGCTCCCCCTAGAAAGAGAACTTCCAACATCTGAAAAATCAATACACCATGAAAAATAAAATTTTCACCTTGTTAGGGGGAAAACCATCATTTTTCATCTCTCAAGCATGAAAAGCATCAATTTTCTCCTATAACCTTGTTTTAGCCTTCTTAAGATCATTGTAGTAGCATATATCTGTACCACACCACCTTTGATTCAAGCCAACAATCTTAAAAAAGATCATGATAAAACATTGAACCATAATTCTATACTTGATCCTTTACCATTTTCTTAGGCCAGAAAATATGCATATCAAGGCTATAATCATTCACTTCATACTAAGATCAATGTTATGATACCATAACAGACTTCTTAGTGTAAAATTTAGACCATTTTCAACATGCATCTAGTAGGTCCTCAAAGATTTGAATCAATAAAAATGCACTACTAATATGCTTAAGGATACTACATCTATATCCCAAGAACAAAAATTTTAGGCTCACCTTCTTACCATGTCAAGAAATCATCTATGCAACTTTGACAGAGTCCTTAACACCATTTTCATTCTTCCACTGACATATTTGAATAATATAAGACAATATAAATCATCATGAGCATGGATAACTAAACACACCTCATTGTCTTAGCTTGAATGGTCTAGAGATCACTATTGCAATTTTATGAAGAAAAACCAAGGTACTCTCAATGTCTTGAAGATCCAACATACACCTTGATCAACATAATTTCTTGCTACAACAACATCTTCAAACATTGTTAGAAGACAGAGATCATCATATTAACCACAAAACTCCATGTTAAGGATAATAACATAAATTTGTGGATTCTAAATACCTACAATCACTTGTATTGAGGGATAACTCATACTCCCCCTGTCCTTGATAGTAAAACTACACCACTAGACCATTCAAAACATTCTCAGGGTATAATATCATTGTCTCTTTCTTCATTAGGAGGACAAGAATCATCTAGTTAGCCCAAACTAGCTCCATTTACTCATAAATGAACTAATAAATATACATTCATCATATAAATATCATGAACAGAATTGAGAAACCATCTTAGGAATTCAATGCTACTAATATTATGCAAAAATATGGGCTACAGGCCTGTAGGTGTCAATTTTGAGGTAAGAACAAGTTTACAAGACTTGACAAACACCTAGACCTTTCTTCTTTCACTATATTATTAAAAAACAATGAAGGATGAATGAATATACCATTTCATGATGAGATTAGGTTTTGAGGAAACAAATCATACCTCTGCAACCATGTGATTATGCCTTTTATACCTATAGGTGATCATATTTCTCATGAAGTGGCAAGATGCCCTTTATAAGCTCAAATCAACTTGATGACAATGATAGGTGCACTCCTAAAAATATTGAGACACTTCAAGATAATCATAGAGCTAGGAATAGAAAAAAAAATGGATAACTAACATGAACCATACCTAAGAAAGAAACATTGCCATCATTGTATAGTACAATACAACATTTTTCATTAACCATACAACAACACAACTAAACCTCATTCTCAACCATGAATAACCATGAAAATCACATCATATATCATTTGATATCTTATTAGACTATTTAAATATCTTTAATACCATGTCTAATCTTGAGGAAACCAAGAAATGGGGTTTAGATAGTCAAACCCTCATCACTGTGCATTAAGAACAAATATCCTATACTATCATGGATAACAGAAACATTATAAACACATGGAGCTTAAAAATTATATCTATTTTAGTCCTAAGAACTTAAATGATTCTACCAAAATTTCATGTTATAAATCCTTTATTTTGACATTCAAAAGTTATTTTCCCTCTCTACCGCTCAGTTGGACTGTGCACTCCCAATCAAAGGCATTGAGATATAAATTTTGACATAATTTTCTTTTGTCACCTCAAATCTAGAACCAACGACTTGAAATAAAATCTTCACACATAATAGACACCTTATTCAATGAGAATTCATCAGGGACATGTACTTCTCATACCTATAGCACTTCACAGAATTTCTTGAAAATAGAGCTATATTGACAATATCACTTTCTCAATCAAATTTTTGAGAGAAAACTGATCAAGTAGGACCTCATCACCTTATAAAACCTTCAAGGAAACTCATAGGACAAGACACCACATTTTCAACTCATGATACAAACCAAATACATACAAGAACATGACACAAAATTTTTCAGACATGTTGACAAGAATACGATTATGTAGGTAACAAGTACTAGTGACGAATCTTAGCTCCACAGACCTACTTAACACATTTTACCCATGAATGAATCCTTGAAAACATGATTTACATATAAAAAAAAACTAAGTCATAATATAGATCCCAACTCTTGTCAATCAAGACATCACATATAATTTTCATACATAATGAGGTACCAATGAGATGCCTAGACATCTTCAACAAAATCCAAGATCTCAAAGTTAAAAATTGACACAAAAATTCATGGTCAAGATACATTAGAGAATACTAAAGCACCACATACCAGACACAGGACAAGGATAACATTAAACAAACCTAGATATCTCAGCTTCATTCATCTTATTACATCATCATAGTGAACATCACTAATAACCTGCAAGAGCTTAATTGAATGAGCCAAGATACATATTAAAAGACTCAAAAACCATGTACCACAGACACACATGAAGATATTACAGATCTTGAAAACCTTTTTCCCTTTCTAGGAGATGATAAAACATTTATTTCTCCTTAAAACATACCATAGACCATTCAAGGTCTATTAGGAGTTGAGATTACTCCCAGCAAGCTCCTTAGATACTCAAATGTAGACTTTGGAAGTGGTTTAGTGAGAATGTCAGCCACTTCTTCCTTGGTAGATACATGCTCCAACTTTATACACCTTTTTCTTCTAAGGTCTCTTAAGTAATGATACTTGATAGGAATGTGCTTTATCTTGGAATGTAGAACTGGATTCTTTGAGACACTAATTGCACTAGTGCTATCACATAATTTAGATGTAGTTCCATCACTCTTTACCTTATAATCATCCAATTTTTTTCTCATTCATAAAATTTGTGAACAAAAGTGAGCAACAACAACATAATCAGACTCACATATTGAGAGAGATACAAGAGATTACTTCTTACTTGACCATGAGATAAGGAATTCTCCAAAAAAGTATTCTCTACCACTAGTAATCTTCCTATAATCCATGCTTCCTACCCAATCAACATCAAAATAGGATTTTAATTCAAAATTTTCACTCTTAGCATACCATAAACCACACTTAATAATACCCTTAAGATATCTAAGGATTATTTTCACCGCTTGTAGATGTGATTCTCTAGGATCCTCTTGAAACCTTCAAACCAAACTAACTACTTGAATAATATCAGGTCTAGAGGCTGTAGCATATAGTACACTACCAATCATGGATCTATATTCAGTTTGATTTACCTCAGTGGTGTCATATTCCTTGCATAGTTTGCATCCCATAACCATAGGTGTGCCAATAGGTCTACATTCATCCATTTGAAACTTCTTAAGAATTTATTTGACATATTTGGATTGTGAAATGAATATACCTTTGTCATGTTGATTTACTTGAAGTCCAAGAAAGAAATAAAGTTCTCCTAACATGGACATTTCAAATTCTTTCTTCATAGCTTCTACAAAATTGTGAACCATATGATCACTACCTCCACCAAAGATGATATCATCCACATATACTACAACTATCAATAAATGATCTCCTTAAACTTTGATATACAAGTTACTATCAACTACTCCTCTCTTGAAACCTTGTTCAATCAAGTAACTATCTAGTCTCTCATACCAAGCTCTAGGGGATTTTGTTAGGCCATATAGAGCCTTGTTTAACTTGTACACATAATCATATTTATCATTCAATGAAAAACCATCAAGCTGCTCTATATAAACTTACTCATTTATAAAACCATTCAAAAAGGTATATTTAACATCCATTTGATAAAATTTAAATCCTTAAAACAAGCATATGCTAAGAGAAACATGATTGCTTCCATCCTAGCTACAAGAGTAAAAGTATCATCAAAGTCTATCCCTTCAACTTGAGCATAACCCTTGCAAACTAATCTTTCTTTGTTCCTTATTACTTCTCCATTCTCATTTAGTTTGTTTCTAAACAATAATTTTGATCTAATTACATTCTTATCTTTTGGTCTAGGCACAAGTTCCCAAGTTTTTTTCTTTTCAATCTGATCTAACTCCTCATTCATAGCCTTAACCCAATGTTAATATTTACTAGCTTCTAGAACATTCTTAGGTTAAAATTTTGAAATAAGAACTAGGTTATCTTTATTTTGAAGACTTAGAAATTTCCTTCTTGTAGTGACTCCAAAGTCTTTCTTGCCCAAGATTTGAGATTTAGGATGATCTCTTCTAACTTGTCTAGAAGGATCCTTTGCATCTTGTCTTTCCTCCACCAAATCCTCTTCTTGATTCTATTGAACAAACTCATAACCTTCTTCCTTACAAATATCTTCACAAACTAATTCATTAGCTCTATAAAAGGACCTCATAGTGGATGATTCATCAAAATTTACATGAGAAATTTCAACAATAGATTTCAACCTCTTGTTATATCATAAATATTTTTTGCTTCTTGAGGAATACCAAAAAATATACCTTCATCAGATATGGAATCAAACTTACCAAGATTTTCTTAAGTCCTCTTGATGAAGTATCTACATCTAAAACCTCTAAAATGCTCCACATTGGCTGGTCATCCTTTCCATAGTTCATAAGGAGTCTTGTCACTATTTACTCTTAGTTGACACCTATTGAGAATATAAATAATAGTAAATATTTATTCATTCCAATAACCATCATGTAACTTAGTCTCATCAAGCATGATCCTTTCCATCTCTTGAACACTCCTACTGTTTATTTCGAAAACTCTATTTTTTTGGGGAGTTATAGAAGCTAAAAATTGTCTTCTAATTCCATGCTCACTACAAACCTCATTAAATGCATTAAACCAAAACTATCCTCCATTATCAGATCTTATACACTTTATATTTCCATTATTTTCATTTTGAATGAGGGATTTGAAATATTTAAATACATCTAAAGCATCATATTTGTTCCTCAAACATGCCACCCAAGTATATCTAGTGAAATCATCAATAACAAGCATGGAATAATAATCACCTGAAGTAGTTTTAGTTCTCTTAGGCCCACATTAATAAGTATGAATCAGCTAAAGTGTAATTTTAGTAGACTCATATTCATTTGTCTTGAATCTCCATGTAGTTTCCTTGTCATGCATACAACCCTTGCACAAAGTATATTTTGGTTTCCTGAGTTTAGGAATGTTTCTCACACAATTTTTAGAACTTATTTTAACAATATTATCAGAATTCACATGGCCTAGCCTCATATTCCATAACCAACAATCATCCATATTACTCATAAGACATCTTTCATTATTAATTTATTTTAGAACAAACATGTCACCATAATTCCTTTAACCTTTTGCAACTAATATACCGGATTCTCCTTTTCTTATCTTATAAGATTTCACATAAAAACTAAGAACTTACCCTTGCTTTACCATTGTAATTACACTGAGAAGGTTATGTTTCAAAACTTCTACATAGAAAACATCTTTGGTGATGGTATTTTCATTATCCAAACTAAGGGTGCCTCTACCTAGAATGTTTATGGTTGAGTTATCTCCAAATCTCACTGAACCTGAAAAATGATTTTGAAAATATGTAAATTTACTCTTATCACCTTTTGTATGAGCTAAAAAACCATTTTCAATGTACCAATGTGACTTTCATTCTGACTATGAAAGGATGTTTGTGTAAGATAACATACTTCATTATGTTGTAAAGAGGATGAATAAGTCCCGTAGATATCATACCAAATATCAATACCTAAAGAATTAAAATAAGATATCATATTAATCAATGGAAACATATCACCTTGATTCTTAGAATATTCCATGGTTGTACTTCAGAATATCTCCTTCAAGCTATCAAGATCGTCTATAAAGGCCTTCTCTGATACCAATTGTTAGAAGCACAATGTACTGAGAGGGGAGTGGATCAGTCCTTATAAAAATTTCAAATTAAAATTCAGATCTGAAACTCAAAATACTATAATCATTCAAAAACAATAACCACTTATTCAACTTTAAGAGCGTGCACACCATCAACCATCATCAAAGCATATAACCATGAAAGAAATGAAGCACCATAAGAACCCAAGATATAAATGAGAAACCATAAAGGGGAAGAAAAACCACTGAAACACTATCTTATATTCATATGTTTCTTAATTTATAGAGGCACCAACCCCACAAGGAGCACTAAACCCTAGTTTAGTAGAGAAACAACCCTACATGGAGCACCAACCCCTAATTTTGTGAAGCCTCAAGGGGAAGAAAAACCATGAAAAAAATATCTTATATTGATATGTTTGTTAATTTAGTGAGGCACTACACAAGGAGGGTAAAACCCCCAAAGATGATCAAAAACCAACTCAACCACCTTATGATGTGTAGATATCTAATTTTTTTATGCCAGAACTAATGGATGCCTCTTATTCATATGGCAGTTCTTCACTTAAACCCTAGGTGATCACACTTCACAAAACAAACTCTTCAAACCATCTAAAAATCATCAAACTATTTCTTTCATATTTTATGATTTTTATTCACCTATAACACACTTCCATCAACCTCAAATCATGATCAAACACCTAAAATTACACTTCACCTAGGTTACTCCACATGCACACACTTAACTAGTTCCAAAAAGCACCTAAAAACATGCTTTTATATGCTTCTCCACATTTCAAAATTAGGCGCAAACTTTTCGCTAAATTTTTTTTCAACCCATACATCAAGGAAACATTTAAAATTTTAAATAAAATAGTCATGAGTGACCCAATTAGGTCATCCTATACAAAAACCTTATTACATGTGCAGAAACTGGATCAAAACCCCATATGCACATTCTTAAAAATTCCCTAACAATAGTACCATGAATTTTCATCACCAAAAAAACTTTACATATGAATTAAATATCATAAAACATTTATACATAGTCTAAATTAATATCAACCAATCAAATTATTTCATTTACTAGGCCCAGTTCTCTTTACAAATCTCAAAACAATTGTTTCTTGCACCCTTTAACACCCATGAAACTTCATCTGATCACCAATTAACTTATCATAATCCAAAACATGCCATGTGACCACTAAAAAATAAAAATAATAACCTTTATAACACTTCTAATAAATTTATAACTCATTAAACATTCTTCACTACAAACCACAACAACAATTTCATTCATCATATCAACCTGATAAAACATCTATTTCCAAACATTAGCTCATAATTTTTTTTATAAATACCATAAATACATCCTAATGAATTAATAAGATGCCACATTAATCTGTATTCACATTCTAGGTGATATGAATCATCACCTAATCTATCTCATGCTTCAAATAACATAAAATGTTCACCAAAACAAATGTTGTCTTGATCTTCTAAAATTATTCTTTCTCAAAGAATGACATAGAAACCATATCAAACGACATCTTCAGAAGGAAATACATATATAAATTGAAATATATTTGAATATAATTTCCAACACAACTTGAATATTCTAAAAAATCCACCCTTAGCTCAAGTTATGACAATTTTACTAGACCCTACTATTTGAGACCCCAAAACTGCCCTTTGACCAGTCAACTTGTTTGGACTTAAAAACAACATGAAATTACACGAAAATGCTTTGAAACCTCTTTGTACATATATTAAAAATCCCAAACATCATGCAAAATCAATTTTTTATGATGCTCCTTTGACCATCGTTTCCTACAAACTTCTTCTTTGAAAACTTTTATTGTTAGGTGGGGCCCACTTATTACCATGACCTCAACTATACATTTATGGAAATATCGAGGATTCCAATACCATATACAATCATATATTTTTATGAATCAATCAAAACTAGGTGACAACACTTCGCTTTGTGTCAACTGCTCCTAGTTAGGGTTTATTTAGGGTTTTAGATTTCTTTACCTTCTTAACATTCATTCATAAACTGTGATGATCAAGTGACCTCATTTTTTTAAAAAAACTTATTAAATATCCTTATAATCATCCTTGAAATATGTAAATTCAAATGAAAACACATTGTTCACAACAAGTACCTGAAGTTGCAAATTCAAGTTTGATTTTCACTATGTTCTTGACTCATATCTTACAAAATAAGTCATATCTGGAAAACTAACACAACATGGGCACCTGAACAGTTTTCTGAGAGAATTTTGAACTATCATTATAACATCATCCAATGATAAAAATATCAATTCCATTTCTCAAAATATCTCAAGTCACTAAGACTTACCTATGCTTGCATGCTAGATCTTCATAGTAGCAACTTACGTTCAAATGAAATAATTACAATTAACTGAACAAGAAACCTCTAAAAATGAACTCAAACATACCTCATATGCCATGCTACACGTCTGATTACATGATTCCATGAGCTCATATGGCTATAAACCACTATGTCACTCCTATAAGTAAGCATACCTGCTCCCAATGAGCACTTCTAACATAGAGATCTACTTGTACATGTACCATACCACCACTTTGATTGTTCAAGCACCCTAAAATCATGTCAAAATCCTTCTCAAGAAACCAAGAAGCTCATACTTATAATAAACATCTCCTAGGCACATGCATAAGATTGTGAGAGCAAGCTCACATCACTGAATCCCGGTGTAGTAGCTGATATACATATGTACCAGTATGTTAGCATCAAACAAAATTCACTCTATCAATAATGTGGTTTTTCATTAATGACAACACTTATTAGGAATGCATGCCAATAGGGAATGGTGAGCAAAAAATGACATACAATGGAAAACAATGAAAAAAAGTAGTAAACAAAGTATCAAACAACCATGGTGGAAAATAGTTCTTGCAAGACAAATTTTGCACAGGAAGCACCTATTAGAATTTTAGAAAAATAAATAGTATGTCAAAGCATGTATAGATCCAGGTAAAGTAGTGTGCTAGTAAGGATAACAAGTATTATAAAATGAAACAGTAACACCTGTGATGTGTAAAAGTAGGAATGTAGATTACCCCAGGAGTCTTGGTGGGAATAGTTAGAGGTAAATTTCTAAGCATCATTTCTGCATGTAAATATCTGTAGAAATTTTGCATTCAACACTAAAGAACAAATGAACATGCATGTTTATATAGAAGAGATAATTACATACTAAGTATTTTTCTAGCATGTGAAACAAAGTGTATATATAAGCATAAGTAAGCAAAAGTAAATACAACCAAGATATGTTGTATATTGTGAATGAGTGAGATGGAATGGAATGTAAAGTGAATATGATAGGAGCAACATACCCTTCTGAGAGAATGTGAATGAGTATGAGATGAGGTTAATTTATAAAATACCCCTCAAAAATCAAGAATGAACCTTAGAACAAGAGTGCGTTATTGGGAAAAGGTTTTAAAATGTGTGTTAGAAAGATAGATCCATAAAGAGTAGAGCGTGAAGTTTAGAAGTATGATGCATGAAGATCAAACATGTACTGTAAAATGTGTAGTGTGTGAGGTTAATGGATGTATTATTCCCTCAACAGAAAAATTTGAACCTTAGCACAAGAGTACGTCATAGGGTAGTGATGACACGAGTGTATAAATATGTGTAAGATGCATGAGAGAGACTAGATGTGAAGCATGAAGCATAATAGTATAAATGTGAGACACCTGATAATGTTAAGAGAGGGGGAGAATAAACATGATGCCCCTAATTGTGCCAAAGATGGAGATCTATGTGGTGACACAAGAGATACCATGCCATTGTGGGAGATCATTATCTATGTCATGAAAATAGAGAGAGAGAGAGAGAGAGAGAGAGAGAGAGAGAGAGAGAGAGAGTAGAGAGGATGAGAGAGAGAGAGAGAGAGAGAGAGAGAGAGTTATCACAATGGTAGGACCAAGCAACAATAGAACCGTGCCATGGTGGTGGAGTTTGAAATGTATCTTGGCCATCAGTATAAGGAATTATTTTTTGAAAAAATTAATTAGTGGTAGCTTAGGTGGGATTGATGAGGTTGTGGAATATTTTGGAGGAGTTAGACTAATTTTGAGAGACGTTTGATTATTTTTACTTGATAATGTTGTAGAAGACTTGAGAGCATGAGGTGATGGAGGGAATACCTTGAGAGGTAATTTCCTAGTTGGAGTGGGTTGTATAAGCGTTGCTTGAATGACTGAAGAGGGAAAATTAGAAGTGATGAATTGATGCTCATTAGACATATTTGGATTAGATTTAGGAACCCAATGGGATGTAGTAATTAAAGATGAACCTGTAGCAATATTTTTTTGTAGAAAATAAAATGAGACCATAATTATTAAGGTGGATAATTTTTCACTTAAGAGCATAGAAATCATTGTCATTATGTCCATTAATTTGATGATAATTTCAATACAAATGACTGTGATATCTAGCAAGCCAATAAGGAGGATAGGAATTAGTAGATGGAAATTTGATTAACTGATGAGTTCTGAGATGTTGAAGAATATTTTGTTGCTTAACATTGATCTCAAACTTGATAGGCATGGGGGGTAGCAAGATTTTAGGTTCAATGATATGAGCACATGTAAAATACCTAGAAGGAGGATGCAATTTAGAAGAAGAACAAGCATGAGATTAAGAAGAATCCTTAAGATATTTGATTTCAGATTTGAGTGATGTAATAATGAATTCCATAGCCTAAAATTTATCTTGAAATAAATAATGTAAAGCTTTAATAGAGTTGCAAATATATTGATTATTGTTAGAACTAATAGAGCCATCAGAGAGATGATCAAAGATGACACTGAATTGTGAAGGTGACATATCAAGAGTGAGGAAGATGGAGTGTACAAATTTTTGGAGAGAATCTTTACAAGGTGGGTGCATTTGAAGTAATTAATATAAGGGGACTTGAGGGGCTTTAAAATCCGTGAACAAATACTAGATAGAATAACAAAATGAATATCTTAGAGTGTTTGAAATACATGTTCACCAAATGATTTAACAAATATAGAATTGTGTGAGATCCTAATATATTTTAGATTCACATGTGATAAATAAACAATAAAGCACAGATCTGACACAAGTAATAAGCTACAAAAATATGAAACCCTAGGTCTAAGAGAGTGGATAGAAGACTTAGCTGATTTTATAATAAATCCCGAAGTGTGTTAGAGGAGAAAATTGTTGAAAATATTCCTGGTAAATTTGGGAATTTATATCCAAAAATATATTAAGTTAGGTTGGGTTGGTACCTCCCCTGTATTTCAATAGGGATAGATGCCCTTACAGTAATCTTAATCTCAACCTAAAAAAAATTACATTCCTAGATTTCAACATTAGGATGATGCTATCATTTGGAGAGAAGAGGAATCTAGAGAATATAAAGTCAAATCAACATATCTCCTCACTTTCAAAGACTTTTCTCAAAAGGATTATTGGCGTGGACTTTGGGTGAAAGATATCCTGCCCAAGGAAAATATTTTCTATTGGCTGGTTGTGTGAAATAAAATATACACTCTGGATAACCTAAGGAAAATGCGTATGACTAATAACCTCTTGACTAGGTGTGTTTCCATGTACTTGGAGAAGAAATAGTGTCTACCACATTATCTTGTGCTCAGGTACTTTGTCCACTACGGTGACATCAAATTCTTGACAAGAGGTTATGCAACCATCTTATGATGTATGTTGCTTACTACTGATTTGTTTATTACCATACTTGATGGTAGTATTCATGCAGTGTGAATAAACACTAGATATCTTGTGATGTAATCCTAAATTTGCTTCTATAGAATATGTTCCAAGAATTCCTAATTTTCTATAACTGTATAGTTTAATTAAAGCAATGTCCTACATATTCCTGTTAACATAGTATATTGCATAATTCAGAAAAATTAGTGTCATTATTTATGTCCTCTATTAAGATAGCTACCAATAACATGATCTGATGAATATGTGTGAATGTTAAAAGGAAGGTTCCTATTAGGTCCTCTCAACACAAGAGTAGCAGTTAGCATCTTCTTTAAAGTTCTGAAAATCACTTTCACATCTCTTAGTCTAGAAAAAATCAACATAAGTTTCTCTAACTAGATCTATCAAAAAATGGTGCTGTAATTTTACTGAAGTCTTGTATGAACCTTCTGTAACTATTCATCATAGCATTAAAAATATTATAACATCTTTTTGTTTCCTTGGTGTGGGTAGGGTTGTACTACGACAAACACTTTGGCTGGATCTACTTAAATTCTTGCTTATCGTAGGTCCTATAGGTAGTTCCCCAACAAGTACACCTAATCTGGCAAATTGTCATATAAAACTTGCTCATGTGGTCTCATTTTAGACAAGACAATTGTGATCCTTAAACATCATTCTATAAGACCTTGACTCTCATACTTATTGGTCATAGCCTCCTCAAAATCACTACCATGAACCAGTGAAGTCATCCATTGTAGACTTCAAAGGTGACATGGATGATAATATTGCAATGTTAGGGAAGCCAAGTATGCAAAGGTGAAAGAGATCTTTTTCTATCAACCATATCCCGGGCCTTGGTAAAGTAAAAGATCTCCACATGTTAGAATCTAATGATGGCTGCAGTGCATTGCAAAGATACTAAATAATGAAAACGAGATCAAAATAAAGCTTGAAGTTCATCCAAAATTACACCTTGAAAAAAAGAGGGGTAGGGGAAAATTAATATCATGTTGAAAGTGACTTCTGGATGGGTCACACAAGCTAATTTTAACTGGCACGACTATCATGGTTGTAGGATCAAGTGTGGAGGTTTAATCTCAAAGAAAGGTCATTTTTCTTCACCAGCTACAGAGTGTGTCGAGTTAGGGTTATAGAAGAGATAGGACTGAAACCATGGGTTGCGATATGATACGTAAATAAGTGGGTGGAAGGATTGAACCATATGTAACATTGTTGACAAGGCCTCATTGAGAGACAAAAACTCATTAAATGGATGGCCTAGAAAGGATAAATAACATATTTGCAAGAGGAACAACCCCTTGCTCATTAAATGATTTGGTTTAGAATTAGACTAATGGCATGATTAAGGATGAATGGGGTATTGAGAATGAATGATGGGAGCATGACCAATAGGTCAGGATAAATTGAATTGGAGACCACGGGGCTCAAGGAATATTTAAATACAAGAATAGGCATCACCATGAAATTAATACTTTTATTACCCACAAGGAGAAATTTCATTTCTTCACTAATGACATTTCTCACTCGTGTATTTTAGGGGTGTGGAAAGAGGTATGTATTCACATTATGAAGTACTTAAACCTAAAAGGAAATTAGTGAAATATCGATACCCATCATTTGTCTTTTCTTAACATGTTTAGGAATTAAATAATGATGAGCATTCTCTTTTTTTATTTACATTTCTTTGTTTACCTCATTGAGAGACTTTCATGGGCAGATGGTTGATACACCCATTCATGAAGGACTTATGTTCCTCTTGTTTCAAAATGGAAAACATGTGCCATCCAAACCATTTCCCACTACTGAGGAGGATGAAGACATCACTTTGGCTAAATGTCTCTCTAAGATGCATGAGGGAGAGGGTGTTAAAAATAGAGCCGAGGAGGGGGATAATGTGACTAATTAGGATGTTGCACCCTCAAAGGGAAAAGGTAAAATGACTAGGGATGAGGAACCAGGCTATGAGGTTTTGAAAAAAAGGGTGCATGATCTAGAGACTGTTGTTCACTTTATGGAGGAGGAAAACTATGACATCAGGGAGGGCATGTTTGATAGTATTGAGGCCATAAATAAAATATGAATCTCTTAGAAGAACATTAGAGGTGAATTTACTGAGCTGGAAAATAATTTCATGACATGAGGGCTAAACTGCAAATGAAAGAAGAGGGGATGAAAAAAAGAAAATATCATTCCACTACCAACAGCTCTGAGGACGATGATGAGGATGAGACTGAGACTGACACCGAGGATGAGGAAGAGGAGGATCAAACATAGAGGAAGATGGAATATGGTCACAACAAGGTGGAGTCTACTACCATGTTTGGTAGGCCTCCCAAAATCCGAAAGAAAAATTAATGTTTATTGCATCTAAGCCTCAACTATAGGCTGAATTTTGGTGAACTGTCTCTATTTTTTAGTCTATCTATTTTGTTTTCTTTTTGGTTGTTTTTATCTAGACCACTTATCTTGGATTTAATCCTTTTTAACTCCCTTTAGTCTTGTTTCTCTTCTAACATGTTTTTGTGCGCTATCATGATGTTATCTTTTATGTAATTCCTTAGGGAGCCCATCCCTATTATTACCTTATTTAATAAAATAATTGGTAATTATCACTTGATCCTAGAATAAGACATCTAGAAATGGTCAAAGGTGCCTAGGTGCTAGAGATGGTGGGTTCTCGTAACTACTAAAAATGTTCAGAAACTGATTCTTCTTGTGTCACAAGATTGTCTCTAGATGATCGTTGTATTTTCCTATAACTTGAAAAATAAATGATATCCTGTAAAAACCCAAACTATATCAAATCATAAAAAGGAAATATGCAAATGGGGAGTCAGATTGACCCTAGTGGTCACCTGATAGAGTGAACTTATGACCGAGAACTACACTACATCTTAGAATCCATTTAGTTCTTGTGTGGTGTGTGAAAAATACTTCCCTAGGAATCTCTTATTCAAGATACACTTAATAGTGAGAAATAACTAGATGCAACAATGTAGATAGATTTATGGATGTCAAAATGAACTTCCTATCATATGTGTGTATGTAGAAAATATAGTCCTATGTCTCTTGAGTGAGTGATAGATTAATTCTTTGATGCTCTTAGAATTCATTTGGATATAACCTTAGGTGGTGATAATAGATGTTTAGATCTTGGTCCCTCATTATGGTCACATAGATTTATATTTATATGATTCCCTTATTTGAATTTCATAATTGAAAACTAAAAGGATGACCCATGAGAAAACAAGATGCTCAAAAGAATCAAGTAAGATACAAAGACATTGGGGGTACTCAGAGGGGATGAGGGTGCATGGGTGATGGCATCTTAAATGGGTGCTAATGTCCATAGTCAATAAAGATAAAGAAATGAAGATTAGAATGGGTTGTGGGGTGTGTAAAAACAAAGATGAAAAAATAATGATAGAAAATATTCCAAAGATAGATGTTAATTACTAGTTTTCTTGTTTACGAAGCATATGAATAGTAGTATGTGATTAGGACCTTGTAATGAAATTACTTGTATAATTCAGATCATGAGCAGAAATATAACACCAAATAACACAATATTCCATAATAATGATCTCAATATGTAATTATAATAGCTTAGCCACTTCAAGGGGGCAACCTCCAAACCATACAATAATACTCAAACACTCCAATGATGATGAAATACTACCTAAAATCCACTATATATACTATTCAGATGTTATGGCCATCACCAAGGCTGACCTACTAAGCATGAGAAAGTATAAATCATATAATAAAATGATATGGTAAGCCACAAGTTGGCTACTCATATCCTAATACAAGCAATAGGTTAAGGGAGTAACATGCCCTTCCCCTTCAAAGCAACATTTTCCCCAATGTTGAGAAGCTCTGGGTGCTGCTACAAGAATGTCATATCTTCCAATGTTGCATCTTCATTGTCCATATTCTTCCACTTGATCAAGTACTCAGTAATAACCCGTGTCCTCAATCTTTTAGTATGTGTTTGAAGTATGCATTCAGGTTCCAAGATGACCCTTCCTCATCGAGTGTAGGTAACACTGTTTGGGATGATACTCTCTGTCCGATTACTTTCTTTAGGCAAGAAACGTGAAATACTAGATGTAAACTGGTTCATTGTGGAAGTTCTAATTTGTATGCTACAGTACCAAACTTCTGCAATACTTGATAGGGGCCATAATACTTCGGTGCAAGTTTGTTATCCTTTTTTTGTTGTTTCAAAGACATTTTCTTATATGGTTGTATCCGCACAAAAATAAATCACCGACTTCAAAATGAATTTTAGTGCAATGTTGATTAGCCTGTTGCTTCATGCATTTTGTGCCATGACCAAGTTCTCCTTGAGACTAGAGAGGACCTCTTGTTGATACTGAATGTGTTCTTCTACTGCTCTAACCCATGGTTGTCCTCTCAATGATGATGTGATGGATGGTGGATGGTACCCATAGAGTTCCAAATAAGGAGACATTTTAGATGAAGTATGGAAGGAAGTGTTATACCACCATTCTATAAGTGACAACCATTAGACCCATCTTGCTTGTTTATCAGACGTAAAGCAACGGAGATATCCCTCCAAACACTTATTTACAACTTTTTTTTTCTCATTGGAATGGGGATGATAAGAAGAGCTACAAGCTAACTGAGTACCGAAACATAATAATAAATCAGTCCAAAAATGACAAGTAAATATAGGGTCTCGATCACTTACTATAATATTCGGTGTCCCACGAAGCTTCTAAACTGTGTCCATGAAGGCTGTTGCTACCATGCTTGTAGAAAATGGGTGTGCCAAGGAACAAAAATGATCATATTTGGTGAGTCTATCCACCACAACCATGATAAAAAAATTTCAATTAGATTTAGGCAATCCTGTGATAAAGTTCATGGAAACCTCTTCCCACCACTGGCTAGGAATAGATAGAGGTTATAGAAGACCTAGGGATCGAACTGTTTCACCCTTATTTTGCTGACAAACCATGCATTCTACCACAAAATTTTGGACATCCCCTTTGAGCCCTTCCCAGAAGAAATATTGTTTGACTTGATGATAAGTCTTCAAGAATCTAGAGCTCCCCCCTACTAGAGAAGAGTGAAGCTCAAATAGAATCATATTTTTAAGAGTGGAGTTCTTACATAGCTATAATCTATCTTTATACCATAAATCATCCCCTTTCAATAAATTTTTTTTAGACATGCTTGGATCATTATGGCGATGATGAATGAGGTTTTGTGTGGTTGGATCATTTCTCCATTCATATCTTGCCTCATCTATCCAATCTTCCTGTAATATGGATATGGCACATAGCAAGGCTGCAATTGAGTCATATTTCTACGATAGTGCATCCGCAACTACATTCTCATTCCCTTTCTTATAGATAATCTCAAAATCATATCCCAACATCTTGGAGACCCATTTTTGTTGTTCTTCAGATGATAAACACTACTCCAAGAAGTATTTCAGACTATCATGATATGTCTTCACTTTAAAGTTTCTTCCTATGAGATATGGTCTCCATTACTTTACTACATGAAGTATGGCTAGCAGTTACTTCTTATAATTCAGCTTGGAAAGATTCTTACCTTTGAATTTATGGCTCAAAAAGGAAATAGGATAGCCTTATTACATGAGAACTGCCCCCATACCCACCCCTAATTCATCACATTCAACAATGAATGTTTTGGAAAAATCTAGAGTAGCCAAGACTGGAGTGTTGCACATGGCCTCCTTTAGTTGCTCAAATGCTTTGGTTGCATCCTCACTCCAATGGAAGGAGTCCTTTAATAAAGTTGTGAGAGGTGCAACTATTCTTCCATAATGCCTTATGAATATTTGGTAATAACCTGTAAGCCCCAAAAATCCTTGTAGATTCTTTAGGGTTTTTGGAACCTTCCACTCCATCATGGTTTTGATCTTATTAGGATCCACTTTAACCCCTTCATGAGAGACAATTTGACCAAAATATTTAACCTCCTTGAGTCCAAAAGAAAACTTAGAGGGCTTTGCATAAATTTGATGTTGCTCAAGGGTTTCCAAAACCTTATTTACATGATGCAAATGTTCCTCCCATGTTTTGTTATAAATTAATATATCATCAAAAAACACTAGGACAAACTTCCGTAGGAATGACTTAAAAATATAATTCATCAAACTTTAAAATGTAGAAGGTGAATTTGTGAGTCCAAAATGCATTACCAAGAATTCATAATGGCCTTTATGTGTCTGAAAGGTAGTTTTATGAACATCCTCATCCTTGATCCTAATTTGGTGGTATCCCGAATGAAGATCAAGCTTTGTAAAATAAATAGCACCATGCAACTCATCAAGAAAATCATCAATAACATGAATAGGAAACTTATCTTCGATTGTGTACTTATTAAGCTCCCTATAATTAGGACACATGTACCACATGTCATATTTCTTCCGTACCATCACTACTGGAGAAGAATAAGAACTCTAACTATGGTGGATGATTCCTTCTTCTAACATCTCTTGTACAATCTTCTCAATTTCACTGTTTTGCACATATGGGTAACTATAAGGTCTGATGTTAAGCGGTTGACTTCCTGGTAATAACTGAATGGCATGATCATGATCTCTCTTTGGAGGTAATCCCTTTGGTATATTTTCAAATACAATAGAGTGTGCATCCAACACTACTTGCATATCTGATGGTATAATTTCCTTAGAATGATGAGCCTCCAGTGAAAAGAGTTGTGCCACAAATCCCTCTACACCTTTTTTGAGGATTTTGTTCATATGATGAGAACTTACTATTTGTGGAGACTTTGCTCTTAATCCTCTTAGCTCAAAATTCCTTCCATCAAAGTGAAATCGCATGAACAATTCTTGGAAATTCATCTCAATGGTTCCCAAAGTGGTAAGCCATTGAACCCCTAACAAAATGTCTACTCCTCCCATAGAAATGGCATACATGGTTCTATTTAGTATGTAATCTCCCATGGAAAGCTTAATGCTATGGAATTTTCCAGAACAAGTAACAATACCTCCATCAGCAATCATTACTTGACATTCAGGAGCTAGATAAATGAAAAATTTTAGGCGCACTGCTAACTTATGATTGATAAAGATGTGAGTACTTCTTGAATCAATCAACACTATGACCCTCTATTTTTTAGGAATCCAACCACCTTTAGGGTTTGGGGGGTGCTAATACCTGAAATTGCATAGCATGAGATTGTTGGCTGAGGATCTCCCGACTCCTCCTCTCACTCAACCAAGACCTTTGACTCTACATCTTCATTATTCTCTTCATCTTCCCTAGGCCCATCAATGTAGAACAAATTCTTTTCAGCACATTTATGTCTGGTTCCAAATTTACCATCACAATTAAAACATAACCATTTTTCTCTTTTTCTTGAATTTGTTGAGGTGTCAATCTAATTGGCCGAGGGAGTGCTGGGGCCAAGGTGTTGCGATCTCTAGTATAAGTGAAATGTTGTCTCCTACTTGAAAAATTTTTCTCCTCTGTCCTTCTTTCCATAATCATCGAATCAGAAACCTTATGAGGATTAAAAATATGCACCTCATTCTCAATGTGATCCTCAAGACCCCCAAGAAATAGGTCATTCAAATTCTCTTCAGTAATATTTTCTTCCCGCAGAGAAAGGTTTTGGAAGTGATGAATGTAATCCTTAACAGATCTTGTTTGTCTCAACTTTACTAATTATCTGAAGTAATTACCTGACATAGTAGAACTCTAGTGTAATTTTAACTCTTCAGTGAAGACTGTCCATGTAACATTGAGACCACTCTTCTTCCTTTGAGCACATAACCATCGATATCAGAGTAATTGGTCAAGTTCAAGATACAAAGTTGCCATGGTCACCTTTTGTCATGATGGAATATGATGTAGTTCAAAGAAAATATCCATTTGGTTGATTGAATTGAGTGGATCCTTTCCATAAAAATTGCGCATATCCACTTTTGGAAACATAGTACGGGCTTGCAGAGTGCTCGTATTTGGATTGTGCACACTCGAAGAACCACTCTGGCTCAAGTGTCTATTATGTTGATCTAAGGATCCAACTTGATTGACATAAGTATGATTACCCATCATATGCGTACTAAATTTTTGCATGAAATCCTCCAATCTTTGTCCAATCGTATCCACATCTTCTTTGCTAGCCACCCTAGATTCTAGGTCTCTCAGGTTAAACTCAAGTTGGATTACTTTATGGTATGTCGAAGTAAACCCTAACCCTGAGGAATTTGTAGTTATATCTTCTATCTCCAACTCCTCAACTACTATCTCATCCTTTTCTGGTGTTCTACCTGGAGTGATGGGATTCTTTTTTCCTCTTGTGGAAGGCCCTGCCATGATGCCCCAAAATAATAGGATGCAGGGATCATGGTTAAATGTTAAGGTTTTAATTTCGATAAGAATTCGAAAAAATATAAAAAAACTTGAAGAAAAAACCCCAAATAAATTTTATTTTTCTTTCTGAAAATGTAATGAATTTGAAAAAAATCCACAATTTGTACCCTAGGGAGAAATTTTATGAAAAACACTAAATTCTTAATAAATTTTGCAAAATAAATCAAAAAATGCTGAAATTTTCAGGAAACCTTACTTTAAATGTTTCACAACTCTGGTAAAAATATATCCTACCAATTCACTTATTTTCACAATATATGGCGGAAACAAAAAAATTATGGTTTTTGCCCTAATTTTGGCTTAGATCGCAGCTCTGATACCACTTGTAATGAAATTACTTGTATAATTCAGATCATGAGCAGAAATATAACACCAAATAACATAATATTCTAGAATAATGATCTCAATATGCAATTATAATAGCTTTTGCCACTTCGAGGGGGCAACCTCCAAACCATACAATAATACTCAAATACTCCAATGATGATGAAATACTACCTACAATCCCCTATATATTCTATTCATATGTTATGGCCATCAACAAGGCCGATCTACTAAGCATGAGAAAGTGTAAATGATATAATAAAATGATATGGTAAGCCACAAGTTAGCTAGTCATATCCTAATATAAGCAATAGGTTAAGGGTGTAGCAAACCTAGAAATGTACCCAAGTGCATGATTTTGTGTCTACACTAGCCACTTTATGAGTAAAACAACATATCATGCCATTACTCACCTTTACACTCTATAATCATTGCGAGGACTTAAGAAACATACCTTCTCAATCTCATGCATGACTTCTTAGCTTATTTGTAGGTATATCATCTTATTACTAGAATAGAACTCAATATTTCAAGGTTTAACTTGACAATTTCATTGATATCACCATCTTAGATTACCCTTCATGTAATTGATCAAGTGGAAAGATTCAAGGAACTACATGATCTAAACACAAAACTCTATTCACTTGTAGACTTAATTTTGAATATAACTCAGATTTAGACCTTTTAACAACATATATCATTGCTTAGAAAATCTTAGATCATGGTGAGCTTGTAAACCATGCGTAAATCATCTTGGAGCTAAACATCTATGTTCCAAACCTTGAATAGAAAAAATATAGTCCTTTGGGATAAAATCAAAAAACTTCTCATCAATATCTCAAAGATATTAACATGATAAACACATTTTCTACAGACCCGAGACACAAAACAATTTTGACTTGACTTCACACTTTGACCAAAACACATCTCAAGACTTACCAATGTTCTTAACATTCTCTTTACAGTGACCTTAATTCTAAGACATGACAGGAATTCAAATAAAATAGCTCAAACCTCCACACAAAAGACTTCTTGATGGCTACAAGATACTCTAATCAATAAATTGAGACCAAAGAGTTAATCCACATACTCAATACACTCACTTATGAAAATAATTGAGGCCTTCTTGAGATAGAATAAAAGAATATATAAACTCTAAATACCCATGATGCTAGGATTGTGGAATTGAATTTATTCACAAATAGCTTACTTTTACATGTTACTGGTTCTAACAGTAACTAGTGTTAGTCAGGGTGTAACCGTCATTGGTCATCATAAGAACCACCATCGGTCAGCATATTGACCACAATTGGTTAGCATATTAACCTCCATCGGTTAGCAAATGAACTGCCATCATTCAAGTAGTAACCATCGCTGGTTACTTGTTCGTGAAATTTTATATTTAACTCTTGGTAATTAGATCTATTTTTAGCATTAAAGAAGATATATTGATTGTAATTTCATGGCTAAGTGCCCTAAGTTTATATACACCTATATAAGCATGAAATCTAGGGTTTAGAAGTAGAATTAAGAGAAGGATTGAATTATACCCTTGATTCTCCTAGACTGAGAGGATGAAGATGAAGAAGAAGAAGAGAAAAAAAGAATAGGTTACATGAAGACAAAGTGTTCATGGAGAGGAGTTGGAGAGAAGGAAATAGTAGGTACATCTGAATGATGATAAGAGGGTAATATATTCTACTATATTTTATTTGTATAGTTATTATCTTATTGTAATGGATTGCATAGTATGCAAAGCACATATAGTTTCCTCTTGTAGATCCACATGTTGGTGAGATCTTGTATTATAGATCCATGTAGATCTAGTCTTGTATTATAGATCCATGAGATCATATTGTATTATTGATCCATGTAGATCTAGATATTATTGAGGAGGTTGTCTTCATGTTTGCACAAGTTATGTAGTGATAGAGAGACAACCTTACTTCTTGGTCCATAGTCATAGTTGCACATATGGTAGACCCATGTGAGAGGTCTTGTTTGAAGATCCACAAAGAACTTGGTAGCAGTTCAAAGATGCAGTAGTTCCTAGTTATGTGAGATCTGCTAGTGGTGTTTGGAGGCATGGTTGTAGTGCACTTATGGAGATCCGTTTAGAGATCTGGAGGAGAGGAGATACTCTTGGAGAGATGCAATATACTTTTGTATTGAAGAGTTTTTTGTACTCTTATTGTATTATATATATGATATCTCTTTCTTTGGTGGACGTAGCCCATATTGGGTGAACCATGGTACATGTTGTGTTATGTGTGTGTACTTTATTTTGATTTGGATAATTCTAGTTTATACTTCCACTACTGTAGATTTTGGAGAATTGTTTAGATATTGTGTGCATGATTTTATTTGTTATTAAATCATAGCACTATTCCATAGTCCTGAATTCCCAACAACTGGTATCAGAGATTGGTTATTTTAGAGTAAGGTTTTGCTTTAGTATATTATTAGTGGTTTACTGACAGGTGTATGAGAGAAGGGTTTTTTTTTCTTGATGTGAAGATCACAAGAAGAGATTCAATCTCAAGTGGGAGATGGTAGAGTAATATTTCTCAAACTTACAGTTACCAGTGTTAGTTAGGTCAAAACTATCATCGGTAGGGTAACCATGGTCGGTTACTGGGAAACCTATTTTTTAACAAAAAATCATAGATTTGAATAATTAAGAAGATGCATGGAATGTATCTTGGTTGCTGAGGTGTCCCTGGTTCTTGGAGGCAAAATCACGTTGGTCAGATTGAAGATCCGGTTATTGAGGTATGATTTTATCCTGGTATTGGAGTACTTATATTATTTTGGTTACACGTGCATGTTTGGGATTGCAGATCTAGATTTGAGAAAGAGAGAAAACAAGCAGTTATGTATCCTTTGGTGCAGTTAGATGCATGGGATTATTAGAGAGGCAGAATATAATAGCATAGAATGAAGACGTGGCTTCCACCAAAGAGGAAAGTACTTTAGTTAAATATGTGGTTGACTATCTTGGTGCTAGTAAGGTGATGTATTTCGTCTTGATGAAATTTTATAGCATGTATTATTGTTGTTAAGTTTTTGTGCAAGTTTTGGGTGCTTCTTGAAATGATTGACTCAACACAACTATCTGCTTTGGTCAAATTAGGCACTTGGTTTGGTGACCTATACCAATTTTTGGCATTGTGTTACTTCCAGCAGCACTGATGTTGATCAGGGAGCTAACATCAGTCACAGAGGGTAACCAGTAATGGTCAGAAAACCATAGTCGGTCTCTGTGAAAATGAGTTTGTACATGGTTTATTACAGTAGAAGAGGGCATGGATGGTTCAGTGTCCTATTTTGGAGGATCATATTTATTGCACAATGTGTATAGGTATAAATAGTGTAGATCACTTTAATGTTTGGATCAAAAAGGGGATGACTTTGGCTTGGTTAGTCTAATGAGACTTTGGGTCAGGTATCTCTATATGGTTCATGTTTTATTTCTTTCATTTGGAGAAACTGATATTATGTTTGGATAGTGTGCACAAATTTACACCATATTTTTGGTGTTTTTTTACTTTTATTTCCCGGTTGTGTGGAATCTTGAGGACAAGGATATCTAGTCTATGGATGTGATCCTCAATGAAAATTTATGGTTAGACACAGTTTTAGGTAACGGAAGATGTTGAGTACATAGGATGAAAAGATGTTGATTCACTAACTTCACAATAATTCCAAACTTCTGTGATGTAGGAGTATTTTTTGATATGAAGGGAATCATTTTATATTTTCTTTCATCTGGTTTTATTTCTCACTGACATATTAGCTTTTGAACTTGGTGTTAGAGGTAGTGCAGGGTATTTTATATTTAGTGGGAGCAAGCCATGGTTCTTGGCATTGCAGGATTGGATACATGATGCACATGCAGAGTGAGAGGAGATTGTTACTTTTCAAAGTGGCAGAGGCACTAGTTGGTTTTGGAGGGTAGTCATGGATTTACAGGTATATTGAGTTTATTGCTTTATGATGTCAATTCTAGTGTATTTTATGGTGCCTGGATATCCCTATGGGATTATATTTGATGGTTAGATTCATCTAGGTGAAGGTGCTAGAGCAATTTTTCAGATTTTTAAGGGTTTAAGGAGAAAACATGACTGTTACAGAGACCGTGGTCAGTCATCTAGTAACCATGGTCAGTCAGGAAGTGACTGGGGTTGGTTAGGAAACCGTGGCCAGTTTGGTTACAAGTTTGACATCAGTGTTTATTTACCTTTTTTTGGATGGTGCCCTTGTTTGCTTTCATCTTGGATATTTTTTGCAATATGTTGATGACCTATTTGTTAGTATTTTCACTATTTATTAGTAGCATGGTTTAGCATGGATGTTTTTTGTTGACATTGATGAGCACAAGATTCATATATTGATTTGGAGTTAGTCAGTGAGAGACTTGGTACTTCCGGAGAGCCTGATGATATGGATGGTTTTATAGGTGAGTTTATACATGTGGATAGATTCAATTTTCTAAGTCTATGATGATGGAGATGTTTGATTTACACATGGATGCCTATGAGAATGGTTTAGATGCATTGAGCATGCCTAGGGGATGTTTGTATTTCCTCTTGATTACTATGTTACTCCTATTTATATATATGTGTGTGTGTGTGTGTATATATATATATATATATATATATATATATGTTATCTATAGATGAATGTCTTGGACATGCTAGTTGTTTATGCAGGGTTGGATTTGCAAATTTTAGTGTTTGGCTTTATTTGAGTTATGTAGGTGTTTGTGGATTGATCAACCACTATTGCATGTGAAACTCATTCAGGAATGTTTCTACCTGGGACCTTGTTTTGCTTTTGCATATTCTAGTTTGACTTATCTTTGGACAAGTTACATTGGTGGTTTCTTGGAGACATGGATAGATGGATGGAGAAAATGGTTGGTTTTACAGGTATGACTATGGTTACCATTGAAGCTCAATACTTCAGTTTGAGTGGGAGATTTTGCAGGAGTGTTAGTCATGATGGATTGGTTACATGAGAGGCTTGGTGTTATGATTCAGTGGGAGCTTGATGTATGGATAGCTCAGTTATCACGAATCAGTAGTAGCTTCGTGCAGGTATTTGGTAAGTCATGTTTTTAATCTTCTTGGTTTTATTTTTGAGAGAATTTTTTGAGGAAAGAGTAGATGGTATTTATGGTGTGTAGAGGCCAGTGATGTATAGGTACAACTACAGAGATTTAGTAATTTATATCTGAGTGGGAGATTATTAGGATTGTAGAGTTGAATCGCTTCACAAATAGTTTTCTTTTACATGTTATTGGTTCTGAAAGTAACCGGCGTCAGTTAGGGTGTAACCATCATCGGTTAGCATAAGAATCACCATAGATCAGAATATTAATCACCATTTGTCAGCATATTAACCTCCATCAATCAACATATGAACCACCATGGGTCAGGCAGTAATCATTCCTAGTTACCTATGTGTGAAATTTTATATTTAACTCTCAGTAATTAGATCTATTTTTAGCATTAAAGAAGATCTCTTGATTGTAATTACATGGCTAAGTTCCCTAAGTTTATAAAAACCTATATAAGCATGAAAGCTAGGATTTAGAAGTAGAATTAAGAGAAGGATTTAACTATATCCTTGATTCACCTAGATTGAGAGGATGAAGACAAAGAAGAAGAAGAGAAAAAAAGAATAGGTTACATGAAGACAGAGTCTCCAAAGAGAGGAGCTAGACATAAGGAAATAGTAGGTACATCTGAATGGTGAGAAGAGGATAACATCTTCTACTGTATTTTATTTTTATAGCTATTGTATCATTGTAATGGCTTGCATAGTATGCAAAGCACATAGAGTTTCTTCTTATAGATCCACATATGGGTGAGATCTTGTATTATATATCCATGTAGATCTAGTCTTGTATTATAGATCCATGATATCATATTGTATTGTTGATCCATGTAGATCTAGATATTGTAGTGGAAGTTGTATTCATGTTTTCACAGGTTATGCAGTGATGGAGAGACAAACCTAGTTCTTGGTGCACAGTCATAGTTGCACATATGATAGACCCATGTGAGAGGTCTTGTTTGCAGATCCATATAGAACTTGGTAGCAGTTCAGAGATGTAGTAGTTCCTAGTTATGTGAGATCTTCTAGTGGTGTTTTGAGGTATGGGTGTAGTGTACTCATGGAGATCTAGAGGATAGGAGATACTCTTGGAGAGATGCATTATACTCTTGTATTGAAAAGTTAGTTTATAATCTTGTTGTATTATATATATGAGATCTCTATCTTTGGTGGACGTAGCCCAAATTGGGTGAACCACAACATATGTTGTGTTATGTGTGTGTACTTTATTTTGATTTGGATTATTCTAGTTTATACTTCCACTACTGTAGATTTTGGGGAATTGTTTAGATCATGTGTGCATGATTTTTTTTGTTATTAAATCATTACACTATTCTACAGTCCAGAATTCCCAACACATGACTCTCATTACCATGATCTCATGATGGATACCCTCACCTCTTGTAGTCATATTTTGACTCATCCTTTTATATAGAATTCTAAGACCTATTACATAGACTAGGATTCATGATTCATGACTTCTCATTCAGCATTTTACTGAAACTGTGATATGATACCAAACTTCATAAATAAGGGGAATATTGACTCTCAATAGTGTCATAGACATAAAATAACTTCATGAATTAGTGAAAACATACTTTAAAAATTTCCACCTTTTGACTGTCTGTTTCCAAAAAGATACAACACATTTGTAGACACAACGTTAAATGAGCTAACTAAGACTACAACAAGATGAACTAAAACAATAGACTCTTTATATACCTTCAAATGTTTCCATCTACCAAGGGATGAATCCATAAACCCTAATGGAGGCATCCATGACACATATATTAACTTATCAAGGTAGAACATTCATGACCACATGGGACATGATACCAAGATCCTTCATCAAATTTCTTAACTTTTGTAACTTTTCTTCTTTTTTATTCTTCTTTAGATATTCTTGTGCATATAACAACAAATCTTGAGGTTCTACAATGTAAAATAGACCTTTATGAGAAATATATTCATTATTATTAGAGCAAGAAACTTTATGACCTTTTTCCTTCTTGAAAGGAGTAGACATGAGCTCTTCCATTACTTTTTTCAATATGATAATTTTTGGTATCCTATTTCCTTTTGTATGTGTTTTTATTTACTCTAAAATATCTTGCAATGTGGACAGTCTCCTTACATTTCAAACAGGCTACATAAATATTACCTTTAGGAACCCCATGAAATTTTTTATAACCCTTTTTTTAACAATATCTAGCTATATGTCCAATTTGATTACAACTATGACACATAACCCCATGCTTATTTTCATTCCTCCAAGTATGACTAGGAGACTCTTGTTGAAAAAACTTGGGAATATGCCCTTTCTTATGGCGATTATAACATGTAATATATCCTGATTGATATGAATGATCATGTAAACCATTGCTCCATGAAAATGTGGTCTTAACATACCTTCTACAATCCCTAGCTCTATGACCAAAAGTATTGCATAAGTAACAAAAAAAATTGAACTTACTTATAGAGTTCATTGCATTGGTCTTCCTAATACCTTCTTGATATCTTTAACATCCTTCATAGATTTAGCACCATTACTAGGTCCAATTTTGTCAGTTTCATGCTTCTTTGTAGCCTAAAACAAATTTTTCATTTGTTTCTCTTTTATTATCCAACATAGCATTTAGGACTTTAGAACTTTTCTCCTTCTCATAGGTCTTCAACCTACTGTGTATCCACCAATTCTGATTTAAGGAATATCAACTCATATTCATACCTACTGCAATATTCTTCCTTAACCCTTAGGGTTTTAGACACCTTCTCCAATTGTGACTCCAAAACCTGAATGGATCGACCCTGTTCATTTACCATGCAACTCATTTGTTCTTGTAAACTCTAAATAATTGATTTTTCAACTTGATACATCTTTCTTAAGTCTGCTTCAACATATGATGGTTTACCCATTGCTTATTTTCCAAGAGGATCTCCTTAAAGTGACTAAAATTACTTCTCAAGGATCCTCTTAGCTACTAATTATTGGAACTAAAATGAATTAAGGGTGTTGAGTCATTTCCTTAAACCCTTAAAACAATTTCAGATTAACATACATGCACAATCAACATTTATCCATCCATGAATGTGAAACTAACTTCATGAAACAATTAACCACATAAGAAAAAACAAGAGAAAGTACACATGAACACACAATATAAGTGGGAAACCTTCAAGGGGAGGAAAACCCACTAAAAATTTGGTTATATTACTCACAACAAAGCACTGAAGTGAATGTAACACATCACAATATATTTATTTAGTGAGGTACTAACCCCACAAGGAGAACCAACCCCTAAACCCTTATTGATATTACTGAAAAAAGAGACTCCCATGAATATAATAATTATAAGATATTTCACAGAAGTATGATAACTGAAAATAGGATGATCCCAAGGCTGGTTGTGATCTGAAAATTCAGCTCCAAATTCCTTCAAACCCTCATTTAAACACACATCCTTCAACTCATTCTTTCTTGGTATTTCATGGAGAAATTTGACTTCAAACCCATGAAAAAATTCTCTCTAACCTTCTTCATATTGTTTCCAACATCATCAATTGTGATTTCATTCCTTATAAGCTCCTTAACACTCTCAAGTAGGTCATATTTTTCCTTCTCGATAAACTAGTTCAAAAATGAACTCAAAACATCAATTTTATATGAAAATAATCTCACAAACATGAATAAAGATGGTCCTCATCAATAATCTAAAAAAATTTTGAAAACATAACATTAATTTCATATAAACTCATGAAATGGACCCATATACTTCAGTCATATTAAAACATAGCAAACATACCCAAAAATGTCTCAAAACCCCATCACCTAGTTTACGTAAGACTACAAACCTCATCACCATGATTATTAAAGCTACAAAATTAATAATGCATGGTAAATATGACATAAAAAATTCATCCATGGTCATGCATTAGTTTTCACCACTAAAATTAATCATAAATCTATCAAGAAGGCTTGTATCCTTCACCAAACTAATGTTTCTAAGAAGTAGTCTTCATCCTTGGACCTATAGATCACACAAGAACACCTAAAATATGGCACATAACCATCCATTAGAAATAAAATTAAATTTATAACACATACATGCTTGATATATATCACGAAACATCCATACATGCAAACCACACTTACTTTCTACTTCACCAAATTGAGCTACCTAGATAATAGTTTTAGGAACTCAACTATTTTCCAACCTTTCTGAAACTTTAAAGACATATAAATTCCTTGAATAGAAACAATAGTTATCCATATTTACTTTCCAATTGATATAAATAATCAAATAATCCATCTTATGTATATTCTACCTCCATTTCCTAGCTAGAGCAATCATGTCTTGAAAATCAAACAACCTTCTTCTTCACAAAATGAGCTCGATGACCTATCAAATATCATAATAATGAAACAAACAATACACCATTATAAATATATCTTAATATTGTTTCTCTAACACCATAAATTTCCTTCCAACTCCAAGTGAAAGGACTTCAACTAGGTCTATCTCTGAAACTACTCCTTTAGGCTTCTAGGACTCAAGAACTATTCTTGAGCTCAATTTTGTCCATCACCTCCAAAACCACTTACAAGCTTAAATAAAGCATGAAAAAACCTTATACATGTTTTCTAATCACTCATTAACCTTAATAAATAATTAATAACTCATAAAAATCACCTTACCTCATGAAGAAAATCAAGACCTTTCTTAACTAGACATCCTTCATATTTGACCCTCAAAGAACATGTCATAACTTCTTCATCCTTTATCAAAAAATAAATTTCAATACATCATTTGAAATATCTCTAAACCAAGATCTAAAAAACACTTGAAATAATTATTAACTCCACATGTAGCTCCCATGATTCCACTTCTACCACATACTACTTGTTATCCAAAATTCATCCCTCAAGGTAATTTTGATAACATGCATCAAATTCTTTAGTCCCGAGCAAGTAGATTGATTCAAGGCCCAAAATAGTGTTTTTTGGACCCCGTCGGCTTCTCTCTAACTCTCCCATCCAAGAAGAAATCCCAACGAGTTAGAAAAAATGACAAAATTCAAAAAATAAGGTTGCAGGGATGTTTTAAACCATTTCGGGTCTGAAGGGTTCGGGTCGTACTGAGGTTCATCGTACCAAGTTTGGGGCCAAAATACAAAGAAAATCAGCTAAGTCAGACATTTTTTTCCCGGGCGGTCCGTGGGACAGTTGGGATGTCGGGACGCGAAAAGCCGAAACGACCGAAAGCAGGGAAAATTGTCAAGTTTTTGTTTCGCACGATTTGGGACAGCTGGGACAAAAGTACGCGAGGGACGCGAATTGGCCAATTTTCCAAAAGATGGTCCATTTCGGGCAGTTTGGGGATTTTTGTCCGGGACAGCCGGGACAAAGGTACACGTGGGATGCGAGGGACGCGAAAAGGTGAAAAGGCCACAAAAGAGAGACAAGGAAGCTCGAATTGGCCGATGCAGGAGAATTTTTCTAGGACAGCTAGGACAAAGGTATGCAGGGGATGCGAGGGATGCGAAAAGGCAAAACGGCCAAAGGCAAAGAATAAAAGTCAACGTTTGACCCGTGAAACTTCAAACGGCCATAACTTTTGACTCCAAGCTCCGATTTTCACAAATTGGACTTTCTGGAACAAGAAAGATGTCCTCTAATGAGGGTAGATATATTTAATAAAAGAAACATATTCAAATCCAGTCAGTTAATGCTCATTCCCGTCAAATGACAGAAAATGCCTGCCAGACCCAAAATAGCTGCCCGCACTTAGAAGGCCATAACTTTTGCATTTCTCAACGAAATCACACAAAATTGGTACCGTTGGAATCGTGGCTCTAAGAACGATGCAAAAAAATTAATAAATTCCATATTTTATGATATATTGATTGATATTTTTAAGAAAACGTGGCTGGGTTCATAACAGTGTTTTATTTGGTGGTTGGGAGTGCAATTAAGATGCATGGTCATCATTCTTTCTCTGCTGCAGCACTTGGGACAGTATGGGGAGCCTTTTGCAAGTAATATATGATAATTTTACTCCATTTTATGCCTCTTACAAGTGGTTGAAGGATAGATTTCAGGATTTCCATTTTCCCTTCTCTTTCTCTTCTCATTTCTTCTATAAATTGGAGTGTTGGGCTCATTGTAAAAGAGGTAGTTTTTGTATAAAAGCTCTGCCAAAATTTATTTGTGAAGCCAATGTGTTGTAGGCCCTTGTTATGGACTCCTTGCATGGTGATCCAGGCCCTTATCTTATAACCGATTGAACTGTGCATATCAGGAAGTAATAAAATATAAGTTTGTGGATGCATCTTCCCCTACTGTGTTTTCTTACAATCTTCTTGCCCCTTCAACCTTGATTACAAGAATATTGTGTCTATTATTATTTTCATGCATGGATCCATTATCATTGTGTATGTTTTAAATATTGTTGTGAATGTGTTTTGCTAGATTATGGAGAACTGTCATCACCTCTTCTAGTGTGCACTTTGCTTCTGTATTTCACGTATTTGAAGACTACTCTCACACCCTCCTTTTCTGGTGTATCACCGCTTTAGTGTAGGCTTTCATTTTATGCATTCTCTCTCCCTGGTCCCTTGGAAATTTAGATTAGAATATTTAGTTTCCCCTGCATTAGAGTAGATTTTGGTAGGTAGTTTAGGAGCAAGAACCAGCTTTCTCTAAAGGTCTATCTCAAGTAGCAAGTCCCACAACTTGGAGATAGTACCCATGTTATCCAATCACACCGTGATTTCAAGTATATGTGCTTGTATAAACATAGGGGTTCTGTGATTCGGTGATAACACTACTCCAAACCACCCTAAAAACTAGTCCTCATAAATAGAGAACAATTTTTCATCTATGATATCAACCATGATTTTAAACTATAATTAAAATCTTGTACAAATTCTAAGATAAACATAATGTCAATTAATTCATCAACTTCTTTGGAAAACTTTTTCCCAAATTGAATTTCTTCAGTAATAAACATTTTTAGGTGCTTCCCACATACAATCACATACATGCTTGATATATATCATGAAACATCCAAACATGCAAACCACACTTACTTTTTGCTTCACCAAATTGAGCTACCTAGATAATAGTTTTAGGAACTCAAATGGTTTCCACCCTTTTTAACACTTTAAATACCTATAAATTCCTTAAATAGAAACAAAATTCATCCCTATTTACTTTCTAGCTGATATAAAAAATCAAATACTCCATCTTATGTATATTTTACCTCCATTTCCTAGCTAGAGAAATCATGTCCTGAAAATCAAACAACCTTCTTCTTCACAAAATGAGTTCAATGACCTATCAAATATCATAATAATGAAGAAAATAATAAACCATTATAAATATATCTTAATATTGTTTCTCTAACAACTTAAATTTCCTTCCAACTCCAAGTGGAAGGACTTCAACCAGGTCTATCTCTTAAACTACTCCTTTAGGCTTCTAGGACTCAAGAAATATCCTTGAGCTCAATTTTCTCCATCACCTCCAAAACAACTTACAAGCTTAACTAAAGCATGAAATAACCTTATACATATTTTTCTAATCACTCATAAACCTTAATAAAGAATTAATAACTAATAACAATCACCTTACCTCATGAAGAAACTCAAGACCCTTCTTAACTAGACATCCTTCATATTTGACCCTCAAAGAACATGTCATAACTTCTTCATCCTTTATCAAAAAATAAATTTCAATACATCATTTGAAATATCTTTGAACCAGGATCTCAAATAAACTTGAAATAATTATTAACTCCACATGTAGCTCCCGTGATTCCACTTCTACCACATACTATTCCAAACCACCCCAAAACCTAGTCCTCATAAATAGAGAACAATTTTTAATTTATGATATTAACCATGATTTTAAACTATAATTAAAATCTCGTACAAATCGTACGATAAACATAATGTCAATTTATTCATCAACTTCTTTGGTAATCTTTGTCCCAAATTGAATTTATTTAGTAATAAACATTTTTAGGTGGTGCCCACATACAATCACAAGAACTATCTTACCTTTATGGAAAGATGAAGGAGTCCTCTACAACATCCAATCATAAATTTTTTAAAACCAATAAAAATAGACTGAGTAATATCAACCTTTTCCAGGTGACTTTGAGCTAGCATTTAGCTAGGGTTTCAAAACAACTTATCTTCTTAATGATCATTCATAAAAATTTTAGGATAAAACCACCTCATTATTTTGTAAAATATTATTATTCCTATAAAAAAAATCCTTGATTTCCTATGGGTCCCATTCAAAACATACAATCTACAATGACCATCAGAAGGTCCATTTTTGCCTCAAAATCACACTCTAGAACACCTGAATTTGATGAAAATGACATATATTGCAATTCCTTATTCAAAATGACCTGAAACTTGTCATGAAGTATCATGAAAACATCCTCTAACTTTCCATACTCACCATATATCAAAGATAGGTCTGAAAATATCTAACCAATCTCACTTACCCATGATATATTTGTTGTTCTCCACCTTCTTGGTTCCAAAAGACCTCATACACGCACTAGACCTCTGAGAAACGACCTAAAACTCATCATAAATGACCCATATACCATCACCATTCTATTACCTTTCTTGGATAAGACTGATCATCTCAAACACTCATACCTCCAACTCATTTTGCATAGGACAAGGAATAGGCATATAATGACCTAAATCAACCATGACATCACATGAAATGACCTTGCTAACCTCATGTAGGCTCTTAGGTACTATTGGAAAATAATACCAACCTTAAAACAACTTGGTAGAACTCATACAGTGACAATGCTTACCAAACCATGCTTCAGGACCGCATAGGACTTCACCAAACTTAGTCACTACCAATCAACCTTCATGTTAGACATTTAAATACACCACATAGAGAGCCACACAACACCATGACAACATTTTCCATCAATGTACTATACATAAATAAAAACACTAACACATAATGGCCATATATATAAACCAAGCATAATGACGAAAGAAAAGAACTATAATGGAAATATAGTTCCTAGATATAGTATGCTAAATTAGATTCCCCTAGAGGTTAGTATTCTAGGTAAGATTCAAGACAACATCTGTCATCATGTATCACTTTGTATATATCCTATATCATGCTCAATATACCACATGAATGTGTGCATGTAAGGAAGAAATTATATCTATCAAATAAAAGGAATACAACACATGTATAATGTAAATGCAAATATTGTATGCCATAGAAACATGTACATTTTTTTTTTACAAATATGTATATGTTTTTATATTATATATGCTTAAATTTGTATAATAGGTGTATTATTTGTTATTCACTTAATTTCTATGCACATTGGCACTTCATTCAGTCTGAACTGAATGCTCACCCAAAGCGTACAAAGCTACCAAGTACCTCCTTTGTATTTTATTGTCAAGATGTTAGCATGCATAACCATAAAGATATTTAATCAAGTTCCCATTCATAAAAGTTGAATCAAATCATTCAGGTCATCTTGGAAACACGTGTAATAAGGAAACAACGACTATAAATAAACCATAAAAATATCAATTATATAAATACATCTCCATACTCGGTCACATCAATGACCACAATCCAGCCATAATTATCCATTAATCTTCACAACCAACTACATAATAGGAAGCTGATACATAACGTTTTATACATGTGTCCACATATTCATGCATGTAACCTTATTAGAGAATCATAACTATTACAATAGTAACATACAACATGTATATATAAGGGTGGGGACTTGCTCTTCATTTCCCATACACTTCATAATAATAACGATGTGTACGTACATGCATACTTTACAAAACACTTGATAATAATAGATTACCTAAGAATATATATTTTTAATCCTATTAATTGTTGAATCCATTCTTTTGCTTTAATCCTTGCTTACATGTGCTTTCTCCAAAAATATTCATTGTTTGCTTTTCAAGGTAGCCTTCTTTGATCCTTTACTTGATAAACACTCCAAGTCTATTTTTGTCCTACCATCATAAAATGGCTAAGTCCTTAATCAATCTACATGTACATGTAGTCCCACATGCAATCCTATTCCTATCCACATGCTTCCTTCTATGCAAGATATAAAATCCTCTACACGCATGTGTCTTTTTGCATTATCCTTAGTCTCTTTTGGTACTCAATGAATTCTGGAAACCAACAAGAGGGGGGATAACATGAGAGCTATCCCAAGATAACCTCATGAGGAGGTGGAGAAAAATCCAAACATGGTGGACGGTTAAGCCTAAAATATTTCATAAAATTTGACTAGATTGCAAGAGGAACTATAAAGGCGATATGTGAAAAATAAGGCATATGAGGAAAAATATAAATAGTAGAACATAAAGTAGAATATTAGGTGTGATATCTTCCTTGTGGACTAGAAGAATGAGAAATCCTATGAGAAATTGTAGTAGGATCCATAAATCCATAAGATCTATGTAAAATCTTATGAGAGTGTGAGCCAATAAATTCAAGGTGTGCAAAGGAAATCCTAGGAGGAGACATAGAGTCCCTAGAACTGTGTAATGAAAGGCCTATCAGGATACCTAGGAGGGATAATGCTATGTGAATTATTTTACAAAACCAAAGGCCTATCATGAGATCTAGGAGGATTAGAACTATTTAAAATAATATGTGAAACAAGTGACCTAAATTTAGATGCATTAGGAAGAGTGACAGAAAGTGTCGATGAACTAGGCATGGTAGGAGAGAAATACCTAATAGGAATAAATTGAATAGATAAAAACCTACTGATGATGAATAAACTTGACACATTGATGAAATATAAGTATAATAACTCTAAGAGCATGTATCCAAGGGAGACTTAGATAGAATACTATAGTAGAAAATATTTAGAGACCAAGAATTAAATTTGTGTAGTGATAGACCCAACTATGATTGGTAGCGTAATGCATTGAAAGTGTGGATCATAATCAAACATAAGAATGTCAAAATATATACTAAGAGACTAAAGTAATGGCTATGCACAAACATTATCATTTCTATGTGGGATAACCAAAGGACCATGAATAGGAATATGATTAATGAAGACTGGAATATATAATCTATTAGAAATAAGCATCTTATCTATATCAGAATCAATAAAAGAAATGATCTATGTAGAAGATGATGTGCAAGTAAAAGTTCCAATCATAAAATCAAGCGGATGATCATAAGAAGATGGAGATGAAACCGTACAACGAGTTTTATGAACTTTTGAATTAGATGTGTCATTAATATACTTAGTAAGTAGATAATTGAATATTTTCAACTTAGAATTTTTTATTTATAGGCTTAAATGATTCGGTGGGGTCATCTCATTCAATTTCATTAGAATTTATAAGATCCTGAATGACATGTCACAACTTAATACATTTACTTATAGAGTGATCAACACATATATGATAATCACAATAAGCATTAGCATTAAAGCTCACACTTTGATTCTTTCTCATATCAATATCAAATGGTGGAGGGTTATACATGTGATTGCACTCAATTCAGTGCTTTATAATAATACGTGGAGGAAAAGGTAACCACATATATTGTCATATTGTAGGTAGTAATTATAGCTTAGTAGTTTGAGAAACAATGTTGACAATATCTGTAGAAGAAACGCTCATGTCATTATATTTTACCTTGAAATTAGATTTTCTTTAAAACATGACATTTGATGTGTTAGAGTTTATGCTAGCATACTTTATCTTGTTCATGTTCAATAACATAGCTTCACACTCTTTGAGTGTATGAATTAGATGGTCAAATTATATAAATCTATCAATCATGAAAAATTATTGTAATGGAGGAAGAAAAATTTAAATAAAAAGGTCTTATAACTCACTTTCATCTACTATGTTGTTCATCTTAATAAGCATTGTTTTATAAGGAAATACATAAGCATTGATATGCTCATCATATCCTTGTTTTAGTTTGGAAATTTTTGTATAAGATATATTATCCCCAATATTGATTGAAAATTGTGAAAATAAATGATTTGATAATGTAATAAAATAACACACAAAATGTATGGAGAGATCATAAAACCATTGCAAAATAAATTCCTTGAGATTATGAGGAAATAAATTAGTAAGTAATGTATCATTAGATGCATACTCAAATTAGGAAACATGGAAATATCTAACATGTTCCTAGGGATCACCCTTAACATCATAAATAGGAGTATTAGGTGTAAAAAATCCAATAAGAAAAGGATATGAGACAAATTTAGGTGTAAGTGGGTTATAAAATAATGGAAAAGATCCCATACTATAAGAATTATGAAATACACCTTGTTATAATTGTAAGATTTGTGCTTGTAAAGAATGAACAAGGGAATCAAGAGCCCATGTGATAGGTGAAGGTTTATGTAAGCCATTATGATGATATGCATGATATGTAGTAATAAAAATGGTAACAAAAATAGGAATAAACATGTGTTACATAGGAATGTTAGGTATCCTCAAGGATAAGGATACAATAGACGTAAGAACTATATATATTTATATTAGTAATGAAGTAGTTTTAAGTTACTCCCATGAAATATATAGTAAGAGATCAATGTTAGGTGAATTTTACTGTAAAACTATGTAAGATTTTGGGCATCATCTCCAGTAAGTTCCTAGGTATAATATTTACTATGGGTAAGTGCACCAAGTTGGGGGACAATTGAGTGGACATCAAATCCTGAATTTTACATTAAAAATAGCAAAACATCAAATTTAGACTTCTGCGGACTTGAACCATGCCAAAAAGTAAAAACTATGTCATAAAAATGGTACCATTGTGTAGGGGAGACTATTAGCTTTGTAGAAATACTAATTTTAAAGTGAATAGAACAGGATAAATATTATTTTATAATTTTTTACTAATAGTAGGTCTTTAAGACACTTTTTCCTGTGAATGTTTAGGTCTACGTTTAAGACTGCAAAATTTGTTTCACTTATCAGAATGTGATAAAACTTATACCATCCCAACCATGGTGAAATTATATACATGTTCAAAAAAAAAATTATTTGATTTCAATATTTTTTGATGAAGTTATGGCGGGAAAACGGAAAGTGCTCTGTTTTCTTTATGTTTTCATACCACTTTCACAGAAAAAATCATAAAAAATAAAATATTACTCAAAAAAATACAAAATAAAATCCATCCCAAGATAGATAGTGGCATATAACTTCTCACCAAAGGAAAAAAATATATATCAATTTTTGGTCATCCAAATTGTGGGCAAACGGACTATAATCTTATCGGCGTTTTTAAAAAAAAATACCAAGTCATTGAATTTTGAGTGTTTAATATAGCTAATATTGTCCATTTTTTACAAAAATTAGTATTTTAGAAACTAGATTCCAGATGCTATGATTCATATTAATATAATTTTGTCTAATTTTGAGTGTATGTATTGCTAATAATCCCTACAAGTTGATATTATGTTGTTATTTGCAATATGATGTCCACGGATGACCTTATATTTGTCCATCAACTTCCTGCACTTACCCCTATGTTTATTGGAAGCATCACCTTGGGCATGAGTAGTACGAATAACCAAAAGAGAATTAAAAATTATCATCATGGACTTCATCACAAGTGGGAGAAAGATTGGGATAAGGATAAGAATATGTGGGCAAGATAGATAGATATTGATAATGATCCCTAAGATTCTACATGATGAAGTACAATACCCAAGAAAAATAGGAACTCTATGACAATAACGAACAATGTTCAATTTAAGAGTCAAGTTCACCAAATGATTTCACCTTTTTTGGTTTTTGGAATATTTTATTTAACATGTTTAAAAAAGTATGAATAATGTTATAGTTGATTATTCTAATTTAACTAACCTCTAAAATTATTTACAAAAATCATAATAAAACCTTTCAAAGTGATTAGATACTTAATAAATGTGAAAATATAAGGGTGAGAGTGCACTTATCTTATTATGTGTGGATATGGAGTATTTTGTGTGGTTTGAATGTAGGAACAGTTAGATATAGAATTGGCAATTATTCATCTCTAAAAATGTGACCTAAAACTAAGCTTAGTCAAAAATGTATAACTCAGTCAATAGAGTCCATATGATCCCAACCATTCTTATATTCTTGGACCTACTTGGAATCTAGGCATGAAAATTTATTCATTCTTCACTTGCATAGAAATATGTGTCACTTTCTATCATTCTTCCTTGCTCACCTTCAAAATGAATCTATAAAATCTATTAAAACTCTTAAAATCTTATAGTACAAGAAGGAGTTAGTGCAAAAAAAATTAGTTGGATTTTGGGAACCCATATACCCCACTAATGTACTTACTCTAAGAATATGCCTTAAGCCACATTTCATTCTCTAATAATAAGATATACAGTATTGTGTAATTAGAATTTGACAACCGTGTTTTAACAATGTCTTGCTTAAGTTTAAAAAAAAATCAAATACTTGGGAAGGTTCTCTTTTATTTCTTATAGGATGATAATGGAGAATCCTAAACCTATAAGGAGACTTAAAACTAGTTAAGGGTTATTTCGTAATGGATTTTCATGTTTTATTTCACTATTTAGGGAGTTTTGGGTTCATTTACTGCTTATTTTTTACATGAGGAGCTCATAAAGTGTCAAGTACCTAAATGAGGTATGTTTTACTTGCTTATATATGCATATACATTTTTGTATGACATAAAAGGATGACCAAAGGGTTTTTTTTATTTATATGAAGGTGATAGAGTTGAAATAATTAAGTCACAATATTTCAGTCCAAAACTATACAATTTATAAATTGATAGAAATGTGATGTTTTTACACAAAAAGGAGAAAAGCACATTTTAAATTTATGGGCCTAAGTATGGATGTTTCTATGTATTTTGTGTAATTAGGTTAAATAAATTATAAATAGAGTAGTGTGAAAGATAATAAAGTACATAAAATGCTATTATGGTGTGTTAAGTAAGAAACATGAATACATTTATCCATACAAGTGTGTAATGTCAAGATCAGTTGTGTCAAAAGATATATTGGAAAACTTGACTTTATATAGACAAAAAAAAACTCATAGAACCACACACCTAAAAATAAATACAAATAAAGGGAGACAAATAAAAACAAAAAAAACATCGAGAGAGTTGGTTGTGAGAGGGAGGGAGTGGAATTCCTTACTTGGGTGGCACTCTAACTCTAATTTTATATTTTTAAAAATTATGGAAAATATGCTAAGTCCCTAGTCTTCTGAATGCATGAGTGTAGCCTCGCGCGTTGGCCTTTATTTCTACTATGTGCGCCCCTTGCATGCTACTCTGATTCTCTGTGTGTGCGCGCTTGCATGTAGGCTTTGTAATCCATTAATACTTAGAAATTTTCTCTAACCAACATTACCCCACGCTATGGATATTATCCATCCTCATAAATAATGAATCAAATAATGCTTCTCAAGAATGGAAGATTACAAAATGTGAAAATGAAATAATAGTGGGCATATACCTATTGAATGAAATAATGTCACCTCTACTTAGGAATGAACTCAAATTCATTTTTGGGATGGTTGGAGTAGTTTAGGGAAATCTATATTTATGATGCTCTCAAGCTTATCCCACTCCACCAGTTCCTTAGTAGTTATATTTGTTACCAACCCGATGATATCAAACACTTGCGCGGGTGTAATTTCTTCATTTTTCCCCTTCAACTCCTTTAAAATCCCAGCAAGGCATGATTCCATTCCCTCCAGGGCATACATATTCTATGTAACTAAAGAACCAAGATCCTTTAGCCTTGTCTCAAACTCATCTCTCACCATCTTAAGCACATCCCGATTCTTCACAATTTCATCCATTATCTCTTCTCATCCAACCTTATTATCCTTATTAGATGTTTTCACCTATTTCACCTCATTCTCTTCCCGAGTGGTGTATTCCTTGAGGATGGGATTAAGGTCTTGAAAATTATCATATTCCCATCCTGGATTATTCAGTACATCCATAATCTTGGTGTCTAGCACCTCATACTTCACTATCTTACTGGTTACTACTCTTTTATTATTTTCTTGTTCAACGGCCATTTCTTATGTCACTCCTTACACATAGTTCTTCTCCTGCAATAACATAATTACTAGATCCTCTAAGTTGTGTAAGGTTATAGTCTATTCATCTGTATCCTTTTCCTCCAAGTCGGGGATCACTTTTGTAATGGTATCTGCAATATGCACAACCTTGTTAAAATCATACTTGGCACACTTTTCCACCATTTCCATCTCTTCAGTAAGCCACTGGACCTCATGCTTCTTGTCTTTATTATCTTCTATCAAGATCCTAATAGTGACCCCTTATCCAAATTTCTTCGTGCCACTTCTACCATCATCGTATTCGGGTAATTTCTAGACTTTTCATCAGTTATCTCTATGGGTTTGATATTCATGAGGATCATACCTTGAAATTTCTTCATCTTACACTAGGTACATGATTTGTTATTAACCTCAAGTTGAGGCTCCACCATGTGGGTCTTCATATTCTAAGAGAGAATTTTCTTGATTTGCATGGTTTCTCCTTGCATGTTTATTACCTCCAAACCATAGAGGTTTTATTTTAGTATTGTGCTTTGGAATTGTGTGCACAATGCATTTTTTTATTATAAATATAATTTAGCTTAGGTGTCCGCAAGATTTCCTCCTTTTTCTTAGTTCCATTAGTACACTTTCCTATCAGAACCTTCTCTTCTATACTCAAGCATGGACTTCCCTATTCTCCACCTGTGGCTCTCATGACTCCACCATCTCTCTTTTATTTCTCTTCTTCTTCTTCTTTGTGGCCTTCGCATTCATGTGTGGTGGGCCTCTCTTCATTATGTTTTGAACTTTCATCACTAGGCTCTTCTTCATCCTCATCTAGATTATGGATGATCAGGGTTTCTTCATTACACTCAGCTTCTTCCTCTTACTCCTCTTCATCATTAGTTATCAATATCCTTTTCCTTCATCTCCTTAGAGGGTTCTTCTTCTCTATGTTTAGCTTGTCAAAAGTAAACCTTGGTGACTTCCTAGGTTCCTTAGAGTTCCTAGAGTCATTGTCTTATCCTTTGTGCTCTCTCTATAAACTCTTCTTCAGTGCAGTGTTGTATTCTTCTTCCACCACCTCCTCCTCCTCGTTGTCCTTTTTCCTTTTCTTTTTATTCTTTCATGGGAGTGGTATCCTCACACACTCTTTTAATACTGACCTTATTCTTTCCTTTTGGTGGTATTATAAGAGGATGATCTTCCCCATAAAGGTACTTCACATTTATCACTCTAGGCCTCAAATAGATGTAGAGAATTGCTACTTCCTTTCCTACCACAATATTCTCAGAAGTAATATCTATGTTATCAGACTCCATAGTCTCCACATATGCTAATTTTCTAGGATACACATATGTATTGTGTAAAGTGTGGTGATCAGCATCTACCTTGTCTACATAAAAATTTATCTTCCATGCATCAAAAATTATATCGATCTAAGCTTGGAAATATTTGGCTGTGAAGGTAGGGGCTCCAATCTTCATATAAAATCTTCCCAAACAATAATCTTGGTAAATTACAAATTCAGCCTTACCATTCAAAATTGAAGGAATCTTTGTTGGTAGGCACCACTCATGCTTGAATGATTCACGCATCCTCTTGTACCATTTTTACACTTGGAGCTTGTAATAATTATTGATACCTCCATCGTAGGTATAATCTTTGAAACCTTGTGTTGGGGAATTTTTCTCCATCAAGTATTTACATACTTTTTTATTAGATCCATCAATTGCCCCTATCTCACAAAAAATAATCAAAATAAAAATTGTGCCCCAAGTTATCTTTTCTCATTTTAATACTTGCACACATTCTTCTTCAATAATTCCTTTGGTAGTAAGCTATGCAATATTGTATGCAGCCTTATGTGCCATATTTTGCACTATGTGAAGCCACTTTTTGTTTACTTGAGTCCACCTTTTAGACGCACCCAACTTGTAACTAATGAGGAATGCGACGAATATTATGCCTGGGTCACTGATATTCACTATGTTCATCATGCGACCTCCCATCTGGTATTTCAACACAATGGCAGTGAACTCTACCTTGACATCATCTTCGGATTCATGTTCTATCTCCATTCTAGAACTACATATTCCTGTAACTTTGATAAATAACTTTGTAGTGATATGCATCATCCTTCCCGTAAAGTATAAATAGTCATCATGAACTTGTGACATCAACCATTTATACAAGTTCTCAAGATTTCCAAAGAAAGGAAACTCGTAAATATGGAGGACTCCTGCACTCTCTAAATACTATTGCACCTTTTCATCATAAACCAAATTCCCTTCTGTATTCCTTTGGTTTTTCTTTATGATGGTATCATTTTCAATATCTGCTTCATGTTACTTCAAGTGATGGTTTTAATCACTTACCTTGCACTTAGTTAAGTATGAATCCCATAGTTTTCCAATAAAAACCTCACTTGGATATTGAATCTTGGAAAAAATTTCTTCTGGTGCATCTTCTATTATGATATTCTTTCCTTTTCCCTTTCCTTTTCCCTTAGGTGATGTAGTTTCCTTCCCTGGATTCATTGTTTCAATTCAGACTATAAACTCTTTCTCAATTAATGTGATCCTAAGGTGCATAGAACCACCCACATAGTGTTCTTTAATTCCTAGTGAGGGTCCAATTCTTTAACTATCCTATCAAAGCCTTTCTCTTCCACATTCTCTTGTTTTTCTTCAATTCCTTATGCCTTAGATCTGTAACTGGAAGTTATGCTATCAAACCTTAGTACTTCAAATAAAATCTCTAACCTTGTATTACTTATCCCCATTCCTTCCTTCCATGCTCTCACTTCCTCTGAAGGAGCTTTAACTCAGGTCATGTAAAAATTTCTCTAGTTCATCCCTGATTTATTTCACATAATATATTTGTAATCAAATCACTTCAATATGAAAGGTAAGAATGAAATCACCCATGACCCTTTTATAGTTTTACAAAAAAAATGTATTAATTTCTCTACACCTACCACCATTTTTAAAGCATTAAATGTGCATATTTCATTTTATGTGTTTTTCCCTAGTTTCTTCTACACACAGAATTCATAACGTTCTGACATGCCACTACTTCCTAGGAATCAGTTCTCCTTGCGTACACTTCTTTACAACCCAACCCATGTCCCTCTATGCCATATGCCAAGTAGTAGATCTAATTTCTTCCTTCCTTATGTTACATTGTGCAACTTCTTTCTCATGTGGTTACTAATTTTATGAAAATCCCTCGTTAAGCACCAACATTCCTAAGATCTTGCAATACATGTAAATCCTACATTTTCTCTTGTGTACACCTATGAAACAAACATAAGGAAAGTACCATCATATAAAATTTCCTTTTTGTATCGTTACACCTAATTCCACCCCACACTAAAATAAAACTCGGTCCTCTACACATCAACTCAAGTAGTAATCATGGAACGTCCGCGGAACTCGGTCCTAATTTGACTGCTCCGAGATTGCTCTGCGACTGTTCCGCGGCCATTCCGCGGCTGTTCCGCGCCTGTTCTGCGATTGTTCCGCGGCTGTTTTGCTCCGAGACTGCTCCGGGATTGCTCCGCGACTATTCCAGGGCTGTTCCACGCCTGTTCCGCGGCTGTTCTGCGATTGTTCCGCGGCTGTTCCGCGACCATGGAAACTTGCTCATGGAGGTCCAAGCTATTCCCTCAATCCACAGGGGTGTTTACTACCCTTTCCTCCATCTGGGATGATGAAGCGAAAGCGCACTGCATTTCTGTTCCAGAATCTGTGATTGAGAAGGCCAAGTCCAGGTTTCCCTTTGCACTAATTGGAGCTTTTGCAGGCTATCGTCCAAATATCGACGCTGTCCGCAAATGGTGCGGACGAAAGTGGTGCTGCTGGGTTGATATCATCGCTCTTCCCGACCACGCCCTTCTGTTCAATTTTTCTAAGGAAGATGAGATGATTAAGGTTCTCGATGCTGCTCCTTGGATGTTTGGAAGAACTGCCCTGCATCTGAAGCGATGGAAGCCAGGGGTCTCTCTTCAAATCAAGGAATTACCCATTTGGATATCTCTGCCCAGCTCTTCCAGTGGAATTTTGGGGAGGACGAAGTCCTTATTGGCATAGCAGCTTCAATGGGAGAGCTAATATCCTTGGAACCTGCAACAAAAGCTAGAAGCAGGCTTGTAAGAGCACGACTATGTGTTAGCATGGAGGTGGGGGCTGTTCTCCCAAAGAATATCATTCTTTCTTCTCCCACGGGCCGTCTTGTGCAGAACATCATCCCTGAAGACCACGGTTTGGTCTGTCCCAAATGTTGGAAGGTCAACTTCCAAGCCAAACTATGCAAGTGCTCCGCGGAGACAGTGGATGAAATTGGCAGGAAAAACAGTAGAGAGGAGGTGCCTTCGAAGGAGAGATCCCTGACACATTACGCATAGAAAATTGCAACAATGGCGGAACTAACCAGTCTGAAATGGCTCTACTCGCGGCTTTGCATGGCGACCTCTCTGAACGCGTGGGACAGGCTGCTCCGGCGTGGAAGACACGTGGAATTCCATTCAAAACTGTTCACGAGTCAAACAAGGTAGATAGTGAATCCTCCGAATGGGAGACTGGGTCAGAAACAGATCTAATTACGGCAGATTTGGAGACTGCCACGCGGGAAGTGAACCGACATAGTAAATCTATTCTTAAACAAAGACATTTAGATGCGGATTTGAACCGTTGCCAATGGCGGAACTAACCAGTCTGAAATGGCTCTACTCGCGGCTTTGCATGGCGACCTCTCTGAACGCGTGGACAGGCTGCTACGGCGTGGAAGACACGAGAAATTCCATTCAAAACTGTTCACGAGTCAAACAAGGTAGATAGTGAATCCTCCGAATGGGAGACAGAAACAGATTTAATTACTAGACTGCCACGCGGGAAGTGAACCGACATAGTAAATCTATGAAAGCTCTTAAACAAAGACCTTTAAATGCGGATTTGAACCGTTGCAGAAGGAAGATGGACAGTAAAAGTGAAAATATTTCTCGAGGGTTTCAAATTCTATTTTAAATGGTAATTTAGAGGAGGTTCTCGACATGGATGACGAAAACATGGCAGGCTGGAGCACTGTTTGTAGAAAATATTTCCGCGGTTTTCCTGGAGGGGGTGCGCACCAGGGCACTTAGGTTGGATGTAATTGTTCCCATCGGCGCTGTTCTTTTGCTGTTCTCTTGCTGGGCTTTGTGGGTATTAGTGATGTCTTTAGTAGGTCTATTCCTGCTTGCGCCCTTGTTGTTTTTGACCTTTTGATCTTTTGCTCGCTTGGGCACATCTGGCTTCTGAGTCATCTTTATACAAGGGTATAGTCCCTTTCAAAAAACTATTTGCCAATAATTAAAAAACTCAAGTAGTAATCATATCCTACCGCAAATGTGCTTATGATAAAAAACAAGAAAAGGAAAAACAAAACATAAAAGGAAATATAATACAAGTGGAAATATTGCCTTATTACAAACACAAAGAAGCTTATTTATAGTGGGTCTTCAACCTACTCCCATTGAAATAATTGGAAAACATGGTGTCATCCAACACTTGTAATTGAATCATGCATGATTCTAGTATCTTGGTCACCACAAAGGGTACCAACCAATGGAATTTTAACTTCCATGGATGGTGCAAAAACTTGGAGTAATATAGAAGTACCTTTTTGTAACTACAAAATATGTACTCTTGATGTTCCTGTCATGTCAAGCCTTTTGTTGTGCCTTATCTATATTCTATCTCCACTACGTAATGGTGTGTCATTCATCTAATTACATCAATTTATAAATGCATTCCTCCACATCCTTTTCATCATCCAATCCACCTGCACATGAAATATACAGGGATAGTAACATAAATTCCACAGGTAGTACATCCTCTGTACCAAAGACCAACTGGAAGGGTGTAGCCTTGTTTAACCATTTATAGGTTGTTCTATATGCCCAAAGAACAATTGATACCTTGTCATTCAAATCTTTTCTTATAACATCACATATCTTCTTTAAGTTTTTTCCTTAGATCTTGTTGAAGTATTTAGCAATTCCATTTTCCTAAGGGTGATAAGGAGTAGTATTATGGTGTGCAACCATAAATTCTGCCAATAAAATTCTAATAGTATCATTTAAGAAATGAGTTCCAATATCACTTTTCAAGCTCAAAGGGCATCCATACCTGTTAATAATATTCTTCCATAGGAATATTTCCACCATGGCTATTATGTAATCCTTTTTAGGTGCAGCCTCTTCCCACCTTGTCAAGTAGTCAGTATAGGTGATGATGTAGTGTGCCCCTTTCCTACGCATGGGTTGTGCAATAGGATCTACCAAATCAAAAACCCATTTCTCAAAAGGTTCCACACTTTCTATAGGCCTCAAATGAATTTCATGTTTATTTTCAATATTTCCAATTCTTTAATAGTGATCACATGCTTTGAAAAAGGCCTTAGTATCTTTGTACAATGTCTCCCACCATAAACTAGCTAGAGGGATCTTACACGCAGTCACATCATCTTCATATTTTCCTCCTGTAATGCCTCCATGAGCTTCCTCCATAATGGTTTCATGCTCATGTTATAGAACACACATGTGAAAGACCTCATCTCTACCCATTTTATACCAGTATAAAACAATAAGATGATAGAGTGTGGATCAAATAACTAGTTGCTTCTTTTCCAACATCTTCATCCCCTCTAGCACAAGTCCAATGTCCAAAAATACAATTATTTCCTCCAAATATGTTAGCGTGTGGTTCAATCTAAAAAAATTTGCATCAAGAATTGTATCTTCAATACTCTTCATGTCCTCCCCAAAGTTGATCCTTGATAAGTGATTGAGTCCCCAAATACTCTTTCTTGGCTTTACTACAACTATGAAATAAAATTCCAGATAAAGGAGCATCTATTGGCAGATTCCCCTTATAAAAAAAGTTTTTTGACCAAGTACTTTAGTGCCATATGATCTGTATAGAAAATAAATGATGTGGTCAATAAGTAATATCAAAATTTGTGAAGCACATATATCATAGAAAATGCCTCATTCATTGTTTTTGTATAAATCTAGTTTGCTAGTGTCAACTTCCTACTTGTAAAGCATATTGTATGATCCACATTACCCTCTCTTGGTTGTGCCAAGACTGCACCAATAGCCATGTCTGAGGCATCAACATATACATGGAAGGGTTTTTCCCATAAAGGAAAGTGCAAGATTTTTGTAGTGGTAAGCTTCTCCTTCAATGTTTCAAACACCTTCTCTTGCGTGTCACCCAAATAAATCTTTCCTTTAGCCTTGAGAAATTCCTCCAAGGGTGCAATAATATTTTCATATCCTTTGAAAAACTTCCTATAACAACCAATATGCAAAAAGAAACCAAACACTTCACTTTGGTTAGTAGGTTCTTCAAATCCCAAAATCACTGCAATCTTAGGTGGATCCATGAACAATCCATCCTTAAAAATAATGTTCCCAAGTAAATTTCCAAATGATGTAGTAAAGATACACTTCTTTATATTGATAGAGATGCTTAACAGCCTACATATTTCAAACATGATCCTAAAATTATCACAGTGATCTTTTATAAGCCCACTAAAAGACTTATCATCAAGGTAAACCTACAAAAACTAATGAATGAAGTCATGAAATGTATGTAAAACTATGATAGAGAACATGATTAGCGTATTATTCAATCCAAAAGGCATGATGCATAGTGGAATAGAAATTTATATCTATATTCCTCGACCTCAAAGGGATAAATATCTTTTGGATCTCTTCCAGATAAACCCAAGTAGTACATTCCTAGTCGGATCTATCACCCAAATATTTATTTAAGTACAATATGTTACCCCAAGCCCAGGAACATAGAATATACCATATGAACATTCTAAAGATAATTGGGGAGCATAGCTCATACTGTGTAATGAATTGATTCCTACTATTCAAGTATGTCATCATTCACATGTTTCATATATTGGCCAAGTCCTATATGGAAAGTCAACACCCAAGCCCACAGTCAAGAAGAAAATTTGAGCCACCTTCGAGCCAAAGGGATCATTAACAAAACATTGAAGTGTGACTAAATTAATTAACAACTAGTTCCTACTCACGGTTTTTGTATTCAACAAGGAAATATATAAAATTATTATCCCTGATAGTATGGATCCAGGCTAGGTGAGTACAAGTCTTTAAACCCCAAAAATCATGCCTCACAAGTTATAAGAAAAATTAATAACCTTATATATTAAAATATAATCAAACCCATTGTGGGTAAATTGGCCATAACAAAACTAAACTTATTATTCATAAAAAGAATAAATAAACACGCATGCATCACATAAGTGTCAGAGAGAAGAAGATAAGCATTCCATTATCTAAATATAAAAGGAATTAAATATCAAAGAGTTAGAGATTTAATTCCTTTTATAATACTTCCCCAATGATGGACTTGTAAATAATTGGAGACATTTGCATCACCAACAGACAAAAAATCACTCTAGCAAATTCAAGCACTAGAAACCCATTAAAACCCCAACTCTTCGTTTAAATAACATATTTTTCTATGCCCTGTAAGGAAAAATAAGCATATCTAATAATAGTAGAGGGAGACCCCCAGATAACTCAGTTGGGAATATCTCATTACCTCTCATGCACAACTCGCTAGATTTTCTTGGCCAACCAAAAAAACAAAACAAAATCAAACACAATTTCATGTAATTAGATTCTTTAGGAAGTTTCACATTTTCTAAAAATCAGGGAAAATTTTAGTGGTGAATATTTTTAATATGGTGAATATTCCATTTTTGAAAATTTTGAAAAGATGAATTTTCTAGCGCGGGTCAATGAACTGTTCGCCTAAAAATTACACTTTAATTTTTTTTAGGGGTCGGATTTGCCTACCCTTGAAAAATATCCCCTATATAATCTTAGATTATTTTCCAGGTAGAACACTTCTAATTCACATGTTGTCAACAATATGATATATCCTGTATTGCAGACGGGTGACAAGGGGGTAATTTATTGACGTGTGACAAGGAGGGTTTGCAGATGCGTGATAATGGGGTTATTTGTTGACAGGTGATACTGACAGATAGTTGACACGTGACAACGAGGTACTATAGATATTGACACATAGCAGATGCATGATAAAGAGTTTGTTAACGTGCGACATGGAGACTTTTTTGATGCACAAGCAGAGGGTGGAGGTTGCAGACGCACGACGGGAGATTTTCTGTGGCGCGTCAAAAAAATGCATTGACATACATCAACAGACCTTATCAACACACGTCAACAGACCTCATTGATGCGTGTTTACAAGGTCTATTAACACACATCAATGCATTTTTTTTACGCATGACAGCAAATCTCCCATCATGCATCTGCAGCCTTTTGTCACACCACTTGAAAATCAAGTGAATTTTTTTTTCATAAAACCCCCAAAAAATTCACCTTCCCGTAAAAATAGTTTTGAGGATATTCACCAAGTATTTTCCACCTCCAATTTCCAAGAGGTCTCTTAAAATGAACCCTGCTAAAAATATGTCCACCTTCATTAACTATATTAAATATGCACTATGCCATGTAAGTGGATATTAATAAATTTATAATTTCCTCCCAAAGATGGTGGTGGTAAGTGGTACAATATTTTTAACCCAGAAAATAAACTTTCATAAGTTTTTCATGGGGTCAGTTTAACAACCACTCCCAATCTATCAAATAATATAATGCAATGGATATGGTCGGTGATCATATTATTTTTAATGCAATTTTACATGGCAGGGTGTATCACCTAATAAAGTTAAGTTTTATCCCTTCTTTTATGGAGTTCGATTTGAGTGGTGGAAGAATTCTATTTAATCTGACAACATCTCAAAATCATCAAGTAGTGATTGGTCTAAGACCAAGTTCAAGGATAGTAATTAAACCGCATTTTTAGTTAATAGTACCATTGCCTAGTCATTCAACCAAATTAAAAAAAACTATAATGATTCAACTAGTGCTAATAAATCATGGTCATTGATCCCTCTTACGTGAACCAAAACCAATTTGAATGGTTAATCCATAATACTTAAAAAAATAAAGCCATTGCATGTGGTCTAAGGTCATAATGCTTAATTAAACAATATTTCATTTCGTAACAATATCATCTTAGCACATTATCACCTTCTGTTATAATTGCCCCATCAATGAGCTATTAACTTATTTAACAACATTAGCTTCCTTTACTGGTGTTACCACCATGATGGTGTTAAAACTCTCAACAACATAGACATAAAAAAATTATGATTATAATGAAACCATCACCAACAGAAAAAAGGTAATGCATATCCATAATGACAAGTATGCAAAATGAATTATACCATTAACCATTTTGTGATGACATGAAAATGGGATCCATTGTGATGTCACACACATGGATATGCATGAGTATGCATACCCTTTCAGGTATGGGTACATATGCACAACGGTATATGAAACATCATCGTAGTACCAATTTCCCCATCGCCCATAAATTTTTTAATGCCATAATTTATTTTGTGAAAACACAAAATGGAATTACGGGATATGACACCCATCAACCTCAAAAAAACATTATGATTCACAAAAATCAAATGATCTATCTACTTCTTCATCATCATGTTATGTTCAACCATTGACATCACTTTCTGAAGTAATCATACCCGCTTTACCACCTTCATCATCTTCACTATCAATAGATTCTAGTAGTAAACCTATATCTAGTAGTGTACCTCAAGTCCATAGAAAGGCCCCTATGAAAAACAACACACAATCTATTGGTGTTGGAGAATACAAACTCCCTTATGCCATTGTTTCTCTCCCTAATATGCCAAGTGTCAAAGACAAGGGTAGACCATATTTCACATAATGTTTCAAAGGGTCTTTGGTGTCTTTTGGAATTTCTCCCAAAAAAAATATATTTTTTATATGGGGGATACGATATTATAGATCATCCACTAGTCAACAATGTATTTATCATGAAATATTCCAATGTTTGATGTCAATGATATTATTTAGAGGTATTAATATTATTTTATTCAGAGGTATATTCCTTATACCTCTGATTTCAATTCCTTTTAGTAGTAAACTTGTATCTAGCAATATACCTCAAGTCCGTGGCAAGGTACCTAAGAAGAAAACACATAATCTATGGGTGTTGGAGAATAAAAACTCCCTTATGCCATTAATTTCTCTACCTAATATTTGAAGTGCTAATGACAAGGGTGAACGATCTTCCACACAATGTTTTAAAGGGTCTTTGCTTTCTTTTGGAATTCCTCCCAAAAATAATTATTTTTTGTATGGGGGATATGATACTGCAGCTCATCCACTAGTCATTAATTTATGTATTGAAAAATATTCCAATAGGGGATATGAGTACCTCAGTAACGCACACAATGTTCCAATATTCCATCAGTTCCTTGATGCGCTGACATGACCGACCAAGGTGAGGGAAAACGTGTATGAGTTGGAAAGATAGATAAGTTGGTTCATGTACATATACAGGGAATTGTTCCACACTTCCTCCAGTTTAATGAATAGACAATCCATCCACTCCAGTGTAAAAAAATTTTAAAGCAGTCTGTTACATCCCACAAGGAACTTGTTCATGACCCTCCTGAGATCCTGAAATAATAAATATTTAGTTTGGTAATGTTAGTTATGTGGAAATTGGAAAATAAAATCCCATCTTTAAAATATAAGTTCTATGTATCTTAACAACCATACTTGATGAGGTATGGTGCCCATTCCTTCTCCTATAAGTAAATTATCATAAGGGAATGGTCTTGGTAGGGTACCCATGCCTATTTTTAGACATTCATTGCATGTTGTTGGTGGTTGAAGGTGGAAATCGAAGTTTCCCTCTGTTTTCCCCCTTCTCTCTTTCTCATCTTCTATATATTGTAAAAAAAATTCCATTTGTAAAGGTTAGACCCTCTTGGAATGTTGGTCCATCATCCTTCAAGTGTTACATGTGTCTTTTGAGTTGTAGGCCTCAAATTTGGACCTCTATAGGGTGATTATTTCATTCTTCCTTCATTGTAATGTATTTTGCATCTCTTTGCAGCAATAAAATTCATATTTTATGGCTATAGTATACCCTAGATGACATTTTATTGTATATCCTTTCCTCTTCATCTACTTGCATGTATATTGTGCATGTCAATTCTCCTCTTGTAGGGTTTATTTCTATTATGATCCATTAAAATGAGAGTTTGAATGTTTCTTTGGACTATAGCACTCATGTCTACCCTCTCCTCCTTCATCTTCCTCCCATTTTCACTCATCTGAGAGTGTATTTCCCCTTTTCTTGGTGTTAGCACCTCTGTTAGCTTAGGATTTCCCCTTTCATGCACCTCTCTCTTCCCCTAGTACCTTGGATTGTTGTAACAGGATTTGGTACCTGCATTTAAAGTTGTAAGAGTAGTTAAACATTAGGAATAGGTAGAGGAACCAAACTTCTTTGGAGGTCTGCCTCAAGTAGTAAGTCCCACAACTTGAGAAATAGTCACATTTTACCCAGAAAAAACTAATTTCTCATCTTCCATTCATGAAAAATTAGAGGGCGTTGTTTTTTTTTTGTTATAACAAAAACATAGTGGTATAGTAAAAATCAAATATTCCAATGAATTACCATAGGAATAATGAGGTTGAACTCCATATGTATGGTACACTTTTCAAATTAGATTTAGCATTGATTTGATCAAGAAGCAGGTCATTGAAAATATTAAGCTTGGAAATATCATTATTAATGTTATATTTCTCAAGGGGAGTGTTCCACATTGTATTAATATTATTAATAATTCCTTTTATAAGATGATAATATTTAATGTTTTATTTGTGTCAAGTTTCATATAGGTTTATTTTTTAGTCATGCTTCCAAAGACAAAGCACTTGTAAAATCTTGCTAGTCCACATACCCAAATCACCTCTTTTTTTAGATAAAAACTCATCACTCTTTGTGTTTGAATAAATTGTTATATCACTTTTTCATCACGATATAATATTAAGATCTATATTATTATATGTAGGTTCATGTTTATTAATTAATTCAAAATATTATACTTGTAACATTATTACAACCTGTTAAGGAACTGACTCTATATCAAACCCTTATTTATATATTTAGTGTGTAAACATCCCCCTTTCTTTTCTCTTCTCATTTTTTTTTCCTTTTCTCCTCTCTTCACTTCTCATTATTATTATTTTTTCATTCTCTCATCATTGAAATAATTAAAAAAAGGGTAGGAATTTTTTATCGTATCACTTTATACTTTTTTGATTTCATAGGTTAGAGTGGCACAAATTCAATTCATATTGTGCATCATCTATGCCATCATATCTCCACCTTAGTTCCAAATTTACGCCACACTTTTTTCACCTCAATTTTTTTCAAATAAATTAAACTTTATTTATATTATATATAATTTGATTAACTAATGTATAATAATTTATAGATAGGTATGCACCTTGAGATTATACACTCATTTTTATTAAGTATTAATATATAACTTGTCATATATTTGTTATTTCCCCACCTTGTACATTTTCAAGTTAAATAAAATTCCAAGCATATATTATGATCATGAAGTAAGGAATCAATGTTTGTTAATGAACTCATATAATGTTATCTCCTAGGAATCCACCATTTAGAACATATATAAAGACTATTAATTTTTTGAATTTTTTTATATTATTTAATACATTTTAGAATCACAAAATATGTATCTTAATAATTATGGATCACATTTAATGAATGTAGTTGGTATAAATATAAGCTTACATTCAAATTCACACTACTTTATGTCATGAAATCCTCATCCAAGATGAGATGATTTGTCATGCAATATCATATGGTTTCCCTAAATGTTTATATGTACATATTTTATAGTTCATTACCATATTTAAATTTTCTCCACCGAAAATAGGTGATGTACTAAGAAAAAAACAATCATTCTATGACATCATAGTTAGTTTATGAACAAGAATTGAAGGTCTTCTTCAATTAAATTTCTTAGAGCCTCCAAAGATCCTCCTACAACTCGCTAAAAGTAAGTTGATTATTTTCTTACAATCTAAAGATTTTCTCTCCATTTATCTTTTTAATAAAATATGTGACAACTTTGATTATTTAATACTACCCAATCCTATGGATGTTTTTTTTGTCTTCTTTTCTAAAGATATATTGCACTAAATATCCATAAAAAATATGAACCAATAATATTAATTTTTAGAAATAATATATCTAAGAGATCCAATGTACATTTTTAGAAATAATGCGTGAATGAGAAAGAAATTCCACCATCATTATAGATCTATAAGATATTTGTAGTCACTTTTGAAAAACATTAATAGTAAATATAGTGATCCTTTCCTTAGAAATTATTGTTTAAAATTATGGTTTTAAAAAGGATATTTAACACATGAACCTATAACGGGGGGAATGATATATAAATTAATGGGAAATTTAAGCTTTTTTACTTTCATGTTATTTTTTTTTATTATTGGCAAATAGTTTTTTGAAAGGGACTATACCCTTGTGTACAAAAGAGGGCCTAGGAGCCAGAATAGGAATGAAAACCAGAAAAAAAAGGATCAAAATCCAAGTGTGACATTGAATCCAAAAGTAGCCAAAAAACAGCTACCCCAACAAGACAAAATAGCAAAAATTCTGTAAAAAAGTAGCAAAGAGACAACAAAAAAACAACAAAAAAACATACAAGAGCAGCTAAAGCACCTACAACTACTTCTTGGCAGCTTTGTCGATGTTGGTTTTGATGTTCTTCCAGGATTTGAACATTCCCAAAGTTGTCATGTGGGCAGTGTCAATCTTATCCAGCTGATCAATGGTCCTTTTGCTTTCCTTATCATTGCCCCAAAGTGTTGTCGGAACTCCGCTGCGATTGGAGACACTTCTGACATGCTGCTCAATGAACTCCTCAATCACACTAAAAATGGCCATATTGTAATCATGACGAGTTTTGGCCTTCCCTAAACGGGATTCTAAGGAGTTCAGCTTCTTGTAGATATCCTCAATCTGGCTGTTATCAATAACCACCTCCTCCTCCTTCTTCCTTTTACCTTTCTGTTTTGCCAAGTTCTTAACCTCATCCTTCAACAGCTTCATATCAGCTTCTAAGGCTTCCAGCGTTTTTGTAGAGCTCTCTATATGCACATCCTAGGGACTAGCACTGCTAATATTTAGGAGGTCATGTGTAATTTCAATTTCATGAGGACCCTTCCCCACAGCAATAGTATCAAGGTTAACTCTTCTAGAAGACCTGGTGACCGGTTTGGCCGAGGTGGAAGCGAAGTGGGGGGCGGGAGCAGTAGTAGGGGGAATGGAAGATGAAGCCTAGACGACTAGTAGTGGGGTGACAGCAATGGTGGCGGGGGCAAAGAGTGGAGAAATGAGGCTAGCAGCAGCAGAACCCGGCACAGGGGGAATTGAGCTAGGGGAGGAAGGGAGACCAGGATACCAAAGAAGACAAAATTTATGCAGCAGCAAAATAAGCCCCTGGTGTAAAGGAACCACTGGGTATGCTTTTGAAACTCCAAAATGGAGCGCTCAAGAGAGTTCAGCAAATAATGGGTGAAACAAACCATGTGATTCCTACGGAAGTGGTTGAGGAAGATAAGGTGCTTAGAAGGTACGGTGACAAACCTCCCTTCCAAAGAAATGAATCGTATCATCATGGGAGTAACCTCATCATACGGCGGAGGGATCGAGCTAACAAGCAGGCCCACGGTAACATGGATCAGCTTCTCAGATCCCTCCACAAATCTCCTCTCTTTAGTATCTCTGTCGACCCTTTTGTTAAAAAAAAATTATAATTTTACTTTCATGTTCTAATTCATATAAAAAATTTATAATTTTAGAATTATGATGATTCAATTATTTCAATTAGTCTCTTAAAAAATCTCTCATATGATCAAGGAAGAATTTTTCCATAATGTATAAGGTAACCAACTAGATTGGATTATATTTTTGGTTTTAATTATTATTATTAATTTTACCAACCAAAAATATTCTTCTATTGAAATATTAAATTCTAATAAGAAATAATATTCATGCTTTTGGATAGAAACTAGATCAACAAAAATTAATCCCTAAAATTCTAGATAAATATGTTATATATTGTTCGAAGAAATCCTTACAATATCCTTTGTTTCTAAATATTCATTTATAGAAATGCTTATTCTCATTGATTCATTTCTCTTTATATTTCACCAAACAACCTTTAGTAGTTTACCCTAGCACCATAAAGTAATTCCCATTTGTCTCACTTATAAAAATGGTAATTCCCACTTTAATAGGCATTGGATTTAATGAAGAGTGTAATGTAAATAATAATTTCAATATTAATAGATATTTACAATATTATTATACAATTGTTGATGATGTGTAAGAGTGGGTCTTTAGGTCACTAGCAATCTTTATATCCCCTTACTAAAGTTTGCAATGCATTTTGTTTTCATTTATATCATAAGTTGTGAAAATATAGTGCTTTAAGATTTTGAAATCGTTAATAATATTTTAGATTGAGGGATGGTATGATGTAGAAAATATAGAATTAAATTTTTTTTATAAGAAAAATAGGTTTGAATTTAGTGAAATAAGAAAAAGGAAAGTTTAACTTGTTTATAAAGAGTACACCATGTTATAGAGTAAATTTTAATCTCATGATACATTTCACCTTATACTTATATAATATGGAGTGGTAGAAGTACATTTCAAAGGACTGAATAAGTTTAATATTAGTCGTGTCATATTATTTCACTATTCTAACAATAATTTCAAATAATGCATTAACCAAATCATATTTGAAAGAAAAATGTATGCTTATACTATGCATAATATGAAACATAATGGAGGGCATACCCATAAATGGGAGGGATGAGAGTAATAAATTTTCAAATGGCTCAATAATTCTTATCCTATTGGTGTCATATTATTTCATCATTCTCACAAGTTTTTTTAGAGAATGTGTCACTCAACTCATATTTGAAAAAAACATACAATTATATTGTGGATGATATAAACAAAAAGGATTAGAATATTCATTTATAGTAAGGAGGAGGAAGAGTACATTTCAAAGGACGCAATAAGTATGATCTTGATGGTGTCATATTATTTCAATGTTCTCTTGATACTATAAATGAATTATACTCAACTCATATTTGGACCAAAATACATATAATTATGTTGTGGGTGATATAAATAGAAAGGGAAGCCATATGAATGAATAAGGAGGAGGAGAGAGAAATTTAAAATTAATCTATATACTTAATCTTGATGGTTTCATACTATATCGTTATGCTCATAATAATTTTATATATTTATTAGATAATAAAGAGACATATGTATTAAATATTAATTAATCCATCCTCCCCATTAATTCTAGGGGCCCAGAGTAACAGGAGCCCCATCTATCTGACCCATAGAATAAAAAAATAGGGGGACCTCCATGACCTAGTCCCTGAGTTCAAGGATGGGATAGATAGAAAGCTTTGGAGATAAGGAAATAGGTGAAAGGAGTCCTACTTATCTATTCAGTGAATGCCATCTAGAATTTACAGAGAATTATCTTATCTTTGGGAAACTCAAGAACATGACTAAGCATTTATAATGGTACACTAATCTATCATATTCTCATGTAGGGGGTGAAAATTAAATGTAATATCTAGAAAATATAGGGGAAGGCTTGTGGTAAATTTCCAAAACAAGTTGTGAGATGCAACCAAAACTAAAATAATTAAAATAGATTTTCAAGAAAAAAACACTTTCTATTTTCAAAAAACAAGTTCCATGAATGAATATGCCAAACCAAATTTAAAATACATAGATTAACATTTCATTATAGTTTTCAATAAAATGACTTGTTTATATAATATTTAATACAATGATTATGCTTTCATTGCATACTTATTAGATGTAATAGAGATTCCACTTAATGGGAACTCAAACTTCATTTGTTACTTCAAGCACCTTTCATCTCTCTCCCAAATCCCTAGTGAGACATGGCTTGATAAAAATGGTGAGAGGAACTTGCAAATGTGAGTGACCTACCCTTGTAAGTATAAAATGTGCTAACAAAAACATATAAGAAATGAAATGCACAAAATTCCTAACAAAATTATGAAAATATTATAACATAGCTAATTTCAATTAGGATCATAAAAATACATCACAACGAATCTTTCTCTCTATTAATCACAGCTAATATATGATTTATCATCCCAAGTGGGACACATTTGGGAATTGCTATGGATTTTATATTAAAACTCAAATCCATAAAAGGGATTTAATTAGTTTGTGAATGTAATATATTCATATAATTTTCAATGAATTTGATATGATTGTAGACACAAAATCATACACTTGGTTACATTTCTAGGTGCTAAAAGAATGATATCACTTACATGATTCCTAAGCAAGAAAACAAGTGGTTGACAACAATCTTTGGACTCTTTTCATTGTCTCTTGCTTTCTATTTAGTCTTACACACCCTATACCCCAGTCAAAATTTTAACTTATTTATCTTGTATGGCTTCAGACATCAACACCCAGCCCAAACAGTAATGCCTAAGCACTCTTTTCCATCTTAGGTGTCACTAACCCTTTCTTTGCTTACCCTTTTTGGGTCTCTTTTATCTTTTGAGAATCATTTTCACTTATGGGTTGGCCTTTCAGTTTTCAATTACAAAATTCAAACAAGGGAATCATATAAATACAAGGTTATGAACATTCAAAATGAAGGATCGAGCACTAAGAATTACTATCATCACCTAATATTACATTCCAAAGCCACTAAATAACTCCAAAGGAATCCATCTAGCACTCACTCAAGTAACAAGGGTTGCATAAATTATACATACACTACATATGATGGGGAATTATATTCTATTCTATCCACACATGATATATATTTCTACATTCTAGATCTAGTCTGCTATCACAGGGAATGTATCCTAGGGAATTATTTCTACACACACACACATGAGAGATACATGCAATCTGAGATGTAGTAGAACACTTAGTCATAATTTCACTCTTTGAGTCACATTCAAGGTCATTCTGACTCCCCATTTTGAATTTTCCTCCATAGGTTTGATGTGTTTTATGGGTATTTATAGGTGAAATTCTTTTCTCACAGGTTATAGGAATTTTTAGTGATCAAGAAGTAAATATCAGCTGATCCATAGGAATCAATAACAAAACCTTTTTGACATAGAAGAAAGAAGATCTTAATCTCTTGCACAGTCACTAGCACCCAAATCTAGTCACTAATGCCTAGGTCCCTCTACCCTACACTGGGTTCCCTTGTCCAGATATGTTCCTCATTCCTAGAATTTATAGTGAGCAATAACGACATTGTTTATAGCTTATTCAACGCTTTCACCTTCTCAGATCACTTCTTGTCCACTTGAAAATAAGATAAGTCTTACTATTTCCCTATTTTGCTTATGGTTTAACATCATTTCTTGCTTATTATTTATATCCTATTATATATTATCATTTTTTACATCATTAGGAACAATAGTTACTTTGTAATCAGATTTAACTAATTCAAATTAAATTAAATTAAATCTGAATGCTCAAACCGTACCTTTTGAGAATGCATCAAAATTTATCCCTTTCTTCTAAATTAGGGATCAATCTTCTTATTCCTATTATACTCCAACAAAGGTTTATGGCATGGCTACTATTGCTTGTTCAAATGTGTACCCATGTCTCAGATATTGGAGAGCCAAGTTGTTTAAGAAAATAATGGAACCATCTCCAAGTTGTGGGACCTTGCGCACTTGAGATGGATCTTCAGAGAAGGATGATTCCTCTATATCTTTCTACTTCTACTACTACTCCTAATGCTAGAAGGGAGAAACTAAGCTAACAATTTCAAGGGACTAGGGATAGAAGAATAACAGACAGGAAAACTAAAACTAAAAGGGAGGTCATAGCACCAGAAAAGAGGGATGAATACTACTTGTTTTGAGTGAAAATTAAAGAGAAAGCATGAGGAAAGGCTAGGAACGTGTAGGAAAAACTATAGAGAACTCACACCATCAGTTTCATGAAACATAACCAAAAATAGCGATGGAAGGAATTTAAAGTGACACAGTAGGAACACAATACAAGAGGGAGGAAAGAAAGAAGAATATAAACACGCTAAGGCATAGAATAGCCATAAAATAATGATTTTATTACTTTCAAAGATGCAAATTCTATTACAATGGTGAAAAATATTGATATCCACATGCACGAGCTAGATCTAAAGGCATGCAACTCAAATAAAGAGATATGGAGTCATCAGTAAATGCTAGAGGAGAAAAAATGTCCAACATTAACAATGAGCCCATCTCTTACATTTATAGATGAATCCAAGGAAGAAGAAGAGGAGAAGGAGGTAAAACCCAAATTTACAAATACAACCACCAAAAAAAATCCTTAAATACCTTAAAATCTTCCTATAAACATGTCAAATGCACTTCCCCAAGTTTGTTTGTCATGTAAGAGATGGAAGGAGGTGAAATCCATGTCAAATCGAGTTGTTAGAGCAATCAAATTTGCTCATAAATTCCCATAAATATGTTTTCCTATTTCTCACCTACCATATCCACCATAATTTTTAATTTGAATATAAAACACTATAGCATATGTCAACAGTTATTGATTAATACTAGGCATGTGTCTATCAGAGATCTGTAGCAAAAGATATGGCTGTTAGAAGATTGTTAAAGCCGCTAGAAAACACAAGACATGTGGCATGCACAAATTGGCTAAAAGGATGACCAACTATTTTATTGTTATTTCCATGTGTCATATACCAATTGTTTGCAAGTATTTGGTGCGCAGCTGACATGCTTTGATTAGTTACGCATAGCACACTCAACATTGTTAGATAATGACATGGCAAAAAATGGTGCAGAGGAAGGTGCGAAGGATCATGCGTGGAAGAATGAGGCATGGAAGGAAAATAGAGGGAGGTCACATACAAAGGTAATGCATGCAGGAGGAAGAGGAGAAACACCCAAGGAAGAAACACATGGTCAAGGCACAACTATTAAAAAAATAATGTGCAGGGTGCATGAGAGTGCCAAGGACTTAGCTATTTTTTGGAAGAAAGTACAAGGAGTATGTAGAGGATGCATGAACTACTGGAAGAAGGTAGGTGCACAGAAGGTGCGTGTGAGGGGAAAATGGAAGGAAGAGAAGTACAAAAGTAGAATGCATAAGGTGCACATAGAACTTCAGCAAAAAAGATGTGCCAATGAGACAATTGAAGTTTATACAACCCTATAATGTAGAACCTCAGAGCGAGATTTGTGAATGTAGGTTGTCTAAATAATTAAGGGAGTTATTTGGATAATAGTTTCTATGAATTTTGGGGACATCTACCTACTAGATGAAGGATATCAGTAGCCTAGATAATATATTGGGTATGGAGTTTGCTATGTATACATTTTTTTGATCTGTAACTTGAAACAACCATCCCCTAAAATCACTTGATGAAACACTTCAGAAATTTTTTTCGAATCCTGTCAAAACTATTGAAAACTGTTGGAATATAACTGACATCCTATAAGAAAAAGAAGACCGCATGCAAGAGGAAATAACTATGTACAAAAAATTAATGTGCTTGTAATGCACTTGGAGGAATTGAAAAATACTCTAATATATATAGAAATAATGCAAAAAAATCAATGGAAGGGTTTGAGATACATCCCATTCAATGGGATTTATAGCATGCCTCCATCAAGATGGGACAAATCAAAAGAGTTAGTCTCCTTACATGAACTAATGATATATGGGCTACTTTAAAGTACATCAAACTTTGAATAACATCATGGTTTAGCTCTGTCAGCATCCCATTTCAACACCAAGTCCCCAAATTTGAAAGCTTGAGGAATATCCTTTCTGTCAAATCACTTATTTCTTTCTTGTTGATGTTTTTATAGCTTGATCATCATAAAGTTTCCTTATTCTTCAATTTTAACCAAATATTCCATTATAATTTTTTTCTAGTTCATGTCTTACAATTCAAGCTACTAGGTAAAATCTAATGAAGGAAAATAAATATATAATGGGAATCTAGCTCCCTTAACATAAACTAGCTTGTAAGGTGATGTACCTATAGCCTTCTTAGTTGGGATCATATCTTCCTAGAGTGTGTGCGAGACCTTTGTATGTCACTATCTCTGGTTAATGTTCATTATGAATTTTATGATCTTGATTAGGTTCTTGTTTTATGATTCTGTCATACCATTTCCCTGAGGGTAATAGTTGGAAGAAGTATACAAATATATTCCAAGACTTAGCACCCAATAAATAATTTTGGTACCAAGGAAGACTTTTGCATTACCAAAGATAATGGTTTGAGGAATGCCAAACCTTGTTACGATGCCCTCAAGAAATTCCAAGATGGATGACTTGGTTGATTCCTTGAGCACGATAGCTTCTTTCCATCTTATGAAGTAGTTTGTAGCCATTAGCACCTATTTGTGGCCAGTGCTTGAAGGAGGATTGATCATGCCTATGAATTCAAGACCCCATTGTGTAAAAGGTTGATATGCTTGGATTAGTTAGAGGAGAAGCAATTCCAATATTTTCTTACCTACAACAAAGTGCATTCTCTACATTTTGTGACCCACTTGTGTGCATCCGTGAACCATGTAGGCCAAAATATTCCTACCGTCATGATCATCAATGTTGTAGATTTGGTAGAGAAGTGTCCAACAGATAATCCATCGTGAAATTATGCTAACAATTTTTCATTATGTGCACCATTGATACAACTTAACAACATGCCATCAAGATTCCTCTTGAAGAGAAGACTATCAATCAAAACATATGGGATAGATTGCAACCTTATATTTCTTCTCTTCAATTTGTTCAAACCAAAAGGGTATGTACCCTTGGAAAGGAATGAAATCATGTCCTTCATCTATTTGTGCACACTAGGGACTTCATTTTTTTCAAGTTCTACGCTTGGGAGCTCTTCATCCAAAAATAATGAAGTCTCAGGTTCATTTTACACATCCTCAACAATTTTTCTATAGTTTGTTACCTCTTACCAGCTTTGTGGCTTTGATAGTCACATCATACTCCATAATTTTGTTAACCCATCGCGCTCTCTTCTCACTGATATTTGATCCCATGATTATATCTCAAACACTTTAGTGCAATAATAATACCTTAATATGGTTTATGGAGGGGATGCTTTTGAACTTCTTGAGTGTGTACATAATGACATAGATCTATTTCTATGTGTGACTGTATTTCAACTCATAGTCCTTCAATGTTTAGATAAAGAAATCCACTAGCTACTCTATCCTTTATTCATTTTCCTTTGTTAAGACAACATAAACACTTGCATCAGATCCATAAGCCTAAAGGATAAAATCCTTCGAGTAGTTGGGGTTGATGAGTTTTAGGGTGAAAGAAATTTCTTTCTTGATCCTGTTGAAGCTTTCTTTCCCTTTTGTTGTCCATTTGAAGGTTGTGTACTTCTTTAGCATTAGAGTGATGGGCCTTTCCAGTCTTGGAAATTTAGGAATGAAGTGCCTAGCAAATTAGATTTTACCGAGAAAAGAATGTAAGGTTTTCTTGTGTGCTGGAAAGTAAAGGTCTAGGAGGGCTAAAACATGCTTAGGATTAATTTTGATGCCATCCTTTGAGACCACATGGCTTAGAAGCTTTCCCTATGCCACTGAAAAATTGCACTTCTTGGGGTTAAGAGACACCCCAAACTTTCTACATCTCTTAAATACTTTCTCCAGGTGTGCCATGTGATCTACACTTTTCTTTAAGAAGACTATGATGTCATCAACATAGACCAAGATGAACTCATTGATATATCCTTTGAATGTAATATCCATGGTGCACTGAAACATTATGTCAGCATTTGATAGACCAAAGAGCATAATCTGATATGTGTATGCTCCCCACTTGGTTGTAAATGTTGTTTTGAATTGATCCTCTTCCTTGACCAAGATCTGATTGAAACCAAAATACCCATAAAACATTGAGAATCTTTGCATGCCAGCCACAGTCTATAAAATCTACTCTATAGATGGTAAAGGATAATGATCCTTTAATGATGCCTTATTTATATCTATGAAATCACATAGAGTCTGATTTCACCATTCTTCTTACGTACCAGAATAAGATTCACGACGCAAGTATAATACTTGATTGGAAATATTATCTTAGCCTCAATGAGTTTGGATAAATCCTTCCTCATGAAGGGATCTATCTTTGGATTGATTGGTCATTTTTTTTGTCTAACAGGGTTAATACCAAGATCAAGGTCAATAGAGTGTTGAGAAACACTTGGATCAAATCCTTTGAGGTCTTCATACTCATATGAATATTTATCATTGTATTTCTGATAGAGGGAAATGAAGGCCTAATTTTCTTCATGCGCACAATATTAACTCAGAAGCAACTCCTTTCCATGCACAAGAGTGACTGGACCGTAGTCTTCTTGTGCCACATACATATACTTTTCTTCACCCTTGAACTCATCATCAGGGATAAAAAAATTCTAAGGTGACCATCCCTTTAGGAAACATGTTTGTCTTCAATTGTATCATTTGGTCACCATAAATATCATTTAAATTAGCTTGCATGATTTATGAGAACTCAACTTCATTCTAGATGAATTGGATGATTTTTGCATCATTGTCAAACAACTACTAGATGATTTTATTATCTGGAATGGATGGTCTAATTACCATCTTGATGTGATGATTGTTTTGTTTGAAAAATTCTTCAATAGGAGAGAATTGTGAACCAAGCGTGACCATTGGATTAGATTCTTTATTCATCTTGCATGGCACCACCTACAGATTTAGAGCATCAAAGCTCTCAAGGAGATCCCAAAATTTGTCTATAATATCTGAGAAGCTTATTCTTTGTTGTGCACTTGTTGGTGACCTGGTGGATAACCAGTTCTATGTCCTCAAAGATCTTCAATGCCTTGGTTTACTTGTTTTTAGCTATAACTAGACCATGCACCAGTAATTCATAATCTACCACCTTTTTAGAAAATGTGAACTACAGCCTGTGTGCAAAGAACAATTTTCATTCTTATGGGAAATAAGAACAACTCCTGCTCCCATGTCGTTTCTTCTTCTTGATCCATCAAAGTATAACTTCCACAAAACATGGTTCTTTTCACTTTGCTTGAGCACAATTGGCAGCACAACTTCTTCTTCAAGGATATAGTTGGTACTAAGGCTAGTTTCATAAGCTTCAATCTCCTCATCATATGGAATAAATCTATTATGCCCATTCATCCAACACTAAGTCCATGATAGGAGGCATGAGAGGTTGATTTTAATAAAATGAAACTTGTTCTTCTTATGTTAAATAATTGGCTTGGAGAGGGGATGGGACACGTGATTCCACATGATAGGAAAATATTGACTCATCTTGTATAGTAAATCCGGTACCATACCTTGTCTTGAGTAACATATGGTTCCAAGCAGAAGACAACTAACCACCCACTCTTGCAGTAAAGTCCCTTTACAGACACAAGGAAAATAGAGGGGGGGATCAATGATTGACACATCTTGAGTTATTGTCAGACTTGGAAATGCATGGAGGGTTAACTCAAGATCCTTGATGATTCCTAGGGTAGTGATAGTTGAACAATCAAGTTATAGGACTCCTTTTGTTAAGCTACTATACTTAAGACCTAAAAAAACAACAGTTTTCTTAGGCATGACATAAAATTATTAGTGCCTAAGTCAATCATACAGTTATGAATAAGATGTTTCCTATTATTAAGGACATATAGAAGGGTGGGTTTTTGACAACACTACTTACTTACTTCTCCTTTTCTTGGAATATTTTGACACAAGTGTGTAGCTTTTGAACAACTAGGTAAGTGCATAGAAGTTGAGCCAAAGCTTCATGCAACAAGTCGCGCTAAGATGGAATAGGCAGATCATCCCACATTGTAATATTTATGATTTTATTCTTAAATTGGTCCATAATTATAAATGGCAGACCCACTAACTTATGCATTTTAAGAACATCAACATCCTTTCTTGGTTGTTCAAGAACAAAGGTGGGAGCCTTAGTTGGCATGGAGGCTAGACCTACCAAAGTAGGGATTTGTGATTCCTAAGAAGGGGCGTTGTGCAAAGCCTCACATGTAGGAACTTGAGCACCTTTGATACTAGATGCCTTAGCTACTTCTTTTTACTTTTGATAATTTACTTGTGTTGCAAGAAAAAAAATCCACGTTAGAATCGAACATTATATTCTTGTACCTTGTATTGTTTACAACCTGGGAACTCTTGCTATTTGTATCATTTGCAGCTTGGTTGATTACACAAAATTATTTAGCACCAAATAACATCAAGTTGGATTCAGAAGGAAAATATGGGATTTCTTGTTCTTTAGGTTCGCTTGTGCTAATGGAAGGCTCATAGTTAGAAGCATTCTGGATCATGTAAAAACATTAGTGCAGTGATACTAACTCTAAGGCATGTTGTAAGGAAAGCACCATTATGACTCTTGCGCCATATTGTTTTGAATTGGGACAAGTTCCTGACTTATGTTGGGCACTAGAAGAGGTTATGCAGGAGGAATAACTTGCAAGGGAAAGTGTGATTAGCATTCCATCTATCATTCTTTTGGTTCTACCCATATCTCTTGTTCCCATATTGATTCTACAAAGGTTGATTGCTTTGGCTATTCCCCTGACTAGAACTACTTTTGTAGTCTTGCGCCTTCTACTTCTCTAAGGAAATGACCTTATTGGACAAGTTTCTAATCAAGGTTTTAAATTATTCATCTCTTCTTATGTACATTGGCTAATTAGACATAGATGCAACTAGTTGCGCACTCTGCACTAGAATCAGAGAAATATAAGGTTGGGGCATTAGAGACATTTCTGGGAACAAGGGTGCAAGAGGCCTAGGTGCTAACTTACTCACTTGAATGAGACTGTTTTCTACCCTTATGGCAATGTTATATGTAGTAGGTAAAGATATATCTCCCATGGATTGAATCATGACTAATATGTCACTAATCAAAGCCATTAGATAATACAAGAAAACACGTTGAGATGTAGGCCTTACCACTTAAGGAATTATGTCCCAAGTTTTCTAGAATTTGATTTTGAAATCGGTCATCTGCTAGTTGGGCACCCTCTTTTTTATAGTCAATTGTTCCACCAGTGATATCTAATCTGAATTATCTTCAAAGTACTTGCATAGAGATATTCCAATATCATCCTATGTGGAAATAGATGTAGGTCTCAGGCCATTATACCATTGTAGTTATTTTCCTTTAAATGAGGCTACAAGCAACCTAACTGCTACATCATCATGGGTGACCAAATAGAAAGAGCACACATTTTTGACATCTTGAATGTGTTCAACAGGGGTAATTTTATTTTTTCCTATGAAGTATCAAATTCTATTATGTGAAGTTGTTAGCATATCATGTTGTGCATTGAGATTGAGTGGGCTTCCACCAGTGAAGGTGGAAAAGTTCCTTGGAGGAGGAGGAGGTTGAATCATCATGGTAGGGAGGGTTTGTCTAATGTGAGTAGAGTGTGTGTGAAGCACTAGAGATGGGGATGCACACGCAGGTGCTCTATCATGTGTACTACTTGAAAAAATCTAGAGGTACTCGAAGGATCCTTTAGCTACAACACTTTGTCTCATGTGCAAACTTCTCATAAAAGGAAATCTAGTTGTTATAAGAGTAGATCTACATGTTGGGAGTCGTCAGATGTGTTTGAAACGAGCCTCCAAATTCTTGAAATTGCTAAGTTACACACCAAACTTAGCAATGCTGAAAGCTAAGATTTCACTACTTGTCCCACTAGGCATGCTAGAAACTATTTCTCATTCAAACGTGTACCCATGTCTCAGATCTAGGAGAACCAAGTTGTCTGAGAAAACACTGGAACTATCTCTAATTTATGGGACCTTAGGAAATTAATATGAATCTATGGAGAAGGTTGGTTCCTCTATCTATTTCTACTGCTACTGCTACTCTTAATCCTAGAAGGGAGAAACTAAGCTAAAAATGCTAAGGGACTAGGGATAGAAGGATAATAGAAAGGAAAACTAAAATTAAAAGGGAAGTGATAAAACCAAAACAAGAGGGATGAACACTACATTTTTTGAGTGAAAATGAAATAGAAATCATGAGGAAAGGCTATGCACATGTAGCATAAACCAACGAGCATTCACACCATCGATTTCATGAAAAATAGCTAAAAATGGTGATGCAAGGAATTTAAAGTGACACAGTAGGAACACAATGGAATAGAGAGGCAAGAATGAAGAATATAAACATGCTAAGGTAGAGAATATCCATAAAATTATGCTTATATTTCTTCTAAGGATGCATAGTATATTACAATGGCACAAGAGGCCAATATCCACATGCACGAGCTATAACTAGATGTCTGCAACTCAAAATATAGATATATGGAGTCCTTAGAAAATTCTAGAGGAGAAAAAATTTCAAACATTAACAATGAGCCTAGATCTTAAATTTATATATGAATCAACAGAAGAAGAGAAGGAGAAGGAGGGAAAACTTGAATTTAAAAATATAACCACCAACAATAAGACTTCAATGCTTGTAAATCCACCTGCAAAACTTTCAAATACACTTCCCTTAGTATGTTTGGAAAGTAAGAGAGGGAAGGATGTGAAATCCATGTCAAATTGAGTGGTTGGAGTGATCATATTTGTTCATCAATTCCCAGAAAGATGTTTTCCCACTTGTCACCTACCAAATCCACCAGAATTTTGAGTTTGAATATCAAACATTATAGCCTACATCAACATCTATTGATTGAGACTAGGCACGCGCTGATCAGAGATTTGTAGAAAAAAATATGGCTATCAAAATATTATCAGAGCCATTAGCACATGCAAGACATGTGGCACATAGAGATTGGCTAAAAGGATGATCAACTATTTTATCATTTTTGTCATGTGTCATATACCATTTGGTTGCAAGGATTCAAGGCCTAGCTAGCACACTTAGATTGATTATGCATAGCACACTCAAGGTTTTTAGATAGTGATGTGGAAAAAAATGGCATAGAGGAAGGAAAAAAGGAGTACACATGAAGGAATGAGGCATGGAAGGAAAATAGAGGGAGGAAAATCAAAAAGGTAGTGTGAATTTGATGAATGGGAGAAATACCCAAGGAAGAAACATATGGTCAAGATGCAAATATTGCAAAAATAATGTACAGAATGAGTGAGAGTGCCAAGGACTTACCCTTTTTTTAGAATCAAGTGCAAGGCAGAGGATGCATGAACTTCTGGAATAAGGTGGGTGCACAAAAGGTGCACGTGAGGGAAAAATTAAAGGAATAGAAGTGAAAAAGTATATTATGCAAGGTTCATGTAGAAATTCATCTAAAGAGCTGTGGTAATAAGACAATTGAAGTGTACACAACCCTTTAATGTAGAACCTCATAGCTAGATTTTTGAATGTAGGTTGTCCAAATAACTAGGGGGGTTATTTGGATAATAGCTACCACCACTACTATTTTCATGTGGGTCCATACTCAAAACCCTTCCCACTTTGTTACTCAAATGCCTGATTCAACCATCTATGTAGTCACGACTCTCCATACTTGTCCTCCTACAACTCCACTTGTCTTTGCTACACTGGTTAGTAATTATGTTGTTCCTACCACCACCTCGGAGGGCTATGAAATCATTGAGTAGCATACGATTACAATAGAAAAATAATTTCTTTCTGATCTCTTGTGCAACACACCTGATTATTAGCATACATTAGAGGTCACCCTTCACTTCATCCATATTTATAGTAATAATTCTCATGTTTCCTTTACCCATATCATTCAATCCCTCAAAAATATACCACATGCAATATATTTCAGTGATGAGGATATCCATCCTTTAGATGTTAGTGATTCTTTTTCACCTTTTCTTATCACAACTAGTATTGGCTCCATTTGTATCAAGCATCTACTCAATGGAAATGTATCAGCTCTAAAGTTATGTTCTCTATCCCTCCTAAATAAAATTAATATATTTGATAATTTAATTAATAAATCATCTACTCTCACTTGTGGCTATGATTCCACTACTCACACATGCACGAGCACTATCACCTTATCTTTACAAGTTGGGCATAAAATAGTTCCTATTTTATTGTTTATCATCGATGCCTCATTATAGTTAAATTTCTTACTCAATACACCATGGAACCATGCCATGTGTGTTATTCCCTCTATATTTCATGGGTGTGTTAAATTCCTACCTGATGGCTATGAACATACCATTTCTTATGACCCTAACCCATTCAATTTTTTCCTCATAGATCTCATTACATCCATGTTCATCCCTCCATCATAGCCTATTCCATATCGCAATATCAGTGCATATGATGTTGGTTAATCTAGTGCCCCTACTCCCTCTTCTACCACTATATACATTCTATCCATTCCTACCCATAATATTGATCTCCTATCACCAACCATGTCTACCTTTATGGCTACTACTTCCCCACCTATCATGGTTCCTCTCAATCCTACATCTGGCTCCATCCCTACCAATATCCTTGATAATGTTATCCAACAAGATAATGTTAGCATTGATGATTCTGATGAAGAGGTCAATTCCGTAGAGCTTAACGATGACACATGGCAAAATATTAAGTTTACTCCATTTGATATAGAGGATTCCTATTTTCAGGATACTTTTGTCGCTACTGGCCGAGGTGAATACCAATTCAAAAAACCTTCTCCTTAAACTAATATCATGATCCCTTTCTAGGGGGACTACCAATATATTAGACATCTTACCACCTACTGTATGCAGTGCCATGATCTCTTCACATGCACTCTCTTCATACATAACTTTTATTGGCCTCATATTTCCTTCAATCCTACTTGTTCTAAGATTGTTTTGACATATGATGGCTTAGCATGCCTAGGATTTACATGCTTATCTCCTCACCCCATCTCACTCTCCTCACCTATATCATAGATGTATATTTTTACCACTACATATGACCTCTATGTCTTCCATTTATCAATATTCCTTACACATACTCCTTGCTCCTCTCCACTCACACTTAGACAGTCTTGGCTTGACTACATTGGTGACATTATGGATCCCAATCACACAAAAATATCATTTCTGATACATTTTGGTAATTTTTCTATATGTAATGACTCATTCCTATGATATACTTAAAATCTTACTTGTTGGTATGAACACAATTATCCTCAAACTTCTTTTACTAATAAAGAATAGGCTACGGATATGTAAAGTTTACACCACACAAACTCTTTATATGATCAACCCCAAACCATTTCTTATGAAGTCTCTAATCTATATCCAATTGGTTATGATTCTAAAATTGATGATCTTCTAGATGATTTTATTTGATATACCTCTAATTACACACTTGGGGGGCATCATAATATTTTTCCCCCTTTCAATCACTATCAATTCTCTCTTTTGTCTATTACTACACTTTACACTCCGTGCCTCATAATTAATTGTCCTACGCACTTTCACACCCCTTGATACACACATTGTATCGTCATAAACATATGACATACTCTATTTCCATGATTCATAATCAACTTATGAGCATTTAATTCTAAAATAATTCTTAAATCATCTACATTTTATGCTCTTTTCTTCATGATATATCTTTCTAGCTCCTATTCTCACACAACACATTTCTCGATGACACACTCTTGTTCTATGGTTCATTCTTGTTTGTTGAGGGTCCCTATAAATGAACTTCATCTCATAAAAATTTGCTAGAGGGAAAAAATTCTCCTACCATCACCACATATTACATATCATACCATCAAACTCATACATTACATTTTTCAGATCTTGATTGCATATATTCTTACTAGCTCATTCTATTTACATGTTACACTTTGTTTTCATGTTATACAGATTCTTAACATGTAATCATCTTTTTATATATCCATATGCATGTTCATTTAGTATTTTGAGGTGAATGTAGATATCTTATAGGTTCTTCGATGCTACAATGATGTTTGGAATTGTACCTTTTACTAGTCCCACTAAGGCTCGTATGGGAATCTACCTTTCATTGTACTATCACATACTATACAGGTTTAATGGCTACATTATTCACTACTTATCATTTTCATTACTTTACCCTTCACTGATATATACAGCTTTGACATAGGGTTTCTCATTATAGCATGTTAATGGGTGCTTCATGTGTAGCATTTTACTTTTAAGACTATATGCCACCATGATTATCTAATATGTCTTTTGTGGATCTTGTTTCTTATTGCTTGCTATTGTTTGTGGAATATGCCCTATGTCTTGTATGATCATCATATTTTCTTTTATGCTTTGGCCGTTATTTTCTTTTGACATTGTGAGTGATGTCCCATGTTTGAAACCTACTTTTTGCAGTATATCTTGTTTGCACACTTTCTTTCTACATTGTCTTCTTTTGCATGATAACTACTTTTACTACTAACACTTGTTACTAGCCCAATTTATTTTCACGTGCCTTGGTTTCTACCATGCACATACCCTACCCACTCTAAGTATCCAATTCAAATAGTATCCTACCCCCTCCTTTGGTATGTATTATTCTAATATCATTACATGCACCCCACACGAGGGGGCATAAATTGGGTGACTAAATCACCCCTACAATATCTCATAGCTACAATATACATTTTCATAATATAGAAACAATATATATAGTCATAAAAATATCCATAATTTGACTTGGAATTTACACATTGTTCAAACACCAGCACCCATAGTTAGAAACTAGTGTCTGGGTAGTATTGTCCTCCCATAGGCGTTAATGTTATGGCGGTAGACATAATAATTTTCTCAGTACATCACAGTCTAAAATAGTTAAAAGAGTAGTTCTGCATTAACAGGAAATAACCTTTAGTATTAGAATGCATTTTATCTCCTACATTCAGTACGATCAGAATAATTTGGGAAAAATTAGAAGAAATGAAACAAATCGAGATGCACTATGTGCAGTGGGGTTTATGGTGTAGATTCAAGGAAGGAGAGTAAAAAAAAACCTCTCTCCACAATACTCTTTCTTGGTGTATGATCACCAAAAAAACTTGTAATTGGCATGATATCACTTAAAAGACTCTCTCTTAGTGTGAGATCACCAAAAAATCTCTCCTTCAGCATTCACATCAGAAATATCTAAGCAACATTACACTTTTATGTCTTTTACTCTCCTACATATCAAGTGCACACTTTCCTTTTACACACTTTTACAATTTTTACATACTATATAAACGTGTTTTTCCAATCTATCATATGCAAAAGTCTGATTATTTTCTTTCTCTTCATTTGTAGCACCATCCTTACAAGAAATAGCACACACGGGCTATAACAACGCACTATAATGCACATGTTTCACCCCTAGGGTCCACTTCACTTTCCTAGTCTCCACGCTTTGCTTTATAATCACTTTATGCTTCACTTGACCACTCAGCATACTACTTGCCACACTCTCTACATGATCATAAGGTACACATATTCTATCTAGTTTATGTTATTGATTATTCAATCAATAACATAAAGTGGGGTAAAATGTAGACACACAATCATAGACTAGGGTACATTTCTAGATTCTAAAGGCATGATAGCATTTACATGATTCCTAATCAAGAACATAGTGGTTAAAAACTATCTTTGACATCTTTACTTTGTCTATTTCTTTCTATTTGGTCTTACATAACCTAAACCCAGTTAGAATTTAACTCATTTATCTTTTATGGTTTCAAACATCAGCACCAAGCCTTGATAGTAACACTCAGGAGCTCTTGTCCCTCCTAGGTGCCCCTAACCCTTTCCCTCCTTACTCACTCTTTTTGGGTCTCTTTTATATTTTGGGAATTATTGGTCATCAAATGTGTACCCACATATTGGATCTAGAAGAATCGATTTGTTTGTGACAACAATGGAACCATCCCTAAGTTGTTGGACCTTGTGCACTTGGGACAAATCTCTGGAGATTTCCGGTTCCTCTACCTATTTCTACTGCTATTACTACTCCTAGTGTTGAATGTAAATCCTAGACTAAACATACCAAAGGACCAAGGATAGAAGGATGTACAAAAATGGGAAATCCTAAGCTATGGAAGGAGATAGCCCCAAAAGGAAAGGGTCGATCTCTCTCCACGAGTGAGGAAGTAAATAAAGAGGGCGTGACAGAAAAGGCAGAAAGCGTGTGCCATTGATCGACATATGGGCTTGGCCTTCTAGCATGTGCAACACATGAACATGGGGAATACAAGCATATGAGTATACACAACATGCCAGAAAATTCAAACCGAGAGTCGAGATGTAATGAAAACGAGAGAGGGAATACAATATTTCCACAAAACGTGATTTAATTTCTTGAGGAATGCTCATTCATTTATATTCACGATAGGATGTAAGAATACATTTCAAAGACCATGCCAAGGTTTGAGACCCATGGGAAGTAAGCCACCATTTTAGTATGGTTCTGTTACAATAAGGAGGGATATTTTTTTACAAAGAAGAAATCTATTATTTATAAAAGAAGAAGGAGAGAAGAGGAGGAGGAAGAGAGGGAAAATCATATTTAAATTTTCAACCACCAATAACAAGTGATAAATTCCTGTAAGGCTATCATATGCACTTTCCCATTTCTGTTTGGTGTGTAAAAGAAGGAAGAAAGTAAGATTTGATTGAAATCTGGTGGTTGAGGTCGATTACATGTGTGCATTGATGATCAGAAATACATTTCCCTATTTTCTACCTACCAAATCCCATGTAAATTTTAATTTTAATAGTCCAATGTGTAGCTAGTATCAACATATCTCTGACAAGTACAAGCACATGCCAATCATAGCTTTGTAGCAGAAGATACAACTGCCAGAAGATGTCAGAGCCATCTGGGCATGTAAGACACGTGGAACACATAGATTGATCTAAACATTTAGTCAATTATTCATTTGTTTTGTCTTTTCTATCATGTTTTATGCGCTAGTTGGTTGTTAGGATTTGACACCCTGTTGGCACGCTTGGATAGGCTACGTGTGTCACACTCAAGCATGAAAGATGATGACACAACATAGTGAATGGTATAGAAGAAGGTGCAAGGTGAGAAAGTAAAAGTAAATCATGTGAAAGGAAAAAAGAGGGAAGGAACACATGTAATAAGTGTGGTAGGAAAGAAGGCATACTTGCAGAAGGAAAGTATGGAAGTAGGGTCTGAGCATTCAACTAAGAAAGGATGCACGGTGGAAGAAAAAAAAACAACACACGAGGGAGCTTATTTTATGTAAGTACATAAGAGGAAGGTCAGGGACTTAGCCATTTTAGAAGGAAAGTCTATAGAGGTGTGCACGAGGAGTGTATGATAGGATAGGGAAGAAAGTGGGCACATAGAGGGAAGGTCCAAAAGGGGAAATGGAAAGAGATAATAGAATGCGGAGGGAGAAGAAGGAAGGAACATAAGGGCACGTAGAGGAATTACAACCAAGAAATTTTTCCAAGGGAGAAATCTTGAGAGAACACAACTTGAAATGTGAAACATTAGAGTCAGAATGAAAATATAAGTTACCTAAATAACTAGGAGAGTTATTTGGATAACAGTTTTGGAAAATTTTAGGGGCCATCTACCTATTAGATGAATAAAGCAGTAGCCTTAGAAGTACATTGGTCATGGAGTCAAGCGCTAATCTTGAATATCTAATATGCAACTTTGAAGAACATTCCTAAAGTCACTTGAAGCTCTGTCTGAACTCTAAAATGAATTGTTGCTCTCATATGAAGATATTTTGAATTGAATTGATGAGAGTGAAATTTTCATGGATTATTGGAACTTCTTTTGCAAAAATTGAGCAGCCATCCCAAGAAGCAATAAAAAGTGGCATGTGGGTGCAATACGAAAAGAAAGGCACCAAAGGGAGTGTGCCAAAATAGAAACACAACACTATGTACAAAAATGAAAATCATCCATGTCCCAAATGAAACATGTAGAGTGTGGGTGAGCACTTGTTTTACTGAAAGAAAACCTAATCTACCCTACAATAACCAGAGGAAAAAGGGAACTCAAGTAAAACCTACAATAGGAAGGGATAAGTATCTTCCCTTCCTCACAAATTGAGACCATGTAATTGATTTGGCATTGAACATGATTGGAAACAAGAGTGAAAAACAAACTTGTAGATGGTGTTTCACCCTCCTCAAATTATCAACAAACAGAATATATACCTCAAGAAGTTGTTCTGCGCTTAGATTTAGGAGGTGCTTCTACTGACCTTTAACACATTGAAGCTCTACCTCATGATCTAAAATGAGCATGAGAGGTGGAAACCCTTCCTTTTTCTCTAAAATAGCCAGATATATGATTGGACATGGTCTGATCCTTTTGATTTTACCATTTCTTTGAAGCTCAATCCCATAGACGGGATTTTCTTGCAGACTTTTCTCCTAAATGGGAGTGCTTACAGGCTAGGTCATGAAAATATACGGTCAATAAGGTTCTACCTATACAAGCAACTCATCCTCCTTCAGGAGCTCTCCCTTTGGAACTAACTATTTTTCTTCTAAAATAGGTGCATGTATGATTTCCTCTTCTTAGTTAGAGTCACATGAGTCATGTCATTCTTCAATTTTTTTGTAGTCATCGAATATGATGATGTTGGTTGCAAAAGGTGTATTGGTAGGGGGTTATTCATTTATGGTACATCTAGGTAGAGGGTAATTGAAATAAAATGGGAGGATGGGTGTAGAAGGGATGGAAGGCATGTGCGCAAGAGGACTGGAGGCATGCACGGAAGAAGGGATGCAAAATAAGTATAAGTGAGAGCATGAAGGAGGCGAAATCTCGATGGGGGCAGTGTGTAAGAAGCTGAGAACACAAGAAATGGGATGAGATGATGTAAGATGACATGAAGGAGTGGGAGGGTTGTAAGATGGTAGTGCAGGATTTCCCTATTGACAGGGTTGCCGTGGGCTAGACTACCAAAATTTTAACTTTAGGTAGCATCTCAGTGGTAAATTATAGCTTTTGTTGGGTGCTAAACCATCCTGGTACAAGGATAACCCATGGACAAGGGATCTTGTAACCAAATCTAGCTTCCTTTATAGATAAATTAACTCTGATTCGATTCATGTCCATCTCCATATTTTACACGTACCTCACAAAATTAGATTTGGCCAAAGGAGTTTTTGCCATCATCTGCATAAACCTATTCTTCATAAACATTCTAGTTAGAAAAAAGTGGTATGTATGCATTTTTGAGATAATGGCACTTGTAAAACTGATTTGGAGGAGGATTTTGGAACTATGGGGATGTAGGGAAATAGTTCTGCTACTACAAATGAGAATTCCATGAAGGTAAATAAGTCATGATTGCAAAAATTCAAAAGAGGAAGGTGGAATGATGGAAGAAGGAAAACTTAATGAAATAAGGAGGGGGGACTGGTCTATGAATGAGAAAATGGGTGCGTTTTGATCAATGGAGTCACTAGATGTGTTGAAAAATGGCTCCAAAGGCTAGATCTTAGCAAAACAAATCTTACTTGTTAATACAAATATATAAAGCTCTTCACTCTTGTCCCACTAATCATGCTAGAAACTATTGGTCATCAAATGTGCACCTACGTCTCAGATCTAGAAGAACCGAGTTATTTGTGACAGCAATGGATCCATCCGCAAGTTGTGGGACCTTATGCATTTGGGATGGATTCAGAGAAGGCTGGTTCCTCTACCTAATTATCTTGCTACTGCTACTCCTAGTGTTGAATGAAAATCCTAGACTAAACATGCCATGGGAACATGAATAGAAGGATGTGCAGAAAGGGGAAATCTTAAGCTAAGGAAGGTGATAGCTCCAGAAGGAAAGGATTGATCTCTCTCCACAAATGGCGAAGGTAAAAAAGAGGGCACAAGAGAAGAGGGAGAATGGCACATGCCATAGATAAACACATGGGCTCATCCTTCTAGCATGTGTAACACATGAACATGGGGATTCCAAGCATAGGAGTACACAAAACATGTTAGAAAACACAAATAGAGAGGTGATATGCAATGAAAACAAGAGAGGGAAGAAAAGAGTTCCACAAAACATGATTTTATTTCTTGAGAAACACATAGTCATTTACATTCATGAAAAGAGTTGAGAATACATTGCAAATACCATGCCAAGGTTTGAGACTCATGGCAAGTTGGCCACCATTTTGGCATGGTGTTGTTACAACAAGGAGGGATCCTTTTTTACAAAGAAAAACTATACTATTTATAGAAGAAGAAGGAGAGAAGAGGAGGAGAAAGAGAGGGAAACTTGGATTCAAATCTTCAACCACCAATAAAAAGTGATAAATTCCTATAAATCCTCTTGAAATTCTCTCAGATGCACTTCTTCATATCTATTTGGCATGTAGAAGAAGGTAGAAAGCAAGCTCTGATTGAAATTTCATGGTTGAGGTCAATTAGATGTGTGCATAGATTATCATAAATACATTTCCCTATTTTCCACCTACCAAATCCCACCTAAATGTTAATTTGAATATTCCAATGTGTATCTAGTTTCATTATATCTCTAACAAGTCTAGACGAGTGCTAATCGGAGCTCTGTAGTAGAAGATATGGTTTTCAAAAGATGTCAGAGATGTCTAGGCACATAAGACATGTAGCGTACGTAGATTGATTGAATGACTCAACTAACTATTCATCTATTTTGTATTTTCTTCCACGTTTCATGAACCAGTTGGTTATCAGGATTCAACGCCCTATTGGTGTGCTTTGATAGGTTGTGTGTGGCACACTTAAGCATGAAATATGATGACATGGTACATTGATTGGTCTAGAAGATGGTGCAAGGTGCAAAAGAAAAATTCAGGTGCACAAAAGGAAAACAGAAGGAAGACGTGTACATAATGTGTGCGGTAGGAAAGAAGGCATACTTGCAGAAGGTAAGTATGGAAGCAAGGTGCGAGCATTCAACTTAGGAAGGTTGCGTAGAACCAAAAGAAAAAATGGCGCACAAGCGATCTTAGTATATGTAAGAACATAATAATAATGCCATGGACTTAGCAATTTTGGATGGCAAGTCTATAGAGGTGCGTGTGAGGAGTGTGCAATAGTATAGGGAAGAAAGCAGACGCATAGAGGGAAGGTGTAAATGGGTAAATGGAAGGAGATAGAAAAATGCAGAGGGAGAAACATGAAGGTACATAAGGGAACATAATGTAATTACAACCAATAAATTATGGCAAGGGAGAAAACTTGAGAGGACGCAACTTGAAATGTGAGACATCAGAGTTAGAATGAAAATATAAGGTATCCAAATAACTAGGAGAGTTATTTGGATAACATGAATATTTTTCACTTATGGGCCAGCCTTTCAGTTGCAATTATGAAATTCAAACAAAGGAATCAAATAAATGCATGGTTATGTTTTCAAAATGAAGGACTAAACACTAAGCATTACTATGATCACCTAAGCTTGTAATCCAAAGGCACTAACGCACTCCGAAGGAATCTATCTAGCACTCATTCAAGGGATAAGGGTTGCATCAATTTTTGCATACATTGCATAGTGTTGAAAGCAGAAAGGAATCAGAAGGGTGGTGAATCAGTCATTACAAAATTAATTTCAATTTCAGATTACTCATAATAACCATTAATATATTAATCATATATTAGTATGTGAACAAAAACATACATTTAATTAGCCATGAAATATTTAAGCAACACCATAACACAATATATAAGTGAAAAACCATTAAGGGGAAGAAAAATCAATTGAACTTCTCATTATATTACTCAAATGAAAATCGTTTAGTGAAGCTCCTGTTTGTCCTCAAATTTGCACCCTTTGTTAGATTGCCAACAATTTATCCTTAGTGGAAATAAGGGAACTACTTTGAATGGTTGTAGACTGGGTTGGTGTGTCATTTTGTAGTTAGGGAGGGTTCTAAAACTTTCCTTTGAGATCAAGCCTTGGGATGATTGATGAGAACGTAAAGAGGAGATGGCCTTTTCTTGCAACTTTTGGTCCTGCCTTGAGCCAAAATGAGAGGACCTGAGGTGTAACCTGAGAGGGAGAGGGGGAGATGGGATCTTCTTTACCATAATTTCTTTCTGAAAATAGTGGGTCAATCTAGGATAAACATGGCTAATGGATACAACACTCACTCTCACGAGTTGTCAAAAAATATATAATGTATATTTACTTTTCTAGAAACAAAGTTACTGAAGATAGAGGGATTTTATTTCTCTTGCATTCTCTATATGGTATAATTTTCATCTAAGGGTTAGTATTAGTAATATTTAAATACATAGTAGTAAAAAAATGAATAGTAGAAAAAATGTGGTAGGATTACTTATGTAATTTTTTGAATGAGGGGGAATTATAGGTAAATAGATTCCTTACATTCAAGCATTTAACACTTAGAGAAACTTGCAATTCAGGAAAAGCATAGAGAATTGAATTAACAAGTCATATTTTCTACAAAGGAAGATTTTCAGTCATTGATCCTCAACAGATACAAATATTTGACACCATATTTAAAATACTTGGCATAAGAACTCATGAAATCATTCTAACAAATTATTTATATCTCCTAATTTTGCATGACTAAGATACACTCAAAGGCTAACAAAAATATATCAACATAAAATGGTTATGGGAAAGATTTTACAATCAAGTCCAACATTGTAAAGGGAATTCTCACAACACAATATCACTTAATGACTAAAGCATAAACATTAAGGAAATATCTAGTGTACGAAAAAGCTAAGTAGCAAACACAAGACTGTAGCAGATAATATAACTCATTAATGGAAAATTCCAAACATAGAACCTAGAAGATAAAATTTAAACTCAAAAGTGGACATATTTGATTCAAATATTAGTATTTATTAACAAGGTAACATCAAACAAATTCTCTCAAATCTTCTCAGTGGAAGTACATTGCAACCACCTTGACACAAAAGTTTAGGAAATTGAGATCAATATGCATTTCACAAAGAAATTATGCAATATTTATAATTGAATCTCTCTAATTTCTTTTAGAAATTTTCTTTCAGAAATAAAAAACACTAATTCCCTTTAAAATGAAAAAAATTCCTCATATTTATACAATTTCTATGTGTTCTTACAATCTAATTCCCCCCCCCAAATAGTAACATAATTTCCCCCTTGTTTCTAAAGAAAATATTTCTATCAAAGAGGGAATGTTATAACTCAATATATCTGATTTAGTATTTTTGGATCTGCCATATGCTAGTATATGGCTGTTTGTTGGGTCAAGCTACTTTCAAGTATACAATAATTATTTGATATTGTCATGTGTGTTTATGCTCTTTTCTCGTTGTTCACAAACTCATAAAGAAGCCCAAACTATTTCTCTTTTTTATTAAAAACGCCATGAATTTCTAAATTAGATGTTACTAGATTGAAGAGATAAAGGATACCTTTTCAAAGAGACTATTTTTTCTTAATTTGGATCTCTGGATTGAAATTTATGGCCATTTAAAGTTTTTACATGTCTGGATGTTCATGAGAGCAAAACATGATAGTTGTTGATTATTTTCAGATTTTATCCACATGTGCATTTATTTTCTTTTTTTCTTATGTGACTATTCTCACAAATATGTTCCATTTTGAAATTTGAACCAATCATAAAATGCCACGTTCCTTTTCCTTCTTTGAAATTTTATTTCACTTGATTACTCTTCGTAAAATGTGAGCTAATGAAAAATCTCTACATTTTTTGTAGTGTCAAGATTTTATTTTATTTGTATTAGCCACCTTGAAACGTAAGCCAATGAAACATATCCTTGTTTTCTTCACAATTTATATTTTCCTTTTACTTAACTTCCTGTTGAAATATGTGAGCCAGTGAGAAAGCTCCATGCCTTTCGTAATTTATACTTTTAGATAGGCCTAACTAATCCCCATGAAACTTGAACAAATAATAGAGCTCCACGTTACTTTGTAATTTAATATTTTGATAGGCCTTCTAAAAATCAGATCATTCCATGCCCCTGCATTGTTTCAGACTTTTTGATAAGCTCAACTAACAAACATGAAACATGAGCTAATAGAAAAGCTCCACACTTCTCAAAATACTAGTTATTTCTTTAAATTTTTCTACTTGTTGCAAAGAATTAACCAATGAAGAAGCCTCATGCTCTTTAGGATGTCAGACTATTTGGAAACTCAGACTGACAACTACAAAATATTAACCAATAGGATAACTCTATGTACCTCGGATCTGTCAGTATTTATTTCCTTCATACTTTATTTTCATTGGTTTGGGGTTGTTCCTTTGCATCACAACTTCAAACATGCTTGATCAGACTTAAAAACATTTAGCTTCATAAAGAATGTTGGCACATATCCACCTTGACTTGTCAAACTATCAAGATCCAAATAATTTTATGAAACTCATTTTATTCTACAGACTTGGAGTCTGTAGAACTCAAATGGCTTGAAGAGTGTTATAATTCTAACACGTGTCTATTTGATACCTTTTATCCATGTCACTTATCCCATCCATATTTCTACCACATGTACCATTGACATTTCATTTATGTCTTGAACCCAATGAATTAATTTATCGTGGTTTATTTTGAGAACTTGAAGTCCACAAAATGAAAAGGCTATGAAGATTTGAACTTCACATCACGATTATTTTAACTTCTTGGTGATGCAAACATTTGATGTCCAAATGAATGTCTGTCGGCCTTTTAAAAGTAACCCGCTAATACTTTTAAGCTTAGTATCCCATGTGGTTTAAAATGCCAATGGACAATGCTTTTGGTAAGCGGAAATTTACATCTTTTTGAACATCCTGATCTTTCTTAAAATGGATAAGTCAATTTTACTAAAATTTTCAATAAGTTTTTACATCTTTATATTTTTTGGTCGGGCTGCATTCTTTTGGGCCTTCATAGCTTCAGATTCTTGGAGAATTTTGGATTATTTTAGTGTTGATTTGAATGTTTCTAACCTTTTCAAAATATGTCGACATATCCTGATCACCAGTGATCTTGAAGCTTTCATACTTTGATTACTAAGTCTATTGAAATGACATTTTTTTAATCCTTTCATTTATCTTTCTAGGGCGCAAGATCTATTACAAATTGACACTTATCCTTGACTCAGAATTAAATTTAAAGAACTTGGACTAATATAAAACACATAGACTAGTTATATTAAATGAAATTTTATGAAAAATGATAATTTAATTTAGGGGATAATAATGGGCACCAAAAACTCCAACTGCATCAACCCTACAAGGAGAACCAACTCCACAAGGAGGATATAACCCCACAAGATGATCAAGAACCCACTCAACCAACTTTGAATAAGATCTCTCATGTCTTTTTTTCTACCACAAGTTATTTACATCATTGATTCAACTCTCTCACCTTATAACCCTTTCTCAAACCTTATATTCTCAAACTTGCACTTTATTCCCTTCTCAATGCTTCAAAACATTTCACACAATCTTGCAACCATTATTCAACCTTTCATACACTCTATCATCTCTCAATAAATTCTTTTTTACCTCTAAAACTCTCTCGCATAGGTCACATTTTTTATACTCACTCAACTAGCCCAAAACAACAACCAAAACATCACTTTTATATGCTCTTCTTGATTCAAATTAAAACCAAGTCAGTTTCCCTCATTTAGTTTGACAAATTTCACTTCATAACATCCCATTTGAATAATTAAAATGTTCACATATCACCCATATAGATCATCCATGCCCAAAACCGCTCATCATGCACCAAAAAGCCTCAAAACAACATCATGAAGATGAGCTAAAACCACAAATAAAAACACCATGCTTAGTTAAGCTCCAAATTTAATCATACATGAGTATTATAACATATAGGAATCATACATGGTCACACATTTACTCGAACCAATCAAATAAATCATTAAAGGGGTCCATTGGCTCATATCCTTTACAAAACAACTAATTCTAGCATGATGACCTCACCTTTGGGCCTCAAAATAACCCAAGAACACATCAAATATTTCATGTGACAACTATATGGAATGCTTGGGACCTCTAAAACACATCCACTCAAGTTATGCATCATTAAATATCCATGTGTTTAATCATTAACAAATTTCCTCTTCTCAAAATCAAGCTTTCTAGAAACCTATTTTGAAAAATCAAATATTTTGCACCCTTGTTACTACTTTCGAGACTTCCAAAGGACTTCACCAGGAAATAATGTCATCCCTATTCAATCTCCAGGTGATATCAAGTATCAACTCATCCATCCCATGCTTCAATAACTTCATTCTTTCAGAAAAATCAATCTTGTCCTAGAATAACAACAACCATATTGCTCACAAATTGACCTGGTGACCCATAAAATCTCATAATCATGAGCCAAAACTTGTACCACTATAATTCTATATAAATCAAATTTCCATAACATATTGTAACTCCTTCCAAATTCGAATGGAAGGACTTCAACAAAGATCATCTTTGCAAATTGTTTGCTATTGCCCTTTGACTAGTTTTCACAAATAGGGCACAGTTTACTATTTTATTCATCCTCATGACCTAAAACAACCATTTAAATCAATAAAAACTTGCATGCTAGAAACAATTTTGATTTATTTTGTAACTCCTTTGGAAAACCTTGTCCCAAACTATACTTCTTCATAAACATGCATGTTTGAGTGGGGTCCACTCATCACCATAACCAATACCATACCTTTCTGGAAACCTAATGGAGTCCTCTATGTCATAAAATAATCATCCATACACTATCAATTAGTTATGGGAACTTAGGATAAAAATATCTCAAACCACTTTCTAGCTAGGGTTTTAAGCACACAAAAAGTTATTTACCTTCTTAACATTCGTTCACAAAAATGTGACAATTAAATGACCTCATTAATTTTTTGAAACCTTATAAAATCAATTTAGAAACATCCCTAAAATCCAAAATGTCCCATGCAAATCACACAATTCAAATGATCATTAGAAGGTACAATTCGAGCTAGAAAACACCCTTTCTTGGACCATGTTTCACACAAACTGACTTATCTTACAAAATTATTTTCAGAATGAATTCAAATTTTTATCACACCTATAGGAAACCTATTTAAATAATCTCAAATCATCATTATATCAAAAATATCTTTGTATATTTCCATCCCATCTCATTTGCATATCTAGCCCTTGTTGGAACATAATGATTAAGGGGTTTGGCCAACCCTTAATTAATATGGGTCCATCACTATTGTATAGGTTAAATATTTAATAATCTGAAATAATTTTATATTATTAAATATCATACCTAGGTAATATACATTAGGTAAGTATTTAATAATGTGAATCATTTATGTTTATATTTATTAACTACACTCACCTAGGTATATGTGTCAACCATTTTATGTTGAAAACGTGGGTCGGGAGACATACCCGATCACATTATATAAAAATGAATCTAGGTCCTCATTTGATATATTCTGGAAATATATAAAAGGTGTGATAATAAATTTATTTTTTTACCCTTGGTAAATAGGGTTTTAAGGAGGAGGTGATCTTACTAGATGTAAAACTCACCTTATAACCCTTGCTCAAACCTTGTCTTCTCAAACTTGCACTTTATTCTCTTCTCAATACTTCAAACCATTTCACACACTCCTAAAACCATTATCCAACCTTTCATACACTCTATCATCTCTCAATACATTCATTTTTACCTCTAAAACTCTCTCACATAGGTCACATTTTTCAAAACAACACCCAAAACATCACTTTTATATGCTCTTCTTGATTCAAATTAAAACCAAGTCGGTTTCCCTATTTTAGTTTGACCAATTTCACTTCATAACATCCCATTTGAATAATTAAAATGTTCAAATATGACCCATATAGATCATCCATGCCCAAAACCACTCATCATGTACCAAAAAGCCTCAAAACCCCATCATGAAGATGAGCTAAAACCACAAATTAAAACACCGTGCTTAGTCAAGATCCAAATTTCATCATACATGAGTATTATAACATATAGTAATCATACATGGTCACACATTTACTTTAACCAATCAAATAAATCATTAAAGGGGTCCATTGGCTCATATCCTTTAGAAAACAACTGATTCCAACATGATGACTTCACATTTGGGCCTCAAAATAACCAATGAACACATAGAATATTTCATGTGACAAATATATGAAATCTCAGGACCTCTAAAACACATACATTTAAGTTATGCATCATGAAATATCCATGTGTTTAATAATTAACAACTTTCCTCTTCTCTAAATCAAGCTTCCTAGAATCCTATTTTGAAAACTCAACTATTTGGCACCCTTTTTACCAATTTCGAGACTTCTAAATTCCTTCACTAGGAAAACATTTCATCTCTATTCACTCTCCAAGTGATATCAATTATCAACTCATCCATCTCATGCTTCAATAACTTTATTCTTTCAGAAAAAGTAATCTTATCCTAAAAATGAACAACCGTATTGCTCACAAACTGACTTGGTGACCCATAAAATCTCATAATCATGAGCCAAAACTTATACCACTATAAATTTATATAAATCACATTTTCATAACATATTGTAACTCCTTCTAACTTCGAATGTAAGGTCTTCAACCAAACTCATCTTTGCAAACTGTTTGCTACTGCCCTTTGACTAGTTTTCACAAATAGGGCACACTTTACTATTTTATGCATCCTCATGACCTAAAACAACCATTGACATGAAGAAAAACTCGTATGCTAAAAAAAATGTCGATTTATTTTGTAACTCCTTTGGACAACCTTGTCCTAAACTATACTTCTTCATAAACATGCATGTTTGAGTGGGGTCCACACATCACCATAACCAATACCATACCTTTCTAGAAACCTAATGGATTAATCTACATCATAAAATCATCATCCATACACTATCAATAAGTTATGGGATATTAGGATAAAAATATATCAAACCACTTTTTAGCTAGGGTTTCAAGCACACAAAAAGTTATTTACCTTCTTAACATTCGTTCATAAAAATGTGATGATTAAATGACCTCATTATTTTTTTGAAACCTTCTAAAATCAATTTAGAAACATCCATGAAATGCAAAATTTCCCATGCAAATCACACAATTCAAATGATCGTTAGAAGGTACAATTCGAGCTAGAAAACACCCTTTCTTGGACCATATTTCACACAAACTGACTTATCTTACAAAATTCTCTTCAGAATGAATTCAAATTTTTATCACACCTATAGGAAACCTCTTTAAATGATCTCTAATCATCATTATATCAAAAATATATCTCCATATTTTTATCCCATCTCATTTGCATAGCTAGCCCATGTTGGAACATAATGATTAAGTGGTTTGGCCAACCATTAAATAATATGGGTCCATCACTGTTATATAGGTTAAATATTTAATAATATGAAATAATTTTCTATTATTAAATATTTATACCTAGGTAATATACATTAGGTAAGTATTTAATAATGTGATTCATTTATGTTTATATTTATTAAATACACTCACCTAGGTATATGTGTCAACCATTTTAGGTTGAAAAGGTGGGTTAAGAGACATACCCGATCACATTATATAAAAAGGACTCTAGGTCCTCATTTGATATATTTGAGAAATTTATCAAAGGTGTAAAAATCAAGTGATTTGGTTTTACCCTTGCTAAATAGGGTTTTAAGGAGGAGGTGATCTTACTAGATGTAAAATAAGTTCTCTTAAGTAAAAGGTTATTTTCAAAGTGGTTTTTACCCTATTGGGGTTTTCCACTATAAATATTTGTCACCTGTGTTATTTATTTCTTGTAAGTATTTCTTTATTTACTTATGTTATGATGTAATGTTTATTTAAATATTTATTGTAACATTATATAATATGTAATTTGATAAAATTCATATTTATTAGAATCCTCAAATTCCAACGTGGTAGTAGAGCAAGGTAAATTAAATAAATTAAGACCAAATGTTTTGTGTTTTATTTATTTAATTTTTATGGGTTTTTTCAAGCAACTCAGAAAGGTAAATTAAATAAATTAAGATAAAATGTTTTAGATTTTATTTATTTAATTTATATGAGTTTTTTTAACCAACCCAGAAGGGTATTTAAAATAATTGGCCCCTTCTTTCCATTGTACAACCTAAAAGTTTTTCTTTGTGAAGAATCAAGGTGAATTCACAGGTGGAAATTTTTGAAACTTCTTACCTTCTATGAAAACTTGTGTAGAGGTAAGGGTAAAATATTTGAAATAATTTTTTCTATAGTTTTAATATGTGCAGGTTAAATTTTTTCAATGGGAAATTAAGGAGGAGACAAAGCTCCATCAAAATAGGATTTGAATTGTTTCCATTGGAAGTGTGAAAAATGTTGTCTCCTCTATAAATTCTAAGGTTTATGTAGAATTTAAAATTACATGGCTTGGTAAATATTTTAAAAACAAATCATGAGGGGCCCCCATAATAAGGGTTATATGTGTTTATTTCAAATAATGTATATATACACTATAATTTAAAAAAATTTATAGACTATATGTTGTTTTTATTTACATTATATAAACTCTATACCTGTTTTTTAAAGTGAATATATTTTTACATTATAAATTATAATAGGTTAATATAATGTATTAAAATATAACCTCCCTAATATTATATAGAAGAAGAAATTCTAGAAATACACAGCAATTTTTTATTGCATTAAATTTGACAGTCAAATGACCGTCACAACAGACCAAACATAGGGCAGTATGATGGTCATTTAGACGTCAAATTTAAGCTGGTTGGATCTTTTTCTACATTATTTTTTCTAGAAATTTGAAGTTGTTTTTCATTCTTAGGGATTTCCTCTTCACTTCTATATGGTTATAATTTTTTATATATAAGTCAGGGGTATAATGCAAAGCCCTTTATATTACGTGTTATTATTTTGATCGTGGGAGGTTAATTAATATGCATTATAATGAAAAAATTAGTTATGATTCAATATTTTATGTAGATCTATAAAATTTGTTTTTTTTTTATTAAAGTGTTTCTTTTTTTGATAACAATGTATCTAACTCTGTGGTACATTTTATATTATAATGGGGTGTGTTTTATAGGTTCTAGAAAACAATGACGTCCAACTATTTCTGTCTTGACAAAACTTAGATCCTGAATGGAACCAACAACAACATTTGGAAGATAAGGGTCAAATTAGAACTTATGACAAGGAAACTCTGACAATTATTTTTGGATCTGAGGTTGCTCCCACCGGTCATCAAGCAACTATGGATAACATGAATGCATTCTCGCAACGAATGCAAGAGGCTCTTTCCATGATTTTGTGCAATGTGAATGATGAGTACCTTCTACACATTGGTAATATCAATCATCCGAAAGAGGTATGGACATAACTATAATACTTGCATGAAGGTACATGTTTATCTAAAATTATTAAACTAGTTTTATAATTTCTTACAACTCCTATGAAAGGAGATGAAAAAGTAGTTAATTTCTTAGCCAAAATTAAAAATATTAAAGCACAATTAGATGGATGTAATTGTGATTTAATTGGTGAAAAATTAATCTACTTTATTGTTCAGTTAAATATACATGAAAGATTTAGGAATTTTATTTCTATCTTGAACTCTAAATATCAAAACGAAAATGATCTACCTGATTTAAATACCTTGAGTTCACTTCTGATATAGGAAGAACAAGTGATGATGAAATTTTACTCTAAGGAGAATTCCTCTCAGGCACTTCTTGCTCAAAATTCAAAGTTCAAACCTCACAAGCCCTTCTCAGATCAAAAAATTTAGATCTAAATCTTCTTTTGTTGATAAGAATTTTTTTCTTCTGATCAATTGCGTGTTAGCTTTAGTGGTAAATGTCACAAATGTCGTAAATTTGGACATAAAAAGGAATATTTCAAAACTAAGAAACATATCCATAAAAAATAAAAAACAAATTGTTTCTTCTAAATATAATTTAAGGAAAAAGGATAGCTCTAAAGATATTCCTAAAATTGTTACATTATATGCTGCATTGTATTCTTCCTCTAAATCTGAATGGATTTTAGATTCAGGTCCATCAAATCATATGATTGGTGTTTCAAATTATTTATCTAATGTTGTGAAAATCAATGAACATGTGTATCTTGGTGATAAATCATCTTTGGAAGTAATAGAAAACAGAAAAGTTAAATTTTCTAATGTTGTGTTGAATAATGTTTTATCTTTTCCTAAGCTTAAAAAGAACATTTTATCATGTTCTCAATTAACTCATGATGGTTTGGCTATTGAAATTTTGAAAGCTACTTTTTATATCAAGGATAGTAATGATAATATAATAGCTGAGGGAATTCAAAGAAATGGTATGTATGTTTTTTATGATTTCTATTCTACATCCTGTTTTGTTTCTCAAAGTTTGAATAATTCAAAACCATGGCATGAAAGATTAGGACATGTTAATTATCAAATTTTATATGAAATGGATAGATATAATCTTGTGAAAGGTTTTTCGATGTTGTATTCTTCTCATGATGCATGTGAAGGGTGTTTACACTCAAAACAAAGTGCTAAACCCTTTCACTCACATCTTGAAGAGATTTCCTCTTCCCCACTAGAACTTATTCATAGGGATGTTAACAGACCTCTTAAAGTAACTTCATTAAATGGTTCTTTATATGTTGTGACTTTCATTGATGATTTCACCAGGATGATTTGGTCATATTTTCTTTAAAATAAATCTGATGTACTTGGAAAATTTAAAGAATTTAAAGCATCTATTAAAAACTCTTCAATTATAAAATTAAGAGACTTAGAACAGATAATGGGGGTGAATATGTTAGGAAAGTATTTGAATTTTTTTGTATTTATTATGGTATTAAAAGGGAATTAAATTCTCCTCATTCTCCCCAATCTAATGGTGTTGTAGAACATAAGAATGGGACTATTTTAGATATGACTCGCATTATGCTTCATTCTGCTAGTCTTGCCAAATTTCTAAGGGGAGAAGCAATGAACACAACTTTCTACATTCTAAATAGGGTTCCCACTAAAGCTATTCATCTTTCAACTCCTTTCAAAAAATGGTCAAATAAAAAACCTGATATTTCTCATCTAAAAGTTTTTGGTAGTTCTTCTTTTTATACATTCATAAAAAGAAGAGAAAGAAACTTGATATGACTTCTTTCTCTTGTGTTTTCATTATTTATGGTATTAACATTGCATGTCTAAGGATTTACAACCCTGTAAAAAGGGAAGTAACTAAAAACTGCAATGTGGTGGTTTTGGAAAAATGCTTTTGTTCATCTAATAATGGTAAAGATGTTCCTAAATCTATCAATATTTCTAATGATGGTTATGATTCTGATAATGAGAATATAGTAACTAGTCATGATGATGTTTCTTGTGTTGATATTATAGATGCTTCTGGATCTCCTAACTCCCTAGTTAAGAAACAAAAATAGGCTCAATCTATGTTAGAAAGTTATAATCCTATTGATCTTAGGAAAATTACTAGAACCCATCATACGTACCATGCATTAATGACCTTATATGAACCTAAACCATAGAGTTTTGAGGAAGCTTCTCAGGATAAGAAGTGGATCAATGCAATGCAAGCTAAATATAATGCCCTAATTCAAAATCAAATCTGGGATTTGATTCCACCTCCAAAGAAAAGAAGTATTATAGGGTCTAGGTGGTTATAAAAAGTAAAATATAATGTATATGGTAGTATTTGCAAACATAAAGCCAGACTTGTTGCTAGATGTTTCACTTAGAAACCTGGTATTGATTATTTTGATATATTTCCCCCTGTAGCTAAAATGAGTACTATTAGGACCTTATTTGTAATTGTCACTCAATTTGGGTGGGAAATCTACCAAATGGATTTGAAAAATGACTTTTTGAAAGGTGATTTAAAAGAATAACTTTACATGTCTCAACCTAAAGGATTTGAAAAAATTGGTAAAGAAAATTATGTTTGTGAATTGAAAAAATCCTTGTATGGTTTAAAGAAAGCTCCTAGAGATTGGTACGCGAAAATTAATTCTTTCTTTAAATAATTAGGATTTGTTAATTGTTCTTCTGAAAATGATCTATTCATTAAGAAATAAGGATCACATATTATTATTGTTTGTATATATTTTGATGATTTGTTTATGACTGGTGATAATCCTGCTTTAATTTGTAGAATTAAATAAAAATTGAAATAATACTTTGAAATGACTGATTTAAGTCTCTTACATCATTTTCTTGGAATGGTTGTAATTAGAGATAAACATTCTATTGTTGTTTCTCAAGAACAATATGTAACCAATGTACTAAAATTTTTTGACATGATTGATTGTAAACCAATTTCTACTCCTATGGAAATTGGACTGAAAATTGATCCTAAACCTACATGTGAAAAATTTGATCCTACTTTATATAGGCAGTTAGTTGGTAGTTTGATATATCTAACTATCACCAGACTAGATATTTCTTACGTAGTAGGAATTACTTCTAGGTTTATGTAAGAACCTTATAGAGATCATTAGAATCTTGCAAAATAGATTCTTAGATATATTAAAGGTACAATCAATTATGGGTTGCATTATACTAAGAATGAAAATGCTAACTTATATGGATTTTGTGATTCTGATCATGTTGGTGATGTATTGGATAGAAAATATACTTTCGATTATGTGTTTAAATTTGGTGTAGGTGCCATTACTTAGTGAAAAAAAAATCAGACAATTGTTTCTATCTCTTCAATAGAAGATGAGTATAGAAATGCAATGGAAGATGCAAAAGAGGCTCTATGGACAAAGAGGTTGTTCGATGAGATAAAGATGAAGGATCCACGTAGTTTTTCTTGTTCTGTGATGACAAAAGTGCCATATCTCTTGCACATAATCTAGTATAGCATCGAAGGATGAAGCACATTTAGATACATATACACTTCATCCGTGAGAAGGTGCTAAGTGGTGAGATAGATATCAAGTTCATGCAGATTGAAGATCAAGTTGCTAATATCTTCACAAATCCCCTGAGTTCTGTAAATTTTTGTTACTTTCATAAAAATCTTAGATTGCTAGAGTCTCTATTGAGGAGGAGTGTGCATGACAATATCACCTCCTATTTGAACTTGGTTTTTGTAAAAATACCTTCACGCATTTGTAAGAAATACCTTCAGGAAAGTGTAAAAAAGACCTTTGGGCATGTATACCTCCTCGACTTCTTTTTTCGAAAGAAGTATAGAAAGATCTTAAAGGCAGTATTCAGTAAAATCTTTAGTGTTTTTGATTTTACGGGTAAACATCCAGTAAAAGCAAATTATTAAGGAGGTCCTTGGTTATAAAATACTCATATATCCTTGGGTTCAATAACCTTGTATGAGAATATGTAAAACTCACAAATCATACTTAGACATTGATAATGGGATGATCTTTGGGAATCCAAATCCTTTTTTACCAATAGGTAACTTGAGCATGATGAAAGTGTTATAGTTCCTTCACCCAATATACTATACTATTACCTTTATGGTTTAAAGATTGTAATGTAGTGTACCACGAGTAGGTAATCTATTAGCATATGTTATCCCACTTAACATTAAGGGGGGTGTTGGAACATAATGATTAAGTGGTATGGAAAAACCTTAATTAATATGGGTCCATCACTATTATATAGGTTAAATATTTAATAATATGAAATACTTTTCTATTATTAAATATTTATACCTAGGTAATATACATTAGGTAAGTATTTAATAATTTGAATCATTTATGTTTATATTTATTAAATACACTCACCTAGGTATATGTGTTAACCATTTTAGGTTAGAAAGGTGGGTCGGGAGACATACCTAATCACATTATATAAAAAAGAATCTAGGTCATCATTTCATATATTTGGGAAATATATCAAAGGTGTGAAAATCAAGTGATTTGGTTTTACCCTTGGTAAATAGGGTTTTAAGGAGGAGGTGATCTTACTGGATGTAAAATAAGTTCTCTGAAGTAAAAGGTTATTTTTAATGTGGTTTTTACCCTTGTGGGGTTTTCCACTATAAATATTGTCCACTATATTAATTATTTCATGAGAGTATTTATATATTTACTTATGTTATGATGTAATGATTATTTAAATATTTATTGCAACATTATAAAATATGTAATTTGATTAAATCCGTATTTATTAGAATCCTCAAATTCTAATAGCCCTTAGGGTTTTTCACTATCTAAACAAGGGTCAACTGAAACAACACTACAAATCACCAGGAAACCTCTCCAAAAGGTCTTAACATACCTAGTACATCATGAAACAACTTCCTACATTCATCCATGAGTGCACATGACTCCACAATGAATCATCATGCCTCCTAGCACCTAGACCTAGTTTAGATGAGCACTTGAAACTTGATCTTCAGCCTATACCTATACCCTGAAACTCATATGAGTTCCAAATTACTCCCCAAAAAAATTTCCGTGCTTTCAAAATGATCCTAAATCTCTTAAAAATCTCATACCACCATGCACCATTATCTAGGCTAGCTAGGCCACTTAAATAGGCTTGCAGAGCCAAGCCATTCTCAATGAAACACCTGATATCATCATGGACACCTATGAATATCCATGTCATCACCATACTGAGCATCCTATGACTCCATTTTATCATCCTCTTTGTCATTAATGGGATTTTACATCAATGATAACACCTAAATCACAACGTTCAAACAATCTCCCCCTTTCTCATTGATGGAAAACCTCTTGAACTTCTCCCTCTTTTTATATTAATGAAAAATAATACCTGATCATACATGTACTTAAAATTTATAAAATTCATAAGATAATATATTGGTTGGAAACATCAATCAAAGGTTTCATAAAATCTCATAAACTTTAAATTTCACACAAAAACTGATTTTGACTATTTTCTAAGCATTCTTTATTGTACTCCCCCTAGGAAAAGCATATACAACACCTAAATAAGATAACAATGATCATATAGCACTAAAAAGCATATTCTATATCTCTTTCATAGGTTCTAGTGACACATGACCTCCTTTTTTAGGCTCATGAACATGATTTCATGGCCTCATACACTATTTTGACCTCTTATGGCCTTAAAGAATATTGTATAAGACCATGGATAATTAATACCATTCAAAAAAATGCCAATAGTACTGACTAAGAAAAATATTTGCATGATATAGAATATCCCTAACCTTCTATTGGGACAATTTATCAAATCATGATAGGTTATGCATAAACTATTATGATTTTCAAGCTTCACTAAATGATCTTTACTGGCATGTGACAACCCATTCAAGCCCAAAAACCTTGACTTGTCACTTTAAGAGTGCATAATAGAAAACCTTCACACATTTTGACCTCTTTCCATTTTCCTATATTCTTACATATATTTATGAATTTAATCATGCTTGAAAAACTTCCAGAGTTATCAAGATGTAAAATACACCATCTTCACATCACCAATTTGCACACACAACCTATTAACTCTGCATGAATGAGATTCAAACCTAATATTTTGATATAATCACTTTTATAGAATAAAATCACTAGATAAAAGTACCATTTTGACCATTTAGTCTCCTCCATTGGCCTTTAAGCATACAATTGTGAGAAATTTTCTGAGCTACAAGTTACACATTTTGGATTAGGTCTCATTGCACTTTCAATGTCAAATCTAGTAACTATCATGAATTTCAGGAGGCTCTGAATTTTTCAAGATATAAAACCTTTTAAATCTCAATGTATACCCTATCAAGATGATTTTTGTCAAAATTTGGTATTCAATTCAATAATGTACTCCTTTAACCATTGGTATTTCTTCACATTGATTCTTGAGAACACTTAAGACCCAATCAAGACATAGACATCTTACTCATGCACATATTTAGGTTTCAAGGGCTAAATATTTTCTATGAAAACTGAGCCAACATTTTCTAGTGCTCTAGGCACACTCATTTTGATTTTGAAGCAAAGAAACAACACTACTAACTTGAAACCACCTTGACTTGTCTTCAATCATCCCTCATAAACACTACAAAAAACTTCCTTCTAACAATGGTAAGATCAAGTCATCATATTTAATGAATCATTTCATCTTAAATAATTCCTCACACATCATTAGAATACTTGCAACCTTGATACTCACATCAATGTTACTTGTGACTCAGAACCATAAGACTCATACAACTCTAAGAGATAGAACAAACCTCTTTATGATCATGTAAGCACTAAGAGACATTTATCACTTTAACCAACCTTTTGAGAACATTTCATAACTTCACTTTCATCATATAATCTTAGATATACTTGATTTATGCACTTATATCTTATGAATAACCTCTGATACATCATTATTGACTCATAATTTTTTCCACAAGATGATATACACCCTTATTCTTTCCACTAACCTTATTCCTTGAATCAAACTAAGAAGTGGCTCTATACACAGATACCATAACTCAACAAAATCCTTTTGAGACACTAATATGATCTCAACACAAACTAACACCACATCATGAAAGGAAAAACACAACCTTGAGAACAAACTCATACACTACTTAGAGACAACTAGACTAAAGACCTTACCATTCACAACTTGATCAACCATATAGAACCATAAAAACATGCTTAAGGAATTAAAATAGCATACCTTGACACCATGGAGGTGATACAAATAGACCTAGAAACGTCCCTCTCACTCTAGTGCTTCATATGAACTGATATACCTCTAAGAAGAATAATAGAGGCATATGACACCATGGAGGATATAGAAAAAATACCTAAAATTGTCCCAAACCTTCATAGACACCTGAGAACCTCCTTCTTCACCTTGTTTTAGATTTGATCTCTGATTCATGCTTTGTGTTTCATAAATACATATTCTTTATGAAATACCACTACTCCTCACCTCCCACATACTTCCTTGACTATTATCATGCATCCTATTTCTTTGAAAGATTCTCTCTTACATCTTAGGTCCTCGAAAACTCTTGTTTTTTCCTTAGGAAACCATGTTCATGTTCCCTTGCAACATTACCAACCTCAATATAGCTAAATCACACCACTAAATTATTCCTTTTATAGACCTCAACTTGTCTAGGTGGATCATTCAAACAAAATATAGCAACACGATCTACCTCATTACAATTGTAGTGTACCACATTCTTAACTTTCTCACTCCTACTATATCTCCATGGATGAGAATATTGAGTATACCTTCTACACTCTTTTCCCCTATGAAAAAATCCATTACAAGTAGACCAATAACCATTGAAAGATATTTCATACCTAGATGCAGTAGGTTGCCTAATAGGCTTAATGTTCTCATTTTATTTGATGAAAACCTTCTTCTTCTCTTCCTTGATGCTTGGTTCACCTACTTCCTTGTTTAAAACCAGATCCTATTTATTCAATTCCTTACCTTTGGAATGCTATTTGAAACAAAAACCAGTTCTATCACCTATTGATCTTTGTTTACCAAGAATATCCTCTAGTTCATTGATACTTTTCTCAAAGTTATGAAAGGGCATAGTTTTCTTTCCAACCTCTAGCAGCTCTTCCCTTAAGAACTCTATATCTTATTCAAATTTTGAGAACATAATTTCTTTATCCTATAAGATTAAGATAACATAATTTACCTTCTCTTCTAAAAATATGATTGAATCATTTTTCTTACTTGATTCATATTTATACTTTTCTTCTAGATTATGAATCTTGTTTTCATACTCGACTTGAAGACTTAGCTTCTTATTCTCTCTTTCAACATGTTTTAACTCACTTTGAATTATCTCAAGATCACCTTTGACATCCTCTTCATCCTCATAAAATTAAATAAAATAACCTGAAATAAAATCATCTAGTAAATAAGAGCCATCACTAGATAACCTCATTGCATCACTGGTCATGAACAATACCATTTCTAACATGAACATGATCATATTTAGACTCAGAATCTGAAACATCACTACTAGCATAAGATAATTCATCATCTCCCTTTAAATAAAAACTTATTTTTTCCTTCTTCTTGTAGTAAAATCTCTTAAAGTTATTCTTAACTTTTTTGAACTTATGATTCTTCTTATTATAATCATCCTCATGATTTTTATCTTCTTATTTTTCATTCCTCTAAGGACACTTAACAGAAAAATTTCCTACTCTACCACAATTGAAACACTTGAATGGAATTTTACCTCTATCCTTACCAGATCCAACATTCAATATTCTATCCACCATTGCAAAGAGTTCTTCATCATCTATTTCAGGTGAAGAATCATCATCTTTGGTATTCTTTCATTTGTTTTTAATTGCATATTTGAAATAAACCTCTCTCTTGGTTGGTTTGGAACCGCCAATCCTCTTCTCATATGTAGTCAAAGTCCAGTGTAACTCATCAATTTAAAAATTATTCAAATTGTTTTCCCCTTCAATAGCATATAATTGAGAATCAAACTTAAAGGTTAGTGATCTTAAAACATTTTGAAAAACTACTTCCTTCACATATTCTCTTAACCCTTTCATGTTATTGAAAATATTGTCAACTCTAAGAAAATATGATGCAATAGACTCATCATAATTAATCTTAATACTTTAAAATTGATTTCTAAAATTCTAAAGCTTAATAATTATTACCTTTAAGTCACCTTTATACAAAACTTGAAGTTTCTCCCATGCTTATTTTGCTAACTTGCAATGCATTACCTTTCCCACCTTGTATTCTCCAAGACCACATATGATAGCATTAAAATCATTTGAATTATCACTACATGCCTTCTTTTTTGCAAAAATGGTTAGAGTAGTGGCAAGAGTATTGTATCCATTTTTAATAACTTCACAAATATCAAACCCTAGCGAAATAATTTTATTCTTCATGATCAAACTCCAAAAATAATAATTCACACCATCAAAAAAAGGTTCCTTGGTAGTAGAGAACCCACTCTAATGACTCTCCATTTTTATGATTTATAGGATATCCTTTCAAGTGATAAAACTTTTCCAAAAATATCTACTCTAATACATATTGTTGGAAGCAAAATAAAATGAGATGCGGGATGAATCCGTCATTAAAAACTTAATTTCAAATTCAAATTACTCACATTAACCATTAATCATTTAACCATCCATTAGAGTGTGCACAAAAATATACAACATGTATTCAATTAACCATGAACAAGAGAAGCAACACCATAACACAATATATAAGTGGGAAACTGTCAAGGGGGAAAAACCCCGCAGATAATTTTGATTATATTACTCAAATAGAAAAAAATTAGTGTAGCACCAACTTAACAAGGAGCACAAACCCCTAGTTTAGTATAGTACCAATCCTATAAAAAACACCAACTCCATAAGGAGTCTAAAACCCCGTAAGATGAACAAACACCCAATAATATACCTTTGAATAATATCCATGATTTCTTTATTTCTACGACAACTTATTGAGATCATTGATTTAGCTCGCTCCCCTGTAAACCCTTGCTTAAACCCTAGGTTCTCAAACTTGTACAAACTTGCACTTTCTTCACTTCTCAATGCTTCAAACCCTTGTAAACACTCTTAAAAAAATTATTCAACCTGTAATACACTATATCAAATCTCAAAATAGGCATTTTGACCTATAAAACTCTCACATAATAAGTCATACTTATCATACTCACTCAACTAGCCCATAATAACACACAAAACATCACTTTTATATGCTCTTCTTCATTCAAATTAAATCCAGTCAGTTTCCATAATTTGGTTCAAATAATTCCAATTCATAAAATCCATTTTTAATCATTAAAGCATGCATATGACACATATAGGTCGGCCATGCCCAAAACCACTCATCATTCACCAAAAAGCCTCAAACCCCCATCATTAGGATGAGCTAAAACCACAAATCAAAAAACCATTATTATTAAAGCTCTCAAATTCATCATACATGAGTAATATGACATATAAACATCATAAATTGTCACAAATTTTCTTGAAACTACCAAATAAATAATTAAAATGGGCCACTTGCTAATATCCTTCACAAAACAACTATTTCTAGTACCTTGTCTTCACCTTTGGGCCTCAAGATCACCAAGTAACACCTTGACTATGAAATTTGACCACTATATGAAATTATCAAGAAATTTACAACACATATATGAAATTTATATATCATGAAACATCCATGTGTTTAATCCACAACAACTTTCCTATTCTCTAAATCAAGATGGCCAAAAACTTGTTTTTCAAAATTAACTAGTTTACACCCTTGCTACCACTTCCAATACCTCTAAAGGCATTCCCTATGAATAATTTTCATTCCTATTCACACTCCAGGTGATATAAAGTATCAACCCATTCATCTCATGTTTTAATAACTTCATTCTTTCATCAAAATTAATCATATCCTGGAAAACAAAAAATCTTCTTACTCACAAACTATCCTAGGTTACCCACCAAATATCACCATCATGAGAAAAAAATTATACTACTATAAATATATTTGAATAAAATTTATAGAACACGTTGGAACTCCTTCCAACTCCAAGTGGAAGGCCTTCAACCAATCTCTATGATGCCCCGTTCGGCAGTTACCCTGGTTCTTGTCACAGTGACCCTATTTGCTAAGCGTCAAATGGATGTGTGTAATTCCGTTATCTTAGACCATGTCTCGGTGATGTTTTAGCACCTTCCCTCTCCTTTCTCTTTTGAGTCGTTATCGACACCTCTGTATGTGGACTGTGTAATGTCCTGTGCATTAACCTATTTAAAGGAGGACCTTGTTGTCGCATGGTTAAGTTGGACCATTGGTCATTATTAATGTGAATAGTGATTATATATATATATATATATTTATAATATATAATGATAATAATGTTATTTTAATTTAATTGTCGATTGGCCTCAATTTTATAGTATTATTGTTTTACCTTATTGTCGAGCTAGTATGTCAGTCTTTGTTAATATGATTAATAATTATTTTAATTGGTAATAATAATAATAATAATGATGATGATAACAATATTATTATTTTAATTATTGATGGATGATAACTTCATCAGCTGATCGCTGATTTGTTATCAATTTTATTGTTTATTATCGATAAGCAATTTTATTTGTTTGGATTGGTCACCTCGGTCCGCGCAAGAAGCCGGTCTCTTGTTGTGATGCCATGGTTGGTCCTTGTCTTACGTCTGGTTTCAAACGCCTCTGGGACGAAAGGAGAGTCTTGTTCATATCTCTATGTTGGTCATTGTACGTAAAGGAATATTATTAATTATATTTGTAAAAAGGAAAATTTTTTAAAATAATAATAATAAAATAAATATGTATATGTCTTAGAACAAATACATCAATGTAGCAAAAAACATAAGTTGTATGTTACTTTATTCAATAAAAAAATACATTTATAATTTAATATGAAATAAAATCAAACAAGTGGAAGGAGGGTGAGAAAGCTCAAACGTGGCATTAGGGTTTGATCCTTTTGGATTTTGGAAGGGGAAAATTTGGGGGGGGTGGCGGCATGGCAGACTCAAACCAGGTGTCTTCTCATGGTGTGATAGGGTTTGCAGCCTCCTCCCAGCCTGCACCACACATCTGCATGGGAAAATCAAAGAAAAAATTAGAGGAATGCTGCCAAATGTTGTAGTTGCAAATTCCTTTAGGGGCGCTGCTTCATGTTTGACCAAAGAAAACAATGAGATATCTTCTCATGGAATATGGTAATGGTAGTGAACAAAACTCATGGTTTCCTCACAAGACTATCATGTTGTCCCCCGTATGCAGCAACTCCAACCCAATCAAATTCTTTTGCCAGCATACCTCCTAGCATGTGCCAAAATAAGAGCCTTGAAACTGATGCAGACATCTGCCAAAGCATTATGGAGAAGTGCTTTTTGTATGTTTTAGTTGCAAGTGCCCTGGCAGATACATATGAAAAATGTGGAATCCTATGAACTATTTGATATAATTCCTCAAAGAGATGTGGACTTATCGAACATACCTTGACCATGTAAGCCTCATTTTTTTCTAATTAGCATTTAGCCAGGCAGGTTCAGTGCATGAGGGTTGTAAATACTTCGATGGCATGAGTGCCTCTTGTAAAATCATGCCAAGAATTATTACGTCACCTCTTCCAAGTGAAAGCTTTTGGAATATTCTGTTAGAACCATTAATTAATGCTTCCTATGCAATGTATTTGAAAGTTGTTCCTCGGAGTATTCGTATGCACAAAAATGGATTTTGTTGAAAAGGCATGTGATCTGTTTGACATAGAAAATGTGGTATCTTGGATTGGGATGACTACTTAAAAACAAAAAATGGTTCTTTTTTATGAGACATGGGTGCACAATGAATGGCTTGGTTTGCATGTGACTACTTGGCATCATGTGGCAACAATGGTGGTCTCGAAATATCACGAGTGTAAACCACTTGGAGCCCCTTGTACCATTTCTCTCATCGTTTCCAGACATGGTTCATCTTCCTTTACCTCTCATAATTCTCGTGTTTATTTCTCCTTTGTAACTTAATAAAATTTTAAAATATTAGGATTTTAATACCATTAAATGTTTTCTTAAACTCATTGTAAAAACAATGTAATGTCATGTCGAAAACCCACGAGGTCAAAATAACCTGTTTGCATTAAAAAATTAATTGCTGCCTTCATTTTGAGGTGATGTAGAAAAATTCCTATCCAACTGAACCACTACAACATTGTTTTATTGACCAGATGAAACTTACTTTCTAGAAATAATGTTGACCAATTCCCTGTAAAAAAAAGGAAAGAAGAAGTTAATTTTTTTACATTTTTCAAAGACTCATTAAGTACCCTTCGTAACTCTAGAAACGAGATATGAAGTTTCATTCGTGTACCTTGGGATATGAGGAGTCACCTCGACCTTTGGTTTGACCTGAAACGAACATATGACATCCTTTTGATGCTCTTATAGGAGCCTTGTTACACTGGTTTACAGTAGTAGAAAGCAGTTAAATCTAGAAAATTGGCTTTTGTTTTGAACCACCATTTGAAACCTGGAGAGAGGAATTACTTCCTGTTTTCATAAAACTCTAGTGTTTATACTAGATAATTGCATGGAACATTCAGTATAGGAAAGATCACTTTTTAGGATAGTTTGGCAAAGCCATTTTGTAGGCCTCTGGTTGCAGTTTGACGAGGTCAAACTAGACCAATTTCATCTTGTCACTCCAGAAAACTTGTCACCATTTGAAAATGGTTTTCTAGTTCTCTATCCCATCGACTCTGATGAATTCCCCTTATATAGGGGAACTAGTAGGAGATGTCTCGTTGTGTTTTCCTCCATTCACGGTTAATTATGGACATGGTTTTCTGGGCCCTCGAGCTAACTTTTGTCATTTTACAACTGGGTGAACTACGATCAATAGCCCCAGAAAAGTAGCTGCCAAACATAAACCGTTCACACTTATTCAATTTCATCAATTTCTATGAACTCTTGGTATATTTGGGGACACATAGAAAGTTAATCGTGGTGTGTGTTCTCATCGGAAGATAACTTTTGGAAGTGGTTTCTTAGCCTCCGAGCCTATTTTTAACGTTTTGTAACTAGTGAGAAAATGTAAAAATAGAAAGCTGCAGGACCCTCGTAGGGTTGCCAAATCACCCTAGAAACTGTTAACGCATGTAAAAAACTATTTAAAACACTATAATATAACTTCTTGTGTGCATTATAACTTTTGAAAAAATGGTGTTTTCTCTCTCTACCCTTCTCTTTCTCTCTCATGGGTTACAAAAAGAAGCAAAATGAAATGTAATGAATACATGTCTCTAAACCTTTTATTTCAATTACAAATTGTAATTTTTATCTTATGTAAATGGGAAACTGAAAAATGATAATTATGATTGATTAGGGTGGGTGCCATGCTAGTGATTTATCACTGATATCTTGCTCACGTGGTTTTGTTGTAGGAGGAAAGAATGATGCCATAAAGGCGTTGAGTAATTCATTGTTTATTTTTGGTAATATATTGAAAGAATTATTGTTTGAAATTGGTAGTATGTAAAATTCGCTAGATTAATAAGTGCTTGAGAAATTGGTATTTCTTTCATGGATGTTATTTTGATCCCAAAATTGTTATGGTAAAAGTGGAATACAAATGTCAAAAGGAATTGAAATTTATACCTTGTAGTGAACTTTCATTTTCCAATTATTTGTTTAACAATTGGTGTTGTGTTTCTTACCTTGAAAATGTAATAAAGGAACCTAACCACAACAGTCAACCCTAGTTCAAAATTTGTATATAACTAACCTGCCTATGTAAATCCCTTAGTGTAGAAAAATGTGACCTTCAAACGAACCTTTACACTCGATGGAACATCCTAGTTTTGGAAAATAAGATCCCCTGAATGGGTTGATCATCTTAGTAGGTACATTTAGTGACATCGACATAAACCAGATATATAGGAGCAACACAGTCAAAATCGACCTAGAGTAAGTAGAGCTAATGCTTCCTTCATGTCCTAGTGGACTGCCTTGTCTTCCGAAGATAGATTTAGAATTAAATTTTCTACATCGAATGAATTTCTTTTGGGATCTAGATGACATCATGGAGCTAGAGAAATAGTGGCTCTATCACTTAAATTTTTTATAATGAAAATGTTAGTGTGAGTTATCCTATGTGTCCTCCTCTCATATTGGAGGGTCATCTCATATGGGTTAGGTTTAGGGTTTCATATGTGTCATGCACTAGGGTTACTTAGCACCCTATATGTAACCCTTTTCTATTCATTTATGAGCATGCCAAGACACTCCGCTGTCTTTCCTCTATCCAAGCTTTGTTTCTGTTGAGAAAGTTCTTCCATTACTGATCATTTTTTCCTTGTTATCGCTGGAGATTTCACGATTCCATTGGAGTGCAACTACTTCGTGGTGCCTCATTTCTGATTCAATTCACGCAAACTCTTTTCATGGTATCAGAGCTGAGATCAGGTAAATGTACACTCGATTTGTTTTTTGTTGCTATTACTCTTACTTGGTTTTTTTATTTTACTCTGCATGCAAGACTTTTGATCACTATTTTCTGGAAATTATCTTGCTAATATCTCTAACAAGCTTTCTCAGAAAGTTTTTTGTGTTTTTTTCTTGTGCATGTGCAGGTTTTTTAAACTACTTTTTTGTTGGATGTATCAAAATCCAAAATAGAGATTCCTTTCATTTATTAAAATGGAAGTGAAATTTTTTTAAGCTCTCTAGTTTTTGCAGGATTTGCATGTTGTCTGTGGTTGCAGGATCCTTGAGTTCTTCAGTCGTGGTTGCTCATCAATGAACTGTTGTCCCTCTAACCAGTTTTAGACTGTTCAAATTGCCATCACTGTTCATTCACGCGTGGCCTACATTTTTTCTTCATTCCAGGAATTTTATGGACTGTTCCAGGCATTTTCTTGGACCTTCTAGGTGTTTTTTTATTGTTCAGGCATTTTTAATCATCTGCCACGTTTTTTTGATTGTGTAGGTATTTTTTAATCATCTGCCACATTTTTTTAATTTTTCAGGTGTTTTTTAATCATCTGCCATGTTTTTTTATTGTTCAGGAATTTTTTAATCATCTGCCATGTTTTTTGTACTTCACAGGGTTGTAAATTACATCTGCCACGTTTTTTTTGGCCTGCTAAAACAAAAACGGCCTGGCAGAAGAAAAAATGGCCTGTACACTCTCTTGGCATGACCTGTACTATTGTTTTTTTTCTATGGTTTGTATGCCTGTAGGGTTTCATACATTCATTCCTCCTTTTGGCGCGGCCTACCTGTAAAATACCTTCTAAAAAGGCACAATTTTTTAGCGTTTTTTAAGGTACAATAGTTTTGGGTAAGTTTCATTCCTTTCCTTTTTAAAACTTACTCAACAAACCGATACTTTTTGCAAAATGAGCTGTTGTTTTTTATTATTGCTAAATTTATTTGGTTAAAACTATCAAACTTCTTTAAGTAAGTTTTCTAAATCATTTCTAACTCTCTCAAGTTTCTAAAACCCATTTAGAATTTATTTTTTTTTAAATAGAAGTTTCAATATATATTTAAAAAAATCTTCATCTAAACATCTTCCTTAGATTAGATCTAATAATATTTCATTAAATTAGATCTAATTTTATTTAATTTCACATTATCTAAACACTAAATTTCTTTGGCACTATAATTTGGTCTATTGGCTTTGTATATTTTTAACCTTCCGTTGAGTGCTGAAGACAAAGGGTGAGGTCCAGGATTGGCAGGTAGCTAATCCCCCCTCGCAATACAAACAAAACCTATCTCAAATTCCATGTCGTTTCCAATGAGCATACATACGACACCCTTTACATGCATTTAGGGTGCTTTTTTAATCTGTTTGCAGGCTTATTGGCTTTTTCTCATCAAATTGCAGGAATTGGTTTTTGTTATAACTTTTAACTCGTTGCTCGGTTTTGAGCACTTATTTAGTAAAAGTTGCATGTTTTTTTGCACTCTAGATGATGGGATCATTAGCTTTGTAAACACACTAATTTTATAAAGTTCCACATTCTGGGGGGTGTCTTTGTATTGCTTAAGACAGCTCAATTTTTTGAGCTCTCTTCTATTCCTTTTCGTGGACTTGTGAGCGCATCCACCACATTTTTACAACAAAGGGATTCTTTCATGTGATGTGAGACACTTTTTCTCACCACTAGGGTTGGCTTTCACCTCCTTTCTGTTTTTTGTTTGTGCTTGTTTATGGTGTTCCTCCTTTGTTGCGCTCCATGAAACACTATTGTGGTCTCCTCTCTTGCGAGTTATTACTCTAATTGAAAGACAAGTTACCAAGTGTTTCAAACCACACACACGGACCCGATTGTAATCAACACACTAAACTATAAAGTGCCGAAAGAAGGGGGTTGTTATTGTCCTGGGTGGTTATGTTTCTTTTCTGCATTTCCTTCTCTCTCTCTCTCACTATGGATGCACTTTCAATTCCTTTGCTTACGCCGTTAAATTTTTTCGAATGGAGATCGAAAATAATAATGAAACTAAGGGGTAAAGGGTTATACCACATCACCATGGGAACTGATACTGAACCAGATGACAAACCTGAAAAATCTAAGTGGTTAAATCGTAGTGATGAAGCTTTAGGTCTTCTCTGCATGTCCGTTTCTTCTCACTTTTTCTTCCACATTGAGGCATCTGAAACACCTAAATCTACGTGGAAAATGATGGATGCGATGTTTGGACAACTAGATGACATGAGAGCGCATGAGTTGGAAAAGAAACTACTAGGGTTAAATCCTAGTGACTTTGAAAACCTACAAGCCTTCTTCTTGAAATTTGTCCACATTAGATTATTGTTAAAAGGATGTTAAGTAGAAAAGAAAGATTCTTAATTGATCTTTTTGATTCTCTCTAAACTAGGTCCCGAATACTCTGTCTTCACGTCAAATTTCTACGCTATAAAGGATGCTTTGGGTGATACTTGGACGATGCCCTCCTTTGACTATTTTTTGTCCCAACTCATTCGAGAACAGGACAAACTCATTCAAATGGGGTCTCTCAAGTCCAAGTCACATGCCCTTGTAGAAAGTACAAGCAATGGAAAGAAGACTGAAAAGAATAAAGAAACTAAGGATCAACCTAAGAAAGAAACCAAGATCAAACCTAAAAATGACACAAACACTTCAACTTCTGAGCCTAGGGAGTAGAAAAGAAAGTATTTGTGTTCCTATTGCAAGAAAACTGATCATGACGAGAAACACTGTTTTAAGAAACAAATTGATCACTTATCTCATTTACTTGAGAAAAATAAAATAAGTGTTCCTGAATCAATAAAACAAAGTGCTCCGAAGGCTGAGTCTTCTACTACAAAAGCGGATAGAAATGATAAGAAGAAAGGAAAGGCCCTTGCATCTAAAGTTTCTCCTTCATCGACATGGATTATAGATTCCAGTGCCTCGCACCACATGGGTTCTTCACATGTTGATTTTTCCAACATCGAACCTTGTGGAATGTCCCAAATCACAATGGATAATGACACGACAGTGTCAATTTCCAGTAGTGGATCGGTAGAGATGGATGGGGGAACATTTAGCCAAGTGTTGAGTGTTCCTGATATCTCTACCAATCTCCTATCAGTTTACCAAATTACTCAGCTTGGTGAAGGAATGCAAGTGGAATTTGGTCCTAAATCAGTGATTATTCGTGATCTTAACAATGACACTACAGTGGCTGAGGGAAAAGCAGATCACCATTCATGGTTGTACACCTTCTCCCACTTTACTTTTGATTCTACGCCCACTACCTTACTCACTCATGCAAATGAGGTTAGTAAGCTATGGCATGAGTATTTTGGACATCTAAACTATCACTACCTTGAATAATTGAGTCAAAACGAAATGGTCAACAGGTTGCCTCACGTCAAGTTTTCTAAGGGTCTTTGTGAGGGTTGAACCCTTGGAAAGCATCCTGAAAAGAACTTTGACAAAGGAAAAGCTTGGAGAGACACTCATCCCTTGGATCTTGTTCACAGTGATGTTTCTAGTCCATTTCCTTCTCCTTCATTTATGTGCTAACCTTCATTGATGACTATCCATGATATACTTGGGTATATTTTCTTAATCTTTAGTCTGAAGTTTTTGAACATTTTTAGGAATTTAAGGCTCTTGCTGAGAAATAGGTGGAATGGTCTATCAAGGTTCTCTAAACCGAAAATGGAGGTGAATATGTAAATAATAGGTTCATGGATTTCTATACTTTTAAAGGGATCTCTTTGCAACATACAGTTGCTTATAGGCCTTCGCATAATGGAGTCGCAAAAAGAAAGAACTGTACTCTGAAGGAGATGGCCACTTGTATGATTCACTCGAAGTATCTTCATTCGCAATATTGGGCTGAAGTAGTTAATTGTGCAAATTACATTCAGAATTGTGTTCCAAACAAGGTAGTAAGAGGGATGACACCCTTTGAAGCCTATTTTGGATGCAAGCCTAATGTTGAGCACTTTCAAGTCTTCGGATCCAAGGCTATGGCTTGGATTCCCAAGAAGAAACGTAAGGCCTTGGAGCCACAATCGAAGCCTTGTCTCTTTGTAGGGTATCCTGATGGCGTGAAGGGATATCGATTGATGAATTCTACTACTCATGAGATATATATTGAGAGAAGTGTTAAGTTTGATGAGTCTTCTTAAACTTATACTTCTCCACCTATAAAGGTTCTTCAGCTCACTGATTCAGATTCTAACTCATCAGATGACGATACTGTTGAGCGTGCTCCTCTTCCAGATCCTCTTGACCATCCAATCTTTGAGTCTTCTGATTTTGATAGTAGTGATGATGAGGACTATGTCCATTCTCACTCAAGTGAAGAATCTTTTGACTCTGAGCCTGATCCTCCTGGTCCCCTTTGGGCCAGGAAAACTTTGCAAAGTGTTGGAGATTAAGTTGGAGATACTTCAGATATGAGATGTAATTGTTTAAATTTCATTGGACCCCACTCTTTCTTCACCTATGCTTCTGATCCAAAGTCTTTCTGAGAGGCTTCTGGTATTCCTAAGTGGGATTCTGCCATGGATGAGGAGTATTCCTCTCTCATGAAGAATGATACTTGGGATCTCACCACTTTTCTGAAAGGAAGAAAAATCGTTTAGTGTAAGTGGGTGTTTCGAACAAAGTATGGAGTAGATGGAGATGTCAAAAATTTTAAAGTGTGATTAGTAACTAAGGGTTTCTCCCAGATAGCTGGGGTTGATTATACAGAAACCTTTTCTCTGGTTGTGAAGATGAATTCTATTTGACTGACCCTAGCCATTGCCACAACAAACAGATGGAAATTCCATCAAATGGATATTAAGAGTGCCTTCCTTCATGGTGACCTAGAGGAAGAGATCTATATGGAACAACCTCCAGGTTATGTCCAAGATTCCTCCCTCATTTGTAAGTTAAAGAAGTATTTTTATGGCCTTAAACAAGTCCCTTAGGCTTGGTATGCCAAGATGGACTCCTTCTTACTTACATCAGGGTTTACTAGGTGTCACTCTGATCCAAATGTTTATATTCTATGACAAGATGACTCCATACTCATTCTTGTTCTCTATGTTGATGACCTGTTGATCACAAGTAGCTCTTCCTCTATTATTGATTTTGTGAAGATCTCCTTAGCCAACAAGTTTTGCATGACTGACTTAGGTCTACTTCATTACTTCCTTAGGATCCAAATTTCACAATCTAACTTGGGAATATTGATTTTGCAACCTAACTATGCTCTTGATTTGCTATCTCGGTTTCAGATGTCTGATTGCAAGTCTTCTCCTACTCCTTTTCTTTCTGGGGTTAAGTTGGTTTCAGATTGATCTACTCTCTTGGTTGATGGTAATCTTTACCAATAGTTAGTTGGGAGCTTGATCTACTTGACTCACACTCAACCGGATTTATCATATGCTATTGGGATCGTGTCCACATTCATGCAGGAGCCACATGAGCTACATTATAAAGAATCTAAATGAATCCTTCATTATGTTCATGGCACTTATGCTGATGGCATACACTATCATGGAGGGGTTGATATTGACTTGATTAGATTCACAGATTCTGATTGGGCCGGTGAATTAGATCATCAGGAATCTACTTCTTGCTACAGTTTCTCCCTTGGTTCTGGTCCTATTAGTTAGTCTAGCAAGAAGCAGAATGTAATTGTAATATCATCTACAGAGGAAGAATACAGCGGAGTAGTTAACGCTGCCATAGAAGCTATTTGGCTATAGGGTATTTTGACAGAGTTTGGCATCCACTTTCGGTGGCCTACCATTATATATTGTGATAACACAAGCACTATCTCTATTTACAGAAATCCAGTTCAGCATCAGCAGATGAAGCACATTGAGATCCATATGCACTTCATATAGGATCTTATTCATGATGGTATCATCGACATTTAGTACATTCAGACAGCTGATCAGATTGCAGACTTATTCACCAAGCCTTTCACTGAGATGAAGTTTCTTCACTTACGGTCTCTTCTTGGGGTGAGGTCTTCTGCAGCTACCCATCTTCTTAGGGATATTTAGTCCTTATTTTCTTCTTCTTCTTCTAGGAAGATTGTGTTTGTATATGGGCACCTTATCGGGCCTTTAGTTGTCGACCCCCATTGACACATATTTCTTAGTTGTTTAGGAGTGTCTTCCTCTTCCGTCTGACTCATCACAGCTGCTACCCTAGGTTTGATGAAGGGGAGGTGTTAGTGTGAGTTATCCTATGTGTCATCCTCTCATGCTGGAGGGTCATCTCACATGGGTTAGGTTTAGGGTAAGGTTTAGGGTTTCATATGTGTCACGCACTATGGTTACTCAGCACCCTATATGTACCCCTTTTCTATTCATTTATGAGCATGCCAAGACACTCCGCTGTCTTTCATCTATGCAAGCTTTATTTCTGTTGAGCAAGTTCTTCCATTACTGATCCTTTTTTCCTTGCTATCGCTAGAGATTTCATGATTCCGTTGGAGTGCAACTACTTTGTGGTGCCTCGTTTTCGATTCGATTCTTGCAAAATCTTTTCAAAATAGATCATCTTAGCTATATGTACTATCTTTGGCTAGTGACATTATAGTGCGTTGATCTCTTACAGAGGTTTTATAGGGTGAATATTTTTTTAACCTTAATCTAATATATTATAGAGTGCAAATCCCTAAGTGGAAATTGTAACTAAACTAAACCCTAGTTTATTAGGATGTTAACTTGTGGGTAGACAACTATAATTTAACTCATTGCATATGAAATTGTTTTGAAAGATGTTGATTATAGTGAACCTTAGAAACTGAAATCTTGTCCCATAATCCCTTGTTATGTCATTCTATGGCATTAAGGAATAAGGAATATTTCTTATGTGGAATCGTGAAATGCGGAGACATGGGATCTTTGTGAACATAGGCCACTTGTGGTTCATGTGTAGTTTATAATGCTTCTAACCATGTACTTCCTTAAGAGTTCCAATAAGTGCTTTCATAACTCTTTTTTTATAAAACGATGGTAATAATGTGATGTAAAAATAAGGCATATAAGAGGAAATTAAAAAAGAGATTTGAGGTTAGGGTTACTACTACACTTAGAGTCCTTATAACTCAATTAAATATATTTATGTGTTTTCAAAGAATATGCATTGCCTTGGTGTGACCAAACTTCGAGAAAACAAAAGATATATAAATATAAATGGAAGTAAATAAGTTATTGAACTTTATTAACTATGGCAGTGAAATAACTATTCCTTGATCGAAGGATGTTCTTGGGAAAAATCTATTTCAAATTTATGTCTTCCTTAATCCCAAGATTTCATCTTGACATCACGTTAGGTTCACTTGTGTAGCAAGGTTAAATTTTAAACATTGGATAACCATTTGGGAAACAAAATATTAACATAATAATGAGAGAATTAGAATCTTGTAGGCAATTTGAAATATGGAAAATACTTATGTAGGTTATGGAGATTGTCATAAGGGTAAAGAGAAAAATTAAATGGTTGAACAACAAGTGAAATGTGAAACAAATTTTTAGAATATGTAGGTGGAAAGAGGGAGAAAATTATTCTTACATAATAATGTTATTGGATGTTTAACGTATCCTAGATGTAACCATGGTAATGATGTGTTGTGGGTTGTCAATTCTTAAGTCCCTTTTATTGTGGTTGTGTTATTTCTAGCATTCGTTCATTGGGGAAAATGTGGCATCGTCATGTATCTGGTGTTATCATGTGTCTACATGGGTTGATGACTTATGTAAGTATCATATGTGTTATGGAGTTTTCCTTACTTGGAGCCTTGTGGCATTGTGTAGTGAGCAATGTAAGTCAAAATAATATATTCCTAGTATTCTACTGTTGTATTTGGGTGTGTAAAATGTGAGCACTGCAATCTCATCTCTGCAAAACTTCCTAAAACTCCCCTTTGAGTAGTCTTCAAAAATAGGCCACACTTTACTATTTTTATGCATCCTCATGACCTAAAACCACTATGTAAATCAATAAAAAATCACTTGATAGAAACAATGTCCATTTATTTTTCAACTCCTTTGTATAACCTTGTCTCAAATTAAAATTCTCCAGAAACAATCCTATTTGAGTGGGGTACGATAATCACCACAACCACTAACATACCTTTCTGGAAACCTAGAGGATTTCTCTACATCATAAAGTCATCATCCATGCACTAGAAATCAGTTCTAGGAACTTAGGAGACAAATAGCTCAAACTACTTTCTCTCTACAGTTTCAAGCACACAAAAGGTTCGTTATCTTCTTAACATTCATTCATAAAAAAATTGATGTTGAAATGGCCTCATTATTTTTTTGAAACATTCTAGACTCAATGTATAAACATCCTTGAAATCCAAAAGAACACAATTCAAGGTGGGCATGAGAAGGAGCAATTTGAGCTAGAAAGCACCCTTTCTTGGACCTCATTTCACACAAATTGACTTATCTTACAAAATTATCTTCATAATGAATCCAATTTTTTTATCACACATCTAGTAAAACTCTTTGCATCATCTCTAATCACCAAAATTTCATAAATATCTCTCCATATTTTTGTCCCATCTAATTTTCATAACTATCCATTAGGGTTTTGCACTGTCTAAGTTAGGATCAACTGAAACAACAATACAACTCACCATGAAACCTCTCCAAAATCTCCTAATATACTTGGTTCATCATGAAAAAACTTTTGAAATTCATCCATGAGATCACATGGCTCCATAACACATCCATTCCTCATAGCGCCTAGACTTGGTCTAGATGAGCACCTGAACTTGATCCTCATCTTGTACTTGTACCCTAAAACTCATGTGAGTGCCAAAACACTCCCCTAACATTATTTCCATGCTACCAACATTCTCCTCAAGCTATCAATAAGCTCATACCACCATGTACCATAACCTAGGCTAGCTAGGCCACCTGATTGGGCTTGTTGAGCCAAGCCATTCTCATTGAAACACCTTATATCATCATGGACACATTTGAATCTCCATTTCATCACCATAATAAGAATCCTATGAATTCACATCATCATCCTATTTTCATTAATGGTCATTTACATCAATGAAAAAACCTAAATCACAACATGCCAACACATAGGAGGGGGGTCTACTCTATTCCATCCACACATACTATAGATTTCTACATTCTAGATCTAGGGTGTTATCATTAATGCAACTTGTACAAGTGCATAATAGGACATCATTTATACACCCACACACCATAACTATATGGCATCTAATAATTAGTGCAACACTCGGTCGTAAGTTTACTCTTCAAGTGACCGTCGAGGTCAGTCTGATCCCCCATTATGTATTTTCCATTTTGGGTTTGATGTGGTTTTTGGGTATGTGTAGGTTAAATTATTTTCTTGCATGTTATAGGTATATTTAGAGATCAAGGAGAAAATATTAGGTGATCAACATGAATCAATAGGAAAACCCTTGTAACATAGAAGAAGGAAGATCCTAAGCTCTTACAGAGTCACTAGCATGTAGATCAAGTCATTGACACCTAGGTGCCTCTATCTTACATTGGGTGCCCTTTTCTAGCTCTGTTCTCGAGTACCATAATTTACAGTGAGCAATAACGACATTGTTTCTATCCTATTAATTAATATCACCTAGTGAGATCACTTCATCTCAACTTGAAAATTAGCCAAGTATTACTATTTCCCTCTCTTGCTTAGGGTTTTACATAATTGCTTTCTTATTGCTTATATCCTATTGTATATTATCATTATGTGTATCATTAGGAACATTTTTTACTCTGCAATTAGATTTACATTGAAAATAAAATCCCTAAAAGAGATTATTTATGTTTGGAAATGTAATATATTCATATCATTTTCGATGAATTTTAACACCTTCATATTCTAGTTTCACTCTATTTTAGATACTCTTTCTAATATTGTATCTACCCTTTTGTCAAATTTTAAATCTATGCATCAATTCATGAACTTCTATAAAGTTTTTCCGTTAAATGAGAACCTTGATTAATGGTGTCTTTGGGAATATGAGATGGATTGAAATTTATTTATGCAAGATATCAATCTCAAGATGTATCCAAATGTAATTTGAATCAAAATCTTGTACTATAAGGATTCCCTAATCCATTAGTAGAGGAAGTATATAGTTTAATACAAGGTCAAAATCATATATTATTTATTTTCTTTATATCTTTTTGTTTCCTTTTTTCTCCTTAGTTACAAATCACACCAATGATCCAATAAAAGGTTCTAATTATTTCTTGTTTATTGAAGTATTTATCTCTAATATATATATATATATATATATATATATATATATATATATATATAACTATTTTTGATGTTAAAATGTGGGTTATAATATATTTTTATTTTTTATTACAAGTCCATAGTATCTTGACATTAAAAAATCAACATGTGAAAATAATTGTGAAATTTAGTACAAAAGAGTCTATAGATTAAATAAGAGTAAATTTTTAGTAACATAGAGAAATTGAAAATGATAAAAATAAACCCTTCTTCAAAACTACACTTTTATGTATGTAACTAGTATATATATCTTAAGTACATCTATCTAAAATACAACAAGATATATCAATTTTGAGGCACCTATCTAGCTATGCTAGCATAGTATAACTATACCAAATAAATAATAAATAAAAATAAATAAAATATATAATAAGTATATTATAATAAATGTATCTATACGAAATACATCAATAGATATCAATTTCAAGGTTCTTATCTTAGATTTTTCACATACCACTTTAATCAATAACTTCATTAGATTTCTGTCAATTTCCCGTTGATTTTTGGAAAATGAAATTGTTTAGATGTGTATTGTTTCGGTCTCAAAAAATATATATTTAAGGAAAAAGGTCCTAATCATTACTACATGGCCAAAATATTACTATTTTTTTATTGATTTCTTCAAACAAAAGAAAAAAAACATTTAAGTGACAGTCAAATAGAATTCAAATTTATGGATACACTATCATGTGATCATCAAATGGATGCCACATTTAATATCAAGAATAAAATTGAACAAATCACTCCATTACAACCCTAGTTTCCATTGTAGGAACATGTATCAGTGTAATCAAGGTATCATAGTTATCCCTTCTCTCACTTATATGATTTATGTTTTCTAATGAGTAAAATTAATAATTTGGCACAAATTTGGGAGAGATTGTTATCACCGAATCAAAGCACCCTATGGTTTGCAAAAGTGTGTGCTTCAACTCATAGTGTGATTGGATAACATGGTTACTATCTCCAAGTTGTGGGACGTGGTACCTGAGATAGACCTCTAGAGAAATCTGGTTCTTGCTCCTAAACTACTTGCCACAATCTACCCTAATACAGGAAAAAAATATCTAATCCCATTCTAACTTTCCAAGGGACTAGGGAGAGAGATTGCATAAAAAAAATCCTACACTAAAGTGGTGATACACAAGAAAAGGAGAGTGAGGATAGCCTTCCAATGTGTGAAAAGTAGAAGTAAAATGCAAACTAGAAGGGGTGATAACAGTTCTCCACAATCTAGCAACTGCATTCACAATAATATTTCATGCACACAAAATGCCAAAAGATCCCTGCAACAACATAAGATAGACAAAATATATATGCAATGAAATGGCAATAGGAATGCAAAAAAACACATCAAGGGAAAATACATCCAAAAAATTACATCTATTGCTTCATAAGTTTGCACAGTTCAATCTACTACAAGATAAGGACTTGGATCACCATGCAAAGAGTCCACTACTAGGGTCTGCAACACATTGGCTTCACAAATAAATTTAGACATATTTTTTCTACTTAAAAACTATCTCCTCTTATTATGAGCCCAACACTCTAATTTATAGATTTCTAAGAGGAGTGAGTGAGACGGAAAATGAAAATCCAGAAATCTATCCTTCAACCACTTGCAAGATGTAGTAACTGAAGTGAAATGATGTTTTTTTTCTTGCAAAAGCCTCCCCATACTGTCCCATGAATTGCAGCAGTGAGAAATGTCAGCCCATGCTCCATTGAATGCATCCCAACTACCAAATAAAATATTGTTATGAACCTGGGCACATTTTCTATAAAATATCCATCAATTCTTCATCAAATTATGGATTTATTGATTTTTTTGCATCAGTATCAGAACTACAATGCCAATGGTACCAATTTTAAGTTTTTTCACTGAGAAATGCAAAATTTATGGCCTTCTGAGTGCGGGTAGTTAATTTGAGTCTACTAGATGTTTCTTTATTTGATGAGACTAGGTTTTTTATTTGACTGGACCTGAGGTAGAGGACATCATGCCCATTCTGAAAAGTCAAATTTTGTGAAAATCGGAGTGCGGGGTCAAAATTTATGGTTGTTTGAAGTTCAGGGTCTGATTTGCATTGTCTTCCCTTGCATGTGGTTATATCATGTATTTCAGGTCTTGGTGTCCCTGTTGTCCCAAACAAAAACCTCTGATCCACCCACAAGTCTCCTTCCTGTCAAAATTTTTGGCAAAATTGGGTCCTTGCACCCTACTTTTCTTAATGTTAACTGGGCCATGAGGGTCCTTGACCGCCGCTTCACCTGCATCCTTTTGACCCACCTTACAAAATTAGACAAGTCAAGTTTTCGGGTCCCAACTATCCCGTGCGTACCTATGCGGCCTTGACCACTTCGACTCAACTTTTCCACACAACAAAGGAATGCAGCTATTTTATCTCTGTGGGTCCTATGTGTCCCAATGTCCTGTGGACCGCACAGACAAAATATATCTAACTTTTCCGATTTGAACTACCTGCGGCAATTTTGGGTTTTTGGGTTCTGGATGTCCTGTGTGTACCTATGCAGCCTGGACCACTTCGACCCAAATTTTTCCACACAACACTAGTACAAGCTGAATTGTTTGCATTTTTGCAATTCTTCAACTTCTTGGATTTTTCCTAGCCAGGGGAGTTAGAGAAAAAAGGAGAGGAAACTTAAAATCCTAAATAATTTCCCTCAAACCATTTTAACCTACTTGACCCTAAAAAAATTACATAAGTTACCAAAATTTACCCTAAGGGGTGGATTTTGGATAACATAGATATGACATTTATTTTTCACCATATTTGTGTGATGTTTAATTGAGTTAGAAAATAATATTAAAAAAACACAATCAATGTGAATTTGACAAAAAGTTACACTATTGCACATTATCTAGTAGTTTACTATTGAGGTTGTAAGAAGTTATGTTTCAATCAAATTAGGGTTGGATGGGGCTTGGTTAAATTTTAACCATTTTGTGGTACCATGATCTAGAATGATATGTTCCATCATAATAATTATGGATTAGCCAATTTATAAGAGGAAATAATTTTTAAAAGAAAGAAATTGGGTTTTTAAAAATTAGTTAAATAAATAAAAACATTAAAATAGTTTGATAAGATATCCAGTAAGATTCATGTTGGGTCTATTTATGGTGAACATGAACAAAAATAAGAGTTAAGATTTGAAATATAAAAAAATGACATGTGAACGTGAAATTTAGAGTGAGATTAAAATAGGTTTTATGACAAGGTGTTGAATGTGAAGAAATTGAGATAGAATATAACATTTGAATTTAAAACAATATATGATGTGTAGAGGTTATGTAGCCACAAAGGTGCACAAGTATTCTTGTTGTGTTAAGTGGCATGAACACAAAAATAGTTGACATGTGTAAAAAAAAATTCAATGCGTAGCATGAAAAATAAGATGTACTACATTAAATTCAATGGAGGAATAATAATTATGAAGAAAAAAATAATATTTTTATAATCATGAAAACTTGGAAAATATTATGATCTTAAAATGGATGTTCTACACATAGTAAATCCTTTCTAGAAACATAATAATTTCTATTTTCCATAAGATACCAAACTCATAACAATATTTGGATTAGATATAGAATGTGAAGGGGTAAGTATTTTTTATGTCACGTTAATATTTCATCATTTATGTGTCGAAAAATATCACATTTTATCATATTCCTTGTGTTTTGGCATGCAACAACACAAATCAAGCCATAAGATGTGTCACATATTATATATTCTACCTTAGATAAACATGGGTTTCATGCAAGGATGTTATATAAAGTAACTATGAATTTTTCATAGGGATCATATAGTTTATGAAAAGGGTAATCTAACTTCAGAGGACTTTTTGTTTTGCACAACTCCAAACAAGTCTACGTAGATCTCCATATCATTGTGAAAGACTTAAAAATTTTAGTGTGAAGAGATATTAAAGCTTCCCATATTCTTGAAGTACATCCAAAGTTATAAAAAGGATAATTATTTATTATTCAAATACACAAAAAATGGTTACACACTAAAAGGTTGTGAAAAATATATTTCTACTCTAAATGTTATTAGATGATTTAATAGTTATTGTGAACACAGATGCTCCTACATCATACACATAGGTAAACATATTCAAATTCCTAACCTTTCTAGTTTACCTAATATTACATGTATTCAATTCTATTTATATTTGTTGACTTAAATTAATTGCCCATTCAATATCCTCACTTTTTAAATTATTTACTACGATATACCTTTGCATAATTTATGTCATCATTACCCTTGTTCATTTTTCTTTGAATTAGTCACTATACAATTTAAACTTAAATTCCCATTACATAGATTTATCATTCATATCAACCATTCATCATACATAAACAAGTTTCAGCTTATTAAGTGTGTTACAACCATCCACAAATGCAAGAAACAAGAGAGAACACAATAACACCATATATGAAGTGGGAAACTATCAAGGGGAAGAAAACCCACTGAAACCTCTACTAATATTACTCATAACAAAGGAATTGTAAGAATATTACACATTGAGCAAGATTCCTTTAGTGAGACACCAATCCCACAAGGAGCAACAACCCCTAGTTTAGTAGGAAAACAATCCTACGATGAGGATACAACCCACTCAGATCATTAAGAATCTACTCAACCACCTAAAATGGATGATCACGTAAAATATATTTCTCCCATAATTGATAGTGATCCAAATTCATCTCCTCTCTCCTCAAAACCCTCTTCAAACAAAATAAATCCTAACTCACTCAATATGTCTTCTTCATGGGCTGATTAGGTCTACTTCCCTTGAAAAATGATTCTAAAATATTACTTAGTCCTTCATACCTCTCCTCATCTCTATCCTTGACCCCTCTATGTTTCTCTTCTTCCTCATTTATCTTTCTCACATCCCCCTCATCACAACTAGGCACAAATGACCAATTACACTTGTTTATATACACAACTCTAGCTCATAACACCTCTAGGAAAACCATGACCATATAGTTTGGTCATCCCAACACAAAAACATATAAATGAAATCATATAAAAAATATCAAAATACCCAAGTAGGTCGAAAATGGTCAAGATAACACCACTAAGGTCAATGTTTGTCAAACAAGCTAAAAACAAATTCTTTTAGCTCCAAGGAATGTTCATGCACCTCTAAGGTCACACTACAGGTTTTCATGACTCCATCAAATCCATAGAAAACAAGGAAATATCTAAAAAATCATCAACTATCTCAGGAATCTCGACAGCTACCATCTCCACCATGAAACACTCCACTAAGAAAGCATACACAACTAGGTCTGTAAGCACCCAAAATTCAGTCCTGAAGAAACACCAACTTAACATAAAAAAAAAATCATCAAGGCTTAAGTAATATACCATTATAAATTTCTCTAAATACACTTTCTATAACAACTCACTTCATTCATCTCAACATAGCATAAGGCCTCTAACCACTTCAATTTTTGAAATGGTCAGAAATGCCAAACTAGACTCAAGAACCAGTCTTGAGAGGAACATGCTGAAATGTCTTCAACATCACTTCTAGGTATGAAAAATCATGGAACACTTCAATGGAGATCTGGAAAACACCTTCAAGCACTAACATTCATAGCTTATGTTGAGAAATATGATCCAACACACTTGTTCCATGACACCTTCTTAATAGGTCAAATAGGGCTATCTAGGCCATTGGCTATTCAAATAAAAATAAAAACTCCATATTATACAAATAAATTCAATACATCATGTTATTCCTCTATCAACTATCCAAGCTAAAAACCTACTACTCCAATAATAAAAATTTCTTGACACACCTCAAACCTCCAAGACTAACTTTTATCCCTTAAGGCAAAAATATACTAGGTAACTTTGGAGACCTCTAACTTAAAATTTCTTAAAGAAACCTACATGAAAATTTGCATTTATTTCTACAACATATCTGAAGGATTCTAGAACAATTCACTTTTAATCTTGAGGCTTCTATCTCAACCCTAGAACTACAAATCTCCACAAAACTAGGGTTTTCTCTCACTTCCTAAAACAACTAGATCATGAACCCACCACCAAAATTAGACCTCAAGAATATTTTTGAAAATTTATAAATCAAAATTACTTTCTCATATCATTTTCACCCCAAATAATTCACTTCTTCTAAGTCACTCTACTAGTAGTTTTTTAGCTACGGTTTTGACCAACTTGACATCTTAACGATTGTTTATAAATGTATGATGATAAAATCAATCCATTTTTTTTAAAAATAAATCTTAGCTCAATGAAAAATAATACTTGAAATCCATGAGATCCAATGAAAATTTTGTGTTAGTAGATGAGCAAAACAACTTCTCCTATCGAGATGGATTTTCCTTCTTAAGAACTCAGTTTTGCCAAAAATTAATTTTCTTGCAATTTATTCGCAACCTTGACCTAAAAATTGGCATGAAGAATCATGAAAACATGATCCAACTATCCCATATTTCATCCATGCTCAAATACACATGAATCACTCATACATAAGACTTATTTGTGTGTACATGCCTTGTTCTTAAGAAACTTTCTTCAAAGGACATTGAAACATCATCAAACCTATGAATGTTGACATTAAACACCTCATACAATCCATGGAAAATCATAATTCTCTAAAAATTATTCAAAAAGGCTTCCATGCTCCATCTCTCATGCCATCATATCATCCACCATGCATTGATCTAGGAATAGGCCTAGAGTGGTCTGACTTAACACATACTTCACGTCAAGTGACCATGACGACACCTTCCATACCCTTAGACACCTTTTTAACATTATATTAACCATGTTTGACGTCATAAACAGGTCATAAAACCTTTAGAGGACTCATACTAACTTGAACAAGATCAATACCATGCCAAGACACCATGATAACTTCACCAAAACTAGACACTACTAGTCAACCTTCATATTTTTCCTTGATTGACACCTATTGGACACTCATATGACACCTAAACACAATTTTCCATCAATGGAATTTGAAATCAATGACAACCTAAGACATAATGGCAAAAAATCTCCCCCTTTGTCATTGATGGAAACCACCTTCATAAACATTTATGAAAACCTCAAGATAAAACACCTACATGACTCCCGTTTTCATGTTTATGATGCTAATCTCCCCCTTTGACATCTATGACAAACTCTCATGACAATATTAAACTTAAAATAATGATAAGACAAAATGAAAACAATGAATAAAGTCAAACTTACTTGTTTTCATGACTCTCCCTTTGACTGTACTTTGTTTCTTGTCTTCAGTCAGTAGGAATAAGATCCATGGACTTGAATGATCATCCACATAGCTCACCCTGAGAGTATATCCAATAAATTTGTGCTCCATACCTATTATTCATTACTTTATAGTCATATGCCATATGCCAAATACACAACTTCTCAAGCTTGATGACCCTGTAGCATCATTTCTCCAACTTTGAAGCATATGAAAAAAATTAGAACACAATTATTCCAATGCATTCCCTTAAACACATATTTTCCTTGTCATCATATAACACAAAATTTTTGTGTTCCTACTCAAAAACAAAGTAGAATCACCATTTCAGGACCAAGATCCCTAAATCCCCTTCATAGACACAAAATGCACAATTTCTCTTTGCAATAGGATCAAACACAACATATAGAACAGATTCTAAGTGCTCCTGTGTTAGCATCTCAATATCCTTTAACTTCCTATGTAATATTGAGAGCTCATATATTGATAAAAATCCATAAATATGAGTCACCTTAAATATAACATACATGAATATTAATTTAAGTGTTCTCATCCTTATTTACATGATATAACAACTATTTGAGTATATGACAACATTCACCTTTCAATGTTCCTTCAACAATCAACAACTTCATCTAAAATTCCTTCTTAGACACCTTATACACTTGATCAAAGATCAATATCCTATATTTTTGTTCTATAAGGTCTTCATACACCTATAGGTCATCATAATAGTACATGACAATATATTGTACCATGTGTTACCTTAATGTCTTCAGCTTGAGATCCCAACATATTTATATGATTTATTATACATATGTCTCATATTTTATTTATTTACTATAAAACACCTTCAAACATTACTACAAGAACTTCAAATCTTTCTCTAAATATTACATATCAACATGAACTCATAGAGGCACAAAAGGATCACATACACTTTTTTTTCTCTACCCTCAAAACTATAGCACTTAATAATACAAAATCTCCTCCTGAGATTCATCCTCACTGCGCAATATTTGACACAACATGACACCATTCAAAAATCTTGGTTTCTCATACATTATTTCTTTTTGTGTGATATTATACTAATAAGAACATAACATACCTTCAACCTGATAACATGGGACCTCACTCCCCCTAAGTTAGTACGTCCTTAACTTTGTCTAAATTATTCCTTGTCAAAACTCCATCTTTGTTATCATCTCATAGGACTGTGTCCTACATATCCTACATCTTCTTGAACATTCATACCACTTTGATTTTCATATAGAATTATAAATTGTTATTGATGAAACTCTAATAAATGATCCATTACTAACATGTGTAGACCTCAATAAGTTCAAAACCATCTATTGATCACCTTGAGTATAAACAAAAACTTTGACAAAACTTATACCAATATGAAATGATTTCAAGATTCAAACCAAACATAACCTATATACCTCAGGGACACACCATGACACAAAATACTCATACAGTTGATAAACATGGGAGTGATGATATCATTCCTTTAAATACTCAATCTTACAACTCACTGAACTGAAAGTCACATATCCCAACTTATAACTTTATATTCCATTTACATTCTTATCTTGAGGAACTATTCACAATCATTGAATCTTTTTACATGTATTTGACTAACTTAGATACCTTCATGAGGATATACACACAAAACTTTAGATAAATAATAATTCATACTAATATATCATGATATTAACACAAACATGCTTAACACAGATCAAGACAAAGCTCAAATTTCAACTCATAATACCATTTTCATATCCTAGTGATAGGGAAGACATGTACAATACTAAGACAAACTTGTACTATAAAAACACTTTCATAGGTTAGGATAACATACTATTCACTTAATATTTGACTTCAACCACAAGTATAAACTTTAGGAAACCTAAAACACTTTGACGAAAAGTACCAAAAACTTTTGGATACAAACATATAAAAACTTCTTTATGAATTATAAGGCACAAATAGTAGACATACTTCTGATACACAAATAAAATGCATTTTGACTTAGACCATAATATTTTCATAAAAAGACATGATAAACTAAACAAAGGAAAACTACTCATACCTTGATAAGAATAAAACAATTTCTAGGAGCTCAGAACCATTATTTCTCCTTCAAATGAATGTCTTATAGAATCCTATAGAAGACACCCCATTTCTCTTTAGGTCACCAAAATAGTATGTAATCATCAAATTATACCAAGGACTATATCCTTTCTATATCCAATTTTGAGAGCCTCTCATTCTTCTTACATGACCTTTCAGGTAAGATGATCTCATCAACTAAATCTTCATCTTTGGGTGGATAAATTGATAAGCACATATGCTCCTTTTCAACAAAAATTTCCTCCTAAATTAGGTCTAGCAGACCTATTTTTCTTGTATAAGATTTAGATCTAATAACCTTGACTTATTCTGTTTTATCCTTAGATACATTCTTAGCAACCACTTTACTTTGACTAGAATATGGATCAGAATTATGCATCACATGAACTTTTTTATCATCCTCTTTCTTATAATGCCTTGGCTCTTTAGATATCATACTATACTTATTAGACTTATAATCCATTTTCTTAACCTCATATGCTTGATCAACATCCTTCTTGACCATAGAAAGACTTGAATGTCTCAAATTCATTCTTAGGTTCAATTATCCTTTTTAATACATTCTTGTCTTGTCTTTTAGATATTTTAAACCTACTATTATTCCTTGGAGATTCACCTTGATAAAAAAAAAATTTAATATGACCATGTTTATGACAATTATAGCACACAATACCATTCTTGCTCTTTAATTGATAGAAACTAAGATTCCAACCACAGTTCTAGGATGGATAAAATGAAAAAAATTGGGAGGCACATGGAGGAATGTGGTATGAAATGAATGAATGTGTCTATATGCATGGAAAAATTTAATTAGCATGCGGAGGATTCGCACCCAAGTATACCAAACTCAAGACTTAACCAATTTGTTTTATTCATGGGCCAAAAATAGAAAATTAGGTTGGAGTATGGACCAAGTGAAGAGATCAAGCATGATAACTTGGCAGTCAAGAAAATTCTATTTTGGGAGAATGAACATGCAGATCGAGCACATGCATGGAGGCTATTAATATAATTAAAGCAAGTCTTATCTATAGGATAGTATATTATTAGTTGATAAGAGATTAACCTACCACATGTATAGATATAAGTGTGGGCTAACATATGAATTATATAACATTTATACTTATATTTATTAGTTAGTTATTCATTAGGTATAAACTAATAATAATGAAGGGGTATAACCTTTCACTATCATACCTATATATGTGGGTGAGTAATTCTTCCCCATAATTGTCAAGATTACGAGTTAGTGTATTATTGTAAGACTTAAAGGTTGTTTCCCCCTCAAAGTGGATTAGTAATATATTATATATTTGATATATAATATTTATATTCAAGTAATTCCATTACTTCTAGTATCAGAGCATTGATTTCAAAAAACGACTGGTTTTTTTCTATTTATCAAGAAATGTTGCGAAATTTTCAAATATTTTTTACTACAACTGGGAATATATATTATAAAATATTCAATAAAAACTTCAAAAAAAAATTCTCTTTTTTGTGGAAGTTATTGCATATGTACCATTTTTCATAAAATCAATCTACATGTTGCATTTTTTGGATTTTTTCTAAAATTTTTATATTTTTGGGAATCTTTGAAAATTTCCATATAAGTCTATTATTTACATTTTCAAATTTGAGGTCATCTATATTCGGAAATTTGTTGGTCAAATTGGGTGAAACAAGGAAAATTAAATTGTGTAAGGATAATCCCTTGTTATGGCAAGTCCCCAAACTAGGGATTAGAACCAAATTTATAATACTAAAGGTAAAACACCTTATAAAGATGATATGAAATCACAAATGGTGATAGAAAAATCATCTACTCTTGGTTTTTCCTGGAAGGATCATAAAGTGATCAAGATCGAATATGATATGTGTAACTTACAATTGGATATGAACACTAAAATGGACCAGATCAATCAACACTTAGATGATATTATGAAACACCTCATTCCAAACTTTAATGTTTCTCAACCTCAACCCAATTCAACGCATATTTATACATAACCAAAAATGGTGGAACTTCTACCCATGCCAATGCATATAACAATGCATAGGAAGGAAGGAACATGTTTCCAAAAGTATAAATGCATAAGTTTGATGGTAAGGATCCAATAACTTGGATCAATAAAGTGGAGAATTTCTTTGATGTACATTAGATACCTTGTGGATAGAAGGTTACAATGATGTCCTTATATCTCGAGCCAAAGTAGTTCATTTAGTATAGATGGCTTTGTACCCAAAAGAAAAAGAAGCTTCCTAATGTCACTTGGCCAATACTCATAGATGAAATGTAACTGCATTACTCTAATAATGTAACAAACAATTACTTTAGCCAATTATCCAAGTTATGACAAAAAGGTATGGTAAAGGATTATATTCAGCAATTCCTGATCTTCTCCTTAAGGGTGAATGATATATCTGAAAACAACCTAAATGATTTGTTTTTAGGAGGCCTGAAGGATAATATCCAATTAGATGTGTGCATGTTCAATCCAAGTTCTATAGCTAAATCCTTGATATTTGCATGACAAGCCAAGGAAAGAGAGATATTATAAAGAAGGTCTTTCGATACTAATATAGATCCCATAGGGTCATTACAATCATTCCCTTGACCTACTCGATTGACTCCACAACAAATTGAATAAAAATAAGAAAAAAAATTATGTTTCAATTGTGATAGAAAATGGACTAGGGGACATAAATTTGCTAAAAAGAAATTAATCTACATTGAAGGTGCCAATGAAGATGTAGAATATACAGAAGAAATGAGGAAAGAAGAGGTGACCAAAGATGATGATTTTTCTACAACACTTTCCTTAGTTGATCAACATTGAGGGAAACATTGTTTTAAAGGGGAACAAAATGAAAAGAGATTAATCTACCACATGCATAGATATAAGTGTGGGCTAATATATGAATTATATAACATTTATACTTATATTTATTATTTAGCTAGTTATTAGTTATAAACTAATAGTAATGAAGGGTTATGACCTTTCACAATTATACCTATATATGTGGGTGAGTAATTCTTCCCCGTAAGTGTAAAGAGTATGAGTTAGTGTCTTATTGTAAGAATTAGGAGGTTTCCCCCTTGAAGTGGCTTAATAATATATTATATATTCTGATATATCTCCATTTATATTTAAGTAATTCCATTACATTAGTGGTTTTGTAAAAGCATGCTTGTAGTCTATTTTTGGGCATGCCTATTATTAGGAGAGTAAATGGGTGGTGAAGGGAAAGCCCCCACCCCTATATATGCTTGTTGTATGTAATTGTTTATATACTAGTTATTATGTCTAAGTATGAGAGTCTTTTTATGTAGTTATTGTCTACGGTTTTTATGTTTGCACATATTATAGCACCTCGATGTAATGTTGTATTCAACATCTATTATGTAATACTCTAATATAATGGATTATGAATGATCAATTATAATCATTGACATGTTTGAATATTCAAAACATTGTATTGTAGGTTTCAAAAAAGGGTACGTCCCTCTCTGCTCAACTGGAACATAACCCCTTTGGCATAACGCCTTAAGCTACAACAATGGGGGTGGTTCTAGGAACCTAAAAGTATTCCACACAAGAGGGAACCTTGTGGATGAAATGGGAAGTGCTCCGCACTACCTATTTGACTAGTAAATCCTTTGTGAGATAGAACTACAAGTTCTCCCTATGTGAACCTTTTGAGTGCACGATGGACACATTTATTACCCACTAGTCTTGAAGGGGGAAAAGTCAAGATACTCCCAAACTAGTCATTGTGACTTTTTGGGTAAATCGTCCCACTCGTGGATAATCTTTGTGGCACCTAGGATGAGAGAACCACCTAGGAAGATATACTTTGGCCAGGAGCCTAGTTTTACCATTCTAAAATAGTTTTGAGTTGTGAACCATATTTTCATTGAGAAACGTGTGACGTGTTACTTTCGCCTAGTTTTTACTTGCCTTAGGGCGAGGTGAAACTCTACCGAAGTGAAGCCAGCATTTTTCATCCTTTTTTGATTTTGTTCCTTCATTTTATTTTGACACTTTGTTGATCAGAAGAGGGTGATTACCTTTGTGTCCAATCGACTGCTTCTGTCACTTTTATGTCCGTTTACTCTTGTGCATGTTTGCGGCTGGGTAAGTTAAACATCTAAAGTGTGCAGAGGCGTATTCATGGCATTGGTAGCCATTGTGATCTTCATACCCATGTCAAGATCATCATTATAGTTAGGCATGGTTCATCACTGTGGACTTCCTTATAAGAGTTAGCTTGTTTGTATCGTATCACTACAATTTCGATATTTACATCTTGTTTCTTGTAAACTCGACATAAATACCTATATTATAAGGTTACGCTACACACATTTTTAACTATTCCTAGCTATACTTTGAGATTTTTAGTTGGGTCTATTATTACCTCAATTTCAAAGAGTGCTAGGTGTTACCATTTGTGCATGTTGTATCAATAACGTCTTGATATCAATACTTCACTTTCTCGCAAAGTGGGTTAACATATCTTGGTGATATTGTTGTGTCATTCATGAATTGTAATTGGCACTTTTTGAGATATAGATCTTAATCGAGTTTGATCTCGCTCATCATATATCTTGATTGAGAGGTCACATTGACTTCTTGTATTTACTTACATTTTTGTTCATTCCCCTGAACTTGGCATAAGTGAAGACATCTTGTTAATCATCTTGAAATGTAAAACTACTATTTGAAATGTAGTCTAGGAGGTACTTCATTTAAACAGGTTTTGATACCAAACGCTTGTGTCACTAGTGATTTATCACTCTATCACATTGGTATTCTCACATTATTGACTTATTCATACTCTTAATAGATACATTTTGCATTTCACTTAGGTGTAGTCACTAAGCTTTGAACACATTTACAACTTACCCTAGTGAAACTATCATGAAAACATGGCTCCTAAAACACGTCTAGGGTTAAAGAAATAGACATATGAGGAAAAAAAAGCACAAGCTTGGGAAACCTCTAACAAAAAAGGGTCAAACCCCTTCATTGGACATGACCTAGGACTTTTGTTTTCTGCAAAAAAGGAAACAGAAGACATGGTCGATCATAGTGGAAATGAATTAGAATCTCCACATGTAGACTTTGATTTCGACCCCACTCTACTAGAAAAATTTCTTCTTATAAACAAAGATAGAGTGTTGGCACAAGTCATGGAATTAGGGGCCAAATTTCCCACCGAGAATGAAACAATACTACTTGCAAATGACGCTATTGAGGAAGAATGTCCCCTTATCAATATGGAAAATATTTTAACAGGAAAACATGCTTCCACTTCTTACGTAGGGAATGATAAAGTGGTATGGCATAGAATACCCTTTATCAAAGTGCCATGAAGGAACAAGATAGAACATGGGATGGGTGAAGAACCTCCACAATACAAAGAGGAGGAACCTTTAGAAGAAGAAGCCACAAACCAAGCCACAATCCAACAACAAATCAGTAACCTAAGCTAGCAACTAGCTTTGCTTACTTCCCATGTATAGAAAGACGTAAAAAATAATGTTAAAAAGTTGAGGCCTATGGTTAAGATCAATGAAATCCATCGAGAAAACCAAGGAGAAGAAGACACGGGGTAACATCGAGTATACATCCCTACTTCTCCCACTAGAGAACAATTACTCACACAAGAAATGCAGTCTATGAAAGTGACACTTGCAAGCTTACAAGAGAGCAATATAGGGAGCATTAGGAAATATCAATATGAAGAATTATGCCCCTATCATTTTGACAAGAAAATGACCCTTCAAACCTCTCCAAAGAAATTTGATATGCCAAAGTTTGACAAATAAAAATGAAAAGGAAACCCAAGGGATCATGTTAAATATTTCTACATGGCATGTCAAGAGGTGTCTTATAGTGATAATTACCTCATCATACTTTTTCCCAAGAGTCTCAGAGGTCAAGCATTGGAGCGGTTTACACGCTTACCACGAGGATCAATTTTTACTTGGCCAGAATTGGTAGAAAGATTCATGTGTCACTTCTCGTATAACATAGAGAGTGATGTCACCATGGTAGACTTGTGTGGCTCCAAGCAATGCCGAAATGAGACCTTCACCAACTTCTTCCAACGGTGGAGAGGTATAGCTAGTCGCTTCCTTAAAAAGTAGCTGGTTAGTATTTTCGTTCCCAATCTCAACCCGGATATAGCTTTCCACGTCCAAATGCATTGTGTTCGTACTTTTGAGGAGGTTATTGAGAAAGGGGTTCAGATAGAAAAGGCTCTCATTTCCAAAGGAACCCTCAAAATCCAATCTAAAGACAACCAAAGTGTCAAACCCATGGAAAAGCTGAAGATATTTAATAAAAAAAATGTGGTGGGATATGGAATCACCGATTCCAAATGTGTTCAAAGCATCTAAAATGGTCAACCTTTTAAACTGACCAAGGGCCCAATTCAACCACCACCAAAGTGAAGAACATTCACCTCTCTCAATGAACCTTTTTCATTCATACTAAAACAATTAGATGTGGCCCACATGATGACCTATCCTACAATGCAACTGTTTGATGAAAATGATCTAAAACCTTCATGGTACAAGGAGCATGAATATTGTGAAATTCACCGTGTCAAAGGACATAAGAAAGACAAATGTCTTCCATTTCACCATTATATTCAAGACCTCATTGACAACGGGGAGATAGAGGTGGATAACCCTGGAAAAACACAAACACCTAATGAGAAAATGGGGATTTATAAAGAACCATTCCCCAAGCATGATAAGTCAGAAAAGTCAAAGCTAGATTAGGGAGAGTCATCCCAAACTTATAAATCTGTGAATTACTTGTACACCAAAAGATATAACAATCATTATGATTCACTTATCACATGTATTTGCTCTCCTGCTAACTATGTCAACACCATCCAGATCAAGGGAAAGCACTACACTGCAGTAACAAGGTGAGCCCACCTCGTGATTCTGAAACCTTATTTGTCCACCCCACACACCGGTAAATATACCTTTTAGAATAAATTGAAAAGATGTCTGCTAATATTTTGATCTTAGATCTTCTCAAGATATCCAATGTGCATAAGGAAATTTTGTACCAAACTCTTCAGGGGTTGGGAGTGCCTTTAGAAGTCGATCCTAAACACCTTCAAGCCACGGTGGCAAACATCGCACTGAGTGAACATCTCACTTTCAACCATAGGGAGATCCCTATCGAGAATCCTACACATAATCTTCCCTTATACATTGAGGTAGTTTTCACCCATAGGAAAATCAAATGGGTGCTTGTGGATAACGGATCTGGGTTAAACATCTACATGCTTAAGTTGGTCAAACAATTAGGACATACAGAGGAAGATCTTGAGTCCCATATCATCACTATCACTGCATACGACAATGCAGAAAGGGAATCAATAGGTACCATCACACTGCTTATGGAGGTAGGCCCCACTTGTCATCAGACAAAGATTCACATCCTAGACTTGGAACTTCCATATAACATGCTTCTAGGGTGACCATGGATTCATGTCATGCAGGCCGTTCCATCAACATTTCATTAATGTATTAAGTTGAAGCATGAGGGTCATACGGTTACAATACCAGGAGATTCATATCCCTTTGCTCATTGTAGATATCTCAATAGCTTTGCATAAAAGGGTACACACGCATGTCCCTCCGTAGATATAGTTGTACCTCTTCAGTTTTAGGCCATGGAATCCTAGGTGGATTCAGATTCTCTTAGTTCTTGCACTCATGGGGTGTTTACTTCAACATCTCTAGTTGATTCATGGGAGATGAAAATATTGGAATATGGCTGTGGGGAGTATAATGTACAACAAGCGCTCTTGGTGTTAGACCTCTCTTTATCACTGAAGACTAGAGGTCGACCCAACTACTGCTTCAGGAGACCTAGAGAGGAACACACTATTGGGTCATTCCTACCTGGAGCTTATTAGCTGAGGAGAAATTTCTTGATCCACCTACAACTAGGGTCCCTGAGGATACTCAACCATCCTATTATCAAACCTCAGAATATGAAAAATATAGTAAAATGATGTACTCCATGGGCTACAAAGGCCTAAGGTGTGGGAGGAATTAACAAGGACAAAGAGAACCAGTCCCTCTTCCAAATTTCAAGACAGAAAGATATGGCATTGGGATTCACCTTGTGGAGCACACCCCAACAATCAAAACACTACTTGTACTGAGTGTGAGGATAGCTCCAACTATCTAGATAGTGATACGGATTCCCATTGTAGCCAATATGAGGATCTGGCCTCGATGAACCTTTTTAATGAACAATGTTATCCTAACCTTAACCCCCACAGAACCAACCCTTGACCTTGTATACCCTTCCCTTATTGAATGGGACCAATAATGTCACATGCCACTAGATTTATTTGAGAATGATGAGGATATTCTATAATTCATGGGCATAAGGGATTAAATTCCCATTGGAGATCAAAAGAAAGGTTTCTTTATCGACTTAGATACCTGTGCCTACTTCGGCAAGGTGGTTGAACTTCATGGTCAGCAAAATTTAAAGAAAGGCCTTGGCAAAAATCGAAGTCCAAATCACACAGATAATACCTCTTTGAGGCACTAGCTGAAAAATAAGTAAGAAAATCAAAGGAAAAACAAAGTGACCATACTAAGGATGAAAATCTCGTGGAGACATCCTTGGATGAAGATCTCAACTTGCCTCCTAATCCTACACGTATGGAGGACTTATCAAAATTTATAGTTGAATAAACCATTGATGTCGATATTGGTACAGAAGAAGATCCCAAGATAGTGAAATTAGGAGCATCACTTTCGGCTAGAGAACAAAAGACATTCACTATGCTGCTACGATATTTTATTGATGTGTTCGCATGGTCTTACAAAGACATGCCCGGCTTAGATCTGACTTTGGTTGTGCACAACCTAGTCGTGCATGCAGATGCCAAGCCTATCAAATAAAAGCTCCAAAAGATGCACCCAAGAGTGGCCCTGTTAGTTAAAGAAGAGTTGGAAAGATTGCTTGTAGTAGGATTCATCAAACCAATTGATTATTCTGAATGGATATCGAACATTGTTCCTGTCCAGAAAAAACCTATAGGTATCTGAATCTACACAGATTTTAGGGACATCAATAAGGCTTACCCTAAAGATTATTTTCCACTGCCCAACATTGACATGATTTTTGACTCAATAGTTGGGTACAAGATGCTATCACTCATGGATGGAATTTTGGGATATAATCAAATTAAGATTGCTGAAGAAGACCAACACAAAACAAATTTTACAACTCCTTGGGGCATCTTTTGCTATCAGGTGATGTCATTTTTCCTTAAGAATGTAGGAGCTACCTACCAGTGGGCCATGACAGTGATTTTTCATGATATGATTCATGATATCATGGAGGACTACGTAAATGACATCCTGGGAAAGTCCAAAAACAAGAGAGGATCATCCTGTCATTTTGTAGCATATCCTTAAATGCATGCGTGAATACAAAGTCAAGTTGAATCCAAAGAAATGTGTCTTTAGTGTGCTATCCAGGAAATTATTGGGCTTTATTGTGTCAAGACGAGGTATTGAGGTAGACCCTGCTAAAGTGTCTGCTATCACTGAAATGCCTCCACCCGAGCATATCAAACAATTACGTAGATTACAGGGGAAAATTTAATCAATTCGCCACTTTATCTCCCAGCTTGTAGCTAAATGTCACTTATTCACCCATTTTCTTAAAAAGGATGTCACTTTCATCTAGGGACCTGAGCAACAACAATCCTTTGCTTTGCTTAAATAGTACCTAGCTAATCAACCTATCCTCATGCCTCCCACTCCAGGAGAACCACTCTTTCTCTATATTACCACTACACAATTTGCTATTGATGTGTTGCTCACCCAATACAACCTTGGCCATAAGGAGAAAGTGGTATACTATCTGAGTCACACCCTCATCACCTATGAGCTTAGTTATCCTCATATTGAAAAGGCTTGCTTGGCCGTTGATTTTACCTTTCAAAAAAATTTCCATTACCTGTTGAATACTAAAACCAAGCTCATATCCAAGGTCAACCCACTCAAGCATTTGTTGTCCAAACCTACCTTCATAGGTGAAATGGCTACTTGGATCATTTGACTCAGTGAGTTTGACATAGAATTTATCCATCAAAAATCGGTTAAAGGACAAGTACTCGCAGACCAGCTAGTGGAAGCACCTTTGCAAAGCACAAAACCTTTGAGTTTAGATCTGCTAGATGCCTCCTTGCTATAAATTAAAGAATCTATCATGTGGTAGATACATTTTGATGGATCATTTACATTTCATAGTTCAGGTGCAGGAGTGGTCCTTATTACTCCTTTAGGGGATCCTATACTGCAGGCTTTTCACCTGGGCTTCCCTTGAATGAACAACATTACAGAATATGAAGCACTCATTGCAAGCATGAAGCTAGCCATCAAGTGGAATGTTCATCATGATAAGGTTGTAGCTGATTCATAGTTAATCAACAAATAGGTTAAGGATGACAAGATCATACCTTACAAAAAGTTAGTGGAAACTCTAAAGGAGTATTTTGTGCTCATCACCTTTGAGTAAATCCCAAGAGCACTAAACAAATCGGCAGATGCCATGAAAATGGTAGGGTCTATGCTTCGTATTCTGCTAGGGAATAATAATATGCCATTCTTAATCAAAAATCTATGCCAACCCACATATGACATGCCAGAATCTTTCCTAGCTTGTGAGGTTATTGGTCCCCATTCCCCATGGTATGAACCCATCTTCACCTATCTTAAGGACATCACATTACCTCCTGATATCTCCTATTTTGAAAATCAAATCCTGATTCACCAGATAGCCCATTACAACCTTTTAGGAGGTACATTTTATCGTTGTGGCTACAATGGGAATCGATTACATTATCTGGATGTGACGGAGTCAATCTAGGAAATCAAAGAACTGCATGAAGGGATATGCGGAGCACATACAAATAGAATGGTATTAGCTAAGAAATTGTTGAGAGTAGGTTACTATTGGCCTACCATGGAAGCTGATTGTTGCAATTATGTTAGAAAATGTGTACTTTGCCAAAAGTATGGAAATTTCATTCATGCTCCATCGCAACCTTTGCAATCTATCACTACCCCATGGCCATTCTCTAAGTGGGGACTTGATTTAATAGGAAAAATTTCTCCTACCTCATCTAATGGTCACACACATATCATCATAGCTACATAATATTTTACAAAATGGGTGGAGGTTATACCTTTAACCTATGTCCCAAGAGCATGGATTTCTAAATTTATCATGAATCACATCATTTTCCGATATGGTATTCCTGAAACCATTGTTACCAATAATGGGAAGTCATTTAAGAACAAAAATGTTAAAGGTCTTTGCCAATGGTTCCAAATCAGTTTAAAATGGTCCACGCCATATTACCCTCGGGGTAATGGATAAGATGAGGCAATAAACAAGAATTTGGTAAGGATAATGGAAACGATGGTCAGAAAAATAGGTCGAAATTGGCACCTACAAATCCATCTAGCCCTTTGGGCTTACCGAACATCCATTCGCACTCCTACTAGTGTGACACCATATTCCCTCATGTTCGGGACAAAATCTAGCATCCCTTTAGAGATCAAACTTCTATCCCTAAGAATTTATCTTTGGGAATGTTTGGATAAGGATGAGGATTATCAAGTGGCAAGACTGGTTGAGTTAGAGCTACTAGATGAGAGGAGCATTCGTGCTCTTAATCACCTCAAAGTGTATCAACATAGAGTCTCCAAAAACTATAATAAGAGAATCATCCCTCGTCAATTTGAGGTTGGTGATTTAGTCATGAAGGAGAACTAGTTCAACACTAAAGCAGAGTGAGAAAAGAAAGGGAAGTTTGAACCACATTGGTTGGGACCCTATGTCATAGTCACCAAGTATGGCACACGGGCATACAAACTAGCTCACCCCAATGGTGATGAGATCTGGGGTCCCATGAACACCATGCATCTTAAGCGGTTCTATGCTTAAACATGGCACAAGGAAGTTAAAAATAAAAAATACAAAAAAATCAAAAACATCAGAAAAAGAAAAAGAGAAAACAGGTCGTCCACTAGTGAAAAGCATGCAATTGTGGCACTTTGGACAATTCCTTGGGTGAAAATAAATTTTCGGCACCTCAAGAGGGTTCATTGTTCACAAGCATCCTACATCAGGAGGGTAGTGTTCTTTTTCCTAGACTTGGTTCTTCCTTCGAGATTCCCTGTGCGCACCATCATGTCAAGCCTTGATCCAGCTTTGCCTTCTTCTATTCTTCTGTGAAGGGTATGGTCTTTCGTTGATTCGTATCTTACGCTAGGGCCAACTTAACGACCTCACCTTCTTGTTCATAAATGTGTGGCTTTTGCCCTTGTATATTCCCCATCTAATGATGGGGGCATCCATGCTTTCTTGGTTACCTGCACATAGCTTTGGAAAACCATTAAAAAACCAAAAACAATAGAAAATTGTTTCACAAAAACCAAAAACAATAGAAAATTGTTTCACAAAAACCAAAAACAATAGAAAATTGTTTCACAAAACACAAAAACAATAGAAAATTGTTTCACAAAAACCAAAACAATAGAAAATTGGTGCATGAAAACGAAATCTTACTAAAAAAATAGTTACTTGCATTGTTTTGCTTCTTGCTTTGCTTGTTGCTTGTATAGTTGTTTGGTATTCTTGCCTTTTGGGTTGCTTGTTGCTTGGGAATACTTTGTTAGGATTCATCTTTTCTTGCTTAGATTAGATTTATTCTTGTTTGTGTATATTGCGGTATGTTTTTTAATAAATTTTGGGAAATCATGATGTAATGTGTTAATTCATTAAGTTCTTTCTTAGAATTTGATTGTGTTTGTTACATGTTAGTAAAGCATGGTGAATCATGGTGTATTACATTAATTCCTGGTGTTCTTTGTTAGCATTTGGCTGTGTTTATTGCATGTGATCTATTTTTTTATCATTCACATAACATTACCAACATTATCATCACATCTAACATCATATATAAACAAAATGCTAAGTTATACATCATGCATGTATGCTAAGCTAATCATCACATATTGTATCATCAATGGGGCCAAGAGGGTTTGCGTATAATAAAAAATCTACCACCCCCACACCAATATCATCATATCATCCTGTCCATATACATCAAAATAACACATGAGAAATGCATTTGATATCATCTACAGATCTATCATCTAACATCCATAGCACATGTATACATCAAACATCGAAATCAAATATATACAAAGTACAAAATCAGATAACATCATAACGTATCTATAAGTGCTGAATCAAAACACACAACATGCAATGAGAATCAATGTATGCCCACTCGTGTCACAATGCATCCATAAGTGCTGAATCAAACAAATGTAACATGCAATGAGAATCAACATAGAGTTATTTCTAGAAAGGTTATTTCACATCATAGAATTATCCCACTCGTGTCACATACATCAAGGCACAAAAACAATAAAATACATCATCTCATAACCATGTGTATCGGAGCCAAAACAAAGTAATCCTCATATATATATATATATATATATACACACATGTGTTAATATACATCTATATCAAAAATGGATAAAAATCAGTGCTCTATATCAAAAATTCCTTCAGCTGAGGCGTACAAAGATGATACATCAAAAATGTCTGTACACATACATAAAATGTCTAGATAGGTACTCAATACAATACATCATCAATACACAATGCCATAAAAAAGGGGCATGTATCTGAAAGAATCAAGCCTTCATCATGAGGCATCATCATAATACATATACAAGACTGTACATAGAAATCAGCCTTCATAAGAGGCATACATAGAAAAAAATCTATACAACAAAAATGTTTCTCTCAACTATAGCACTTGCCCTCACCGGGGCTCCCAGATCTGTCCTCTAGACGACAAAACACTACAAGCTAGGATGGCGCTGGTCTGGTTGGCTACTCTGGTAAAGGCTTTCTAACTGATCTGGTAGAATGGCTAGATCTCCATGATCAAGATCCTGCTGCACTTGACCCTGATAGCTATGGTAGTGCTACTCACTGCTCTGGTAGAACCACTCTATAATAAGAAGTCCTATAAAAGAGGGCCTCACCACCAAGCCTAGTGGCATCGCGTATCAGGTCTGCATCTCTGGAGGTGAACACTACCTTAAGGGCAGTATCTCGCTCACCTGTCACATGGCCTAAAACTTCCTCGGCCTATTTAGAGGCAACAACCTCTTGATCTCTCTTTGTATTCATCTCTTGTAGCTCAATACGGGCCTAGTCCCTCCGTGCTAATAACGCCTATGATCATGCGTACACATGATCTCTCTGTGTGACAACTATCTACACCTATGACTGGGACTGATGAAGAAGGCTCAATATCTGAGCCCCCTATGCCACTGTCTCTCAGATCTGGCTCTGCCATGCTACTCTATCATCTCCTGGGCTAGCCTGGGCCTGAGCCTAATCCCGATCTGAAAGTAATGTAACAATATGAACTCAGGCCTCATCTCTCTCTACTACGAAAGTCACACACCAGCATGGAGCCTCATCTCTCTCTTCTTTGGCCACGTCTCTCTCGGTTATGGCCTTCTGTAACTGCACCTGTACTGTGGCTATCTGTACCACTGGTTCGGAGGCTGTGTGTGCCTCAGGGACTGGCCCTTAAGGTGCTCTAGAAGACTGTCCCTACTTGAAGACTCTACCTCTGGGTGGCTATGAGGCACCCTGTCCATCATATGGGATGCCATCAAAATGATCCTCTAGTTCTAGCCCTAGTGCCACTGCTATAGCCCTGTGCTCTACACCATGCCATACCTCTACAAGTGGGTGAATTCCTACTACCCAGGTGTCCTCTGGCGTGGTGAGCCACCGAGGTAATACTGTAGCATACCAAGCTGCATAATCAGTTGTGGTCTCGGGGTCTCTCACCTGTCGTAAATGGTCCCATATCTACGGGACCACCTATGTGAAACTAGCCCTAGCTCGGGCCACCAGTATACGAGGCCCCATGGTCTGCCTCTCGAAATCCCTATGAGCATGCCAGATATCAAGCTGGGGGACCCCCTGTACCCTGCCAAGTTTTCACTGGCACCTATCTACATGAAAAATCCATGATATAGTTGTGGATGCCAATAAGAAAGTGCTCCACCAAGAACACGCTAAGCTCTGTGGCATCCTCTGGCCATTGGAAGTGCCTGTATGGATGCCAAATGAAATCTATCGCTACCAACTCATCAAACTACCACCTATATCTTAATAGGCTGCCAAGATGGCCATGTACATCTCCACCAATTGCTACCCATGCCATGTATGATGGCTCCTCAGGATCTCAAACACGAAAGGGGCCCACAGGGTGTCCAATCGTAATATGATCCCATGACAATATCTGTAATAATGAGGCTAGCCCCATGGTATTCTAACCATGGTATGTAATCAGGTGTAAATCCCAGTAAAGGTGGGTTAGTATGTACTACCCCCAGCAATATCTCTCACCACTATAAATGCCATGAACCAAAGATAGTAATCCTCTCGGGAATGAAGTCCCTGTCTTATCAGTGAGTAGGAACCCACTGATAGGAGCCATGATGTAGAGAGGTACCCAATGCAATGTGGGGTCGGAGATGCACTCATGCAATGCTATATTCATCCCATCGTGCGGGATATCATCGACACCAAATATGGCACTACAAGCTGCTCTAATCATCCCTACATCATAGTTATACTCGATCAATGTACCCATCATCGACACATGAAGAATCCACCAGATGTCCTCAATAGTGAAAGTCATCTCTCCTATCGGTAGTTTGAAACACTAACTCTCACTATGTCATCGCTCGGCTAGCATAGTTAAAATACCATGGTCTAGTACAATAGAGGGCATCTGAACCACAGGGCCTAGCCCCACCACCTCAAGTAATATCGCCATGGCTCGCTGGTCACACAGGCACATACTACCCTCTAACTCTATAATCAGGGTATGTCATTTTTGAGTCTACAAAACTGGTAGTCATCTCTGCAAAATAACCCACCACTCATCAGTTCCTAGTATTTCTACTAAAAATCTATCTCATCTTTTAGGGTTACCCCAAAAAACCAAAAAGTTCTTCTAAGTGTCATGTTTTTGGACACTTTCCTATCTTTTTCTGCCTATCTAGGGTGCCTACACACCCTTTTTGGCATGTGCGTCACATTTTTGGTGCATGCACTTGTGCACATGTGTCTTCTGGCCCCTACACCCTCTTTTGGGTGCCTGCATGCCCTTTTTGGCGTGTGCGCCACACATTGGGTGCCTGAACTTGTGCGTGTATGCCCCCGTGTGTGCACTTGCCCTCTCTATGCCTACACCATGATTTTTTATGTGCACCCCATTTCCGGTGTGTGCGTGTGTGCAAACTTGTGCTTGTGTGTGCGTGTGCGTGTGGGTGTGTGCAGTCTGTGTCAGCGTGTGTGCACACATCCATTTTGGCGCATGCACCCTCAAAAAGGTGCCTGCGCCCCAAACAAGGTGCATGCACCCCCAAAAAGACACCTGCGCCCCGTATCCCATGCCTATGTCTACGCGCAGGTGCGCCTATGTGTCTTTCTATGGCTAAAAGCTACAATTGATGCATTAATGAAAAAAATTAATGAGCACGGTTTTGATACTAACAAAAGGGCCATCATTTGCATGTCGTTGGTACCCCCGAACTGGATTTGCATGCCTCAAATGGTCCCGTGTGATCACCATGGTTCTCCTCAGTGTAAGAGCCTCACAATAAATTTTGTAACTGCTCAGTTAAAATGAATTAGTCGTGATGTTTTTACCTTCGCTGGTGGGGTATATTAACCTATTTTTTACCATCAGGAGGGCCGAGAAGCCTGTTTCAACCACCGTTTTCTCCTCTGTTCACTGTGGAATAATTAGTTTTTATTAAATAATTATTTTTCTCTTATTTTTCACCGTATTGGGGCATTTTTTTTGCTGTTTGATACCCCTTTCTTCTCCCTCGGACAATTTTATTGCTCCCTGGTTATTTTTATTCTTCTACACACTCGTAAATAATTATTTTTCAAATAATTATTTTTTCTTAATTTTTCCACTAAACAAGGACATTATTTGTCACTTGTTTCTTCTTTCTTCCACCTAGGGCACTTTCTGTTGCCCTTAGGACCTTCACTTTCTTCTTCTACTTTCTTCTACTGTTCACCATGGTTTGGAAAGCAATATATATATATATATAGATAATCCAAAAACAGGGCAAATTTTTTCAAAAAAAAATAAAAAAATCCTAAAAAGTAAATAACCCTACAAAAATGGTAACTTGCTAATTTCGACTAAACTTGTGTCTTGCACATGGTATTTTCTCCATATGCTGTTGGTTTATCTCACATATTCCCTAATTGATCTGACTTGCAGATCATCAGATTCATAACCATTCACAAAGCTATCTGTTTGCTTCATCTGTACTCTAGGGCACTTTTGTTGCCTGGTGTTGTTTTGTTGCGCACAAATGCTTTTCATGGACCCCATGTCCATTTTCATTTCCCCTTACATGTATCCTTTCTTGGGGCATCATTTTTAACCCTTGTCATTAATCAAGAACTTTTGGATCTCTTCGGCACTAATAACAAAACATTTTTACAACTGTCTTGACCGTTTTTAGGTTGGATATGTGTGTTTGTACTTGTTTTCCCTGTTAAATGAGCTTGTTTCCTTCTCGTATTTCATTGCATTATTGTATGTTTCATGGAGTTAGTAGTTTTAGAAAGGGACAATTGTTCATAGTATGGCTTTTCATGTCATTCTACCTTTGTCGTATGCTTATATTTTTCATAAGGACCGATGATGTAGTTCTTATGACAATATGATGATATCCAAATTGTTCCAATAAACAGTGGCTAGAGGCTAAGCTCTTCTCTCCCCTCTTCCTTATTTCTTCTACATCACTTCCCTTTCACCCCTAATTTTCTCTCTCATTAGGGAATCCTACCTCTTCCCCATTCTTTTTCCTATCTCTCACCTTTTTTGATCATCGATCGACTTCTTCCATCACCCCATCGACACTTGAGGGGGCATCTCTCCCTCCTACTAATTTTTCTTCTAGCCCTTCAAAATTTTCTTTCATCTACTATATTTGAAGTGGTGTCACTTACACCACCCCAAAGAGTGGCAAATGTAGACACCTATACTTACGCCCAAGCAATAAAAATACTTAAATTACGCTAATTATCTCCTTTCTCGCAAATTGACAACATATCGTCAATAGCACTCATCTTCTCTTCCATTGTCATTAATTGATTACATTATGCTAATTAATTAAGTCTCCTATCCAAAACATACCCTAATTAACGACCCTTTGTTAATCAACACCTTCTATCTAGTCTAATTAATTATTATTAATTAATTAGCCTCCCTTCTCATTAAATCAATAAATCTCTATTTAATGGGTTTAATTCCCTCCTAATGGTCTAAATCATACTGAAATCCATCTAAAATATTATAAAATCTTGCACATGTATCAATTAATCATCTTGATTAATTAATACACCCCACTTTATCCACATGAGCCACTTAAGGACAAACTAAACCTTCCTAAAGTTAACTCAAACCCATCTAAACCCCCCTTATCCATAACTAACTCTACATCTCCATTAGTCCCACATTCATGAGGATGTGTTGAATCCTTTATCCTTTGGGCTATATAAACAACCCTCCCTCTACTTATACACTTACACCTAAATCTCTCACGAGATAAAAGAAAGCACATAGTTTCATACTAATAGCCTTTTGTCATTGTTGAGATCCCCATCCTCCATTCTTGAAGAGCTAAGCCTCACACCCAAGCATCCATTGATGGATCAAAGCAAGAAACTATAAGTTGATTGCCATTAGACTACTTAGGTCCATTTTAATGTTAAATTATGTAATCAATCAGAATAGAGTTCATTAATTTACATTGTGCTTTGATTAATTTCAAAGTTATTAATGTTAAGGGTAGGACTTGCTCATTTCTTCATCATGATGGTGTAATTTCTCATTCTTAGCTAGGTTAGGAAGCTATTTCTAGGTGGTAGTTTTCTTGCTAAAATTGTAGAAACACTTACACACAAGCACCTAGTCCTTACGCATGGTGTTCCAGATCTATATGTATTTATTGAGAAGGAGGATAGTGTAGGTAGGAAAATAGAGATGGGTAGATATCATTTTTCATTGAATTTATAAGTACATCAAACTACAAATATACCTATAACAACACCACAAACACATAGTTTTGGGAGTATGCTTAGAGGATTGTTTCCAGGAGTATCATCAGGATAGAGTATTGATGCGCAAACCATTGGGATCACTTTTGTGGGTGCTTCAAATGTAAAAACTATAGGTGTACATTTTAGTACTACAAATGGGACACAAGGGAGTTCAGCAGCTGCGCTGAAACCCATAGTAAGGTATGTTGTAGGTTCAGGAGGATCAGGGAAGCCAAATGAAGGGAATAATGCTAGGAGTTCTAGTTCTAGATCAGGTGGTCAAGGTCCACATCCATAAAAAATCACCACAATAGCCTAAAAAAACTCTACAAAAATAAAAGACACCTAAATTTTACTATGAGATGTCTCTCCACTTTCCAAAGTATAAAGGTATTTAAGATGAACATATAATGTGCATAAGTTTGAGCTACTATGGCATGCTAAGGGGACTATAACCTCACATAGGAAGGCTAGTCAATTTTCCACTACACCTCAAGAGAGCACACATAGTTGGTATAGGTAGTATGATCCACATCTGACTATGGTGGATTACAATGTTGTGCCACTACATTTTTGGTGTAATTTCACATTCTATAATTTTATTAGGAGAGCATCATCGCCCTCAAGGATATTAAGTAGGGATTATCTAAAATCGTAAGGGAGTATGAGGCATACTTTAAGACTTTGTTATCTGAGTCTTCTTATGGAATTCATCAAATTTAGCATGCACAGTGGTTTGTTGGAGGATTTATGACTCTGTTTCATAAGGATTTATCCCATTAGACGTATACTAATCTGTGTGAGGCCTTGAAATCATCCCTACACACTGAGGTGTTTGGAAGTGTTGATACTGGAGTGAACCCATTCTTAGAGGAGAAGATCGCAGCCATGGAAAAATAATTAGAGAATCTCTTTGCTAACTCAACACATGAGATGCGCAGTGGTATATGGTTCATTGATTTTGATGTTAAAGGACATACTAGGGATAGTTTCCCAAGTAAGTCAGTACGTTCGTTGTTACTAGATTGTGAAGTCTTTCACCTAGACCATGATGTACATAATTTTCCTCTTTTGTAGCATGTGATGCATAAAAAGTTATTAATGTATTGTAATATTTTTAATGCCCATACCTACAACACCACTAATTATAGAATGATTGATCATACCCATGAATCCATCAAGATAAGAGTGCGCCAAACTAGTGTAGTGAGTGGGTTTAAAGATAAAGAAGGAAAAAATAATGAAGGGTGCACCAATGGGGATAATACGAATGGCGGATTCTGAGGAGGATATTCTAAGGATGCAGTGGTGGTAGAGGTAGGCTTTCTTGACAAACTTGTTATACTTATGGGTCCCTTGATCATTATCAACATGTTTTTCTTCAAAATAAAGTTTTCTCATGGTTTGGGAAGTGACATAAGTTATAATATTTCCCAGACTTATATGAGCACATGAGTAAAAAAAAGGACAAGGGCATGAGGATGATCAAGGTATAAGACGTAAATTATGATCAATGGATGCCTAAGAAGATGCATAATTCAAATTTATAGACCATGTTGATCACCACTCATGATCAGGTGGTGTGAGAATGTGAGATTCTGAAGGCTAAGCCTCTCGTCAAAAAGAATAAGTGATACATGCTAAGTACTTGGATGTTACACACTAGAATGAAGTCTTCCAAGAGACTATGGAAGTCATCATAGATCTACAAGGTGAAATAGAGTGTCTAAAGTAGTAGGCACATGAGAGGAAATGTTTGAAAAATGTTAAGCTCCCATAAAAGGATATGGATGAATTGAAATAGGTGTGTAAGATGTTGCACAAGGAGAATATCATCCCACTACTATGGGAGTGGCTACGTGAAAAGTTACTGTGTATTGGAATTGAGCGTAAGAGGCAGATAGTTCACGTAAATATACCACCTCAAACTCATGAATTCAACAAGGATATCATGCTTTGATGTAGTGATTAATGGATGGCTCAATAGTAATATTTTGATAGATACAAGCATTGAGATAAATGTGCTAACACTAGATCCATGAAATCAGATGGGAGACCAACATTATAGCTATATTTAAATGTATTGAATATGACAAATAAAACTAGGGATATACATATTAGTTTACTAAAGGATTCATCCATTACCATTCAAAGATCCAAGTTTACTGGTGACTTTGAGCTATTAGAGCTTGCTAAAGTAGAAAAATTTCCAACATTACTTGGATGGCCTTGGTGTTATGCAAACAATGTTGATCTACACTTTAACAAGAGGTACATTAGTTTTGAGAATAAAATGAGCATTTGATCATACCTCTGAATGATAAGAAGGAAAAACCTTATGTTGAGCCCTTGAGAGAAGAAGAGATTAATAGAATATATGCTTAGACAATGTGTGATCCAAAAAATGTGGAACCATCAAAGGAATATGTACTTTAGTGGGAATATGTGTAGTTTGTAAGTGAAACTACTAGTGTTTCTTGTGATAATTGGGCCTATGGAACCTATGAGATGGTTAGGGGTGAGGTTAAAGGATGAGTCACCAGGATGATTAGATCGAGCATGGTGAGGCAGTTAGGTTCAATTCGGATACTAAGGTATACTGGTGAAGGGAATCTTGATATATTCTTACATGCTATAGAAGCTCATTGGAAGATTTATGGGGATATAAGAAACATGTTGGTCTATACTTTACACAGGACAATGCTGTGTTAGTAGACAACACATAGAGATAACCTGTTAGAATGGAAAGAATTGAGAAGTTTCTTTTCTACTAGATTTACTTGGAGTAATGTACCTACAAAAATATGTTAATATCATGGGAAGAATATTGCATCATTACACATCCACAATTGTGAGAAACTATAGGCGCAAAGTAAGGAGGCCTTACCACTATCACTTTGGGTACATAATTTTTATTCCACATTACATAGATGTGTACCTGCATGGTATGTCCATGTAGAAATAAAAAGAGAGACCTGAAATTGGCATGAGATGACTATAGGTATGATTGAAAATTTTGATTACTCTTCTACTAAACCTCCAGTCCATTAAGCTCTATAGATCATGAAGCGCATCACTATGGGAGATAGAAAAAAATATTAAGAGCTCATGCTAAAGCTGATTGGTGAACCTAATTCCAAGGAAAACCTAGATCTTGAAGAGATAGAAGAAATACAGATGGGATGTTTGTGGAAGAAAAACTAAAAGGGTGAATTGTTATACGTGATTGATGATGAGGAAGTTGAGATCCTGGATGGTAGCCACATTGAAGGTGTGCACGAGGTGATGGAAATTTCATATGAGAAGGCGTGTGTGTATCATGTATCATTGAAGAATAAATAGATTAACATTGGCATAGAAGAGGATCGCAAGGAGGCCATTATTAGTGATTACTACTCATAGAAAGAAGTAGGAAAGATTATTAACCTCTTGCACAAATTCCAGGACTTATTCCTATAGGTCTATCATGAGTTAAAAGGGGTACACCCTTCTTTAGGAAAAATTAAGATCAAGATGAAAGAAAATTCTCGTTGCATTATACACCCTTCTTTAGGAAAAAATTAGATCAAGTTGAAAGAAGGTGCCAACCATGTTAGGAAGAGTCCTTACAGGATGAATCCTAACCTACATTTGAAAGTGAATGAGTAAATAGATAATATGCACAAGTATGGAATTATTGATCCATTTGAAGAATATGAACGGGTTATCCCCATGGTTATAAGCATTAATAAGGATGGGAGGATATGGATTTGTGTGGACTATAGAGAACTTAATGCTTTGTTATTAATATATCCTTTTCCCACCCCATTCACAAAAGAAAATTTTGAAGGATTTTCTAGGTGTGAGATATATTTCTTTATAGATGGGATTTCAAGTTATCACCAAGTGCACATCACTAAATAAGATTAAGAGAAGAAAAATTTCGCCATTTAATGGGGAATTTTCATATACATTCATACACTTTAGATTGAAAAATACAGTGGTAGTGTTCTCATGCATTATTATGCAGGCCTTCCAGGACTTTATTCATAAATTCTTGCAAGTGTATTTTGATAACTGAACACTATATGGCTTAGTCAAGGATCATTGTGATAATCTGAGGCTCATGTTTAAGAGGTGCAGGAAGTTGAGGATATCTCTTAACATTAAAAAGTGTATATTTACTAAACCCTTTGGAACTCTACTTGGGCACATCATTTACAAAGAAGGATTAATGGTAGACACATCTAAAATAGATGTGATTTTTGGATTTAGAAGATCCTACCAATCATAGTGAGGTGCGTGGATTTCTTGGACATACTGACTACTATAGGAATTTTATCAAGCGATATGTAAATATTTTTGCGCCTTTGGAAGATTTTCTCAAAGCTAAGGGAAAATTTTATTGGGGTGATGCACAACAACAAGTATTTGAGACATTGAATGAGAAGCTTACCACTACCCCAATTTCACACTTTCCTTCATGGGATGAACTTTTTCATGTTCATGTTAACACCTTTGGTGTGGTGATTGGTACAATGTTGGCGTAACTAAGGGAAGGAGTTGTGGACCATCCCATTTACTTTCCAAGAGGGAATTTGACACCCACAGAGAATAATTACACCACCACTAAGTTTGAGGCATTATCTATGATCTACACACTACATAAATTTAGGAATTACTTTTTGGTGACCCCATTTATTTTCTATACAAGTCATATGGCATTAAACTACTTAGTCAACAAACCAGTTCTACAAGAGCACATATGTAGGTGGATACTTCTATTCTAGGATTTTGACTTCATAGTTTTCATCAAGCCAACGAAGAGCAATTCAGAACCGAACCATCTATCAAGGATTAATTCTAGTGAGGATGAGAAGATTTTTGAGGATAATTTGTGTGATGCATATATTTTCAGGTTGAACCATGTGCCCTCATATTTGGAGGATATAGTTATGTTTGTGTGCACTAGTTTGGTGCTTGAAGGCATGAAGAAATTGGGAACCTTATCAGTTGATTAGAGGATAGTTTTACAATTTGGGTCATGATGAAGTCTTACAATGTTGTGTTCTATAATATGAGCGTGATGCCATTATGGAAGAGGCTCATGGTGGGATATCAGGAGGACATTACATAAGTGATGCTACAGTGTGTAAGATTCTTATGGTGGGACTTTGGTGGGAGATGTTGTATGAGAATACTAAGGTATATGTCAAGGTATGTGATCATTGTTAGCACCTTGGAAAGATTGGTCACAGAGATGATATTCATTTGAGACATAGAGGGAGAATGGATCCTTTTGAGAAGTGGGATATTAACTTTGTAGGACTTATAAAACCAACCACATGCAGGACTGGGCCACACTATATTATTACTTATAGAGACTATCTTACAATGTGGGAAGAGGTTGTACCTACAAAGGATAGTACCACATCTATAGTAGAAAGATTTTATGGGAAAACACTATTAGCAGGTATGGCTGCCCATTCATCTTGAAAGTGATAGAGGGACTCATTTCTTGAATGAGAATAATAATCCTATTAGTAGAGCTTATGGTGGTACACCATAAGATAACTAATTATCACCCTCAGGATGATAACACTACAGAGTATTTTAACAAAATATTGGGACAGACATCTATAAAAAATTGTGATGTTGGAAGAAAATATTGGGATGATAAAGTACCAGATGTACTTTCAGCATACAAGACTACTTAAAAAAGGTTTAATAAGGCCACACCATTTAAATTTGTTTGGCATGGAATACATACTAATAGGTGAATTCATGTTACCATCACCATGTATTACATGTGCAGATGGATTGGAAAAAAAATAGGATGTCGAGGAATGCATTGATAAACTATTGCAATTATATGAGAGGTGACTGATAAAACACGACAAAAGGCTTGAAATTATAAGCAAATTAAGAACAAGACATTTGAAGTTGGAAAGGTGGTTCTTCTCTATGACTCCAAGTTTGGGAGCCACCTACGAAAGTTGAAGGTGCATTAATTAGGACCTTTTATAGTAACCAAAATACTTGAATCACACACATATCAATTACAGGTGATGGATGGCACCATGTTTCCCGATTAATTCAATGGGAGTAGGCTAAATCCCTACTATAAATAAAGTTTCTTGGTGTTTTTAGTAAGGAAATATTTCCACTTATCTTAGATTTCCTTTTCTATGTGTTTCCTTCAAGTTTTTGTTTTTTTTTCCATGTTTTGCTGCAATAAATGTGCTTGAATGCAAGAAAATGATATTTATAACTGATTTCATGCACAGAGGGATAAACATTGTTTTAGTGTGGGATGAACTAGGTACAAGTGTGTGAAAGAGGAATCCAGTGGTGTTGAGATTTATACTCAAGTTGGTACGTTTGGGAAAGTTGGAATAGGTGCATATGTCAAGATGTGAAGTAAGGATACTCTCTTTAATATGCATGGATGGTAAAGGTGACATAGATGATAGGGATGATGGTTCTTCTAAGGAAGTTTCTCTTAGGATGAATACCACACATGAAAAGGAAGTGCACCGTATAACATAAGGTAGGTAGTAGTAGGATAAACTAATTGGAATGTGTCATAGAGGATTATGTATTGTGGCTTAGCAAAGTGTGTACAATGAGGTTTGCGTCCTAAAAATTAGTGAGTGCACTAGAAATTTATAACTGCAACACATGGAAGAATGTAGTGAATAGCATGGAAAAAGATAAAAATCATAATTAAAGCTGAGTATGGTGGTAAATTAGGAGAAATTAATGCAGGAAAATCATGAAAAATATATAAAATGAGTGAAAGCAACTTCATTCTTACCTTCCATGTTAGAGTGTCTGAGCCTTTAAGAGTGATTGAAGTATGAACATGTATGAAGTGCAAACATAGAAGGGAATACATTGAACCTATATAAAAAATTTCATGGCCTAAAGTGGAGTTCCTTTGTGGGAAGTGTGAGAGAGGAAAGTAGAGGTTTGAGGGTTTGAATTTCAGAGATAGGGTACACAGGTTCAAAGAACCAGAGGAAAAAACAAGGTGAAAGGTTGATAGAGCAAGAAGTGGTGAGTAACTTGACATCTAGGTTACATTATAAGTGAATATAGTTTATCATTTAGAAAGTCATGAATAAGAAAAACAATCTGATAATAGAGGAAGAGTCGAAATATTGGTTTGTAGAGATGCAAAATCCAGGTGAGGTCATCGAAGGAAAGCCATTAAGTTCACATCTGAAAATATGAAAAATTAGTTACTTTAATTGTCACTCAGAGAATAATGAGGACGATATTGAGAAGGATACAATTATCAAGATAGATGAGAGGATGGAGGCATGGAAAAGCATTTATGATGAATCTGTGTAAAGACTCCCAGAGAGTGTTGGAGTGATTTAGTTCTATGATTTTCCCTTATTTGGAAAACTAGGATGATTGTATTAGTGGTTTTTATCGTGAGTCTATTGGTATCCAAATTTATTCTCCTTTGCAAGCTGAGTTACATCATAGATTTAACAAGAAGCCTAGAGACAGATAAATCATCATGTATGTCATTTTGTAGCTAGGGAGGTGATTCAACTAGCTCTTTGTCACTTAGATGTTGGAGAAATGGATAGCACCTTCAAAAGGATTTGATCTATCCTCAGTACTTTAGGTTGTGCCTTTCAACCAGGGTGAGAGAACACACTTTGTAATCTTTGTTGGTGAAGGAGAATGAAGATATCCTTATTTGCAAAAATTTGAAAGGAAACCTTGAGAAAATATGATCAATGCACCACAATTTAACTCTCACGAATTGTTGCTTCTAAAGAATTTTGATAATTTCTAAACAAGGTTAAGGTTACTAAAGACATTATGGAATCTTGATTTCTTCTACATATTTTGGTAGTAGAATTCATTCATTTGTGGACATACATGGAAAATAGGGGTAGTTCAGGTAGGATTCATTGTTTTTGAATAATTTTTGGTGGGAGATTAAGCAAGATAAACTTGATTTTGCTAGATCTTTGAAAACCTTCACAACAATTGGAATACTAAATGACATAATGCTTCATAATAGCTAAAATATTCCTTCAACTAGAAGGTGTGCATCAATGGAGGCCCAGATTTACATGGTTTCACACAATCTCTAAGAATCTAACATGAAGGATTGAGCTAAAGACTCAATTAAACATTAAATACCCTTGGTTCCTCATGCCTAAGATACACTCAAAGGCTTATAGACAATCTTTATCAACAAAATGATAGTAAAGTTATTTTAAATTGTTTATCTCATTATAGGATGAAGGATCTTCTCATAATGAAATTGTAAATGCCACTAAACTATCATAGGGATGAGATCCTATGTGATTCAGAGGGATTTTAACACAAGATTGCAATTGGAATAAGAAATACTATTTGTAGACATTCTTAAATAAAGAAGACACAAATTTTCCCAAGATTAACACATATTAATTCAAAGTTGATTAGATTCATCAGTAGGGGAAGGTTTCTTGAACAATATCATAGCTTGTTAATATGTTGTACACTTACAACCAACTTGACATGATAAAATATAAAACATAAGAGATTAACAGGTTTTTCATATGGTCTCTTAGGAAGATGGGATTTCTCAAAATTTCTTGTAAGAATTCAACCCCCGACCATTTACATGACTAACTCATGCCATTTATAGCACTCATTTACATTAAAGCTTCCCCCCCAAGAAAATAATATTCAAGGAACCTTTGTTTGTTACATATTTGATCATGATTTCCAGAAAGTGATGTTTAACAGATTTACAAGAAAAATTTGTAAGGTTTTCAAAAGTTGAATCATTTCATATATTTCCATCATTGTTTTAACTAGGGCATCTATTCATCTCCTATGGTAGCACATTTTTTATCCTTTATGCATATAGCTTATTTCTCCTCATTCTTTCCTCTATAATTTTCTCTACTGAATCTGGAAATTCATTTTCTGTAGGTTCCTGAGTAACTCTATTTCAAAATATCAACTCTTGCACTTCCTCAGATTCACAAATTTGAGCTCCACAACACTTCAATTGCACTTTACTGATAGAAATGACATGAAATCGTTCCTATTCACCATGAAAAATGATGCGTATTTGCATCCCTTGAAGTCTCAGAACATTAATGGAGGAAAAACCAGATGCATCACGCCATAACCGTTGATTCTTCCCTTTCACAACTTTAGATTAGAGTCATCCACATGGAAGGTTAGAGCTGAAATGGGCATGGGGATGATTTTTGGATTTTATGACTTTTGGAGAAAATGCACAATTTTCACATTTTACCTGGCCCCTACGCCTTTGAAATACAGGTTTAACACATGGCTTAATCTGGGATTTTGATGGAGTCGCGGATCATTTCTACAATTTTACCCTTTTTAACAAAAAGGAAAAATTTCCAATTTTCCTCCAGTGACCCGCCTCTCCACTTCCAACTTGAAAAACAGCCACGTTTCCATCTTCGGGGTAAAAGTAAGAATTTTTCCCTATAGCTTCATATTTGTTGAAAATTCAATCAGAGACTATCGAGGCTACGGGGCCAATTTGGTATTTTTTACAAATGTGACCAAAGTGAAAAATTTCACCAAAATGACCCATCGGGCTGCATTCAATCAGAAAAGGACCATGTTTCCACATATGTTGGGACAAAAATTGATAGGGAAAACAAAACATGACTGTGGAAAAATAGAAGGAAGGGGAAAAACTTGAATTTACGCCCAAGTTACAAATTCTTTCACATGGACAGAGGAACGTAAAACAAATTTTGGACTTAATGTGATCCTCGACCAAAGAAAGGAATGATCATGGAAACCAAATGAAGGAAAGATATTTCACACATCAATACAGGGAGATATAAAATACGATGAACCAGGTATATTTGGGAATTTTTAGAGAAAACAGGGTGAGACTAAATTGAGCACCAATAGAGTCCAAGAGGACTACTATTACTTTGCAGGTAGGAGAATGTGCCTCATATGGAAGTTGATAGTCAGGGTGACTAGATTACCCAGCTCAGAAAGAGAGATAGATTTGGACTTATATGATGAGGTAGGCATAGAAACTATGGCAGTCGCACTTAACCACCATAAGGGAGGCCATGTAATGGATGTTTTGGGGATCAAGGATCCAGAAACAAGAGTGGTCATGCTCTTGGTGAGATACAAGATGGGTGAATCAGAAAGGTTTAAGGAAATAAATAGGCATTAGCTATATATTGTGCAAAAATGGTGAATAAAACTTACTATAATATCACGTAGTATATTACTAAAGGAATTATTGAAGTACACATGAAAGCTGGTAAAGGTGAGAAATTACAAGGGGCACAATATTATTTTTGTTTCTCTTTTGTGAGATTGGGGTACCAGATGGTCCTAGAGAGAAGATCTAGGTGTATCCTATGGAGCACAAGTCATCAGCCTAGAGGTTTTCCAAATTTACTTACGAAGGTAATATTTTGGGTGCCTATAAGCAGCGCATGGATAAATAGTACAAGAAGGATGCACAACATGTTTGAAGGAGAATGGTGAATAATAAGAGAATCACCTGTGGTTCTATATGCAAGAAATATTTTTGGTCTTCCAAGACTTTTGTTAGGGAATATTTTATACGAAGGATGGGGAGAAACTCCCATGATGCAAGTTCTCATTCGTGATTACCACATGATACTTTAAGGACTATGTGAATAGGTTGCATAACGCAAGAAAGCTAAAGTTTTATATAGACAAGGTGGATAGAGATTACCATATACTAGGGAAGACTTATGTCTATCCTAACAAGACAAATTATGAAGAAGTGATGGAGTCAAATGTAATAGACATCACTCCTGAATCCATGGAAGTTGGGAAGAAATAATTTACATGCATGTATGTATATCTCAGCCCTAGGTTTTAGGATGGCAAGTATGTTGCTGGATAAGATGTGAAGCTCCTAGGCCCTCCTAAATAAAAGAAAATTTTAGGCACCAATAAAATGCATGAGGATACTCCTCCAAGGTAGGAAGAGGAAGAAATAAATATTGATCTCGAAGCTAATGAAATGGAGAAGGAAGAGAGTGGAACTCTTGACCAAGGTTAGAGAAGAAAGATGAAGAGAAAGAGAAAGGAGTAGAGTGGTGGTGCAGGGACCTCTGAAAAAATTAGAAGGTTTCCAAGGATGATGTTGGTCTATTCGAGCTCAAAAAATAAAAATAAGAGAAGGCACAAGCTCATGACATAGAGTGATGGTGATGAAGAAGGAATGTTGAACAAGGCTATGTGCAATAAAAACTCCCCACCTCTTCATAATGTGGAAGGTGAATAAGAACCAAGTGATAAGGAAACTCATCATAACGAAAAAATACCCAACGAGCATAGAGAATAAGTTCACATTGGATAAGATGAATAAAAATAGAGGAGTGTAGGTGAACAATCTAGGGCACATGGAGAAGCTTTTGGTGAGAAAGGAGAAGGTATGTTTTTGGGTGCCAAAACTCATATACCCATAGGTAGAAGAAATGGTAGCCAAAGGGGGAGAGGAAATATTATGTATTCCAAACCCTATGTATGTCAATGATCCTACAAATATTATTCACAAGAGGTTACAAAGCACGATCAACACTTAAAAATTATATGGGTGGGAGACGATCCACCTAGAGGGTGAAAATATGTGCACCTAAAAGATGCTAAGTTGGACTATGCAGATGCATATGGATGAACCTAAGTTTGATGTCATCGAGGAAGCATGCATAACCTGTGAGATGAACAAGGTGCCTCACATGACCCATGTGTCAATAAAACAACCCAAGTTCATTGATGAACATGCTAGTAATTCCTTAACAAAAATGGCGGTAGAAGTGGCTCAAAGCAATTTAGATAAGGGATACACTCTTAGGAAGGTTATGGAGGAAAAGAATAATAAATAACATGAGGTACAAGAATTGACCGAGGCACGCGATAAAGTAGAGAAGCGCACGAAGGCTATATTGGACATGGAAGCTAATATTGGAGATGATATTTCGAAGGTGAAATAACTAAGGAGAAATACCCATTGGCCTTGCATTGTTTTTGATATTTTTTTCATATGTTGCTAAAAGAGAAGCCAAAATTACAAGGGGCTACACAAGAAGACATAGAAGCAGAGAAGGAGAAGAATAAGAAGATTTTGGCGTGAAAAATTGTGGAGCTCGAAGCTTTGTTGAAAAGAATAAAATATACCTTAAAGAAGGTTGGATGGGACTTTGAACATAGTAAAGACCTTGACCCCATCCTCAAAGAATAAAATAATAATGAGGAGGTGGATTTAGTGATCATACAGGATACAATGAAAGAAGATAGGCTTAGGTGAGATGAGCACGTAGCCAAGATAGAGGGATGCCTTGAAGACAAAAAGGAACACATGAATGTAGGATTAAGGAGTTGGGTTCTGTACGATGGAAAAGTGACAAGTAAGCGTGAGAATCTACAAGTAACTTTTCCTCACACCTGACCTAGTGAGGTCATGCCGAGACAACTGGTGGGGATTGAATATGCGTGGGATGCAGAAAAACTAGTTAGGAAATCTGATGTCTTCGACGTGCACTAGTGGAAATTGCGAATCTAAGGCAAAGAAAGCCCTCCTAACCTAAACCGGTGTGATAAATCGATTAGTAAGGATGACTGCTCGAAGGCTCCAATCAATATCAATCTCTGGCGTGATTCAGTCTATGGGTTTTGGAATACATGGAAAATGACCTAGGATATTTTTGTGTATGTCTCCAGATAAGGTCATAGGGTAGATGATAAATATAATTGACTCTATGGGTGATTCTCTAGCCTAGTCCAAAACTCCTTAGCTTTGTTAGATGCTATATCTAACAAGGATAACTGTTCGGTGATGATATGTGGAAGTGGAGTAGATTTGAATACTAATGTACGTAGGCCAACATCTATGTCTGATTCACCTATGGACTCATTGGGCTATGGGATTTTTGGGTCACAACCGTAGATTCATGGTTTTTGTGGACCTACTATGGTCATGTGCGGAATAAGTTTCTAATCCCTAGTATCTAATAGTCATATGCTTTTTTAGCCTCTATATTTAGAATTATCAATTGTGTGATCTTTTCAGAGTATCTCACATGCGTTCATGCAACCTGAATTCTTAAGCTGGTATCTATATCTGTGAGAGTGTCTCTTGCATCTGGATGTGGGACCAAAGGATCACAACTGAATGTTTGCTCTCTTTCAAACCCTTCCACTATCATGCGCATATGAATCTAAGGTAATCTGTAGTTTGGTTGATTTGACCAAAATGTATGTGCTTGGTCGTCTTCTATGTTTAACCCGTGTAATTGAGAACTAATTTGTTGTAAGTTTACCGTTGTTTGGAAGAATTGGATCCTAAGATTATGATCTATATCAATTATTTCTGTGACGAGATTGGGTTAGGACATGATTGGATCGAATACGTATTCTCTGGGCTCTCTAGGTCCCGTGATTGTCATACAAAAGCCACAATGTAAACTAAATGCGGCAAAGTAAAATTAACTATGTGAAATATATCTATAACATATATAACTTCTATATTTTTGTATTTTCTGATGAATTTGTATGAATGAAATTGAATGAGAAACTATTTTAATATATCTAGAAATTGAAAACTAATCTGATGAAAAATTTAAAACAAACAAAGCAACTGAGTATAGATACTTTCCTGTGCAGTTGTAAATCTATTCTAAACAATGAAATAACTGTTCTAATCTATTTGAAAGACTCTCGATCCTACCTCAGAAGTGAGGAAAGAATCAAAGTCTCTTAGAAAATATCAATCCCCACAACTTCCCTAGTAATATTCAAAGTAAAATTGACTGAAATAAAGTGATTGACTACACTATTTGATATGATTCTAATTTAGAACTTTGAAAGCTAGAACCTGGATTCGACAAAATAGTGGAAAATCCGATGGTGTGTGTGACCTTGTCCCCTCAGTGTGACCTCCTCGCTCCTTCGTGTTCATGTGAATCCAGAAAAGTGTGTAATGCTAGCATCAACAAAAGTAGATATTGGGACAAAGGCATTTTAGGATATAGACTGAATATAATGCGAGTAGTAGAGAGATAGCGCAAGAGTACAAAGCTTGGCTTATTCAATTCCTAGTGGGATTTATTACGAGTCACGCAACATAAAATGTCCAGAACCTAAAACTATCCTGTTTGAAGAACAAAACTTGCAACTTTAATGGCTTCTTATTGAAAACAAACGATTTTATTCCAATTGATTTGGATGAAGTGATAACAACAATTGCACAAGATGGATATGTGGCTTCCTAATAACAAGACAACACTAACTAAGCATGCAATGAATGAAACTAAGAATTCTAAGTAAAATGACGGACTAATCTATTGCAATGAGAAATTTAGAGGCAAGTTTGAGGGGCCATTTGCTTGAGCACAAGCCAAATATTTATAGCATTTGTATTTACCCAAGGTAAAAACCAAATTGATCTCTTAAACTATAAACAATGGAAAAACACTATTCCATGGAACCAGAATCATTAATGCAATCCCAAGGCGATGAAAAAAAGTTGGTAAACATTGAAATTTACGTGAGTCATGTTAAAAGAGCATTCTATAAAATGCGTAAAGGACCTCCGCCCTGAGCAAGGCGGCGGTTATAGGACCGTCGCCCTATCCAGGGCGACGGTTTCATAACTGAAGAGAGAAAGGCAAAGAAAAGAGGGTAAAAGAGGAAAACAAAGCACGTGGGGGCTAAGCGGGGCATACGGGATGATAAATCATACTTGGAGAGCTTTTCTAGATCTTGAACACCTTGTGAGGAGAACTGTATCATCATTGGGGCACATGTCACGTTTTTCCAATAGTGCAGTACCTTACAATTTTGGGTACATACATATTTCCCCCTCAGAGAAGCATTTTATCCATGAAGAGGCGTAAAACGGTAGATCCGAGTATGGTTGTCCTAAAATGGGAAGTTGGAAGTTATACCTGATACATCCATGTGTCGAGATGACGCCATCCGGGATTGCCACCACCTGCAAAATGAAAAGAAGAATCAAGTGCAGATAGATAAAATAGATCGGAAAATAAATGCTAAAATAATGTGAAATGAGGACGTACCATTTGTGTGGGGGTAAGAACTTACCTCCATCGGTGCTCCAAACTTGTGAAAAGGGAATTTAAGACAAGTTAGGCTGCTAAATATATGAGAGTGGGCCCATTTTCCTATTCATTTGCATGTGTTGATTTGATTGATGCTGAGCTCTGGGACCCATGGTGATGGTTTCTTATGAGAGTAGAGTCAAAAATTTTGTGACAAGATAGCGATCATGCCTCTGCGAGCAGATCATCGACCTGCGAGATCACAGGTTAGTTTTCCTCAATTTATCATTTTTTCCTCCAAACTTTTTAAGATGCCAAAATCTTTGCCATGGGGGGGTTATTTTTGAAAATGTTAGGTTCAAAAGGTCTATCTAAGGGGGGCGCCTACTGGGTAAGCTTTGTTTTTAGTTAAAATGGTCCTTTTTTGGTGTTTTTAGGCCTTTTTAGGATATAAAACCTGCGTGGGTTTTCGGGACACGACCGCCATCTTGTTCAGGGTGGTGGTTACAAGACTTCTGCCTTTAAGGCAGTGGTTGTGAAACCACCGCCTTTCTCAGGGTGGCGGTTCTTTACAGAATGTCAAAAGAACACTTGTTTGAGATTGTTTTTGCATTTTTAGAATTTCTATGTGTTTTCATGATTTTTCTAATGTCATTCAGATGCTAACTTGCTTTGTTTTTTGTGTTTTTGGGTGTATTCAGGTGAGAGAGGAGTACATTCGGTGGAGCCAAGAGAGGGAGTGTGACTGGCTCCCGGCAGTGCTAGATGCCCTTTTACAAGATGAGTACGATACTCTTCAGAGGGCTGGTATACTACGTATATCATGGGTTCCACATGTTGCACCATCCAGTCAAATACTCTGTGACTTATTTTCTTACTGGGATGCTGATCGGAACACCTTTCGATTACCAGGGGTCTGAGGTGAGTGGACCATCACACTGGAGGATGTTTACCGTATCCTGGGGGTCCCAATCATCGGGAGATGACTCACCCTTGAGACAACAGGTTCATGGGCCCAGATAGCATAGTGGGCTTCTTACATGGGAGATGCAGTCATCTCCACGGGTTTGAAGAAGGGGGTCAAAGTTCGGTCTATTCCTAGTTTTTTCATCCCCTTGCTTCGCCAAGCTATTATGGGGATCCTTGCCTTGAGATTGATTGGGGAAAAGGGAGGAGACACACTACTATATTGCTGGTCCCCCATCATTACACATATTGAGGGTCATGGCCAGATTTACACCTGGGGAGTAAATATACTTGGGACTACCTACCATGACTTGTACAGGGTAGTCCGTTTACAGGGGAAATCTTTGAGCCACCCGAGCTTGGTTATGAGTTGGGTGTATGAGAACTTCATTCCTTATGGTAGAGGTGTAGAGGTGACAGATCTCGGAGCTGTGAGGGCAGAATGATGGATAGATATGTCGGTGCTCAGAGCACCTCATCAGCCAGTTGCTTCTCTGATCACTGATGACATGGAGGCCACAGCATATCAGACCTTGGCAGGCTTATGGGGCGAGGAGGCTCTTACTTTGATCTCCTGCTCCACCATAGGGCAGCTTATTGACAGAGTAGGGTGAGTAGAGATACACCCCTTTGGCCGAGTTCCTCAGCAGTTTGGCCTACCTTACATGGGTATGCTTCCCTCGGTAGTGTAAGTATACAAGTCAGTTCGAGAGGCTAGAGGGGGTCCTAGAGGCCGGGGTTGGATAGTTATTACCCCTTGCATTCCTATTGTGGCTAGGAGGGTAGTACGTGCCCGAGGGAGAGCCGGTGCTCCTCAGGCACCCTTACTTCAGATTACCATGGGTCCTGCCCATAGCAGCGATGACCCCATCGACATAGACTCCGAGTCCGAGGAGTTCACAGGGGGAGAGACAGAGGAGGAGACTGAGGGGGACAGTGATCTTGAGTGGCATGAAACTCAAGATATTATGCAGGTAGAGAGGGCAGAGCAGAGTGTATAGAGAGTTACTCTGGTTTCAGAGGAGCCACTCTCCTAAGGCCATGGTGGGGAGGATGAGTCCGTTGCAGGACGATACATCATTCTAGCCATGGGGGGAGCACCTCAGTCAGCGGCGACATCTATGGCGGGTGCTGACCCTAGAGATCCATCCTGGAGGCTTGGTGATCTGAGTAAGTTACCATCCTTCCTTCTAATGTTTGTTTTTAATTAGGATTACCTTAGTTACTATCTCTCCTTTTGTTTACACTTGTGTTTTATCTCTTGTTTTATTTCTAATTTATTTTCTCCTTTGTTTGCAAAGACCGTTGATGAGTGGCAGGACCTGATTCGTAGGGTATGCACTGATACCCTGATGATCTCCATGGAGAGGACCCCTACAGAGCTGTCTGTGGATGCTGGGGAGCCCTCAGCAGCTGGCAGACATACTGATGTCTTTACCCCTATCTGGCATTTTTCCAGGATGGTATCGACTCTCCGTACAGAGCTAGCGGGGTATAGGACAGCCGAGTGCCTGATGAGGAGTCATTCTCATGGCGAGACTGTGGCTACCCCTCGGGATCCTAAGCCCTCTGTGCACTCAGAGCGCTGGCATAGCTGGAGTCCTAGGCATGGGTGTGTACCTTTAGAGGGGTCTCATAGGGATTGAGAAGCCACTTGGCTCTCCTAGATTTTTGTATGATATTTTTGTATATCTTGGGCTCTTTGAGCATTTTGACCATGCTTAGCGCATGATGGCATTGTACAAGAATTTTGATCACATATATATATATATACACTCCTTTTAGATCAGAATTTTGGCATTTATGGCTTTCTTTCCATTCTCTTATGTGAACTATGATATTATGCTTATATGATTTTTAGAATGTATGAAATGGAGAAAAAATGATACAAATGTTTACTTTCTTTTCATATTTCATGATGTTATTATATGATAATGTAGAGACAATGTGATTTTGAATCTTAGTTTTTGTAAGCAATTTTGGGTACTTCATTTTTGTTTTGGCAAAGTGGTGAAGACAAGCTGGTATGATGAGTAGATAGACTTGCCCCTCTCCTAACCCCACACAACTAGTAAGATGCAAGGGCTCATCATCGAGAGCTGAAAAGGGCACAAGTTATGAAATGTGTTGAAATGATAGTGATGAAAGATAGACAAAGCTTTGGCGGAACCAAATTAGGATGCTACATATTTTTGGGATGCAACTTGATTTTTGGTTTATCTATACTTAGATCCGTAGATGGCCACATGGTAGACAAAATCTGGGTTTTAGGATTTTTAATTCTCTTGGAATTTTGGACATTTGATTCATTTGTTTTTGACTCAAGACTTCAAGATTTGAATTGTTTGTTTATGACCTTTTACGTTTGTTTGTCAAGAGGACCCCCCACACCTTGCCCCATGCTACTAGTAAGAAGCATGGGTTTATCACCTTAGGCAAGGCATAGGTGAGTAAGGGAATTTCCATCCTTTCCCAACCCTACGTCACTCATAAGAGACGCAAGCTCATCACCAAAGTTTGGTGGGGCAAGGAAATGTGTAAATTTAAAATTTTCTATTTGATTTATACTTGACTTGATTGTTTGAGTAAAATGTCAGCATGCTCTTATTTCCAAAGAGATATACGTATGGGATAGATGTGACATAGTGAAGCTTCTAGAACAGACCATAGGCAAGACACCTATCCTAAGAAGAAACCAAAAGTGAGAAAAAACCCGCAGATCTTGGTATGGTTACCGTTAAGACCTTGTCATAACTAGCTTTATTTGATGAAACGATTCCAAAATAGTTTGATGATATCATGGAGATAGAGAAGTATGATTGGAGTGTTTATGCCAAAAACATCATGAGTTTGTAGTGAATTACTTTGAGAATAAATTCCTTGATCACAAATTTGTATGAAACAAGCAGACAAAATGATCCTAACTATATGAAGATACAATGTAGATATAATTATACAAGTAGTACTAGTTACTTATGCATAGAATCGTTTGAGGTGTAGGGAATTGACTGTTTCACCAAATTCCTCACCTTCCAGCGTACATAGGAGATATGCACCATTTCCATAGTCCTTCATGACTCGGTATGGGCCTAACCATTTGGGCTGAAACTTCCTTCCTTCGCCAGTCTTTTTGTTGATCTGGTTGTCTAGCCTTAGAACTAGATCACCTTCATATATGTCGCGTTCATAGACTTTATTGTTATACTACCGGTACATCTAGTTAGCATAGACTCTATGCCACTGTTCAACATCTATCCTAGCTTCATCTAGGATTTCTAGTTGGGAGAGACATGCTTCTCTGTAAGCGTCTTCATCCAGAGTCCCTTGTAATGAGATACGGAGACTGGGTATTTTAATCTCAAGCGGGAGAAGTGCTTCCGCCCCAAATACTAGCGAGAAAGGAGTCGCCCCTGTTGGTGTTATTATTGAGGTTCAGTAGGCCCATAAGGCTGGATATAACTTCAAATGCCAATCTCACTTGTTTTCTTTCACTATTTTAAGGAGAATGGCTTTTAATGTTTTGTTTGTCACTTCAGCCTGTCCATTGGCTTGAGGGTAATACAATGAGGCCATATGATGGCTTATTTTAAATTTATTGCACAATTCGTGAACTTCGTCATTCTTAAAAGAAGTCCCATTATCTGAGATAATGATTTGCAGGACACCATACCTGCAAATGATTTGGTTCAAAATGAACTTGGCGATTACAGAACCCGGGACAGTGGTAAGAGGCATAGCCTCTACCCACTTGGTAAAATATTCAATGGCCATGATTATGAAATTATGGCCGTCTGTAGATGAGGGAGTGAATTCCCCTATTAAATATAGGCCACATGTAGAAAAGGGCCATGGATTAGTGATTGGTTGTAGATCTTGTGCCGGCATGTGAATCTCATGGGAGAATTCTTGGCACTTATAACACCTTCGTACAAACTCTACTGCATCGTGTTCTAGAGTAGGCCAGAAATAGCCCATTCAATGTATTTTTCAAGCGGTGGCATGACCACTGAAGTGGTCTCCACACATTCCACTGTGAGATTCGTGGAGAATCATCTTGGATTCTTCTTTTTTAACACATCTTAAAAGCATTCCATCGAATGCTTTTCGATAGAGCACTTGCTCTATGATAACATATTTAGCTACGATAATGCGTAAACACATTTTTCGTTGTAGTGTAGCACCTTCTGGATATGTATGGTCCATGATATAATTAATAATATCATTGTACCAAGGACACTCGGAGATAGAAGGTCGGGTTTCGATGTAGTATATGCACTCATCGGGAAAGTCCAGATCTACTAGATCACCTCCATCTAATGGATTATCAGCTAACCAATCTATGATGATTTGTCCTTTAACCGACTTCTGATTTACGAATGTTAATTCAAATTCACCCATTAAGGTTATAAAGCATCCAGCGTTTTTAGACAAGGACCCTTGCATGAGGAAAGTTCGTAAATGTTCAGTCTTTACAATGACCTTTGTTTCTTGATTTAGCATGTAATGTCTTAAGTGTTTGGTTGCAAAGACTATGGCAAGGAATTCTTATTCTACCTATGTATAACATGTTTCATAGTCGATCAATGTCTGGCTAACGAAATAGATCACACGTTCTCTCTTGTCATCGTCTTCTTGAGCCAGCATACAGGCTAGCAAGACAATTGTGGCTCGCAAATATAAAATTAACGGGTGATACGGCTTAGGTGACATTAGCGTAGGTGGTGATAACAAGAAATTCTTAACTGCATCGAAAGCTTCATTGCAGTCTTTGGTCCAATCAATGCTATAATCTTTCTTGAGTAGATTGTTGATTGGATGAATGGTGAAACTTAAGTTCGGGATGAATCTCTGGATTACACCAATTTTTCTGAGAAATGACCTGATTCCAGATTCCTCTGAAGGTGGGACCATTTCGAGAACAACCTTAATTTTGGCTAGGTCAACATCGATCCTGCATGATGATATAATGTAACCTAGGAGCTTCCCTCATGTTACACCAAAGACACATTTTTCTGGATTTAGTGTGACTCCGTATTCTATCAGATGTGAAATAATGACGCGAAGCACTTCCGGATGGTCACAACGCTTCTTGGCCTTGGCCAACAAGTCATCTACATAGGATTCCACAATTTTATGAATAAGATCATGAAATATATACATCATAGCCCATTGGTATGTAGCGCTAGTGTTCTTGAGACCGAATGGCATAACAACATAGCAATAGGTTCCCCAAGGAGTTATAAATGTGGTTTTAGCTTGATCTTGTTTGGATATTTTGATTTGATTGTATCCTGAGAATCCATCCATGAGAGATAAAAGCTCAAATCCAGTTGTTGCATCAACAATGACATCTATAGATGGTAATGGGAAGTCATCTTTAGGACATGCATTGTTAATGTCTCGAAATTCTATGTAGATGTGTATCTTCCCATTCTTTTTCAGAACGGGAATGATATTAGATATCCACTGAGAGTAATCGACTGGCTTGATGAATCCTACTTGGAGGAGTTTTGTTACCTCCTCTTTTACCATGAGAGCTACCTTAGGTTAAATTGGTCTTGATTTTTGTTTAATCGGCTTTGCATCTGATTTAGTGATGAGGTTATGTACCACAATGTGTAGTGCAACCCCTGTCATGTCCTTATAATTAAATGCAAAAGGCTTTCGATGCTTTTTGAGGATTTGAGTGTGTATTTCTACTTCCAATGGAGTTAACAAGGATCCTAACTTCAATATGTTTGGTTTGTCTTCCGTTCCGATATTAATATCGATTATTTCTTCGATTAGAGAAGCATTAGCTTCTTCAAACTCAGGCGGGGCTAGAGGTAATTCCATATTTTCTCTACTTTTGACTATGTATATGCTGAGTTCATTTTGTGGGGGAAGCTCTGTCATGGGATTTCCGAAGTAGGAGGATGAATGCGGGATTAGGGATAAATCTACCACGTGATGGGTGAGATGTAACGCCGCATAGGCGTTCAAGAAATCAAGAGTGGTTGTATCACCATCGATGTGGTCTACGATAGTAGATTTGTTTTTATTTCCATTTAAAAGAGGATTTGACATTGTTTTTATCAGTGGTTCAACACGAAGGGATACCATGAAACGGGTGTCCTCTAACTTACTATTTGGAGTAAATTTTGATGCTGAGGTTTCTATTCAATCGGCGAGAAGATTTTGTTCTCACGGGATTTCTTTAATTGATATGAAGTCACTTAAATTCAGTATAGCTATTTTGTAGAGTTGTAAGTTCTCGGCTCTGGTTTCATACATCTCAGAAACTTGGTTTGCTACCAATTGCGAGTCTCCTAACACTATGATGTTATCAACACCAATTCTCTTAGCTAAGATGAGGCCAAGGAGGAGGGATTCATACTTAGCGCCATTGTTTGTGCATTCAAATTTTAGTTTAAAGGAAAATGGTAGGAATTTTCCCTTGGGAGAAGTAAGCATTACTCCTGCCCTAGCTCTGTAACTACCTCTAGCTCCATCGAAATGGAGAGTCCAATACTTTTATGGGAATATGGGCATTGGGATATTTGTTGTTTTAACATCTTTTACCTCTACCATGCAGAGATCTACTGCTGGAAGAGAACCAACACCTAAGGTGTATCGCATGCCTACAGAATCAAATGGTAGGAACATTGGTAGATCTTGTTCTAGTAATTAAACAAATTTTGCAGTAGTTCCTAATGATATTGGTTCTATAATCTTAGCCTCATCCTTGAGGGCTGGGATTGTCTTGGCTAGGCTCATGGTTTCAAGATCTGTCATAGGTACCAACTTTTCTTCCGGTTTCAGTCCGGTAGGCTTATTAAGTTGGTTTGTTGGGAGTTCAAACTCCGAGTGAACGCCTAGTCTTCTCTTTAATTCGGCCAAGTGTATATTGAGTGGTTTTGGATCACCTTTGGCTACGAATATCTTTCCTAAGTGTAAATACCTTACTTCTTGAAATAGCATAGAAGGGATTTCCTTCATATGGTGTATCCATGGTCGGCCGAGGATCATAATATAGTTATTTTATTGATCTATAATATAAAATTCAGTCAATATTGTTTTGGGTCCTAAGGTGACCGGTAGTATTATAGTTCTAATCAAGGTGGATTTAAGGCTATCATAGCCTCTTAGTGTATTTCACATCGTGGAACAATTCATTTCTTCATACCCTAGCTTTTGAAGGAAAGAAAAAGGGACTATGTTAACTGCTGCCCCATCGTCAACCATTGTACATTTCACATAATTGTTATAAACCCACACTTGCAAGTGTAACGCTAGATCACCTTAGCGTGCAATCTCAGCATCTATTGGCATTTTGTTTATTTCGAATATGAATTTGGTGTCCCTATCTAGCTGCCCTAGAGGGTGGATATCAAAGTCTATATGGTTTACCTATGTTTTGGGAGATGGAGTGATGCTAATTAGATGACCTAAACCCAATGCTTCTAAAAGAGCAACCCTGTGAGTAGGGGAGTTCTTCAATAAATCCAAAAAGGAGATGTGTGAGAAGGTTTTCATTAGATCATTAATTAAGTCATAAGCACCCACCAGTTTTATTAATACTTATTGGATATTGTCTGTTTCTAGTGGGTAGCTTGGACTTAGCTGAGAGGAATACTCTCGTGTCCTTGTTACAGCTTCTACGGGTAGTTCGGCATCTAACTCCACTAAACCGACTATCTTAGGTCGTGGCTGACTTCCTAATTGTGGCACAACTAATGGATTTAGTGAATTTGAGGCTTCATGATCATTATTTCCTGTAATTACACCCTTGTTTGTCACATTTGGATTTATCTTGTTATTTTTGTGATTTGGGAGTGGATCATTGAAGATCTGGAGGGGTGAATTTTGAGGGGAAACTACCCCTATAAAAGTATTTGGTGCTGGTGACGTAGGATCTGCCAAGAACATATCTATAAAAAGTTGTCTTTGTTCCTCTGGAAAACGTTGCATGAATTTATTGTAGTCATGGCATGTTCTAGTGTCATGGCCTCAGGTTTTGTGAAAACCAAAATATGAGTTAGGATTGTAATTCCTAGTTTGTTGGCTTGGTGTATATTGTGGCATAAAAGTATGATCAAACCATTGCCTATTAGGATTAAAGTTTTGCGTTTTTTGTCTTTGGTTTGAATTCTAGTTTTGATACCCAGTTGAATTTTGGTTTGGACCCCATGTAGGGCTTCACCATTGTTGTTGCTGTTGCTGTTGTTGTTATGGATGATTAAAATCCACTGTATTGATTGTTGGAGTAAAGTTGTTGTTTTGTTGGTTGTTTATTTATGGTGGAGTATTCACACCATTTACCTTTCTATCCTGATTAGTTACTCCATCTGTTGTCACTCTGCGATTTTTATTAAGGACTCTAGGTCCTTGATTGACATTTGTGGTAGTAGGATAAGTTGTAGTGTTCTAGTTGGAGGTGATTAACCTCCCATTTTCTCCATATGTTTTGCAACCACTATCAATTGCCACTTGATCTATTTGGAGATCACTCTCAGGTAATTCATCGTAAGTTTTTAGTGGGAACTTATGGACTTCTTCCTTCACTTCTCTACTGAGAGAATGAAGGAATAAATCACATAGTTCCATTTGGTCCATATTTAGAGCACTGGCTAAAGAATAAAGAACTATACGCCACCTTTGGATGAAATGAGCAACGCATTTATTGTGTTCCTGCTTCATGTGCAAGAATTCACTGATTCCTATTCTTAATAGTTTGTTCATGTCAAATGCCTTGATGAACTCTAAAATGAGTTGCTTGAATGAATGGATGGAAGCCTCAAGTATTCTATAATACCAATCGAGAGTGATACCTTCCAAGGTTTTGGGAAATATTTTAGTAACCCCATCCCAAGGGAGTAGTTCTCGGATGGTTGTGGCGTAAGCCTTGATATGTGCATTCAGATCTCCCTCACCTTTGTATTTGGGTAAATCGGGAAGAGGTCTTGGAAGCATGATGCTTCGGATGGTGAAATATAAGGTCTCTTTCAAGTATTCTGAATATGTCCCTATCGCATAGGTTTCGACCAGTGATGGTGCCTGTTGAGGGAGTGGAGGTGGAATTAGTTGTTGATATGGTGTAGCTTACGCATTGGTGGGGGAATAAGGAAACCCCTGTGTATGAGAAACCATGCCAGGAGAGGAGAACATATCCCCTTGTGGTGATTTGGAGTACATGCTTAAGTATGAAGGGGTATTTTCCAAGAATGGATTATTTTTTACTAGACTGGGAGGTGTCAGAATGGTGTTAGAAATGACATTTCTAGTCGGCATTTGTTGTGAATACTAAGGGGTCATGCCTAACGTACCTATTCCTATGAGGAGGTCTATTCGGCTAGGATTAGAATTTCCTGCTTGCACGAGTTGAGAATGGTGATTTTCCTGAGCAAGTTCTAACCCCCTAACTTTTTCTACTAACGTTGAAATGACTTCATTTGGTGAAGTCATGGTATTTTACCTTAGCGGCATTTGTTGTATATCATGGTGTTGTATAGGCATGTGATATCCTGCTATGAATTTATCGATGTCCTGCTAAGTTTCCCCGTGGGCATTTCCTCTATGTAGTGGCATGAAGGTATTTCCTTGAAAAGAAACCTCGGGTTATGTTTGTAAATTCCCTATAGGTGGGTACATACTCTGAGAGCGTTGTTCATTCCTAACATAACGTACTGAATGTTCATCATATAAACCTAGGTATGGGTCTGATTATCTGCTAATTTTTGGTCTAAGTAGTATCTAAGGAGACGAACCAGATTCTTCTATGAACGTCATATTGTTTGAGCCTGAAGGATTTGTTTATTGTGTTTGAATGAGCTGATGCAACTCCTCTGGTTGGAAAGATGAGCTATATCTGACCCTTGGAGTTTGTGTTGATAACTTGTTAGTTGAGTAGTTGTCACCCCATACTAAGAGCGAGGGAAATGATTGTCTATTCAGTTGAGCGTAGTATGCCTCAAGACCTAAGAGAGGCCTACCATGTGCATCAAATCCTGACATATTTGAAATATGACTCCAGACTAGAAAATAGAAATTTCACGTCGAGTTCACCAATTTTGTATCATGGAAAAGTGACAAGCGAGCATGGGAATCTACAAGTAACTTTTCCTCGCACCCGACCTCCCGAGGTCATGCCGAGATAGCCGGTGGGGATTGAATATGTGTGGGATGTAGACAAACTAGTTAGGCAATCTGATGTCTTCGACACGCACTAGTGGAAATTGTGAATCTAAGGCAAAGAAGGCCCTCCTAATCTAAACTGGTGTGATAGATCGATCAACAAGGATGACTGCTCGAAGGCTCCAATCAATATTGAGCTCTGGTGTGATTCTGTCTATGGGTTGTGGAATACATGGAAAATGACCTAGGATAGTTTCGTGTATGTCTCCAGATAAGGTCATAGGGTAGATGGTAAATATAATTGACTCTATGGGTGATTCTCTGGCCTAGTCCAAAACTCCTTAGCTTCATTAGCTATTATGTCTAACAAGGATAATTGTTTTATGATGATAGGTGGAATTGGAGTAGATCTTAATACTAATGTACGTAGGCCAGCATCTGTGTCTGATTCACCTATGGACTCGTTAGGCTGTGGGATTTGTGGGTCACAACCGCAGATTTGTGGTTGCTATGGACCTACTACGGTCATGTGTGGAATCAGTCTCTAATCCCTAGTATCCAATAGTCATATGCTTTTTCATCCTCTATATTTAGAATTATCAATTGTGTGATCTTTTTAGAGTATCTCACAGGCGTGTGTGCAACCTAAATTCTTAAGCTGGTATCTATATCTGTGAGATTGTCTCCTGCATCTTGATGTGGGACCAAAGTATCACAATTGAATGTCTTCTCTCTTTCAAACCCTTCCACTGTTATGCGGATATGTATCTAGGGTAATCTGTAGTTTGGATGATTTGACCAAAACGTATGTGCTTGGTCGTCTTCTATGTTTAACCCGTGTAATTGAGAATTGATTTGTTGTAAGTTTACCGTTGTTCGAAAGTCTTGGATCCTAAGATTCTGATCTATATCAATTATTGTTGTGACGAGATTGTGTTGGGACACGATTGGCTCAAATATGTATTCTCTAGGCTCTCTAGGTCCTGTGATTGTCATACAAAATCCACAATGTAAACTAAATGCAGTAAAGTAAAATTAACTATGTGAAATATATCTATAACATATATAACTTCTATATTTTTGTATTTTATGATGAATTTATATGAATGAAATTGAAGGAGCAAATATTTTAATATATCTAGAAATTGAAAACTAATCTGATGACAAATTTAAAACAAACAGAGCAACCGAGTATAACTACTTGCATGTGAAATTGTAAATCCATTCTAAACAATGAAATAACTGATCTAATCTATTTGAAAGAATCTCGATCCTACCTTAGAAGTGAGGAAAGAATCATAGTCTCTCAGAAAATATCAATCCCCACAACTTCCCTGGTATTATTGAAAGTAAAATTGACTGAAATAAATTGATTGACTACTCTATTTGATATGCTTCTAATTTAGAACTTTGAAAGCTAGAACCTGGATTCTGCAAAACAGTGGTGAATCCGATGGTGTGTGTGATCTTGTCCCCTCAGTGTGACCTCCTCACTCCTTCATGTTCATGTGGATCCAGAAAAGCGTGTAATGCTAGCATCAACAGAAGTAGATATTGGGACAAAGGTAGCTTAGGATACAGACTAAATACAGTGCGAGTAGGAGAGAGATAGCACAAGAGTACAGAGCTTGGCTTATGGAATTCCTAGTGGGATTTATTGTGAGTCATGTAACATAAAATGTCCAGAACCTAAAACTATCCTGTTTGAAGAACAAAACCTGTAACTTTAATGGCTTCTTATTGAAAAAAAACTATCCTATTCCAATTGATTTGGATGAAGTGATAACAACAATTGCATAGGATGGATATGTGGCTTCCTAATAACAAGACAACACTAATTAAGCATGCAATGAATGAAACTAAAAATTCTGAGTAAAATGACAGACTAATGTATTGCAATGAGAAATTTAGAGGCAAGTTTTAGGGGCCGTTTACTTGAGCACAATCCAACTATTTATAGCATTTATATTTACCCAAGGTAAAAACCAAATTGATCTCTTAAACTATAAACAATGGAAAAACACTATTCCAGGGAGCCATAATCTTTAATGCAAGCCCAAGGTGGTGAAAAAAAGCTGGTAAACATTGAAATTTACGTGAGTCGCGTTAAAAGAACATTCTAGAAAATGCGTAAAGGACCGCTGCCCTGAGCAGGGCGGCAATTATAGGACCACCACCCTGTCCAAGGCAGTGGTCATGAGACCACCGCCCAGACAGGGTGGCAGTTTCGTAACTGAAGAGCAAAAGGAAAAGAAAAGAGGGGAAAATAGGAAAACAAAGCATGTAGGGGCTAAGCAAGGCATGCGGGATGATAACGCATACTTGGAGAGCTTTTCTGGATCCCGAACACCTTTGCGAGGAGACCTGTATCATCATTAGGGAACGTGTCGCGTTGTTCCAGTAGTGCAGTACCTTATAATTTTGGGTACGTACAGGTTCCCTCGTCAGTGGAGGACATATCATTTTAAGGGTTTGATCTTGGGGCTAGTAGGAGTAATAAGGGAGCTACAGTATAAGGGTAAAAACATGACCCCTGAGGAGATGGTGGAACAAACAGATTTAATTCTAGAAATGGAAAACAAGTGTTTAGTAGAGTGGAGTGAGTTGGAGAGAACCCTTAATAATGATTTCCCATAATTTTTGTTTCTAATCGAGGAACAAGAAATCAGCATGCACTAATAACTCTTCTATTCTTATGCATTATTCTTTGTACTTTTTTCATTGTCTATTCTTTGTATTTTTTTCATTATCTATTCTTTGTATTCTTGACGAGATAAGTAAAGAAATCTCGTTCCTGAGGATGGAAATTTAATTAGTGTGGGGTAATATTGGATGGATAAAATTACTAAGCTTGGGAGTAATTTGGAAAGCAAGGAAGGCACATTTGTGTGCATGTGGACAATTTGAATTGACACGTAGAGGATTTGCACCCAAGTAGACCAAAGTCAGGAATTAGGATATTTTCTAGTTCACGAGCCAAAAATAGAAAAAAAGGTTGGAGTACGGACCAAGAAAAGAGATAAAGGATGATAACTTGGTAGTCAAGAAAAGGATTTTTTTGAGAATGAACATGCAGATTGAGCACATGCATGGAGGCTATTAATGAAATTAAGGCAAGTCTTATTTATAAGATAAATTATTATTAGCTATTTTGTGAAAAGCATGCATGTAGCCTATTTTTGGGCATGCCTATTATTAGGAGAGTGCATGGGCGGTGAAGGGAAGGTACCCACTTTTATATATACTCACTGTAATTCATTTTTTATATATCAGTTATTATGTCTAAGTTCTAAGAGTCTTGTTACGCAGTTATGGTCTAGGGTTTTTATGCTTGTTAATTTTCTAGAACCTCAATGCAATGATATATTCATCTTTTTTTATGTATGACATTAATATAATGGATTATGAAGGATAGATTATGATCATTGACATATTTGAATATGGTTAATTCATGATGCATTTGATATTGATTTTGATCTGATCTATTATGTTTCCTTATTACATGTGTTTCTAAGTAAATTTATGCTTTGGTCTAGTGTGTTGAATGGATGTTTGATTAAATACCATTATGGATATGTATGCAAACATCTTGACAAGAAAACACAAAGGAGGGACTTGGTATATGCGCATGCACTTTGGGTGAGCATTCAGTGTTGACTAAATGAGGTGCCATCATGTATAGCATATGGAGAAAATAAAAGGACTACAAAATTAAGCTACCTTGTGACCATATTCACAACATGAATAACATTGACAATAGAAAGCACCTTCACAAATCCATGAAAAATCATTCTTTGAGGGATTCTTCTTGCAATCCCCATCTCTATGGCAAAACCCATGACAAGATTAGTAATAACCGTTGAAAGAAGAACCATACGTCATCACATTGGGTTTTATAATAGGGTTAGACCTTCTTGAATTCGTTCTTTTGGTCTCTTTCATGTCTTCTTGATTATATGTTCTAGGTTTTTTGTCTTCATGCTTCTCCACATGTTCTCCTTTGAAACCTAGTCTTGTTTTGTCACTAGATTCTCTTTGACATTCCGAGATTCCATCTAGAGATTCAGATCTCTTCTCCAATCTCATATACACCTTTAACCTGCTAGATGCACCTTATAAATTAGATTCTAAAGATCTCAACTTATCTTTGCAGACTCAACACATAATTCACATGAAATGACCATGACAACACTTTGTATATCCTTAGATACCTTTTCCACATCATATTGACCATGCTTGACATGATACACATCTCATAAAAAATTTAGAGGAATCCTACTATCTTGACCAAGCTCAATACCATGCCAAGACACCATTATAACTTCACCAAAACTAGACACTAGAAATAAACCTTCATATTTAACCTTGATTGACACATCATAGAGACTCATATTACACCTAAAAAATGTTTTACATTACTTATCTTTGACATCAATGAGAACCGAAGACACAATGGACAACATTTCTCACATAACATTGGTATAAAAAGGTAACCTGGAAAATAGATGAAAATTGCATCCTCTCATTCATCTCTATTTCAAATGTGTTTGACACGGAATTCCTCAACACTTTACATTGTGAAACTATATTCTATTTGAACTTGTCACATGTCCCTTTTTAAAACTATTCATTTATTAGGTTTTCAAAGACCATATCTCCATCTTGAAACTCCTATTCTCTCTTTTTCACATTTGTGCATTTTTTATACATTGCATTACTCTTCTCCACCCATGTACACACTTTTTAGTGGACATCCCACATGTATTTCACAAATTATTCTATTTTTGTGTTATTTTCCTTTTATATACATGAAATCATGCACTTACTATTTAAATCATGTCTGTAAGGATGCCATTATATGCATGATTCCTAAGCAATACAACTAGACATTAACAAAACTTGTTTTTTTTACAATGCTTTATTACTTTTATACTTGTATTATTTTTGTTTTCTAGAATGAATACTTTTTGAATTAGACAACATATGACCCAGATATTTATTTCCTATTTTATCCTCTAAGCATCTCATACATTACCTCCCATTAGGGATAGGTTCCCAGATGCTACTATCCAATTTCGGAACTATTGTCTTTTTCCCTCCTTTTCTCAAATTTAAAATGTCATATTGACTATTATATTTTTTAAATTACTACATATCACTTTGGGTCATCTTTTTTATTTTTTTATGATGAAATTAAAAAAAAGGAATCATATATATACATGAATTACTCATTATTATTAGGGGCTAGAAAATTTGGGCCATTATTTCCTATATACTACTTGGGAAAAGGAGAAACACTCAAGTATTGTATGTTTGGTTGCATAATTCACTATATAAGAAGGGTTATTTCTGAATTCAATCTCACACATTCATTTTTGGGGTAAATTAATTTTAGCCCACTATATTAGTGTGGATAGCAGAAGGGAAACCTAGCTTCAAAGGAAATGAATCTATCATACACACACTAGAACTACATTGAGTCTGAAATATTGTACAATAATCACTAATAGTCATATTAGGGTGACCGCTAAGGTAATTATAACAGAAGATTGTGCATTATTTATTCCATCTAATATGTTTTTGGTCTTTGTGTAGGTAGGTAGGGTTTTATTGTAGGTTCAAGTGTGATAGTGAAATCCTACACCAAAGTTAGAACACTAAAGAGAAGAAGGAAGAAGAAAAGACCAAGTGCTAAAAAGAACATCTGTAGTTATTTCTAGGACATTAGTTCCCACTTCAAACACTAGACTCAGGGTAGTCATGTCCTCATTTTCGCAGTTCAATCAGAAATACTTTCAAATATTTATTCTCTAGACAAATCTTACTCAGTTAAGATCCAGCCTACTCCACCTAGTCTCTAGCCTAGAATCATCCCATACATTGAAATATAAGCTAAGTCATTATCATCTCCTCATTTCTTATACATGTTTGCTATTACATGTTATATATTTCTTATATATTATATCCGATTCATCTCACTCCTTTGATTATATTGTAATTCTATTAAATCATTTGGTAAACCTGATGTGATCATGCTCTTTATAAAATCTATTATTCTCCAAACCCACACCCTAATTTTATTAGGGTTCATACATATATATATATATATATATATATATATATATATATAGATGTATGTATGTATGTATGTATGTATGTATGTATGTATATGTATATGTATATATTATCTTCGTATTCACACCTAATTTTCATCTATCATCTTCCACAAATATGATCTGCGAAGTTTTATCATAGGGTTTCATGGTTGGTCCCATCTTTTTGGTTACTTTCTAGGGAACCTAATTTTCAAATTCATTGTAAGTTACTATTAAGTTTTACATATTTAACAAAAAACATTTTTTATTTTCCGTGATGTTTTGTGCAATTCTTATAAATTCAAAATTACACATTTTAGTAATCAAGGCATAATTCGAAAAATATATTTTTTTTAGAAAACCCCTTGGACGTTTTTATTTTATATACTAGTATTCCTAAAAACCTTTTTGTGTATAATTAAAATTATATTTTGAGATATGGTCACATTATTCATTTGATGACAGTCACTTTTTTCTCAGCATCACTTTCAATTCAATCATATTTTTCTTCCTAGCTTGCTTGTGTAAAATTATTTTATGGCTTACCATACAATTGTTGACAATACTTCCCCATTTTATATTTAGCTTTACATTCATAGTTTGGTTGTTAAGCGTGGTTTAGTTGATAATGGATCTGGTCTTAATATACACAACATTTCCTTTCTCCATTAAATAATACTTTTTATTGCTAATCTAACTCCATCTACTCTATGTAAATGTGTCTTTAATAACATACCTAAACAAGTGTTGGGATAAATCACTCTACCCATTACTATAGGACCTTTCACTCTTAATTTTCTATTTCATGTTATGCCTAATAATATCAATTATAATATCCTTCTAGGTCATTTTTAGTTAGAAACTATGCATATAATCCCTTCTACCCATGTCATAACATAAAATTCCCTCATAACACATTCTTCCATAGATAATGCAACAATAGATTCAGCACCTCATATTTATAATCTTTGTGATATCCCTCTCATACAATATGATGAAGACATTGCTTACATTGCACATCACTATTCTCTTGAGATGGACTATAGTGCTAATAATTTACATGATGAAATTTCTATTAACACTCATGCCCCCCTTCACAATGTCACTATGACCATGGATTGTAAATCATTTACTTACAATTATAATTATTGTATACTTACTGTTTCTAATGCTACATCACTTGTTCCCCCCTCCTCACCATAAGTAATAACATAGTCTATTGGTTTTATAATGAATCCTTATTCTCTTCCCCAACCCACTTTCCAAAATTCAATACATGACTGATATAATATGGATACACCTCATCTTATTGCATTCATGGGGGAAATTAATTCCCCTCCTTCCACATTTATATATATGGTCATAGGGGCTAGTTCAAACAACTTTAATGCTTTGAGTCTTCACAAATTTCACTTATTTTTTATAATGATTCTTGTGTCTCTCCATCCATTATTTTTGGTTGATACTGATGAGCATCCTACCACTAAATATGTTACACATCTCTTGACTCACACATGGATCCTTATGTTTGCACTTACTTTTTCAACTTTTTCCAATAAGCTCAATTTTCCACCTATTCTAGGTTCTCATACTATACACACTCTTATTGTTTATACATTTCCTACTCATGTAGTTAGGATTTTGGAATCTATAGGGATTTCCCCTCACTCTATTGACATTATTCTATGGCATTTCTTATGTTACCATCCCTACCCCGTGATACACTCTTATTATAGGTCCAAACACTATTTTTTAAGGTGAACTTACCTACATAGACCTCACATTGTACACATACATTGGGGGGGAACCTTGCTCCCCTATCCTAGTCATATTATTCCATATTCTAATAAATCAAAAGCATTCAAATATTTGAAAAAAATTAAAATATTATCTTAGATCTTGATAAGATGTGTCCTTACTTTCTTATATTATTCTATGTTGCATATAGCTTATCATGTTATTTTGATTCATAGTATGCTCTAACCTTTTTTTCCATACACGCATACAATCACATGGTACTTATGACGTGAATGTAGGCTACTTACCAGCTATCACATGATTCATGATGCTTGTAACTTTTCTCTACCAGTCCCATTGAGGCTCTGGGGGTCATCTACCTTTTATACTTCTCTATGTTTAGGTGTTATCATAGCAATATCCATAAATTTTATTACTATTTTTAGTTATATACATTGTGACATGCTATCGGTCTTTCTAACATTTTAACAAGTGCTTCATGTGTAGAATTTTATCAGAGGTCTACTTTCAACCATGTTTATTTGATCATACTAGATACTTGAGTCTTGTTTTCTATCATTGTTTTTGTACGGGTTATGCCCTATGATTTCTTTCTCATTTATATCCTTAAATTCCTTGAGCGTCTTGTGACATTATGGGTGGTGTTCCATGTATTCCACCAACTACTTGTTCTTTGATATATCCTTGAGTGTTTTGACTTATTTGTATTACATCATATCATGTTTATTTGTCACTAACACTATATGCTATATTTTTTTCCCATTATTTTGTATGTGCCATTGTTGTTACTATGTACGTTACCTATTCCCTTGTTGGTGAGAAAATTTTTTGGGGAAAAATTGGTGGTTATCCTTCCAATGCTCTGGGAGTTGAATTCCCTCTAATTAATCGGTGCAACTACCGTACATGCATACGCGAGTAAATTGTGATTTTTATCTTGATGGCCTTTTAGTCAGGGATCCAATAGGGGCACTCCACTAACCCTATGGAAAAGGCTTATAGGTATCTACAAGGGAAGAATTTTCTTCGAAGGCAAGAGAGGGGAGTGAGAATATTTAGAAAGGAGAAACTAATATTTCAAGTAGAAAATCATAAAATTTCACACACTAGCCAGAATTTTCATTACATTCACTTGTAATTCAAAAGAAAAAATATGTCAAACAACAACAAGACCAAATAGATCTTAATGAACACAAAGTACCAATAAAATCCTCAATCAAAGAGGCTAAAATTCCTTCTTCATTTATTGAAGCTCAAGTATAATTCGTACATAGCGTGGGAAGTAGAAGACATTTTTTAATGGGAGAAATGGAAGGAAATTTCTATCTCTTGCTCTCTTCACAAGGATATCTCTCTCATGAATTCATAAAAAATAGCTCCAACATCTAAGAATTTTCAGAAGACAAAATTAAGAAGAAGTTCAAATGAGGAGACTGATACAATTTATAGAAGAAGAGGCAACTCTTCATCTTCCCAGTGACTTTTCAAATACCTTAATATGAATTAAGACTGTTCATATTCAACTTTAAATATTTAAGTCCCTTTTATAATAACAAGGTGACTTAAAGTTACATTATATTTCTAAAGTAACTTAATTATATTAAAAATTGAAACCCTAAACTCAAACATATAACATTGAGGAGAGAGAGTTTTGTATGAGAAGAGAAGAGAGAGAGAAAGAAGAGGAAGAAGAAGAAGAATTATGTTGTAGGATGAGCTTCTGTGGTGGACTTGGCTTTGCTCTCCAAATACTCTCCACTTTGTGATCCTGAGAAGACTTCTATCTTTCCAAGATATTTTTTGAAATGAGCTACTGCTGGTTCTACTTTGTCACAATGAGGGATGTGAATGTAGCTCAAGGTTTCAGTCCATCCATCAGTCACATTGTTGATGTCCTTGCAATTCCCGAACCATGATGAATTATTTTCTAAGTGCAATGGAGGCTCAGATATCTTAGAAGAATTCAACAGTATCCTTAGTGAAGGAGAACGGGTTGCCCGCCCCTTTCTTGAAATATTCTTCAAAAGGGCCTATCAACACATCAGTAGTTGTATGCTTGCTCATTGCAGGTACTCGAAGTTTCTGAACTTTCTGATTTATACTATCCTGTAGCTTGTATGCTTGTTCTTATTTCTCCTCTAGCTCTGTGAAGGCCCAATTAATTGCTTCAAATCTGATTGCCAAGGCCCTCACCCATACACATGTCAAATCTTCTAGAGGAATTTCAAATACCTTCCTGTCGATCAACTCATGACAATGGGTGTTGCTCATCTGACTCAATACTGGTCCTAGGGGTTCCAAGTAATATCTTTCTTTCCCCACATCCTCTTTGAGATATCTCATTCTTTTGGTGGTGGCACACATGTACGCAAAGATCTTGAATGCCTCTTGGAGCGGTAACTTCCCATTTTTAGAGATTGAATCGATCCATTCATTTTTTGTTCACCCCTGCATCATGATCTCTTGTATTCTTTTGATGGATTCTGGATCAAAGCTACTTATGGGTGCTACTTTCTTGATAACAAGTGTTGTACTGTTTGGTTCCACCAGGTGTTACACATAAGCTAAAATATTTTTTACTTGTTCCTCTAGTACCTCAATATTCTCTTTATATTCTTTGTTCCTGTTACCGATTTAATCTACCTTGAGAAGTAAACTCTGAAATCAATCAGGAAGTTGTTTTGAAAGAATATTCACATAGGAGATCTCTACATCTTGAAATTTCTCCAAGTCCCGAAGTCTGAAAATTTAGATTTCATACTTTGGGGATTTTCCCTTTCAGGGTTTAATTGACTTAAATTTGAAAATGTGTTTTTCAAGGTCCAAAGTCTAAAACCCCGAAAGTTTGAAATTTCAAAATTTTGGGCTTTTGCGTTTTGGAACTCTAAGTCACATTTTAAGGAAATTCCCTTTGGAGTTCTGAAGTCTAAAACCCCAAAATTCTGAAATTTTAGAATTTTGAGCTTTTGGGTTGTGGAACTCTAGGTCATGCTTTTTGAAAAAATTCTTTCAGACTTCTAAAGTCTGAAAGTCCAAAAATTTGGACTTTCAAGCTTTCAGGTTTCAAAGCTCTACCAATCATTTTTGAGTCAATTTCTTTTAGACTTCCAAAGTCTAAAAGTTTGAAAGTATGAAATTTCATAATTTTGGGCTTTCAGGTTTCAGAACTCTTCCGAGCCATTCCACGATTTTCATCCCTTTATCTCTGAAGTCCAAAACCCCAAAATTATTAAATTTCATAATTTCAGGCCTTTGATTTTTAGACTTTCGGAGCTCTCTGCGCATTTAATTCCTACCTACTTCCATACGGATTGGAATTTCACCATTAATATCAGGTTTTTCTATTTAAATCACATTTTCACCTGACACTTTGCTCTGACAACCCAATTTTTAACGTATCTTGTACTTTTCGACGTCATTCTCAAGGTATTTTTTATTTTGGTCATTTTCTTTTTGGTTTAAGATTTTTTTTTTGTTTCCTCGTTAATTTTTTTTGTTCCAGCTCTACATACCTTGGGAAATGAAAAATTCATTTGTTGCCATGTTTCCACAATTTGAGTTTCTATAGGAACTCATAGTTTGCAAATATCCTCTCGAGTTCTCCAATTTTCCCTCTCAGAACCTCTTGTTTTTCAGAGTTCGAAGATCAACGTTTTTGGAGATATTTTTTCTATCTTTAGATCTTTAAGTTGTTTGGTGCTTCTTTTTTTGGGGGATTGTTCCATTCAGACTTCAGAATTCTCTTTTTTATTATTTCAGAAGTCCTTTCTTAAGAGGTTTTCACTTCTTCATTTCAGAGGTTTCAAACTTTCAGGTTTTCAAAGGTTTCCAATTTGGAATTTTGGACTTCTCCATTTCAGAGGACTCTGCTTCGGGTTTTTGGAACCTATCATTTTAGAGGTCTCCACTTTGGGTTTTCAGAACTTGTCATTTCAAACTTCTCCACTTCAAGTTTTTGGAGCTTTCCAATTCAAGATTTTGGACTTCTCTATTTCAGAGGTTTACACTTCGGATTTTCGGAGGTAGGAGATTTTAGGGTTTTCAGAATTCTATTCTTCGGCACTTCAGAACTCAGAATTTGATGTCTACTTCCACATCTAAGGGTAAGTAAAAGATGAAATACTCATTCCTCAGGTTTCCCCTCACTCTTTCTTATCTTTTGACTTTGGAAACATAAGGGACACCAACCTTGCACAAATTGATTTTCCAGACTTCTGGGCAAGGGTTAAGGCCCCAAATAAGAAACCCTAGATGTAGGCCATATATGATAGTTGGCTTGCTCTTGCTGCTATTTTTCCAACATCCATCATTATCAAGAATTTATTTTGGCTACAGCAGTCCACTATGATGAATAATCTATTTCAGTTAAATATGTCGATGGAAAATTTCCTATCCACCTAGACCTATATTTCATTGAAGATTTGATAAAACTCCCTAACATTGAATATTACGCCACAATTTCACCAGATTCAGTAGTGGAACATTAGGACAAATAAGAATATTTTTACACGAGGTTCATGTTGGAAACCTATCTATCTAAAAGCATTGCCAACTTGCCAAAGACCATGTATCAGTCAGACTTCATTCTGGAGGTCAATGACATCATTTTTCTACTGAGAAGAGTCTCAGGTCTTCCCTCTACGAAGGAATTCTAGGAGTGGATGTTCCTATATATGGCTACAATAAAAAAGAATAATAAATTTATCAGATGGGGGGAGCATATCAGTAGCTCCATTTTCTATCTGTTGAATAGAGTGCATTCTTCAAAGTGTTTCTATATGACATCCTTCTTAGTTTATGCCGCAGCTTCCATGGGAGATTTCACTGGGTTGAATATCAAGGGTATTCAAAGCACCTCTCAAATCTATGATTTATATCCTCAACTCACACTAGACAAGGGAAGAAAACACCTCCACAGGATCAATGATGCCTTATTTTCCGTTATACTGTACCGTTTCGATAAGGAGTCGTATAATCAAAGGATTTATGAGGAAGCCTTCAAGGAAGTACATGAGTGGGGAGATATCTACCTTTAGTTTCCTACATTTACTTACATTCAGATTCCTAAATTCTTGGGTGATCCTAGAAAGCTACCTAGATGTCCCATTGACAAGTGTGTCTTGTTAGAATTAGTTTGGCAATCACTAGATTACCACAAGACTTAGAATAAAAGGGGAAAAGTGCAACTATAATTCCCTATTTCAACTAATAGATACACTTGCCAAAATATTTACAAGGCTAAGCATGTAGATGTGGAAATGGTAGAGGTAACTTTGCAGACTTTCCATAAATGAACTAATTTTGACGATTGGGGTAAATTCAGTCAAACAAGTCAGTCCATTTTCCATGTACCCAAGTTTGAAGATATCTAGATCCATTTTCGGGATGAATTCATCATCCAAAAAAGAGACTATGAAAGGATAACTTTGGATGAGGTTCGGAAATTTGGAATAGCCGATGTACCAAAAGACATGTAGGAAAATGATGAGGTTTTAGATGAAGTGTATAAAAATAATAATATTGCAAATCAATCATTGCCATGGATTGATTGGTATGTGGAATAATGTTACAACACAAAGGAGAGGGCATGACCCATTCTACAAAGAACTAACAGTTGGTTGGTTACATTGGGAATCTCACCTAAGGGGTTCTAGTAACCTATAAATACAACATCTCCATGAACCATGACCTAATCACCACCCACAAATGGGAAGAGGTCAGCCCAAAAGACATGTATAGTTCCAAAAATTATTTCATTTGTTGTTGGGAGCTCATCTCTTTCCAAGGATCATGGTCCCAAATTCATGCCTCCTACAACACCTGTGAAAGAAATAGCTGAAGTAAATGATTCTCCTAGTGTCACACAACACCCATCATTTCCCCTTTCTCTTCCATTGTCACTTCCTACATCAGTTCCTTCCACTTCTTTGATCATCTCTTCTTTCCCATCTCCTTCTATGGCCCAATTATTCTCATCCCTTCTAGTTCTCTCAGCTGGAGAAATGATTGGGTCACCCATTTCTTCTTCACTTCCCCTAACACTTCCATTTTCTTCCATCTCATCCCCTAACATCATTATATCAACTCCTATTTCTATCCTCACATCCACCCCATCCATTACTACCACTACCATTAAAATGCTAACTAATGTTGTTGGTACTCTTGTTGTGGCTAATGTTTCAGGTACTGAATCAACTATTATATCTTTATCTGCATTAGCCATTCTACAATTGTTGTTTCGGAAAACTCTAAAGTAAAATAAGAAATTTCCTATTGGAGATGCAATAGATCTTAGCATATTGGAACATACCCCAAAGAGATAGGCCAAGAGGCCAAATATTGTTTCAAACCTAATAGTGAATGCATCTGGGGAGTGAGTTGTGGAGGTTTCCAATATCGTTGAGCAAAAAACTAAGGAAACAATTACAACTAAAGATTATCAGATTTCTAGATTCTCATTGGGAAAATCCACTCACAAAGGAAAAAATAAGATGTACACATCGCTCTTGGAAATCTACTGGAAAAATATGATAAGGATAAAGCTTCCAAGGATAATCTTAAGGCCAAGGTCTAGAAGCTCATTTCATTGCTAAGGAAAGTAAAAAAGTCAACTCCATCTACTAAAGTCTCAATTATTATGGCCATGATAGTTTCATCTACTATTGATGACATTTTTATCACGAGATCGAAAAGATAGGCCAGAAAGAGAGATCATTAGATGGATGAATGGAACATATACTGCAAGAAGCTAACCCTTTAATTAAAGAATATTTTGAGATATACAATGATTTGTAGGTTGGGAAAACTACTATTTAGAAAATGGATGAAGCTTTTTTAGAAGAGAATAAAAACTTGAATTTGAATTTGGAAACATGGAGTGAGATTAGAGAGGAAGATTTAGATCTACTTCTCCAGAAGGATGTAATCGATCATGCTAAAAAAAATTTCAAATATCAAAAGGCCATGGAATTCTGGTGTCAAGTGCTACAAGATCTAATTAAGAAGTTGGATGATAAATGAGTGGAGATTACATATGCTTTGAACGAAATACCAGAAGAATTTGATATTGTTAACTATAAATTATTTAATGAAAATATTGATGTTGTTCCAGAGGAGTAGATCAAGAAAATTTCAAATATTTAGTGAAACATGATGATGAATTTACCAAAACTTTTGGTAGTGAATCTATTAATATGTAGCTTTTACGCCAAAATTTCACAAGAATATTGAAGAAAGTTTTGAGTAAACTTAGAAGAGTTCTAGATAAAATCACGAGGGAAATTGAGACATAAGATGTGGTAAATCACTACACATGTGGGCTAGTGGATGAGGAAATTCAAGGAATCATTAAATGCTTCATTGAGTATAAACATCGAATGGTTGCTTGGGAGGAAACACAACAAAAACCTACAAAGGAGGAAGGCATTATAGAACTAGGCTAAAGCTGAGCAGCTATGAAAGGATAGATCCAAGCTCTAGATCGGTGAGAGTTGTAGGGTTGACCGAAACATACCCTTGAAACAAATTTTCTATTTTTTATGGGATCCCATTCCCTTGAATTAATGACATTTCAATTTTTAGTCAAATATTAGTTGAAGGCCCATCTGTAATGGCTCAACCTAAAGAACTTATAAATATTTTTGTTTGTGGAGTCATTTGATATATAGAGAGATAGATCATTTGTGTTGGAAAGTTACTCTTCAAGCTTGGAAGAGTACTCCAGAGATTTTAAAAAAACTTTTAATTATATTCAAAGAGAGATCTTACCTTGAAGAACCTAATTTATTGTGTTAAATGGTTTATTTATATATGATTTGTGAGTGTATGATTCCTTAGTATAGACGATTAGCTTTCCTTTATTTCAGATTATTTTGTTTCATGTTATGGAAAAGTGAGATAACATCTTTTATGTCATTTTCCTTCTATTATTTAAATTTATATTATCCTTATCCATCATCAGCGAAATGAATGTTTGACATGTGCATGTGTTTTATTCTTGTGGTTAGTTAATTGTGTGTTCAATCTGATTTGGTCTTTCTATTTTGTACGATTCAAGTTTTAACAAAGGAATGTATGCATCTAGTTTTTGGTATTTCATGCCCTTTATAGGTTGTAATAGGTGAAGGTGACTAATGATGTTCGCATCCTACTCACATTAACCCTTCCTTAGATTCAACATATCCTTTTATTTAGAGTATCACCATCCCTAATATAGTTTCCTTTTATAGATCTCTTTCCCTAAAACCTAGAAAAATGTTAGCATATGATTGGATAGACATTTTATTGCACTAGGAATAGTACAACACTTAGTTTAGGAAAAGGAAGCAGGCCTTATCCATAGGTTCACCTCGAACCCAAGTACCACATCTTGACAGGTGATACCATGTGTCTCAATCACACCAAACAGTCTTTTTATAGCCTAGCCATTTGGGGGGTGCAGTGATTTGGTGATAACATTTTTTGGCACATCTGGTGGGACGTGTTGGTACGTCTCTTCTAATTTACACAAATCAAAGTACCTAGTGACTCTATGTCTTTCGATTCCAATTATCAGTTCATTAACTAATGTGAACAATTCAGACAAGATCTTCTTCAAAGCAAGGAAGTTATCAGCATATCAGACTTTCCTTGTCTCCTCCAAAGAGAAGAAGTAGAGGTGTTTCAACTCCACTAGCTACAACTTTATCTCGTAGGGGTAATTCAACTCCTCCATACAGAAGGTTTCCTCTACCAAAGAATAATCAATCTCTTGTTGGTATGGTACAAAACCAATTTTTTCCCCATTTCAATGCAATCAGTCCACTTTTGTTGTCTCAACATGCTCCTATACCTATTGCAGCACTCAAAAGTTTACCCTTTTACATAGGGGAAACTCATGTTACTCAAGTAGAGCACATTCTTGATGTAGCCATCATTTGTACAGTACATAAAATCACCGAGGATAATGTTGTTGTCAAACTTATGGCCACTTCCTTCAAGGGAAAATCACTTCAATGGTTTTGAGGGTTACGTGTTGGCAGTATAATCCTTTAGGATGAGTTAGGAGAGAAGCTCTGTAAACAGTTCAAATACAAGAGTGATCACTTATTACTCTTAGAACAACTTACTACCATAAAGAGAGCTCCCCAGGAGTACATGAGTGATTTCAACTTCTGATTTTATAGAACTTGGAATAGGATTTTGAAACTCATTAAGCCTTCTCCAAATAATTCATTCTTTTACTATTTTTGATCTTTGAATAGTGATGTAGCAGTTATGCTCCAATCGATGGGGGGGGGGAAACATCACCTGATGCTTATGACATAGCCATAAATGTAGAAAATTGCTTAATTTAGGATGGAAAGATAGCTCCTCGACCGCCAATGCTATTTCTCCGGATCTTACAAATAATTAGCCTATCATTGCTCCTATTTTAGCAACCTCTAATCAACCAATACAATCTTCCCCTGTCTCTTCAAATGATCTTTTTGAAGTCAAATCACTACTGTAGACCTTAGGAAATGAGCATTTAGAGATTAACAAGCAACATTCCCAATATGCTCGACCATTCCAATCCCAATATCAAGAAAATTGTCCTCATTTTCAAGGAAATAATCAATTCCAGAATCAGGCCACTAGTCAAGCTGCAAGCGTGAAGCCTTTAAACTTCCAAAACCCTTCTTCCACCAGTTCTTCTAGAGCCATAGTACTAGTTTAGAATAGCCTTAATCAAGATTATGAATGGTGTTATCCTTGTTCTCAGCATCACAACCGGAATCTTTTCCCAAATGGAGTTTTGAGTCAGGCCCTTGTGGTCTAAAGCATATCTGCTCCACCTAAATCATCCACCAGACCATCCACCCAAGAGAGCCAAGACCAATATTCTAATGAAACCACGCTAATAAATGGAAAAAAAAATACTTTTTTGGTTTGAATACTGACGCTTCCACTGTAGCATCCAACACACATTCCAAGAAGAGGGAAATAGACCCACAATCTTTAAAAAATAATTAGGCATCTATTTCACAGCCTCAAACACAAATATCAGATGATAAGGACACAAGAAATAAATCACCAGAAGTATCCATGGATCATTCTACAAAGACATATGGGACTTCACGTATCACAGTGCCCAATAGGAATTTTCCAAAAGAAGACTCTAATGCCCAAAAAGGTATTAGAAAATTTGGGGAAATTCCATTCAGAATTGTGGAGCAAATGAACAAGACCGATTTCACCATCATGATGTGGGATGCACTCTCAATCCCTTCTCAAAGGAACTTGCTATGAGAGGCTTTGAACAATTTTGGTACTACCAATAGATTGTAAGGTCAGGAAATAGCAATGGCAACTAACATGTGCCAACCAAAAACAAAAGTGTTTTCTAAGGCCAACAAACCTCCACCATTCTATATTTCACTGATTATCGGTGATCATTTGGTGCACAATTATATGATCAATTCTAGATCTAGTAGTTCCATGATGCCCAAGAAAATTGCAGATGTGTTAAGAATTCCATATACTCCAATTTCAAGAGTTGTCTAGTTAGACGGTACTATAGTCCAAACTATAGGAGTAATTAAAGGGATTCATCTTAATATCCATGCCTATCCTAGCTTGACATTCACACAAGACATATATGTTATTGATCTCCATCCCCTCTTTTCCATTTGTTTATCACGTAATTTCTGTTCCAAGATGGGTGGTTATTTGTCATCATACTGGTTGCATATCATCCTTAGGACTTGGTATGGGATGAAGGTGACTATAAGAGAAAAAAATATTTTTCATAATCATGTGGAACCATACACCGCTAAACCCATAAATGGGAATTATGTCATTTTTTATCCAGATGAGGAGGACACATATCTTGAGCCAACTACTCTCACAAAATAATTTCCTAACACAGTGCTTGATGAGGTAAGTGTCAATCATCAATATGATCCCTATGATGATTTATTAGTGGAGGAATAATCTGGTTTGTTGTTCTTGGAAGAGACTAGATTAGGTACATATTGCATACACAAAGAAGGTACAATCATACCTCAATTGGTTAAAACATCCAGCAGTTCTGAGGGACTATGGAAACTGTTCTTTGATGGTTCAAGGAGTAAAAATAGATTCAGTGTGGGATTTATGTTGATTTCTCTAGAAGGAGATAAATATTTCTCTTATTTTTGGTTGCAGTTTAGTTGTACTAATAATGTCACCAAATATGAGGCTCTCATACAAGGAATTCAGCTAGACCAAAAAAAGGAATCCAAACCTTGACCATCTTTGGTGACAGTGAATTGGTTTTGCATCAAGTAACAACCCACAATGCATCAAAAAAGATCTATTGAGATCATATAAAAACCATCGTTGGGACCTGATAGAATATTTTGAAACTTTTGGAATTCATGCAATTCCTAGAAAGAAAACTAAAGATGCTGACAGGCTTTCTACTATTGGCTCACAGTACGATGTACCTATGGACATTATGAAAGAAGGCCAATAGATGGTTAAAAAGGTGGTCTATCTTGCAGTACCAAATAACATAAATAGCTGGTAGGTGTTCGATAGTGACCAAAATATTGTCCTCTTCCTACATGGAGTTCACTGCTAAACTTTGGGATAAACTTAAAAAATCTTACAGTGATCAAATTATACAGCTGAGAGGAAATAAGCTACCAAAATTCTTGGTTACACTTGAATCCATCTTAAATTCAGATGATCAGGCCAAACAATACAACACTAATATGGTGGTCAAGGAAGAGGATTTTAATGAATTCAAGGTGGTAAGTGAATTTTTTAAAAAAATTGGTAAGGTATGCGATGCTCAAGAAAATAAATATTTCATTGAATTATGTTAGGAATACCATGATATTTTTGTATGGAGTTACAAATATTTACATGGTTTTGATCCCGGCCTAGCTCAACACACCATTGAGCTAGATCCAACTTCTAAGCCAATTCATCAAAAAAAGAGGCCAATTAATCCTAAAATTGAGCCGCTAATGAGGAAGGAGCTAACCAATCTTATTGATGCCTGCATTACTTTTCCCATCAAGCATTCCTAATGGGTAGCCAACCTGGTTCTCGTGAGGAAGAAAAATGGAGAGATTCAATTGTGTGTGGACTTCAAGGATTTGAACCGCACCTCATTAAAAGACAACTACCCTCTTCCATTAATGGATAAAATCCTCCAAACTGTGGTAGGGGCTCGAAGGTTTTCTTTTCTTTATGGATATTTAGCATATAATCAGATTCTAGTCTAAGAATCTGATCAAATCAAAATGGATTTCACTAACAAGTGGGGCACATATACTTATAACGAAATGCCATTTACATTGTCCAATGCAGGGGCTACTTTCCAAAGATCCATGGACATGGCATTGAAAGGAATCATTAATGATATCATCTTAGTTTACCTTGATGAAATAATTGTGTATTCCAAACATGTTGAGGATCATATCACACATTTAAGATTTGTTTTTCAAATATGTAGAGAATTTGAAGTCTCATTGAATCCTAAGAAGTGCATTTTTGTAGTTGAAGAAGGAAAATTGTTAGGACATGTTGTTTCTGTGGAACAACTATCTATTGATCAAACCAGAATTCATTCAATTTTGTCCTTATGTCTTCCGAGTCACAAAAAAGGTCTCCAGAGTTTCCTAGGAACCATAAATTTTGTATGGAGATTCATTCCTTAGTTTTCAACATTAGCTAAATTTCTCACAACCATGCTAAAAAGGAACATTCAATTCTCATGGAAAAAATATAGGAGGGGGAGTTTTGAGGCTATCAAAACAACCATTTCCCAAGCCCCCACACTGGTAAACCTTGGGTTTGACAAATATTTCATTCTCTATGCTTTTACATGTTAGGAAATTATTTTAGGGATTCTCACCCAGAAAAATGAAACTATGATGGAACAACCAATTACCTTATTTAGTTAGTCTTTCAAATAATACGAGCTCAAGTATTCATTCATTGAGAAACAAGTCTTTGCAATAATTCAAGATCTGAAGAAATTTAGGCACATGTTGTCCAACAACAACGTTCACTTGATGGTCTCTCATCCTGGCATCAAGGATTTTATATTGAATAAAGAAATGAACAAGAAATTTGCAAGGTGGATCAAAAAAGTAATGGAGTATGATGTACACATTAAAGTCACTAAACTTGTCAGGGGTAAAGAGTTATGCCAGCAATTGGCTGTAAACATGGAAACCAAAGATGTCGAATATGCTACGCTCCTAAACATCCATGAAAGTGAATGTCAAGTTGATTGGTTAACAAAGATGCAAATTTTCCTCCTCTTAGGGGTGTATCCTTCAAAAATGGATAGATTCCAAAGAAATTTTTTTTGCCTTCAGTCTATTACATATGTCTCGATCAACAATGTTCTTTTTCGAAAGAAATTCAATTATGTTCTTGTTTGTTGTATTAAACTAGAGAAATTAATTAGAATTATTTAAGAATTCCATAATGGTTTTTCTGGAGGGCATTAATTTGCACGAAAAACTAATACCAAGATTATGTGAGTAGGTTACTATTAGCCATATTTATTCAAATATGCCAACCTCTGGGTGAGGAAATGTAAAGAATGTGCCTTGTTCGTAGGAAAACAAAAACCAACAACCCTTCCCCTACACCCCATTTAGATAGATCAACCTTTCATTCAATGGGGGTTATGTTTTATCAGGATGATCAACCCTCCTTTCAGTGATGGACACAAATGGGTCCTTATGGTGACATATGTTTTCACTCAATGGATAGATGCGGTGGCTTTAAAAGAAAGTAATGAAAAGGTGGTCCTTGATTTCCTAGAAAATATAATGACAACGTTTAGAGTTTCGTTTACCATTATCTCTGATAAAGCAATGAATTTCCTTGGTTTAAATTTGAGTGAGTGGGCGGTTATGAATGGGTTATATCTCAAGACTTCATCTAATTACTATAAATAGGGAAATGAGTTGGCTGAATCCAGTAACAAGAATCTCATAAGGATCATCAAACAGACGATGGAAGCTAACAAACAAACCTGGCATACACAAATTAAGAATGCCTTATGGGTGGATCAAATCACACCTAAAAAAGTCACTGGAAATTCACCTTTTATGTCGGTATATGGGAGGGAGGAAAATCTTTCACTCTCCTTGGAATTACCTTCTTTAGAATTGGCTTATCATCTCGAAGTTATGGAAAATGATTCCTTAATAGTGAGGTTTTCTGAAATCATGGAGCTGGAAGATGTTCAAGAAAAGGCTATGAAAAATTTAAGCCAACATCAGGCTCAAGTTAAAAACTCCTTCGACAAGAAAGCTTTTGATAAGCATTTTCAAGAAGGATATTTGGTTCTAAAGAGGGACAAAGACAGAGCCAAAACAGGTACGCATGCCAAGTTTGATGATCTCTAGAGTGGACCGTATGTTATCTCTAGTTTCAAAGAGGAAAATTTATTTTGTCTATTCAGAATCAATAGATAAGAACTATCCATTCACGTGAATTGGATACATCTCAAAGCTTTCTTTTGAGATTGTCTCACCCTTATACAATGTTCATTTTTCTTTTCCTCCAAGTGCTTTACATATTGTTTTCTTTTCTTTTCTTTCTTTTTGGTTTTTTGGGTGTCCTCTGACTGTAGTTTTCTTTCAAGAATCCTTTTACCCAATGGTTTATATAATGCGAATGACCTGCAAGCTTAGGAGGTAAGAATTCCTTAGAGGTTGCCAAAAATTTTATCGATTTATTCTACCTTGAGAAGTAGACTTTGAAATCGATCAGGAATTTTTTTGAAAGAATCTTCACACAAAAGATCTCTACATCTTGAAATTTTTCCAATTCCTCAAGTCTAAAAATTTAGATTTCAGACTTTGGGGATTTTCCCTTTCGGGGTTTAATTGACTTAAATTTGAAACTATTTTTTTCAAGTTCCGAAGTTTGAAACCCCGAAAGTCTAAAATTTCATACTTTTAGGATTTCAGGTTTTGAAACCCTAAGTCACGTTTTTTAGAAAATTCCCTTTGGATTTACAAAGTCCAAAACCCTAAAAGTTTGAAATTTCATTCTTTTGGGTTTCAAAAATTTAGGTGACACTTTTTGAAAAACTTCTTTCAGAATTTCGAAGTCTGAAAGTCTAAAAGTCCAATATTTCATACTTTCATGCTTTTGGGTTTTAGAAATTTACCGATCATTTTTTAGTCAATTTCTTTCAGACTTCCAAAGTTTGAAAGTCTAAAAGTCTGACATTTTGGAATTTTAGGCTTTCAAGTTTCAGAACTCTTTCGAGCCATTCCATGATTTTCATCCCTTGATCTCCAAAGTATTAAACCCTAAAATTTTGAAATTTTAGAATTTCGGGCTTACAGGTTTCAGACTTTTGGAGCTCTCTGTACATTTAATTCCTACCTACTTCCATACATATTGGAATTTCACCATTAATATTGGGTTTTTATATTTAAATCTTATTTTCATCTGTCATTTTCACTTGACACTTTTCTCTGACAACCTGATTTTTACTGTATCTCATACTTTTCGACGTCATTCTCAACGTATTTTTTATTTTAGTCATTTTATTTTTGGTTTAAGATATTTCCTTTTGTTTCCTCCTTGTTTATTTTATTTGTTCATCCTCTGCATACCTTAGGAAATGAAAAATTTATTTCCCGCCATGTTTCCATGATTTGAGCTTCTAGAGGCCCTCAAAGTTTACAAAGATCTTCTCAAGTTCTCCAATTTTCCCTCTCAACACGTCTTGTTTTTTTCAAAGTTTGGAGATCAACATTTTTGTAGATAGTTTTTTCGGTATTTAGAGCTTTGGGTTATTTTTTGCTTCTCATTTTTTGGGGATTGTGCTATTCAGACTTCAAAATTCTCTTTTTCTGTATTTCAGAAGTCCTTTCTTCGGAGGTTTTCACTTCTTCATTTATGAGGTTTCTAACTTTTGGGTTTTCAGAGGTTTCCAATTCAAATTTTTAGACTTTACCATTTTAGAGGTCTCCACTTTGTGTTTTCAGAACCTATCATTTTGGAGGTCTCCACTTCAGGTTTTTAGAGGTTTCCAATTTGGGATTTTGGACTTCTCTATTTTAGAGGTTTACACTTTGGGTTTTCAGAGGTAGGAGATAATAGGGTTTTTAGACTTCTCTTCATTGGCATTTTAGAACTCAGAATTTGATGTCTACTTCCACATCCAAGGGCAAGGAAAAGATGAAATACTCATTCCTCAGGTTGCGCCTCACTCTTACTTATCTTCCGACTTAGGAAACATAGGGCACACTGACCTTGGACAAATTGATTTTCTAGAATTTTGGGCAAGGGTGAAGGCACTAAGTAAGAAACCCTAGATGCAGACCATATGTGACAGTGGGCTTGCTCTTACTACCGATTTTCCCACATCCATGCATTTCCCATAATTTGTTTTGGTTGTAGTAGCCCACTATAATGAATAATCTATTTCAATCAAAGATGTCGATGGCAAAGTTGTGATCCACCTGGACCCAGATTTCTTTGAAGATTTTCTCAAACTCCCTGACATTGAAGATTACACCACAATTTCACCAGAGTCAGTAGTGGAACATTGGGACGAAGAAGTAGAGTTGTGCACAAGGGTCTTTTTGAAAACCTATCTAGCCAAAAGCATTGCCAAATTACCAAAGACCATGTATCGGCCAGACTTCATTCTGGAGGTCAATGACATCATTGTGATACTAAGAAGAGTCTTAGGTCTTCCCTCTATGAAGGAATTCTAGGAGTGGATGTTCTTATATATTGATACCATAAAAAATATTAAGGAATTTATCAGATGGAGGGAGCATATCAGTAGCTCCATTTGCTATTAGTTAATTAGAGTGCATTCTGCAAAGTGTTTCTATATGACATCCTTCTTGGTTTATGTCACAGTTGACATGGGAGATTTCACCAGGTTGAATACCAAGGGTATTCAAAGAACCTATTAAATCTATGATTTCTATCCTTAAATCATAGTGGATGAGGGAATTATACACTTCTGTAGGATCAATGATGCCTTCTTTGTTTTTATCCTCTACCATTTCAATAAGGAGTTGTATAATTGGAGGATTTTTGATGAAGCCTTCATGGAAGTCTATGAGTGGGGAGCTATCTACCTTCAGTTCCCTACATTTACTTACATTTAGATTCTTTGCTTCATGGGTGCTCCCAGCAAGCTTCCTAGATGTCCAATTGACAAGTGGCTCTTGTTAGAATTGGTTCGACAATTGCTAGTTTAGCACAAGATCCAAAATAAAAGGTAAAAAGTGGGAATGTAATTCCCTATTTCAATTAGCAGATACACTTAACCAAATATTTAAAAGGATAATAATGTAGATGTGGAAATTGTAGAGGTAACCTTGTGAACTTTCCATTCATGGACTAATTTTGACTATTGAGGTAAATTCAGCAAAATAGGTCAGTCTAATTCTCATGTACCCCAGTTAGAAGATATCTTGATCCATTCTTAGGATTAATTCATCAATTGATAAAGAGACTATGAAAGTCTAACTTTGGATGAGGTTCAACAATTTGGAATAGCCGACGTACCAAAATTCATGCAAGAAAATGTTGAGGTTTAGGATGAAGTGTATAAAAATAATAATATTGCCAATCAACCATTTCCATAGATTGATTGGTATACAGAAGAATGTTGCAACAAAAACGAGAGGGCATGACCCATTCTACAAAGAACTTACATTTGGTTGGTTACATTGGGAATCTCACCCAAGGGGTTCGAGAAACCTACAAATACAACAGCCCCATCAACCATGATCCAATCAACACCCGCAAATGGGAAGAGGTCAGCCCAAAAGACTCGTATAGTTCCAAACAAGATTTCATTTATTTTTGGGAGCTCATCTCTTTCCAAGGATCCTATTCCAAAAGTCATGCCTCCTACAGGACCTATGACAGAAATAGTTGAAGGCAATGATTCTCCTAGTTTCCCACAACACCCATCATTTCCCTTTTATCTTCGATTGTCACTTCCTACATCAGTTCCTTCTATTTCTTCGATCATCTCTTCTTTCCCATCTCCTTCTATGGACCAAGTATTCTCATCCCTTCTAGTTCTCTCAGCTAGAGAACTAATTGGGTCACCCATTTCCTCTTCACTTCCCCTAACACTTTAATTTTCTTCCATCTCATCCCCTAACATCATTGTATCAACTCTTATGGCTGTCCTCACATCCACCCCATCCATTACTACCAATACCATTCAAATGCCAACTAATACTATTGGTACTCTTTTTGTGGCTAATGTTTTAGGTACTAAATCAACTTTTCTATCTTCATCAGAATCATCCATTCTAGAATGGTTGTTTCAGAAAACTCTAAAGAATAAGAAGAAAGTGCTTCTGGGAGATGTAATAGATCTGAGCATATTGGAACATACCCCAAAGAGACAGGACAAGATGTTTTTTCAAACCTTACATTGAATGCATCTGGGGAATGAGTTGTGGAGGTTGCCACTCCCATTGAGGAAAAAACTAAAGAAATAATTACAGCTACAGATTACCATATTTATAGATTCTCATTCGGAAAAGCCACTCATGAAGAAGAAAAAAAGATGTATACACCAATCTTAGAAATATTTTGGAAAAATATGATAAGGATAAATCTTACAAGGATGAGCTTAAGGCCAAGGTCGAGTAGCTCACTGCATTGCTATGGAAAGTAACAAAACCAACACCATCTCTTGAAGTCTCAAATACTACGGCCATGATAGTTTTGTCTACTATTGACTATATTTCTTATCACGAGATTGAAAGGATAGGCCAGAAAGGGAGATTGGTAGATGGATGCATGGAACGTATACTGCAGGAAGCTAACCCTTTAATTAAAGAAACTTTTTAGATATATAGTGATTTGCAGTTTGGGAAAACTACTATTTAGAAAATGCATGAAGCTTTTTCAGAAGACAATAACAACTAGAATTTGAATTTGCCAACATGAACTGAGATTAGAGAGGAATATTTAGATCTACTCCTCTAGGAGGATATAATTGACGATGCTACAAAATTGATCAAATAAAAAAAGGCCATGGAATTCTGGTGTCATGTGCTACAAGATCTAATTAAGAATTTGGATGATAAACGAGTGGAGATTACAGATGCTTTGAATGGCATATCAGAATAATTTTATATTATTAACTATAAATTCTTCAATAAAAATATCGATGCTCTTCTAGAGGAGAAGATCAAGTAAAATTTCAAAGATTTAGTGAAACATGATGATAAAGTTACTAAAAATTTCGGTAGCAAATCTATTAACAAGTTGGTTTTATGCCAAAATTTCACATGATGATTGAAGAAAGTTTTGAGTAAACTTAGAAGAGTTATAGCTAAAATCACGAGGTAAATTGAGATAACATATGTGGTAAATCACTATGCATGTGGGCTAGGGAATGAGGAAATTCAAGGAATCATTAAATGCTTCATCGAGTATAAACATCGAATGGCTGCATGGGAGGAAACACAACAAAAAATTGTAGAGGAAGGTGTTATAGAACAAGGCCAAAGCTGAGCGGCCATGAAAGGATAGATCTAAGCTCTGGATAGGTCAGAGCTATAGGGTTGACTGATTCAAACCCTTGAAAAAAAATTGCTATTTTTATGGGATCCCGTTCCCTTGAATTAATGACATTTATATTTTTAGTCAAATGTTATTTGAAGGCCCAGCTGTAATGGCTCAGCCTAAATAACTCGTAAATAATTTCATTTGTGGTGTCATTTGATATATAGAGAGATATATCATTTTTATTTTTAGTTTCTCTTCAAACTTGGAAGAGTACTCTAGAGATTTTTAAAAACCTTTTAATTATATTCAAAGAGACATCTTGCCTTGAAGAACCTGATTTATTGTTCTAAATGGTTGATTTATATATTCTTTGTGAATGTATGATTCCTTAGTATAGATGATTATCTTTCCTTTAGTTCAGATTATTTTGTTTCATGTTATGGAAAAGTGATATAACATATTTTTTTTCATTTGTGGAAATATTATTTTCCTTCTATTATTTAAAATTATATTATCGTTAGCCATCATCAGAGAAATGAATTTTTGACATGTGCATGTGTTTTATCCTCGTGGTATGTTAATTGTGTGTTCAATCTGATTTGGTCTTTCTATTTTGTATGATTCATGTTTTAAAAGAGGAATGTGTGCTTCTGGTTTGTGGTATTTTGTTCCCTTTCTAGGTTGCAATAGGTAAATGTGACTAACGGTGTTTGCATCCTACTCACATTAACTCTTCCTGAAATTTAACATATCCTTTTATTTGGTGCATTACCATCCCTAGTATAGTTTCCTTTTATAGATCTCTTTCCCTAAAACCCAAAAAAATGTTAGCCTAGGATTGGACAGCCATTTTATTGCACTAAGAGTAGTACAACACAGGAAAAGGAATCTAGCCTTCTCTAGAGGTTCGCCTCGAACCCAAGTCCCACAACTTGAGAGGTGATCCCATGTGTCTAAATCACACCAAATGACCTACTTATAGCTTGGCCATTTAGGGGGTGCAGTGATTTGGTGACAACATTTCCTTTCCACGATGTGAGAAGAAGATTGTTGATATATGTGCAAGTCTCCCTCATGAGTATATGGTCCCATTTGGATCATGCTCATCTCATAGTCAGTTGGTGTCATCTCTTCCAGTGGCTTGATTAATTTTGGCCAAGCTAAGTTGATGTGCTAATTACCAGTCTCCCCACTGTAGAATCCCGATTTTATATGTGCTATCTTTCTTGACTTCTTTCATTTAGCCAATGAGACAATCATTGATAGATCAGGGAATGCTACTTGTTTCATAGTGTGAGTGTTAAGGATGACCATTTCCCACATCCATGGAAACATCTCATTGGATTTGTGCTCAATGATGGGTATACTAACCATTCTTTGTTTGTATGGAGGGGATAAGTCTTGAATGAGAGGGGCATTGCTGTTAACAAGAGGTGAGACCTATTGCAATGGTTTGAAGATAGGATCATGAACCATGTACTCATCATTCACTTGTGCATTTACTACTAGATTTTTTTTTTGCATTACTGAGATCATGTCTTCCTCTTGGGGCGACACCAATTAACCTTATTCTTCCTTGATTTTCTTGGGTGTATTCTTGTGGGGAGAAGTTTCCAATTCTATGGCCATCCTTTTTTAACTTTCTCCAAAGTGTTTAGAGGTTGAATTCACCTATACCACTTTTGAAGATGAATTATGTTAAGCTTGCTTCTGGATTGTATAAATTCCTCATGAATGAATTATCATAGCCCTCTTCTTCTGAAACTAGTTCCTCATTCTCCTCACCACATTTTTCACTACACTCCAATAAATATCCTAATTCATGAACATTCCAGTTGATTTGGGGCATTGGGGACATCTTGACTATTGCGTACTCAAGATAGTACATATATGTCCCATCATAATGCAAGATGTCTTCATACCAAGAGAACTTGAATTTCTTCATCTCACTGATTGTCATCCTCATGTGGTCCTTTTTACATACTTTGAAATCGTCAATACAGTTGGCCTAGAAGTCTTTGACTTATGGCTCATGTTATAATTCTAGCACATAAAACAAGTCAGGATCTTCTTAGATGTCAAAGTTGGGCCTAATGATGTACGAATGAAAATTCAAATATGCAAAAGCAGCCTCCAGGTTAGATGCTTCATTTGATATTTTACATGTGAATTCCCATAGAGATATGGGGAATCAAAACAATTTATTTCTCCTACTTCTGATCTTGTTATTTACTTGAGTGATCTGCTTGTAGAGCTCGAACAATACAATCTAATCAATGAGGTACTTAGGTAGTTTCAATGGAGCTTGGTCGAAGCCCGTGACTCGTATGTGGGAGAATGTTGACAATTGTATGAAGTACAAGACATATTTCTTAATTAGGGATGTGGATTTTTGTGACTTCCTAGCTTCAAGATCCCCTTCTAAGCTTTAGACCACGTACATAGTGAACACATCATTCATGTGAGAGAAATACATGTTTCTCTCTTCTATTACCAACTATGGAAGTTTTTCTTATGTAGGTACATTGGCAAAAATGTTCTACATGAGAGCCAATCCTTTGAATGATCTCGATATTACAAGGAGATAGACAAGATAGAGGTCATGTGGGACTTCTTTTTCATGGGCACTTGGAGTAGTTGCATATGGAGATTGTCATTGATGATATGCCACCAATCAATTCTCTGCTTCCCTTCTATCAATGTCAAGATGAAAATGCCCATCAAGTTATGGAAATATCTTGTTCTTGCATTGCCCCTAACTCTATTGAGGAGAGTGATGACATCGGAATACCCTTCTCAGAACTCACATCTTGGTAGATTCTTGGGCATCCAGGAAGGCTTTTTTCCTATTTTTAACCATGATCCGAGCACTACTCCTTGGAAATATGAATCCATTATTGGGGGATGTCGGTATCTACAGAGATATTGAAATGGTCCTAGGGCTGCTGACGCCATAGTTGTACCATTGTCACCTCAAACTGTTTGTGTCTTGGGCTTGTGGTGGAAGGAGTAGGCTAGGAATAGCTCGATACTCTGCATAGACACTAAGCATCCTACAGTGGAAAACAAGCCGCTTGTGGATATTTGGTCTTCAATCCTCCTTCGGTCCTTGGAGGCCATATGAGTCTTACGGTTGTTCAGGTCCATGTACAAGAAATATTTATCTTCCACATCATACTCGTAGGAAAATTCCTATGTCAGCTTCTGACCCGTCCACTTTAGTTTCATGTCTCCCTTAGAAAAAATAACTTACTATTTTTAGTAAGTGTGAAAAATCAGGTCCCTAGAACTTCCATTAACTGTTGTGACCTAAAATCCTCTTTCTCCTTGCATTCCTCATTCCTTTCAAATCAAATTTCTATTTTTATAAGGTGTTTATGGGTCAAATTTCTATTTTTATGAAGTGCCAAAAATGCCCATTCTAGTGAATTCTCAACTGTAGTGCACCCCCAATGTCTTCGCCTCCTTCGAAGGTCTTTTTGTCGACGGCTTTCCAAATATAACAGTCCCTATGTAGTAGACCTGATATTTTTAGAAATTTGGCTTTTGGAGGTTAGATTAACATGTAAAAAATATTTTTTATATGTTATTTTTCCCAATATCACCCCTCTGAATTTTTGGGCCTACCCACTTAATATTCCAGGATATTTTAAAGTTTCAATTTTTGGACTTGGCAATGCTTCTGGATGCAGCAACCAATAATGGACCTCAAAATTAGAGGTTTGGTTTTCTCCTCCATTTGAAAATAAAATTATATTTTTGATGTGTATTTTTTCTTCTGGTGCTTCACGTGTGTTCGTACTTCAATCTGGAAACTGGTTTGATGGTAAATCCCACTTCTTTCTTCATTAAGTTGGAAAGAAGATTTCTTCATTGTGGATGCTCTGTCACATGAGAGGAGAGTTTGAAGTTATGTTTTTGATGGTATTGGATAGGGGAACAAATAGAAAAAAACAATTTTTTGATTTGTGCATTGGTTTCCAAGATTTGTTCAAATTTCCATTTTTTGGCTTTGGAGATTGTATTGTTTTCTTCTTCATTGTTCTTCATTTCTCCTTCTTAGCTTGATGAGAATTCCTTCTAGGACCTGCATATCACCATGGGAAATTTATTTCTATTCCTTGGTTGATGTGTTTTGATTTTTTTTTGTAATGGTGGAGTGATGGAAGCAAGTTGCAGAGGAAGGATGAAGTTTGTTTGTGCACAGGAGAGGAAGCAACTAGAAGCACTGAGAAGCACTGAACGTTAGTTAGATTTTTCAAATTTTGAACGCATGGATGGAGAATATTGGGTGATTTTTTTCATGTTTTATGTACCTAACCTTAGTTATGTGAGGGACATAAAATTCCTCAGTGGTCAATAGGATGACACGTGGCGGCGATCCAACGGCAGGGAATGAAGGTGAGAAAAGTGTTTTTAAAGCACTGGGAGCTGAAAGAAGGTCACATGGATGTCCAAAAGGTTCCCAATAGTTGGATGGGAACATTTTTCCATGTTTTATGTCCCTCACCTCATGTATATAAAGGAAATTAGTTTCCGCGGTGGTCTAGGAGCTAACACGTGGTGCTTAATCTGACGGTAGGGAATGAATGCTTCAAAAATGCACCTGGGGGTTGAAAGTCAGTAATGTGGGTGTCTAAAAGATTCCCAATAGGGTCTAGGAGATTTTTTCAAGGTCTAATGTCCCTCACCTCAAGGACATAAGGGAAATTAGTTTCCACATTATTCCTGGAGCTGACATGTGGCACTTGATCCGATAGCAAAGGATGGATGCTCCAAAAATGCCCCTGGGGCTGAACTATCAAGTCTGGAGGTCATATGGGGGCTGGGAGAATTATTTGAGGGTTGGTTTACCTAAAATTAGGGACATTAGGGGTATGAAATCCTGCTAGGATCCTGGTGCTGACACATGTCATCCCAAAAAATGACTAACTCCTGAACTGCCTTTGAGAGGGTAACTTGGAACGATGATAACTTGAGCTCCTGGTGGAATTTATTCATAAAAATTTATATGATCCTGATTGGAAATATAATATTAGATCCAATGGTTATGGTATCATGTTATTTTTCAACAATCAGATCCCTATAAAATTGGATTTTTTATTTGAGACTCCACTTGTTCCTTAGAAAAAATGCCTTCCAATACTATGCGCCAAGGTGTTGTGAAAAATATCCTCCATCTGTAGATCCTAGAATCTTCTTCTGAATCCCAGTAGCTATTTTAGGCTTGTGTACTTCCTAGGCTTGTGAACCCTATTTTTTACTTAGATGTCATTTTACCAAAAAAATGACTAACTCCATGAACTGCCTTTGATCCTAGAAGGGTAACTTGGAACGATGATAACTTGAGCTCCTGGTGGAATTTAGTTCATAAAAATTTATATGATCCTTGATTGGACTGAGTCCAGAGAAGACATTACATGGGAACCCTAGAATCTCAAGCTTACACCATATGATTCATTGATCATTTCCTTATATAATATTAGATCCAATGGTTATGGTATCATGTTATTTTTCAACAATCAGATCCCTATAAAATTGGATTTTTTATTTGCTCATTTTTTCCAAGAGACTCCACTTGTTCCTTAGAAAAAAGGAGTGCCTTCCAATACTATGCGCCATGAGTAGGAAATGTAAGGTGTTGTGAAAAATATGATTTTATGGTTGGCCATCATGGTTTAATTCAACATGGATATATTGTAATAATATTCGCAAAACTTGTCTCAAGATTTGTTGGAAGCGATGTTTTATCTCGTTACTCCTAACTCCATCTGTAGATCCTAGAATCTTCTTCTGAATCCCAGTAGCTATTTTAGGCTTGTGTACTAATGCATCCTAGGCTTGTGAACCCAATGTTTGGTTAACTTAGACTATGGGACCCAAGGCACGATCTTATCAAAATTTCACCAAACCTTCCAAAATCATTTCCAGGCCGGGGCCCGTGATGTTTTAAGGTCTTCAATTCACCTCCATGTTGGAATTTTTGGAGAGCCCTTCCGTTTCAGCTCCAGGGGGTTTGATCCAGTCAAATGAGTGGAAGGCCAGAAGCCGTGATAGCCCTTCCCAATGACTGGCAGAAGATATCATCTCTTCATAAAGGTCCCTAAAATTACCTAGTGGGAAAATGGTCTCTTTGAGAAACTCTGTGTGAATATTTATACCCTTCCATTAGAATTTTATAAATTCACCTAGGGGATCAAATTTGAAATCATAATAAGGGGTGACCTTAGACTGATAGATTTGTATCTGGGGTTCCTATGAAATGATTGGATAGACATGAAAATACCAAGGGGCTCTTTGGCACAGTTTTAGGGTGTCTATCAGACATGTTATGGGCATGAGACTGATGGAAAGGTCTTTATTAATTGGCAATGGGTATTTTCTCATCATTTGGAAACTTCAAATTGTCCATTATAACAAAGCAAACATTCTTACTACAAGGTTACATGAAAACAGTTGGATACTAAGCTTGGGGACAATCAAAGAAGAGCTCAATGACATGGACTGAGTGCAGATTGCAGGATGGTAAGACATTGTGAGAGTCCGAGTTGAGACCGGGTGCTCGGGTTGATATGCAAAACAAAGCCAGGTCGAATCAGGGGAGCTCGTGGTGAATGAAGTTTGAACGAGGAATGCAGAATCTCAAGCTTAACAGAGCGATATGATTCATTGAATCAAGTTTCCTTAGTCCACCATTCGGAGCTCCATTACAAATATGATCGAGTAATACCAACGAAGCTCATCAAATTTGGCTGTGCAGATTCTATCCATGGATCCTGGAATGGGGGGTCCCAACATTATGGAGAAGACTGGCAATTAATGACCCATGATGGAACAGGTAGTTCAACGAACTGTACAAAACTTTAGGAATGTAATTATGACCATTTCCTCTTCTTTCTCACATATTATTCTATAAATGTATTGGAAGCTCATTTCAAAGGGTTCCAACAGTTCAGAAATAGTTGGACAGTTAGGATATCTCAGGCAGTGTATACTTTTCAAGAATCCTCTCTCTTTTACAAGTTGTTCTTGTGTGTTGAGAGAACTTTCAAGCAAGACTGTAATGGCAAATATTGCCTCTTCTGAATGTATGATGCATTGTGCATGTTATTGAAGCAATAAAAGGAAATCATCCTTCTATGCTTCTTTGTGCCTTTCTCATACACACAACAAAAGGTAAAACACTGTTCACCTTCTTGAGAAATCACCTATGGTAAAAGGATGGGGACAACCCTCTTTGACCTGATGGTCCACACACCCTCGGAGTCTATTTAACCCATTCCTGAGGCAATCTGGACACCCTTTATTCAGTGGTACAGTTTCCTGTAAATCTCTTTCAAAACCCCATGATGGCATAGGACTAGATAATCACACTAGGAGTAGTACATTAGTTTAGGAAGAGGAAGCTGGCCTTCTCTGGATTCTCCCAAGTCCCACAGCTTGAGAGGTGATCCCATGTGTCCCAATCACACCGAACGTCCTATTCACATCCTGGCCATTCGGGGGGTGCAGTGATTTGGCGACAACACCAGTGGTGTTCCATCCAAATATGAGAGTAGAACATCATTCTCGCTGCAAGCTTTACGAATCTGGAATGGGCTGGCCCATAACGAATAAAACTTTCCATGGCTGCCTTTTGGTTCCCTTCTCTTGCCCCATAGTAGGAAAAAGTCTCCAAATTTTAATTCTCTCACTTTGGCCTTCTTATCAAATATTTTCTTTACTTTCAACTGGTGTTCTTTGATATGGTCCACCACTCGGAGTCTATTTACTTCTTGCTTCTCAAGGAAGAGGATTCTCTTGTCAATGGAATCCTTATACTGCCCATCTTCTATTCCCTGTAGAAAATTGAGATCTGGCATCTTGATCATGAGGGGAATTTCTACTTTGACTCCATAAAATAGTTGGGATGGTGACATAGCTATTTCCTTATTGGGAGTGATCATTTCTGCCCACAATCCATCATACAATTTTTTATGCCAATTCCTTTGGGTCTCGTCTACAAGCTTGTAGATAATGGTCATGATGTTCTTGTTGCTTGATTTGGCCTATTTGTGGATAGTAGTTAGAAGAATGATATAGAAAGATTCCATTGCCATATAAAAACTTGGTCAACTCCCTTGAAGATAAATAGGTAGAGTTATCTACTATAATATTTTGTAGCACTCCGAAACATACTATGATATTCTCCTTAATGAAGTTGCATATTGTTGCAGTATTAGCTTGTTTGGTCAGAATGGATTCTACCCACTTAGTGAAGTAATCTTTCACCATGAGCACATAGGTGTTCCCTACACTTCAGTGTGGATTCAGAATGCTAATGAAGTCTATCCCCCACTGCTAAAATGGTTCTTCAATAACAACTGGACTTAGTAGTGCACCAAGTTGTGGTCTCCCAACGAATGGTTGGCATGCTTCACATCTGGAAACCCAATCTTGAGTGTCTACAAAGATGGCGAGACAATAATACCTTCCTTAGAGGATCTCGTGTGTAGTGAAAATTACTGAAACATTTCCACCACGTGAAGCTAAGATCATATTACTGAAAAATTACTGAAACATTATCATTTAGTTGATCATATTTTTCGTACTTTAAAATAACGTGAAGCTAAGATCCTTAGCATGAACAAGCTCAAATATGATTCTCATCCTCCTAGCACCTCTACTCACATGTTTTCATCCAAGGATAATTTTAAGAACAAAACTACTAATGGTAAAACAAACACTAAAATCACAATCAATTTTATATTTTAACCTACGAAGCTATAATTCCAAAACTATCGATAATAATTCACACATCTTACTTGCTCACCTCAAAAAGTTATTTAATAATTACTTGAGTGTCACCTTGTATCTCCATCTCTACTACTTGAGGTTGATCCAAGTGTACCTCATAGTTGGAAATTTGATGACATTTCTAATTGTGAATACCATTGATGTATTGGTAACTCTACTAATAAAAATTTTAAGTTTCATCATGCTATCAAAGACATATTTGATGTTGGTGCTATTGAATATGAGACTACACCTCAACTAAAACCTATTAATGATAACTAAAGACAAATATATTTAGTTTTCCACTCCCAGAACATGATGTTTCTAAATCTACCATGGAAGTATATAATGTTCATAATGTTATCCCATCTCCCCCATCTCATCATCACATGTTTTATGTCATGATTTGAACTATTTTCACCATAGCCTCTTCTTATTTATTACCTTTGACAATATCGATATGGAACTTAGGTTTATCTCTCATACACTATGCCCCCACTTTAGTTGGTCAACCATACATAATGTTTTTTGTTGATAACACTACTCCCCATAATATGTTTACTTTTTAATTACTATGATCTCTTGGGTACACTAAGAAGGATATCATTGTTGATTCTCATTAAAAAAATGGGTATATTGTACTACCACTTATAGTAGGCCTAGATAAATTTTATCTTATGTTCCTAGTGACCTCTTCTCTTACATTTTTTAGCACGTGTCTAGTTTTTGTGTGTCTAGACACCTTTGTAGTTACACCTTCTATATCAAACCAATGTGTCAAGTTTATTTGAAATAATAAATTTTTCACACTTAGTGGAGTCCCATTTGTATCTCCTTCATCATCACATCTTGTCCCAACTCATATAGTCACTACATCTATTACTAATACATATATAACTTCATATACTACTTCTCATGCTATATCTTATCATAAAACCATACATAGGTCTCAGTCACCTAAAAAACAACATTTATTGATAGAAACATTATGTTAATCCTATGACATAATCATATTTTGCATCCAATACCTCTCATAGGTCTTCCCATTCTCACTCACCTTCAACACATATTATGGATTTTACATGAAATATGAATAATCATCCATCATCTCTTCTGCCACTTGAGGGGCTCGCATACCCTTCGTATGCCACACATGACATACCTCTTCATGAGTCCCTTATCAGATAGTTCTTGTGATATCACCTTTATCGTACATAGATATTTTTAAAACATTTCAAAAACATTCAAATATGAGAAAAAACAAAATCATGACTAGTTCTAGTTTATTTCGATATCCTATTACATTATATATGATGTTTTTCACATCAATTTGATACATAATGTACTTATTCTTTACACACATACCTTTACAACGTACCTTGACCTTGATGTAGTACACCCACATATTGATACAAGATGATGGGATTCGGTTTGGTTACTCACATGAATCTTTTAGGTGCATCCTTCCACACATTACAGGTTGTTTTGTTTCATTATATGTTACTTTACACCTTATGTATCTACTTATTTGCATACATAGTTTTTATGGCTATCTATTAGATAAATGAAACTAAAATATGTTTTTTGTAGTGCTAACCTATTTTTCTACCTCATTTTCTACTATTTATTTTTACTACACTTGTTTATGTGGATTTATTCATTGATTTCTTACTACATTGATCTATTTTATTTCCTTATTTACTTACAATGTTGTGATTTCTTTCTTTATATAGTCCAAGGTACTTACTTTTCTTATGACACCATGGGTGTCCCATATTTGTGGATTCATTTCTACTTTGTGTATATGCACTTTCTTCTCTAATTTTCGCTCATTTTGCATTCTACAATTATTTTCTTGTGACACCATGGGTGTCCTATGTTTTTATTTCTATGCCTATATAAAATTTTGTTTCTACATGCTACTACTTACTTGACCACACATTATTAGTTCTATTATTATAATGTTTCTAGCTTAAACTAAATTTTTTTCTATGGATTTTTGACATGATTACTATGTTGATTTTATAACTTTTTCTACACTTTAATTATTCTTTCTTGTTATTATTTTCTTTACATGTGTATTTTTTTATTTTTGTTTGTTGTATGTTGCTTTTCACTATGCCATTGTTTCCACCATGTGAAAATCCCTTTATAAGTACATATTATTACAGTTAACCACTATTTCATCCTTTAATATACTTATATACATTAGTAAATATATATGATACATGTGTACATATTTATTCTTTTTATCTGCACACTCAAATTGTCTATCACATGCACCTCAAAAGAGGGGGTTTTCAACAAGGTATTTATGCAACTATAAACATATTACAAGATACATGAACATATTTTCATAGGGATCGAATCATGGTAAATTTTAAGACCCCTAAAGAAAAAAAATAGATATTACGTGGCGAATTTCTAAAAATGACTTTTGAAATCTTGTTGAATGCCATGAATCGAAATGAATTGATGTCAACATGTAATAAATGTCCATGGGTAGCATAATTCTACCATCCAGTACCATAATGTTGTCGATTGGTAGTATATATATATATATATATATATATATATATATATATATATATATATATTAGGTGGTAAAGGCAATTTGAATATAAAATTTTTACTATTATAGTAAATGCCAGGTGAATGAACCCAAAAAAATAACTTGGTACCAAAAAATTTAGGCAAAATAACAAGCACCCAAACACCTCAAAATTAGCCAAATCCAAATTTCAAAACCCTAAATATTGGTGAATTAGAAAATATTAGCCCATAAAATTTACACTTGATCAAATCCATAGAAAAGGTTGCATATACTAAATTGTGGTAGAATTAGTATGATATTGACCTTTCCATATGATCCCATATATGTGTCAATTTCACTCAAAATTTATTTTTTTACATATAATATCAGAGATTTATAGGATTTTTACATAGTTACATATGTATGTCACATAGTTCAAATAAATTTATAGGGGGGATGAGTAATTCATTCCATCTTCACAATGTTATTTCTTAAAAAATTATAAAATGTGGTTAGGGGTACTGGACTCCTCCGTTAAATTTTTATAAAACTAAATAAATCAATTCAAGCATAGTAGAACCTTATGGGAGCATGGTAATGCCCATTCTTCAAGATAGTGTAAATTAGACCTAGATCCATCTATAGTGGTGTGGTTTTTGGGTTTAGTGGAAATAATTTAAGGAATATTGAAAGCTTCATAGAATATTATTTCCTCTTCTCACTAGATTATAAAGGTAAGGAAAATATTGCAGAAAAAATGTGAGGTTTATAGAATGGTCTTTTGTCCTCTCTCTTCACATTCTTAAAATACATAAGACAACAAATCATAAGGGTCCTTCATATTCAAATCCTTCCTCCGCTCTACTATCTCCTATAGTGAAACATTGGGTACTGATCATCCCCAATCCTACAACATCTCTAAAGAAAAATCCAAATCTCTAATACATGGAAATGACAAGGGCTCCTCCCTCCACATGACAAATAGGTGTATACCTTAAATGTTTTACATCTCCTTTGCTTCCTTTTTGTAATGTTATAATTTAGAATGCATTTTCTATATTTTGAGTTATAATTCAATTTATATTATATAAATTGCTTACACTCTATGTTACAGGTGTCATTGTATAACATGCTAACACAAACACATCATGAAGTACCTTCAAGTAAAGGAAACTTGTGTTTGTGCACTTATGTATGTTTTCCTTTAAGTATGTAATTTTAATTACACCCTTAAAGGGGGGGAAATGTATACACTAAAATTTGGTAACTTGTATTTGAGCAATACCAAGTTTGACCTTATATCCTTATTAAGACAAATTCTCACATTCAAAATTCAATTTCCTCATTCTTTTGTCAATATGAAACTTTCTTATCTTTAAACTATGCTATACGATCAATTTTTGAAATATTATTCAATCAAAGAAGCATAAACCATCTAATATTCATGTACAACTTTTATTTTAGATGTTTGTCTCTCATCCAAAATTATATGGAAGGGTCAAGATGTGAGGTCCTCCCTTAGTTGACCTACATGATCTTTCCCCTTTCCATTTTAAACCTTGACACTCTGAATATCCTATTGGTTAACATAAACTCAACAAGGGTATTTTTAGAGGATAATATTTGTCATTTGGCAAAAAGTAGCTTTTGGTCCTTTTTAAAATGGCTTCTTGTGTGACTAGCCCAAATTTTAGAAAATTTCTTGTATTCATTCTGATAATCTCCCTCTAAGATATATTATAACATATTGTAGGATATAGTTTCTCCATAACTATTACGCATGTGTGGGTATTTTTTTCCTTAAAATTACATAAGACATTTATTAGCTATTTTGAACCACCACTTATAATTATATACATGTATATGTTTACACATGTGCGTTTGCATATGCATATGCATATACATGTTTATGTGTATATATATATATAAAGACTTGGTGTTATTTTCATTGCAATCAAGTATACTCATAAGAATGAAAAATTTAAGACATTAATGAATTTTTCTTGTATAAGTGTGCCTTATATAGAGATGTACTGAAAGACATAGCATTCCATTATATGTCATAGATTGATTTTATCATTTTGGTTTTAAATGGTATAAGTTTTGGATTGAAAGGATTTTAATTAAACACTGATAGAAACTCATGTTAACACACCACTAAAGAACATGTATTTATTTCTCCTACATATGACTACCTATGTAATTACTTCCTTTCAAATTACAAAGATTATTAGAGAAGCTATCCCTTTGTTATGGGATATGTGGTTTGTATTTCATTACTCTTTTCCAATAATAGAAGATAATATTTTTAAATTTTCATTCACATTTGACGGTTGGTATTTTGTATTCTTGATTGGAGTTTTTGGTGTTTCCATTGAAATTATTTTTGAAGCTAACACTGTAAACTACCCAATTCTAGTCAAAATATTTGTAATCCCCCACATAAGTCAATTATATGAAGCATACTAGTCTTATTGGAACTTCCATTCTCTGCCTCTTCTTATATGTTGACGTTTAAATCATTGGATCTATTTGTGGTTTATTCTTTGAGCTATCTTAACAAGGAAATTGTATAATCTTGTTTATAACAGAAATAGTATAATTTTTATGCATTTAAGGGAATTTTGAGTTTCTTGTTTCACAAGTTATTGTCGATGTAGTGATAACATGAGCCTTAGAAATAATATTTATAGTGTTCTTGGATCTTTGAAAATAATTGCAATTCCTGCTAGTTTACCATATGTGAATAGTTTTGTTTCCTTTTCCAATAGAGAAATGGGACTCTTGTTCGATCTTTTATAGGTTTCCTTTTTTTATCCTACTTTTCATACTCTCTGTTTTATATTATGTGAGGTACTTGGGTGAGAATAGAGCTTGGGAATAGAAATAGAAATAATTTTAGGTTTATAATGTGTATATTCCCATGTCGTGATTGTTTTTGAATATTTATTTTTTGATAAATGTTAAACTTTGGTTATATATGTAATTTCTTAAATTTTGAGTTCCAAAAGATGTGTGTTGATTATTAGGCATAAAATCCTTAAATTATTAAACAAGTGCATGTGTTTTCACCATTTTTGACTTTGATTAGGGTTTTACATATGTAATCAAACTAGGAATGAAATGAGTGTTTCAAGGTGTTATTTTGATTCATTAACTTCCAACACTAACCATTGAATATTATATAAAAACATTAATGCTTGAAAAAAATGTACATGATATAGTATAAATATAGTACCCCATTGCACATGATTCTTTGGGTCACTTCCCCTCAATCAGTCTTTCCAACTTAAACCACATTTGGAAGCATATATAAGCAAGGGAAACACACCTCATTTTGTACCTAGCACAACTTAACACTCTTATGGACTCCTATTACAAAGGCTAGCAAAAAAGGCACCCAACTATCTCTACACTCTAAAAATACCTCTACACTCTAAAAATATCTCTACACATTCATTACAGAAGAAATATCTCCAGGTTTGAAGATTCCCACTAGGCATAGGGAGTTTTTTTTTCAAATTTGCAAGCATCGAAAGTCACCCACTGAAGTTAATTTCACAATGGAGGAACTCAAGTAAAGAATTATAAAAGAGAAGATGTTAAATATGATTACACTACAACTAGATATCACATTCTAGGTGAAGAATGAGGTGTGGTTTGAAGCCTCTTTGGAGTAGTGTCGAGGATAACTTTATATAAGGTTTCCCATAACCAAGCTAATGTTTGTTTTGCAGGAATTCATCCATGGTCAGAATTTTAGAGGATTAAACAAAGTATTTGGAGACCCTAGCAGTGTGATTGAGAGTGGCTGAGAGAAAATGATAAAGAGATTAAAACAAGTGTAAACCCCATAAAGTCATATGTTGCAGTTTTAAGCGGGTAAAAAACTATAAAAAGGGGAAAAACCATACAAATGTTTATGCCCCTACTATATGGTCCTACCCCAAGTTGTCTTTAATTTATTGTTTTAGTTACGAATCCATTTAAGGTCTAGAAGCCCCTATTCCAACATTCAGAACAAGATTAGCTGAAAATCACATTTAGTCATTTAAGTTTACTTAATCTCATGTATTTGTGAGTTTATACTATATCATGTACATTTTTTACAAGTATTTATTTGTTATTGTAATATTTGATGGTTAGTGTTGGAATTTAATGAATCAAAATAACACCTTGTAATAGTCATTTCATTCCCAGTTTGATTATAGTTGTAGAACCCTAATCAAACTCAAAAATGGTGAAAACACATGCACTTGTTTAATAAATGAATCCTTCTAGGCCTAATAATCAAAACACATCTTTTGGCACTCAAAATTGAATAAATTACACATATAACCAAAGGTTTACATTTATAAAAACATAAATATGAAAGAACAATCATGACATGGGAATATACACATTATAAACCTAAAATTATTTCTATCCCTATTCCCAAGCTATATTCTAGCCCAAATACCTCACATACTATAAAAATCAGAGTATGAAAAGTAGGATTAAAACAAGTAAACCTATAAAATATTGAAAAAGAGTCCCATTTCTATTACTATATTGGAAAAGGAAACCAAACTATTCACATATGGTAAACTAAATGGCTGAGGAGCATACAAATGTTCTTAACCCTATTTTATATTTTTACCTAAGAGTACAAACCTACGATGTGAATTTTGGAAGTTGGAAAGTGGAGTATATTTATTTGTTTCATGCATTTACTTCTTAGAAAATCTCGACAAGTGAGTGTGTAATATCAATCAAGCTAGAAAACAAACCTAGGGATATATTATATGCGGATGGGTAGAGCGTAGTTGTTTAAACAAGAGATCAATGTCAACAAAAGTAGTGTCAAAGAGTATAATTACTGATTTTAAGTGTTTACATTTTCCCCCCTCTAAGTATGAAATGAAATCACATGCTTACAAGAAAAGATACATGAGTGTGTAGACATACTTTATCTTCACTTGATGTTTGTTTTCTAAGATCTTATTATATTATTGTTGGCATGCTCCATGATGAAACTTGCAACATAGATTGTAGTCAATGTTCATGATAAAGAATTGAAATTTCACTCAAATGTAAAGATGCAATGTAAATGAAATTTTAAATTATACGAGTGCAATAAAGAGATGAAAAACATAGAAATAGTACACCTATTTATACTTGGATATTTGGATTGTTGAACTTTATCAAAGGATTATAGGTGATTGGTCCCCAATGTGCTAAGGAGATGGAAAATTATTGGGTGTATGGAACCCAACACATGAATGTTGAAGAGAAATAAGATGAGTGAGTAGCTGAAGCACCCCGTGAATGAAGAAAATTACACATTAAAGTCATTTAGTAACTTGTATAGCTTCTACATTAGGTGTAACAGGATATGAAGGATTACCTATAAAAAATGTAGTTATTTTTATACCATTTTTAACCCCATGGACCACACCATCATAGAAACATTTAGGCACAATTTGTAAATCAAGATACACATTACAAAATAGAATGAATTACCCTCATACTCTCCTCATGTTCCACACAAGTGGGTAAAAATTGAATAGAATAGAATTTTGTTAAAAATAGATTAAAGAAAGGAGACTCATGCCCCCAATATTATTGTTACTGAGTGTTTTGGAGAATAAATATTTAAACCTTTCATGCACCTGATATTGATTTGAATTGAGTCATCTAAGTTTGAAATTGTGCCGAAACCTTATTTCTATAGGTGAAATTTTGATATTGTTCAGAAAATGTTTTGCAACTGCCCCTAAGGAAAAAATGTAGGAATGGGTCAGGAACATCTGTAGGATCCTGACCCTATTGTATGGTTTTTAACCTACACTTTTCTTATTGGTATTTTGTGTCTGATGTTGTTTTTGAGTTTTTTTGGTTATTGTGTGCTTGGGTTTGAATCTAAAACCCTACTTTTGCCTATTGTAGGTGTATAATATACTTGGATGGGTTCCCCCTTTTTTAAGGAACTAGTGATAAATAATTTGATTTTATGGCACAAAATAATAGATGTGTAACCATGTTTGATGTGTGCATCAAAAGAATAGATTTATAACCATGTATGATAAGTCTGATAATCTGGTTAGGAAACACATGAAGATTTGATGTGGTGACCACCATGGAGAACTTGTACCTGTAAAAAGGATACACATGGTGGAGACCATGGCACATAATAAAAAAAAAGTAATAATAAGAATAGTAGTAGCAATGTAAATAAGAGAACTATTACTAATTAGTAATAATAATAAATATTTAATTGAAAAGATAAAAGTGCAAACAATGTCACGTAAAAGGCTTAACACCTATACTGTCATGATACAAACAATGCATTTAGGCCTTCAAACAAGATATGATATGTCACATAAGTAGGGCATGATGCCACAAACATGAGACACCCACAGTGTCGTAAGACAAATAAGGCCTTTATTTCAAAATCATATTAGCAAACAAATAACTACATACATAATTAGCAAGTCGGTATAAAAAACTAGACTATAATAATGTGATAAAATGACATACCAAGTGATATAGAAGAGAATATGAAACCAAAATTTGTCAACACCACACAAGACACATGTGTTAGTCCTATTAGTTTAAAATTTAGTAAATATATTATGTATGTGATCAAGTGTAATGATGAAGTGAAAAGGTACTAGAATTAAATAATAGTAGTTTGTTTGCATGGAGGGATGTTCTTAGAAGAAGTATGTAAGGAACCGTAATATATCACATATACATATATCAATCTATGTATCTTACATCAAGGTAAATATACCTCATGAATTTATGTATGCAAAGAAGAAAAATTCTATATATTTAACAAAAGGAAAAACAAAATGTATAATGTAAAGTGCAAACAGTGTATTCTAAAGAAACAGGTCCTGAGTTTTGTGTTTTTGAAAATATGTCCATATTTTTAATTTTGTGATTAATTTTTATAATAATCCTTATGGATGAACCATCAGAGTCATAGGAAACCTTAGGTTGGTGAGACATGTGCCCTAAGGTGACCTCCATATTTTAAATAAGTTAGCTCTTCTCTAGTGGTTGGGGTAGGGTTAGAGGAAAGCATGTAAATGACTTAAAAATAAAAAGGTGATGCGCCAATCTAAGAGAAAGGAAAATGACAGAAAAATTGAGATCTTTATCAAGAATATTTGAAGGGCTAGACGAAACAATCCATTACTCTGATAACAAAAAAATATGAGGAACTGAAATGATTGATTTATAGATAATAAATGAAATAGGGAAATTCTAAGGGCATTAAGCACGATGAATTTCCTAACTCATTTAGAATTTCTTCTCATAAAATAAGCAAAGGTTCAAAACATATGAAAATCCAATTTGCATAGAATAATAAATCTTTATTCATATAGAGAAAGGGTATACAAGGCCCATGAAAGCACATATTACACTTCTCTTCTATGACAGAGGCCTACTAAGGCTAGATTTTACAAAACATACGAAACTCTTTATTTTCCTCCTATTTTTTATGGCCCAAAATTATCTCTTTGAACCTTTATTTATCCCTCCTTTTAAGGACTTATCTTCTCTGTGACTCTCAGCTACCACCTTTTCCACCTTCAATTTTGATAAGGCCCTGTACTTATCCTTATGGCTCATGCCAACAGATATCTTAAATGCATTTTTACCATTGTCAGTGTTTTGATTCGGATCTACAATTAAGATTTCACTCCTTTATAGGAGTGCGTGCATCTACCCCCTACTCGGTATTACCACTGAGTCTCTGATCAGTGAAGCTCCCTTTTTTCCATATGGAGGGTTTACGCTTGTTTAGGTCCCTTCATTCCTAGGCTTATATCAAACATGTGCCAGATAGACATGTGGAGAGATTCTACAAGGAAGTCATATCTTTGACTCTTTAACTTGCTTTAGGAGAGTCCTCGTCGGGCCCTAAACACGTGGTGAGATTCCATGAGTTTGAGATCCCACTTTGAAGTTCCACTATTGGGGTTGCATCAATGAGACACGTGGAAGACCTCCATGGGCCTTTTCATACTTATTCGATTTTGACCGTGAGTGATCAAAAGAATATAGAGTCGAGGTGACAAAAATTCTTGATAAAAGAGTCTTACCAAAAGAATATAATCAGTTTGGCAACTCACTAAGGGATTTTGTGTCGATCATGGAAGAATCCGACATCTCTCACCTTTCCAAAACTCAAAAATGTGGCTCACGGAAAGCCACTTAGAGCTTCTACAAAGAAGCCTGGTATCCGAGCCATTATTGCTCTGTTGGGTAGGTTCTTCATTTTAAGGCTTGAAACGCTTGATCCAGCTCAATTATTTCCTTGTGGAAGAAACCTTGAAGGATTTGTTTTACTATATGTCAGAGAAACTATAACTTTATGATAGGATTAATAATGGTCTCGACCTCAGTGACACTGGAGTCCTTTTTCAAAGACTGGAAGACCATCTTGTCCCGGTGCTTAGCAATAAAAAGTTGTTGGATTTGGTCCTTTGATAAGACCATGGATTCATCTAGGAAAGGAGAAGGGAAACCTAGCTACACTAATTCATTCATATTTTTCTTTCTTTCATTCATTCCCTGACAGATCTATGCGAAGAGATTTTGACATTTGATAGAAGCTTTGTTAGAGCTCAAAATCTCATTGATCTTTGCCACTATTAACCACCTGTCATTGATTCCTACATTTTGAAGGGCAGGGTCTAAGGCATAATATATTTTTTCAATCAAAATATTCGACTCCTTGACCTTGGCGAATAAGGTGTTCCTAATGGTGGAGACTACATTTTCTACCTTAGAGCACAAATCTTGTGCGTCAGATATAAATGCAAATGTTGGGGCTAGATTTACAGTAGCGATGGAAATCCTGTCACAACATGAGGCATATAACCTCTGTACTAATGATACTATTCCCACCTTTTTGGATCATTTCCCTAATTGATTGGTCAATTCCTTGGCCATTTCATCATAATATTTTAACCTAGCCTAAAAGCCACTCTTTTCCTGTAAGAGTGAATTTACCAGGGCCTCGAATGTAGGGAGCTTAGCTGTAAGAGATTTTACCTCCACTTTAGAAGCTGTGAGGTCTTGCTTGGTCAATGTATCTTTCAAATCCTTCTTGAGTTGATCAACCTCTCTATCTTTGGCCTTAAGCTCAGTCATGTGGCCCGCCACTTTAGCCTCTACCTTTTGAAGGCTGGCTTCCACCTTCTTAATATCATTGCTGAGTTTCAAATAGTCAGTAGTGACAACTACCGCCATTTCATTCATTAGCTTGACCTTGTCCTGAGAGGACAAAATTCAGCAAGGTCCACCATGATAGCACTGATGGAATAGTCATCGTGCTACATTTTTTCTGTAGGCTTGGATACTTGAGGGACAAGGTGAACGATGGTCAGAGAGCTTTACTGATGAACATACAAGGATCACACCTGCTTAGTTGATAAAGTTTCAGACATCTCCTTCTTTCTTTTTTTTAATCTCCTCTGGTCCCAGGCCAACTTAGTAGGCTCTTCTTGGCTCAAAAACTTGGAAAGAGAAGAGACTATTCCCCTTGCAAATGGGAAACTGGGTGCCAAGTCCATATGGGACAATAACTAGTAATTGAGATGCATTATAGATACTAAGGCCGAAGTAGGGGATGCATGATTAGGTGGGGTGAGAATCTTGTGATGGCAATAGGGAACTACGGAATGTGGAGGAGCGATATGCGTAGAGGAAGAGTCTAAGATGGAGTGAAAAACTGAAAGGGGATTTATCAAAAGGAAAGGTGGAAGTGGAGGTGTTACCGAGAGAGAAGCCCCATGCTCATGGTGTAGACATCATGGGGACCGCGAATGACTTTAGCCTATTTGTGGGTCTGGGATGGAAAACAAGTCTCCCTCCGCTGTTGTTTTTGAGAGGTTGGGTGATGGTAAAGCTAGCTGAGAATTCTAAAAAGGAGTGATAGACGAAGGTGCTTCTGGTATATGTTATTGCAGAAGCTTGGAAGAATCTATGGTTGACCTGAGATATTGATCAAAAGTGAACACGACCATATCCTAACTATCTAGATTAGAATCATGCTCCGCATCCCACTTATCCACCCACTTTTCAGTCACTAAGGACCTCCTCGAAGCTTTGTGTGGTCTGGTGAATTTTATGCCTATATTTCCAAAAGGCCTCAATTTTTCTGGGGCTCCAATCACTTCTTTTTAAGGTCGCTCGAATCCCTTTTATAGTTTTTAGAGTAGGTTCAAATGAATATTTGACCTGGTGGAACAACATCCCAATTCTGAAGTTAGAATTTCCTGTAGTTTGATGAAAATATCAGGTGATTCAACCTAGGGGTTTCTGCCGTGCGAATCAAAAAATGGCCTCGGCTCATGTTTACAAGAATTGGATATTTTATTTGTATCTAAAGTAACATCCATTTTCCCATTTGGATCATACCTCTATGAGTCCTCAATTAAATTGGAACCATAGGAAACCAAATTCTATGATAGACAATGATCCACTCATCTTTTGAGTATGGTAATCCCTCCCCTACTAAATGGAAGTTCATAGACTACTTTCTTCTTCTTAATAGATCCAACCTCCAGGTCTAGGAGGATGAGCTATTTGGTAACTTTGATACCTACAATCTAAGATGTGAGAATCCTTGAGAGCATGAAGGATTCACCCCTAAATCCGTGGATCCGAATCATGGAATAACCTCTGACAAAGAAGTAATCACAGGTGTGCAATGGGTGTGAGAAGATAGACCACGTAGAGTCGTTCATTTTGTTTCTTATCCATTCGGGATCAGGCTCTACAAAAGCATTTAAAAATTCATATACATCTGAAGAATAAGATATTACATGGGTCCATGCAGATACTAGGATAATATTTTTGGGATTTAGTTTCATATCCCACAATGTCAGCGTGATAAACTGGCCAAAATATTGAGCATTTTGGTACAAGATGAGGTGGAAAATAAAAGAAAAATACCTGAAGGTGGATGCCATCAATAAATGTCTGAGCTGCTTGTAAATTGAACCTGTGATGACCTCCACAAAATAAAATTTATATGTATGTTTCTGGCTTACAGTCCTCATCTGGAATAGTGTTGCCATCTGTCAATCCTCAACACCTTTGTCAGAGTCCTGCCTGAAAATAAAATCCAACATAGAATAGGCATCCTGAGTGTCAGGTATGAGAGATTTTAAGGGAATGGGGAAACCTGGAATCCCTGAAGCACTTGTTTCTAAGAGCCTTAACTCCTTGGTGAGGAAAGTGACCTTTGTTTGACACTAGGTCCATACGGTTCAAAGTTTAACTATGTTATAGAAATTGACCGTTTGATCATAGGTCAGAAATACATGTCCCTAATAGCCTTTGCTGTAATTACTATAGCTATATTTTGGTCCTAGATTGTGTGGCTCTCTGAGTTTAAATAGCCCATGCACATCTATATGAGCTTTGGGCACGGGTGAGCAAGAGGGACCATATATTGGGCAAGAGTTGTGCTCCAGGTCCTAGAACTAAATGACTCAGAGTCTCCAAGAAGGTTGAACCTGGTGCATGTTGCTTCTCTTAAATATTTAGGAATTTTGTTAAGGCTATGGTCAAATATATCATCAGTTGGGTCACTGACCAGAGAAGGGTCATTATATCGGGACAACAGATCTGGGTACCTTAACTTAGGCTGGTGTGGTTGAGGAGGAATGGGTTGCCTTGCGTAGTATTTTGTTGCTTGAATATAACTAGAGGTAGACATGGTATCTCTAAATCTATAAATGAATCTAGAGGATTTGGAGACTTTGATACCCATCAATTAACTCAGAAAATTTTGAAATGCTTCAGAATGACCCTGTAAAACAGCTCGAGGTACCTTTAATAGCCATTTCTACTTAGGGAGTAAAATCTCGCACATTCTTAGAGTCACTTCTTATAATGTTCCTTTTATGGGAGAGACCCAAGTTTTCAAACTCAGTGACCTCTGATAGATCTTGCATTAATTGTGGATCTCTTCATTAAGAAAAGGGGGCCTTACTCTTGCTGACGAACTCAACGTGAGAAAAGACAGGGGGGGCCTCTAAAAAAAAGAGACATGGACAGGGACGAAAAAACACATGGCAAAAAGTAATCAAAACAAAAGTGAAGGCACAACACAAAATAAAAAATAAGGGAAGCAATTATGTACATATGATACAATTTCTGAGGATACCTAAACATAGGTTTTCAAGTGAATCCCATTCACTGGGATAGCCAAAGGGTCTCCCACCATGGTTTCAAGTTCAAATGAATTATGTTGCTTATATGCACCAATATTAATGGTCCAGTCCATAGGGGGTAAAACTTCTAATGGTTACCGGGCTTGGCTGCTCCAACATCCCACTTTAAGATGGTGGTTTTGACCTAGAAATTTCGCTCTGATGTATTTTGATTGAACCATGTCTTGATTATTTGTTGGTGATTGATCATGCTTTTTTGGGTGAGTTCACGCCTTTCCTAGAGTTCAACTAGCTCAGTGATCCTCACTGGCATCACTCTATTTTCCTCTATCTCAAATTATTTTAGTAGTTATAATATGGGAATCTCCAAAGAAATCAGCATCACAATTTTTTTTCCATAGACTAATTCATATGGTGAAGCTTTCAAGATCTATTTTGAAGTGATCTAATTGTTCTATAACCTTATATGCTCATGTCCCATCATTTTGATGAGTCTTATCAGATTTTTATTTGTAGACTCTGTCAAGCCATTTCCTTGGGGGTAATAGTTAGAGGATGTCTTTAGATATATCCCATGCCTGATCGCAAAATCAGACACTTAAGCTCTTAGGAAAGCTTTGGCATTGTTAAATATAATGGTGTGGGGGGACCAAAATGTGTGGTGATATCCTAAAAGAGTTCTAGGATCACATTTTCAGTGGACTCCTTGAGCGGAACTGCCTCCATCCACTGGGTGAAATAATCAATAGCCGTGAGAATCCATCGGTGTCTAGCACTTGAAGTTGGGTTAACCATTCCAATGAAATCAAGACCCCATTGTGTGAAAGGTTCTTCAATTAGGATGGGATTGAGGGGAAACGCCGTACGTTTCTCCATAAAACTGTGTAAACTTGACAAACCTTGCATTTGTTCATTTCTACCTGGCTATCAGTGAAAACAAGCTAGGCTAGAAATATCCTTCTTATAAGATCTTTATAGCCCTATGGTTTGGGTCTGAAAAGTGACCACTCTGAGTCTCCATGATGTAATTCCCTTAATACTCTCTTCACCTCTTCATCTTCCAGGCATCTTTTACATTAACCCATTAAAATTCCTCTTAAAAAGGAAGTTGTCAATCATAGCAAAATGAGTCCCTTATTCCCTATAATATCTCCTTTTTTTCAAGGGGAGATGGCCTGGGTACTCTCTGATTTGCATAAAATGAATTATGCCAGAGACACATCCCTTAGGTTATGTCCTCCTATGTAGGTACATTATCAGCCTCTAATTTTCCATTCACTTCGGGGATAAGGTTCCTACATCAAATATTGAAACAATCCTCTTACCTCTCATAAAGCTTCATAGGTTTTAACTCTATGTCTTATTTTAGGATCTTAGTTATCCAATTTTCCCTTTTTTTGGATATCTTTCCTTCCATTATGTACTCTTTAACGTTGGGGTGAGCCACCATGACCCAAATTTCATTGTGCGTGACCAAATGTCTAAATTTCTTCAGACCTTTGACTATGGTGTAGGCTTTCCTTTCCACAAAATTGTATCTTATTTCATAGTCATGGAGGGTTTTTGAAAAGACAGTGATTGGGTGTTCCTACCCTGTCATGTTCTCCTATCTCTGAGTTAGCATAGATGATATGCCATTCCCCCCCCCCCCCCCCATATACATACATAATGAAACTCTTTGAGAATTTCAGGATTGTGGAGTATGAGGGCTAATGCAATAGGCTCTTTTATTGATTCAAAATACCAACGAACATCTTTGGTCCATTTGAAAACTAGGTATTTTTTGAGCTTGAGGGTGATTGGGCAGATAGTACCCGTGAAAGTTTTATATAAACCTGCTGAGGAAGTGGATATTTCCTAAGAAGGATTGAACAACCTTCTTGTTGACTGGAAGGGGAAGCTCCAAAATGGCTCTGACTCTCTCGTGGATCAAAGGAAACTCCCTCATTTGACACCACATGTCCCAAGAGTCTTTCCTTGGCGAATTCCGAGGATGCATTTTTTTGGATTCAGAGAGATTCCAAACTCTTTGATATTTTTTAAATAGAACTTATAAAGCATAAAAATAATATTCCACTATTTTAGTAAACATAGAAAGATCATCAAGGTATATGAGGGTTACCTTGTTTATCAACACCCTGAATGCAGTGTCCATGGCTCTTTGGAAAGTATCCCGTAAATTTTTTATCTAAAAAGGCATTCTGGCATAGGTGAAGGTTCCCCATTTGGTATGTGAAGGTATTTTTATGTTGATCCTTTTCCATGAGCCATATTTGGTTATAACCTGAAAAACCATCTAACAAAGAAAAACTCTCAGATCCTGTGACTGTCTATAAAATTTTCTCCATAGAGGGTAGAGGGTAAAAATCTTTCAGGGATGCCCTATTTATATCTCGAAAGTCTATGTAGAGTCGTATTTCACCATTCTTCTTTCTTATTAGAACTAGGCTGGATACCCACATTCGTGTGCTTGCTTGGAAAAATGATACGAGCTTCCAATAATTTATTTAACTCCTCATCCATGAGGGCTTCTAACCTTAGGGTTCACGGGCCTTTGTTTTTGACACACGAGCTTAGTCCCTTCCTCTAGGTCAATGTTGTGTTGGATAATGTCCTTACCATAACCATGTAGATCATCATTTTTCTATGCCATTACTTTATCATACTTGTGACACAAGGCCATGAGTCGGTCTCTTTCCTTTTGGGTCACTAAATTTCTGACTTTCAGTCATTTTTCCCTGGCTATTTCCAATTCCATGTAGTCTTCTTTTACTACCTCAAACCTTCTTTAATTTGCACTAGCATCATCCGAGTCCACACCATTATCAAGAGTCATCCATACTCTTGTGATCTTGTTCATCTTTAGTTTTATTATCTGGTCCCCATATGCTTCTTCAATATTGGGCTTGAGTTGTTTTGCAAATTGATCAGACTACTGGAGGAAATGTATGATCTCCCGGTCATTATCAAACACCTACCAATGGTGTACATTGTCAGGGATAGAGGGGTGAATTAATACTTTAATGGTATCTTTATTTTTAAGCAGATCCTGGGTTAAGTCAAATAGAGACCAAATGGTAGCCATCATGTCTACCTCTGTATTATGATCATGGGGAACTACCTTAATATTGAAAGGCTTAAAAATCATCTCTCAAACCCCATATCCGATGCTAGTAGGATCTCATCCTTGGGTTCTTAGTGGCAGAGGTATTCCTTACTTGTGTGACCACTAATTTTGAATCATTGAATAATCTTAGTTTCCTAATACCCTCCTTTTGGGAAGTGCATAAACCATGCACCAGGGCCTCATACTATGCCTCATTACTAGTGTAGGAGAAATGGAAATGAACTAACTGGAGTATCTTCTTACCGGAAGGAGATATGAGGCAAACTTTGGCTCCCGAGCCATTTTTTCTTTTAGCCCCATCAAAATATAGGGTCCATATTGGAAGGTTCCTGGGAAGGCTTGTCTTTCCTGCATCACCTTCTCTTTTCACCCTAGGGATTGTGGGGTTTTTGTCAAAGATGATGTAAGTGCCCAAGCTGGTTGAATCAAAGTTCCCAAAAGGATCTGTTAGGGAAAGATTAGGTAGGTGGTCACCCTCTTGGGAATCTTCGTCCTCTACATACAACTCTTCATCTCTGATGATCATAACATGGGAGGCTTCAAAACTAGAATGAACTTGGCCTCTTATATGCTCTTTAGAGAGTGATTCTGATAAGACATTCATTTCAGACCCATACTCGGTTTATAGGATTAAATGGGACCAATCCAAAGACATATACCTACCGATATTAGCTATGAAATCTCGGGAGAGGCAGAGCCCGAAGACTGGTGGGACACTGATCACCACAACATATTTGCAAACAATTATATTTAGGAAGGAATAGAGCTATAATGGGAGTCCTTTGATAAATCCTATGGCTGGAACATATTTCCCATCCAATTACATAACTCCCTTCCTTAAAGGTTCATATTGGGCTCCTAAAACATCTACTATTTCCTAAGGCATGACAGTAGTGCTTCCACAAGAATCTATCACGGAGTTATGTAATAACTTCTTACCTATAATAAGAGTTAAAAAGAAGGGGTTGTGCCTTGGATTACCCTCCTTTCCTTGTTGATTTAGCAATATGGCTTCTGTAGAAACTTAAGCTTCTTTGACCCATCCTTTCGAGGGACCCACCTTGGTTGTGTCCCCCTCTAATTTTAGCATTTCTTGGAGAAAATCCTTCTCGGGAATGCTTAGAAGATCCCATAAAGATGCGTTGGCTGGTGTCTTTTTTAGCTATTGGACTACATTGATGGGTCCAACCAACGATGGTTTGAGAGGTGGCTCATGATTTATTCTTTCCTTATCAATGTGATGGACCTCATGATCCTATACAGTTGGTTTTAGAGGATTCCTTTATTTTTGGTGATGAACGTGTGTTCATAATAATTAGAGGCTCTTTATACACCTTGTCGATTGAATTCAGAAGCTAGTGCATTTGCTTCAATGATACTTTTCTTAAAGTAGGTGTTATAGCTAAAATGAACAGGCTTCGAAACAGATACCTCATTTATGAAGACAAAATCCTCCCCTTCTAACCAAGAGAAAAGGGCATGATCTGGTGTAATCTCTTAATCTTGTTCTAGGGACATCCCTTGCATATACGTAGTGAAAGTGGCACTTTGGGATCCCTCAAACTGGTGGGGTCCAGCTATACATGCGCCATAACCTTCTCTTGATATTTTTTTGGCTATCCTTAGCTACAATTTCCATTGGGGGCAGTCTCTTGGTATATGATAATTATTGCAAGGGAAGCACTAGGTATTGAGTTCCTTAGCCGGATTGGTTTTGTCTGGGGATGAGTTCTCTTATGCTATTAGGGAGATGGCTCGAAGAGGCATTGTTACAGGGACTATTTGATTGGATGGTTGACTATTCGGTGACCTCTGAGTATTCTGGTATGTAGGGGGTAAGCGTGTCGGTTACCTTGGAAATTCTTATAATTTTTCCTTGGATAAGCTTCCTAATTCCTCTTAAGGTTCACTATCTCGTTAGAAAAAATTCTTAGGATATTCCTCATCTCCTCCATTTTGGGAGTGGAAGATGAGGCCGAAGTGGCAAGAATGAGAGCCGTAACTGACCAGGGGGTAATTATATAAGGATGTAGGGGTCAAGGACAGGGCTCTGATGTTTATACTTGTGGAATGGGGGCTATCTCAGGAATTTATCAGATAAAAGAGTTCTGGGGAGGGAGCTTCTCGACATCTATTAGATTATTCTCGGCTTGGACCACAATGTTATAGGCCTGTGGAAAAGAATCCCCTCCCAATGATTGAATCATTACCAAAATATCTGAATTTAGGTATTTTAGGTAAAAGACAATAGCCATACCTATAGGTGGTCTAGCCAAGGATGGAATCCTTTTCCAGGTTTTATGGAACCGAGGTGTCAAAATATGTCATCAATTCATGTGCAGACCCTTTTTAATACCAATTAGTATGTTGTAGGAGTGATGATTGGTCCTCCCTTTTCACTGAACCTTGTCACCAATGTCCCCCCTAATTAGTCCCAAGTACCAATAGAGTTAGGGGTTAAAGATCAGTACCATTCCAAGGCCCTTCCCTTAAAAGAGGTGGCCAACAAACATAAGGCAAGATCTTGTTCCCTTATATAATGTAATGTACATATCTCAAATACATCTTGGAGATGCTCCTTAGGGGTTTTTTAATATTCACTACTGAATTTGGGTAACTCTTTTAACACATTACCTAGAATAGGGTTATGCCATACCATCTGGGGGCATGGGCAAGATTAGTGGGCTTCCCTGATCCCATGAAATAAATTGTCTTAGAGGTGGAGGATGAAGATGAGCCATAATGATACGTTTGAGGGTCCTAGTAAACTATGTAAAAGACCTCCCTGGTAGAGGGGTTGAGAGAGTCCGGTCTGGGGGGGGATGGAGACTTCTTAACTTGTATCCCTCTTCTATGTCACAGAGGAGATAACTGAAAATAGTCTATCAGACCCTCCTCCCTTTCTCTCACCCTCATTCACATTCATTTTTTCTTTCAAATGGTTGAGCTAGACCTTACTCTAGTTGATATATTTTTAATGTTGGTTAATTTTAGTGATCAATGTCCCACTGGGCATGCTATGAAAACTATTGATAATTATCCTTACGGATGAACCATTAAAGTCGTAGGAAACCTTAGGTTGGTGAGACGTGTGCCCTAAGGTGACCTCCAAATTTTAAAGAAGATGGCTCTTCTCTAGTGGTTGGGGTAGGGTTAGAGGAAAGAATGTAAATGACTAAAAAATAAAAAGGTGATGTGACTAGTCTAAGAGAAACAAAAATGACAGAATAAATCTAAGATCATTATCTAGAATAGTTGAAGGGCTAAACAACACAATCTACTTACTTTAATAATGCAAAAATTTGATGAACTAAAATGATTGATTTATAAATAATAAACGAAACAAGGAAAATTATAAGGACGTCAATCACGATGAATTTCCTGACTCATTTAGAACTACTTTTCATAAAAGATACATGAAGGTTTAGACCATATGAAAATCTAATTTTTATAGAATAAGAAACTCTTTATTCATATATAGAATGGATACATAAGGCCCATGAAAGCACAAATTACACTTCTCTTATATGACAGAGGCTTACTAAGGCTAGATAAAACATACAGAACTCTTCACTTTTCTCCTCCCTTTTTCTAGCTCAGAATTATCCCCCTCTACCTTCATTTTTGGCTCCTTGTAAGGAATTCCTTGCCTATGTCACTTTTAGCTACCACCTTTTGCGCATTCAATTTTGATAAGGCCCCATGCTTATCCTTCTGGCTCCTACCCCTAAATATTTTAAATGCAGCGCTACCACTATCAATGTTTTAATTCGGATCTAGAATAGAGATTTCTATTCTTTATAAGAGTCCATGCATCCACCCCCTAATTGGTATTGCCACTGATTCTTTGGTCAGTGAAGACTCCCTTTTTTCCACGTGGAGGGTTTGCACTCATTTTAGGGTCCTCTATTCCTAGGCTTATATCAAACATGTATCAGATAGACATATGGAGAGCTTCCGTGAGGCAACCATATCTTTGACTCTTCAACTTACTTTGGGAGTGACCTAACTCAGAACCCTGACCACATGGCATATTTTGTGCTGAGTATTGAGAAGACTACTTCGAAATTCCATCCATTGGGGTTGCGTTAATGAGAAAACGTGGAAGAATTCCACTGGGTCTTCTCATACTTAGTCAATTTTGACCTTGAGCGATCAAAATAATCTAGAATCGGGGCAACAAAAATGCTCGATAAAAGAGTCTTAACAAAAGAATATAATATATCAATGATTTTGAAAAAAATTAGTGCATATTTATGTACAGGAATAGGGATAACATGAAATCTACCTAATGAGGACCTTTGAAGGAGATTAAGCATCTAGTGAAGATGATGGAGGGTTAGGCCTCATATGTGACTCAAGTACAAATAGAAAGGTGGTACTGATATGTACTAATGAGAGCGTAGGATAATAAAAATAATTGAAGTGTCTCTAGGAACAATGTGTATAGTAGAAAAAAATTAATTGTGATTTGTGATTATAACATTGTGTATTAAACAGACTGAAATCGGTTGGTATGGATTTTGGTGGATGTGAGGAAGCCATTATGATAGAAGAGGTATGACATAATAAGAATAGAAAAGAGATTGGAAATGTGACCCTCACCAAAGCGCAAAGGATCATACAAGGAAACATATTCTTGGAAAAAAAAACGGAGATCCAAGTATGCTCCCGAGTACTAGAGAAGGTATCATACATTGGTACACGTGGACAAAGATCGAATATATAGTTACAATTAATAGGCTTACTTAACAATAGCATGTCATGAGTATAATGTTGGATGGATAAGTGGTTGCAATGTAGAATAATGACACATGGGATCTACCATAAGTATTTATGAAGAGGATGGGGAGGTGGATTCATTGGGGTTTTATATTTTTCCATTTGTGCAACTTTATGCTCTGCAGCTAGACATTGAGAAATATCTAAATATTTCAGTGAAATATTGTACTCTTCTTCATCAACAGGCTTAAGACTTGGAAAGTTCTCATCAGGGAATTTATATTCATCACAATAATAGGTATGATAAAATAATCTATGTCATCAAAATTGAGTAGTAGTGATAAATCAATGTTATTCATGATGTTATTTTGCATGTTTTCCCAGAAGGATTTTTAGAAGAAAATTGAAGATTTATGTTGTATGTTCACATGCCTATGGAGAACCACATATCATCATCATCATTAGTAATGTATTGTTATAATTTCATCATGTAGCTCCCTACCCTAGTTTACCTAGCTAGTAAGTGTGCAAGCATAACTGGACAAGTTTTGGGGTTTTGTTTGGGCTCCATTGGTGGAGAGGGCATGTCTTATCCTAACAAGCGTAACCCACCTTTCATATGTGGGACTATAATAAAGCATACGTAGGTTCCTTTCCAATTACCTTGACTTGTTTAGTGGGTGTAGACGAATCTATGCTAGAGTGCTTGATCATTATCACGGTAAAGTAACATTGTATTCTTATAAGAAAGATTAACATAATAGCTTTGTTTTCGAGGGCAAAAATTTGGTTAATGTTAGCTTGTGTGAGTGCGTGTCAAACCTCGTCTTTTGGTTTTCATCAAGGAATATGCAAGGTTGTGTATACCTCACTAACATAGTCAAAAACTAGGTGTTTCGTGCATTTTGTTTGGATCATTTTTATTTCCATGAACACCTATGTTCGAGTTAATAGACCAATGGCTACAATATCGTGGACAAGAATAGAGTTGGAATCTATTTTTTGAATATGAAATAATAATAAGAATAAGAATAAGAATAAGATTTTAACGATAGATGTTTGAGTTGAGGTACATTTTTGGTGGTCATGACATATAACCAAGTTTATAATGCCTCTTTTGTGAACAGTCTGCCCTATTATTTTCTTTGCGTAAGTCGAGTCCTAGGGGAGAGATTTGTCAAACACTTGATTTTCTAAATATGAGATTGTTATGACACAAAAAGTAAATGATTAAGGTAATATAAGATAAGATTTTAAAATGAGAATGGAATAAAAATAAAATAAGATAAAACAACAATAATAAATAAAATTAACAAAATGGTGTTGAAACAAATAAAGAGAAGAAGAGATCATTTAGGGTTTCTACGTGGTCCTAGGAACTCACCATGACCATGTAATCTACGTTTTTTTTTGTTGTTTTTAACAAGTTGGGCACATCTTTTTTATTTTGGACGTGGACTGTAATCACTACAAGATTTGTGCAAAATAAGTTTGTTAAAAATTACTTGGAAACTTCAAATAAATGCGCTTTAATTGGTTTAAATTCAAAATCCACATCACATGCCAGAATTCTCCCAGCCTGGTTGAAAATAAAAATCCTTGGAACAGGAGATGCACGTCCACCACAGCACCATGGAGATGGAGTTTCGTCAGATGTTAGAGCTGTAAGTGTGATGGCTGACTTGTATGCAAACGTGGAGTGTATCATCTTTTTAGTAGAATGCCCAAAAACAACGAGGGGGAACATGAACTGTTTGGTTGAATGCTTCAATGAGGCGTATTCCCTTAGACAACAATGATTCAAGCTTTTCACAAAATGGATTTTGTTGAACAAGCTTTAGAAACATTAAGGAAAATGCAACTGGTAGATGGAAAACCAGATTTCACAACCATTTTCGTGTTCTTTGTGCATGGTTGACCCTTTGGACTTGTTGGTTATCTTTTGCCTGTGAATTGGTTTTGAGAAGATTTATTGGAAAATCTAAATCGTTATATCTAGCTTCAGGAAACTCTACACTTTATCATCTTTGTGCCAAAAAACATGTGGTGGATTGCGTGAATTTGTTTCTTTGTTGACTACTTGGCTGCGTTGGTAATATTGAGGAAACTCCAAACTTTTTCTGCTATGTTTGAATTAAACATGTGGTGGTTGTATGGATTTACTTGCTTGGTGCAAGGCATGTGTACTGCTGTGGAAATGACGCAATGGTAATTGGTTCCTTTGAGACAGTGGTATGACTTTATCTTGCCCATGGTGTAGCAGCGGCAGGAAAGGAATAATGAGATTGTCTTTCCTTTTTAGTGGTTTTAGAAACACAATATCAAGAGAAAAATACTTAAGCACGGTCCTAGTATACTTGTGAAATCAAATTTTATGGAAATGGAAGGTTAGGGATTGGTCCTTGGATAAAACTATGTTGGCTATCTTCATGAAGCTTAAAAAAAATCAGAAAATGCCTCGAAGAATCGTGGTCTCTTCAAAAGCATTGATTGCAGGAGATGCACATGATGGGATAAGTTAAGAGGCCTTGGAACCTCTCAAGAAAATGCAGTTGGCTCGTGAAATGATAAACCCCTCAACTTTGACGTAGTAATCAGTTGCAGGCATGGTTTTATCTTCCCTATCTTAGTTTTGTATTCTATTTTTCCTTTTTCAATGGTATCAAAATTAAAAACAAAGGAAAAAATGCTATTGGGTAGTGATAAGGAACTGTAGCTCAAAACAACAAAATTTCCCATCTTTCAACGTAACTAATAAATGTTTGAATGCCAACCCATTTTCCGATTGTACCTCTTTATATGTTGGATAGCTTCGATAGTTATACTAGATAATGGAAACCACATGAATGAAAAAATGAATTTGTTTTCTATTTTAAAACTACTTTTTGTTTACCTTGAAAAAGTTAATAAACATGATTATCAGCGACGTCTTAAACACCCCTCTAGACCCTGAAACGGGAAAGTCAAGTTTTGACTATGTTCACTATCATGTGAACTACTATATCAAAGCTTGGAAAGACCTTGCATTTTCATTCGTGTATTTTTCGTCACCCCTCTAGGAGCCTTGCAGACCTATATAGCTTTACATCACTACTAAAAGTTAAAGTTCAATTTGATTTGGGTTTGTCGTTAGGGCCCTAGGTGAAGAAATGAAACTTGAATTTTGCATACCATTAGAATTTATCTTTGACAATTGTTTGTAACCCTTACTTCTAATAAAAACACCATGCAAGCTAGTTTTACATGGGGGTTTTGTAAGCCTCTGGTCATTGGGTGACAAAGTTAAACTAGTACAATAATGACCAGCTGCACTAGAAAGGTTGTCGCCATTCGAACCTCATTTTCTGGTTTTTAGTTCCGTCAACTCCAATGATTTCCCTGTATATAGGAGAGTATATAGGATTTGTTTCAAGGTGCATTTGACCATCATAAAATTGGCTTTGGAATGCAATTTTATAGCCACTTATGCTAAGTTGGACATTATTGCCAACTTGTAAAATGAGAAAACATTATCATGGACCCCTTATCAAGTCAAATAATTGGCGGAAAACCTTATAGACACTAACATATGATTGTATGGATCTCCATTTGGTTGTTTGTTTTGAGAAAATTATCTGTGGAAAATTATCTCTCTCTCCTCTCTCTACTTCTCTCTAGTTTTCAAAATGAAATGAAATTTTAAAAAAATCTTGCCTCTCTTATTTATACAAAATTATTTTATTTAATTGTAAATGGAATATTAGTAATCGTGATTTGTGCTATAGATTGTAGGATAATTCCATGCCAGTGTATTTTGTTGACCTTGCTTACAAGATTTGGCAGGTTTTAGGTAGCAAGGTGGCATAGAATAATTATTAGAATTGAGTGTTAAACATATTTGTCTTTCTAGCATGTTTGTCTTTCAAAGTCGAAAAAAAATCAATGTTTTTTCTATATATATATATATACCCTAGTACAGTTGTATAATGAAAGAGTGGACATAATTGTATTTGTAATGAAGAACCGAAGTATGAGAACTCTATAGCTAGTATATGAACCTTTATAAAATGATGCATTTGTAAATTCATTCTCAACTTTTGTAATTATTGATGGAATAAAGTTTCACTCATTATTTATGTGCAGGTAATTTAAAGAATTGAAATATATTTGTGTTTTACCCTATAGGTCAATTGCATTAGATAAGTGTATGTTGATGATTTTGAAGAATTCTAGTGACTTTTACTTGATTGCAATTTGGTGAACTTAAACTTAAAGGATCAACCTAGTTACTTTTATACTTGATGGCATGTCTTAGCTTAAAGAAAATAAAATATCACAAATTTAGGTTACTGCATGAACATGTAGGTTTAATGTCAAAAGATGTTAAACCACCTCATATAAATTGCAAATGGATCCACACTATTAGAATGTTATTCTAAAGGACATCAGAATGACTCTAGCCTAAAAATCAGTGAGAATACTATCCTAAAAATAAATCATCTTTCATTCCTCCTTGATTGAAACTTATGAGAAGTGATGATTGATGATTGATAAAAAATAGGAGAGTCTTGTTATTGAATGAATCTAGTTAAGAAACTAGCACTCATATGTAATATTAGAGTGACTTGAGAAGAGGAGTGCTTGATTAGTGATCAATCTCTCTAGGAATCCTACGACTTATTTATGATATTTATACTCGATCACTAACCTCAGAGGTTTTTCCAAGGGAGACTTGTAGTATTGTGTTTTATGTGTGTAAGTATGTATAACGTAAGTGGATTAAATGTGTTATTTAAACTATGCTCTTAATGTTGTGAACTTTCCTGTTAAGGTATAGGTCACAACCCTATATCTCTATCTAGTAAAGTGTATATGTAGTATAGGGTCAGAGGTTCGGAGATAGTGTCGAATCTCATCGCAATTATATTTGTAGCTATTGGCCTTACCCTACTATCCATATGTGTCCATAGCCCAATCTATATAATAGATAGATCCCGATCCAGAGAATAGATATCCCATATATATGAGGGGTTAGGTCAGTTAGGTTTGATCCACTTCATTCATGGGCCAGTTCTATATAGATCCTCATGAGAGAACAGTGTTCGGCCCCAACTATATATATGATATGTCTAGTCCCTATCACCGATTGATAACTGACTAACTGATTGATGGTTGAACCTTTAAAACATGATATCTCTGTAGTGAATGTGACCGAATATATATAGATAGGGAACCGGATTGAGGAGGTACATCTATTGCACCCCTCTAGACTAGATATATGGGAGCATCATTTTTCATTGTTCATTCGATTCACTCTATATAGATATGGATATGGGGGAAAAGATATCTAGATAAGGCTCATTCAGATAGGGTATCCTCTCTCATTCATATAGAGGGGGGATAGATAGGGCCGACCCAACTCGACCCTATAAATTTCCCTCTATTCTATAAATATCAGGGGGGCTATCTATGACTACCTATATGGAGGGGAGATCCCCAAGGAATAAATAAATAAATATATGGATATGAAATTTTTGCCTATAAATAAATGTGGGTCCTTCCCCTTATGTTAATTTAATACACCATGATCTCTATCTAAATGAGACTATCTATATTGAAGATAAAGTTCACCTTGTCAAGTAGAAATAAATACCTTTGGGTTTTACAAAGGTATTGCGAAATAAGGGTGTTTTGTTACTCAGGTTTTGAATTTATTAAGATGTAGATTTTGTATGTGCAAATGAAAATATTAATCATGTGACCTCTCATGAGGTTTTTGGTGATAGAGACTTTGATGTATGTTTAGCCCACAATTGAAAATACTGCCTTAGAAGGAATTTGAATGCATAAAACTGTATAGAATGTCTCACTTGGAACATGTATTTAATACTTGAGAGCTTAGAAATAATGAAATGAATTGTGTTGTGTAAGATCACACTCCTCGTAGTCTTGAATCCCTAAGTGAAAAGTAGGTGTTACGAATCATAATTGTTCTAAAAATGATGTAAATATAAGTAGAATAAGAGAAAACAAGACGAATCTATGGAATGATTGCTAAAAAAATTATATTCACCTTGAATAATGTCAAACCAAATAAAATTCCTAAGATGACCTTAAAGCAAATAAAAATAGAGGCATCATTGTGATCCAAAATGTTTAATTAAAATTGGAAATATACAACTTTGAGGTATGAGCACATGTTTCATATACATAATGTGGTTTAAACAACGATGTAAAATTACATAATGAATATGTAGCTTTACGAATGAGAATATTTGGTTCTATGTAAAATTATCTTCAAACTACAAGGTTAAATAATGGAATTAATTTATAATAAATATGTAACCATGAATGATGTGTTGTAAACTATGGCTAGCCTTAGAATTCTCATATGGGGTTGAGTCATTGTAACATGTACATCCTTTTTTATTAATTTTTAAAATAACATGCTGTAGTGTTATGTTATTTTCCATGGGGGTCCATGCTTGTGTAAGTGTCATTTGTGATGTTGAGCTACTCTATTCGAGCCCATGTGGTGTCGTGTAACAGGAAATGAAAGATAAAAAAAAATTGAACCAATAATTTTACTGTTGTTTCTAGGTGTGTTAATTATGGGAAGTATAGATGGTGTCAGAGTAGATGTTCATGATCTCAAACCTCTATGACAATTGGTGTTTTGATATGTATTCATGATGGTGAAGGAGTTGGAAGTATAATGTGATAATATGTTGTGATGTGACAAACTTGTGATTGTGATCATGTGAATGTACCTGGTCATGTTGACTACTTATTTTGAAATGTTGTGATATTGATATGTCTCATGATGAGTGTACACTTTATCTCCCTCATGAATTCAACATTTATTATACATGTTTTACAACCTTGTTGTGTGAAAATAATGTTATTTTGAACTGCGAAAGTGTGGCGGTGTTTCATCATCTTGTGATTTTATATATGTTACATGAAAAAATGTTCTTCCTAGTGAATTATGGCATATCAAGTTGCTACCATCATATTGTGGCTTATCATGAGGCATGTACCATGATGTATTGTATTTGTGTTTATATGGTGATGTTAATCATTATACTCATCATACATATATAGTCATGTGTTATGTGATAAAATTTGGGTCATATGGTGATCATATAGTCCCTATTGTATTCTACTTGAACTTTTGGTACGGTTATCCATATTTTACCCTCGTGCCAAATATTGGATCAGTCATGACCCTGTTTAGAAGGAACGACTCTTTCGAGAAAATATGAGCCTTAAATCTGTTTAAAAAAACCTACAAGTGGGCTCGAAAATAGGATAACAGGGTCAAGAAGGAGGAGCGGTGTTAAAAGAGCTATGAGCAAGAAGGAAAAGAAAAGGGCTAAGTATAGAAATGTAACTAGAGATTCAAATGAGCGTGGGCCCGCCACGTTGCCTAAGAACTGAAAAGGTGAGGAAGGCCATTGAAGCATCTCGAAACCTTCTACGTCGTGGACACATGAACTAATCATTTTAGCAGGCTTTAAAAGAAGAAAGTCTAAAAACATCTTCCACTCCATTAGTGTGGGATCTGATGACTTCCATTACCTAGATATTGAAGTTTTGGCCTACCATCTTCTCTCTTACGACAAGCAGGTGTGGGGAACCAGGCTTGACAAATCATGGGTAGGATTTGCAGGGGCATTTTCAGCCAGTAGTTGAGCTTCGAATCAAGTCTCCCGCCTCTTTTCTCCTCCCCTCTTCACCCCATCTATAAAAGAAGGAGCTGGTCTCATCACTCTGGGGTTGGACATTCTTTGTTTTGTTGGCTCCCTCCTCCTTCTAGCAAATGGATTTTTGGGGTTCAGGCCCTCTATCAAAATTGCATTACTTTTCTGCCTCTTGGATAATTTGTAATGGAATGTATCAATCTACAGAGCAATAAAACACGCCTGTGATCGATTTTAGATCCTCTCTTGTCTCTTTTGCTTTCATCTGGTCTTCCATTATATATCTAGCTATTTGTGCTTGTTTATTGTATGAATTTTGTTGGTTTGTGTCTATTAGCAAAATTAAGTGTTCATCATTCCTTTGGTGTATCACCTCGTAGTTAAGCTTTGTTTTAATTTTTGTATTCCTTTTATCCCTGTCTCCTTGGTAAAGTTTAGATTAGGATTAAGAACATATCCTCTACAAGTTTCTACATATTCACCTAAACAGAGGAATAAGGAACCAACCTTCAATCTAGAGAGCTTTCTCATTTTGCAAGGTCCCACACCTTCGGGAAAGTTCAATGCTATGCAATCACACCAAATGACTCTGCCTTAGACAATCAGATCTATAACTCATTTGGGGGTGTTTTGATTCTGCACTAACAGGTACATCATGTGGAAATATTATGTGTTGTAAGTTGTAGAATAATTGTTATGTTATATCTAGTAAGAATACCATCTGTAAGAAGTTATGGCTATTGTGAGTATACATTATTGTATTAGTAATGTATATATGTGATGTGATGTGTACCCTACACTATTGAGCCCTATGAGTAGCATCCAGAAGTGTATGTGTAGAGAAAGGAGGAATGAACCAGTTTTCCATAACCTTGAGCTAAGTACGATTTTTGAAGTGGAGCATCATGTACATTTAAAATCCACGTCTATCTATTTGGTATACTTTGAGTTTTCTCAATATTGGATGTACACCACCTTAGGATCAACTTATGAAAACTATAATCCCTTCTCTCTCCTATGTGGGTTCTCCATCAAAAAATCCTATGTGATATTGAATATGTAGATCCTCGTATGTGTGATTCAAAGATATACAGAGATATGCTTATTCTGGTTATATGTGTTTTGTGAGCTAAGGCTCGATATCTAAGTACTAGCAACTCGATGAGAAGCCATTTGATGACCGTTGAAAGGCCATGTAGTGATTGTAATGTGATTCTTCCTCTATTCATATTTTATTCAAAAATTGATCTTTTTCTCTTTTCTTTTAAGAACCAACAATTTTCTTGATTAATTTATTCCTAAAATTTTGGGCATTTAATTTCATTTTCAGGTAACAAGATGCCTTTGCATTACTATGGTTGTTTAGCCACTTATTTTACTTAGTTAAAAATTACTTTTGGAGTTTAAAAGTATTCTATATTATCCCAAGGCTTGGGATTTGATTCAACTTGATAATTAAAACTGATTGATATGTTGGTTTTAATGTTGTGATGTGATGGATTAGGGTTGTGGGATTCATCATGGAGTGTTTGGATCTATGGACCCACTTCGTTGTATGGGGGTATGCCTAAAGGGGTTCATGGGGCTATGTAACTTTGAGATATAGGTTACTATACCACTTAGGTGGAGGTGTCGGGACTCTAAGTGCCTAAGCACATAGGGTGACCTAACCTCTTTGAATGGAGAGATAAGGTGACTGGGATCTTGGTGAGTGACCCAGTCTAGAGAGATGAGGTGGTGGGACTCTTGGTGAGTGACCAAACCTATAAGGATAAGGTGATGGAGAACTTTGATGAGTGACCCATCCTGAAATTGGTACTATGATTCTTTTCTCCATTGGGAGGCATATGGAGTTGTCATGGGAGGCTTATGGAGATTTGGGAGGCATATACAGTTTGTATGTATGATTCATGAGTTACTCATGTGATTCACGTTATATATTGTGATGTTGACACTTGCTTCTCATCTTTGTTGACATGTGTTATTGGCTCTTATCTTGATATTGTGTGGATGTAGTCGTGGTTTTGAGTCATATGAAACTTGTTGAATATGTTTTACGTGATGCGTTATTGATTTTTAGGCAAGTAAATGTCTTGATCTATGTTTAGGTAATATGTGTTGAGTTTTATGTTTTATGGACTATAAGTTTCTTCCTATGGTCGGGTTAGGGGTTTTATTGTGGTACAACAATGAAAATGTGTTAAAAGGGTGTTTTGTGGGTTGTTATTGTTGTGTTTTGGACCTTGTGTGACAGTGTGATGTCAAGTATTTAGGGCATCCTATTGGAAACTGATGTAAATAAAAAATATTATCATTCATATATCCAACTAATCAAAGGTGAGAACAATACACTTTCACCCTTTCTTTGCTAATGAGGATCGACACAAGCTTAAAATTGCTAGAAACTTGTAAAATTGGAAATTTAACACTTATAAAGGTTTTCTCATCACCCTAATTTTCCTATTACCTTCATTCACTCCAAGTGCATTCCTAAATTCATCCTAAGTGATATAAAATAGCTTGTATATTTACTTCCTTGATTTCCTTCTCTCTTCCCTTCAATATCTCTTAGCTACACTATAAACTCTTAGTCTTTTAGCTTCCTGAAACCCCTCCACTTCCTAGTACCATCTCTTGCACTAAAAATACTATTAGAACTTTTAATAAAATGCACCAAAAGAGACTCAAAACTTAATCTCTTACAACTTTCCTTAACCTTCCCTTCCATGCTCTTAAGGACACATATCTTTCTCACACCAAGGTTATGAGATCCTAAGGATACCCACAATGAATTATCACCTCCCTTAGTGTTTCACTATTTTCTTTACGTTTTCTGAATGTGACGAAATAGATAGTGTTATGGGCTGAGGAGGAATACTTGTTGTGTTGGTTGGGAGTTTGATGCACACGTTATGAATTCCCAATCTGATGTTGACTATGAGAGCTTCCATTTTGCTGGGAGGAACTACCTGAAATAGAAAACAAGACAACCAATGAAGAGTTAAACAATATATGATAGTGGATTACGTAGCGTGTTCTAGATCTGGGAAGTGTGATACTACCTAGAAGGTTGTCAACCCACTATTTTATAAAACAAATTAGGAAGTAACTTAAATGCGTACATAAACAAATCTAGTCCTAGTATTCTGATTTGGGTACCTCTGATCACTATCAGTGTTGATCCAATTAAATACTAAAAACTATGAGGGTCTAGGTCTTCTGGTTAGGTTGCAGGTTGTTCAGGTGGTCTACAGGTCACAGGCAGGGTCTTAGTAGGATTGGGTAAGGTGTTTGGGTTATTTGGGTAGGTAGATGGTTGTTGGTTTACACAGTGATGGCAGACACAGAGAATGGCATCGGTCGAGGTATGACCAATCAAAGTTAGGTAGAACCGACGACAGTTATGGGTAACCGGTTTCGATAGAGGCGGTCTGGTAAGATTCAATAAGATTTGTTAGTGGGGTTTGAACTAAGGTTAGGAAGAGATGACAGAGGGCATAATGAGGTATGTGGGGATCTTTGGAACACTCAAAAATATGTAGAGGCTAGGTATAGGTGGTTTTAAGGTGTGGGTGGAGGAATGGTTGGGTTTATAGAAAAATCAATAATGGGGAAAAGGGAATGCAAGTAGGGAATGACAACAAGGGTAATAAAAACCTTTAAAACAAGATAAGGCTAAAATAACATAAGTGATAAATTTACTTACTGGTGTTGTAGTTCCAATGGCTACATGATGGTGATGATGGATTGGTGGGATGGAGCTTGGTGCCATAGTGGTGCTTCCCAGAATGTTACCATGAGTGCATTACCTCTGGATCTATCGTGGTGCTAGTTATGGATGTGTATAGGTGGGAAAAGACTCTGGTTCTTCTTGCATGTAGCTCTCTTCTCTTCCCTTCGATCTCAGAATGTGCTAACCCACAAACAAGGTTTCCAAAGTGAATAAATGGTAACCAAAGATGATTTCTAGTTGACTAGCGTCATTTTCGGGATGATTGGCTTCGGTTAAGGAAGGATTCCCTAGGTTTCCTAAAAATAACAGATCTTGCTATTATTCAGGCTAGGTCTATCCATTTATTCGTGGATCAGAATAGACATTAATTTTTATGAGCGAGAAGGTGGTTAGAGGAATAATAGGCCTTGATTTTTAGGGTTGAACCAAGTCTTATTCATTTATCAAAACATGCTATGAATAGGTCTATGGTGAGGTGTCTAGGTGAGGTGTTCATCCATTTAATTAAAGTAATTAAATTAATAATGGGATGAGGATGGGTATTAATTTAATTGTAAATAATTAAATTAATGTTAATGTAGGGTATAAGGGTCATGGTTAGGTGAATGTGTTTAAGTTAGTTATTCGAAAGGGGACATGACCCAATTTTGGTGTCTACATTTTTCCCCTTTTTGTTACGTAAGTTGTATTGGTAAGTGATGCTGACAAAAATAGGAAATGGTTGTGTCGATTGTGAGTGAAGGTGGTGTTTCCCCAAGCATGGGTGAAGGTAACACCCCTAAAACTATGAATTGATGAGGTGAGAGAAAAAAGCGGTGGGAAGATGAAGATCAGTGGGTGCATTGGGAAAAGGTAAAAGGTCAAATAGAGTAAATAGGTAAATGGGCCAGGGTCAAAGGTAGAGGTAGTTGAACGCATGCACACATTGGAAATGACAGTACGATATCAGGTTGATAAGCTTTCAAACTCTACGTCGGATAAGATCGATAGGTCTATCCAAACATGGTTGAAGTGATTCCAATATCCAAGGTATAGGATATGGTATGGAACCAAAATAGAGGTCAGGTGCATGAACATTTAGGTATGTTTCGGTACACCAAAGTTCAAGTAAAGATAAACAACATGACAATAGGCAAGGTAAGGTCGGTAGGACAAAAAACATGGGTAACCACGTCATAAGGTATAGCGAGAACAGAGGGTCAAAGGTCACAAAAATTGGTTCAGGTCATGGTATATAGGTAATGACATGAGTAATGCCAAGGTATAGGTAAAATAACAACTCTTAAGATGCAGCAAAGGCAATGTAGGGGTAGGTTAGGTTTATAGCTATGGTGTAATGGGTATTAGGATGATAAAATGTGACGTGGGCATGAATGGTTGCAGGGAAAAGGAAGTTTAGAAAGACAAAACAATGATAAGGATGGACCGATGTCAGTTATAGGGTGACCGAAATCAGTTAGCTAGGGCACAAATGGTACCGGTGTCAGTCAAGTCAGGTTGGGTTTATAAAATAAAAATTCCATATTTTACGGAATCATTGTTCTATTGTAGCATTGGAGAAACAGACATATCCATTTGCATTTTGGTGCTTTTCAAGAGGAAAGTATGAGGGACTGTACCTAGCTGAGGTGGAAAGATCCAGTTGGTAAGAGGACCTAGGTAGACGGGTCTATGAGATTGGGCAGACTGAGGTGATTAGTGGAGAGATTTGAGGTATATTTTGACATGGAAGAGGCAGGAGAGGGTTCAAGTGGACCAGTGGCATAGGGTCCAGTCGTGCCACCACTTTGATGATGCCGAGACGAGGTAAGATTGAATCCTATTACTTATTTATTAGGTAGATTTGTTTATATAAATCAGGTTAGGGTAAAATGGGTTTTGGGGCGGGGGGGAAATTAAATTTGAATTTGAGAAGAAAATGGGTGAAATAGGAATGGAGGAAGGTGTAATTAGGTGAATGAGGGTGGGGGAGGGGTTGAGGGGGGATTTGGGTAGGAATGGGTGGGTAATTAAGGAGAAATGGGAAATTTTGAGAGAAATAGGGCAGGGTCTTGCGGATTTTTGTCACGATAGTGACCGACGTCGGTTAAGGGTCAACCAACATTGGTGGGAAGCAACCGGCATCAGTTGTGGATGGGGTGACTGATACCAGTTTTGGGAGACCGGAGCCAGCTAAAAAGAATCAGTGTCAGTCATCATTGAGAGAAAAAAGGGCCAAGAGATTAGTAAAGGTGGGTGGGTGAGATAGGAAGGCATTATTGAATAAAAATAGGCAGGGTAATAGTTATAGGTGGGGGTTCAAGGGTGAATGCAGGTATGGTAAAAGTTTAATAATGTTATGGTTTATTAGATGCAGGTGAGGGACATGTTACGAATGCGGGATAGGGTACCTCCCCTATTGTTAAAGGTGTGTGGAGTTGTGACCAATGAGGAGTGGAGACACGTGACCAATTTGGGTCTGATTGGTATTCGATGCTATGGGCGTATAACACGTGATCCTAGTTTGATGGTCTCTCTCATTGATAGATGGGATTCCATGACCAACATGTTCCATCTTCTGACAGGTGAGATCACAACCATCTTAGAGGATGTGTACAAGATCTTGAGATTTCTGATAGTGGGAGCATAGGTGTACTCCATTTCATCAGAGGCCTCACACGAGTTGATGTTGTTAATATTTGGATAAGCCGAGATGAGGTTCCATAGCATGATCCTAAGATATGGAGAGATTTATGTGGCCCATCCTGAGGAGATGTGATTAGTTGTTTTGATTATGGAGGTAGTGTGTTATTTTGCACTACTGGATGCAAAGGGTAGGATATTCTCATGGACACTAATGGGAGTTCTTCATGATATGATGGAGGACAGGACCTAGTTTGCATGGGCATAAGCCTACCTGGTGTAATTATACAGGTAGCTATGGGCCTATGGGTAGCTACAGAGGTTCATTGTGTGTTACACTTTCCTTCTTCACTGTTGGGCCTACGAGCACATTGTGTGTGTGTGTGATTGATTGCTTTACCCTGGCTAGATGCATTTGAGCCAGGTAGGGTCTAGGTTGGTTATAGGTTCTAGGTGCCAGTTGGTGGAGTATTCCAAGGGGATAGGGCTACACATGACATTACTCACTACAGGTGGATACTAGAGGGGTTATCTGGAGTAGACATTATTTGGAGGCCATATGTGGCATATCCATCATACAGTCACATGGCCAAAAAGTTGGATGAGCTAAAATTGCTCAAGTGGATAGAAGGGAATTGTGTCGGGGAACATGAGATGATATAATTAGATAGAGTCCAATGTTAGTTTAGGGTGCCCCAGAATGTGCCACCACCATTTCCTTAGTATAGGAGTGATGACGTGGAGAGGCCAATGCCTCTACCACGACCGATAGTGCCGATAGGGAAGAGGAGCAGCCAGTGGACCGACATATAGATGATGTCAGTCGTACTAATGCATATAGATGGTGGTGGGTAGCCCAGCTATGATTAGCACCACACAGACCAGGATAGCTAGATGTGGCTACCCTCACAGTCTAGAGAGACATATTACAGGGACAAGTGGTCACATTACAGGACCAGATTACTAGTTTATAAGGGTAGCTAACAGGGTCATAGGAAGAGGTGGCCACATTACAGGTATAGGTACAAGTTATAGGGATGTAGTGCCAGTTCGCCACTATACAGGCATAGATTATAGCCCTACATGCCCAAGTACATGCACATGCACCCACACAAGCTCAGGGACATGCACAAGCATCTACACAGGTGCAGGGACAAAGTCCCATTTTATAGATAAAGGTGGGGCATGGTCCCTCAATATAGGTATAGGAATAGGGAAAGGGTCCCTTATTACAGGTAGCGGTGGGATAGGGTCCCTAGAGACTGGTACAGGAGCTGAGATTGATGGCACCCTCGCAGATTATACCGATGGCTAGGTTCAAGGATGCCTTAGGTGAGGCACGTTATTATCATGACCACTTTATGGCTGTAGGGATAGACATCCCATCTTATGCTGAGTATAGAGCACAACAAGCTTCGAGTGAGAAGACTACGTCCTGCACTCATAATGTAGATACTACAGGGGGCCGGTGAGTCCAGTTATAGGAACAAGGCGAGGCTACCAGTGTATGGAGGCTAGCTCTAGGGGAGGGGCCATCAGAGGTTAGACTGAGGTCCATGGTGGGTGGGGAGATGCTATCGAGATGCCACACAGGAGCAGAGGATATTAGGTGGGGTGACGATTAGTCACTTAATACGGTCATTATATTGATTTTTTTGATATATACATCGGCCTGCATGCCAAAGATAGTGAGGATGTATGTGATAGTTTTGAGATATTTGTATGGATTTGGCATTGGAGTATGCATTGTATGGATAGACAGATTTTGATGATATATATATATATATATATGATGATATTTGTGGTATGGCTGGTGTACTTGTTTTTAATTTCTATTATTATGTGTGTATGTGATGGAAACTAGGTGAATTAGGAATGATTGAGTCAAGTTTGTGTAGGCATGGTAAAGTTAGGTCAATTTGGGCATGACAGAGTCAGGTCAATTTAAGCATGGTGGAGTTACATTAGCTCAGGCATGATTGAGATAGGTTGATTCAAGCATGGTGGATTCAGGTTGATTTAGGCATGGGTGAGTCAGGTTGATTCAATGTCCAATTTATTGGTAATATGGGGGAAAATGGTGATGTATATACAGGTCATGGTTTAAATTTCCAAATATGTGCTATAATGGAAATGTGAAAATGATAAATGAATGGTTTGATGATGTGGTAAAATGTGTATTAATTGATGCTTGTTTGGTTTAATTTCTAGTTATTGATATAAAATGGAAACTCACTAAGGTATAATGTGAATAGGAAAGTGAAAGGGGGATTTGGTTAGGGTAAAGAGTGGTCGAGCTAGCCTCCAAGGGCCCCATGCCCTCGAAGTGTTTCCTACATAGCCCCGGTTAAAAGGGGCCTCAAGCCGATGTAGTTCTCCCATAAACGAGGAAATATTATGATGAAGTAGAGGAATCAGTTAGTAGGTGTTAGGAATGGTTAAATATAGGTCATAGACATGATTGAGTTTAGGTAGTAGGCATGGTTGAGTATAGGTCACAAACATGGTTTAGTTTAGGTCATAGGCATGGTTGAGTGCAAGTCATAGGTATGGTTGAGTTTAGGTCATAGGCATGGTTGAGTTGTTTTAAATATAGGTGTTGATGATCTGATTCTGTATAGGATAATTAATAAGTAATGAGGAAGGTGAAAGGTAAGAGGTGGCAAAAAGAGATACTTAATTGATAAGAACCCTAATGAGTCTACCATACCCAAGATGGGCTTATGAATGTAAGACCCTAAAGGTGTTGCATAATGGACTATTATAAAGGTGAAGAAAGTCACATGATCATGAAATGTCGCATTTGCAGCAAGTCCCCCTTGAGCAGAGAGAAAACTAGGGTGCAAAAGGAAATGAGGTGAAAGTGGATGGTTTAGCACAACCTTAGTGTACGACAACATGTTTTTCATAGCAAGAAACCCAAGATCCAACAATAGGCAAGTCCATGACAAAAATTTCATCATTTTCTTCATTTTTTATTTTTTTTTGTATTTTTAATAGATTGATCAATACGGGAAGTCTATATGGGATGAGTATAGTAAATCCTTGAGGTATTCATGAAATTGATCGATGCAGGAAGCTTCTGGATATGTTTATCGTATTTTTGTAATGGCTTTATATAGTTGTCCTTCAAGGGAACAGTCTATTTATAGTGGTGGAAATAGAGTGAAGAGATGTCAGTTTTGAGGGAATCTTTTGCTGGAAGTTTGAATCAAGGAGTTACATCCCTTTTTGTTTTTGGACATTTAAGTCATAGACAAGACCATAGCACACAGAGGTTAATTATGAAAGAGGTGGTTTTGAGTGATGAATGACCATGGGTTCCACCTTGAAGAAGATGAAAAGTATCCATGAGAATCATGCTATAAGTAGAGCCGTAGTACTCATATTGAAGATAAGGCTTACAGGTGACGGGTAATCACATGATTCTTGTTTAGTCATGGATCCTCAAAAACGGGTAACATGGAAGGTGAACAAAACTCAAGGGATGAGCGATCAACTGAAAGAAAGTGTTGGGCTCCTGATATAGCTTCCAAATCTTAAAGGCGCGTAGGAAGCAATGGCTAGAGGAAGCATGCAAGTGAAGGCGCACAATGCAGAATTCAAAAGGGGTTCTTGGAGAACCAAGGACGCGCACGCGCGGCGAAGAACAATTTGGGACTTAGCCATTTTTGACCTTTTGGATAGAACACATGAAGAACATGTTCCATTTGGATAAGGTTCCAGCCTAGTGACAGGGTGTCTTAGAAGGAATATACCTTGTGATAGGAAGATCCAAAAATTTAATCATGACATGGAGAGGCATGTGCCTAGGGCGACCCACACCTTGACATTTGGGGCCAGATTTGAAGTTGCAGAGGAGTTTGTTAGAGCTCAAATGCCTATTTATGCATGCACCCTTGGCAAAGAACGGGGACACAAGTGAGGTAGCGGATCTCTGTAGAATTACTATGAGAACTATGGGATAAAATGGGTAGAGGAGTGTAGGAAGAATGTAATGAGGAAATGGGGATTGAAAATTTTATCTTGTGAGTATACATGTATGGATCTAGATATGGCACATGACTATGGTCTGCCTCTGTGTGATGCTATGCAGTAAGAATATTATAAGGCTACCACTGTTTTTATATTAAGATCTCCTTCTGTATTATCTGCATGTTTCTACTCTACTTTTTATCTTGTATAATCATGGACCTTACTTGAATGATTGAGTATATTTGTTGATTTACAATTCCTAGTTCTATTAATTCTATTGTATTCTTGTTTCTGTTATAACTGAAGGGGTGTAGAAGCCATCCTGAGCTCTATAGCTTCTTCATGTCTATTAAATCACTAAGTCATAATCTTACATTATGCCTTCCATTGAACTCACATAAAAGAGAGACTCAGCTCCCTCTCGTGTGCCTCGGAGGTGAGCACCCAGCACCCAATGGGTGATAGGCCGGTGCGCATGAGGTTCCCTTGTTCTTGGCAGGGTGCAAAAATGACTACATCTTAGTTCCATTGCCAGGACCTCTTCTCAAAGTTGTAGTGGAATATGACATACATCATGATCTATGCAAAAAGTGATGGCAGAGCACTTAACACTTGAAGGTGTTGAAGATTGGTTTAAAATCACGGAGGATGAATTCACTCAGAGATTCAGTAATAGATCTGATTTTTATACGCGAAGATGGGTGGAAGACACTCTTTATCATGAGTTGTACGAAACCTTCTTCTGTTGTTTCCCAGTTGAGTTATTTGAGTGGCTCTCGGCTTATACATCTAGATCGGGGTGGTATTATAAGTCACACCCTTGGACCCAAGAAACATATCAGAACTTGTAAGATGTTGATCTAATGTGGACCCATGCTATTGATCATTAGTGGAAGGGAGTATTGACTAGCTACACTCTGGAATATGCCATTCCATGTATTCTTATCTAGAAGTTGCTGAGTTTGAGTTCTTACGAGATCCCAGAGGATCATTTCTATGTGTTATCCCCTTGGCAATCAAAATATTGATGGTAACCATGGGTCTAGAGGCATTTTCTATGGCCGGCTAAACCACCTTGAGTGCTTGGTGAGGAAGCTAGGTTAGGGAAGGATGGCTGATCTGACAACTAAAAGGGAAAGGAAGGAGAGACGGCTCAAGTATAATGAAGTACGTGAAAAGGAGATCGATAGATAGCATGGGATTACAAGTGGGTTATGGAGCCAGACATGGTGGAAAGGAGTTAAGGCTCACACGGAGGATGTGGAACCTGAATAGTCTATGATACCCCATCTTGGTAAGCGTGGGAGAGAAAACCTTGTGGCTTCTGATGAGATTCCATCATGTAGAGAGAGAAGATTCATTGGTGTACATCTGACCCCGCATAGTTACCAAACCATGGTGCTTGGTTTTTTTGAACGAGGGAAAAGTACAGTTGATCCATTTGATATCAGTAGAAGTAACCGGTCGACACCTAGGAGATACAATTTCTTGTTTGGGACTTCTATGGCTTCACACACTATTCCAGTATTTGGTGGAATGTTTAGACAAGGCACATATACAGCTGGTTTTGGAAGCGCATTAGGAAGTGGTGGAGGAAATACAATTGGGAGTGGTACTATTTCCCAAACTGTCGGTGCACAATGTAGTGGGACGATGGGAGCATTCGGCATGATAAACACAGGCCTTGTACCTAACATAGGAGGATCTAGAGGTGGAAGTCATGGAGCTGGTGGCTCAGGATCTAGTGAGTTCGGCAGAGGAGGAAACACTGGAGGAAACCAAGGGAGTGGATCATGAGGACAAGGACCTCAGCCACTTCCTCAATTATTTTTTGAGATGTCTCTACACTTACCAGATTACAGTGGGATAGAAGATGCCACAGAGCATGTGTATAAGTGCGAGTTGCTATGGCGTGTAAAGGGGATCACGACCCAGGATCGAAAGGCAAGTCAATTTGTGACAAATTTACAAGGATGCGCACATAGTTAGTATAGAAAGTATAACCCTCATCAGACTATTGTGGATTATACCAGGTTGAGAAATGCATTCTTGGAAAAATTCCACATACCTGAGTTTGAACAGAAGAGCATTAGCTCTCTCAAAGAAATCCAGTAGGGCATGGCAGAAAGTGTGAGGGAATATGATGCACACTTTAAAACTCTATTGTCTAAACTATCTTATGATATCCACCCTTCACAACATAATCAGTGGTTTTTTAGAGGGTTGATCACACCCTTTAGGAGGGCTTTGTCTCATAAAACATTCACGGACCCACGCGAAGTGTTAGAAGCCACTTTTCACTCTGAGGCAGTTGGTAGTGTTAACACTGGTATTAGCCCATTTCTAGAGGCTTAGATTGCTGCCATGGCTAAGAAATTGGATAAATTATCTGCCAACACAGTTCTAGAGATTCGCAGTGGGATTGTGGTGCACAAATTGTGATGTAGAAGGGCACACAAAGGATAATGGCAGGATATGTACTCGGAAGGCAGTGCACGCTGTAGCAGTAAATTGTGAAATATGTTATGAGGACCATGATGTGAGTAGGTGCCCCCTACTATAGCATGCGATCTGTAAAAATGTATCATGTTATTACAAGATATGTACCTCAACCACACATGACACTAAGGATTGTAGATTGATTTACCAGATTCATGAGGCAATTGATCTTGGTGTGCACCAGATTGGTATTGCCAGTAGTTCCAAAGGAGATGAACATCAGTATGAAGAGTGCAGAGATGGAGATGCATGTGGGATAGGGTTTTGTGTAGGATTTTGGGGTTGTGGTAACCGCGGATGAAGAAGTGAGTTCCCGCGTGGGACATGTTTTAATTGTGGAGCCACAAACCATTATAAGCATGAATGTCCAGATCTTCTACAATGTTCATGGTGTGGAAAAAACATAAGTACGAAGAGTTCCCAGAGTTATACGAACATATGAGTCAACAGTACCAAAAGGATAAGGGCACTACCATGGTGAGTATTAAGAAGGCTGACGCGCAATGGCTCCTGTGAGTAATACATGAATTAGAACTAGAACCTATTATGTTAACAAAAAGGGCAGAGTCCGCACGCACAAGGGAAGTGCCTAGGTAGAGACCTTTGGTTTCAAGAGAAGAAGTAGTCCACGGGAAGTATCCAAACCTGGCTCACAAGAAGGAAGTCTACTAGGAAACCATGGACATAATTTGAAGCTTACAAGGGGATATCCAATGCTTAAAAGAGAAAACTAGAAAAGAAGACCAAAGAAGACCAGTAGAAGCACCAAAGGATGACTTAGATGAGGTTAAGGAGGTGTGTAAACTACTGAGGAAGGAGAATGTTATTCCCCTACTAGGAGCATGGTTGAGAGAAAAGGTGCCACACACTGAGGAAGAACACGAAAGGTAGATCTTGCATGTAAACCTCCCACCTCACAACCTTGATTATGAAAAAGATATTACCTTGAATGTAGTAGTGGATGGATGGTTGCTTAGCAACATCCTCATTGATATAGGTGCAGAGGTTAATGTTCTCACTTTGGATGCCTGGCATCAAATGGGAAGACCTGCATTATAGCCATCTTCAAATGTGTTGTATATGGAAAATAAGAAAAAGGCAATGCCCATAGGTGTCTTGAAGGATGTGACCATTACAATTCAGGGGACTAGGTTTACTAGGGATTTTTAAGTCTTGGAACTTACCGAGGTAGATAATTTCCCAAATTTACCTGGGTGCCCGTGGTGTTATAAGAATAATTTAGATCTTTGGTTTAACAAGGGGTACATAACCTTTGAAAACAAGGAAGAGAGGGTGATTATACCACTTGCTGATGGGAATTCCACCCCCTATACTAAACCCCTTGGAGAGGAGGTCCTGGACATAATATATGTATGCTCCATAAGATATCCAAAGACCATCCACCCTAGAGGAGGATTCATCCAGTTTGATGATGCTTAATTTTTCAGTGCTACTACAAGTAGAGCATGTGATAATTGGGTGCATGGGACTTATGAATTGATTAGGTGACATCTGAAAGGATCAGTGACTAAGGTAACAATGACACGTACAGTTTGGTGCCTAGGAGGAAAGACAATAACCAAGTATTCTGGGGATGCATACCCTGAGGTCTTTTTAAGAGAAATGGAAGCTCAATGGAGGGAGGACGAGTGACGAAGTATGCTAGGTTATGTTTTGATAGGCACAACAGTGAGGTGGTGGGCCGTGCATAGTGAAAACTTGTTGGAATGACACAAAGTTAGGATTGTGCTCACTATCTGATTCTCGAAGAGCAACATACCCACCACTATCAAGGATTACAATGGAAATGGACCCACCTCTTCCCACATCCATGCATATGAGAGGGTCTGGGGAGAAGGAATGGAAGCTTTACCACCCTCCCTTTGGGTGCACAAGCTGTATTCAACACTACAAGGTTACGCACGCGCTTGGTACATCCATTCTGAAACACATCGCCAAACAAGAAATTGACAGGAATTAGCGACTGACTTGGTTCACACATTCGAGTACCAAAGTACCATGCAACTAGGTTGATGAGGCATTGTATGACTATCAAACACATCACTCTGGGGGATTGTGCCATGGCAGAAGATAGATTAGTAAAATTACTTGGTGGACCTAGCTTAGAAGTGTAATTCAAAGAGGAGGAACCAGAAGACCTACAATTTGAGCACATGTGTGTGGAAAAGGAGAGAGGAAATATGGTATACGTCATTGATGGAGAGGAGATGGAAAGCCTAAATGTCGACCATTCAGTTGGAGCACATGCGAAGTAGTTAACAGTGTGGATGTATGTGCGCGTGCATGTATCATGAACCACTCAAAACCAAGAAGGTTAACATTGGCTTGGAGAAGGATCCCAAGGAAGCTATCATTGGGGACTACTTGTCAGACAAGGAAGCATCAAAGATCATTGATCTCTTGCGTGAATTTGAGGATTTATTCCCATGTTGATACCATAAGTTGAAATGCGTCCACCATTCATTGGGGGAAATGAGGATAAAGTTGAAAGATGGTGCGCGCCTGGTCAGGAAGAGGCCTTACAGGATGAATCCCAACATGCATGTAAGGGTTAAAGAAGAGCTATAAAAAATTATAGCATCCGGTATCATTGAGGCTGTGGAGGAATTAGAATGGATAAGTCCAATGGTGATCAACATAAAGAAGGATGGGTAGATTAGGATATGCGTGGATTATAGGGAATTGAATGTTGTTTGTATCATAGATCCTTTTCCCACCCCCTTCACTAAAGATATTTTGGAGGGAGTTGTTGGGCACAAGGTCTATTCCTTTACGAATGGATTCTCAGGATATCACCAAGTAAGGATTGCCAAGGAAGACCAAGAAAAGATAATCTTCACCACTGAGTGGGGAAGCTTTGCATACATGGTCATGCCCTTTGGATTGAGGAATGTGCCCGATGTATTTTCGCGCATAGTGGTATAAGCATTTAAGGACTTCATCAACAAGTTCCTTCAAGTGTATTTTGATGATTGGACAGTGTATGGATTGGTAAGGGACCATTGTGATAACTTAAGATTGATGTTTGAAAGATGTCGGCAGTTGAGGATTTCCCTCAACATCAAGAAATTTATCTTTGCAACTCCTTTTGGAATGTTGTTGGGGCATATCATATGCAAAGAGGGCTTACTGGTGGATCCCGCAAAAGTTATGGTTATTGTGGGGTTAGGGGAGCCTACCAGGAAAAGCACCATGCGTAGATTTCTTAGACACACTGGGTACTACAAAAAGTTCATTAAGGGATATGCCAAGATCGCCACACCTTTAGAAAATATTGCTTAGACATAAGAGTGCCTTTTAGTGGGGAGAGGCGCAATAGAGGGAATTTGACACTCTAAAAAAAAGGCTTATCACCGCACCTATTCTATGATTCCCATCCTCAGATAAACCTTTCCATGTCCACGTGGATGCCTCTGGTACAACAATGGGAGCCATTCTTGCTCAACTAGGAGAGGGGATTGTTGATCATCCCTTGTGTTTTGCAAGTAGGAATTTGACACCAGTAGAAAAAAATTATACAACAACCGAGAATGAGGCATTGTCAATTATCTATGCACTCCACAAATTTAGAAAATATCTACTAGTGACTCCCTTGATATTCTACACCGGCCATATGGCCTTGAAGTATCTAGTAAACAAAGTAGTATTACAAGGGCGTATATGTCGTTGGGTACTTTTATTTAAGGAATTTGAATTCAAAGTGGTGGTAAAACTGGGAAAGAACAATTGTGGGCTGGATCATTTATCCAGGATTGATTCGGGAGAGGATGCAAAGAGTGTCGAGGAAACCATGTCGGATGCACAACTATTCAGGTTGTAGCATGTGCCCTCATAATTAGAAGACATTGTTGTTTTTCTCAAGGAAGGTGTGGCGCTCAAAGGGATGAATTCTCTAGAAAGGAAAAGGTTAGCCATACACGCCACGCCCTTCATGTTGATCAATGGGGATTTGTATATAATGGCCATGATGAGGTTTTGAGACAGTGTGTATTAGAACATGAGCACGTAGCTATAATAGAAGAAGCCCATGGTGGGATTGCTGGAGGTCACTATGCAAGGAATGTAACCACGTGCAAGATCCTAGTCACCGGGCTATGGTGGGAGATGATTCACCAAGATTGCATTAAGTTTTGCAAGGCATGTGACCACTGCCAGCTCCTTGGAAAACCTTGAAGAAGGGATGAGATGCCCTTGTGCCCCATCGCTAGCGTGGAACCTTTTGAAAAATTGGCAATAGATTTTGTCGAACCAATCTCTCCAGTTATGCGGAGGAATAACTCACGGTATATTATTACCTTTACTGATTATCTAACAAGGTAGGCAGAGGCCGCACCCACTAAGGATTGTGCCACAACCATGGTTACTAGATTTTTCTGGGAAAACATTACAAGCAGGTATGAGTGCCCATTAAGTTTAACAAGTGATAAGGGCATTCTCTTCTTAAATGAAACCATCAGAATTCTATTGGCAAAATTCATGGTAGCCCATCACAAGACTACCCCTTATCACCTTCAATAAAATGGGACTGTAGAATAATTCAACAAAATTCTTAGTCACACATTGACTAAGATATGTGATGTGGGTAGGTAGGATTGGGATGATAAGGTATCAGCAGTTCTTTAGGCATACAGAACAATGTATAAAAGGTTGAACAAGGCCACACCATTTCAGCTGGTGTTCGGCATAGAGGTTATTTTTCTAATTTAATTCATGCTACCATTGTTGTGTATAGCACACGTAGGGGGGTTAGACAATGAGAAAGTGCTGGAAGAAAGAATTGATGAATTGATAAAGTTGGATGAAAGGCACTCACTATCAAGATGGAGCCAAACAACTGAAAAAGTTAAGCAAAAGTCATGGCATGACCACGACATTAAGAACAAATAGTTTGAGGTTGGTCAGATGGTATTACTATGTGATTCAAAATTTCTATGCCATCCTGGAAAGTTGAAGGTGAATTGGTTGGGTCCTTATGTAATTTCATACATCCTTGATTCAGGTGCGTGCCAGTTACAAGCGCTGGATGGAACAAAATTACCTGGACACTTCAATGGGAGTAGGATAAAGCCCTACTTTAAATAATGCTTCTTGGTGTTTGTAAATAAGGAAGTTTCGTCAGTTAGCTTATAATTTCCTTTTATGATTTTCCTTTCTTGTATTTTTCCCTTTCGCGTTGTTGTTTGGTTTTGCGCCTTGGGCACCAGTAACCTTATTACTTTTTGACTTATGAATGCGCAGAGGACCGCACCTCATTTTAGTGTGGGATGAGGTGATAAAGAGAGGCATGGAGTTATTCTGCAAGAGGATTGGGTTATTAGACTATTTGAATTAGCCCTGTTGAAAAGATGCATTAGGAGAAGAGAAGGCAGATGGATGGCAAGATAAGGTTACACTAGAAATCCACATACAAAGGAGAAAAAGTGCAAAAATATGAGGTAGGCGAAAGTAAGAATCATGAGGATAGAAGAGGTGCCTTTGGAGGTGGTAACATACACGCAAGAGTCTTCTGTCAAGATGGATTATTTGCGTGCCAGAAGGTTGGAAATAGTTGTCACGCAAGGATTGGGCGTGGGTGGAAAATTTTTCGCGTAAGGAAAATTAATGAAGTTAGGTTTGTTTGGAAATGCTGCATTAAACATGGTCGTATGGTGGCAGGTAGCCTATCCTTAAATGCGTAAAATTGGGAAAAGCTATAAATACAAGAGTGGGCATTTCATTATTTTACTTTGCAAAAACAAGAAGATTGATTTTCTTTCAAGAGCTATGGTTTTGAAGACTGACTCGTGTGAAGGAAAATCCCAAAAACTTAAGCGCAACCAGTCCATTAGATCTACAAACTAGTGCAGAAGTGAGTCACAGGTGTGAGGAACATTGTGAAGAAGTGTCGTGATTGAAGGTGAAAATTCTTAGATTAGGGTTTGTGTTTTAGGGCACGGGGCGCTCAGGGGGAAAACGTTTAAACAAAATCATAGGTTAACCTAGGAATGAAAGCAAGGGGTAAAATGATGGCCACAAAACCAGTTGATAAACCTACAGTACAATCTGAGAGGGGAAAGGGTAAGGGAAAAGGAAAGAAGAAAGAAGAAGAAATCCCCTTGGATACTAATGAAGAATGGTACTCGAAAATGTAATACCCAGATGGGGTTTTGTTGGGGCAAGAGTGAGAGTCCCACATCAAACAGATGCCCGTGATTGACTACAATCAATGATCAAGCAAAATCATCAAGGAAAGGCATTGGATCTGGTGTGCCTTATAAATAAATGAACACCTGATGGGTTACCAATCTATAACAACGTAGTCAAGGTGAAAATGGAGAAGGTAGGGCTTCTCCAGCTTTACGAGTTACCATATTTCAGGAAGCCTAAGTTCTTGTACCAGTGGCTGATGACGTGTGTGTATGAATACTTCTTCTGATTCATAGGGTGTAAAATGTGCATAACTCCCCAATTAATTTCACACTTTATTGGCCTAAGCTGTAAAGGGGACGTGCTCATAGATGACCTCATAGATGAGGAGGTAATTAAAGAAACCATTGCATCCTAGGAATGTAAGAAGGGATCAAGGTACTACGACATCATGGATATCAGTGATCCGGTGATGAAGATGGATGCATGCGTTGTTTCCAAGCTGAATGGACAAGAGAGGTGGACCCAAGTGAGCAAGCCCTAGCTGAATGTCTGTAGGAAGTTTGCAGAAGGCACCATGTACAACATCTCCCAATACATAGCAGATGAGATCATAAGCAGTGCAGAGAAGGGAGGAAAGATATTATTTTTGAACATCCTCTTAACAATTGTGTTCTCAGAAGTCAGGGTGCCAGATTCATCCAAAAAATTTCGTATAGGAGTACCCCAATGAAGACCCTTCACCTATATAGAGGTTCTAGAAGCATACATGTGAATCAATGACATGGGTGCACAAGGTGCGCTTGGATAAATGGTATATGCACCTCAGGAATGCATTCAGGGCTGAATGGTGGATCCTAGAACAACTTCCCATGGCAACTGAAGGAGAAGTAGAGTTCGTGGTATATCAGCACTTTTACATTGGAAGATTCATCTTGGTGAATGGTAGTTGGAGTCCCTGGTGTAAAATCCCCTTCTCATTTACTACCAAAATTTTCTAGGTGGGAGTGACTATGTACAAGGAGTCAAAGAAATTAAACCTTGACCTATCCACCCTTGACAATGAACACATGGAAATGAGAAAGAAGTTGGTCTACCTGGGGAAGTGCATGTATGTTGAAAGATACGTATCTCTAGATGTGCACATTATAAGGCCCATGACCTTACCTATTACTGAGAGCAATACTGTCAGGATCTACCTACGCATAAGGCCAAAGTTAGAAAAGGGTGTGTACGTGGAGAATGAGATATCTATCCTAGATGACCCTATTAGCAAAAAGAAGCCTGCACCAAAGTGTAAGGAGAGAGAAGAGAAAGAGGAATAGAGGGCGGTGGGGGAGAAGGATGTAGATACCATGGGGCCAAGCACCTACGTCCAGAAGAAGAAGAGGATGATAGTTAGGGAGAAGACCCCCAGAACCAGTAAAGCCACCATCTCCTAAGGATCCCTCAGATGAAGAGAAAACCACATCTCCCGAGCTGAAGTCTTCAGTGAAAGAAGAAGAAGAGAAGGTAGAAAATACCAAAGGCACAAGCACCTTTTTAGGCAAGATGAACATTGAGGAAGGAGAAGAGCTGGAGGTGTCCCGAGGGAGGATAAGTATAGACAACTCAGGGGAAGGAGGATAGGAAGACATTGATGCATTCATCTTTGCATGGAGGAAGAGCACCCAGGGGAGGAGGAGGACTCAGAGAGTGAAGAAAGGAGTGAAGGGGCGAGCACCAAGGAGAAAGAAATTCCCAAGCTCACCCAGGAGGAGATAGATGAAAAAGCAACAAGGGAGGTGGAAAATATGATTGATTCCTTGGTCAATGAGGAGTTGGGGCACAACGTGGAGCTTGTGTTCGGTGAGTTCAAGAAAGAACAAAGGGAGAATAGTGGAAGTAACACAAAAGGCCCAACTCTTTCAGTGACTATTCCAAATAGCGCACACATGGGAAGTAAATGCACGGAGGAAGGAAGATCGGTGATGGGGTATGCTAATGACCCTAACAACTTTTTGCACATGTGCGTCTAGAGTAACATGCCCACCAAGGAGATCACCACCATGGAGTCCTTCGATCCTGAGGGTGGATACCCGCGCACAAGGAAAATGTTATCATGGGTGTTTGACTCCCACATTGATGAGCCTGAATTTGAAGTTAACCAAGAGACAATACTGGATCTCTCCGAGATAAAGGGGGTCAACCCGCTCATAAACACACAACACTTGTTGGATGAGTAAGTGTGTAATGTGATCAATAAGGTATCTGTGGAGGTAGAGGAAAGGCTATTTTGTATAAATGACAAGATTAAAGCCTTGGTGGACCTATTGGAAAAGAGGAAGGAAGAAGTAGTTAAGCTGACAAAGGAACTCAGCCTTGAAAAGCTAATCAACGCTCAACTACAATATGAGTTATAGGAGGAGAAAGCTAAAGTGTGCAAAGTCTCCAAAAAGGTGGAGCTTATCTCCCAGGATATTATCACAAAGCACCCAGACCTTAACCTTCCTACGTAAAAGTATGGTTCCTCCTTGGAATGCCTTGAGGACTTGACTTGGATCCTCCCCATGGAAAGGAAGCCTTTGGCCTTGGATTCGGTAGAGGATATAGCTACACGTTTGGAGAAGGAGGATAAGCTTAAGGTAATCATGCTCATAGCTGAGTACAATAAGGTCTTGGCTGATGTAAGAGTAGTTGCACAAACCGCAGGGGTTGCCTATGACCACTGTGCGGATCAGGACAAGGTGACAGACATACTACTTGCAGAAAATGAGGCCAAGGTAAAAGACTTTAGGGAGAAGAACAAAGTCAATAGAGCAGAACAAGAAAATATTTTAGCTGAGGTAGAAAGAAGATCTGAAGCTATTGAGGCCCTTCGGGTCTCAATCAAAACACATCTTAAATAACTCTACAAGACCATTACAAGGAAGATGGATGCCTTGGAGGATCTTGCGAAGGAACTAGAAACCGTGGTGGAGACCATCACCACAAAGGGGGAAGAGTTAACCTTCAATGAGGTGAGCACATTGGTCGGAAACCTTTGCAAAAGGCCATAGGATGAGGTCAGCGCGTGGGATATGTTGGAGGCTGACCTATGGCAGAATTTTCCCCTTCTACTTCTTTAGGCAATTTTTCCTTCTATTCTTTCTCTTCCTCTCCCCCAATTCTTTAGTCTTTCCCTCCATTCTTTTCCAAGGCAAGGCCTTGCATTTTTGTACTGTATTCTTTGAGAAGGTTCCCGAGGGCAGAGAACAGGTGAAGTGTTGGGTAATTTTGGGCCCCTATTATAGCTTCCAAATCTTAAAGGCACATAGGTGCACATGGTCGGAGGAAGCACGCAGGGTAGAATTCAAAAGGGGTTCTTAGAGAACAAAGGATGCATGTATGTGTGAATAATAATTTGGGACTCATCCCTTTTCGACATTTTGGACATAACACATGAAGAATGTGTTTCATTTGGATAAGGTTCCAGCCTTGTGATAGGGTGTCCTAGAAGGAATATACCTTGCAATAGGAAGATCCAAAAAGTTAATCATGACATGGAGAGGCATGCGCCTGGGGCGACCCACACCTTGACACTTGGGGCCAGATATGAGGTTGTAGAGGAGTTTGTTAGAGCTCAGATGCCTATTTATACACATGCCCTTGGCAAAGAATGGGGACGCAAGTGAGGTAGTGGTGCTTTGCAAAATTACTATGAGAATTATGGGATAAAATGGGTAGATGAGTGTAGGAAGAATGTAATGAGGAAATGGGGAATGAAAATTTTATCTTGTGAGTATACATGTATGGATCTAGATATGGGGCATGACTATAGTCTTTCTCTCTGTGATGCTTTGTAGTAAGACTATGAATGAGTATGATAAGGTTACCACTATGTTTATATTAAGATCTCCTTTTGTATTATCTGCATGTTTTTACTCTACTTTTGATCTTGTATAATCATGGACCTTACTTGAATGATTGAGTATATTTGTGGATTTGTAATTCTTAGTTCTATTAATTCTGTTGTGTGCTTATTTCTATTATGACTAAAGGGGTGTAGAAGCCATCTTGAGCTCTATAGATTCTTCATGTCTGTTAAATCACTAAGTCTAAATCTTGAATTAAGCCTTCCATTGAACTCAAATAAAAGAGAGACTTGGCTCCCACTCACACGCCTCGGGTGAGAACCCAGCACCTGCTGGGTGATAGGCCGACGTGCATGAGGTTCTCTTGTTCTTGGTAGGGTGTAAAAATGACTACAGAAAGTGATATAGAACATGATGTCAATGATAAAATGGTCGAAGATGCAATTGATTAAGGGGCTCAGGTTTGGGTTTAGCTTTGACTGAAGACAAACAATAAGCACTTGATCCATAGGCACGTGTAATGATATAGGGTCCAAGACAATTAGGAGATTTTTTTCCCTGCTTACTTTTCTCTTCTTTGGCTACATGTTTATTTTCCTTCAGGACGAGGTCACCGACTTGAAAGGTTTATTCATGAAAATGTTTTTCATAAGAATGTTTGATACGTTTTTGGTAGATTTGGAGATGGTCAAGAGCATTGAGATGACGTTCATATAATAACTCAAGTTGTAGCAAACGATCTTGGAGAAATTCATCGTCGTTGAGCATTTCTTTTAGTGAGATGCGGAGAGATGGAATTTGGACTTCGAGAGGTAAGATATCCTCATTAATGTAGACCAAAGAGAAAGGTTTGGCAACGGTTGAAGTGTGAATGCTAGTGCAATAAGCCCACAAGGTGAAAGGGATGTGCACATGCCAATCCTTCCCAGTATCATTGACTACTTTCATAAGAATTTTTTTAAAGGTTTTATGGGTTGATTCTTCTTGCCCATTGGTTTGTGGGTAGTAAGGTGATGAGAAACTTAGTTGTATGCCAAAATTGTCACATGCCTTACGTAGGGTTTTGTTTTTGAATTTTTTTCCATTTTTAGTGATGAGGTGGTGAGGAACACGAAAGTCACAAATGATGTGATGGTTAATGAATACACATATTTTATTGGCTTTTGTAGAAATTAGGAGAATGGCCTCTACCCATTTAGTGTAATATACAGTAGCAGTTATAATACATTGGTGGAATTGTGAAAAATGGGGATTGATCTCACCGACAAGATCTAAACCCCATTGAGAGAAAGGCCAAAGGTCACGTCTGACCTACAAGTCATGACTAGGTTTGTGATGGAGATTAGCATGTTTTTGTAATTTCACATAATGCTTGACATAGTCACAATAATCATGGTTTAGGGTTGGCCAATAATAGCCAAGGTGAATAATGTGTTTTGCAACAGTTAAACCACTAAAGTGGCCTCCGCAAATTCCATCATGGACTTCCTTAATGGTGTAGGGAATTTCAGAACTTGTACGGCATCGTAAGAGAACACCATTAAAGCCACACTTATAAAGAAGACCACCCATGATGACATAACAAGAGACACTTTTAAGAAAGGCTCATTGTCCGTTACAAGTGAGATCAATGGGTAAAATGGAAAGGGAAACAAAGTTTGTAAATTACTTATACCAAAGGTCACGTGGGTCAGGTGCAATGGTTCCGACCGAGTAGACCTTGTTAAATAAGAGGGTGATTGTAGCCTTTGTACTATGAAAAATATTTTAGAGTTAGCAGGTGAATTAGGTATCTGAGAAGCCAAGTAGGCCATGGTATCCACAAATTTATTGGTTAAACATAGGGTGGTTTGAAGCTTGTAACGATCAAAGGTGTTCACAATTATATCTACTTGATGTTTATACCTTTGAAATATCTCATTATGACACTGGTATATACCATTGACTTGGTTAACGAACAGTTAAGAATCACCAAAGATATTGATGGGCTTAACATCTAAGGAATAAGCAGCCTTGAGGCCTAATACAAGTGCTTTGTATTTGACAATATTGTTTGTGTAATCAAAATAGCATTTGAAAGACAAAGGCATAGTTTCACCGTTAAGAGGAATGAGGATGACACCAGCCCCACCTCCATGTTGACACTTGGCTCCATCAAAGAACAGTTTCATTTGGTAAGTGGGTTCGCCTAAGGAGAGGGTAGCTATGGATTTCTCTAGGAAATCGAAGTTAGAGAGTTAATTCCTAGAAAGAGGCGCGTCGACTAGTTAGTCAGAAATATCTTGGCCCTTGATGTACTTTTGATGAATGAATTCAAGGTTGAGGTCAATAAGAAGCATAAACCAACGTACAACACGTTGATGTTGATAGGGTTTGGCATACATATAGTGTAAGGGGTTAGTATTAGTAACAATGAAGGTTTTTTGGTTGAGTAGGTAATGGTGGAGTTTGGTAGTGATAACAAATAAGGCTAAGAAGAGTTTTTTGGCATGGGTATATCTAGTTTTTTAGTCCAAAAGGGTATTGCTTATGTAATAAACCGTTATCTCTTTGTGATACTCATTGCGATGAGTGAGCATGGCACCTAAAGAATGGTCAGTGGCAGAAATATATAGGTAAAAGGGTTGGTCATCTTTAGGTGGAATGAGCACTGGTGGTTAAAGGAGGTATTATTTTAAGGCTTCAAATGCTTTATGGCATTCATCATCCCATTTGAATGAAACATCTTTCTTGAGAAGATGATGAAATGGTTGACAACGTTCGTAAATATACAAGATAAAAAAATGAATGGATTATAACTTTCCTTGTAGGATTTGAAGTTGACAGAGATTAGTAGGTAGAGGCATTTCCATAATAGCCTTAATTTTAGTAGGATCAAATTCTATGCCATGTAAATAAATGATGAAACCAAGGAGTTTTCCTAAAAGTACCGCAAAGACGCACTTCTTTGGTTGAAGATGAACACAATACTTGATGAGATAGTCAAAGATGACCTTAAGGACGGTCATGTTTTCAGTTTGATGTTTGGATTCAACAAGAAAATCATCTACATAATCTTCCAATATGTGATGCACGATGTCATGGAAGATGTAATTCATGGCTCGTTGGTATGTAGCGATGACATTTTAAAGGCCAAAAGACATGACTCCATAGTAGAAGGTGCCCTAAGGGGTGATAAAGGCAGTCTTGTGTTGATCTTTTGGAGTTAGTAATATTTTATTGTAACCCAAGAAACCATCTACGAATGATAGCATTTCATGGCCAGCAGTGAGATCAAATAGTTGGTCAATGCCTAGTAGGGGAAAGTCATCTTTAGGACAAGCTAGGTTGAGTTCATGGAAGTCTGTGTAAATGTGCAGTCCCCCTGTCACCTTTGTAACATGAACGATGTTATAAATCCATTGGGGATAATCAATGGGTAGGATGAAGGAAACTGAGAGAAGGTGTTGAAGATCTTTTTTAACTAGAAGAGACATGCGAGGATGAATTATAAGCAACTTTTGTTTGATATGTTGGGCATCATGAATGGTTACAATATTGTGGACCATGATTTTTGGGTCAATATCGGGCATATCAGCATAGGACCAGGCAAAAGCGCTGCTATAGTCCCGAAGGAAAGAGGTAAAAGCTTCTTGTTCAGTAGAATATAGAGATTGACCTATCTTTAGAATGTGCAGGTCGTCCTGAGTGTTAATGTTGATTCATTCAACATGGTTTGTGTCTCAGAAGGTAATTACTGGTGAATATAAGAATCTTCCACACCAAGGTAAGTGAGGATGGATTCATCATCCTAACATCGAATGACATTAATAAAAGGTGTATCATCATCAATCATGTTAGGATATTGGAATTGGAGAGAATAGGGAGCCTTGCCATCACATTGATAGGTGAGAGGTCCCAAGGAAATTGTGTTTATAAAAAAAAAAAGTTAAGAGGAATAGATTTAAGATTTATGAACTCAGTTGGTGAAGATGGTGACATGGGTGAATGAGGTGGGGAGGTTTTTTATTCCTTAATGAGGTCGACGTGAGCCTTCTTGGGAGGTGAAACATAAAAGCCAATGCAAATATGGTAATTGTGTTTAGAATTGGTACAGGAAATGATAGTATGGCAGTCTTGTTCATAAAAACCAAACAAAATCCTTTCCATGCGCACCGGTGGAGGAAAGTGTGAGCAAAGCAGTGGTTAGTAAGGGAATGTAAGTCAGATGAAAATGGTTGTGTTTGGGATGGGGGTTTGGGTTTATAAGTGGCAATATCAAGTCCCCCATACGTTAGATTAGTGCAAAGGTGGGGAGGACCATAAGGAACAACCTCACCTACATGATAGTCATAATTGGGAAGCTAATACAAGTTCCCATACTCTTGTGGAGTGAGGAACATGTTGATACTATATAAGTGGTACTCCCTTAGAGTGAGGCAATGAAAAACACCCTCTAAGGGGTCATTAGTTGATATGTGGGTGGCAGGGATAGACGAACTGCTAGATGATGGGGAAGTAAGTGAGTCAGTGGTAGAGGTTGTGGTGGCAGTAGGGATAACAGGGTTAGATGTGGGAGAGGTGGTGGTAGTCTTGGTGGAATGGCTTTTATATGAAGGTTAAGTGGGGGTGATGACATATACCTTGACTAAGACAAGTACATTATTGGGCTAGTACAACATGTTACAAGTCTTGAAAGGTGATGGGTCGAACGGTATGGTGTAGTTATGTCCTTTGCGTTCAAATTTGAGGCAACGGTGTAAAGTTGAAGGGACACAACCCATAACATGGATCCAAGGTCGGCTAAGGAACATATTATATTGGAACTCCCCTTCTAAAACATATAAAATTTTCAGTTCAGTGCAGGGACCCACGCGGACATGGAGAATGACGGTACCTAGGGTAGAGGTCATGGAGTCATTAAAGGAGCGCAACATAACTGGGCTACCATGCATGTAATTGGCAGGTATGCACATTTGGTTATACGCATGGGAGGAGATGATGTTAATACTAGCACCACCAATTATCATAACACATCATATGCATATATTATCGATAAATACGGAGATTAAAAGAGTGAGATCAGGGTCGTCAAACTCGAAGGGAGTGATCTATTCATCTGAAAAGATGAGGGTGAGTACTTGGCGAGTAGGTGATAACTTAGTGAGAGAAGATATGTGATGAGCGGTAATGATGGAAGCTACAAGCATGGGGTCGTTTGGTAAAACCATGATATATTAAAGGACCTCCATGAGGGCTTGATGGTGTGATTTAGATCTTTAGATGAGGTCATATAAAGACATTTTGAGGGAGGACTGATGCAATTTTTTTAGCATTGTGCGATGTGTGACCCCATCAGAAATATAATAAACGGGACCTCAAATGGTGACTTTGGATGTGGGTGTAAATGGTATGTTGGGTACAGGGTTTTTTTATGGGCTGGTTTCCTTTTCCTTGCCTTTGTCTTTCTGGGCATGAGTGGACATGTTTATCATGTTAATTTCAAATTTTGGGGGTGGATAAAATAATTATAGAGGTGAAGATACTGGTCGCTGAGTAGGTAATGGAAGAAGATTTGGGGAGATTGGTGAAGGTAGAATGGGGTCCTCATCCAAAAGATCCTCATCGTCAAAATTATGCTCAAGAGGAAAAAGTTAGATAAGAATGGTTTTGAAGGCCTTACAATTTTCAACATCATGTCCTGGAACATGATGATTGGCACAAATATTTGTCTCATCAAACCCTTTTGGTTTAGGCTTAAGAGGATCGTAAGGTTGAAGTGGTGGTAATGTGATGACGAAAGTCTCTAAGATATGGGATAAAATCTTAGCATAGGACCCTTCTAACAGATCACAATGGGAGGTGAGTGTGGGTTTAGGTACAGGTGTGACTAATTGTTAAGGAAGAGGCTCTACAGGAGAGGGAATGGGTTGGTCCACTAGTTTAGTATGTGGAATGGTCTTAGGTCTTGTGGGAATTTGTGTAGGTAAAGGTGGGGTAGAAGAGATGGTGATGGAAGGTTTGGTTGGTTTGACTACCTTATTAGAGGGTAGCGAATTCTTATCTTTGGGTTGCACCTTCTTGGGGTGACACAAGAGTAGAGGATGTAGAGAAAAAATTAGATGGTGGAAGAGGACGGGTTACCCATGGGGGCAACTGAGTTGTGGTGGAGGTGGTTAGAAGAGGTTGGGTAGAAGGTGTGAGTGGAAGAGAAGAGAGTGTCATGGGTAGTAAAGAAGTTATGAAAGGTAGTGGTGGTATGGGTGGTAAGAAGGTCATGGGTGATGACGAGGGCTATGTGGATCACTTGGGTATATTAGACGTCCATGATGAGGAGGTGGGTTGTTGCGTTCTTGGTTTACTGATGGAAGAAGGTTGTTTGGCCAGGGTTGATGGGTGAGGTCCTAGGATGGACGGAAGGGGTGAAGGTGATAACGGTGTGGTAGGTAAGGCTGTTGTATGAAGCCTAAGAGGTTGGGTCTTCCTTTTAGGGCATGGAAGATTTTTGGTGTTGGTTTTGGAAGATGTAGCTAGATCTAATTTGATGGGTGGGTTAGTAAGGTTTGATGTTAACATGACCCCTAGGGTAGGGATGGTTTTAGGTAAGGGAGATGATATAGGCATGGGTAGGTGTTTCAATATAGGCGTGTGCTGGGTTATTGGTAGAGGTGTGTGTTGTACTATGGGTGATGACATGGAAGATGTTCCAATAGCCATGGTTGTGTTTGGTTTGGTCACTTGAAACACTTTTGGATAGATTGTGGAGGTGTCAGTGAGTTACAACTATATTTTGGTTGAAGTAGGAAGTAGAATATGTTCCCAAACTAAGGCTCTATCCACATAATTCATGTGATCAGCCAAGTGTGAAAATGGTACTACTGTAAGTGGGGTCGATGTGGATCAAGTAGTAATCCCTAAGAAATGTGTTTGAGAAATAGGGAAATGACTAGCTTCAAACTCTGTGGGTAAGAGAGACGAAAGTATATCAACATGATCTTGGAAGTCCAATGGAGAATGGTCATATAAAGCAAATGTGGTTTCTACAGGATCCTCTATGGGTAGAGGAGATGGTGGTCTAAATGAGGTGGACTCTCCTTTTGATGGTATAGGTAGTGGACACGTGTCCCCTATGAGTAGGAGAGGTGTTACTAACAACTGCTCGGTAATTTGACAGGGTAGAGGCGGAGTGCTAATTATGGAATCTTTCATGGATGAAGGAGGAAATGAAGGGGGTTCCTCTATGGGTGGAGGAGTAGATGAAATAGGTTCTTGCGTAGGTAGGGGAGCTCGGGCCAGGATTTCTTTGATGGAAGGAACAGGGGCAATTAAGAAGCAATTGGTATGTCATCAAAAATAGTGTGGACTTCCCGAACATTGCTATCATTAGTTAAGGTGTCACAAGTTTGATTGGAAGATGGGGTATGATAAAGGAATTGTTTTTTGAAGATATGTATGTTTTGGTTAGCAGGTGCATTTGGGTTATCCAAGACTAGATCTTTGTTGTCTAACATTTCTTTGATAATATTCTTGAAGGTGATGTAGTTACCATCACTATAACCTTTGGCACGATGATATTTCCAAAATTCATGTTCTTTACACCATGTGGGCATGGGGAGATCAAGGTCAAAACAAGTGTGTGGTTTTATAGGTGGAAGGCTAATAGCACCAGCCTTAATAAGATTTTCCAAAATAGAAGAATACGGTTCTCCTATTGGGGTGTACTTTCATTGTTTTTTTCTAAACAAGAAGAATTGGATGGGTGAGAGATTAGCAGAAGGTTTGGCTTAGTCTGATGGGTAAGAATGTCTAGCCTTCAGAACCACAACATTGGCAGATCCTTTGGGTTTTGAATAGTTGTTCTGAGGTTTCAAAGATGAAGAAGCATGATTTGATTTAAACACGAAGTTCTTTTTACGTAGCTGAATTTTCTTCTCTTCGACATCACGAATCTCTAGTTTTTATGCCATGGTTGACACCTCGTCAAAGGTGTGGAAGGTATGCACTTGCAGTGTTGGTGAGATGTGTTTAGTGCAAGCCCGAGTAAACAACTCTATGAGCTCAGTTTGATGTAACTGAAATGTGAGCTGGTTAATTATGTTGCTTCAATGAGTGACAAAGTCAGTGATACACTCATCCTCATACTATCGTGTGGAGTAAAGATCAATCATGGTGAATTTCTTAACAATGTTGATTAAGAAGTGGTCTAAGAAGGATTGGGCTACTTGATTAAATGAGTAGATAGAATACTGGGTAGCCCACTATATCAGTCTAATGTAGGTCCTGTCAGAGACATTAATAAGGTCTGTATGAGTAAAGCCTCATCATGGGCGATCAAGTAACACCCATGTTTGAAAGACCATAAATTTTTCTACGATTCTTCTTTACTATTGAAGCGGTTGAATTTTGGCATTTCCTAATGTACAGGATATGGGAAAATGGGAATAGATGGATTAATGGTTTCGTTAAAAATTTCATCATAGGTGAGAGAATTGTGTGAGCTAGAAACCAATGCTTCTAGTTTTTGCATCCTTTCCATCATTAATTTGATGAGTTCATCAGTGGGTTATGATAGAAGGGCACCTCTTGTGGTGTAAGAGGGATGGTGCTCAACATGTGATGTGGGTAGCATTCCAGTTTATGATGATGCCAAATAGGAAGGTTAAGAATAGGGGACCCACATAGAGGGCATATATCCAGGAGGAATGACAGATGAGATAAGGGGTTGTTGATAATTTGTATATGCAGGTGGGGTAGTTGTAGTGACTCTAGTAGTGATTGGGGGTAGAGATTGCGGGATGGAGAGGACAAGATTCTAGAATGGGGTAGGGGTCACCGACACCATAGGTGGTTGTGTTGTAATTGGTATCTATGAGATAATTGGTATCTGTGAGATAATTAGTCAATGAAGGAATAACAAATACTACAAGTGTGACTGATGTCACAGATGCAGTGGTTATAATGGGTGTGGAACCTGGCTGCAAAATCACTAGGGGAAAAGTAGGTGAAGGTAACACTAGACTAATAGGGGCCATTGTAGAAGTGGGGATAAAGTCAAGAGAGTTGGATACATGCATTCCATGTATCAATTGACATAAGGAATCCTGAGTGGAAGAGTGGGAAAGGTAGAATTGTAAGGCTGCGGGATTTTGATTGAGGAGTCATGTCAACTCCTCATCATCTGTAGCAATGGTGGTAGGTAGGGTTGGATCCATGGCTGATAGGACAGAAGGTGGTGAAGGACTAAGTGAGAGTGGTTGAAAAATGGTGTGCAATATAAGAGTGTTAGTTTGGCTCTGAGTCAACACCATGTGAGTAGGTGTTGACCTGAAAAGACTGTATTTTGTAAATGACACAGAAAACAACATAAACAAAAAAAAATGAGGCTTGGAGGGTGAATTAGGTCAAATTTTGGATTTTGAAAACTAAACACAGACACCGACGATGGTCAGTATGACCGGTGAAGGTTAATGGGAAACCGATACCGGTCACTGTAGAAAAACACCAGCTTCAAGAAGTGAAACAAGACTGATGAATATGTAAATGGGGAAACTTTGTATGATAGAAATATCAACATGAGGGAATAGAATAGTGCCCTGAGGGCCTAAAATGAACAGGAGTGATGAAGGTTATTCTAGAATAAATAGATAGAAATCCAGAAGCTGACCCCTGTTAGGTTTAACCGACGATGGTCAGATGTGAATTGACGATAGTCACTGGACCGACACCAGCTACTGTGAAATGAGAGAGTGGTGAAGAAACTGTATTTTTTGAATTTAAATCAAGTGAAGATTCAAAATTAGGAATCTTAGAATGAAATATGGGGTTCTGGCACACTCAGAAAAAGTCAGAATACTCCAACTACGATGGTGGAGTGTGTAAAGAAGAAGAAGAATGTAGATTCATAGTCTCACACCTCAAAACACAAGTCAAGTATAAAAACTAAGAAACACGTGATCCTAAGAGTGATTTTATTATGTTTGTTTAGCTTATGCTATTTAGAGATGACCATGTGAATTTAGAATATATTTTTTTCTTGGGAAGGCATTCTATGAAGAAGGATATGTAAAAGGTGAGATTTCAGGTTATGTTATGGCAGGGGGGTGCTCTCTGATGGGGAACTGGACAAAGCTAATGAGCTAGGGAGTACCTACCAATCCTTGGATCATGTGATCATTGACGGGTGTTCCTAGGTAAGATTTCATTTAAGAAAATGCGTATATTCAGATTTTGTGCGGTTTGGTAGAAGAATAAACAGAGTGCTTTCTACAGTTCATTGTGTCAACCATCAGTTGGGCATGACTTCCAGCATATAGGTTGCCCTCATTTTAATGTGACATAAATTAAACATACAAGGATGAAATTCAACTACTTTTTAATCCCAAATTTACATTCGATGAAGAAAATGGTGAATAGGTAAGAACATGCTCTTTCACTAATACAATGCAGAAAAAAAGAATGCGTTCCTTTTAAAGCACCAAAAACACAATTTTTTCCACACAATAAAGAGAGGAAGAATGATTCCAGAGAATAAAAATTAATATGTAATCTTTTTGAAGGTAAACAAACACATAATTTTACCTAGGAATGAATAAAATGCAAGGAACCCTGGATGGGTCCCACCAGGCGTGCCAAAATGTTTCACCATTTTCTGAATGTGACAAAACAGATAGTGTTATGGGATGAGGAGGAATACCTATTGTGTTAGTTTGTAGGTTGATGCAAGCATTTAGAATTCTTGATCCGATGTTGACTGTGAGAGCTTCCTTTTGGATGAGAGGAACTACTTGAAATAGAAAACAAGACCACCAAAGAAGAGTTAAACAATGTATAATAATGTGTAACACTCTGAACTATTGTTACTTCCTCCTGAGCATTCGAGTGTTGATATATGATTTCTTCTGTATAAGGATGTGTTCCTTTGATTGTGAAGTCATGCTTGATATGGATTGTATCTTCTTTGCTCTTGAAGATCTTTGACTAAGTCAGGATATGCTTGGACTCTTTTATTTCTTTCATTTTTAGCACCTGAGTTCAATCTGATTTCGGGATAAATTGTGGATTTATCCATCTTTATGACTCAGCCTTGGATCAGTTGCAATGATCCAAGAGATGTTTTAAGTTTATTCTGGATGAACAAAAATTATAGACCTTATGAAAGTTGCAAGGTCTGTATGTGTTAAATAAGAAATTCCGAAGTCTAACTCAGGTTGAACGTGTTAAATGAATTGGTTCCCGATATCGTAATATCAGGAAGGCCTAGACCTTAAGCTAGGTAATAAATTCTGGTGTATACTACAAGCTTTTTATCAATGCCAGATAGAATCCATTTCGGGAATGTTATACCCTGTTGGTTCTTATATTGTACGGTCCTACTTGTGAGACCTAGAATGGATTCGTTAAGGTTAATAACCTTAACCTAAACTATAACCTATGGGTTGGATTAGTGCTAATCTAACCTAGCCCTAAACTATAGGTTTAATGTTCCTAAGGTTAGCTACCTAGCACTATGGAAGTAAGATTAAATTATTACCTTATGATCTAACCTATGTTTCTAACCTAACTAATGATCATGGATGAAGGGGGACCTATGAAGGGGTGCGAGCCATGGGCGGTAGTTTCTATGCCATTTATGAGGTGGATAAGGATGAAGGACTTGGGATTTGGCGGAGGTTGTAAATATCTATTCAGACTGACGTGGCAAAGTCGCCAAATCTGGGAATGGTCATTTGTTTGCATTTGTCAATCACCAAATTTGGCAATCGGTGACAATGGAGATTGGGCGGGAATCTTGGAGTTAATGTCATTGATGAACTTCGGTTCCCAAGCAAGGATTGCTTGGGAAGGCATGCAAATGGAAAACTAGTTGGTTGTTTGGTTTTCCATACGCTTCGGTTTTCTCTTTGTTTGATCACTGGTTCCTCGAACCAGTCTACTTTGTGTTGCATGGCAACTATGAGAATAACTAGCTCTTTTCTCTGTCGGGGAAAGTTTATAAGGCATGAGGGTAACAAATTATTGTTGCTGAATCTATCGTGGAAGAAGAGGAGAAGGCTCGAGCACATTCAGAGGTCTTCTTTGGATTTTTAAGCGATATTACTAGGCATGATAGGCCCTGACTTTTAAAAATCTTGCTTTACTTCAAATGCTTTCATTAAAACAACTATGTTTAGGTGATTTCAGTTCAGTTGGTTTGAAGCAATTTATTGGTTCTTCTTTTCATGTGGAATTAGGAATCTCGGATTTTTCGAAGACTTTGTTGGAATGTTTACTGTAATTATTCTTCCTTTTGGTTTCATTTCATTCGAGACCAGCTGTGCTTTTATTGTTGTTGAATTCTGTTGAATCTTTCTAGAATACTTTAAGTTCCTTCTAGTTGGAATGCTTTATGTGATTATTCTACTTGAATGTGACTATTGTAGAAATCCTTATTGTGTTAGCAATTTTGGGCTAGTTTCTGTTGAAAGTTTTCAGGGATTATATACGAAAATGACTCAGTGAGAGTCCTTTTAATGTTTTGTATGTTTTCATCTTCTGCTTAAGCTTAGTTTTGAATGTTGTTGTTTAGTTGAGAATACTGATGGTATCGACTCAGTGAGAGTCTTTGAAATGTATCTTGTATTTCAACTTCTGTCTAAGCTTAGTTATGAATACTGTTGCTTAGTTGCGAATACCGTTGCTCAATTGTGAATATTGTTGCTTAGTTATGAATACTGTTGTTCAGTTGTGAATACTTTTGCTTAGTGTGAATATTCTTTCTCAGTTATGAATATTGTTGCTTAGTTGTGAATACGGTTGGTATTAACACAGTTGGAGTCCTTGAAATGTAACTAGTGTTTCGACTTCTGTATAAGCTTAGTTGTAAATACTTATTGATATTGATTCTGTTGGAATCCTTAATATGTATCTTGTAATTGACTTCTATAGAATTTTAGTTGTGAAGACTGTTGATATTGATTCAGTTGGAATCCTTGAATCTTTTCGTATGAATTCGACTTTAATCTTAACCCGAGCTGTGAGTTCTTGTTGGATGCGACTCCGTTGGAGCCCTTGTACTATTTCCATGTGAACTCGACTCCTGTAGAAACCCTGATGTGTTTGTGGGATGGCTCTACTTAGGTTAAAACTTGGATGAGCTTATGTAATGGAGGTGACTTCTGTAAAGTCCTTGTTGTACATTCATAGAGATTAGATTCAATTGAATGAAGCTGTGCATGTTTGTGTTTAGGCTTAGTGTGAATATCGTTGTATTTGCATATGGAACGTCATTTGTTTTAGTGTTATCTAGTCTCGTGGCTGACTGTGATAAAAAGCTCCTAGTTGTGCTCTGTTAAACAATGGCAATGGGTATATTCATGTTGATGAATGATATGAAAAAGAATTTTTGAGTCTGTTATGGTTGGATTACTTACTATTGCTTGTCGCGAGAGCTCTTGTATTGCTTAATAGCTACAGGTGATTTTTATAATTGGATTTAGGTGGAACTGTAGTTCTTCTTGTAATCTTGACTGTTTAGTTGCATGCGTAAATGTATTTGCATTATACTAAAGGATTCGGTACAGTCCAGAACATTATTGATTTAGGAATCTAATTGAATCTGTTTCTTTCTTCTAGACTGTAATTTATATGTTGATGTATAATAAGTTGAATAGGAAAATTCTCTCTCTCATAGTCAGGAAACCTGGTGTGCTTTTTTCTTGCATCCTTTTGCGATCTCTACGGTAAGGGAATAACAAGAATAAACTGAGGTATTGTATGGAGAGACTGGTATAAAATGTGTGTTGCTGTATAAATAGGTATACTTGTCAATACCATTGAAATGTGTTATGATGATAAAATAATTAAGACAGTGAGCTTGTTTAATGTTTTAACTGCCTTTGAGAAATTGTTAGAAACATTCTTGTAGGAATATTGCTGTCTTAGAAAGGTTGTATTCATATGTTCTTAGTCTCTAACATATAGGATGAATAGCCTGATTTAAGTTTGGAATTTGAAGGAATGATTTCATATAAACAGGTTGTTTAATGAGAACAATTGGTGGATTGCAATTGTTTTAAGAATTAGTGCTTATCATGCTCAGTTCACCGAACTGACCCGTGTTGACAATTTTTGCAGATAGTTGCCGTAAGTGGTAAAGGCACGTAGATCTGATATGATGTTCAGATTGTTTAATTTGGTTTTATGATGAAATTCCAACTTGATTCTCCAAATGTACTACTTGAAGAAAGATGTTCTTTTGCTGTTGAGTATTGTATCAAATATGCTGAATGCATAAAATGTATTTGATTAGCTTAGAAATGAATGAAATGAGGTAATCGTTACTTATGTGTTTGCATTCGTATATTGATGGATTGAACTTCTTCGGTTCAAATGATTTTAAGAGCATTGTTATTATTGTATACCTTGGAGACATTTGGGATTCTCTATGTAAGCTTTGCAAAGATTATGTGACTGAAAACTTGTGAATGATTAGTAGTTCTGTTATGTTCTATCTAAATCTAAATTGGAATTTAGATCACTGTCTTTCGAGAAGCTAAGGTTAAAATAAACCTCAACAGGAACCTGAACGGGCTGAATAAATTATTACTTCCTAGTCTTGATCTAAGTCAAGACAACGTTTAATTTGATTTTGAAACACTATATCTTAATACTAATAAGTACGATATATTTCAGTTTTGAGAATTGATATAAACCTGATAAGGTATGGTTAGCAACCTTATGAGAAGACTTAGGGCTACTGTCCAATCTCGTTGATTAAGATTGTTGTGTATCAATGAACTCCTTGATGAAACCCCAAATCTTATTAACTTCTCTTCGTGAAATGGGTCTTAATATGAAAGGAAATTCTAAGGCAAGGAACCCAGGGGTTGGGAAAAGACTACCCAAAAAGGAGCGTCTTAAAGTATAACTTTAACTCAACGTAAGTAACACCTTAATGTTAAGTAGATCTTTTCAAGGCTGTTTTCGAAGGTTGATGGCACAAGTCAACTGCAGGGTTGTACCTTCGAGAAGATTAGGATCTCCTCGAAGATACAACAATGCAAGTGACTTATGGCAACACCCTTTGCATTGATCGTTAAGATTTACACCTTAAACTCGAACAATTTTTTACTCCGGGACTCATTAGGAATGTGGTCATGATATGAGGCTGCCCTAGAGACTTGGGGTATCTTGACACATAGGGTTAACTAGGGTTGACCCAGTATGTCAGCATATCCCTAGTCCTCGAGAGCATCCTTATAATGTTGTCATATTATTAATCCGTTCCTGAGTGAATAACTTGGGACAGGGGATGCTAACAGAAGTCAGTGTAAGACATTCTACATAACATAGGAATGGGGTGAAGGATGTATTCCAGATTGACAAGTATGCCATCAAGGAATACGAGACATAAGCATTATGTTTCAAATCTTTGGCCAAAGTATCTCAAGCTGCTGATTGCGTTGTCCTATGTCACCAAGTCTCAGGGACGAGATGCTGATGAATAATGGTAACAATTATTCAGATAGGTTCCTTGGACAGAGCATTCTAAATCCCAGTTTAAGGAAGAGAACCGCAAGAGGGATGTGTTAAAATAAAAATTCCAACTCTTTGATACTCATGAATAGACCGGTAGATTACCGAGTCATGGAATGAATAGATCGGAGGTACTCTGAGTCATTATAGCTGCATATGGTTATCTGTTATAAGAATGGTTGTTTTGATTTGTGAGTTCTAAATTATGTATTTAGAACTAGGAAGCATTTATCAAAAAAAAATCTACTTGTTCTAATGTACTAAAATGGGGACATTACATCTTGGTATCAGAGCTTAAGGTTGCAGCTCTTAGACCTATTGTGTCCATAATCTGATAAAAACCTAAATTTTCTTGTAACAGAAAATGGTTAGAATAAGGGGGAACGTTGTGAATAATGCTCCACCTGAAGGAGGGGTGGCAACAACCCAAAAGCTTGATGAGATCCTTGCTTCCCTATTAGACACAAGAGATCATTTGGCTGTACTTGAACATCAAGTAATGGGAAATGAGGAGGATGATGAAGCTGGTAATAACAATCAGCAACCTCCTGAGGACAACCCTGATATGGGTGTTGATAATAATGCTGGAAATGCACCTATCCAACCAGAAAACAAAAAGGCCAGGTTGACAGCAAAACTCACTAATGATATAAAAAGGATAAGCCCACCTAAATATGATGGCACCACATTAGGAGATGGAGCAGAGAACTGGCTCAATGAAATGGAGAAGTACTTTGCAATAAGAAACTTCTCAGAGGAAACCAAAGCTATTTGGGGAGCCTATCAGCTTTCCCACGAAGCATCTTCATGGTGGGATAGCCGTAAAGTTGAGCTAAATATTGATGAGACCAATATTACTTGGGATCAATTTAAGGGCTATTTTAGGAAACGTTGGCTGCCACAACTTTTCTATGATCAGAAAATGACAGAATTCCAGAACTTAGCTCAAGGGAAGCTAACAGTAACTGAATACTGGGAGCGGTTTACCAAACTCCTTAATTATGTACCGTAGTATCAAACTGACGAGAAGTTTAGAATACAGAAATTCATCATGGGACTAAATCCCGTGATAGGGGGAGAGGTTGATGTTCACATTCCAACCACTATGGAAGGAGTTGTTGAAAATGCCATAAGACAAGAACAGAAATTAAAGGCTATTTCTACTCATAAAGAGGAAGTGCGGAAGAAGATTGCAAACCCTTCTTCAACTTCACTTGCACCCAAAAAGGGGCCATGGAAAAAGTTTGGAAACAAAAGTAAGTTTCTAGGGGATAATAGTAAGAAAACAATAGCAAATAAGCTTGCTGGAAATGTAAGGGATAGTTTTGCCAAAAATTATAACAATGGGCAGAAGCCCTATGGAGGACAACGTGATAATTACAAGGCTAGAGGAAATTTTGAGCCTAAAAAGGGACATGTAGGAGGCTGCTACAATTGTGGAAAAGACCACTACGCAAATCAGTGCCCTTTGAAGAAGGATGATCGTAATCAGCAGCATAAGATACATGCTGTAGTAGCAGACAAGCAAGCTAAAAAGCAAGTGACACCTATAGAAATTCCAGGTAAGTTATTTGGCATACCTGTCACTATTCTTTTTGATACAGGAGCTACTGAATGTTCTATTTCTAGTAAACTTGCTTCTAAAATTAAAAGAAAGGCTGGAAAAATGGATAAATCTTAGACTGTACAGTATGGTAATAATTATGTTCATACAGTGAGTATGTGTCTTTTTGGGACAGTCCTTGACTTACCTAACTTTTCCACTGAAGTTGACCTCTATGTTACACCTTTGGGATTGTATGACATTGTCATCAGTGTTAATTGGTTAGCTGACCATAAAGCAAAAGTAGACTGCTATGAAAAAAATATAAAATGTTTAGATGATTGGCTGAAAGTAACAGAGATTCAAGGTGTGAAACGGGAAATTTCAGTTAGAAAACTGTCAGCTATGTAGCTTAAAAAGGTTAAAAACAAAGGATGTACCCTTTATGTAGTAAAGATATCTAAATTTTCAGAAGAAGATGGTGATTCCATGAAACGATTTCCACTGTTGCAAAGTTTCAAAGACGTTTTTCTGGAGGAATTACTAGGTTTACCACCCAAGAGGGAATTTGACTTCACCATCGAAATCAAACCTGGAACGGAACCTATTTCCAAATCACCTTATCAGATGACTACTATAGAGTTAGTCGAGCTTAAGGCACAATTGCAGGAACTTTTGTCTAAAGGTTTGATTAGACCAAGTGTTTCACCTTGGGGAGCGCCAGTTATATTTGTGAAAAATAAGGATGGAACACTTAGGCTGTGTATTGATTATCAGATGTTGAACAAAGCAACAATCAAGAACAGATACCCACTTCTAAGGATTGATGATCTATTTGACCAGATGCGTGGGGCATCGGTTTATTCTAAGATAGATATTTGATCTGGTTATCATCAATTAAGGATTAGGGAAGAAGATATTCATAAAACAACTTTCCAAACCAGGTACAGACATTATGAATTCATGGTTCTACCCTTTGGATTAACTAATGCACCCGCATCTTTTATGAACTTAATGAATAATATCTTTCAAGAATATTTGGACAAGTTTGTACTTGTATTCTTGGACAATATTCTCATTTATTCTAAAAGTGTTGAAGAGCACAATGAGCATTTGAAGATAGTTTTGGGAATTTTTGAGAAAAAGAAAGTTGTATGGTAAGTTATCCAAATGTTATTTCTTTGATACAGAAGTTCACTATTTGGGTCATGTCATTAGTAAAGAAGGAATTGTTGTGGATCCTTCAAAAATAGTGGCAATAACTGAGTGGCCTACACCCAAGAATGTGCACGAAGTAAGAAGCTTCATGGGTCTTGCTAGTTATTATAGAAAATTTGTTAAGGATTTTTCTAAGGTGGCTGCACCGATAACTTCATTGCAGAAGAAGGATAAGAAATTTATTTGGAATGATAAGTGTAAAACTGCTTTCATTGACTTCCGCACCTATTTTAGCTGTACCAGACATTAATGGGAGCTTTACTGTTGTAACGAATGCTTCTGGGGAAGGCCTTGGAGGTGTTTTGTTACAAAATGATCAAGTCATATCATATGAAAGTAGAAAACTTAAGTTACATGAGCTGAATTATGCTCCTCATGATTTGGAGCTTACTGCCATTGTTCATGTGCTTCAAGTCTGGAGACACTATTTACTTGGGAAACCTTTTGAGTTGAAAACTGATCACTTAGGACTGAAATATATTTTCACTCAGCCTAATCTAAACGCCAGATAGAGAAGGTGGTTAGAGTTTTTATCTCAATATGATTTTGATATTAGCTACATCAAAGGGAAAGAGAATAGGGTAGCAGATGCTCTAAGTCGTAGGAAGCACATTTTTACTCTTATAACATTAAGAAATCAGTTTAAGGATGAGGTAAAAAGTGCCTCAGAATCTGATATATACTTTCAGCAAGTAAAAGCTGCGCTTGCTGCAGAACCTAATGATGAAAGGTATAAAGGTTTTCATTTTGATAATGAAGAAATATTACGTTATGAAAATAGGGTATACGTACCTATGCTGAACGATTTGAGAAAGAATTTGTTAGTTGAATTTCATAATTCACCCTTCTCTAGACACCCGGGTATCACAAAAATGCTCGCTGATCTAAAACAACAATACTTTTGGAAAGGTATGAAAAAGGATGTTATTGATTTTGTGACTCATTGTTTGGAATGTCAGTGGGTTAAGGCGGAACACATGCACCCTGCTGGACTATTATATCCCCATAGCATACCACAGTACAAATGGCAAGTAATAAGCATGGACTTTGTACAAGGGTTACCTATGTCTAGGAATAAACATGATGTTATCCTGGTAGTTATAGATAAACTAACTAAGGTAGCTCATTTCATCACTGGAAATCTAAAGGATGATTCACCAGTGTTGGCCAAAAGATTCGTGCATGAAATTTTCAGGTTACATATTGATTATATCTGACAGGGATCCTAGAATGACGTTAAGATTTTGGCAAACGCTTAATACAACTCTTGGAATGAAACTAAACTTCAGTTCTGCATATCATCCGGAAATGGATGGAAAAATAGAGAGAGTAAATCAAGTGTTGGAAGATATGTTGTGAATGTATTGCATGGATCAACAGTATAAATGGGAAGAGTATCTTCCACTAGTTGAATTTGCATACAACAACACTTATCACTCATCTCTTAAAATGGCACCTTTTGAAGCACTTTATGGAAGGAAGTGCAGAACCCCTGTTAGTTGGGATAGTATTGAGGATAGAGTGGTAATTGGACCAGATATCCTCACTGAAATGGAACAGCATGTTAAGTTGATTCGAGAACGATTAAAGGAAGCAGCAGATAGGCAGAAGAGCTATGCTGACCTTAAGTAGGTTAATCGAAGTTTTAAGCTTGGTGAGAAGGTTTTTCTTCGTGTTAAACCCAGAAAGAGTTCTATAAATTTTGGTAAGGCTACCAAGTTGTCACCTCGTTACGTGGGACCTTTCGAAATTGTCAAAATAATCAATCCTGTAGCTTATCGATTAGCATTACCACCTGCTTTGTTTCGCATGCATGATGTTTTCATATTTCTTTGCTTAAGAAATACGTTTCAGATTTGTCACATGTCTTAAATTGGAATTCCTTGCAGGTCCAAGACCCAGGAATAATCGTGGTTAAACCCACACGAGTGTTGGAAACTCGCCAATTGCATTTGAGAAATCGTGAAATACAACAATGTAAGGTCTAGTGGGACCAGTTTAATGAAGAAAGTGCAACTTGGGAAAATCTGGAAGAGATGAAAATTACTTTTCCTTTTCTTTTTCAACAGAATGAAATCTGTTGACAAAACATTTTTTTTATGAACTTATCTTTTTCATGTCTATATGAAAGCCAGATTGAGGCAAACATTATTCAGTCTGAATAAAATGTTTCGTGACATTGATTTATGGAACTATTCAAGTTGGAAATAGTCTTATTGTATTGTGAACTAATAAATTGGTTGACCTGAAGGTAAATCAAATATGTAATCATCAGGACGATGAATCTTTTAGGAGGGAAGCATGTAACACTCTGACCTATTGTTACTTCCTCCTGAGCATTCGAGTGTTGATATATGATTTCTTCTGTATAAGGATGTGTTGCTTTGATTGTGAAGTCATGCTTGATATGGATTGTATCTTCTTTGCTCTTGAAGATCTTTGACTGAGTCAGGATATGCTTAGACTCTTTTATTTCTTTCATTTTTAGCACCTGAGTTCAATCTGATTTCGGGATAAATTGTGGATTTATCCGTCTTTATGACTCAACCTTGGATCAGTTGCATTGATCCAAGAGATGTTTTAAGTTTATTCTGGATGAACAAAAATTATAGACCTTACGAAAGTTGCAAGGTCTGAATGTGTTGAATAAACAATTCCGAATTCTAACTCAAATTGAACGTGTTAAATGAATTGGTTCCCGATATTGTAATATCAGGAAGGCCTAGACCTTAAGCCAGGTAATAAATTCTGGTGTATACTGCAAGCTTATTATCAATGCCGGATAGAATCCATTTCAGGAATGTTATACCCTGTTGGTTCTTATACTATTCGGTCCTACTTGTGAGACCTAGAATGGATTCGTTAAGGTTAATAACCTTAACCTAAACTATAACCTATGGGTTGGATTAGTGCTAATCTAACCTAGCCCTAAACTATAGGTTTAATGCTCCTAAGGCTAGCTACCTAGAACTATGGAAGTAAGACTAAAGTATTACCTTATGATCTAACCTATGTTTCTAACCTAACTAATGATCATGGATGAAGGGGGACCTATGAAAGGATGCGAGCCATGGGCGGTAGTTTCTATAGCATTTATGAGGTGGATAAGGATGAAGGACTTGGTATTTGGCAGAGGTTGTAAATATCTATTGAGACCGACGTGGCAGAGTCGCCAAATCTGGGAATCGTCATTTGTTTGCATTTGTCAATCACCAACTTTGGCAGTCGGTGACAATGGAGATTGGGCGGGAATCTTGGAGTTAATGTCATTGATGAACTTCGATTCCCGAGTAAGGATTGCTCGGGAAGGCATGCAAATGGAAAACTAGTTGGTTGTTTGGTTTTCCATACGCTTCGGTTTTCTCTTTGTTTGATCACTGGTTCCTCGAACCAGTCTACTTTGTGTTGCATGGAAACTATGAGAATAACTAGCTCTTTTCTCTGTCGGGGAAAGTTTATAAGGCATGAGGGTAACAAATTATTGTTTCTGAATCTATCGTGGAAGAGGAGAAGGCTCGAGCACATTCAGAGGTCTTCTTCAGATTTTTAAGCGATATTACTAGGCATGATAGGCCCTGACTTTTAAAAATCTTGCTTTACTTCAAATGCTTTCATTAAAACAACTCTGTTCAGGTGATTTTAGATCAGTTTGTTTGAAGCAATGTATTGGTTCTTCTTTTCCTGTGGAATTAGGAATCTCGGATTTTTCGAAGACTTTGTTGGAATGTTTACTGTAATTATTCTTCCTTTTGGTTTCATTTCCCGGTTGTGCTTTTATTGTTGTTGAATCCTGTTGAATCTTGCTAGAATACTTTATGTTCCTTCTGGTTGGAACGCTTGCTATGATTATTCTACTTGAATGCGACTATTTTAGAAATCCTTATTGTGTTAGCAATTTTGGGCTAGTTTCTGTTGAAAGTTTTCAGGGATTATATACGAAAATGACTCAGTGAGAGTCCTTTTAATGTTTCGTAGTTTTCATCTTCTGCTGCTTAGTTTTGAATGATTGTTTAGTTGAGAATACTGATGGTATCGACTCAGTGAGAGTCTTTGAAATGTATCTTGTATTTCAACTTCTGTCTAAGCTTAGTTATGAATATTGTTGCTTAGTTGCGAATACTGTTGCTTAGTTGTGAATACTGTTGCTTAGTTACAAGTACTGTTGCTTAGTTGTGAATATTGTTGCTTAGTGTGAATATTGTTGCTCAGTTATGAATACTGTTGCTTAGTTGTGAATACGGTTGGTATTGACACAGTTGGAGTCCTTGAAATGTAACTAGTGTTTCGACTTCTGTATAAGCTTAGTTGTAAATACTTATTGATATTGATTATGTTGGAATCCTTAATATGTATCTTGTAATTGACTTATATAGAAGTTTAGTTGTGAAGACTGTTGATATTGATTCAGTTGGAATCCTTGAATCTTTTCGTAAATTATTCTTCCTTTTGGTTTCATTTCATTTGAGACCAGTTGTGCTTTTATTGTTGTTGAATCCTGTTGAATCTTGCTGTGCATGTTTATGTTTAGGCTTAGTAATATCGTTGTATGCATATGGAACGTCATTTGTTTTAGTGTTATCTAGTCTCGTGGCTGACTGTGAAAAAAGCTCCTAGCTTGCTCTGTTAAACAATGGCGATGGGTATATTCATGTTGATGAATGATATGAAAAAGAATTGTTGAGTCTGTTATGGTTGGATTACTTACTATTACTTGAGAGCTCTTGTATTGCTTAACAGCTACAGGTATTTTTATAATTGGATTTAGGTGGAACTATAGTTCTTCTTGTAATCTGACTGTTTAGCAAAATGTATTTGCATTATACTAAAGGAGTCAGTAGTCCAGAACATTATTGATTTAGGAATCTAATTGACTCTGTTTCTTTTCTTCTAGACTGTAATTTATTTGTTGATGTATAATAAGTTGAATAGGAAAATTCTCTGTCTCCTAGTCAGGAAACCTGGTGTGCTTTCTTCTTGCATCTTTTTGTGATCTCTACGGTAAAATAACAAGACTGAGGTATTGTATGGAGAGACTGGTATAAAATGTGTGTTGTTGTATAAATAGGTATACTTGTCAATACCATTGAAATGTGTTTTGATGATAAAAGAATTAAGACAGTGAGCTTGTTGAATGTTTTAACTGCCTTTGAGAAATTGTTAGAAACATTCTTGTAGGAATATTGCTGTCTTAGAAAGGTTGTATTCATATGTTCTTAGTTCTAACATATAGGAAATAGCCTATTTAAGTTTAAATTTGAAGAAATGATTTCATATAAACAGGTTGTTTAATGAGAACAATATTGCAATTGTTTTAAGAATTAGTGCTTATCATGCTCACACCGAACTGACCCGTGTTGACAATTTTTACAAATGAGAAAGGCACGTAGATCTTATCATGTTCAGATGTTTATTTGGTTTTATGATGAAATTCCAACTTGATTCTCTAAATGTACTACTTGAAGAAAGATGTTCTTTTGCTGTTGAGTATTGTATCAAATATGCTAAATGCTTATTTGATTAGCTTCGAAATGAATGAAATGAGGTAATCGTTACTTATGTGTTTGCATTCATATATTGATGGATTGAACTTCTTCGGTTCAAATGATTTTAAGAGCATTGTTATTATTGTATACCTTGGAGACATTTTGGATTCTCTATGTAAGCTTTGCAAATATTATGTGACTGAAAACTTGTGAATGATTAGTAGTTCTGTTATGTTCTATCTAAAGCTAAATTGGAATTTAGATCACTGTCTTTCGAGAAGCTAAGGTTAAAATAAACCTCAACAGGAAGCTGCACGGGCTGAATAAATTATTACTTCCTAGTCTTGATCTAAGTCAAGACAACGTTTAATTTGATTTTGAAACTATATCTTAATACTAATAAGTGATATATTTCAGTTTTGAGAATTGATATAAACCTAATAAGGTATGGTTAGCAACCTTATGAGAAGACTTAGGGCTACTGTCCAATCTCATTGTTGATTATTTGATTCTTATTAACTTCTCTTCGTGAAATGGGTCTTGATATCAATTGAAGGTGAGGAACCCAGGGGTTGGGAAAAGACTACCCAAAAAGGAGCATTTAAAGTATAACTTTAACTCAACATAAGTATGAAGTAGATCTTTTCGAGGCTGTTTTCGAATCTTAGGGTTGTACCTTCGAGAAGATTAGGATCTTCTCGAAGATACAACAATTCTTATGGAAACACCCTTTGCATTGATGTTAAGATTTACACCTTAAACTCGTGAAATGGAGCCTTGCAGTATTTCCATGTGCAATTGTCCTATAGAAACCCTGATGTGTTTGCGGGAAAGACTCTACTTAGGTTAAAACCTGGATGAGCTTGTGTAATGGAGGTGACTTCTGTAAAGTTCTTACTGTACATTCATAGAGTATTGAATGAAGCTGTGCATGTTTGTCGTTTAGGCTTAGTGTGAATATCGTTGTTGCATATGGAAGTCAACTTTGTACCTTCGAGAAGATTAGTCTAGTCTCGAAGCTGACTGTGACTTAAAAGCATCTTAGCTGTGCTCTGTTAAACAGAAAAAGAATTGTTGAGTACTCATTATGGAATGTGGATTACTTATGTACTTGCTAGAGACTTGGGGTATCTTGACACATAGGGTTAACTAGGGTTGACCCAGTATGTCAGCATATCCCTAGTCCTCGAGAGCATCCTTATAACGTTGTCATATTATTAATCCGTTCCTGAGTGAATAACTTGGGACAGGGGATGCTAACAGAAGTCAGTGTAAGACATTCTACATAACATAGGAATGGGGTGAAGGATGTATTCCATATTGACGACTATGCTAAGGAATACGAGACATAAGTAGTATGTTTCAAATCTTTGTCTAAAGTATCGCAAGCTGCTGATTGTGTTGTCCTATGTCACCTAGTCTAAGGGAATAACGAGATGCTGATGAATAATGGTAACAATTATTCAGATAGGTTCCTTGGACAGAGCATTCTAAATCCCAGTTTAGGGAAGAGAACCACAAGAGGTGATGTGTTAAAATAAAAACTCCAACTCTTTGATACTCATGAATAGATCGAGATTACTGAGTCTGGAATGAATAGATCGGAGGTACTCCGAGTCATTATAGCTGCATATGGTTATCTGTTATAAGAATGGTTGTTTTGATTTGTGAGTTCTAAATTATGTATTTAGAACTAGGAAGCATTTATCAAAAAAAAAAATTACTTGTTCTAATGTACTAAAATGGGGACGTTACACAATGGACTGCCTACAAGTGTTGCTAGATCCAAGAAGTGTGATACTCCCTAAAATGATCAACCCATTGTTTTATAAAAAAAAACTTAGGAATTAAATTAAATACATAAATAAATGAATCTAGTGCTAGTATTCTTATTTGGGTACCTCAAATCACTATCAGCATCAATCCAAATAAATACTAAAAACTATGCGGTTCAAGGTCTTTGGGTCATATATTGATGTTGAATGTTTTTCAAGTGGTCTACACGTCACTGAAAACCTCTTAGCACGATTGGGTAAGGTGGTTGTTGGTTTACACAATGCTATCAAACACAGAGACCAGCATTGGTCAAGGTATGTTCTATCACAGTTAAATTGCAAAAATGACGACGGTTATGGGTAACTAGCGTCAGTAGAGGTGGGTTGGTAAGATTCAATAATATGTTTTAGTGGGGTTTGAACTAAGGTCGGGAAGAGATGATAGAGAGCATAACAAGGTATGTGGGGATCTTTGGAACACTTAGAAATATATAGAAGTTGGGTATATGTGGTTTTATAGTGTGGGTGGAGGAATGGTTGGCTTTATAGAAAAAAGAATAATGGGGAAAAGGTAATGCAAGTATGGATTAACAAAAAGGGTAACAAAAACCTTTAAAACAAGATAAGGCTAAAATAACACACATGATAAATGTACTTACTGGTGTTATAGGTCCAATGGCTATGTGATGGTGATGATGGATTGGTGGGATGGAGCTTGGTACTGTAGTGTTGTTTCCCAAAATGTTACCATGAGTGCAGTACCTCTGGATCTCCTAGTACTGGCTTGGGTGTTTATAGGTACGATCTAGTTCTACTTGATGCAGCTGTCTCAGAATGTATCAACCCATAAATAAGGTTTCCAAAGTGAATAAATGGTAACCAATGACGGTTCCTAGTTGACTGACTTCGGTTTTGGGATGACCAGCATCGGTTAAGGTGGGATTCCCTAGGTTTGCTAAAAATAATGGATCTTTCCATCATTTGGGCCAGGTTTTCCCATATATTCACGGATCAGAATGGACGTTACGTTTTTATGAGTAGGAAGGTGTTTAGAGGAATAATAGGCTTTAATTTTTAGGGTTGAACCAAGTCTTATTCATTTATGGAAACATGCTATGAATAGGTCTATGGTGAGGTGTCTAGGTGATGTGTCCATCCATTTAATTAAAGTAATAAAATTAATAATGGGGTGAGGATGGGTATTGATTTAATTGTAAATAATTAAATTAATGTTAATGTAGGGTATAATGGTCATGGTTAGGTGAATGTGTTTAAATTGGTTATTCGAAAGGGGACGTGACCCAATTTTGGTGTTGACACTTAGACATTTTTCACTACCCTTGATATGCTTGTAAAGTGTTATGTAGTTTTACACCCCTTACAAATTGGCTAACTTTAGGAATCTAGACTTGGGAAATTGCATGGGACCTTGATCAAAAAACTAGTGGGAACATGTATTTTTAATGTTTGGGACACTTTAAGTTTTTTGGGGGGACTTACATTCATTTTAGAACATTTCTCTCCTCCTCCCCAAGCCTTAAAAGATAAAATAAACTTATAAAATTTGATAAAAAATTGTCAAATACAGACTTATGCATAGTAATGTGGACTTTTGCATTGCATGAAGAACATGTTCCATGAGAACCAAGGTTCTCTGCATGGGTCTTAGAGGCAGAAAATAAAGGAATCAATATATTGTGGAAATGTGGGTAAGGAATGGAACTCGGGAATTAGTTATTGTGAGCCTCCAATTATCCACACCCCCATTTGATACACAATATAAAGAATTTTGGGGGAAAGAGTTAGTGTTATGTAGAGTTATGGGCCAAACAAGTTCCACGGGGTAAGTGGTTCCTTGCAGGGGATTTTATCCCACATTGAAGAGGTTTGGAAAAGGTTCAAGAGTATTGTAGAATCATAGATTAGAGATGGAACCATGGAATGGTTCTGTAGAGGACATTGTTCCCCGCATCCCTTTTCATCCCGCAAGGTGAAGGAGAGAAATTTTGCTAAGTGTTTAGTGTGTTGCAGGGAAGTGAGATCTGTAGGGAACGAGGTGTAGAGGAATGTAGTGAGAATAGAATGAGTTCTAGGGGAATATCGGTTCCCAACACTAGATTGGGAGCTGATCAAAGAAGTGATGTCATGAAGTAGTGTTGTCTGGGGAGTTGGGGCTGCGAAATAATAGGGATCGAGCGGAACAAGTTCCACTGGGGAAATTGTTCCCCGTATTGAAAGCCAAGCCATGAAGAATAAGGAAGAAGTGTAGTATGGGGGAGGAGGAGGATATAGGAATAAGTGGCCCAGTTCATTAGTTCCCTTAGCTCCCTAATAATATGATCCACCCATAATGAATTATAAAAAAGAATTTTTTTTATTAAAGTGGAGTTTAGTTGTGCATTTGGAACCCGTTTTCCTCCTCAACCCACATAGATCTACATGGGCATAAATTTTTCTGAGATTTTCCAAATTTGATCAATTTTATATCGTTGGAAAGATCTTGACATTCTTTATGCCATGGAAACTTAAAATATTGAGTTAGGTGAGAGTAGGTGGGGAAAAATTGGAAAAAATCTCCAACATTAAAGGATGCAGTACCATGTAGCTCAACAACCATATTTGATGAAGTATGGGGTCCCTTCCTTCTCCTGTAAGAAAATTGACATGGGAGAATGGGTTTGGAAAGGTCACATGATTTTTTTCAGAGAGTTAATGCATCTTGTTGATGTGTGAACACCTGAATTCAAATTTCCCTCTTTCTCCCCTCTCTTTCTCTCTCCCATTTTTATATAAATTATAAAGTGATGCTCATTTGTAAGGTTGGATACTTTTACAATGCAAGGTCATCATTGGAAAGTGTTTAATAAGTGTTCTTGTGTTGTAGGCCTTAGATTGTGATTAAACAGTGTGTCTATACTTTCTTCCTCCATTGTAATGATTTGTGCATCATATTAAAGCAATAAAATACTTGTTTTGTGGCTATTATTCTTTCGTATCTGATGATTTGTTGCATTTTCTTGCCTCTTCATTCACTTGTAGGTATGTTTTGCATGTTCCTTCATATTTCAAGGTTTATTTCAATTGTGCATTATATGAAAATGGGATTTTAAATGCTTCTTTGGACTATGGCTTTAATTTTTTCCCTCCCCACCTTTATTTTCCTCCATTTTCTCTCATTTAATAGTGTATTTCCCCTTGTTCTTAGTGTTATCACCTCCCCTTATTCTAGGATTTCATTTTATGCATCTCACTCTCTCCCTGGTCCCTTGGAATCATATATTAGTATTAAGTAGTTTCATTTCCCTTCCTATGATTTGTTTAGTAGTATGAATAAGTAGAGGAAGTTGGCCTTCTCTAGAGGTTTGTCTCAGTTTGCAGGGTCCCATAACTTGGAGATAGTCCCATGTTGCCTCAAAATCTTGTGTTTTCTATGACTCAGGGAAGGGTGTAGTTTTGATCTCCAATAGCTTTAGCATGCCCAGTGGGACTAGTTAGAAGTTAATATTTCCATTTTACCAATATTTTGTGTGTATCTTGGTAAATTTCAGCCTTTGTATGCTTTATAACAATACATTTGATGACTCAAAACTCCATATCAACTTGTTTCATCAATCAAAGTGCTTAATTTCTTGAGAATAATTCAGAAAACCTCAAAAATAGTAGAAGAAGGATCATTTGATTACTTTACTTGCATCTATCACCAATAAGAAGAAGAAGGGGCAGATCAGTTCAAAGATCACCATAAAAAACAAATAGAAATCTTTCTACTCTACCTCCTAGTAGGCCTTTCTTACTATCATCCAAATTTTTAAAACATGTTGCATTCATGGAAACACCACAAAGGAATTTATCTTTTTTCACCATGGGTGAAATCCCCCTTACACTTAATGCGCAACATGACATATTAGTATCCACACTAAAAAAATATTCCATACTTTATTTGTGAAAATCAAGTTACCCCTAGTGAATACATTGAGGATGTTGTAAATGTATGCTACATTCATCTAGTTACAAAAAATGATGTAGTTGTAAGGATGATAGATTTTTCAATTAAGGTAAAAACACTTCAATGGTATAGAAGCTTGAGACCTACATCCATTTGTAACTGGGATGGTCTGGGGACAACACTTTGAAATCAATTTGGGGAAAAGGTAGAAAATATTTCCTTGTTAGAACAACTAACAAATTTTAAGGGGGGTCCTAATGAGCTCATGGAAGATTTCAATTTCAGATTGCAAAGGACATAGGACATAATTCTAGCACTCTTGAGACCAAATCCACAAGGTGAATTCCTTTATTTGTTAAGAGATTAAATTCTTCTATTGTTGTTATGATACAATCTATGGGTGTTGTTCAGTTACCTAATTCGTATCCAATAGCCAATAGAGCTAAGAATTTCTCAATACAAGCTGGAAAAATAACCCTTACAATGCCTGTGCCTTTCTTCCCTAGATGACATCAAGTTTGGAATCCTACAATTTCTCCCTCCACATCCCCTTCTACTCAAAAATAAAAATAAGATGATGAAATGAAAGCCTTGGTCACAAATTTCTCAAATAAATTTATATCCTTAGAAAAACAACTATCATAACCTTATAGAAATTATTCTAATCAAGGGAAATCTTCCAACCAAGGATTTAATCATGGTTACCAGCCCTACAGAAACTAATACTCTAACCAAAGATATGAGAAAAATCAACAAAATGATAGGTGGTAAGGTCCAAATGCAACTATTCCACTTCAAACAATTGGTCCTACTCAGCCACTACCTGTTTTTTGTGTAATTACAACATTGGTTCTAGTACAAAACAATATAATACAAGAAATGGAATGGTGTTTCTTGTGCAAGAAGCCACATAATCAGTTGCTTTGTGCAAATGCATTCCAAGCTCAGGACTTCATGATTAAAAAATTCATCCAATCAGTAAGAGCAATTTATAGAAGCAACTAATTTTAATGGGAAAGGATTTTAAGAGGTCAATCCAGATGTTAATCTTGTCTTCTTTAGGGCTAATGAATTTTGTGCAATGAATCAAGAAGTGGTCATTTCTAACTGGTATCAAAATCATGTTGCTGATAACACAAGGTTTAAGAAGAGATTGTTGGATTCTCAACCTTCATCTTCTTCTAATCAAGGCAACATTGTTAACAAGGAAAGGGAAGTTGGGGTAGATGCAAGTTAAAAAAAACTACATGAGGTTCCCACCAGACCTATTTTAGATGAATAAGTTTCTTCTCAACCAAATATTCCTATCCCAACATTGTAGAAATGAAGGAAGGAGAACCTTGTACCACAATTGCACAATTCCATGGGCTTTCCTTTCAACATTGTTGAGTAGATGAAGAAGACAAACACCAATGTGATAATATGGGATGCTCTAGTTATTCCATCACAACTAGATCTTTTACATAAATCTCTTAAGAATCTTCCTCAAACTGATCTGGTTGTTCAAAAGACTCATGTTGTTGTCAACTTGTCCCAAGAAAAGGAAGAATGGGTAAGTAAAGTCATAAATACCCCACCCTTTTATATGTCATTAATTGTAGTACCTCTATAATCCATAAAAATATCATTGATATACCAAGTCTTAAATACAATGTTGTTTCTTAAAGGTGTCTTGCAACTTGATGGTTCGATCATTAGTGTCCAAGGAGTGATAAAAGATCTTGAGTTAACCCTTTATGATTGTCCAAACCTAACCATAACTCATGATATATCAGTAATTGAATTTCCTCCAATGTTTTCTAGTTTCTTATCAAGATATTTCATGGCCAAAGTCGGTGTCTACTTGTCTTCAGATTGGACTCATATACTCTTAAGAACTAGGTATGGTACAATATTTACTATACAAGTTGAGCCTATATTTTCCTATCATATTTAGTCTTATAGTCCTACCCCTCTCCAATCAAATTTCCTAATATAAGAAGATCATGAACAAGATTCAATTTAAAAAGAGGATCCTATTCCTCCTCTTATTCATGATCTTATATTATAGGAACAAACCAAATGTTATTAGTTTGATCCTTATGACACAACTTTGGAAACTGGACTTGGAACCTACTACATTCTTGAAGAAGGATATCATTTACTTTCACCACTCAAGTAATAAAAGGATAGTGCTTCTTGATTATGGAATATGTTCTTTGATGGTTCTAGAAATAGAAATGGAGCTGGGTTAGGTGTTGTACTAATTTCTCCAATGAACAAGAAATTATATTGTTCTTAAAGATTGTAATTTGCATGTTCTAACAACATAACAAAGTATGAGGAATTGTTGCATGGTCTTTAAATTACTTAGAAGAGGAAAATAAAAACCTTGAAAATATTTTGGGATAATGAATTGGTCATCTATCATGTTAGATGGAAGTGCACCACAAACAATAAGCTTTCAAAAGCTTATAAACATAGAGTTTGGGATCTTATGGAGACTTTTATTGCCCTTAATTTGTAAGTGGTTCCAAGGAAATTAAACAAATAAGTAGACTAGACGGTAGCCCTTGGTTCACAATTATCACATCCTGAGGATCTTGTTAAAAGAAAAATGAAACATATCAAGGTAGTGGTCAGACCCTCCATTCTAGATAATTAAACTAGCTAGGATGTATTTGAGAGTGATGAATAAATTATGCAATTCATCCATAACAAAGTTGAATTTTCCTACAAAAATGCAATTTGATTTGCATGACATCTATAGTGAACACATTATTAAACTAAATACAAACAAGCTATAAAAATTATTGGTCACCTTAGATCACTTTTCTAGTCCTAATGATGAATTCAGAGGTGAAGAGAAGAACATAACAAGGGAAGAATAATATCAATCATTCACCATTGCACAAGGAAAGGAACTTATTCTTGGAAAGGTATGTGATGAGAATTAGAAGCAAGATTTTTTATCCTTGTGTCAAAATTTCAATGATGTATTTTCATGGGGTTATGAGGACCTTAAGGGGTTTGAACCAAACATTTTCTAACATTCCATTAATCTTGATCCTAATATCAAGCCAATTAGACAAAAACAAAGACCAATCAATCCTAAGATAGATCCCCTCATGAGGAAGGCATTTTACAAAACGCATTGAGGAAAAAATAATATTTCCCATCAAATACTCTACTTGGGTGGTAAATCTTGTCTCGGTGAAAAATAATAATAGAGAAATTAGACTTTGTGTTGATTTCAGATATTTGAACAAAGCTTACCTAAAGGATCACTATCCTCTACCTTCTATGGATCAAATTCTAAAAATAGTAGTAGGAGTTGAAAGGTTCTCTATGTTGGAAGGATACCCAGGTTTCAATCATATAAAGGTTAGGGAGAAGGATTAGTGCAATATTGCTTTCACCAATAAATGTGGAAAATACGCTTATCAGAAAATTCCTCTTGGTATATCAAATTCATGTGCCACATTATAAAGGGGAATGGACATTACTTTCAAGGGATATATAAATGAATTAATCCTTGTTTATCTTCATGATATTATTATTTTCTCAAAGAAAAGTAAATATCATAACAATCATCTTGACAAGGTATTTGAGATATGTCAGGAATTTGGGGTGTCTCCTAATCCCAAGAAATGTAACTTTGCAGTTCTAAGGGGTAAAATATTAGGGCATATTGTTTCAAAGGATAGCATTGTTATTGATCCAGAAATAATCTCAGCCATCTTGTCTCTCTTCTTACTAACTCACAAGAAATATTTACAATCATTCCTTGGAAATATTAACTTTTTTAGGATATTCATTCCTAATTTTTCAGGTTTAGTCAGGCCTATCACTCTAATGTTAAAGAAGGATTTAGTTTTCAAATACACAGTAGAAGGGAAGTGTTTGGGTGTGGAGCCTATTTTTTGTCTTCTTAAATCAATGTTGAAGTGTTGGAGCTCGAATAGTTAAGTGTGGAGACTTCAGGATCATTCTATAGTCGTTTGTTGTGATGTGGATGTGCATTCGCTATGTCGTTGCTAAGATGTTGCTATTAACATGATGTTAAATTAGTTGTTAACATCAGGACTATTTTTCCATCTGTGGGAAGTTGAAAGATCGCGACTTTCAATCTTCTAGGGTCATCTTTAGGACTTATTAAGAGAATTTTAATCCTATAAATAGAGGTGTTAGGGTATCTTGAAGATATCTTGAGTGTTCAAGAGGTCTTGAATCTTAGAGATCAAGAGGTGATCAAGAGTGATCAAGCTTAAGCAATTGGGTGTCAATTGTGGTTTAGATGTGGTTTAACATCTTTAGAATTCTGTTTTAAGTTCATAACTAAGAGAAAACTGTGAGAGTTGTTTTACTCTTGTTGATAATAAAATATGAGCAAGTTCTTGGTGGACGTAGCCCACATTGGGTGAACCACGTTAAATCTTGTCTTGTCTTCTTTTGTGCATTATCTATTTATGTTGTTATATTTCTGTAAGTATAATTCTGCTATATAGTTTCCTACTAATTTGGTTTGAGGAATTGTTTCCGCATATTTGTTCTCTAATTCCTAACAATTGGTATCAGAGATTTTGTGGTTTTTTGCTGAATTTGTAAACCACAGGGAAAGTTTAGCTTGAGTGGGAGCTATGGCAGATGAGGGTAGATCGAGGGTTGAGAAGTTTAATGGGAAAAACTTTGGTTTGTGGAAGATGTAAATGGAGGATTACTTATATCAGAAGGACCTCCATGTTCCTTTGGCTGGAAAAGCAAAGAAACCTACAACCATGTTGGATGAGGATTGGGTGTTGCTAAATAGAAAGGCACTCAGGTAAATTTATTTATGCCTTGCATCTTTGGTTGCTTTCAACATATCACAAGAGAAGACCACGAAAGGTCTCATGAGTGTGTTGGGGAAGTTATATGAAAAATCCTCTACTTCTAATAAAATATTTTTGATGAAAAAATTATTTAATATGAAGATGTATGAGAATGGTTCTGTTGTTGATCTTTTGAATGAATTTACTACGGTTGTATGTTAAACTTTGTAAAAATTGACTTTGATGATGAGGTCAGGGCTTTGTTGATTTTTTCCTCCTTACCAGATAGCTGGGACAGCTTGCTTATGGCTGTAAGTAATTCAGTCTCTAATAACTCAAAGATGAAGTTTGAGGATGTGGTAGGTGTGATCCTAAGCGAGGAAATGTAAAGGAAGAGCACTAGAGATTCTTCTACTTCTAGAAATTCTTTGATGATGGAGAGAAAATGGAGACAAAAGAATAGAGGGAAAGATAACCGTGGGAAGTTGAATGATCATGGAAGGTCAAAGTCCAAGAGTAAGTTAGAATTTTGGCACTATGGGAAGGTTGGTCATGCTAAGAAAGATTGTTGGGATTTTCAAGATAAGAAGAACAAGAAGGAGGAAACTAAAGAGGTAAATGTGGCAGCAGGTGATGTTTGTCAGGATGCCTTAATTCTTTCTTTAGATAATATTTTTGAATCTTGGGTGTTAGATTCAGGGGCTTCTTTCCATGCCACCCCATATAGACATTACTTTATTGATTTTGTTCAAGGTGATTTTGGACATGTATATCTTGGTGATGATGAACCATGCAACATAGTAGGGAAAGGTTGTGTTTAGGTGAAAATGTAGAATGGGAACACATGGCTACTTAAGGATGTCAGGAATGTGCCTAAGTTGAGGTGGAATTTGATATCAGTGGGATAGCTGGGTAGTGATGGTTGTATGGTTAGTTTTACAATGGATTCTTAGAAGGTTACCAAGGGAGCTCTTGTGGTTGTAAGAGGTAAGAAAATGGTACTTTGTATTTAACTAGTGGTGCTGATTATTGTAATTTAGTTCCTGCAGATGGAGATGTAATTTTGTGGCACCAGAGACTCAGTCATATGAATCATAAGGGCATGTAGATTATAAAGGACAGGTTGTCCAGATTAAAGGAGTTAGATTTAGACTTCTGTGAGGACTGTGTATATGGGAAAAAGAAGCGAGTGATATTCCTCAAGGTTAGACCTACCAAGAAGGAGGGTAAGTTGGAGTTAGTGCATATAGATGTATGGGGGATAGCTAAGGTAAAATCTATTGGTGGTTCATGTTATTATGTCACTTTCATTGATGATGCAAATAGAAAAGTTTGGGTATATTACATTAGAAAGAAATATGATGTGTTTGAAACTTTCAAAAGATGGAAAGCCTTGGTTGAGAATGAAACAGGTCTCAAGCTAAAATGTCTTAGGTCAAATAAGGGAGGAGAATATTGCAGTAATGAATTTATTGATTACTGTTCGGTAAATGGGATCTGCAGGCAAAGAATAGTTCCAAATACTCCATAGGAAAATGGAGTGTTAGAGAGAATGAATAGGACAATCATGGAGCGTGCTAGGTGCATGAGGTTACATGCAGGGTTGCCTATTTTGAATGGAAGCGGTAAGCACAGTTGTTTATCTAATTAACAGAGGACCCTCTATGGCCTTGGATGGAGGTATACCTGAGGAGGCTTGGTCTAGTAAGAAAATTTATTACTCATTTCTTAGAGTATTTGGATGTGAGGTATTTATTCACATTGAGAAAGATGATAGGACCAAGTTAGGCTAAGTATGAGAAATGAACCATTGTTGTATATGGTGAAGATGATTTTGGTTTCCGTGTTTGGAGTCTTAAAGACAAGAAAATATTTCGGTCTAGAGATATTGTCTTTAATGAAAAATTCATGTATAAAGATCAGTTGTAGGAACAGAAAGAGGAATCAAAGAAATAATACATAGTGTTAGAGGAAATTGTAGACAACAAGGTGTCCAAGGGGCCGGTTTAGGTACAGCATGTTCCGACACAACCAGTTCAGGTACTTACTCATCAGGAACCCCAAACTCCTGAGGTGAGAAGGTCTTCTAGGGTAAGAAGGGAACCTAAACAATTTACTCCATCTTTGAATTATTTATTACTCACTGAAAGTGGGGAGCTAGAGTGCCTTGAGGAAGGAGTGCAGGTGGATGCCAAGAAGAAGTGGGAGTAGGCCATGGATAAAGAGCATAGATCTCTTATGGAAAACCAGACTTGGGATCTGGTGGAGCTACCCAAGGGCAAGAGAGAATTATAGAACAAGTGGGTGTATAGAATCAAAGAGGAAGATGGAGGTAGGAAATGATACAAGTCCCAGTTGCTGGTCAAAGGATTTTCACAGAAGAAAGGTGTAGACATTGATGAAATTTTTTCTCCGGTTGTTAAAATGACTTCTATTAGGACTATTCTTGATTTAGTTGCAGTAGAATACCTACACTTAGAACAGTTGGATGTGAATACTGCATTCCTTCATGGTGAGTTAGAAGAGGAATTGTACATGCAGTAGCCATAGGGTTATGAGGTCAAAGGGAAGGACAGGTTAGTGTGAAAATTGAAGAAGAGCTTGTATGGCCTGAAACAAGCTCCATGACAGTAGTACATGAACTTTGATGATTTTATGGAGGAGTAAGGTTACTGTAGGTGTCACTCAGACCATTGCGTGTACATCAAGAAGTTTCTTGATTGTAGTTATATTATTTTTTCCTTTATGTAGATGATATGCTTGGTGTAGGGAAGAACATGCAAGAAATAAAGGTACTCAAGAAGAAGCTAGGTGACTCCTTTACTATGAAGGATTTGGGGGCAGCAAAACAAATCCTTGGTATGAGAATAACTTGGAACAAGAAGGAGAGGAAGCTGGTATTATCTCAAGAAGAGTACATAAAGAAGGTCTTGGAGAGGTTTAGTATGCAGGATGCTAAACCAATTGGTACTCTTTTGGTAGGTCACTTTAAATTATCAAAGGAGTAGAGTCCCAAGACTAAGGAGGATAGAATCCAGATGTCTAGGGTACCATACTCATCAGCAGTTGGTAGCTTGATGTATGGTATGGTATGCACTAGGCCTGACATTTCCCATATAGTGGGAGTAGTGAGTAGGTTTATGAGTGATCCAGGTAGAGAGCACTGACAGGCAGTAAAGTGGATCCTTCGGTATTTGAGAGGGACCATGGGAACAACATTGTGTTTCGGTGGATCAGACACTACATAATGTTGATATGTAGATTCAGACATGGCAAGAGATTTGGATAGCAGGAGGAGCATGACAGGTTATGTATTTACGATTGGTGATACAGTGGTGAGTTGGATTTCACGGTTACAAAAGGTTGTGGTTTTGTCAACCACAGAAGTTGAGTATGTTACTACCACAGAGGAAAGCAAGGAGATGATTTGGCTACAGCAGTTACTTGATGAGTTGAGGCATAAGTAGGAATTTGGGAAACTACACAGTGATAGTCAAAGTGTTATTCATTTGGCGAAGAACTCCACTTTCCACTCTAGGATGAAGCACATTTAGCTGAGATATCATTTTATCAGGACAACTTTGGAAGAAGATAAGTTGAAGCTGGAAAAGACTCATACCAGTCAGAATCCTATGGATATGATAACCAAGGCAGTCACAAGGGAGAAGTGTAAGTTGTGTTCAACTTTGATTGGCCTTCATGGTTGATAATGAAGGGTTAAGAACTTTGCTCAGTGGAAACAATATCCAAGTGGGAGATTGTTGGGGTGTGGAGCCTATTTTTGGTCTTCTTGAATCAATGTTGAAGTGTTGGAGCTTGAACGGTTAAGTTTGGAGACTTCATGAGCATTCTGCAGTCATTTGTTGTGACGTGGCTATGTAGTCGATGTGCTATTGCTATGATGTTGCTGTTAACATGCTGTTAAATTAGGTGTTAATGTCGGGACTATTTTTCTAGCTGTGGGAAGTTGAAAGATCATGACTTTCAATCTTCTTGGGTCGGCTTTATGACTTCTTAAGAGGATTTTAATCCTATAAATAGAGGTGTTAGGGTATCTTGAAGATATCTTGAGTGTTCAAGAGGTGATCAAGAGTGATCAAGGTTAAGCAATTGGGTGTCAATTGTGGTTTAGATGTGGTTTAGCATTTTTAGAATTCTGTTGTGAGTTCATAACTAAGAGAAGACTGTGAGAGTTGTTTTACTCTTGTTGATAATAAAATTTTAGCAAGTTCTTGGTGGATGTAGCCCACATTGGGTGAACCATGTTAAATCTTGTCTTGTCTTCTTTTGTGCATTATTTATTTATGTCGTTATATTTCTGCAAGTATAATTCTGCTATATAGTTTCCTATTGCTATGGTTTGAGGAATTGTTTCTGCATATTTTTTCTATAATTGCTAACAGGAAGGAGATATTTTCAAAGATTAAACAAGAATTTTTTTAGGATCCTACACTTATCAACCTTGATTACTCTAAGGATTTCATCATATATGCATATGGAGATTAATCTAGCATTGTTGTTATTTTGACTCGATAAAATGATCAAGGATTAGAACAAGAAGTGGATTTATTTAGTCAAACACTGAAGGATTACTAATTAAAGGATAATCAGATTCAGAAAAAATTATTTTCCATCATGAGAGATCTTTAGAAATTCAAGAGTATGCTTTCCACTAATTGTATTAAATTTATATTCTCACATCCTAGTGTGAGAGACTTTATCATGGAAGCATAAATCAGTGAGAAAAGAGTTGGATGTGTGACCAAAATAATGTAGTGTGATGTGAATATTAAGGCTACGAATTTTGGTAGAGGTAGAGAACTATGTGAGTAGCTTGCTTTGGATGCTTAGAATGACAAAGAAAACTCCTTCATGAATGAATAACTTCCACATAATACTAAAATTCAATAGGATGAAGAAGATGCAATCAATAATAACAGTTGGATTATGATATGATGATATTCTTATCTACTGGTTCATACCCTATTGGCCTAAACAAAACAAAAATAAAAAATTTGAGACTGTAGTTCATTGCTTAGGCATTGATTGATGGGATTTTTTTCAAGAGGAACATTGATGCAGTTTTTCTAAGATGCGTTGAAGGTAAACAAGTAAATAAGGTTTTAGCTTGATTCCATGATGGTTTCTATGGTGGAAATTTATCTGCCAAAGCTACTGCAGTGAAGAGTATAAAAGAAGGTTACTTTTGGCCCACAATATTTGTTGATTCTCACAAATGGGTCAATAAATGTAGGGAATATGATTTTTTCACTAGTAAGAAGAGGTTGGCTACCCTTCCACTTCATTTAATTCAATCAGATCAACCATTTTCCCAATGGGGTCTTGATTTCATTGGCATGATCAATCCTTCATATGGTTATTGTCACAAATAGGTTTTAACAGAAACAAATTACTTCACCAAGTTGATAGAGGTTGTGCCACTAAAGGAAGTAAATTAATTAGTTATATTGGACTTCCTTGAAGACATTGTGACAAGGTTTGGTATCCCTCAAAATATCATTTTTGATAATGCAAAAAAAAAATTAGGCTCTAAAATATTTGATTAAGCTCTTGGAATTACAATTTATTTGAATAATTCTTCCAACTATACCCTCAAGGAAATGGTTTGATAGAGTCCAATAATAATAAATTGATTAGAATCATCAAGAGAACAATGGATATCAACCAAAGATAGTGGCACACAAAGGTGAGAAATGCTCTTTGGGATGACAAGATTACAATGAAGAAGGCAATAGGTACTTCTCCTAACAATATTATCTTTGGAAAATTAGATAGGATTCCTTTGTCACTTGAACTAGCCCAGTAATTGGAATTTGAGGGTGCATAACAAAGAGAAATCACAATGGTAGATCTAGTCGAGCATGATGAGTCAAGAAATTATGCCATGATCATATTGGAGCAACATAAAAAATCAACCAAAAAGTGGTTTAATAAAAGGGATAGGACTCAGTTATTCAAAGTTAGTGATATGGTATGAAATGGGATGCTGACAAAGATAAACTAGGGAGACACTCTAAGTTTGATGCAATCTGGAGTGATCCATATGTCATAACTGTTTATAAAGAAGAAAACTCTTTTGAGTTGTCAGACATTGATGAGGATGTATTACAAATACCATTCAATGGGATTTATCTTAAACATTCCCATTAGGCTATTAAGTTGCATCTTATACATATTAGTTTATTTTTCAATTCCTCTAAGTGCTTTTAGCACATTGTATTTTTGGTAGAATAGGTTTCGTTTCCCTAAGTGCTTAGCACATTTTTGTTACTTTTGGATGGTCTTGTTGGCATGGTCCTCATAGGTGTTGTCATTGATGCAAAACCACATTAATGAAAAAATGAATTATGTATGACCATGTCATGATGATATATATGGTGCTAACATGATGTTGCATATGTGTATCAGCTACTATAGTGGGACTCATTGAGGTGTGTTTGCTCTTGCAAGCCTATACAGGTGCCTAGGAGGTGTAGCTTGGAAGTGTGAGCTTCTTGGATGCTTGGGAATCATATTGGAATGATGTATATCATTAATTTAGGCTTCTTGGGCACTCAAAATAATGGCATGGTACAGGTACAAGTGTTTCACTTTAATATTGGTGTTCATTAGGAGTAGGTATAGTAGTTTAGAGGTGTGACAATGTGGATTGGAGCCATTTTAGATCATGAAAGCATGAAATCATGCATGTTATGGAATATTAGGTAAGTTTGGGTAATTTTCAGAGGTTTCTTGTTTAGTTATTTCATTATTTCAATTGACCCTAGATTCTATAGTAAGGATCTAGCATGCAAGCACAAGTAAGTCTTACTAACTAGAGAGATTGAGATATGGAATTGATATTATGATTATTGGAGATGTTATAGGGATGAGTCATATTATTCTTAGAAAAATTTTAGGTTCCCATGATGTGAAGTTTTCAATATATGATGGATTTTGTGAGACGGGGAGAAAATCAAGTCAAATTCTAGCTTGAAGTTCAACTTCAAATGCTAGTTGTGAATAGTTTTAGTTACATGTGACATTTTTCCTTTCAGGGATGATTATAAGGTTTCATAAAAATAATCAGGTCAGTTGATTTTCAGGTTATTATGAATTAATATTAAGAAGGTAAAGTGGTCTAAAACCCTAGTTAAACCCTAGTTAGGAGCAGTTGGTAGAAAGTGAAGTATACTAACCCAGTTATGATTTTTAGTGAAAAATTGATGATTAGATGTTGTAGAGGACTCCTCATTATTTATAGAAGTGTATGGTTGAGATCATGGTGATGAGTGTACCCCACATAAAAATAGCACTTTCTAGTAAAGAAGGTTATAGAGAAAAATGGTCCAAAGGAATAGCATGAAAAATTGATTTTTCACAGTAAATGGGATTTTTTTAATGATGTCCAGGAATTTTTAGAGAAATTTCATGTAGGTACATGGTGTTTTGAGGTCCAAGCAAGTTGACTGGTCAAAGGGTAGTTTTGGGATCTCAAATAGCAAGGTCCAATAAAATGAGCATGACTTGAGCTATATGTAGAGTTTTGAGATGATTCAAGTTTTTTTGGAAATTATATTCAGATATATTTCCATTGATATATGTCTTGCCTCATGATGATTTCATTTGATAGGGTTCTTAGGATACATTATTTTAGCAAGAAGATTTTTGGTTGTTCAAGATAACATTTGTTTTAGTGCAAGTTTAATGTTGTTCGAAGCATGACATTGATTAGGTGATGCTTACTATCACCTGTAATGTTAATAGGGATGCATTTTACATATAATGAATCTATTTTGAGGTATTTAATGTATGTAGAAATTATGTTATGAGCTAAACTTTTGAAATAACATTTTTGGCAGGTTGATCTGGTGCAGGAAAATATTGTTGTGGATTAACCCAAAGGATGTTTCATGACTTCTAAATTTATTATAAGTGTTCTAAATTGTCTTCAATTTATTTTTAGTGGTCACATGGAATTTTTTGGTTGAGTATAAATTATTTGGTGATCAGACAAAATTGTAAGGGTGTTGAAGGGTGTAGGGAACAACTGTTTTGAGATTTGTACAAGGAACTGGGCCCAATAAATAAAATAATTTGATTGGATGATAAATTTTTTGAGCATGTATGAATTTTTTATGATATTTTATACATATTTAAAGGGTTATGAGTCATGAAAAATTATACATTTAATGTAATGTCATTTTTAAGAATGTTCGCATGGGTTATTGAGCCATTTTTGGCACATGTATTGAGGGTTTTAGCTAAACCTACCTATTTGGGTCTTATGTAGCAGTTGTAATTAATTTTTTTAAATTTTATAGATATGTATGGATTTAAATTATCATGAGGGGATGACCTTTTTTTTTGGAAGGAATAAAAACATATTTAAGTGCTTGTTTGGGTCTTTTTTGAACTAGTGCTCTTGGAGGGAAGAAGTGTTACCTAGAGGAAGATATTTTATAGGTATGAGAGCATGATATTAAGGCTAAGGAAGATAATTATAGGTTGAGGAAAATTACATAGCATGAGACCATGTGATTATATCTTTGAGAACTGAAGAAAGAGAAAGAATATCCAAGGTTAAAGACCTAGCTTTTATCTTAGGGTTTGTAAGCTGAAATTGTGATCTCAATCAATTGTGGCACTAGAAAAATTAGATTCATTTTAAGGGGGTTGTAGCCTCCTTGTGGAATTTTTGCTTCACTAAATTATGGGTTAGTGCTCCTTGTAGGGTAGGTGCTTTACTAAACTAGGGGTTGGTTCTCCTTGTGGGTTTGGTGCCACACTAGTCAGGGGTTGGTGATTTTTTGAATTTGGTGCTTCACTAAGATTATTTAATTTTTTTAATGTAAGAAGAGTTTCAGTGGGTTTTCTTCCCCGTGAGGGTTTCCCACTTACATATCATGTTTTTTTTGTGTAATTTGTTTCATGCTCTTGTGATTGATCTTTCATATCTAATACACACATATGGTTATGGATGGTTAATGGATGAATGAATAAATGAATGTATGTGATGATAAATGAATTGAAAAATAATTTATACAACTGATTCACCCCCCTCTCAGTTCGTTCTACTTTTAAAAATTTTTATCAGAGCTGGTCCTTTTTGGAGAAGTGTCAACTTGAAGGAGATCCTCTAAAGCACAAGCAATGGGTAAGTATGCATCCATTGAGGATATATTGAGAAGAAGGAATGAAATATCATTTTCATGTATTGAGGGCTATAAAATTCAAGTTAAATAAATAGAGATAAATCATAATCAAGCCATCATGGATTTGAAATATTAATTAGAAAGTGTATTTCAAACCCTAAGGGTCAAAGAGGAAGAATGTACTCAGCTGAAATCACAAGTTGTTTTGATCAATGACAAAATCAAGACTAAGGAGGATGAATGCATCATGTATGGAATGGGTATGAAATTTCTACATTCAATACTTGATCTAGTTTCAAGAAAATTGAAAATGTTTGAGAAAAGTGCAAATGACCTAGATAATATTCTTAGCCAACAAAGACTAGCAAGTGATAAGGCTAGTTTGGGACTTAAGGAAGACCTCAAGAAAAATGAATTGAGGAAAGAGGACATGGATTCAATAAATGAATAAAATAAGGTGACTCACTCTAATGACAATGAGAAGACTATGCCTATTAGGAAACCTAATGCATTAAGGTATGAAGGATCATTCAATGGCTTTTGTTTCTTGAGTCATGTTTTTTATCATAGAGCTAAAGAATACAATACAAGGTCTCCTAGGAATGATATAGGATCCTTTCATGGTTAATTTCCCTCATGTTGTGAATATCGTCATAGATCCAAGGAATGTGGATGGAATCTAGGAGTGTTTGAGCAAAGAAAAAATAAGAGGGTGTTTGTTAAGAGATATGATTCTAGAGATGCTCATCCATGGAAAGAAAACTGAAATGATCTCGCTAAATATGTTGTATGCTTCAAGTGCAATAAGGTGGGCCATGTAGCTAGTTCTTGTCTGAATGGAATATCTAATCATGTTGGTAATTCAAAGGAGAATTACAATAGTATGCTATAGCTGTAACAAGGTTGGTCATTTGGAAAAGAACTTATTTCAAACTTTCTCAGGTCAAATAAAAATTTATTTAGGTTTTGAAGTGCAAAAATATGGTGTATAAAGAGCTAAAGTGCATGAAAATGGTCCTAGAAGGACATGAGAACCTAGAGGATTGTGACCTGAGAACCTAGTAGATATCAATGAAAGAAAAGGTGTGTTATAGATATCAGATCAAGGAGTTTCTCAAGAATATAAAGGGGATTGTGACCTCTTCAAGACCTTATTTTAGGTATTCTTAGTGATCGTATGCCTCCACTATGCTTCTTGAAAGTGTTTAGGTGCATATGAAGCATTCGAGAGAAGGGAAGCTGGCTAAGTCATCTTATTCATCCTCCATAAGGTCAAGGTATGTTTTTTTGTGATCTTGATCATGGTATTATTAGTACATGATGGATGATCTTGTGTAAGGAGTATTTTTCCCTATCTTGAGTTACTAGTTATACATGTATGAAGTCCTCAAGGCCTAAATTTTCATTTGTGTTGTATGAAGTTTATCCTTGCTAAGAATGTGACTCATGAGTCCTTATTGTCATGTCATAACAAGTTTGTAAGTATTTTGAATTCTTGATGTGTGTATAAATAGTCTCTGTATGAAAACTTGCGCATTGAAGGAGTTTGTGGTCTGGGTATTGCTTAAAGTCAAAGTATAAGTATTGATGGCGTCTTTGCATCAAGTATATAATGTTTTGTCATGTATTGGGCATGTCTATGAGTCCTTAGTAAGCATCAAGATTTGAAGGTGTAAATAAAGTGGTTAGAGGTCATCATGAGCCTCTGCATATGTAATCTCCTTAAAGGTATTGTGTTTTCATTTCAAGTATCTATGCATTTATACGAATTTAAAGGTTATTTAATCCTATATTTTTCGTCCCTAAGAGTGTAATGGTTCTATAATGTTTGCATGAAAATTCTCTTATGTCATGATGAGGATGGATTGATCATTTAGTAAGAAGGTTGAGATATCTGTAGTGTACATTGAATGAAATAAGACAAACTTGAGAAGGTCATAGGTGTGTAAGTGTTATTCATACCTCAAAATAAAATTTGTGTGTAATTAAGAGTTTAAGGAATGTTAATTTCAATAATGGTAACCATATTTAAGTCCATTAAACTAAAATAATTCAGAACTTCTAAAGCTTCTCTATGAATGGCTGGTTTTAAGAACTCTTAATAGGCAATATAGGTGGAAACAATATTTTGGGCAACATAATGATTAAATATTGAGAAAAAATTTTGTGCATATCATCCTATCAAGCCTCTCAAGTAGAAAAAAAAGGATGTAATGGGCTTGAGGTCATTTGAATGAATATTTTATCAAGAACTTCTAACATAACAGTGTTGACAGTCTTCAGTACCAAAAATTTCTAATTGAAAATGGTGATCTCTTGCTAATTGAGTATGATTCATTACGATAAGTCTTCAAGGCATATGGGAGGTGATATTATCTTCTAAATATAACACTTTCTAGAGAACCAACTGCTACAGTGACTTTCATGAGATCTTCAACATGAAAAATCTAGGAAGGAAGGTTTGCTTCAATAGGGCCATCTTGGAGGTTTATAAAAGCATGATAATGGATAAGGTGAGTCAAGAAAAAATGAATGATGTTTGTAATTACATCACAATGATAGTGTGTGTGACCTGCAGTCGCAATCTGATATTGCCACAAGGATTGAATTTTTTAAGTCGTTCAATTCTATTGAATGTGTATGTACTGGTCACCTATATGATTACATAAGAGTCTTAAGATGTCTAAGGTTTTTTGTCATTGTGGTTAGTTAATTTGAATATTTTTGTTGTGCATTAGAAACCTATATTTGTGTTACAGTGTCAAGACAAATAATGTTTTGATATTTTTATAAGATTCACTTCCATCTTTGAGGTTTTATAAAGGTCTCAATTATGTAAAAACCCCTTAGCATTTTGAGGTAGTCTAAATATGGGTTAGAAGTCTATAATTTTTGAAGTTTTTTGGTTGAGTTTTGAGTTGTATCACATGAAATATTATTATTTCCATGAGTTCTAAAAGCTATAAATGTCTAAAAACTACAAATATTGTGTGAAGGTTTAAATCTTTTACCAATAAAGTACGAAGAATAAGTTCTTGTAGAAATTAATCTGATCTAATACAAAGAATCCATGAAATAGATACACAGACAATAATTGAAATCAACAACTCTATATTATATTTTCATTAATTCACTATTTCAATACACTCCATTATATAGGAGATGTAAAATAACAATCCTTACAAAAACATTTGTCTTCATATACAACCATACACCCATATGGTTTCAACCTCTCACCAATATAATAATAAAACAATACTAATTGTTTTATTATTCTAACTTACTAACTTACCACATACTAACCACATTTTACATTTACTATTTACATTTACATAGTAAATGTACTTTCACTAATTTATCATAATAATAATTACACATGTAATTATTAGTCACCCATACAAGGGAGCACTAATATATATTCCTAACATTCCCCCCCTTAGTGCGAACATGGGAAAACCTGCTTTGTACTGTAACGTGCCGCTACGTAGCATGCTCATGATCTGGATGGTTTCAAGGACAATACCAACAACCTCTGGATAGTTTTTCTGGATAACTAACAACCACAATATCATGATGATGCAGTAGTATCAACAACTCTCATCACTATCTCACTGCAGGGAATAACATAGGAAATTCTACTGAAATATGTTGCTCGTACATACATAGAAAAAGCTGACATAACGAAATGGAACATTGGATCATGTTCCCCCCTCAATGTGAATTTCCACTTATTGAAAATAGGATCACTGCAAACTGAGGCACACCACACTGGAAGCACTAAAATCAAACTGCACACACCACACCTGTCACCAAAGCGATATACGGCCCGTCGTTGGCCAACTGACGAGAGGTCGCTGAATGACCTCCAACCTCCAGTTTGCCTCCATCCTCCAGTAAATTCACTTAGTATAGAATTATTCATAATTATAGTCAATTTCATTTGTTATTTGTTCATCTCTAGTTTCCCATTCTACAATTTGCTTACATCTGTAGGTGCTTTTCATTTCCATCTACTATCCTCCATAGATTTTTATTCATTAACTGCATCTGAATTTTTACTCTCCATGTATGGAATTTCAACCCATTAAATTTATCTAATGGTGTATCCATTTGCTGAATCTAAATATCCAAAAAAAAAATTTGAATGCAGATTTGAATTACCTCTGATTCTCTGATTTCTTCAAAAAAACAGTAGTGATCAATGCGCTGTATAGTAATTGCATGTTTTCTCCCAAACTGTGAACTGGGTTTTTTCTGAAATTTCTATTGTAGCTCCTGTATAATAGATATTCTACAAGAAATTTTTTGGAGAAACCCAGATCATGAAACTAACGTTACGAGATCATCTTCGAGACAGAGTTAACCTGCTCTGGTACACAAATGTAGAAATAATAATCTGATCTAATACAAAGAATCCATGAAATAGATACACAGACAATAATTGAAAGCAACAACTCTATATTATATTTTCATTAATTCACTATTTCAATACACTCCATTATATAGGAGATGTAAAATAACAATCCTTACAACAACATTTGTCTTCATATACAACCATACACCCATATGGTTTCAACCTCTCACCAATATAATAATAAAACATACTAATTGTTTTATTATTCTAACTTACTAACTTACCACATACTAACCACATTTTACATTTACTATTTACATTTACATAGTAAATGTAACTTTCACTAATTTATCATAATAATAATTACACATGTAATTATTATTCACCCCTACAAATGGGAGCACTAATATATATTTCCTAACAGTTCCTATAGTCTGAGTTGAAGAAAATTTGGTATGGTGAAATCACAAGGCATGAAGTTATACCATAGTGATTTTGATTGAGAATGTTTCCCACAATCATGAGAGGTAGAGGAAATTATTTTTAGAAAGGATCTATCAAGAATATTCTTGCTAGAACATGTGAGATTAGTCAAGAGACAGTGAGGAATATTAGTATGAAATAGGGTACACATAGAAGTTTCTAGAAATTGTCTTGGGAAGTTTTGTGCTCATCAACTTGAAGATAAGCTATGAGCTTATCTGTACAAAATAAAAGAGGTTATTGCCACTAAATTTGACAAGGAGACAATAATGAGATGATGATAAGTGTTTGAAGCCAAAAAAACCCAAAAGAGTAGAGGATATAAATGTTTGAGTGACTGAGATATAATAGTGAAGGGATTAAAGTGCATCTCCAGGTGTTGAAAGGTAGAGTACACCTGTCTCTCAGTATGAAAGGCCTAAATAATGTGTTTCAAAGGTTAATCAGGGTAACATTCAATTCAAAGGAGATTACTTGATAATTTTTTCTGATTCATGAGTGTTATCAAGACCTAGAGGTTTATGTAAGCTAACTTCATGGACAAAGATGTTCTTATCTCAGGTTTTGCAAATATGTCACTTATGATACCTCAAGGTTTGGGAGAAATACTAGAAAGTTATAAGTGTTGGAATGTTTTTAGTATCCTCAAAGTATCTCAGAGGTAAAAGATAAATGAAATGACAGGCTACATATTGAGGAAGGATTTTGTGTAAATCTTATATGAGAAATCTTGAAAAGACAGAGGGCTTTGGATTTTATTGAAGGAAGGTTCTCTGTTGAATATGATTCTTAGTGTCCAAATTTTATGAGAACAGACATCTACATCTTGCCAAATCTCAGTGAATTTTTATGGAACCCTGATCTTCAAAGTTTGATGGTTAGATGAGGTAAGGGGAGCTGGCTCTCAAATCAATTTTAGAAAAGATGTCAAAATGTGATGGTACAGTATGTAGCTCAAATATGACATACCTCATATGTGTTCTTAGGAAATAATTATTTAATACATTCTCATGATACTGAGTGTGTGTTTGTTTCTTAGCAAGATGTTTGTTACCTTTTGAAGTACTCTCTTTCAGACTGAGGTATGTTTATCTATGCTTGTATGAAATTATAGAATCTAGGTGGTGACATAAGGAGTTTAGAATAGCCTAAAGATATTGGATCATGGGTAATGGCCTTCAAATCTTGATTGGTGTTGGTGAGGGATACTAAGTGTGGCCTTGAGCAAATACTAATGGTGTTTTTTGACTATGAAGACTAAGATTCAAGTCTATATCAAGTTTGATCGGTATCGTGACAAGTAGAGGTAAGATTCTACAGGTTCAAGAAGGACTGTGACTACCTTTAAGAGGTAGGGGGAGTGCTTGAAGGTCCATGAGAAGAAAATTGAAATTATTCAAGATGATGAAATGATGATTTGGTTAGGGGAAGCCTTGGATAACTTGAAATGATGGTTTCATAGGTTAAGAATTTGTTTTGTACAAAGAGATACAATGGTACAGTGGTCTTGATATATGCATCTACAGGTGATGAATCCTTTTAGTGCCTTACTAGACAGGGGGAGTTGACATTTTTGACTCTAGATGGTGCTATAAAGACCTAGAGGAAGCGTGAGGTGTGTAGAGTATGTTTTTTCATTATCTAATTCCTTAAATGCATGATATCAGTACCAATATGACAATTATAGATTAAAAAGGTGTTTAGAACCTTGTAAAAGTGTCAAAGTAAACTCTAGCTAAGTCATCAAGGAAGAAAGCATGGTTTTTGTACTTAAGAGCTAGATATGATGTTCTTAAGCCCAGGGGGCTTGTTTAATAGCCATGAGCTAAGTGAGGATTGGGAAAGCATAAAAATTGATTGAAATTGTGCTAAAAGAACTGTTTAGGACCTTTAGTGTCAACTTGGTATGAAGAGCTAGATGTTCCTTGTAAAGTGTGTCCTATGGCTACAGATGGTGGGAATTATCAAGAATGAGGGTTTGTAGCTTTTCCATGATGAAATTGACATTGTTGGCATGATGAATATGTGAATTACTCATATTTAGGCTACTAGAATACTCCAAGAAGGCCAAAACAGGGGTAAACGTGAAAATTACTTGTGTGCATGCCTAAGAGATGGTTTATGATGTCTTATCCCCTTAAAAGATGATATTTAGTTTCTTTCATGTATTGGTGATATTTTTTTCAGATGTTGAGGTGCTTATTCCAAGGGGAGCATGTTGTTTACATATTTAAAATGAAGGCAAATATCTGATTTTGAGATTAAAATCAAGAATTTGAGCTATTTTGAGACCTTTGGTTGATGTTCCCAACCAAATCATGGAGGTATGAAGTTACATAAGGGAGAATAGGTGAGCTATAAGTATTCATTTTTCATTAATGTAAAAAGGGGGAGAAGTTTGAGGGTGTTTTCCATCATTGACAAAGGGGGAGGTTGTTGGCATGGTCCTAAGAGGTGTTGTCATTGATGGAAAAACACATTAATGATAAATTAAATGATGTATGATGATGACATTATGATATATATGGTGTTAACATGATGTTTCATATGTGTATTAGCTTCCACAGTGGGATTTAGTGAGGTGTGATTGTTCTAGTAAGCCTATACAGGTGCCTAAGCGGTGTATCTCTGAAATGTGAGCTTATTGGATGATTAAGAAGAATATTGGCATGATTTATAACATGATTTTTAGTTCTTGAGAACTCATAGCAATGGCAATGGTACAAGTAAAAGTGTTTCACTTTGTTACATGGTTCATTGGGAGTAGGTATAGTAGCTTAGAGGTGTGATAGTGTGGATTGGAGCAATTTGATCTCATGAATATGAGGTATGTTTGGGTAAGTTTTAGAGGTTTCATTTTCAGTTATTACATTATTCAGTTGACCCTAGCTTCTACAGTAAGGATCTAACCATGTAAGAATAGGTAAGTCTTAATTATTGGAGGAGATTGAGCTATGAAATTGATATTATAATGATTTGGAGATGTTATAGGGGTGAGTCATAGTGCTCTTAGAAAAATTTTAGGATCCCATGATGTGATTTTGTAAGATATGACGGATTTTGTGAGATAGGGTGACAATCAAGGTCAAATTCCAACTGGAAGTTCAACTTCATATGCTCGTTGTGAATAGTATGCTTTTGTGGGACCTTTTTCCCTATAGGTATGCTTCTAATTTTATTTATAAGGTTTCATAAAAATAATCAAGTGATTTTATCGTCAGGTTTATATGAACAAATGTTAAGAAGGTAAAGTGGTCTAAAACCCTACTTAAACCCTAGCTAGGAGCAGTTGCAGAAGGGAATATACTACCTTTTTATATTGCAATACAAATTGATGATTGGATGTTGTAGAGGACTTCCTCATTATTTATAGAATTGTATGGTTGAGGATCATGGCGATGATTGGGCCCCACCTAAAAATAGTCAGTTTCTAGAAATAAGGTTATAAAGAAAGATGGTTTAAGGAGTAGCATGAAAACTTATTAATGCATGGTGAATTGTAGTTTTTATTGATATCCAGGAATTTGTTAGAAATTTCATGTCGGTAATGGTGTTTGAGGTGGCAAACAGGTTTGATTATAAAGGAATTTGGGTTCCTCAAATAACAGGGTCGAGTAAAAATGGAATAAATGAGCTACGGAAATTGTGAGATGATTTAGTTGTGTTGGAAATGTAGCTTCAGATATAATTTCCTAGTTATATATTTCTACTCGGATGAGGTCATTTTTTAGGTTTCCAGGTCATTATTTGCGAAGAATTATTTGGAAGTTCAAGACAACATCTATTTTTTCTAGTTTTTATGTTTTTGAATCCTAATATGGATAAGGTTTATGTTTCCGATCACCTATAATGTGAAGGATAACTTTGGAATAAATTTATCCATTTGATGTCTTGAATTTATGTATAAAGTATTATATGATCTAACCTTTCGAAACATACTTTTTAGCATTTGATCTGGAAGGAAAGTTGATGTGTTTGAAGTGCATATTGTGTGTCCTGCTTATAACTTGCTTAGAATTGTTTTAATAAAAATTTTCTCACTTTAATTTGATTATCACATGGAGTTTTTTAGTTTATTATAATTGATTTTGTGAACATATTAAGTTTTCCCAGGTGTTGAGGGTGTAGGAAACACCTTTTTGAAATTTGTAAAGCGAATGGTCCTAGTAAATGAAATAATTTTCATTGTTGATAAAATGTACGAACGTAATGATTTTTTTTATGATATTTTATTCATGATTAAAGATTATGTGTCATGATAAGTATACATTTAATGTAAGTGTTGTTTTAAGAATGTTCTCCATGGTTTTTGAGCCATTTTTTTGGCACATGTATTTAGGGTTTGCTAGGACGACATATTTGTGGTCTTATGTAACTATTTAATATTAAAAATTGAGTTTCTAGAGATTTTTATTGGTTAAAATTATCCTGATGGGCTGACATCTTTTTGTTTTGAAGAAGAAAATCATATTAAGTGTTTGTTTTTGTTCATGTTTGAAGTATGCTCTGAGGAAGAAGTGTGCCTATAGGAATATATCTATTCTACAAGTTATGAGAGCATGGTTTGCAGGATGTGGAAGATAATAAAAGGTTTGAGAAGATTTTAGAGCATGATATCATGTTATTGATATTTGATGAAGTAGTGACAAGAAGAAATAATATGAAAGGTTGAAGACCTATGTTTTGTGAGCTGAAATTGTGATCTCAATCATTGAGGAATGCAAAAAAGTCATAGATCATATATCTTTCGGTGTATGGGTTATTTCTTTTGTCATATTTATGGGGTTTTAGCTCATTTTTGATTTGGTAACTCCTTGTGGTTTTGTGTCCACTAATCAGGGGTTGGTGTTCCTTTTGAAGTTGTGGCTTCACTAAACTTCTTTAAGCTTTTTTATTGTAAGCAGGTTTTAGTGGGTGCCTTCCCAGAGAGTTTCCCACTACATATGGTGTTAATTTTGTTTTTGGTACTACTTTGTTTTCAAGATCTTGTGATTGATGTTCATATATATTACACACAATTGGTTATGGATGGTTGCTAGATGAATGAATCAATTACTGTATGTGGATGATTAATGGAATTGAAAAATAATTTGTAGGAGTGATTCATCCCCCTCTCAGTCCATTTTTCTTCTAACATGTCTCATTGCTATTTTTCATGATGGTTTCTTGATAAATTGTAGAGAATAAGAGTTTTAACGCTACAAGGATTAGGTGCAATATCTCAATTATCAAATGCAAAGTAACTAAAATTAGTGTTTAAGACAATTTTAGTGCTTATTTCTTTCAACCCCAATAGATCAATTCTGATTTTGGAATCCATGGTAGCATTTGAGTTTGGGGTTTTTGTACTAATTTTTCATCATTACTACAAGGAACAAGGTAAAAAAATTAAGTTAGAAAAAAATTCCACTATCATAACATTATCTAGAATATTTATATGATGAGATTGATTCAGTTTAAAGTTTGGATCAACTTGAAGTCCAAGTATTTGCTGGCCTTCATGGATTAGGGGCGAGATTCAATTTCATATCATTTTTAATGTTTTCACGATGAATCCATTCCTCATGGATGCTTCAATGCCACTGATCTAAATCAATCTAGCAAGAATATTAATTATATTACCCCATCAGTCACCAAAATGTTCTCCAATTTTGACCCCTTTGCAAATTGGCTAACTTTAGCAATATGGACTTGGGAAAATTTAATGGGACCTTCATGAATAAACTGGTGAAACATGCAGTTTTCATGTTTGGGGTATCTTATAGTTATTTTCGTTTAAGGACTTACATTCTTTTGGAAACATTTCTTTCTCTCCTCCTCTCCAGCCTCAAAAAATTCCAAAAAATTAGAAAATTGAGAAAATCTCAAAAACAGACTTCTATAGATTACTGTGAACTTTTGCATTTGGTGAATAGGTTCCATGGGAACTAAAAGTTCTTTCACATGTTTCTCTCGATCAAAACACAAAGGAATCAATATATTACATACAGAAATGCAGGTGGAGGAATGGAATCAAGAAACTGTTCTTTGGCGAGCCTCTTATTCTCCACAATCCCTATTTGATCCACAAATACAAAGGATTTTGGGGGAAGATTTAGTGTTATGTGGAGTTTATGGGCTAGAACCAGGAATATGTAACAGTTCCACAAGGTAAAGTGGGTTCCCTGCAGGGGATTTGGATTGCATTGAAGAGTTTGGTAGAAGGGTCAAAGTATTGTGGATGATCAAATTCAGAATACATAACCATGAAATAATTCATGAAGGAATTTTTTCCCCGCATCCCTTTTTGGCCTACAAGATGAAGGAGAAAATTTGGCTACGTGTTTAAGTGTGTTACCGTAAGTGAGATTTAGAGTGAACATGCGTAGAGGAACATGGTGAGAACAAAACGTTTCTGTAGGAACATGGTTTCCCTTCACTGGCTTGGGAGCTGATAAAAGGAAGGGACCCACATAATAGTGTTTGTATAGGGAGTTGGGGTCTACAAGATAATAGGGATTGGGTGGAACAAGTTCCATCATGGACTTAGTCCCCATTAAAGGCCAGCCACAAAGAACAAAGCAGAAGCGAGTGCAAAGAGTGGATGATAGAGGCGTAAGTTGCCAATTTCATCAGTCCCTTAGTGTCCTCGATAATCTGAGTACCCCATAATGAAGGATAAAAGGAAAACATGATTAAAGTGGACTAACAACACTAATTGGGAACCCTTGTTTCCTCCTCGACCCCCCATGGATCTGTATGGGCCATAAATTTTTCCCATATTTTTCCAAATTTGATAAATTGTATATCATTGGCTAGGTCTTGACATCCTCTATGCCAGGAACTAAAAATATTGATTTAGGTGAGAAAAAAGAGCATCGTAAAGTTTCTTATGCCAGTTTCTCTGAGATTCATTGACCAACTTTCTTATGATAGTCACCAGATTCTTGTTGGTAGATTCTGCTTGTCCATTTCCCTGGGGATAATAATCTGAAGAATGAGCCAGAGAGATGCCATACCCGTAGCAGAAATCCATTATCTCAGTTGAGGAGAAGTTTGAGGCATTATCTGTTACAATTTTGTTAGGCACACACCATACCTAACCAAGATGTTCTCTTTAATGAAGTTGCACACTACTTCAGAAGTGGTGCTCTTGACTGGAATAGCTTCCACCCATTTGGTGAAGTAGTCAGTAGCAGTTAGCACATGAGTATGTCCAGCGCTGGAAACAGGGTTGAGTGCACTGATGAAGTCTAGACCCCACTGTTGGAAAGGTTCTTCAATCACACAACTGGTTTGAGAGGCAAGGAAGCCAATTTAGGTCTTCCCACGAAAGTCTGACAGGCCTCACATTTATCCACCCACTTGGATGCATCTTTGAACAAAGAAGGCCAGTAATACCCTCCACGGAGTATCTTATGAGCTGTGACTGTTGATGAATAGTGCCCTCCACATGCCTGATCATGAAAAGCTGAGAGCAATTTTCTCTGTTGTTCTTTGTCTACACACTTCAGGAATCTTCCATCCAAACCACGCTTAAATAAGGCATTTTCCCACAATACATATTGTGCTGATCTCAACTTAACAGTCCTCTTTTCTTTAGCAGTTAAATGAGAGGGGCATTCCCCGTAGGTGAGAAAATGAGCGATGTCAGCGTACCATTCATCAACTGAACTCAGGAACAGAACAGTAGGAAGGTCAGCTTTCTTCTCCAGTAACTCGTGTTGGGCTCCTTCAGCAATGAGCTCGCAAAGACCTTTTCCCCGAACCAGCTTGGTTGGCTTGATATCAAGGTCATATTCCTGGACTTTAGCCACCCAGTTTCCCCTCTTGGATCCAAATTCTTGTTGCGTGAGAATTGACTTTACAGTCATATCTGGGACCAGCACCGTAGAGTGAGAGTTGAGGATATAGAAACAGAACTGCTTGACAGCTTTGACTACTGCAAAGGCATGCTTCTCCATCATGGTGTACTTTAGCTCATGGTTCTTCAGGATATAGCTCATGAAGGCAATTGGTAGCTCATGTTTATCAGGATCCTCCTGGGTTAAGACAGCAGCCAGAGTACTGTCTGTAGCGTAGCAGTAGATAATGAAATCCTTGCTGAGATCAGGGCAGGCCAAAACTGGAGTTTTAGCAATAGCTTTCTTGATACCCTCAAAGGATTCCTTTCCTTCAGAAGACCAACCAAATGCTTGCTTTCCTTTCATCATCTGAGAAATATTCAAAGTTAATTCAGCAAAATCAGGGATGAATCTTCTTAGAAAATTGATCTTACCGAAAAGGAATGCACGCCCTTTTTACTAGTAGGGAGAGGAATCTGTTGGATGGCTTGAACTCGTTCCGGATCAATCTTGATGCCATCCTTTGAGACAATGTGTCCTAATAGCTTTCCCTCTGTAACACAGAAGACAGATTTTTTAGGATTTAAGGAAATCCCATGCTCTCGGCATCTTTGCAGAACTGCTTCTAAGTGGTCGAAGTGATCCGCTCTTGTCTTTGAGAACACTGTCAGGTCATCAAGGTATATGACTATGCATTTTCCCTTCAAGCTTCCGAAAGCCAGATCCATAGCTCTCTGGAAGGTGGCACCGGCATTAATCAGCCCAAAAGGCATCCTCTTGTAGGCAAAGGTACCCCAAGGAGTTGTGAAGGCTGTCTTATGTTGATCAGCAGTATATCAACCTCTACCTGATTGTATCCAGAAAAGCCATCAAGCATAGATAACATCTCAGAGCCTGTTACCGCTTGCAAAACCTGATCCATCATAGGCAGAGGGTAGTTATCTTTCAGAGAGGCCTGATTCAGGTTCCTGAAATCAACACAGATGCGGATCTCCCCATTCTTCTTCCTAACAGGTACAATGTTTGCAATCCAAGTCGAATGGTGAATGGGAAAGATGATTTTAGCCTTTAGCAGTTTCTGAATCTCCTGAAATATGGTGTCAGCTATCTTTGGGTTATACTGCCTCTGCTTCTGCTTGAAAGGCTTGATTCCTAGCTTGAGAGGGATAGAGTGTTGCATTTCTTTTGGCTTGAAGGCTTTTAGATCTTCATAAGAATAAGCAAGCACATCCTTATATTTCCTTAGAAGGTCAATTGCTCTTCTCTTTTCATCTGATGTGCAAACACTTCCCGATATTTACCAGCTTCGGGTCATCAGAACTCCCAATATCAATTTTATCATACTCAGCTGATTGCCGAGGTCCAATGGAAGGTTTAGATCTCACGTACCTGTCATGCTTATCAAACAACTCCTCCAAACTCACCCAACCTTTGGGGATCTTGTTTCCTTTGAGCTTAATGCACCCTTCCTGATCAGTTTCTTCTCCTTGGGTGACGGCTTGATCCGAAGACACGCTCTCACGAGGCAGGTTGTCACTTCCTTCGAAATACAGTTGTTCAAAATTTCCCTTGAGCTCCAGGAAGGAAAGCAAATGCTGGTCGTCGTTGAAGACTTGCCAGTTGTTAGTATTGTCAGGGACACTAGGTCGGTGGACCATCTCAATAGTGAATTTATCCTGAGAGAATTTAGGATGAGAGATCAATAATGACCCTGAGACAGCCAGGGAATCAGCTCTGCTGTTCTTTTCTCTGGGAATTGCTTCAATGGAGAAGGCATCAAGGAATTCAATTGAATCCCAAACCTGATTCCGATAATGCTTCAGCCTCCCGTTCTTTACCTGAAACAGGCCCACAAATATGTTGATTCTCACAACATGGGTCAAAAATAAATGTAGGGAATATGATTTTTTTCACTAGTAAGAAGGGTTGGCTACCCTTTCCACTTCATTTAATTCAATCAGATAACCCATCTTTCCCAATGGGGTCTTGATTTCATTGGCATGATCAATCTCATATGGTTATTGTCACAAATAGGTTTTAACAGAAACAAAGTACTCACCAAGTGATAGAGGTTGTGCCACTAAGGAAGTAAATAAATTAGTTATATTGGACTTCCTTGAAGACATTGGGACAAGGTTGGTATCCCTCAAAATATCATTTTTGCTAATGCAAAAAAAAAAAATTTAGACTCGAAAATATTGATTAAGCTTGGAATAATTACAATTTATTTGGAAATAATTCTCAATTATACCTCAAGAAATGGTTTGATAGAGCCAATAATAAGTAAATTGATTTAGAATATAAGGAGGAGAACAATGGATATCAACAAAGATAGTGGCACACAGGTGGAGAAATGTCTTTGGGATTGACAAGATTACAATGAAAGAACGGCAATAGGTACTTTCCTACATATTATCGTTGGAAAATTAGATAGGCTTCCTTGTCACTTGAACTAGCCAGTAGTAGTAATTGGAATTTGAGGGTGCATAACAAGAGAAAGGAAAGAAATCACAATGGTAGATCTAGTCGAGCATTGATGAGTCAAGAAATATGCCCATGATCATATCTGGAGCAACATAACAAAATCAAACCAAAAAGTGGTTTAATAAAAGGGATAGGGACTCAGGGTATTCAAAAGTTATGGATATTGGTATGAAATGGATGATGACAAAAGATTAAACTAGGGAGACACTCTAAGTTTGATGCATTGAGTGATCCCATATGTCATAACTGTTTATAAAGAGAAACTCTTTTGAGTTGTCGACATGATGAGGATGTATTACAAATACCATTCAATGGGGAAATTTATCTTAAAACATTCCCATAGGCATTAAGTTGCAGTTTCTTATACATATTGGTTATTTTTCAATTCCTGAAGTGCTTTTAGCACATTGTATTTTTGGTAGGAAAAAAGAGGGTTTCGTTTCCCTAAAAGTGCTTAGCAAATTTTTGTCCTAATTTTGGATGGTCTTGTTGGCATGGCCTCATAGGTGTTGTCCATTGATGCAAAACCACATTAATGCAAAAATTATTAGTATGACCATGTCATGAATGATATATATGTGCTCATGATGTTGCATATGTGTAATCAGCTTACTCTATATGGACTCATTGAGTGTTTTTTGCTCTTGCAACCTATACAAGGGTGCCTAGGAGGTGTGCTTGGAATTGTGAGCTTCTTGGATGCTTTGGGAATCATGTGGATTGGAATGAGTATATCTTAATTTAAATGCTTCTTGGGCACTCAAAATAATGGCATGGTACAGTACAGTACAGTGTTTCACTTCGACTTTAATATTGGTGTTCTTAATGAGTAGGTATAGTATTTATAGGTGTGACAATTTGGATTGGATCCCTTTTAGATCATGAAAGCATAATCATGCATGTTAGGGAAATTAGGTAGTTTGGGTAATTTTTCAAGGTTTCTTGTTTAGTTTATTTCCTTATTTTCAATTGACCCTAGATTCTATATTAAGGATTCTACATCAAGCACAAGTAAGTCTTACTAACTAAGAGAATTGAGATAGTGAATTGAATTAATGATTTTGGAGATGTTATAAGGGCTGAGTCTATTATTTCTTAGAAAAAATTTTAGGTTCCCATGATGTGAAGTTTTTCAATATATGATGGATTTGTGAGACGGGAGAAATCAAGTCCATTCTCGCTTGAAGTTCAACTTAAATGCTAGTGTAATATTTTCGTTACATGTGGACATTTTTCCTTTCATGGATGATTATAATAAGGTTTCATAAAAATAATTCAGGTCAGTTGATTTGCAGGTTATTATGAATGAAATATTAAGAAGGTAAAGTGGTCTAAAACCCCTAGTTTACAAACCTAGTTAGGATCAGTTGGTAGAAAAGTGAAGTATACTAACCCTTATTGATTTTAGAGTGAAAAATTGATGATAGATGTTGTAGATTGACTCCTCATTATTTTATAGAAGGTATGGTTGAGATCTGTGATGAGTTGTACCCCCACTAAAAAATAAGCACTTTCAGTAAAGAATGTTATAGAGAAAAAATGGTCCACAGGAATAGCATGAAAATTGATTTTTCACAGTACATGGGATTTTTTTTTAAATGAGGTCCAGGAAGTTTTAGAGAAATTTTCATGTAGGTACTGGTTTTGAGTCCAACAGTTGAACTGGTCAAAGGTAGTTTTTTGGGATCTCAAAATATCCAGGTCCAATAAAATGAGTCATGACTTTAGCTTATGTAGAGTTTTGGATATGGATTCAAGTTTTTTTTGGAAATGAGTATTCCGATATTTTCCTTGATATATGCTTGCTCCATGATGATTTCATTCATTTGATGTTCTTGATACATTATTTTAGCAAGAGATTTTTGGTTGTTCAAGATAACATTTGTTTTAGTGGCAAGTTTAATGTTGTTTCGAAGCTGAACATTGATTAGGTGATGCTTACAATCACCTGTAATGTTAATATGGATATGCCTTTTCTATGAAAAAATGAATCTATTTTGAGGTATTTAATGTATGTGAAATTATGTTATGATCTAAACTTTGAATAACATTTTTTGGCAGGTTGATTCTGGTGCAGGAAAATATTGTTTGTGGATTAACCCCAAATGATGTTTCCATGACTTCTAAATTTTTATATAGTGTTCTAAATTGGTCTTCATTTATTTTAGTTGTCAAATGATTTTTTTGGTTGAGTATAATTATTTTGGTGATCAGACAAAATTGTGTAAAGTGTGTTGAAGGTGGTAATGGAACAACTGTTTTGATATTTGTACAGGAACTGGGCCCAATCAATAAAATAATTGTGATTGGATGGATAAATTTTTTGAGCATGTATGAATTTTTATGATTATTTTATACTATTTAAAGGGTTATTAGTCATGAAAAATTATACATTTAATGTAATGTCATTTTAAGAATGTCGCATGGGTTTTGATCCTTTTGCACATTATTGAGGGTTTTGCTAAACCTACCTATTTGGGTCTTTGTAGCAGTTGTAATTAATTTTTTTTAAATTTTTAAGTATGTATGATTTAAATTGCATCATTAGGGGATGACTTTTTTTTGAAGGAATAAAACTATTTAAAGTGCTTGTTTGTGTGGGTCTTTTTTGAAGAACTAGTGCTCTTGAGGGAAAGAAGTGTTACCTAGAGGAAGATATTTTATAGTATGAAGCATGATATTAAGGCTAAGAGATAATTATAGGTTGAGGAAAATTACATAGCTGAGAACCATGTGTTATATCTTAGAACTGAAGAAAGAGAAAGCGAATATCAAGGTTAAAGACCTAGCTTTTTTATCTTAGCGTTGTAAGCTGAAATTGTGAGCTCAATCATTGTGGCACTATAAAAATTAATTCATTTTAAAGGGGGTGTAAGCCGCCTTGTGGAATTTTTGCTTCCTAATTTGGGTTAGTGCTCCTTTAGGTAGGTGCCGTTACTGAACAGGGGTTGGTTCTCCTGTGGGTTTTGGTGCCCACTAGTCAAGGGGTTTGGTGATTGGTTTTTTGAATTTGTGCTTCACTAAGATTAGTTAATTTTTTAATGTAAGAAGAGTTTCATGGGTTTTCTTCCCCCGTGAGGTTCCCACTACATATCATGTTTTTTTTGTGTATTTGTTCATGCTCTTTGTGATTGATCTTTTCCCAATATCTAATACACACATATGGTTCTGGATGGTTAATGGATGAATGAATAAATGAATTTATTATGATGATAAATGATTGAAAAATAATTTATACAACTGATTCACCCCCTCTCAGTTTCGTTTTCCTACTTTAAAAATTTTTATCAGAGCTTGTCCTTTTTTGGAGAAGTGGCAACTTGAAGGAGATCCTCTAAAGCATCAAGCAAATGGGTAAGTATGCATCCATTGGGATATATTTGGAAAAAGAAAAGGAGTATGAAATATCTTTTTCATGATTGAGGGCTATACAATTTCAAGTTACTAATAGAGATAAATCATAATCCAAGCCATCATGGTTTTGGAAATATTAATTAGAAAGTGTATTTCAAAAACCCTAAGGGCAAAGAGGAAGTAATGTACTCCTCTGACAATCACCAGTTGGTTTTTTTGCTCATGACAAATTCAGACAAGGAGGATATGCATCATGTATGGAATGGGATTAAATTCTACATCAATACTTGATCTAGTTTTCAAGAAAATTGAAAATGTTTGAGAAAAGGCAAATGACCTAGATAATATTTTAGTCTTAGCCAACACGGGCCTAGCAAGTGATAAGCTAGTTTGGGACTTAAGGAAGACCTCAAGAAAAATGAATTGAGGAAAGAGGACATGGATTCAATAAATGAATAAAATAAGGTGACTCACTCTAATGACAATGAGAAGACTATGCCTATTAGGAAACCTAATGCATTAAGGTATGAAGGATCATTCAATGGCTTTTGTTTCTTGAGTCTGTTTTTTTATCATAGAGCTAAAAATACAGCAAGGTCTCCTAGGAATGATCTAGGATCCTTTCATGGTTAATTTCCCCCCCCCTCATGTTGTGAATATCGCATAGATCCAAGTAATTTGGATGGAATCTAGGAGTGTTTGAGCAAAGAAAAAATAAGAGGGTTTTGTTTAAGAGATATATTCGAGAGATGCTCATCCATGGAAGAAAAAACTGAAATGATCTCGCTAATATGTTTATGCTTCAAGTGCAATAAGGTGGGCCATCTAGCTAGTTCTTGTCTGGAATGGAATATCTATCATGTTTGGAATTCAAAGGAGAATTCAATAGTATGCTATGCTGTACAAGGTTGGTCATTTGGAAAAGAACTTATTGTCAGTTCAAACTTTCTCAGGTCAACAAATAAAAATTTATTTTGTTTGAAGTGCAAAAATATGGTGTATAAAGAGCTAAAGTGCATGAAACTGGTCCTAGAAGGACATGAGAAAACCTAGAGGATTTGACTGAGAACCTAGTAGATATCAATGAACGAAAATGTGTGTTTAGATATCAGATCAAGGAGTTTTTCTCAAGAATATACAGGGGAAGTGTGACCTCTCAAGACCTTATTTTAGGTATGCCTTTAGTGTCGTATGCCTCCCTATGCGTCTGAAAGTTTTTAGGTGCTATGAAGTCATTCGAGAGCGGGAGCTGGCTAAGTCCATCTTAGTCAATCCTCCATAAGGTCAAGGTATGTTTTTTTTGGATCTTGATCATGTGTATATTAGTACATGATGGAGGATCTTGTGTAAAGGAGTATTTTTTCCCCTATCTTAGTTTTACTAGTTATACATGTATGACGCCTCAAGGCCTAACTTTTCATTTTGTTTGTATGAAAGTTTGATCCTTGCAAGAATGGTGACTCATGAGTTCCTATTGTCATGTCATACCAAGTTTGTACGTATTTTGAATTCTTTGATTGTGTATAATATCCTGTTTATGAAAACTTTGCTGCGCATTGAAGGAGTTTGGTGGTCTGTGTATTGGCTTAAAGTCAAGTATAAGTATTGATGGTGGCGTCTTTGCTCAAGTTATAATTTTTGTCATGTATTGGGCATTCTCTGCGTCCTTGTAAGCATCAAGATTTGAAGGTGTAAATAACGTGTTAGAGGTCATAGAGCCTCTCATATGTAATCTCCTTAAAGTACTTGGTTTTCATTCACGTATCAAGCTTTATAACGAATTTAAAGGTAAAGGTTATTTAACCTATATTATTTTCGTCCCTACGAGTGTAAATGGGTTCTATAATTTTTGCCACATGAAAATTCTCTTATGTCATGATTAGGATGGATTGATCATTTAGTAAGAAGGTTGAGAACATCTGGTAGTGTACATTGAATGAAATAAACAAACTTGAGAGGTCATAGGTGTGTAAGTGTTATTCATACCTCAAAATAAAATTTTGTGTGTATTAGAGTTTTAAGAATGTTAATTTCAATAATGGTAACCATATTAAGTCCATTAAACTAAAATAATTCAGAACTCTTCTAAAGCTTCCTCTATGAATGGCTGGTTTTAAGACTCTTAATAGGCAATATGGTGGAAAACATATTTTGGGCACATAATGATTAATATTGAGAAAAAATTTTGTGCATATCATCCTATCAAGCCTCTCAATAGAAAAAAAAAGGATGTAATGGGCTTGAGGTCATTTGAAGAATATTTTATCAAGAACTTCTAAGCATAACAGGTGTGACAGTCTTCAGTACCAAAAATTTCTAAGTGAAAATGGTGATCTCTTTCTAATTGAGTATGATTCAGTACGATAAGTCTTCAAGGCATATGGAGGTGAGATTATCTTCTAAATATAACACTTTCTAGAGAACCAACTGCTACAGTGACTTTCATGAGATCTTCAACATGAAAAATCTAGGAAGGAAGGTTTGCTTCAATAGGGCCATCTTGGAGGTTTATAAAAGCATGATAATGGATAAGGTGAGTCAAGAAAAAATGAATGATGTTTGTAATTACATCACAATGATAGTGTGTGTGACCTGCAGTCGCAATCTGATATTGCCACAAGGATTGAATTTTTTAAGTCGTTCAATTCTATTGAATGTGTATGTACTGGTCACCTATATGATTACATAAGAGTCTTAAGATGTCTAAGGTTTTTTGTCATTGTGGTTAGTTAATTTGAATATTTTTGTTGTGCATTAGAAACCTATATTTGTGTTACAGTGTCAAGACAAATAATGTTTTGATATTTTTATAAGATTCACTTCCATCTTTGAGGTTTTATAAAGGTCTCAATTATGTAAAAACCCCTTAGCATTTTGAGGTAGTCTAAATATGGGTTAGAAGTCTATAATTTTTGAAGTTTTTTGGTTGAGTTTTGAGTTGTATCACATGAAATATTATTATTTCCATGAGTTCTAAAAGCTATAATGTCTAAAAACTACAAATATTGTGTGAAGGTTAAATCTTTTACCAATAAAGTACGAAGAATAAGTTCTTGTAGAAATTAATCTGATCTAATACAAAGAATCCATGAAATAGATACACAGACAAATAATTGAAATCAACAACTCTATATTATATTTTCATTAATGCACTATTTCAATACACTCCATTATATAGGAGATGTAAAATAACAATCCTTACAAAAACATTTGTCTTCATATACAACCATACAACCCATATGGTTTCAACCTCTCACCACCAATATAATAATAAAACAATACTAATTGTTTTATTATTCTAACTTACTAACTTACCACATACTAACCACATTTTACATTTACTATTTACATTTACATAGTAAATGTACTTTCACTAATTTATCATAATAATAATTACACATGTAATTATTATTCACCCATACAAATGGAGCACTAATATATATTTCCTAACATTCCCCCCTTAGTGCGAACATGGGAAACCGGCTTTGTACTGTAACGTGCCGCTACGTAGCATGCTCATGATCTGGATGGTTTCAAGGACAATACCAACAACCTCTGGATAGTTTTCTGGATAACTAACAACCACAATATCATGATGATGCAGTAGTATCAACAACTCTCATCACTATCTCACTGCAGGGAATAACATAGGAAATTCTACTGAAATATGTTGCTCGTACATACATAGAAAAAGCTGACATAACGGAAATGGAACATTGGATCATGTTCCCCCCCTCAATGTGAAATTTCCACTTATTGAAAATAGGATCACTGCAAACTGAGGCACACCACACTGGAAGCACTAAAATCAAACTGCACACACACACCTGTCACCAAAGCTGATATACGGCCCCGTCGTTGGCAACTGACGAGAGGTCGCTGAATGACCTCCAACCTCCGTTTGCCTCCATCCTCCAGTAAATTCACTTAGTATAGAAATTATTCATAATTATAGTCAATTTCATTTGTTATTTGTTCATCTCTAGTTTCCCATTCTACAATTTTGCTTACATCTGTAGGTGCTTTTTCATTTCCATCTACTATCCTCCATAGATTTTTATTCATTAACTGCATCTGAATTTTTACTCTCCATGTATGGAATTTCAACCCATTAAATTTATCTAATGGTGTATCCATTTTGCTGAATCTAAATATCCAAAAAAAAAATTTGAATGCAGATTTGAATTACCTCTGATTCTCTGATTTCTTCAAAAAAACAGTAGTGATCAATGCGCTGTATAGTAAATTGCATGTTTCTCCCAAACTGTGAACTGGGTTTTTCTGAAATTTCTATTGTAGCTTCCTGTATAATAGATAATTCTACAAGAAATTTTTTGGAGAAACCCAGATCATGAAACTAACGTTACGAGATCATCTTCGAGACAGATTTAACCTGCTCTGGTACCAAATGTAGAAATTAATCTGATCTAATACAAAGAATCCATGAAATAGATACACAGACAATAATTGAAATCAACAACTCTATATTATATTTTCATTAATTCACTATTTCAATACACTCCATTATATAGGAGATGTAAAATAACAATCCTTACAACAACATTTGTCTTCATATACAACCATACACCCATATGGTTTCAACCTCTCACCAATATAATAATAAAACAATACTAATTGTTTTATTATTCTAACTTACTAACTTACCACATACTAACCACATTTTACATTTACTATTTACATTTACATAGTAAATGTACTTTCACTAATTTATCATAATAATAATTACACATGTAATTATTATTCACCCCTACAAATGGAGCACTAATATATATTTCCTAACAGTTCTAAGTCTGAGTTGAAGAAAATTTGGTATGGTGAAATCACAAGTCATGAAGTTATACCATAGTGATTTTGATTGAGAATGTTTTCCCACAATCATGAGAGGTAGAGAAATTATTTTTAGAAAGGATCTATCAAGAATATTCTTGCTAGAACATGTGAGATTAGTCAGAGACAGTGAGGAATATTAGTATGAAATAGGGTACACATAGAAGTTTCTAGAAATTGTCTTGGGAAGTTTTGTGCTCATCAAACTTGAAGATAAGCTATGAGCTTATCTGTACAAAATAAAAGAGGTTATATTGCCACTAAATTTGACAAGGAGACAATAATGAGATGATGATAAGTGTTTGAAGCCAAAAAACCCAAAAGAGTAGAGGATATAAATGTTTGAGTGACTGAGATATAATAGTGAAGGATTAAAGTGCATCTCCAGGTGTTGAAAGGTAGAGTACACCTTCTCTCAAGTATGAAAGGCCTAAAATATGTGTTTCAAAGGTTAATCAGGGTAACATTCAATTCAAAGGATGTTACTTGATAATTTTTTTCTGATTCATGAGTGTTGATCAAGACCTAGAGGTTTATGTAGCTACTTCATGGACAAAGATGTGTCTTATCTCAGTTTTTGCAAATATGTCACTTATGATACCTCAAGGTTTGGAGAAATACTAGAAAGTTATAAGTGTTGGAATGTTTTTTAGTATCCTCAAAGTATCTCAGAGGTAAAAGATAAATGAAATGACAGGCTACATATTGAGGAAGGATTTTGTGTAAATCTTATATGAGAAATCTTGAAAAGACAGAGGCTTTGGATTTTATTGAAGGAAGGTTCTCTGTTGAATATGATTCTTAGTGTCCAAATTTTATGAGAACAGACATCTACATCTTGCCAAATCTCAGTGAATTTTTATGGAACCCTGATCTTCAAAGTTTTGATGGTTAGATGAGGTAAGGGGAGCTGGCTCTCAAATCAATTTTAGAAAAGATGTCAAAATGTGATGGTACAGTATGTAGCTCAAATATGACATACCTCATATGTGTTCTTAGGAAATAATTATTTAATACATTCTCATGATACTGAGTGTGTGTTTGTTTCTTAGCAAGATGTTTGTTACCTTTTGAAGTACTCTCTTTCAGACTGAGGTATGTTTATCTATGCTTGTATGAAATTATAGAATCTAGGTGGTGACATAAGGAGTTTAGAATAGCCTAAAGATATTGGATCATGGGTAATGGCCTTCAAATCTTGATTGGTGTTGGTGAGGGATACTAAGTGTGGCCTTGAGCAAATACTAATGGTGTTTTTTGACTATGAAGACTAAGATTCAAGTCTATATCAAGTTTGATCGGTATCGTGACAAGTAGAGGTAAGATTCTACAGGTTCAAGAAGGACTGTGACTACCTTTAAGAGGTAGGGGAGTGCTTGAAGGTCCATGAGAAGAAAATTGAAATTATTCAAGATGATGAAATGATGATTTGGTTAGGGGAAGCCTTGGATAACTTGAAATGATGGTTTCATAGGTTAAGAATTTGTTTTGTACAAAGAGATACAATGGTACAGTGGTCTTGATATATGCATCTACAGGTGATGAATCCTTTTAGTGCCTTACTAGACAGGGGGAGTTGACATTTTTGACTCTAGATGGTGCTATAAAGACCTAGAGGAAGCGTGAGGTGTGTAGAGTATGTTTTTTCATTATCTAATTCCTTAAATGCATGATATCAGTCCAATATGACAATTATAGATTAAAAATGTGTTTAGAAGCTTATAAAAGTGTCTAAGTGAACTCTAGCTAAGTCATCAAGGAAGAATGTATGGTTTTTGTACTTAAGAGCTAGATATGATGTTCTTAAGCCCAGGGGGCTTGTTTAATAAGCCATGAGCTAAGTGAGGATTGGGAAAGCATAAAAATTGATTGAAATTGTGCTAAAAGAACTGTTTAGGACCTTTAGTGTCAACTGTGGTATGAAGAGCTAGATGTTCCTTGTAAAGTGTGTCCTATGGCTACAGATGGTGGGAATTTATCAAGAATGAGGGTTTGTAGCTTTTCCATGATGAAATTGACATTGTTGGCATGATGAATATGTGAATTACTCATATTTTAGGCTACTAGAATACTCCAAGAAGGCCAAAACAGGGGTAAACGTGAAAATTTACTTGTGTGCATGCCTAAGAGATGGTTTATGATGTCTTATCCCCTTAAAAGATGATATTTAGTTTCTTTCATGTATTGGTGATATTTTTTTCAGATGTTGAGGTGCTTATTCCAAGGGGAGCATGTTGTTTACATATTTAAAATGAAGGCAAATATCTGATTTTGAGATAAAATCAAGAATTTGAGCTATTTTGAGACCTTTGGTTGATGTTCCCAACCAAATCATGGAGGTATGAAGTTACATAAGGAGAATAAGGTGAGCTATAAGTATTCATTTTTCATTAATGTAAAAAGGGGGAGAAGTTTAGGGTGTTTTCCATCATTGACAAAGGGGGAGGTTGTTGGCATGGTCCTAAGAGGTGTTGTCATTGATGGAAAAACACATTAATGATAAATTAAATGATGTATGATGATGACATTATGATATATATGGTGTTAACATGATGTTTCATATGTGTATTAGCTTCCACAGTGGGATTTAGTGAGGTGTGATTGTTCTAGTAAGCCTATACAGGTGCCTAAGCGGTGTATCTCTGAAATGTGAGCTTATTGGATGATTAAGAAGAATATTGGCATGATTTATAACATGATTTTATAGTTCTTGAGAACTCATAGCAATGGCATGGTACAAGTAAAAGTGTTTCACTTTGTTACATGTGTTCATTGGGAGTAGGTATAGTAGCTTAGAGGTGTGATAGTGTGGATTGGAGCAATTTGATCTCATGAATATGAGGTATGTTTGGGTAATTTTTAGAGGTTTCATTTTCAGTTATTACATTATTTCAGTTGACCCTAGCTTCTACAGTAAGGATCTAACATGTAAGAATAGGTAAGTCTTAATTATTGGAGAGATTGAGCTATGAAATTGATATTATAATGATTTGAGATGTTATAGGGGTGAGTCATAGTGCTCTTAGAAAAATTTTAGGATCCCATGATGTGAATTTTGTAAGATATGACTGATTTTGTGAGATAGGGTGACAATCAAGTCAAATTCCAACTGGAAGTTCAACTTCATATGCTCGTTGTGAATAGTATGCTTTTTGTGGGACCTTTTTCCCTATAGGTATGCTTCTAATTTTATTTATAAGGTTTCATAAAAATAATCAAGTGATTTTATCGTCAGGTTTATATGAACAAATGTTAAGAAGGTAAAGTGGTCTAAAACCCTACTTAAACCCTAGCTAGGAGCAGTTGGCAGAAAGGGAAGTATACTAACCTTGTTTATATTGCTAATAAAAAATTGATGATTGGATGTTGTAGAGGACTCCTCATTATTTATAGAATTGTATGGTTGAGATCATGGCGATGATTGGGCCCCACCTAAAAATAGCAGTTTCTAGGAAATAAGGTTATAAAGAAAGATGGTTTAAAGGAGTAGCATGAAAAACTTATTATGCATGGTGAATGGTAGTTTTTATTGATATCCAGGAATTTTTAGAGAAATTTCATGTAGGTACATGGTGTTTGAGGTGCAAACAGGTTGACTTGTAAAAGGGAAGTTTTGGGTTCTCAAATAGCAGGGTCGAGTAAAATGAGAATAAATTGAGCTACAGGAAAATTTGTGAGATGATTTAAGTTGTGTTGGAATGTAGCTTCAGATATATTTCTAGTTATATATTTCTTACCTCGTGATGAGGTCATTTTTTAGGGTTTCCAGGTCATTATTTGACTAAGAATATATTTGGAAGTTCAAGACAACATCTATTTTTTCTAGTTTTATGTTATTTGAATCCTAAGATGGATAAGGTGATGTTTCCTATCACCTATAATGTGAAGGATAAATTTGGAATAAATTTAATCCATTTTGATGTCTTGAATGTATGTATAAATTATTATATGATCTAACCTTTCGAAACATACTTTTTAGCATGTTGATCTGGTGAAGGAAAATGTTGATGTGGTTTGAAGTGAATGATGGTTCATGACTTATAACTTGCTTAGAAGTGTTATAAAAATTTTCTCATTTAATTTGAGTTATCACATGGAGTTTTTTAGTTTATTATAATTGATTTTGTGAACATATGAAGTTTCCAGGGTGTTGAAGGGTGTAGGAAACACCTGTTTTGAAATTTGTAAAGCGAATTGGGCCTAGTAAATGAAATAATTTCATTGGTTGATAAAATGTACGAACATGTATGAATTTTTTATGATATTTTATTCATAATTAAATGATTATGTGTCATGATAAAGTATACATTTAATGTAAGGGTTGTTTTAAGAATGTTCCCATGGGTTTTTGAGCCATTTTTGGCACATGTATTGAGGGTTTAGCTAGGACGACATATTTGGGTCTTATGTATCTATTTTAATATTAAAAATTTGAATTTTCTAGAGATTTATTGGTTAAAATTATCATGATGGGCTGACATCTTTTTGTTTGGAAAGAAGAAAATCATATTTAAGTGTTTGTTTGATTCATTTTTGAAGTAGTGCTCTTGGAGGGAAGAAGTGTGACCTAGAGGAATATATTCTACAGGTATGAGAGCATGGTTTGAAGGATGGGGAAGATAATAAAAGGTTGAGGAAGATTTTAGAGCATGATATCATGTTATTAGATATTTGAGAAGTAGTGAAAGAGAAATAATATGAAAGGTTGAAGACCTAGGGTTTGTGAGCTGAAATTGTGATCTCAATCAGTTGAGGAAGCAAAAAAGTCATAGATCATATATCTTTAGGTGGATGGGTTAGTTCTTTGTCATATTTAGGGGGTTTTAGCCTCATTTTGGATTTGGTACTCCTTGTGGGTTTTGTGTCTCACTAAATCAGGGGTTGGTGTTCCTTTTGAAGTTGTTGCTTCACTAAACTTCTTTACTTTTTTATTGTAAGCATAGTTTTAGTGGGTTTCCTTCCCCATGAGAGTTTCCCACTTACATATGGTGTTATTTTGTTTTGTACTTTGTTTCAAGATCTTGTGATTGATGTTTCATATATATTACACACATATGGTTATGGATGGTTGATAGATGAATGAATAAATTAATGTATGTGATGATAAATGAATTGAAAAATAATTTGTAGGAGTGATTCATCCCCCCTCTCAGTCCATTTTTCTTCTAACATGTCTCATTGCATATTTTTCATGATGGTTTCTGGAGAAAGTGTAGAGAATAAGAGTTTTAACGCTACAAGGATTAGGTGCAATATCTCAATAAATCAAATGCAAAGTAACTAAAATTAGGTTTTAAGACAATTTTGAGTGCTTATTCTTTCAACCCCAATAGATCAATTCATGATTTTGGATCAAAATGGTATGCATTTGAGTTTGGGGTTGTTGTACTAATTTTCATCATTACTACAGGAAACAAGGTAAAAAAATTAAGTTAGAAAAAAATTCCACTATCATAAAACATTATCTAGAATATTTATATGATGAGATTGATCAGTTTAAGTTTTGGATCAACTTGAAGTCCAAGTATTGCTTCAAGTGGATTAGGGGCGAGATTCAATTTTCATATCATTTTTCATGTTTTCAGGATGAATCCATGCCCAATGGATGCTTCAAGGCCACTGATCTATTCAATCTAGCAAGAATATTACCCCATCAGTCACCAAAATGTTATCCAATTTTGAACCCCTTGCAAATTGGCTAACTTTAGCAATATGGACTTGGGAAATTTAATGGGACCTTCATGAATAAACTGGTGGAAACATGCATTTTTCATGTTTGGGGTACTTATAGTTATTTTTAAGGACTTACATTCATTTTGGAACATTTCTCTCCTCCTCTCCAAGCCTCAAAAAATCCAAAAAATTAGAAAATTTGAGAAAAATCTCAAAAACAGACTTCTATAGAGTAATGTGAACTTTTGCATTGTGGGTGGAATAGGTTCCATGGGAACTAAAGTTCTTCACATGGTTCTTCGATCCAAAACACAAAGGAATCAATATATTACAGAAATGCAGGTGAGGAATGGAACTCAAGAACTAGTTCTTGCGAGCCTCTAGTTCTCCACATCCCTATTTGATCCACAATACAAAGGAGTTTGGGGGAAGGATTTAGTGTTATGTGGAGTTATGGGCTAGACAAGGAATAGTGTAACAAGTTCCACAAGGTAAGTGGTTCCCTGCAGGGGATTTTGGATTGCATTGAAGAGGTTTGTAGAAGGGTCAAGAGTATTGTGGATTATCAAATCAGATACATAACCATGAAATAATTTCATGAAGGAATTTTTTCCCCGCATCCCTTTTTGGCCTACAAGATGAAGGAGAGAAATTTGGCTAAGTGTTTAGTGTGTTACAGGGAAGTGAGATTTAGAGGGAACCAGGCGTAGAGGAACATGGTGAGAACAAAACGTGTTCTGTAGGAACATTGGTTCCCTGCACTGGCTTGGGAGCTGATAAAGGAAGGGACACCACATAATAGTGTTGTATAGGGAGTTGGGGCTACAAGATAATAGGGATTGGGTGGAACAAGTTCCATCAGGGAACTTATTTCCCACATTAAAGGCCAAGCCACAAAGAACAAAGCAGAAGCGTAGTGCAAAAGAAGTGGATGATAGAGCAGTAAGTTGCCAATTTCATCAGTTCCTTTAGTGCCTCGATAATCTGAGTAACCCATAATGAAGGATAAAAAGGAAAAACATGATTAAAGTGGACTACAACTACTAATTTGGAACCCGTGTTCCTCCTCGACCCCCATGGATCTGTATGGGCATAAATTTTTCCCATATTTTCCAAATTTGATAAATTGTATATCATTGGAAAGGTCTTGACATCCTCTATGCCATGGAAACTAAAAATATTGAGTTATGTGAGAGTAGCTAGGGGAAAAGAGGAAAAGATATCTAGAATTAAAGGATAAAGTCCCAGGTAGCTCAATAACTAGATTTGATGAAGTATGGTGCCCCTTCCTTATCTTGCAAGAAAAGTGATATGGGGGAATGGGTTTGGAAGGGTGACCATGATTTTTTTTCAAAGATTTAATGCATCTTGTTGGTGGGTGAAGGCATGATTTCAAATTTCTGTTATAGAATTAAATGGAATGAATAATTAACAAATTATAAATCCCCAAATAGATTGCCCAAGATTATAGATTATGAAGTGTAGTTATTAAACATAGATTAAGATGTTTATATTAACATATTACTAAATATGAAAAGAAATTAGATGACACAGAACACCAGATTTGCAGTGGAGAAAACCTGAAGGTAAGAACCCCACTCTAAAATAAATCACTACATTTTATTATAATTTGCATAGAGATTGTACTCGGCACTTCCACTTCACTCCTCGGTCTCACAAAATAATTGTAGACACCAAATTTGGGTCTTATGACACCCTATACTCCGTATCTCTTCCCGTAACCTAACCCTACCTCACCACCTAAAACCTTACAAACTGAATTATTTATTAGTTACCTTATAATTAATAAATCCACATCTCCAACCATGCCACCTCACCTCGCCACCTCAGTATGACCTAGCCCTAACCCTAAACTAACCTAATTAAGACCTATGACTTGGTCCAGACCCACACCCATGACTCAGCACCCCTCACCTGCATCAAAAGGAGCCTAATAATGACTTGACCAAGCCCACAACTGACCCCTAAGGAGAAAAGGAAGGAAAGTTGGCTACTTTTAGCTAAAAATAGCCAACTTTGACTTGACTGACATGCCAGTCCCTACTTGGACCACCGTCGGTTATGCAACTACCATCAGTTCTCTGTAAATGACCTACCCCAACCAAAATGCAAAGGATCCGAATTCATTTGTGACAAAGGAGAGACAAGTGAGAAGAGAGAGAGGAGGTTGTCAGAGAGAGAGAATCAGAGTCCAAGACTGGAATTGAGTCAACTAGAGATCACTGTCACCCTTGTCCAAGCATTGGGAGAGTCAGAGGATAGCTTCATTAGCTCACTTCTCGATTGTCTAGATCATCCCACCTTAGGCCTTTCCTTCATCACCACATTCCTTGGACTTGCATTCTCGTCAGAAAGTAGTAGTCTTTCCCATACAGAAAGGAGTTCTTCACAATCGGTCTGATCTCTCTACGGTATGCGCACACCTTCCCAACACTCAATAGGTATTCCTCCTAACCCTAACCCCTTATATATTTCTCAAGAGAATGAAAAGATAGAAGTAACTCTATTCTGGAGACTAAAAATTTTGTGCGAAACATTTTGGCATGCCCGGTGGGACCCTATTCGGGTTTCTTTCTTTCTTGCTTATTTTCATATAGGGAGCACACTTTTCGTTTCTTTCTTATAAATATTCACAAAATATTTTGACATTTTGGTAAAATAACTTATCTTCTCTTTCACATATTTGCATTAGTGAAAGTCATCTTCTTGACCTCTTATCTTTCTTTGCTTCATCGAATATCATTTTCGATTTGGGTTTAAAACATGTGCATCACATTCTTGCTTATTGTTTTTAATTCTAGTGAATGTAGATTAAGTAATAGATCATACACGTGGGGGTGATATCCATGGTATTGACAGAGAAATTAATGTTATTCTCACTGCAAAACACATACCAAATCACATCATAATCTACACAACATCTCAAACATCCCCCCCTTTCCCGCGGTATTCCTCCGCCCGATTGAGGTAGCCTTACAAGCCAAAAAAAACTTGACATCTCCCTTAGGTCTTTTGTTTATTATTGACATCATCTTGCGTCTAAGGTATAAGCCCAAAAGTGATTAAAACTAATCCTAGGGTTAGTCTCTTGATTTTCTTGTGCATCTTGCTTTGTTTTCTATTTTTCTTTTAGTGTTGTTTCTCTGTTATATTCTATCTCGTTTATCACTTCAGACAGTTTGGTGGGTATACTAAACCTTGCTATCTCCCCAAACTAGCGGCCTCTTACATTCTCTCTTTTTCTTCACAGTGACCGGCACTGGTCCTATTCTACAAACATCGGTTACCTGACCGACGCCGGTTACAGTCTGGCCGACATCAGTTACTAAACCGATATCGGTTACTGTGTTTTATAGTTCCTGACAAACCAGTAACCTACCAATTTCAACATTTTGTTGTGTTTTCTGTTCCTGATTGACTAATTCTCTATTGTATCCTCTTGTCCATGGTTGTTATCACCTAGAAACAAGCCACAGCCATGGTCTCACATGCTTTTTCCGTGTCTTTGCACTGAGTCACCCCCTTCGCATCCTATGGGGAATCCTACGGACACCAGTGCTTTTCCCAAGATCCCTGTAGGAGATCCAGACTTTGATAAATTTTTGGATGCTAATCCTAGCACCATACAGTATTATTTGTCTCATACCCTTGACCATACACCCGACGGTCTGATCCTTTTGGGTATGCCTATTAGTATAGCCGCCCACTTAGCTCCTTCCCCACCTAATAACTCTTCACCTCACCATCTTCATCCTTAGCCCCGTCTCCCAGCTCAGTGGATTCGATGGTCCATACTACACCAATTGGCTTTCCTTTGGTTAATTTAGGGCACCACATATCACTACCATCCATTACCCCTACCTCATCCCTCTCGCAAATTGCCTCTTTCATAACTTGTTCTCTACCACATATTCACGTGAGCTTTCCCTCTCAGGCTCTGCCCACATTTTCATTTCCACAAACGCATCTGATGGCCTCAACATCTTATATAGGACACCCTTATTCATCTGCCCCAACACATTCATCATCGATACCTTATCAAAATTTTCCTAATCTTCCTCCATTTACGATGACAACACCACCATCTAGAAGCGGCTCTTGGCCCAATCCTCCTCCGTTTACAACGAAAACACCGTCATCTAACCCAACCAATGATTTAATCAAACAAATGATGGACAAGATGCAAAATCTTGAGGCTTCTGTTTTAGGAAGATGTAAAACCCTGACATACGAGCAATTTTTTTGGTAGCCTATTCATTCTTCTGTCCCCCTTCGTACATATCCTCCTCAATGGGAATTACCAAAATTCACTCGCTTTAATAGTAAGGAGGACCCTCAACAATACTTGTGATCGTTTAGACATGCTTGCTATCTGATTGCTCATGATGATGCCTTACTACTCCGTACCTTCCCCATGTCCTTATCAGGACCTACCTTGGAGTGGTACAGTGATTTAGCCCAGCACTCAATCTTCTCCTTTAACTAGCTAGCCCAATCTTTCTTAGATCATTTCTCCATCAATATTGCCAAGAAATTATCCATTACCGATCTCTATGCCATCCGGCAATTTGAAGATGATTCTATTGCATATTTCATTGGACGATGGCGGGGCCTCATCAACCAACTTACTTATGCCTTACCTCAGGCTAAGCTCATCAAAATTTTTATGCGGGCCTGCACTAAACACATTTCTCCCACCCTCCAAATTCAAATATTCTATAGCTTTGATGAGGCCTTTACTATGGCTCATAAACTAGAGTTTCGGGCCTTAGAGGAGGAAAAATTGAATTTGCGCAAAAAAAATTCAAATTTCTAAACCCAGGACTCCACGAACAAACCCAACACCACCAACTCTCATGCATCAGCTGCTTCAAAATCAAAAGGAGCTGTACACGTGGTAACGGTCAAATCTCAAACACCATCTTATACCCAACTGAAATCCACCTATAGGTATAAAGCCAAACCCATCCAGTACAATCCCTTGGGAGAAACTTATGATGTGATCTTGGACAAATTGCTTAAAGCAGGAGCTATCACCTTGCCTCATGTTAAACCTCACTCCAGGTTTGATTCCACCCATGCTATACCTTCTTGGTATAAAGAAAATGACTTTTGTAACTTCCATCGCGTGAAGGGACACAGCCATGAAAACTACAAGATGTTGAAAAACATAGTGCATGAAATGGTTGATGCAGGGGATATAACCCTCAATAATCCTAATGCCCCTACTAATCGAAATTTAAAAATCTTCAACAAACCATTTCCAAACCATTCCTCTAACACTAACACAAACCAAGAAACCTTAGCCGAGGAGAAGAGTGTGCATGAGATCCATGTGGTTTTCAACTCCCAACCAAGGGCTTCCATCAAAGAAATTATGAATCGAGCCTCTTCACCAACACAAGAGTCCTCGCCCCCTTCTCCTTCATTAGGACAAGAGGACAACCCCACTATTCCTTTACCCATAAAGGAACCAATCACCCAGAGTTCTCTTCTCACAGAATATCCTTCTTACACCACCTCCCTACAAGACTGTGAGTGGATGTTATCTAACTTATCTATTGCCCAAACATCTCCTTCTACACAGCTTTTACTACAAAAGAAGAAGGATCGCCACTTTTTCTATCGTCCTTAGAAGAGAAACCCCTCAAGCCTACATCACCAAATTCCTTAATCATGACATATCCTCTAGAACATGCCCTCCTCCCTATCATTCCTTCATCGCCTAAATCTTTCCAGCGATCGGTTGACCCCTTAACACCCATTGATACAATGCCTCATTCACACCTCATATCACACCCCCAGTGGACTGGAATCATAACCCACTTCTCTTCCATATCAAAATTCCCATCCATATGTGAAGATTGTCATCTCCCAAAAGATAGATGACTCTTATGGGCACGTTTGAGAACACCATGCTCTACTTAAATGTAAACGACTAGTCTAGACACCTCTACAATATACTTGAAGTTCTTACAAAAGCTCAAAATGCCTATGTCCTCACCTCCACCCCCCTTATCTCCGTTGGATACCTCATCAACCTCTTTCAACCTAACCAAACCTTCCCCTATGCTTGGGACTTTACCAATACCCAGCTTGACGCACCAACCTAAACGGTTAGACTTATCCCAAAGATAAAGTCATCAATCCACCTAGGAGACAGACCCAATCTCCTCGAGTCCAATCTATGCCTCTACCACAACTAAAAGCCTTTCCCCCAATCACACCAGTACAACAATGCATGGCTTCAACCCTCGCCATCACACCTACCTTCTATATTGGGGCCTCACCCCTCCACCTTGCCTCAATACACCATGCCTCCCATATCTTCTTTAACACGGCCAACACCTTCTGCACCCATATAGAAATCCATAGGCCTCTCAACACTGTCACCCCAAGTATCTTACCTACCTACCAACCCTAAGAAAACTTGATCATCAAAGGACTTGTTTGTTGCTACTCCTCTTTCCCCATGGTTGTTTTCTACCACCACGTCATCTGTGGCCTCATCATCTAACCAGCTAAACATGACTTTTGTGCAGAAGAAGCCACACCTAGTTCAACCCAATAATCAAAATCCCTTTCCTAAACCACCACCCGTATGAACCACTCGTACCCAACCATTACCAAAAAAATCAATAATCTCACCCACTCAATCAATAGCCTCATCTTCATTTGACCTGCTCAAAGGATCTTACGCCAAGATCCTTGATATGCTGGTAGGGGATGCGACCATTTCCCTACCCCCACTCAGTCCCTATGATCCATCTAAATGTTGACCTATAGGTTATGATGAATCTAAAATCTGTGCCTACCACTGCACACTAGGACACAATGTAGAAGGATGCAAAGCTTTGAAAGCCATCCTTCGCCAGTCGCCTATCTCGGATAGAAAATGTGAGAAAAATGACTTACGGAAGGAAAATCCCTTAGCTTCGATCCCTCCTCCTATACCACCTGTCCCCGCCTCACCAAAATATATCATCATTGCAACCCCACCTCTCGAGAACAATGACTTATCCCTGTCATCTTCCTCATCTCGCATTCATGAGATCAACATGATTAGCATTACTACTTGAGGTCAGAAAAATGATGGAAAAGCTAAAGAGAGCACACCGGCAGTCTCTCTTTCTCCTTATGCCATCTCAATCACACCACCACCTAAAGTGGTTATTCGTGAACCGGCCTATCCAGTCTTTGATGGAGTTTCCCATCGCACTATGATCAAACAACTTCACCAATCTCCTATAAAAATGACACTCTATGATCTCATTCAAACTTCTGAATCACATCGACAAGCTCTAATTGAGATCCTTCAAGGGATAGAGGTCCTACCTAATGAAACCTTTCCCATCGCCTCCATCTTCACACCCAACCACGTTGCTTCTCTCACCAAACAACCTACCTCCACAACCACCTCTGTCCTTGTACAAGTCGTTGCTGTCAGTTTTTCCAAAGAAGAAATTTTCATCTTTGGTGCAAAAGATCCTAACCCTGCTCTTTTCATCTCCGCTTACGTCTGAGACATCCGGGTATGTCGTGTTATGATCGACAGGGGTGCTAGCCTAAACATTTTCTCTTCCAAATCCTTCCAACAGATGAATATCCCTCCTAGTTGCATGTGTGCCAACCCCACCATGTTGCATTCATTCAATGATGCTATTACTTCTACCCTAGGCACCGTGATCCTTAACATTCGTGTAGGGCCACATACGTTACCCGAACTCTTCTATGTCCTTGAGGAAGAATTCAAGTACAACATGTTGTTAGGACGCCCTTGGATCTGGGCTATGGGATGCGTTCCCTCCACCTTACATAGATGCATCAAATTCGAGTATGAAGGGAAGTCATACACCATCACAGCTGACACTTCCCCCTTCAAAACTTGTAATATGTTATACCACCCTAATGATGTGCTAGTACCCATCAAGACACCCATTGATCTAACCAAACTATCTACTTCAACCACACCTCAACCATCCACCTTAGCAACACCCACACCTTTGACCAATGAAACCACTGACGCAAGTACTTCTTCCTTTCCTGTGGACAACATCCCAACCTTGGATCCCTTGGTAGGTGTTTTTCAATGCCTTATGCTAGGGGAATACCACCTATACAACGTTAGCACCTTCCATACCCCACAAGAGTATGGATAGTTACAAACGCATCTTACCTTTGACCATCATGTGGGGGAGGTGATCTCCTACGGACCACCTAATTACCACACCAACCTAACATATGGGGGTGTTGATGCATCCTCTGTCACCCCCGAACCTCCCCTTGGTGTGGTTCCCTTCCAATCAGATTTTCAATATCTAACCAACCGTCGTTTCACCCTCACCTTCCTGACGCGCTGTGCTTGGAAAGGTTTGTGTTTTGGTCTTTATGAGCAAGGACAACATATGGTTATTCCCATGACAACAAAAAAACACAAAGATCGTAGTGTTCTTGGGTTTTCTGAACCACCTACACTGAAGAAATCTCATGTCAATTGTATCCAGAAAGACGACGAAGTCACCCATTCCGAACAATCATCGCCCATTTTACCATCTTCACCCACGGAGTTGATAGACCCGGAATCTATCCCTCCTAACTTTTTTTTTCGTGAATGCTATCTTCCTAGGTCCTCTCACTTATCAACATGATGGTGAGGACTCATCTTCTCTCCCCCTTTTACATCCATAAATGATCGAAGAAGACTTGGCTTCGATTAATGTTGTGGAGTGCCAGGATGATGACTCCATCCTCACCTACCTTGGTGCAGATGACTCTTATATTCAACGTGCCTTACCATCTGAAACCCAAGCCATGTTGAATGAGTCAAATATATAAATCAACATCCACACGGAGGACAATCCTCATATTGTAAAGATCAGACAATCTCTCGATGCATCAGAACAATCTACCTTCACTACCTTTCTCCGTGCCCGCAATCAAGATTTCACTTGGTCCTATACCGACATGCCAAGAATCGATCCTGACATTGTTGTCCATAACATCACTCTGAAACTAGACTCCAAACTAGTTAAACAAAATCTAAGAAACATGCATCCATGCATTGCTCTCTTGGTTAAAGAAGAGCCTCAACGACTCCTTTCTGTTTCTTTCATCTTACCTATTGACTATTTGCAATGGATTTCTAATGTTGTACCTATCACTAAAGTGACGGGGGGACTTTGGATATGTATGGATTTCTAGGATCTTAACCTCGCTTGCCCAAAGGACGACTTCCCCCTACCTAGAATTGATCAACTTGTCGATCTCACTGTGGGCCATGAGATGCTTTCTCTCATGGATTGTTTCTCAGGAAATAATCAAATTTTAGTAGCCCCGGCCGATCAACATAAAACTGTCTTCATTACCCCTAGGGCACCTTATGCTATCGTGTCATGCCATTTGGCCTTAAGAATGCTGGTGCAACCTATCAATGGGCTATAACTTACATTTTTCATGAAATTATACACACTATCTTTGAGGATTATGTCGATGATCTCCTTGGAAAATATAAACATTACAGTGAACATCTTGATGTTTTAACCATTATTTTTGACCACCTGTTACAATATTGTGTTTGTCTTTAGCCAAAGAAATGTGTCTTTGGTGTCCTTTCCAAAAAACTCCTTGGCTTTATCATCTATTTGCGTGGCATTGAGGTCAACCCCGCTAAAGTAAAAGCTATTTTAGAAATGCCCCACCCACTAACCTAAAAAAATTACATAGTTTACAGGGAAAACTCCAATCTATCTGTCGTTTCATCTCACAACTCTCATATCGATGTCAAGCTTTCCATCATCTCCTTAAAAAGGAAATTTTCTTTCAATGGAGTGAGGAGTGCCACAAAGCATTTGAGGCTCTTAAAACTTATCTCTTCCAGCCACCTATGCTTATCCCACCTCAGGACGATTTCCCTTTCTACCTTTACCTTTCTGCCACCGACCATGCTGTAGGAGCCATGCTCACACATCATGACTCCAAGCATTGAGAACAAGCAGTTTATTACATAAGTCGTACTCTTGTTTTGGGTCTCCACGTTACGTTACACTTAGGTGTGAAGTCTATTAAACTTTTTGGTGACTCTCAATTGGTAGTAAATCAAGTCACTGGCATCTACCAATGTAAAAATGAGGAACTTCAAAAGTACAAACGTTACGTAGATTCACTTTTGACCTTATCTACCCATTATACCATCCAAACCGTTCCACACTCAACTAATAAATTTATGGATACTATGGCTTGCTTGGCCTCACAAATTCCTGCATCACCAACTGATTCTGACATATTTGTCTTGGTCCAACAACTCTTTGCCCCATCTTACTTAGTCCCAGATGTTTGTATGGTAAATAATGCATCTGCTGACTCGCAAGATACCTGGTATCACCAATTTCACGACTACCTTACAAACTCTGTTCTCCCACCTGACCTTAATAGTAATGGAAAACGCACTTTTCTTAAAGGTGTTTCTCGTTATGTCATCATGGGGGGACTCCTCTATAAATGTGGCTTCTATGGTATCCTCCTTCGATGTCTAACCAACGCTGAAGTCACTCATACCATCCAACAAGTCCATGACAGAATTTGTAGTGGGCACTTTAGTGGCTTTGCCATGGCCAAGTGGATCCTTCGCCTAGGATATTATTGGCCTACTCTTAATAAAAATAGTTGTGAATATGTTAAGCGTTGTGTTATGTGTCAACAACATGCCAACCTTCAACATACTCCCAGCCATCTGCTACAGGTCACACGAGATCTTTGGCCTTTCTCACAATGGGGTTTGGACCTTATTGGTGAGATTCATCCACCTTCTTCACAATGTCACCATTGGATCATCATGGCAACTAAATATTACACTAAATGGGTAGAGGCTGTTCCACTCATTTCAACCAAAAAGGAGAAAATTGTTGAATTCATCAATCATCACATTATTTTCTGTTTCGGTGTTCCTCATCACTTGATAACCGATAATGGAAAGTCTTTCAAAAATACGCTGTTACGAGCCCTTTGTGACAACTTTGGTATAAAACTTAGCTTCTCATCACCCTACTATCCACAAGCAAATGGTCAAGCTGAATCATCTAACAAAACCTTAACCAAAATTCTCATGAAAGTTGTTAATGATTCTGGTCAAAATTGGCCTGATCACATCCCCTTTGCCCTTTGGGCTTATCGTACCAGCATTCGTACTTCCAATAATGCCACACCATTCTCTCTGGTGTATGGTACCAAGGCTATTTTGCCTCTTAAAATAAAAATCCCTTCCCTCAGAATATCTCTCCAAGATATTCTCACCAATGATGACTTCCGCCAAGAGTGGTTAGCCCAATTGGAGCTTCTTGACGAATGTCGTCTTAGCGCTCTTGACCACCTTCAAATTTATCAAAAGCGCATGAAGTGTGCTTATGATAAGCGAAGTCATGAGCGTACCTTTAAAATTGGTGATCTTGTCCTCAAAGAGAATCAACATGTAACCAAACTAGAAAAGAGAAAACGTGGAAAATTTGCTCCTAATTGGATTGGGCCTTACATTATCACTCACACTTACGGATCAGGTACTTATCACTTAGCTTCGCTTAATGGTAAACCTGAGCCTGAACCCCTTAATGCCTTACATCTCTAACCATTCTTCTATTGAATTTAGTGTTACATCACTCCTTATCCACCTTGCGCTCATCCCTTGAGCTCTTTTACCACCTCATACACCTTTTTTTCATGCATCTCAAAGTAAAATCAAACCCACGTGGTTTGATCATCACCTCCTCATAAAGAGGCCTTCTCTTTTTTAGTCTGGTCCATGACTTAAAAGTATCAAAATAAAAATTTCTCAATTATACAATTCTGGGATATTCTTGAGTCAAACTTCCTACAAATTTAGATGCTTCATGCCAAACAGACATCTAGACCTCCATGCTATAAACTAGACTGCTCCCTCGAAGAACAGCTATGTGCAAAAGCCGCATCTGCTACTATAACTAGACTGCTCCCTCGAAGGACAGCTATGTGCAACGCCACATCTACTACTATAAGTAGACTATTCCCTCAAAGGACAGCTATACAAATTCAGCCTCTATCAGGAGCTTCTTGTATTGATCAGCTTCTTGAAGACCTCAAGAAAAACAAAATGCATATCCCATGTAGACTTCCCGCATCGATCAATCTTTATCCAGAAAAAATCAAAGCAATATTTAAAAGTACTTTTGAGTCATGGACTTGTCTATTTTGGTTTCATTCTCTTCTGTTAACATAATCACCTTATAACAAGTTATCTGCGCCCTTAACAGAAACAAAACTATTCCATCCACCCCTCCTAACCATTCTTCACAATAACAAAACTCAAGGGACATGCGTATATCTGATATATTGTGATTCTATAACTCTTTTCACCTATCTAATTCTCACCTATGCAAGGTACCTAGGGATTCAAGCTCATCCTATGATGATACATGGTTTGTTTAGATCTTTCCAACTATGGAAAACTTTTGCCTCTTTTACCCAAATCTAGGATTGTGTGTTGATCTTAATTAGGACATGATTTCCTATGCTTGGGTAAGTTAACCCTCACTTCACCTATACCCTCACCAACACCAACAACATTACTCTACCAACATCAAAATTTTACCAACCAAAAAATTACCTAACCATAACTAAATTGCCTGAAACCACCTCTCCCTAGTCCTAAGGGAGAACTACATTGGTCTGAGGCCCCTCCTTGCTTTGTGCAATGGGCTATGTAGGCAGCACTTAGGAGACATGGGGTCTCCCAAGGTTAGCTCGACCATCCCCTACCATAACCTATCATGTGTTGTGTTTTCTTTTAAACTATAAATATCTAAGCGTATTTTTATTGATAACACTCACCTTGATCCTTTATCAATCCAAACATTCAAAACACAGATATTCTTATAATTATCACAAACTCAAATTAACATACATATTCCATTTTATTTAGATGTTAAACAAATACATCTTCTCTATCATTGACGTGCAGGTTGGAATCTTTATTTATTCTTCTACCCCTATGTATGAAACTCACTTAGACCCCCATGCCTCTTCCCAAACCAAGTAGTGATAGTGATCGTCGATGCCGCTCACCTGGCCTCTCTGTGCTCAAAGGTACCACTACCATTGGTTCCTCCCACTGATCCACCAATCTCTCCTGTAACATACAAATCTACCCTCTCGCATGGAGGAATCTTGCCTCTAGTCTCTCCACTCAAGACTGTGAAGTCTCTAACAATCTCGTGGTCTCGTTCACCTATGTTTGAAGCTGGTGAACTAAACCCTACAGGCGGTCTCTCTCCGCGGTAAACACAACTATGTTAGGATGATCAGCCCTCCCGTGTGTACTTCATAACTATTCTTCCCACCATAATCTATAAGACTCTGTCACTCCTGCATCCATTACCCCGCGATCGGCTTCTATCTCTTCTGGTCCTTCTGGAAGAGTTGGCTATGGAGGTGAGAATGGTGCCTCAGTGTCAATCCTTCTATATGGTCTATGATCCATGGGTATATCCTAAACAAATCCAAATTTTTGTCGCACGTGATCTAGAGGAATCCTCTCGTACTCTTCTAGCCTGTGTCCTGCGATCCACCTCACTCGCTCTACACCCCTCAAATCCTTAGCTATGTTCGCCATCACCAAGGAGTTCCCGTAAGGCCTCTAACGGATATCTGCAATCGTCATCGTCTCCAACTTCTACCTATAATACTCGACATTATCTGTCACAATCTTGGCTCTTGCCTCTTACTCTGTCTGGACCCATCACCTGAATCCCAACCTCTGCACTCCTGTCTCTCCTACCTGAATTGGTTGGCCTATTGGTCACACACACACAATGTGCTCATAGGCCCAACAATGTAATAAGTATGCACAATCCAGTGTAGTCCTGTGATTTCACCTGCATGCCCATAAACCCTTGTATAGCTCCACAAGATATGCGGGTGCCCATGTGAACATAACGCTACCTTCTATCATCTCACGAATAATACACATCAATGATTTTAGAAATCTTCCCCCGTCCACTCTAGGTAATGCATAATACCCCACCACTATCATTAACACCACGGCCAACCTTGTTGCCTCAGGGTGTGCCACGAACATTATACCATAAGTAAATGTCATGCCTCGCTGTGTCAAATCTCATGCATCTCAACCAAATACTGCCATTATCACTGCCCACACCGCATTGGGCCTTGCCTGATACACTGGTCTTCCTATAATTGGAAGTCTAAAAATTTGAAACACATCTTCTAACGTCACCGTCATTTCCCTTGTTGGAAGCTAGAAGGTATTCTTTTCTGAATTCCATCTCTCAATCAGTGCCTGCAACATAGCATGATTGCATGTGATTCGTGAATAATAGTAGATTCCACTTAAACCCACATGGTTTATTAATGCCCACTCCACTAATGTTACATCCGCTTAGACCCGTGACAACAGCGCTGGTACCCTATCATTCATCATCAAACTTACCTCTGCCTGCACACATCAAACCAATGAACAACAAGCAGCACATGAATGCCCAAGTTTTTTTTATCAGAATCTGCAACTTTGCACAGTAACTGATATCAGTTACCTAACTGATACCAGTTAGGTCCAAACTAATATCGGTTATTGTTCATAATATCCATCCTGCTCAAAAACACCACCTATGATATCTTATTTGCTAGTTTACCCCTCTCTGTACCTACAAACATATCTTAAACACCTGATTACCTACCCTTTAACACTCATCTCATCCCAAACCCTTGCCTATCACCTTTTTACCCACTTATCTTACCACATCCTATTTATAAGCATGCAAAATCTTATTCCAACCAAAACTTATACCTCTTGGGATGCAGTAGCTTGAGGTGGAACTTGTCTTCTCTCTCCTCTCTTCCCACTGGACGCTTCTCCTTGTTTAGCCATGTTCACCAGACTCTTCACTATAACTTGCCTTTACACCTTCTTAATCCAAGCCTAAGATCACTTTACCTGTCTCTTTCCTCCTTATCACTCAATTCTCCCATGCAACTATCCTGTATGGACGAAAACAACCTCGCATCCTCATATTTAACATGTTGCATGACTCTAAAAATAAGAATCTAAATTTTCCTCCCAAGCTTTTCTATTTTTAGAAAAGCTCGTCTTAACATAACCGATGTTGGTTACCTAACCGGTATCGGTCACATAGTGACCGACATCGGTTATCTAACCGATATCGGTCAAACTATCTCCTTTTTATTATACCCAGGCCTTTTCTTTGTTTTTTACAAAATTTTGGTGGCACCCGCCTCTTTTCCCTGCATAACGACATCATTATCAATATCCATCAACATTGCAATACATCTGCATATAATCCAAACATCATCAACGTCATCTATATACCTCAACTTCCAAAATCATCAACAAAACAAATGAAACATTATAATATATGTATCAAATAAAACATTATACAAACCATGTGGATCAAACTCATCATCTATATATATCCTCAAATCAATGTCAACATATACAAATTACCTTGCATGGGGCCTCTATAATCCAAAAAATACAAAGTCAGCCCACAGGTCACTGTCTCTGTCAAAATGTCAACTCGGCTCGCAGGCTGGTCTCTCCTATCAAAAATATACTCAGCTCGCAAGTCGATATCAACTATACAAAATGTACTCAGCTCACAGGTTGGTATATACAACAAAAATGAATACATAAATCCTATGTGGGCACACAGGCCTCTATATGCACACTCGGTTCGTAGACTAGTGTCTCTATCAAAAAAATCAACTACCCAAAAACATCTCCGCTCCTGGGATGACTCAGCTCTCTCCCCCTACCTCGGCTCATCCCTCAGCTAGCCCTGGTCTCGGATCTTTCCTCCTCCCTATCACTAACCCACCACCTGTGGCTACATCCCCCTGTGACCTGTGACTCTAGGAAGTCTCAGCTATGTGCTCCGCATATGGTTGATAATCGGCACCAATACCATCTAGTACGTCCTGATAATAACGGGCCTTCACTCTCGCCTCCATGTATCAAGCCCGTGCCACTATGGCTGGTGGGGCTAGTTCCCCAGCTCCTAATAGAAGTGGGCCCTACCTTACCTGTACACCCTGACCCTGAGCCTATACCTATGGTGGCAGTGGAGCTGCCATCAGACCTTGAACAAGGATCTGGACATGAGGCTGTGCCTGTGCCTGTACCTGTGTCTGTGCCTGTCCCTAGAACTGTCCCTGTCCCTGGGCCAACTGCCCCTGTAACACTCCGATCTGTGCTTGTGTAGTAGTAAGTTTCCCCTATAATAACTACACCTGACCCAAGAGACGGTCCCTCTCTGCTATAACAGCCACCAAATCTAGCTGTGCTGGTTGTGCTCTCATGGCTGCCCTCTGCCCTGCCCACCAAACCAAAAATGAACCTGTAACTCTGACATCATCCATCGTATCATCGGTCAGTCTCTCTTCTACCCAGACTGGTTCAAATGGCTGTGGTATAGGCAGTGGTGCCTCTACATTCTCCCTCCGATACTATGGGATGGGAGGTGGCTCATCCTATCGTAATCCTAGCTATCGTCGTACCCTCTCTAGAGGAATCCTCTTGTACTCCCTGGGTCTCTGTCCATATATCCAGAAGATGTACTGGATCCAACATAGCTGTGCTCAGGATCCTCCACAGGGCTAATGGCCTTTGTATGGCCTCCATATAATATCTAAGGCAGTCAGGCCCTCTAGCATATGTATGTAATAAGTGACATCCTGCCCTACGATAACTACTCGTGGCTAACCCACGACCCCCAACCACCTCTGAAACCCATATCTATAAACTACCTGTGGCCTTGGCTACTAGGGCAACCCTACTAGTCGTAAACACATGATATGTTCGTAGGCCCAGCAGTGTAACAAGAATTTCCAACATATCCCGAATCACTTCATACGGCAATAGTCCCAAAGCTCTCTATATAGATGCACCAGATACACTGGTGCCCATGCATATCAAGTGTGCTCCTCCACCATCTCGTGTAACACTCCCATCAGAGCCTGTGGGAAGCGGGCTCCCTCTGAGTCAGGGAGGGTAAAGTAGGTGATACCGATCATCATCAGCATGGTAAGTTGTGTCTCTTGTCCATGCGCACGATACATATCGCCGTAGCAGATGCTCATACTATGATATGTAATCAATGGGGCTGCATCCCCAAATACCTACAGGATGCTATCCATTGTTGTCTCAACATCCACCTGGAACACCTCCTCACTGATGATCAGCAGTCTCAGAATGTGATACACATCCTCGAAGGTGACTATCATCTCTCCAGTAGGGAGATGAAAGGAATTGGTTGCCAGATCCCATCTCTTGATGAGGGCAACCATCATGCTGTGGTCCCTATCCACAACCCTATACCTCTGGACTCTGTTGAGTCCAACCTCCCGCATAACTACCCACTGCGCTATGGTCACATATGGCCGCATCTACCCCAGTAGAGGTGGCATCTGATCTCACATCGTCAGCTACTAGCATGCCTGCAAAAACAACCCACTCCATCAGGCCTACTCTTTACAAAACAACTACCTTAACCCTCTATACTCACTCACCCACCCAATCACAACCCGACTCTATAAGCACATCTACACCCACCTATCTTACCCTATACATCTATAAATTCCTCTCACTCTTATGGTCCTTCTTTAAATATCCTACCCACTCCAATCAAACCTAAAACACCTCATCTCCCTCAACATCAATATCCCCACCCAACAAAAATCTACAACATCCCCTTTACCTATCCCACACCCTACCAACCACCCCACTCATACTCCACCTGCTCTACCCTCGCCCTATAACCATACCTCAACCAATTTAACCCCTTCTAATTCATACACAATCCATAACCTATCCTACCTGAACCGGCCCCCAACCACCAGATTACCCCCCACCCCAATAACCTTTCCTAGCAACTCTACCTTCTCCCCCTTCACCCCAAAAATCTATCCTACCTGCCTACAACAAACCAACACAAAAAATTTCACAACCTTACCTCCTACCCATGGTGACTAGTACCGGTCACCCTCGACCACCATCGGTCCCCCACCAACTATCTATATCCGAATTTTATGCACCAACATCGGTCAACACATGACCAACGCTGGTCTCTATAACCACCAATCTACACAACTTTCACTGTGACTGATGTCGGTCGCCTAGAGACCGACATCGGTCACTGTGGGATTTTAGGGTCAGACCAAAAATGGCCCCCAAATCCCCTTTTTTCCTATTTCTACCCATCTACCCAGCACAATTTCCTAAAAACTTACCCACCCTACCATTTTGGCCTACCCAACATATCTACCCACTCCATTTTATGATTTACCTTCATTTATTCATTATTTTATCAAATTTTAGATTCCTACCCCAAAACCCACATCCTAGTTAAATTCATCAACTTCACACAAATAGGGATTTAGAGCCTACTAGTACGACTACACGTCATTGTGGTGGGATAGGTGGTGGTGGTCCAGCTCCTCCAGCACCTCCTACTCCTCCAGGCTGTGCCATAGCTCCAAATCTCCTCAACAGGGTCCTCAACCAATCAAACTCTACCTCCTGATCTCTTGGGCCTACCAATAATTCACTCCCCCACTCAACTAGTGCCAACTCAGCCCAAACACACAACCCACTCACTTCAAAAACTCAAACAAGAAAAATTTGGCATTCAATTTCACAAAGTGACAATGACATGTCGTATTTTTTCTTTTTTATAGGTTTTCACCCTCTAACCGATATTAGTTAGAGCATGCCCTAGGTGACCGATATCGGTCATCTGACCAATATCAATCACCCATAACCGATATCATTCATAGGCTTAGTTTAACCTAATTCCTACCCTTATCCACCAATCTCCATTTCTCACCACATTGCCTACCCCCAGCTTTGCTAAATAGCTTTATTTTGAATTCATCGGCCCAACCCAAGGCCGTAACCAATCAATTGGCCCACCTAAGGCCGCAACCAACCAATCGGCTCAACCCAAGGCCGTAACCAACCAATCGGCCATACCCAAGGCCGTAACAAACCAATCGGCCCGACCCAAGGCCGCAACAAACCAATTGGCCCGACCCAAGGCCGCAACCAACCAATCGGCCCAACCCAAGGCCACAACCAACCAATTGTCCTAACCCAAGGCCATAACAAACTAATCGGCCCGACCCAAGGCCGCAACAAAGCAATCGGCCTGAACCAAGGCCGTAACAAACCAACCAGCCCGACCTAAGGCCGCAACCAATCACTTGGCCCGACCCAAGGCCGCAGCTACCCAATCGGCCTGACCCACAGCCGCACCAATTAAGTACCTTGACTGAGGCCCGTAAATCAAAAATTCTCTCCACCCATCATGTACCTGTTTGTTCAATTGAGCTCACCTGTTCGTGTTTTAGCACAACTAGGATACTTGACTTGTTCAGCCAACCAGCTTTACCTAGACCAAGACCGTGACGTTTATTTCAACCAAACCAACCATTTGGTACTGCCGAACATGCCTAAACATTCCGGTACCTTACCCATTATATCCCCTGGAGCTACTTCCTATACCTTGGATACCAGGATTATATCAGCCTTGTTTGGATATACTATCGACCTTTGCCTATGAATTGCTTGTTTGCTCTTCAAAACATGTACCCTGGTCACACTATTGCATTTTAATGTGTGTCAGCTTCCTTGAACTTACCCCACCATCTTACCAGCATCTCACCATCATTTCCCTTTATCAACCCTATCCCTAATTTCATGTCACCTCAATCTGTGATAGATTTGAGGGGGAATACCTATACCCTTAACTGGGGCAACCACTTTTTATTATTATCAGTGCATCTTTACAAGACAAGCTACACGACAACAAGGGGCAAATGTAAACACCAAATTTGGGTCTTACGACACCCTGTACCCCATATATTTTCCCGCAACCTAACCCTACCTCACCACCTAAAACCTTACACACTGAATTATTTATTAGTTACCTTATAATTAATAAATCCACATCTCCAACCCTGCCACCTCATCTCGTCACCTCACTATGACCTAGCCCTAACCCTAAACTAACCTAATTAAGACCTATGACTTGGTCCAAACCCAAACCCATGACTCATGACCCCTCACCCACATAATGACTTGACCAAGCCCACAACTGACCCCTCGGGAGAAAAGGATTGAAAGTTGGCTATCTTACTAAAAATAGCTAACTTTGACCTAACTGACATTGGTCCCTACATGGCCAGAGTCGGTTAGGTAACCACCATTGGTTCCTTGTAAATGACCTCCCCCAACCAAAATGAAGGGACTCGAATCCATTTGCAAGGGAGAGACAAGTGAGAAGGAGAGAAGAGTTTACAAAGAGGAGCATCGAGCAAAACTGGAACTGAGTAACTACAGCATTGTCACACTCATCCAAACCTTGGGAGAATTGGAGGATAGCTTCATCAGATCACTTCCGATTGTTGGATCATCCCAACTGGGCCTTACCTTCGCCACTGCATTCTTTAGACTTGCATCCACATCAGAAACTGGTAGTCCTTCCCAGAAAAAAAGGATTTCTTCACAATCAGTCTGATTTCTCTACGGTATGTGCACACCTTCCCAACACTCTATAAGTATTCCTCCTAACCCTAACCCCTTATCTATTTCTCAAGAGAATGAAAGGATAGAAGCAACTCTATTATGGAGCTAAAATTCTATGCGAAACAGTAATCACAAAATAGTTTCTTGCAATTTATACTTCAATGGTCACAACAAGATGATCTTGTATGTAACAATCTTGATGATAACATTATATCAATCCCGATGAGGGATCACCCTATATAAATAGGATGGGTCAACAGGTCACACCATTTTACTCTTACCTGTGGAAGACCGACATAATAAAATTTAATAAACAAACTTTAAAATAACATGGGGTGTAAAGTGGTGCTCCACTTAAATGGTATCTCCACTTGACGTTATTTCCCAAACACTCCCCCTTAATGTTAAGTGGGAAACATGTAAAAAAATATGTTAGGATTTATTATTTATGTCAAGTCACCTTTTGATACAAAAGGAATTACAATCCATAAATCAACTCATGATTTAGGCTAGTAACCAAAAACACTTGTTCCATGGGTTTCCAATTTTGCATTGCATTAAAGTTTAGTCATGTGGGTTTATCAACTGCATAGTACACTAACATAGTGTCATGTGGGCTTATATAAGTCAGGAACAACTATAAACACATTGCAAGTTTTAGCAATACCATGAGACACTATTTTGTCGTGGGCCAAAATAGTGTTCCAAGGATTCCATAAAATCCAAAATACAAAGAAACATATACAAAAAATTTTTATAAGAATAAGTGATTTACATATGAATACTTATACCATACTATAGAGCCTTTTGTAAAACAAGGCATTCCCATAACTAATGCTTCGTTGGGTTTTACAAGTAAACTCACATGACATGGTCATTTACTTAAAACTCACATACAACGATATTTCAAAAAATGGAGGAAGTATCGGAATTTTACAACAGGTCGTTAAGAGGTGGCATTATCAGGCACACTCCTCAATGGAAACTAAGAATGGCATAACAAGGCACAAAACTTGAAAAAATTCACAGCACATAATGGCTTGGTGAATATATATTCAACTTGATCTTTAGTCGAACAAAACCTGAGATCAATATCATAGTTTAGGTCTTTATCTTGAATAAAATTCATATGAACTTCTATATGCTTCATTCTCTGATAATGAACTGGATTGTTCACAAGATAAACGCAACTTTTAATATCATAAAGAATATTATTACTTCCTTTAACACCCATATGGATTTCATCCAACAGTATTTTCAGCCATATGGCTTGTTTTGTTATTTCCATATCACTTCTATACTCCGCTTCAATGGAACAGAGAGAAATTGTTGGTCGCTTCTTTCTACTCCAAGTGAATGCACCTGCACCGATCTTGAAAACATATTCAGAAGTATATTTTTGATCTATAACATTACCAGCATGATCAAAATCACAATATCTAAACAATTTTGCAACATAACAAGAAGAATAATACAAACCATAATGAACTAATCCTTTAACATATTTCAGATTTTTTTTTTCCATTTTCCAATGATCCTCATAAGGATCTTGAATGAATTTAGAAACAAATCCTACTACATAATAAATATATGGCCTGGTAATAGTCAAATTAATTAGAATACCAACTATCTATATATACAGAGTAGGGTCAAATTTATAACATGCAGGTTTAAAATCTAATTTAACACCAACTTCATTTGGAATGTTAATAGGTTTATAGTCAATCATGTTAAATCTTCTAATTAAATTAGTAGCATAATGAGATTGAGATACAACAATAGATTTATGATCCTGAAAGATAACCATGTCTAAAAATTATTTAGCAGACCTAAATCATTCATTTTAAAACGTTGTTTTAATCTTTCTTGTATTCTAATAATTAAATTTTTATCACTTCTAGTAATCAAGAGATCATCAACATATAAAATACCAATGATAATATGATTATTTTTAAATTTAAAAAATAAATCATTATCAGAACAACAGTTTTTGAAAATAAGATCCTTAAAGAAATAATGAATTTTAGTATACTAAGCTCTAAGATATTGTTTAAGGCCATAAACAGTTTTGTTTAGCTTACACACATATATTTCCTTACTAGGTTCTTCAAAACATTTAGGTTGATGCATATAAATTTCTTCTTTCAGGTCACCATTTAGAAATGCATTTTTAACATCCATTTGGTGAATCTCCCAGCCATTTTGAGAAACTAATTCTAGAAGAGTCCTATGAGTGCTCATTTTAGCTACAGGATAAATTTTTTTAACATATTCAAGACCAAGTTTCTAAGTGAAACTATGAGCTACTAATCTTCCCTTGAATTTATCTATTTCTCCTACATAGTTATACTTAATTTTATACAACCACTCGGATCCTTTAATGATTCATTTAGAAGGATGAGGTACTAGTTCCCAAATGTTATTTTTAATTAAAACATTGTATTCATATTTCATAGCCTTGATCCATCTATCATTTTAATAAGATTCTTAAAAATATTGTGGCTCACCCTCATATAGGGACATTAATGCATGATAAGTAAGCTGACTACGATTCATATTTCTAAGGATATTAGAATGAGAGCCCTTGAATATATTTTGAGCCAATATGTGAATCTTGGGATGTAACACATTTTGGGATGACTCCTTCTCAACCTCTGTCATATCTAGATTAGTATACTCATCCTCGTGAACTTATTTTCCCATAATGTAAGGATTATCAAGCCCTATTTCAGGAGAAATAGAGGAGGATTCACAACAAGTGTCACATAATGTTTTCTCTTGGACATGAACATTCCTATTTTCTATTATTTCATGTTTGAAAGGATCATATACCCTTAATCCTTTTTTTTGAAAACCATAGACAACAAAGATACAAGAATAGGAGGTTAGGTCTAGTTTCTTCCATTTAACTTTGGGAATAAAGATAGTAGCTGGACTACTGAATATTAATAAGTGAGAATTATCTAGATTTTTATTTTTCCATACTTCATGAGGTTTGGTTTGATGTACATCTTTTTTAGAAACTCTATTTAGGATATGGACTGTAGTATTCATTACTTCTTCCCACAAAAACTTAGGAAAATTTGATGCATGAATTATAGTTCTAGCCATCTCTAAAATAGTCCTATTTTTCCTTTCTGAAATACCATTATGTTATGAGGAATAGGGAGTTTTCAATTCACGTTGAATCCTACATGACACACAGAACTCATAAAACTTTTTTCTAGCATACTCACCTCCATTATCAGTTCTAATTATGTAACACCTTGAACTATTGTTACTACCTCCTAAGCATTCAAGTGTTGATCTATGATTTCTTCTGTAAAAGGATGTGTTCCTTTGATTGTGAAGTCATGCTTGATATGGATTATACCTTCTTTTCTCTTGAAGATCTTTGACTGAGTCAGGATATGCTTGGACTCTTTTATTTCTTTCATTTTTAGCACCTGAGTTCAATTTGATTTCGAAAGGAATTGTGGAATTATCCATCTTTATGACTCAGCCTTGGATCAGTTGTATTGATCCAAGAGATGTTTTAAGTTTATTCTGGATGAACAAAAATTATAGATATTACGAAATTTGCAAGGTCTGAATGTGTTGAATAAGCAATTCCGGAGTCTAACTCAGGCTGATCGTGTTAAATGAATTGGTTCCCGATATCGTAATATCTGGAAGGCCTAGACCTTGAGCCAGGTAATAAATTTTGGTATATACTGCAAGATTTTTATCAATACCGGATAGAATCCATTTCAGGAATTTTATACCTGTTGGTTCTTATACTGAACGATCCTACTTGTGAGACCTAGAATGGATTCGTTAAGGTTAATAACCTTAACCTAAACTATAACCTATGGGTTGAATTATTGCTAATCTAACCTAGCCCTAAACTATAGGTTTAATGCTCCTAAGGTTAGCGACCTAGCACTATGGAGGTAAGACTAAAGTATTTCCTTGTGATTTAACCTATGTTTCTAACCTAACCAATGATCATGGATAAAGGGGGACCTATGAAGGGGTGCGAGTCATGGGCGGTGGTTTCCATGGTATTAAATGAGGTGGATAAGCATGAAGGACAAGGGATTTGGTGGAGGTTGTACATATATATTGAGACCTGATGTGGCGGTATCACCAAATTTGGGAATGGTTGTTTGTGTTCAATTGGCAATCACCAACTTTGGTGGTCGGTGGTAATGGAGATTAGGTGGGAATCTTGGAGTTAATGTCATTGATGAACTTCAGTTCCCGAGCGCGGATTGCTTGGGAAGGCATATAAATGGAAAATTGGTTGGTATTTTGGTTTTCCATTCACTCCGTTTTTCTCTCTGTTTGATCACTGGTTCTTTGAACCAGTCTACTTCATGTTACATGGCAATTATGAGAATATCTAGCTCTTTTCTCTATCGGGGAAAGTTTATAAGGCATGAAGGTAACAAATTATTGCTGTTTAATCTAGTGTGGAAGAAAAGGAGAAGGCGCGAGCACATTCAAAGGTCTTCTTCAAATTTTTAAGAGACATTACCTGGCATGATAGGCCCTGACTTTTAAAAATCTTGCTTTACTCCAAATGCTTTCATTAAAACAACTCTGTTCAAGTGATTTCAGTTCAGTTGGTTTGAAGCAATGTATTGGTTCTTCTTTTCCTGTGGAATTAGGAATCTTGGGTTTTTTGAAGACTTTGATGGAATGGTTACTGTATTTATTCTTCCTTTTGGATTCATTTCGATTAAAGACCGGCTGTGCTTGTATTATTGTTGAATCCTGTTGAATCTTGCTGTGAATTCTTGAAGTTTCTTCTGTTTGGAATGCTTGCTATGATTATACTACTTGAATGTGACTATTGTCGAGGTCCTTACTGTGTTTGTGATTTTGGGTTAGAATCTGTTGAAAGTTGCAAGGATTATATACGAAAATGACTCAGTGAGAGTCTTTGTAATGTATAGTATGTTTTGACTTCTATTGAAGTTTTTCAGTGGATACTTTTTAGCATGATATTGTTGGAATTCTTGAAATGGATAGTATGTTTTGACTTCTGTTGAAGTTTTTCAGTGAGTACTTTTTAGCATGATATTGTTGGAATTTTTGAAATGGATAGTATGTTTCGACTTCTGTAGAAGTTTAGTTGAGAATACTATATATTTTCGACTCCTTTTGAGTCCTTGAAAAGTAACTTATTTTTTTGACTTCTGTAGAGGGATTGTTGTGAATACTATTGGAATCGTTGAAATGGATAGTATGTTATCGACTTCTGCAGAAGCTTGTTGTGGATACTCAGTGGTTTTGAGTCTGTTGGAGTCCTTCAATTGTTGTCGTATGAATTCAACTTCAATCAAAGCCCTGGTTGTGAGTACTAGTTGGATTTGACACTGTTGGAGTCCTTGATATGATATGAGTTGGCTCGATTCTCGATTTAAGTCCTCGCTGTGCATGCATATCGTACAGACTCTTTCTTAACATTGTTGTGTTATATTCATTTTGCTTATGTGGAATTAAAGGATGGGTTTTATTTACAAACTTGACTCTATTTGAGACCATGTTGTATTTCGTAGTAGCTCAACTTCGGATGAAACCTTGAGGAAATTATTGATATGCAATTTGGCTTCTGTGAAGACCTTGTTGTGATTATTTTTCTTGAAATCAGATTCTAATATAGGTCCTTGCTGTATAATTGTAGGGATTTGTTTCAATTGAATGAAGCTGTGCATGTTTGTGTTTCGACTCAATGGGAATGTCATTGTATTTGCATATGAAAACGTCTTTTGTTTTTAATGTTATCTTGTCTCGTGTTTGACTGAAACAAAGAGCTCTTAGCTGAACCATGTCAGGCGATGGCGTTGGGTATTTTCATGTTGATGAATGATATGGAAAATATTTGTTGAGTCTTTCATGGTTGGATTATTTTTCTTTTGCTTTGTCGCGAGAGCTCTTGTAATGCTTAATAGCTACAGGTGATTTTTATTAATGAATTTAGATGAAACTGTAGTTTCTTCTTGTGATCTCGACTGTTTTAAATTACATGCGTAAAAGTAATTGTGTTATTCTAGAGGAGTCGGTACAGTCCAGAACATGATTGAAATGGGAATCTGATTTACTCTGTTTCCTTCTCCTAAGCTATAAATTATATGTTGATGTGTAATAAGAGGAATAAGAAAATACTCTCTCTCTCCTAGTCTGGAAACTTTATGTGCTTTCTCCTTGTATCCTTATGCGATCTATATGGTAAGGGCATAACAAGAATAGACTGTGGTATTGTATGGAGAGACTGGTATAAAATGTGTGTTGCTGTATAAGTAGGTATACTCGTCAATACCATTAAAATAATGTATGATTGAAAGGAAATTACGATAGTTGATCTTGTTGAATGTTATAAACTGCCTTTGAGTAATTGTTAGAAACATTCTTGTAGGAGTTTCGTTGTCTTTATAATGGTTGTATGTATTTGTTCTTAGTCTCTAACATAGAAGATGAATAGCCCGATTTATGTTTGGAATTTGAAGAGATGATTTCATTTAAACAAGTTGTTTAATGAGAACAATTGGTGCATTGCAATTGTTTTAAGAATTAGTTCTTATCATGCTCAGTTCACCGAACTGACCCGTGTTGACAATTTTTACAGATGGTTGCCATAAGTGGTAAAGGCACGCAGATCTGATATGATGCTCAGATTGTTTAATTTGGTTTTATGATGAATTCCAACTTGATTCTCTAAATGTACTACTTGAAGAAAGATGTTCTTTTGCTGTTGAGTATTGTATCAAATATGCTGAATGCATAAAATTGTATTTGATTAGCTTAGAAATGAATGAAATGAGGTATTTGTTACTTATGTGTTTGCATTTGTATCTTGATGGATTGAATTTCTTCGGTTCGAATGTTTTTAAGTGCATTTTTGTTAATTTTTACCTTGGAGATATTTGGGATTCTCCAAGTAAGCCTTGCAAAGATTATGTGACTGAATACTTGTAAATGTTTAGTAGTTCTGCTATGTTCTATTTTAGGCTAAATTGGAATTTAGATCACTGTCTTTCAAGAAGCTAAGGATAAAATAAACCTTAACAGGAAGCTGAACGGGAAGAGTAATTTTTTACTCCCTAACCTTGATCTAAGTCATGACAACATACTTAACGTTTTAAATCACTTTATCTTAATACTAATAAGTAAGATATATTTCAGTTTTAAGAATTGATATAAACCTAAAAGGGTTAAGTTAGCAACCTTATAAGAAGATTTGGGGCTACTGCCCAATCTCGTTGATTAAGATTATTGTGTATCAATGAACTCCTTGGTGAGACCTCAAATCTTATTAACTTCTCTTGTGAAATGGGTCTTAATAAGAAAGGCAATTCTAAGGTGAGGAACCCAGGGGTTGGGAAAAGACTACCCTAAGAGGAGCGTCTTAAAGCATAACTTAAACTCAACATAAGTAACACCTTAATGTTAAGTAGATATTTTCGAGGATGTTTTGGAAGGTTGATGGCACAAGTCAACTACAGGGATGTACCTTCGAGAAGATTAGGATCTTCTTGAAGATACAACAATGCATGTGACTTATGGCAACACCCTTTGCATTGATCGTTAAGATTTACACCTTAAACTCGAACAAGTTTTTACTCCGGAACTCATTAGGAACGTGGTCATGATATGAGGCTGCCCCTAGAGACTCGGGGTATCTTGACACACAGGGATAACTAGGGTTGACCCAGTATGTCAGCATATCCCCAGTACTCGAGAGCATCCTTATAACATTGTCATATTATTAATCCATTCCTGAGTGAATAACTTGGGATGGGGGAGGCTGACAGAAGTCAGTGTAAGACATTCTAAATAACATAGGAATCGGGTGAAGGGCGTATTCCAGATTGACGAGTATGCCGTCAAGGAATACGAGACATAAGCAGTATGTTTCAAATCTTTGGCCAAAGTATCGCAAGCTGCTGATTGCGTTGTCCTACATCATCTAGTCTGAGGGACGAGATGCTGATGAATAATGGTAACAATTATTCAGATAGGGTCCTTGGACAGAGCATTCTAAATCCCAGATTAGGGAAGAGAACCGTAAGAGGGATGTGTTAAAATAAAAACGCCAACTCTTTGATACTGATGAATAGATCGGTAGATCACAGAGTCATGATATGAATATATCAGAGGTACTCTGAGTCATCACAGCTGCATATGGTTATCTATTATAAGAACGATTGTTATGATCAGAGAGTTCTAAATTATGTATTTATAACTAGAATGCTTCTATCAAAAAAGAAATATTCTTGTTCTAATGTACTAAATTGGGGATGTTACAAATTCTTTTTTATTTTCATATTAGAAGCATTTTCAACAAAGGCTTTAAAGTATTGAAATTTATATAAGAAATCATACTTTTTATAAATGAAATAAGACCATATCATCCTAAATAAATCATCAATAAAACATAAAACATACAGGGCTCCACTAAGAGAAGGAAATTCATGTAGACCTCTCACATCACTATGAATCAACTTGAATAAATGAGAAGAATTGGTATCATGATGTTTGTGAAAAGGTTCAACATGTTGTTTACCACGAAAGAAAATTTCACATGTGTCATGATCAAATCTCATCTTAGGGAGACTAACTACAAGATTTAGGAAAGACATTTCATACTAACTCCTAAAGTTCACATGTCCAAGTATTTCATGCCAAAGTTAAAGATCATTTCTAGAAGAAGAAGAAAAGCATGATTCAAAAATAGATCCATCAAAAATATATAAACCATTTTTCTGTATACCAGATGTAATAATGTTACTAAGTTCATTTTTCACATACCATTCATTTTTTAACAATGCAATTTTATCATTTTCTTTACTTAATTGAGAGCCAGATAAAAGGTTCTTTTTCAGTTGGGGAACATATAAGACATTCTTGATTATTCCATTTTTCAATTTTACATCCCCACAACTCTCATATCGAATAATATAATTTTTACAACATTTGTGAGGATATCATGAATACATCATGTGCCTAGAGGCACCACTATCTATAATCCATTTGTTGTCATTTGAAGTTGAGAGTGCAGTATACATGGAAATAGATTGCTCAACATTATTTTCATGGTTTTGATTTTGGTTTTAGTTATGTTTTTTCATATGATTGTTAAATTTATTATTTTTAGTTTTTTTAACAACTTTTATTTATTTCATACAACAATCACTCCTTATGACCAAATTTTCCAAACTTGTTACATGTGCCATTAAATTACAATTTGAAATTTTGACTATTCCTAAAAGAATAGAGTTAGGATTATATTTAAATTTTTATCTAAGGTTTTCTTATTAGGATTAATATTATCTTTATTCTGAGAGGGTTTATGATTATGAGAAAAAAATCCTGAGAGGGTATTCTTTTGAGTTAAAATTTTTCATGGCATTCTCTTCTTGAATAAGAAGCAAAGATAATGTGTCTAAATCAAGTAGATCATTTTCATTTTGATATTTAGACTTCAAGATGGAAATGAAGTTATAAAAATTTTCATGGATATTTATTTGAATGATAAAATAAAGTAGCTTATCCTGAAACAATTCACAATTACATCCATCTAACCGAGCTTTAATGTTTTTAATTTTTTCCAGATAATTAAGAATTTTTTAATCCCCCTTAATGGGTGTTATAAAAACTTCCATTATAAGTTTAATTATTTTGGAAAGGTGACTACCTTCATGCATAGTTTCTAATTGTTTCCATGCATCAATAGAAGAATCCGTATGACCTATATGCATTAAAAATTCATCTCTTATGCTCTGTAATAGAATTAAAACAGTTTCCTGAGATCTTGGAGAGAAGGAGCTAAGGTTTTCATGATTTTCTTGCCTACAGGTGGGCCATGTTTCTACACCAATTAGAAAATTCCATAATTTTCTCTCCATGAAACAATATTTTAAACTAAATTTCCAAATACTATAATTTTTCCATTTAATAACTAAGATTTATCCATTGAGAAACTAACATTACTAGCCATTATTAAAAACAACTTAGAAAAAATTGAAAAACAAAATGCAACAGATAACAATTTTAAATAAAATAGCTTTATCTTGATAAAAAAATATCCAAACAAGGTTCAAGTACCAAGGAGGAATCCTACAAATAATTTTTTTTTTTTTGAAAGGTTACAGAGAAGAGGAGAAGACGTTAGAAAATTTTCAAATATTAAAACCTGTGATACAAAGAAATTTTGAAACTCATCGTACAAAACAAATCAAAACTAGCTATATAAAGAAAATATAAAACCCACAGTATAAATAAAATCAAAACCCATGGTATAAAAAAACTATGAAACCCATAGTAAAAAGATATTTTGAAACCCATGGTATAAAGAAAATATGAATCCTATGGTTGAAGTAGGATACGACACATGTTGAAGATCAAAACAAAGCAACAGGAAACATTTTGGCCTTCCGAAAAATTCTAATGAAGATCCCCTGGTGGAAGTGAAGTCCCCGTAATTTAATAAAAAAATAGTGTATAGGGTCTACAACATCGTCGACAAGTCAACAGAAATATGTATGAACAAACAAAGAACCATGCGGAAAAAGATATAAAAAAATCTGACACTGTGAAAAATAGAATAAATGTGATTCTTAGATATTATTTCACACTTCGTAGTGTAACATACAAGTCCAAATACTAATTAAAAGTAAAAACAAACTATTAAACCATGCATACATGTAGTTAACTTAATGGCTCAATTTTCACACTCTGACACTATTATGATAAAGGACAAACAATATGTGAAACAATGTGGACATGTTCTATTGGTTTGCAAAGAATTAAAGTAAAGTACAAAAAAATGGTGGCATATTCTTATTGGTTAACCATTTTCATGTTTAACAATAGAATGAAATCATGAAATGAAAAATGTCTTAGAGATTTTATACTGAATCAAGTTTTGCATGGGATAGAAGAAAGTACAAACGTACGAACAAAGCAGGGGGAGGACATGCATCAAAAATCAAAGAAACACAAGAGGACGCATGGATGAATTTTGTCACTTTCAAGCAAAGATGCACTCCCCAGAACTCAAGTTCACGAAATGATCCAAAAAACTAGAATATGAAATTCACCCCAGAAAATAAATAAGCCCGAAGATGATAAAACAAGCCCTAAAATAAAAGAACTTATTTAAACAAGTCTCACAGCTATATAACAACTATATAAAAAAGCATGAAATATTTGAAATAGCTGCAGACGATGGATTAAATCATGAAATACCTAGAAAAAGTTACAAATAGAGAAAAAAACATAGATCTACACACAAAAAATATCTAATTAATAAATCATCCAATATTCATAATATTTGGCAGAAAAAATTGAATTTTGAACCTGATTAACTTGAAGTTGACAGCGGAATAGCTAGGGTTTTGCAAATCTAAAAAACTTTGATTTCTTTACACTTACAAATCAAAAAAATCCAGATCTATCTCCACACAAGAATAACCACTAGCTCTGATACTATGTTAGATAATTAAAGGGAATGAATAATTAACAAATTATAAATCCGTAAATGAATTGCTGAAGGTTATAGATTATGAGTTGCAGTGATTAAACATAGATTAAGATGTTTATATTTGCATATTATTGAACATGAAAAGAAAGTAAATAATAGAAAGTAAATGATAGGGAACACCAGATGTATAGTGGGGAAAACCCAAAGGTAAAAACCCCACTCCAAAATAAATCACTTCCTTTTATTAGAATTTACATACAAATTGTACCCAACACTTCTACTTCACTCCTCGGTCTCATAGAATTATTGCATAACTGCTTCTTGTAATTTATACTTTAATGGTCACAACAAGATGATATCACATGTACCAATATTGATGATAACATTATATCAATCCCATGATGGATCACCTGATATAAATATGACTGGTCACACTGTTTCATTCTTAACTGTGGAATACAAACATAATAAAGTTTGATAAACAAACTTTAAAATAACATGGGGTGTAAAGTGGTGGTCCACCTAAATGGTATCCCTACTTGAAATTATTTCCCCAACAATTTCCCTCCCCTCTCTTTCTCGCTCCCATTTTTCTATAAATTATAAAGTGATGCTCATTTACAAGGTTAGATACTTATAGAATTCAAGGGCATCATTGAAAAATGTTACATAAGTTTTCTTTAGTTGTAGGCCTTGGATTACACTTTTATAGTGTGTATATAGCTTCTTCGTCCATTGTAATGGTTTGTGCATCATCTTAACGCAATTAAATACTTATTTCTTAGATATTATTCTTCCCTAGCTGGTGATTTATTGCATATTCTTTCCTCTTAATTTACTTGTAGGTATGTTGTCTATGTTCCTTCATATTCCAAGGTTTATTTCTACTGTGCGTTGTATGAAAATGGGATTTTGAATTTTGAATTGAACTATGGATTTCATTTCTATCCTCTCCACCTTTGATTTCCTCCATTTTCTCTCATTTAAAAGTGTCTTTCCCCTTGTTCTTGGTGTTATGATCTCCCCTTACTCTAGGATTTCATTTTATGTATCTCACTCTCTCCCTAGTCCCTTGGAATCATAGATTAGTGCTAAGTAGTTTCATTTCCATTCGTGGGAGTAGTTTAGCAGTAGGAATAAGCAGAGGAAGCCAACATTCTCTACACATCTGTCTCATTTTGGAAGGTCCCACAAGTTGGAGATTGTCCCATGATTCCTGAAAATCCTAGGTTTTCTATGACTCAGGGAAGGGTGCAATTTTGAGCTCTAATACAAAGTCTTGGAACTTAACTCCTTTTACAACTCCGTTTATCACCTCCTTTCAACTTTTGCTTGTACTAGACCTAGTAGCCCAAGGAAGTCTTATGCCAGCTATAATTTTCTTGGAAGATGGTTTTAGGAAACATTCCATGTCTTTCTAGACACCCATTAGTGCCTGATGCCTATAAAATTTCACCTCCAAACTACAAACCTACCTCATACTTTCTTTGTTAAATGACTCTTGTGATTAGTCCTTTTCAATGTGTTTCACTGTATTCACACCAAATGTTATAAAAATATCATGGATGGGATATTTATTTGGTTCCAAACCTTCTCTAATAGTTATCTAGCCTCATGACGTACATTAATACCAATTCTCATGCATTTTTATTGGTGCAATCCAAAGATAATGAAAACCTACTTTACAAACCTTAAATGTTCTCTATACAAACCCATAACTTTCATTGTAGCTTGATTCAAGACTTATAATTTACTATGGATGAATTTCATAGGATCCCCTTCATTCCTATACTATCAATAAGGCTTGATCACCTAGGGATGGCATGGATTGATGAATTCTTACTCTGATATATGTGGGGAAAAACAACATATTCCAAACTCTCAACTTCTAACTTGTAAGTGTAAGCTTCCATGGCTTTTGTAACCATCTAACTTGAATTTAACATAGTATTCAAACACTTAAATTATATTCTAAATAAATTTACATCATTTAACATGGGTCTTCAGATAAACCCTTTCTCAATTTATAAAAGTGCAATCACTGTCATCTTATTGGTGAATGTTCAACATGCAAATGAAGGTAATGAAGCATAGAACTTCTTAGACCTCTCTAAATCATACCACCAAATCCATAAACACTTCAATGCATGAAACCACTACTAAACTCCCCCAAGATATTCAATATTACAATCTCTTACCAAAACAAAGTATCATATTGAAATCCTATAGTTTAAGTAGTTACATTCAAGCTCTAGTTTTCACAACTACATATCATGTATGCTACACAAGGAAGTTTTAAAGTAAAACTCAAGGAATTACAAGAACCAAAAATTACATTTCTTTATCTCAAAACTAGAGTTTCTATTTACTTCATATTGCATTAAAAACTTGATATAATTTCTACTATCATTTTCTTCATCCTTCTTACGAGGAATGACTCCACACTTACTAAACCACTAATATATTTGAAATATCCTTGCATTTACCTGATACTAGATGTTTCATACCTATCACATTGTGACCTTTGGAATTATCTTGAGCTTCTAGATGCATAACTTCATTTCTCATACTATTTTGAGCACTTCAATTATCATCCTACACACTAAGGACTCCTTAACATACCCAATGACTCAAAAAGACTCTTTCAAAACACTTGGCAAACCCCTAGGACTCTCTAATATGCCTTTATAATTGAGCTAAATCTTTGAAGTCTCTCACTTTGAAGTCCCTCTCTCTCATGACTCCACATTCCCAAATTGATCTAATTAACCTTATAACCTTGGAAATTACATTATTTTGTTGTATTTGAAGATGCCCCTATTAAACTTCTTAACAAGTGATAACATTGTAAACTTTGAGAAAGTGAATGGTGTAATCAATAAAAATAATAAATTTGGAATACCCTTATGAGAAAACAAAAGCGAACATACTTCAAAAAAATTATCAAATTAATATTTCAATTCACTATGGATTTGAACTGCTGAACAATGAAATCTTATGAGCTTTGACATTAAGAAGAGGTGATAAGAAAAATATTAATTGAGTAATAAATTAGGATAAATATTAATCTTCACAGATCATTAAAGAAATAATAAAATATTAGAATGTGTTGACTTCTTGGTGGTCTCATTTTAGTGACAAAGTCCTTTTCCCTGAATGGAAGTTGTCATTATTGAATTTCTTTTCTTCATATCCATCTAATTAACCTTGGAATTAAGTTGCATTGAGGACGATGCTCCTATAAGAGGAGGGAGATGTAGTTTCCTACCCCACTCTACCTATCTAGTAACTGTGAAACAATAAGTGGATGAGTTTTGGGGTTTTGTTTGGGCTCCATTGGCAGAGAGGGCATGTATTATCCTAACAAGTGTAACCCCACTTTCATATGTGGGATTATATAAAAGAATACGTATGTTCCTTGTGAAGTAACTCGAATTGTTAACTGGGTGTAGAAAAACCTATGTTAGATTAATTTATCATTATCATGGAAAAGGGGCATTGTATTCTTATAATAAATTTTAACAAAATAGCTTTGTTTTCAAGGGTAAAATTTTAGTTAATGTTATTTTTTATGCGTATGTTTCAAAACTTTTCTTTTTGTTTTCATAATGGAATATGTAAGGTTGTGTATACCTTGTTCGCACCAATAAAAAACTAGGTGTTTCATGTATTTTGTTTAGATATTTTTTAGTTTCATTAACACCTACGTTCGAGTTGATAAACCCATGGTTGTAATATCATGGGTAAGAACTGAGTTAGATTTAATTCGTGAATATGAAATAATGATGATGATGATGATGATTTAACGATAGATGTTTGAGTTGAGGTGAATTTTTGGTGGTCATGACATGTAACCAAGTTTATAATTCCTCTATTGTGAAGAGTTTGGCCTATTATTTTCTTTACGTAAGTCTAGTCCTGGGGGAGAGCTTTGTCAGTCACTCAATTTTCTGATTACGATATTGTTGTGACACTAAAAAAAATGATAAAGTTAATAGAAGATGATATTTTAAAGTAATAATAAAATGAGAATGAAATTAAAATAAAATAAAATAAATACAATAATAATAAATAAAATAAACAAAATGGTATTGAAATAAATAAAGAGAAGAACATATCATTTAGGGTTTTTTCAATCTTCTTACCTTTGGGATGATTGTGGAAGACATGTATGTGCTCTATAGTGGCCATCAGGGGAGAGAAGGCCTTGAAAATACCAATAAGATTCATTTGTTTGGTATAAAACCATATTTCCCACAACATGGGCCACATTTCTCCCTATAGTGCTATGATAAAAGCTTTGGGACATATGATGGCATCTAGTGAAGCAAAATGGAAGGGTTAGATGTTGTGGTTGCAAGTGATAAAAGCTCAAGGTTGTGCATAGCAGTGTTGGCCTTTTTGTCTAATTGTTTTCAATGATGTCAAATTCTATTGATGGAAAAGGGTGTTGAGGTATCATGAGAGTCTATATGAGGTATTAGTCAAGGTAAAACATGAAGGTTGAGTGGTAGTGACTTGTTTTGATGAGGTCCTATGGTATTTTGGAGCATGGTCTAGTGTTCATGGTCATATTATGAGTCCTCCTAAGATGATTTAAGGTCTTTATGTCATATATCATGGTTATTAAGATGTCAGAGAAGTGTCCAAGTGTCTTAATTGAGTCATCATGGTCAGTTCATGGGTTGACATTGTTGAATCAGATCATTCTAGGCTTATTCCTAGACCTAGACCATGGTGCATGGTATGTTGGTATGAGATTTGGAGTAACACGGTCATGGTCAAGCATGGTAGGATCATGGCGATATTGTATATGAGGTGTATGAGTAATTTCATGTATGTTATCAGTTGGATGATGTTTCATGGTCATTAGGAAGCAAGACAGTGAAGACAAGCTAGGATATCACATCTAAGTCATTGTGGCTAGAGAACTTTAGGAATATTTGAGCCATATGGTGAGTTGGAAAATCTATAATATGTTTTTTTGATGCTTCATGAAAAATTTCAAGTCAGTGTGAAGGGATTATCTCAAGTTATGAAGTTTTTGGTAAAAATGAGTGTTGTAGAAGCAAAATCCATCTTGAATTGGGAACTTCCGATACTCACCCACACACACACACACTTTTCATGGCACCAAAATATTTTTTGGGATTATTTTACATTTATCTATGATATTTTTTCAAAAATAATGAAGTGATTCGATCGTCAGGATTTTATGAACAATCGTTAAGAAGATACGTTTCTTTGAAACCCTAGCAAAACACTCCTTCTAGAGTGACTTGATATATTTGAATTATTTTTTCTTAAAATTATGTTATCAAGAAAATTTTATGAATTTTTCTTATATATTTTTCCTCTAGACTCATTTTGGTGGTGGTTTGGTGTTCCAATTGTTTTGGGAAGAGAGAGGAAAACCCTATTTTTATGGTTTTTTTACAATTTCAAGGATGAGATGGAGATTGCATAATGAAAACCAAATTGTTCTAGAATAATTTGGGATATTTAATACACATCCATGAAAATTTTCAAATAGGTTTCTGGTATAAAATGTAATATACATGTGCTCAAATTTGTACTACTGATTTTGACCTAAATGGCTAAAATGCTTATCTCTTGGTTTGAAGTGAGTTTGATCATTTTCTTTTTTTCTTGATGCATATGATGGTCATGGATAGTTGATTGAAACCTGATATAATCTAATGAATCTATTTTAATGTTATGGTGAAGTTTCTTTTAGTTGAATACCTATTCACCTAAAAATCCCTAGTTGGCTTCTCAAGAAGGATTGAAGAAACAAGTGTGCTTGGTTATTTTTCTCCACATGGCATATGGTACTTAGTGTTTTAGCATGATGGTATAATATTATTTGAAGTTTTATAGGTGGTGGTTCATCTTGGAAAAATATTTTGAGGTGTTTGATATTTTTTCTCTCAAGAATGGTTCTTGAAACCTAGATGCCTGGATGAGAAGTTTTAGAGATTGGGTTGGTTGAAGGCCTTGCACTATGATTTGGAAGATAATGTGAGTTGTTATAAAAATTAGATTCAGAGAAATTTCTAATGGTATATGGTTTTTATCTTGATGAGGTGTTTTAGTATATGAACCAACTTTGTTTTGATGACCTATTTTGGGGGCCTTCAAGCCAGTTTCAAGTAGTTGCAGAGTTTGAGCTATTTGGAGGTCTTCCACTATGACTTGGATGAAAATGTGAGTTCTTATAGAAATAGGATTCAGATACTTTTCAATATATATATTTCTTGAGTCATAATTATGATATTATGTATGTAAACTCATTCATTTTAAGAGAGTGAATTTATGGGCATTGAAGACCTGGTGGGGTTTGTTTGCTTCTTGGCATGCTTCATGATGTTTAGAGATGATACAAAGGTTATTGGGATTATTAAAGGTTGATGGAGGAATTACCTATATTTGTTAATGTTATTTGAACCATGAAAAATATTCCTTGTTCCTTTGAAGATCAATTTGGATTTGCTAGAGCTTGGAGAATGCATCTTCAGCTATTTGGAGTGTTCTTGTGCTTGTTCATGATGTTTTTACCCTTGTTAACCTACTTGGGTCATTTTAGTTTCTTTATATGATGTTTTTTTTATTTTTTTGAGTTGATATGACCAAATTACTTGGTCATGGCCAACCTAGGGGTGTTATGAGCTAGTGTTGTGTATATAATCTAGTGTAGTGAGTCATTTGTGGCTAGTTGAGACTATGGGGTTATAAGCAACCTATAGGAGATTGAAGAAGATTTAATAAGTGTTATGGAAACATCTTATAAGAATCATAAACATCTGGAAAAAAAAATATCAGATGTCAAAGGGAAAGTGACTTGTTCATCCCATGAAGAAGAAGACTTGAGCGAGTTAATATAGATCTTTTTTAGATGAGGGTTTGGTGTGTTTGGAGTTGAACTTTGATTAAAATCAGTTTTATGAGCAGCCTATTATATGTGATAATTGTTTTATAAAACATCTTATGATGTGTAATATTCATAGGATTCCTTTATTTTTAGTCATATTAACAAAGGTTTAGTGGTTGATGCTCCTTGTGAAGTAGGTGCTTCACTAAACAAATTTGTAGGATGTGTAATATTCTTGCAAGACCTTGCTTTCTGTAATATAAGCAATGGTTTCCATGGGGTTTCTCACCATTCAGGGTTTCCCACTTATTTTTTATGTCTTTTGTTCTCTCCCTCTCGACTCATGATCTTGTGAATGGTCAATGCACATCTAATAATCTCACATGTGGTTATGTATGTTAAATGGTTAATTAAATGTTGAATGCTTGACATAGAAAAATAATTTAAAATTTTGTAGGACTAATTCACCCCTCTCTCATTCCATTATGCTTCCAAAAATTGGTATCATATTTGGTCCTTGTCAAGCAAGTTTGACAACTTGAAGAATATCCTATCAAAGCACAGGTATGGCAGATAATCAAGCTCAAGTTGAAGATAATCCTCTTGTCAATGTTTGAAATCCATAGGGTTTGACATTTGGAATAATATTCTTGGTATTTGCACTTTCATTCACAAATCTCCACATAGTACAGACGATGATGAATATTTCAAAGTTGATCCTTGTGTTGAGTTTGAAGCAGGTTGCTCTGAAGATGAAGATGTAGGTGATGATGATGCCCTCGTAGGTGAGATTCAAGTTGTTCTGGATATGATTGATCCTAGAAGAGTTGGTGTATGTCTCAAAGACCTAAAATATAATCATGAAGATGACCTAGATGAAGAATAATGGTTTGAACATATAAAGACAAAGGAGGAGTATTATGAAGTTTTAGTCATTGAGTCAATTTATGAAGTGGTCAAAGAGGTTTATGGAAAAACAATGTCCAAGTTCTATCTAACTTATAGTAATCATGAGTTTTATGAAGTATACATCACCCTTAATGGATCATTCAAAGATGCTATCAACAATCCACCACCAAGTAAGAATGTTACATAATTTGAAGGTCATTATGATTCTTTGCAAGGCATGAATTTCTTAAGAAAACATCAAATTCTATCATTTCATCAAGAAAGGTATGAGTTTTTTAATGAATATTCTTTTTCATTAAAGAGAATGGATTGTAGGACAATAGATAAGTGGAAGGAGATAAGATAGGTTTGTAGAGGTCACATGAAGTTTGTAAGAATCAGGAGGAGTACTAGAGAGTTGAAAAACGTGGACAAGCATGAAGACTTCAAAGATTACAGGATTTAGATGCATTATAAGATACATTATGAAATCATCATGGTTTGAGAGAAAATAAAATAATATATCAGGTTTTCAAGTTTGTATATAGATCCTATTTGAGCTCGTGATGAAATTTTGAGATATGACAATGATGTGAAGAAGATACTATAGGTGTATAAGTATTCAAAAGTCTTTATAGATTGCTTGAGGTTCATGAAGGTATGATTGATAGGTTGATACTGAGTACTGAAGTTCCCAATAGAATTAGGAGGTCTAAGATGACTAATTATCTCTATAAGAAAGGTATTACAGGCATGTAACGGTCAATTGTGACAAGGTATGATCATTTATTTATCATTCAAAGAGTTATCTTTTAAAGGTATATGTTATTATTCATTCATAAAATAGTTATCTACTATTCCAAGGAAGAAACAAGGTATTTGGTCTGTGTTTGAATATTTTTCCTGTCTGATTATGTCTGATTCTTAGTTATGAAAGATATGCTCTTAGTCACTCCATCAAATTATTTTTAATCATTTGTTGTCATGATTTGTTCATGCATTTGGAGATTGTTACAGGTCCTTTGATGCTCGACTACTGCTCTGAGAAAATATAGTATTTTTATAATTTAACATTAGTTTGATTTAAGGAGGAGATGTGTGTTATGATATTGTAAAGAGTACTCATCTTGTTTTGATGAAGATCTGATATATTTTAAAATTGGGTATGTCCTTACCCATGAAAGTTCACAAGTTTGTTGATCATCAGAGGTATGTCACTGCTTTTCTTGATATGAAGTCAATGGTTACATAAGCTATGTTTTTATTTGTTCATCAAGTCCTGTCTTGAAAAAGTGTGTGTTCTCAGTCAAATGTGTTTTGAAGTTTTATTATGAGTTTGTTTGTGTGATTCATTTTCCACAACACGTGGTGATTAATATTGTTGGCATCTAGTCCTATATGTGTTTTCATTGATGAAGAACCCCATTAATGATAAATTGGATGATGGATTAGGGTCAGATGATGTTGACATGATGGTATAGATGTGTTCATGATGATACAAGGAGATTAAATGAGGTGTTCATGATGATACAATGAAATTTAGTATGGTCATATGTTATACTAGGTTTCTTGAGAATCATTTTTACATAATGAATATATATTTTTGACATTTCTTACAAACTCACATCAGTTACAATGTGTAGATTCAAGTTGATGACCATGTTTCAGGTGTTCATTTGGAGCAGGTATGGATGTTAGGAGGTATGAGGATGATATTTGGAGCTACATGAGATCATTTATGCATTTATTCAAGTTTATCATGGTGTACCATACATTTTTGGACCATTTTGAGTGCATTCATGACGAGTTGCAGTGTTATTTCAGTTGACCCTAGCCTTTACATTGCAAATCCCTAAGGGTTAGATATGCAAGTCTTTGTGTCTTCATATTTTGAGAGATGGTGATGAATTTATGATGATTTTAGATGTTATTATCATGTTTCATGGTGCTTTGATAAAAAAATTATGATGTTATGATGTGAATTTTATAAGTTATCTCAGTTTTGGTGAGACATGGTTAAAGACAAGGCCATTTCCAGCTCAAATTTGAACTTCTAATGCTCACCTTGAATTGTGTACTTTGCATGGAACCTTGTGGATTTCAGGGATGTTTCTATAATGAGTTTATAATTTTTCACAAAAATAATTAATTAAGTTCATCCTCACATTTTTATGAACGAATGTTAAGAAGGTAAACAACTTTTTATGATTTTGAAACCCTAGCCTAAAAGACGTTAGAGAGATTTGATTCCTAAGTGGAAATAATTTCTTCCTAGTGCATGGATTATGGTTGAAACATGTATAGGACTCCATATTTTTATAAATTTATGGTAGAGATCATGGTGATGAGTGGAACCCACTAAAACAAGCCAGTTTATGAATAAGTTTGTTTTTGGACAAGGTTTTCCTAAGGATTTGAAAAATAAATTGACACTATTTTGAGTATGTGAGTTGTTATTTATGTGAAAAATATGTTTTAGTTCATGAGGGTGCATAAAAATGAAAAGTGTGCCTTATGAAGGTTGACCGGTCAAAGGGTAGTTTTGAAGCAATAAAAAGCAATCTTACGTGAAGTGGGCATAGCTAGAGCTACAAGAGGATTTAGGAGGTGATTAAAGTTTAGTTGGAAACATAATTTATATATATTTATATTTATATAATTATTTTATCATGATGATGATTTTTTCTAATGTTTCTAGGTTAGGTTCTTGACAAGAATATTTCTGCTAGTGCATGATAGGACATGATCTGCTGGATGTTTTGAGTTGTTTGGAGAATGAGATGGACTAGGTGATGCTTTCTATAACCTATAGAGTGAAGAGGGATAAATTTTTAATCTAATTAATCCATTTATAATTTTTTATTGTTCTTGGAAAGGTGTTAACTAGTTGATCTTTGAAGACAACATTTTGGGAAGTTTGATTTGATAAAGACAAAAGTGGCTGAGGTTTGAGCAGGTGATTTTTTTATGAATTTAACTATCTTATAAGTGTTATAAATGTTATTGTATTTACATTGAGTTATTACATAACATATTTTTGATGTTTTGGAGTGATATAGTGGCATAAATATGTTGACAAGGTCATAAAGGGTGAAGGAAACAGGTGTTTTAAGAAGAACAATAAAAAGTGGTCCCATTAAATGAAATATTATGATTGGTTGATGTAAATTATGACCATGTATGATTTTTAAATTTTAATTTAAGCATGTGTGGTGATTTATTTGTCATGAAAAATTAAGGTTTTGATGTTAGGGTATTTTTCTCTTTGTACCTATGGGGTTATGAGTCTTTTTGGAGCATGTAATGATGATTTTGGCTAGTCCAACCTACTTGGGTCACTTGTGAATAGTATGCTATGAATTTGTGATTTTTTTATGATGTATGTTTCAAGACAAAGGAGGGAAAAAAAAAATTGAATTTGAAATGTGAAGGATCTTATAAAATCATTATTTCGGGTACTTTTGTGCGCTAGTGGAGTGTATGCAAGAAGTGCAACCTAGGTGAGATATTTTTACAGGTGTACATGATTTGAAATATGATAAAGTGTGTGACAAGTGGAGGATTGAATAAAATAATGTGTGCATATTTTTTAAGCTTGAGAAGTGAAGAAAGTGGTTGTATGTGAGAGATTGAAGACCTAGGGTTTATATGATGGTTTGGAGAAGTTTGAGATGAATTAGTGGTCTCTATCATTTGTAGAAGAAATATTTAAGAGATTATAACATCATAAGGTGGTCGATTTTTTTATTTATCATCTTAGAGTGGTTGTAGCATCCTTGTGGAGTTGGTGCTTCACTGAATTATGGGTTGGTGCCTCACTAAATTTGAAAATATCAATATAAGGATTGTGATTCAGTGTGTTTTCTTCCCCTTGAGGTTTTTCCACTTATATCTTGTGTCTTGTGTTGATTATATTTATTATGGTTTCTTACAAATGTGATAACTGATTGTATGCATACATTAATGGGTGGTTAAACTTTTGTGAGTTTTTGAATAAGAAAATATGGAATCTGAATTGAAATTTAGTAAGGACTAATTCACCCCTCCCCTAATTCCATTGTTCTTCCAACACATCTCACTTAGGTGAAGTCATAAGTCTAGGTGTCACATGGGTTATGATAGGGTTGTCATTAGATTCCTTACACATTAGTGTGTCAATGCATCATATGGGAGTTACTTCTATTTTAGGAATGTAGCTCCCCTTCTCCAATTGAGGAGGTATGATTACAAGCTAACCCAGTTTTAAGATATATGAGAGATGAATATGATATTTTTCCCCTTTCTAATTCTTGCATGCACATTCATGGTTGATTCTCTTTCCCTCGTTGAACCTCAGCACACTGTCAGATTGCAACTCTATCAATGTTCAGATTATCCCACATGATCCTCGTGGTTCTAATTTTCAATTATTCATCATGGTATCAAAGATCACATTATTGGCAACAACGCTACTCATTGGTTCATCATTTCCCTACTGCTCTTTATTTGCATTCTTCATGGTTTCGTGTGTAAGCATTGTAATGGCTATTCCATTTTTTCTCTACTTACATTGAGCTAGGTTTTAAATCTTGTTGGTGGTTCATTTTTCAAGTGTTCATGGTTTTTCATCTTTGTATGTGTGGTTAGTAGGTTTATTGTTATTTCAGGTTGCATATTTGGGTTCTTGGTGCTGGTTTTGTGAATTTCTTTTAAACTGTTGAAGTTTTCCTTAAGGGCCAACTCAACCCTAGCTCAACAAGCTGGGAACTGAGCTACCCTCAACTCTCCACTTCCTCTAACTCGCCTGCCCTTACATACAACTCGGTATTATTTTTTTCATCTCAATTGGGTTCGTTTTGAGTCTTTGACATTCATGTTTTTGTTGGAATATTTTACTCATGGATCTGTTATGGTTTTGTTTTGAAAATATTTGTCCTGCATATTAGTTCAAACCCTACTTGGCTTCATTTCCTACTCACTACTCTACCTAGCATGACCCCTCTACAGCTCTCTCCTGCACTTCCTAAGCTCAGCTTGCATTGCTCATGTGTGTTTTACCTTCTCTACTCATCTTTTTTATTGAGCTCCACATTCATTTTGATGATTTACATCGCCCCTGGGATTAGTTGACTCCAGCCAATATCACCTCAGCGCCTACTTCAAGATCTTGTCTTGACTCTATTGGAACAGTGTGTCGGTTGTGTTGTCATTGATTTCAAGTCCATTGATGTCATGTTGGCTAGGTGATCTAGGGGTTTTCCATGCTGATTTAATTGAAGCCTTCTAGGTGCATGTGAGTCATGCAAGTCTCTATTATGAAAATTGAAATAGTGACATGCTTGGAGCAGTTTTATAACAAGTAAATTAACTCCTCCTAAGGCCAAAAATATCAAGAAACATGGTTTAGATCAAAATGTCATCTTAAGCCAAAACTTCTCTTTGGTAACTCAACTATTTAGACATGCAAATGAGATGGGCTAGAAAATTTTAGACCTATCCTTTTAAAAAAAAGTTATAGGAGATGATAGAGGAAGATGTTTTTATGCGTCATGCAAAATTTTAGGTCAATGTTTGGTCAATTGTTTAAGTTGTGTGAGCTTTTATAAAACGAAATTTTTGAAAAACTCAATTTGAGCTTCATGGTTTCTTAGCCCTCAAAAAAATTATTCGGTATCCTTAAAATAAATCATAGAACAATTTTTTAGAGTAAATTAGCATAAAAATCATGTGCAAAAATAATTTTCTCAAAAGGAGGTGTGGTTGAAAAGATATGAGCATTTTTCAGAGGTTTTTTTTCTTCTTCCTAGCATGTGTCTTGAGGATTCAAGGCACAGTTGAGTTGTCTTCATTTGTTAATCAATTTTTGAGTGATCATATTCTCTTTTTAGGTCATTTTTGAGATACTTGATCAGTTGAAATAATTTATAAGAGAAGAGCATGGTATGAACTTAGGTTCTCTTTGCTGCCCTGGAGAGTGAGCTAGGAAAATTTGTCTCATTCTTTCATAAAGTCTCTATCCTGATGCTTCCTTCTTCAAATGCTTGTTTTTTACCATCCTTGGTCTCATATTCATGTGTTAGAACAACCATGTATATCATACATGTGAAAATTTTGAGAAAAATGGTGAAGAAGGTGTTTGGTGACAAGGTCCTTAGAGGTAAGCTCATAGCTCAAGCATGTCAAACCAATAAATTGCTTGTTTCAAGATTGTTCTAGTAAGATATCAGGTGTTTAAGACCTTCATGGAAAGTGTGAACTTATTTCAAAGTCATACACAATACTTAGGAGGTAAAAATTCAAATTGAGAGGTTCCTTCTATTAAGTTCTATTACATTATATCAGTCTCTGCATTATTTCTTCAATCAGCTAGGAGCATTTTAAGAAGAGTTGAGCTTGGTTCTTGATTTGAAAAGATAGAGTATGTTTGCATCAAAATGTTTCTTTTGAAATTTTCAAATTCCATTCATTTTTTAAGAATTTGTCAATTTCTTTTCTCACTTGGTAAAACATGGTCAAATTACCCTATCCTAGGGTTTTTTCAGTTATATTTTTGCTCGAATATAATGTTGTACCCAACCAAATACAATAAATTTTTGTATGGATCTTTGTAGACATCAGACAACCACATTGTAAAAATAATGGAAGGTTTTCATTAGATATCTGGGGAGAATTTTATGATAGAAATTTTTGAAAAAGTGTTTGACTACGATAAGACCAGTTCTTCGAATTTCTTGAGTTTTTGAGTTCAAGTAAAATAAAAATTCTTGTTGGGATAGGTTTAGAATGGTATTAAAGTGTTGAAGATCCAATAATAATCTTGAATGGACCATCAAAGGATGAAAAACCATATGACAGCCATACATACAATTATTCCTGACTATGAAAGTTCAATTTCTTCTACTGCATGTGATTTCAAGCAATTTTAAGGTCTTCCTTAGGATGAATCATATTGTTTAAGGACAAGTAAACATTGAAGAGATTGCTATGAGGTTAATTGTGCCTAGTCAATTTTGAAGTGTATGCTTTCTCTATTACTGAGGATTGCAATACTGAGTGAGTAGAACTCTTGGTTCAAGTTTCTAAGCTCAAAATTTGAATAAAGTTGATGGAGATAATAAGTCTTTCATAATACTAAAAATCTTCAATATCTCCTTAGCTCGATGAAGAAGAGAAAAAGTCAGTCCTTGTCCTTATTGGAATCCTTATCTCTATTGGTGTCTCTTGGTGTTCCAAAGCTAATGTGAAGTTTGTTTTCCTTTCTCAATAATTTGGAAAGTGTATAAGGAAAAGGATGAGATGGAAGTTGAAAAAAGGACACCTATGAAGAAACAAGAATTCAAATTCTTGAAGGAATGGGGAAGGTTAGGAGAGAGAGAAATGATAATAATCAAAAGGAAAAGGTTGTTTTGTTTTATGTAGTTGAAAGAAAACCCCTTTTCTCTTCATTTGAACAAAACCTTGTTGAAAATAAAAACTCTTGGGAATTTCCCAAAACTCCTGGAATTTGATTCTAGGCTAGTAGTTGGCTAGTTTGGATTGTGGGAGATGAAGTTTGTGTAATGAAAAATCCTTGAAGAAGAAGAGTATTACTATTTTTATAATAAATTCCATATTGATCACCTTTTTTTTGTGTTTGGTGAATTACTGATAAGAATGAATTCTTTGTAATTTATTTTTAATATCAATAAAGAAAAACTTTTAGTTTATTCCATGTTCTTGTATTGTATGCATATAAAATTATGATCAAACACTATTATAGTTAACTCATAGATTGTATGTTCATTGGTTGAAGTAGAAAAAGATAATTTTAATCATATGACTAATTCACCCCCCTCTCAGTCCCTATCAATTCTAACAAGCTCACCACCCTAGATCCTGCTCCCTGGTTTGTGCTTTATTCCTGTTCAGCTCCCATTAGACAATATGAGCTTCGACACATCCTCATACTTTATCTCCCATGTATTTTTTCATTCAATAATCCTCACCACTTGTCACTTCTACTCTAGAATACTCATTGAGTTGAACTTTTGTTTTCTTTGAAAACTTAGCACCAATCTTGTTGGTCCTCAAGCACCCATCTTAAAATCAAAATCTCTTTTGGATCAGCCTCATCGTGTGGAAAAACACTTAACTCAGTGCATTGCAACCATCCCATCCCCTCGGTAGACACCCAATATGCATCTAGCTAGCTGACCTCTTCATGTAACTCAAAAACCTCAGACTCGTTACATTGCATCGTACTGGTAACCATATCGACAAAACTTGTCACAACCCTGTTTTCGCCAAATCACTGCACCCCCCGAATGGCCAGGATGTGAATAGGACATTTGGTGTGATTGGGACACATGGGATCACCTCTCAAGCTGTGGGACTTGGGCTCGAGGTGAACCTCTGGAGAAGGCCAGCTTCCTCTTCCTAAACTAAGTGTTGTACTACTCCTAGTGTAACAAAAATGATTATCTAGTCCTATGCTAACACTTTCATGGGGTTTTAGGGAAAGAGATTTACAGAAATGAAACTATACTAGGGATGGTGATGCACCAAATAAAGGGTGTCTTTAGTTTCAGGAAGGGTTAATTTGAAGAGGGTGTGTGCACCACAGGTCAACTTCACCTACTGCAACTTAGAGAGGGTACATGATACCACAAACTAAGAGACACACATTCCCTTTGTTAAACTTTATCAGACCGGACACCACAACTCAACTGCATGCAATACTCCACCACTCGATAAGCACAGAACTCCAAGAACCTGCAATAGAAACTTAAACTTGCATAGTGTACCTATAAGTACGAGAAAGGCACAAAGAAGCATAAAAGGATGAAAGGACCGAGATTAGTCACAAAACACACACTTTTATTTCTTCAATAACATGCACAATGCATCATACATTCAGAAGAGGCAATAGTTTCCATTACAGTCTTGAAGAGGAGGCTTGAAAGTTCTCTCAACACACAAGAACAACTTGCAGAAGAGAGAGGATTCTTGAAAAGTATACACTCGCTTGAGATATCTAACTGTCCAACTTGTCTAAACTGTTGGAACCCTTTGAAATGAGCTTCCAACTTACATTTATAGAAGAATATGTGAGAAAGAAGAGGAAAGGTCATAATTACATTCCTAAATTGAAGGCTCGTGATGTATTTATTGCAGTTAGTTGAACTACCTGAGAAGGTTCCATCATGGGTCATTAATTGCCTGATGACCTAGTCTTCTCAATTAATTAAAAGAATATTTAAATAAAATATTTAAATAATAATAATAAATATTATTATTAAAATATTTAAATAAAAATATTAATTTAATTAACATAATGTTGGGACCCCCCCGTTGACTCGTTTGACTTGAAGAGGAGGGGGGTCCATGTGGATAGAGTCTGCACAAATCTCAACTCGGTGAGCTTCGAATCCTCTAACTTGGTGTTGCACTCGATTTTTGACCCCGCACTAACTCTTTCCTTGCTTTGGTAATCGCACTCTTTTGCATTGAGTCCTTCGAATGGTGAGCTATCAAACTCGATTCTTATCATTTTCCTCTATTAACTCGAGGCCATTTATGCATTCCACGTTCAAACTTCATGAAACATCACCACGAGCTCCTTGCGAAGTCACCAAGTTCTTCATCGAGCAAATGATCTTACCTTTCCTGGGCTCAAACTCACTTGAATACCGAGCTTAACCCAATATTTCTAAAAAGAATGGTTTTACCACAATGCTCACGGTTCTTCCTTATCATATAACACTTGTAGTAAGAATGTTTTGGAGTTGTCATAATAAGCACAATTTGTACCTTCCAAATAATGAAAAAATGCCATTATCAATAAAGACCTAATGCTGCCATGATGATGACCCAGGTTCATGCCCATAACATGTCGATAGACACCCTTAAGATTGATTCTTGGACAAAGAGACCTTCGGTATTTTGGCAGTGCACTCTGCAATCTAGGCTCCAACTAACAATTATGCCACTATTGGGATCTTAGTATGGAATGGGTAGCTGCGAGCTACACAATATACTCATTTTTTCAGAAACTAAAAAGATCCTTTATGTTACAATCTACAACACGTAAAATAAGCCCTTCAAAAAATACATTGAACAACTGGGGCAACCAAGAGGACCTTGGAAAAAATGTATAGTAACAACCATATGAATTCTTCCTTAGTCGTGGATCAAAGCTAATAGAAATAAAGCTAGATAAAATTAGCTTGAAACTGCAGTATAATCATCCATTTGTTAAAACAAGTTTCTCTAAACCTGGTAAAGGAATACTTTTTATTGTCTGATTGGACGTACATAATGGAAGGGTATAAATATTGCCTACTACCCACAAAGTTTCTCAAAGAGACCATTTACGAGTAACAAGGATGTAACATGCAAAACGGCCGACCAGGTATTTGGAAGTTGACCTTCACATTCAATTCGTTTCTAGGAGAAGAAATGCTGAGCAATATGAATCATTTCATTCTACACGTAATAAAACTCCATCTCCTGGTTCATGGAAATTTAATGAAGCCTTGAATGGCGTGACTCCAATCCATTGTACACGGTAGTGAATGTTTGTTTTATGCAGCTGTCATTCGATCTGAGTTCAAAATAAGGATAGGCATGCATTCGATGCTGAACAGATAACAATACAGTTGGACAACCTACTTGTTTAAACGCATTCAAAAGGCTTTTACTGTACTGCGCATGCCTGCTGACTATGCGTGGGAGCTTGTCTTGCGACCACGGAATGCTCAGAGAAGTATGCTAGTAAAGGAAAACTGAACGGGAAAGGAGAAGTATGTTGGCAAAGGTGAAATGATCAGGGTGGGCATCTGTTTGTTGCATTCGGAAACCTGTGTCTTCTGTAAGCTACAATTATGGTATTACATGAGAAGGTGTTTCTTTTTTGTGAGCCTGAAACTAGATACTATTTCCATCATCAACCCATCTTCAACCATCTCGCCATCATCCTCCCTTATCGCTCGGAAGATTACTCAACGCCCAATTTGTAACTGCCACTTTAATTCTCCTGGTAACTCGCACAAAGACTCAGACTACTCCAAACTGCGCGGGGTTTTCATGACGGATAGCCATCATAATTTTTGCACTTGGAAATCTGATCCAATTTCTCCCCTACATGGAGTAAACAACATGGTTTTCCATCCCAAAATTTCCACTTGGCGGTGCTGCTCCAAATCTCCCCCGCGTGGAATTTCTTCCTTGGCTTGCCATCCACGAAAACCCACTTGGCATTGCTCGCCTTATTTCCCACATCCAGGATTTGAGTGCGGGGTTTTGTTATCATTTGGCCATATCTCATTTTGGACAGATGGCCACCAACCTCCACCTTTCTGCTCAGCGTGAGGAGACATCATTTCCTTGGTGCAAACATTTCAGCTGTAGCTTGTAAGGTGTGATAATTCCGATAGAATCCTTTATGCTCGCCAACTTAGTGACTCGTTGAAGATGCTCATATAATTGCAAAGAAAATTATGCTCCATGAATATTCTGATATGAAACAGTTCCACCTCTATGAGATCTGCTTCCATGAGTTACATTGTAAAACAAGTAAGATCTTGATAGAGAATATTTGTAATAAATTTCCTTAGGTCTCCTGGTAACACTCTCACTGTCACTTAATCAATTTTCATAAAAATATCTTGAAGGAAAATCCCGAATTTGAGGATGCATTCGATGCTAATCAGATAACAACATTGGACAACTTACTTGCTCAAACAAAGCTTCTACTATACTGCAACATGCCTGTGCATCGAATGCTCAGCCGCTTTGAGCGTAGAACTGAAATTCTCCTAGGAAAGTGCCGTGAGGAAGTAATTGGCTATACGCAGCAGCTACAGGGTAGAGAAGTAAACTTATCTCAGAAAATGAGTGGCCTCCAGAGAGATTCGATTGCAACAGCTGCCACAGGGTGATCCCAAGGAACCGTTGGTGTTGATCCTAATGTTCTGGTTGCATGCGACCACAGTCGTGATCAATTGTTTGTAAAATCTTGCCGCTATAGTAGAAGAACAAGATAAAGTTATAGTTGAGTTGTCTCACCTTTTCATTTTGGAAATTCTCTTCCATGGAAGAAGCTCTACCAAATCTTGAGGTAGCTATTGTCTCAGTCGAGTCATTAAAACTGAATTCATATTCCAACAAGGAAGCATCAATGATCAATCTCTCCATGTTGAATTAAACTGAGTCGAGCTTGTCATTTCTCTGCCTCATTGAGCCAACCATCGAAACATCCTCCACTCCTATCAAGACTCTTTTATGACAAGCCAAAGTTGGACAACTGAACTTACATTTCCTACTCATGAACTCATCTAAGGCTTGTGATCTGAGTTATAACTAAGTTAGGACAAGGCACGAACTCCTCTGATGACTCGTCTCTTTATTCCCGATTTGACACTGTTTTAGCTCGACCAAGCGAGATAAGCTTATCAAACTCCTTGATGGCTCGCATACCAAAAAAAAAATAAGCGATCTCACTTGATGACCAGAAGTGGGTCCCTGGGACCAACGTCGTGATTTGATAGTATTAAGGCCCTGTTTTCCAATTTTCCATGTGCTTAAAATTGGATAACATTTTTGGCGACCTCTCAGGGATGATTGCCTACTAAGCATGATTCCAGTAGCCTTAAGTCATCCAATGGGCATGGAGTCTGTGTTGGAATCTTGAAAGTAGTATGATTTTCTTTGACACATCCCGAAATCTCCTTGAGCATTGCCGATATCCTAGACCTCCCTGGAATGCTAAGCATGAAGTATACTGAATCTGTTGAATGCTTGACATCCATGGAACACTGCAAAAATTTGAATGAAGCAGATTTTGAAACTCTTATGGAAACCTTGAACCTTCTTCTCCTTGACACCTTCCAATGATGAAACAATGTGCAGAACAACACAAAACACAACAACAAGGAAAGCAAAACAGCAACACACAACAATGTGCATAAGCACTTGGAGGAAAACACCTAATTTAACTATACAGGGGGTGGAACGCTTCTCAAAAACAAGATTTGAGATGTATCCCATTCACATGATTGGGCAGTTCTTCTCCATTAAGCCTAGATAGATGAAATGAATTTGCCTCTTTGCAACTTGTGATGATGTATGGCCCACTCTAGAGAGCGTCAAACTTGGCATGCTTTCCTGGTTTGGCCCTGTCTTCATCCCATTTGAGAACTAAATCTCCCTCTTGAAAATTCCTGTCAGACGCCTTCTTGTCAAAAGATTTCTTAACTTGAGCCTGATGCTGCTCCAAATTTTTCATAGCCTTGTCTCGTACTTCCTCTAACTCCATGAGTTCAGCAAACCTTACTGTTAGAGGATCACTTTCTATAACTTCAAGTTGATGAGCTAACTCCAAAGAAGGTAACTCCAATGAGAGTGGGAGTTTTGCCTCTCTTCCATATACAAGAACGAAAGGAGAATTTCCAATGGCCCTTTTAGGTGTGATCCAATCTGCCCATAAGGAAGTCTTAAGCTGTGTATGCCAAGTCATCTTGTTAGTCTCCATTGTGCGCTTAATAATCCTTATGAGGTTTTTGTTGCTAGACTCAGCCAATCCGTTTCCTTGAGGATAGTAATTGGACAAAGTTTTAAGGTATACCCCATTTTTAATAGCCCATTCACTCAATTTCATACCAAGAAAAGCCAGCGCATTGTCTGAAATGACTGTAAACGGAACACCGAACCTCGTCATTATACCCTCCAAAAAATCTAGAACTACCTTTTCATTGCTCTCTTTTAATGCTACCACCTCTGTCCATCGAGTAAAATAGTCTGTTGCGGTAAGGACCCACTTATGTTTGTCACTGGATGGAGGATTAATCATTCCGATGAAGTCCAACCCCCATTGAACAAAGGGTTGATCCACTTGAATTGGATGCAATGGAAGAGCTGCCAGCTTCTGCTTACCTGTGAAAAAGGCACATTCCTTACATTTCCTTACCCAGAGATGGGCATCCTTGAATAAATCCAGCCAATAGTAGCTGGCTCACATGATCTTGGTAGCTGTTGTTCGTGCAGAATAATGTCCTCCAGATAGGCCATTATGAAATTCTTCTAGTATCTTACTTACCTGTTCTGGTCCTACACACCGAAGGAGAACGCCATTCAAATCTATTCGAAAGAGAATGTTATCTACCAAAATATATGGGATAGATTGAAGACGGAAAGTTCATCTTTGGTTTTTATCCATGTTTGTTGGGTATGCTCCTGAGAAGATGAAATTCTTCATTTTGGATAACCAGTCAGCTTGATCAACATCCTCATCAGTATTTAGGAGTGTCACGTCCTCATTACTTTTTGATTCCATGTCTGTTGCAAGTTGCTGACATAAACCCTTACCTCTGACAAGTTTAGTGACTTTGATGTGCACGTCATACTCCATTACCTTTGTGATCCATCCAGCACGCTTTTTATTCATTTCTTTTTTCAGCAAAAACTCCTTGACACCTGGATGAGACACCATCAGATGAATCTTGTTGTTGGAGAACATGTGCTTGAATTTCTTCAAAGCTTGAATAACCGCAAAGACTTGATTTTCAATGAATGAGTATTTGAACTCGTAGTCTTTGAGGGATTGACTAAAGAAAGCAAATGGTTGCTCCATCAGGTTGTTGTTTTGTTGGGTGAGGATCCTTGAAATGATCTCTTTACCTGCAAAAGCATAAAGGATAAAATCTTTGTCAAACCTGGGGTTCAAAAGCATGGGAGCTTGAGAAATGGCTGTTTTGATGGCTTCAAAGCTTTCTCGTCCTTCCTTTGTCCATGAGAATGGCATGTTTTTCTTTAGCATGGCTGTTAATGGTTTAGCCAATGTCGCGAATTGAGGGATGAATCTCCACACGAAATTTATGGTTCCCAGAAAACTCTGGAGGCCCTTCTTGTGACTTGGGAGAGATAAGGACATGATTGAATGAATCCTAGTTGGATCGATTGATAATCCTTCTGCTGAAACCACATGCCCCAACAATTTTCCCTCGTGCACTATGAAAATACATTTCTTGGGGTTAAGTGAAACCCTAAATTCCCTACACCTTTGGAAAACTTTCCTTAGATGTGTGATGTGGTATTCTGTAAGCTTAGAGTATATAGTTATATCATCAAGATAAACCAAAATAATATCATTAATTAGTCCCTTAAATGCCATGTCCATGGTTATTTGGAAAGTAGCCCCGGCATTGGACAATCCGAATGGCATTTTATTGTAGGCATACGTGCCCCACTTGGTAGTGAAAGCCGTTTTGAATTGGTCAGATTCTTGGACTAGGATTTGATTGTAACCTAAATATCCATCGAGAAAAGAAAATCTTTGAGCTCCTGCCACCATTTGAAGGATCTGCTCCATCGATGGAAGAGGATAATGGTCTTTTAATGATGCACGATTCAAATCCCTAAAATCTACGCATAACCGGATCTCTCCGTTCTTCTTCCTCATGGGCACCAAATTGGCTACCCATGACGAATGCTTGATGGGAAAAATTATACAGGCCTCGATGAGCTTGGTTAGCTCCTTTCTCATTAGTGGCTCAATTTTGGGATTAATTGGTCTCTGTTTCTGACGAACTGGCTTAGCATTAGGATCCAGTTCGATGGTATGTTGTGCTAGACTTGGATCAAAACCACGCAGATCTTTATAGATCCATGCAAAGATGTCATGATACTCTTGAAAAAGTTTGATGAAAGCTTCTTTCTCTTCAGAAGTACACACTTTTCCGATCTTAAGAAATTTTTCATTTGATACTTCAACTTCCTCAAAATATTCTTCTCTGACCACCATGTTAGGGCTTTGTCTTGTGACTTGGTCATCTGAATTGAAAATGGATTCCAAAGTGACTAAACCTTTTGGTAACTTGTTTCTTTTCAATTGAATAATTTTCTCACCATATGACTCCTGCAACTTATCTTGATTCTTTGTAGCAAACTCCGCCTCTTCTTATAGGAAGAGGACAATTTTTTTGTCACTATCAAACACTTGCCAACTACTCACATTATCAAGGATTGCTGGTCGAACCACCATTTTAACAAATTGCTGCCCTTCTTTCATGATATCAACTAGTATGTTGTATTGTGAACCAATTGTAGCAAGCCTATCTGCATCTTGATTTTGATTTCTAGGGATTGCATGGATTCCAAAAGCTTCAAAATCTTCAACCAATTCCCAGACTCGATTCTTGTATGATCGTAAAATATCATTTTTGGATGCACTACATGCCGAAACTTGATGAACAACTAACTCACTATCTGTAAAAATAGTCAGGGCTTTGATTCCCTTCCTTTGGGCTAACTGAATTCCTTGCACAAGAGCCTCGTATTCAGCAACATTGTTAGTGCAACTGAACTGCAACCGGAAAGATGAGAAGTACTTATCTCCCTCTGGAGAAATTAACATAACACCAGCACCGGATCCATTCTTACTTCTTGAGCCATCGAAGAATAATTGCCACAATCCTTTAGAATAACTTGGTGTTTTGACAAGTTGTGGTATTATCGTATCTTCTTCATGGATACAGTAGGTACCTAATCCTGTTTCTTCCAAGACCAGCAAACCATCTTCTTCTTCTGCCAATACATCAGCGTAGGGATCATACTGATGATCTGTACTTACTTCATCTAGCAAAGTATCAGGGACTTCTTCAACAAGGGTGGTTGGTTCATGATCGACATCTTCCTCTTCTGGATTACCGATGGTGTAATTTCCATTTATGGGACTAGCAATGTAGGGTTCTACATGATTATGGCAGATTGGTTCTGCCCTTATAGTTACTTTGGTTCTGTATCAAGTCCTGAGAATCATATGTGACCAATCAGCTGATAGGTAACCGCCCATCTTGGCATTGAAATCCTGCGATAGGCAGATGGCAAAGAGGGGAGGGAGATCGATGACCGATATGTCTTGGGTGAATGACAACCTTTGGCATGCATGAATCGTAAGTTGAAGTCCTTTGATAACCCCAACAATCTTAATAGTTGTGTCATCCAGTTGAACAACCCCTCTTGCAACTGACACATATTGTATGCCTAGTACATCTGTAATTTGTTTCGGCATGACAGAGCTACTGGCACCAGAATCGATCATGCAATTATGTACCAGGTGGTCGCCAATGATTAGGGAAATGTAGAATGGCGGTGGTTTGTTTGCCATAGGAATGATTTTCCCTTCTGGTTGACACAAATTTGTAGCATTTGTCACTCCATGGCTTGGTAATCCACTGGTTGAACTAAAACTGTTCAGAGCTTCTCGCAATAGGTTTCTTTGGGAAGGGATCGAGAGTGCGTCCCACATGGTAACACTCAGATTAGTTTTCTTCATTTGTTCCACTATGCTGAAGGGAATTACTCCAACTTTGAGGACACTTTTCTGGGCATTGGGGTCCTCCTTTGGAAAATGTTTTTTGGGTACCGTGATGCCTAGAGAACCATCTTTCCCTGTGACGTGGCTAGCTATTGTTTCTGGTGATTTCTTTCCCGCATTTTTATCAACTGCCATTTGAAACCCAGGTTAAGAGGTGGATGCTAGATCAGCTTCAAGAGGTTGAGGCTCCATTGCTCTCTTTTTGGAATGAGTGTTTGCTGCCACTGATGAAGAATCTATATTCAATCCACAAAAATCTTCTACTTGCCAGTTTAGCAAAGCAGATTCTTCAGGTGCTTGCGGTTGATCTGCTACTTCTTGTGTAGATGAATTGTTTGTTAACTCTGAAGGGGAAGATACACTTTGAACCATAAGGGCTTGGCTAAGAACCCCATTGGGACAAAGATTTTGATTGTGAGGTTGAGAGCAAGGATAACACCATTCGTAGTCTTGAACTAGATTATTTTGAACAGGTACTATAGCTCTAGATGAGCTAGCTGCAAGAGGGTTCTGAAAGTTCAAGGGCCTGACATTTGCAACTTGACTTGTAGTTTGATTTCGAGGCTAATTGTTTCCTTGAAAAGGAGGATGGTTAGCCTGATACTACTGATTTTGTGGCTGATATAGATGATTGTATTGAAATTGTTGCCTCTTGAATGCAATGAGCTCATTTCCAAATTTTTGCAGTAGTGACTTGACTTCAAATAGGTCATTTGAAGAGGTAGAGGAAGATTGAGATGGTTTCCTAGAGTCTATTGGAATAGGAGCAATGATAGGCTGATGATTCGTAAGATTTAGAGAAAAGGGCATTGGTGGTCGTGGAGCTATCTTTCCAGCCTGAATCAAAGAATTCTCTGCACTTATGGCAACTTCGTAAGCATCAGGAAGTGTAGTCCCTCCCATGGACTGGATCATAACTTCTACATCGCTATTCAAGGCTCACAAATAGTACAAGAATGCATTATGCATAGAAGGCTTTACGAGCACTGGAATCCTAGTCCAAGTTCTGTGGAATCAGAAGTTGAAATCACTCATGTATTCTTGGGAAGCTCTCTTTATGGTAGTAAGTTGTTCCAAAAGTGATAGGTGATCACTTTTGTCTTCAAATTATTTACATAGCTTTTCTCCCAACTCGTCCCAAGTGGTTATAGTGCCAACACCTAACCCGCGAAACCATTGAAGTGCTTTTCCCTTGAAAGAGGTAGCAAGAAGTCTAACTGCAACATTGTCTTCGGTGATATTATGTACTGCGCAGATGCTAGCTACATCAAAGATATGCTCCACTAGAGTAACATGAGTTTCCCCCATGTAGAAGGGAAAACTTTTGAGTGCCACAACAGGTATCGGATCACGTTGAGCCAACATAAGAGGACTGCTTGCATTGAAAGGGGGAAAAACTTGGTTCCTCGCCATAGCAACGAAAGGTTGATTGTTCCTGGGTGGAGGAAATCTTCCGTAAGGAGGAGTTGAATGACCCCTACTAGGTAAATCTGCAACTGGGGATGTGGAAATGCCTCTTCTACTTCTCTTTGGAGGAGACAAGGAAATTTTGATATGCTAATAACTTTCCTTTCTTTGAAGAAGTTGTTTTCTGAATTCTTCACATAAGTTAATGCACTGAGATTTGGAATCTAGAGATATAGAGTCGCCAAGTACTTTGACTTGTGTAAGTGAAAAGAGAAGTACCAACTTTGTCCCAATGGGCGTGCCAAAAACTGTTTGTGTGCTGGTCGCACGGTGGCTTAAGATTTCCTGTTTGATAATGAGAAACCTCTGAAATATGGAGCTCTAACTTCTATGATGTCCCACCGGGCGTGCCAAAAACTGTTGTGGTGGTCACACGGTGGCTTAAGATTTTGAATGATAATAAGACACCTCTGAAAGATGGAGCTCTAACTTCTGTGATGTCCGACCGGGCGTGCCAAAAACTGTTGTCACCAAATCACTGCACCCTCTGAATGGCCAGGATGTGAATAGGACGTTCGGTGTGATTGGGACACAAAGGTTCACCTCGAGCCCAAATACCACTGCTTTAGAGGTGATCCCATGTGTCCCAATCACACTGAACGTCCTATTCACATTCTAGCCATTCGAAGGGTACAGTGATTTGGCGACAGCAAACCCCTCTGTTTATCTCGATGAGATCAACCACTCTTGCACCACCTCATCTTTCCTTAGTTTTCTTCACTCACCCATTGAGCTCCTCCCATCCAACTTATCCAAGCTTCCTATCAGCTCGCCCACCTTTAGGCCTAGAACTCCTTCTTCCCCTCTTTTTGATTTTTTTATATTTTTTTGATTTTTTAAAAATTAGTCTAATATAATTTAGGTAAAATTAATAAAATTCATAATTGTTCAAGGGGGGAGTATATATTTTTAGGATCATGTATAAGGTTATTGGGATTTCAAGGTCACTTTTTTGGCTCATTGCTTTTTAGTGCTCCTCTTTTTTTGCGGCTAGTGATCATGTCTACCATAACCTTGCAGAAAGAGAGCCTTATTTTTTTTATATGTAAGACACCTTATTCCACATTTCATAGTGTTGTACCCTTGTGTTTATTACACCCTTTTATGCCTTATTGTGTGTCATTTCTCTACTTTTTACTAGGACTTATTGTGGCGTCCACTGGAGCATGAGTCATCACCGATTGCAAGGTGAGTGGTCAACTTTCCAACATCTCATGAACACACCCTATTGTAATTAATCACTACTTATAAAGTTCTAAAATAGTGGGTTACTACTATTCTTGGGTGTTTTATTACACATAGACACATTCTTGGTTAAATCCGACATCTTGCTACCTTTTTTATAATCACGCCCTCTTCTTGTGCACCTTACACTTCTTTTTTTCCATGTCATAGAGGATGCTCTTTCCAAAATTAAGCATTGCAGGATTGCTTTATATCCTCCACCACTTATTATTGTGAGAGATAACTACACATCATGGTGTGCTTCTATGGAATGTTACTTTTCCTATAAAGGTATTTCACATTTTTCTACATGCACCAGAGAATGCACCCACTGATTCAAATCATATTGAGGACTATATTGACACATGTGAAAATTTTATTGGTCACTTAATGTTACATGTCACTAGACCTCTCCACCTTCATGTGGCAGACTCTGATTCTCCCCATACCATATGTAGAATCTTTTAGTCCTAGTTTGGAGACCCTTCACATTCTATTATTTTTGTTGTTATTGATATGATGTTTTCCTCTTATTCTTATTCATGTGATGACATTTATGTTGACACAAACTCACTTGGTTCCATTTTTTATGATGAGGATTTTGCTTCTAGTTCTGATGAAGAGAGTGCTACTGAGAAATCATCTCCTTGTTCTCTCACCTTTTCATAATATGTTGAAAATCCTCCCTTCTCATCAAACATCGAGAAGTCTCATTCCCAACTTCATATCGTCATTGCTTCTTCCTCCTTTCCACTTCCATTGTGTAAGGCCATGTCCACTCCTTCTTCTAGTTCTGATTGAAGAGAGTGCATACTTGAGCAAATATCACTCTCCTTGTTCTCTCAAGCCCCCTTCTTGGGATAATTAGCTGTGCGAAAAGCCTAAACTTGTTCCTTTTTTCACATTCTCCTCATTTAACATGCAGTAGAAGGATCTCATTCCCATCCTTCTATAGGTCGTTTTAGAGGATTGCTTCTTCCTCCTTTCCACTTCCATTGAAAAAAGTCTAAGGCTATGTCCATTAGGAGTGCTTCTAGACTTCTTATCACTTTGATTAAGAGACCATCACTAATCCAAATATCACTCTTTTGTTATGTCAATCCCCCTTCTTGGGATGTTAATTAGCTTCCTGAACTTTTTAAGATTCCTCATTATGAGATGAGTTAAGTGCATTCTGGAAGTGGTTGGGGCAGATTTCGAATTTCTCTCTCTTTTCTCTCTCATTCGTTCCTATAAATTGTAAGGAGGGGGCTTCTTTCTAAACATTGGACATTTATGTTTTGCCCCTCCCTTCTTCTCTTTGGCAGGTGAACTTGTGGAGTTAAAACCTCCCATTCGAAATTGTAATGCAACCTTGTTTATTTGGCATTTTGCAGTGTGTTGTATCAATCTTTGGAGAAAATTAATGCATGTTTGTGGATGATTCTCAACCCTCTCTATATTCATTTGCATCCCCCTTGATCTCTTGTGAACCTGGCTATCTGTGCATGATCTTGCATTGTATTTTAATGATAGGCAAGACATATGTTCTTCAATGGATCACCTCTGTTAGTTTAGGTTTTATTTTTATGAATTCTCTTACCTTGTCAAAGTTAGATTAGGTTTTTAGTAAACCCTCTGCATCTACGTGTGCATCTGAACAGAGGAATAGGAACCCAGCCTTCATCCAGAGAGCTTTTTTCGATTTCACATCCCACACTTGGGAAAAGCTCCATGTTATGCAATTACCTGAGAGTCTATCATGTTGTAGACATTCAGGGGTGCTACGATTTTCAATACAGGTCCCTTATGATGTTCTTAAAGGAGGATGGTGAAGATCAAGAAATCAGAATGGACCTAGTACCCTGATCTCAAAAGTTTCCTAATGATTGTGGCCCTAAATAATATGATGATAGGAGTTGTTTGAGGGTGTGATTGAATCCAAAGGAGCTTCATGTAACACACTCGTGACAGTTATACAGTTGTGGAATGACCTTCTAGGATGTGCACTCTTGAATCAGATATGTCATATTTCATGAGGACCAGATTCAAATTTCAGTTCATATTTGAGACAAGGTTAAGTGAAGATGATCCTGTCAGAAAGTGTTGACAGACTTCCAAGTACTAAGGAAATTTGTAGGTCCTTCCTAAGGGAAGTAACATAGATCGATGTGGTTGGTTCTTCTTCAGTCTAGATGTTGAGTACCACTTCATTGACACTCTTCTTGGATACTTCCTAGAGTTGCATAGTTCATATCTGTATATGTCTTCTTATGTGTTCCTCTTGTCTCCCTATTCTCCTCTCTTATTTTTTCTTCTAGAAATATTTTCCTTTTTAAATGGGTATCGTATCATGCTCCTTAGTTTCCAAGACCCATTTATGGTATATTTTCTTAGATTAGAGTATTTTTTCTATCTCTTGTGGTGGATATTTTTACCTATGGGTTTTCCTCCGTTGCTTAAAATCCTTGTTTTTCATGAGTGCCTCATCAGGGTTTATTACTGGGACCAATTTCTTAATTTTGACTTATCACCTCATCCTAATTTATGATGAAGTGGGGGTGTTGATGTGATTCATTTTCTACATCATGTGACAAGTCATCTCACCTTGCTGAGGTTATAGGTCTAGGTTTCACAAAGGTTATGATAGGGTCATCATTAGATTCCTTACAAATCAATGCATCAATATGTCATATGGGAGTTAATTCTATTTTATGAATGTAATTCCTCTTCTCCACTTGAGGAGGTATGATTATATGCACTGGGGCTTACACAACACCCCTTATTTGTGCCCCTTACCTTTTTCAGATCTATGAGAGAGGTGTATGATATTTTTCCCCTTTCGAATCCTTGCATGCACATTCGTGGTTGATGTTCAATCCCTCATAAAACCTCATCATGTTGTCAGAGTGTAACTTTGTCAATGTTTTCATTATCTCGCATGATCCCTGTGATTCACATTTTCACATTCTTCGTCAGAGTTACCAATAGTTGTAAGTGTGTTTTTTTATTTTCTAAACTCTATATCATTCTTTGGGTTTGTGTCAAGTTATCAAGACTGATAACATGTTGAGAATAATCTATTGGAGTTTGAATTGTGTTTTGGAAATTCTTGTGAGTATGAACCCAAGTCATGAGTGAATATCTGTGTGTGTCAAAAGAAAAATTGTAAGAGTGATTATTTGAAACCTAGATATCATCTATCAAGAGGTCATAAGGTGGAATAATCAAGTTGGTAACCATGAATAAGTATGTATAGATGAGAGAAGGGTCTTGAGAAGGTTTAATTGTGTCTCAGTCCTGTGAATCATAGTACACAAGTGTCAAATCAATGTTGCATGAATTTTAGAGTTCTTTCTTTGGAGACATCAAAATTGCATAGTTTCATCTAGAAGGAGGTGGAGTGGTCTGAATTTATGTGTGGAATATGTTTTTTCTCCAAAAGGGTAAAGTCTTGGAGGTGCTATTCATTGTTTCATATCATCAAATGTTGAATGCTCTAAGTTAAAGTGGAGTAATGGTGTTCTACATGAGTGTCAACACTTGTGTCTCAAGATGTCCAATGCCCTTAGTAGATATCTCTACATATGTATTTGTATGATTATGTGTGTTTTCATGATTGGTCTCAAGAAGTTAATGTTTCTCATAAGAATGTATAGTTATGTCCTGATCATAAATAAATATCTTCAATTTTGTTGTTTTGAGTACATGAGCTCCTAGGTGAAGGTATAGATCTTTCATGATTCATGAAGGTTGATAGGTTTATCCCAAAGGGATCATAGTGAAATTTTGATCATATTACATGAATGATTCTTTGTTGTTTATGTAAGGATCCTAAGAATATGATAAATTTTTCTATGAGGATCTACTAATAAGAAACGAGGTACACTAAGAATAAAGAATTTAGCTAGAAGAAAAGAGTTGAGCTACAATCAAGGTATGAAATTATTTCTTGGTTCATTTATTCATACATATGTATGAGTTGTAGTTTGGGGATGAGGTTAAATGAAGTAAGAATTTTATCTAAACTCGATGTCTAATCTGTGTCATTCTAATTTGTACTTCAAGGCTCAAATTTACAATTGTGTCTATGGTACCATACTATGTGATTGATTGACATGTTGTGTATCAGTATTTTTGTGACGGAGTTATGTCAAATAATGTTTTAAGTCTGATGCTCCTGTCAAGATCCAACAAGTATATATCATAAGGTAGCTTTGTATGATGACTACAATCTATGTTAGTTCAATAATCCTTATCAAGGAAGACCATACTATTATTTAGTGACAGAATTACAATGAATGTCCTACTACTAAATGTAGTTAAAGGTTTGATTGAGTCTACATGATGTGTCCTAACTTTTAAGTCAGATTAAAATTTGTATCAAGTGAATTTTTTCCTTATGGAAGTTTTGAAGAGATAATATCTATGAAATATGTGAAAATCTATCAAAGGTTATAGATTTTCAAGAATGTTGATAAATTCACCCCGTATGGTTTATTGGAACACTTAATTTGGGTCTAAAAGTTGTGTATCTTGAAGTGAAAAAGTTGATCTATGAATGAGAAAGGAGGTAAGTTGTTACTAAAGGTCTAAGTGTAAAAATTTAATGTTTTACTTTGCTATCAAGTTTTGGCACAAGGTTTCTAAAGGTATGTTGATTTGTGCATTGTATTTTAGTCCATAATTAATGTGTTAAGAAGTATCCATGTGTAATCAAGCACCTAGAAGTTTGTATGAAGGGCAATATGCTTTAACAAAACTGTGGTAGTCAAGTGAGTTGTGTTTTTCAATCTAATGACTTGCAATGGTGATCTTGTGCAACATGATAAGGTACAATACACTATAATATACCAAAATAGTGAGTTATAGGTATGATAAGGTGTTTTGAAATAGAGGGATCTATTTTTTATCTTCCATCATGAGTATAAGTTTTAAGGAGGCTTATTAAGGTAGAATGATTGGTGTTTCCATGTACATTGACAGGGGGAGTAGGTTACATGGCCAAGAAAGTCATAACATTATGCAAATAAGGTAGTAAAATCTGAGAATCTTATTTAGGACTAAGACATTCATGATGATCTATCTTCATGGCATATGGTTGAGGTATTATCTCTTATTTTTTCCTTTTCAGTTAGAAGTTGATAGTGTCTTTTCATATGGGAGTAGTTAGACAATTCGAGTTTCATGATGGATTATATGCTTGTATGACATGGTGAATTTTAGACCCATTTAGACTAAAAATGTCGGTTTAGGGCTCATAGTCCTAAAGGTGATGTTATGGAAGTACTTAGAGGAAATACTTTAGGTTTTTGAGCCTATAGAACATGCCTAGTATGATAGATGTATTGCAAAAATGGAGACAAAGTATGGATGAGATATACACTTAGGGGGGGCTTGTGTGATATGCTCATGTCAGGCCCTATGGGTCATTCATTACTGTTGTTTGAAGTCAACAAGAGAAAGTATCATTCCAAGGGGGAGCATTGCGTGGTAAGTAAGTTTGTCATTTATTGTATGCATTTCCATTGTGTGTTGTCATTTTTCAATATTGTAAGTTATCATTGTAGCATTTTCCATAGATGTAAAAGGGGGAAGAGTAGCATCAAAAACATGAAAAATAGGTCTTTTAGGTGCTTGGTCTTGTTGGTTTCTATCAATGTTTCTAAAGGTAGTTGCCATCAATGTCAATAGGGGATATTGTTGGCCATTATATATAATTATTTTCATTGATTTCAAATTACATTGATGGAAAATGGTTTTGAGGTGTCATGATAGTCTCCATAAGGTGTTAATCAAGGTCAAACATGGATTTTGAGTGGTAGTAATTTCATGATTTGGTGTAGTCTTATGTTGCATTATAGAACATGATCTTGTGTGCAAGGTCATGGTATGTGAGTCCTCCAAATCTGGTATAATTATGGTCTTCATGGGGTCTATAATGGTTAGTTCTAGAGGTGTGTTACAGGTGTCCAAGTGTCTACACTAAGGTCATTATGAGTAAATTCATGAAGATGACATGGTATGAATCAGGTCATTCTAGGCCCTATTCCTAGACCTAGAGCATGGTGCATGGTATGGTTGCATGAGATTTCAAGAAAGGAATTCATCATCAAGCATGGTAGGAGAATGGTGATATTTTATATGAGGTTTATGAGGAGTTATAAGTATGTTCTTGGCTATTTCATGATGTTTCATGGTCATTAGGAAGTAAGATAATGAAGACAAGGTAGGATAACACATGTAAGTCATTATGACTATGGAGTTTTAGGGATATTTCATAAATGTTGTTAGTTTTAATAATTAGAGGATGTTTTCATGATGCTTCATGACAAATTTTAGGTCAGTATGAAGAGATGTGCACAAGTTATGAAGTTTTTGGTAAAATCACATGTTATAGAAACAAAATCCAACTCGAATTAGGAACTTAAGATGCTCTCCCACTCACATGCACATGTTGCATGGGACCTAGAGGTTTTAGAGGAATAATTTTTCGTTAAGATAAGAGTTATTTGGTCAAAATAATAAAGTGATCTGATCATTAGGTTTTTATGAACAATCATTAAAAAGATAAGTTGTTTTAAAACCCTAAGAAAAACCCTCCTTCTAGAGAGACTTGGGATATTTGTCTTATTTGGTTACTCTTCAAATTAACTTGGAAAGAAAAAATGTATGCATCAAGGATGTATAGGGGACTCCTCCATGATCATTTTGGTGGTGGTTTGGTGTTCCAGTTGTTTTGGGAAGAGAGAGAAAAAACCTACTTCTTATGGGTTTTTATAGTTCTCAGGACAAAGATGGAAGTTTCAAAATTTTTACGTAAACTTGTTACATAATCCTTGGGATATGTAATACACGTCCATGAAAAATTTCAAATAGGTTTCTTGGATAAAATAGAATAGACATGTGCTCAAAGTTACAATACCAATTTTGGCCTAAAGAACTAAAATGTTGGTCTCTTGGTTTGAAGTGAGTTTGATCATTTTACCTATTTTTGATGCATTTGATGGTCATGGATAGTTTATTAGAACATGATATAATGTTATGAATATATTGTAATGGTATGGTGATGTGTTTTCCAATTGAATACCTATTGGCCTAGAAATCCCTAGTTGGCTTCTCAAGAAGGCTTGAAGAAATAAGTATTCTTGGGTTATCTTTTCTCCACATGGCATATGTTTCTTAGTGATTTTAGTATGTTGGTAAAAGTATCCTTGATTTTTTCACAGGTGGTGGTTTAGCTTGGAAGTTACTTTGGAGGTGTTGGAGCAAGTTTTTCTCAAAAATGGTTCTTTTGTCCTAGAAGCCTAAATGAGAAGTTTCATAGATTGGCTTGGTTCAATTCCTTCCACTATGAGTTGGAAGATAAAGTGAGTTGTTCTGGAAATTATATTTATATAGATTTCCAAATTTATATGTTTTGTTTCTTTACGAGGTGTTTTGGTATATGAACTAGATCTATTTTGATGTCCTAGTTTTGGGGTCTTGAAGCCAGTTTGGAGCAGTTGCAGATATTGTGTTCTTTGGAGGTCTTCCACTATGTGTTGAATGAATTTTTTTATATTTTTCCAGAAATGCATTACTCATATACCTTTCCAATTATGTATCATGTCTTAAGTCATGATGATGAGTACTTATCTATGTGAAGTCATGGTTATCCTCTGTGACTTGAATTTATAGGCATTAAAGACCTAGTGTGGTTTTCTCAATTCTTGCCATACTTCATGATGTTTGGAGAAGATGCAGAGGCGATTGAGGATTCATCAATATTTTTATGGAGGACATAGCATATGTTTTGTTATTCTTCTTTGATCCATGAATAATTATTCCTAATGTCACTTTGGAGATCAAGTGATCCACTCATTGGTTCTTAGAGAGTGCATGTTTTGAGCTTGCTTGTGTGTTCTTGGAGCTTGCTGAAGATTCCGTGACCCCTACTAACCTACATGGGTCCTCTGTTTTGATCTTGATATGATTTTTTTTATGTTATTGAGTTTGGGATGACCAACCTACTTGGTCATGGCCGACCTAAGCAGTGTTTTAGAGTCTAGAGTTGGGTATATAGGGAAGTGTAATGAGTCATTTGTTGACTAGTTGAAAGACTATGAGGAAAAGTCACGACATAGACCTATATGGGATTAAAGAAGAGTGTCGAGGTGTCATGTAAAGAGATGAAAATAATAATTAGGAGGTAATGAAGTTATGAGGATCATATGTACAAGGCGGAATTGAATATACTTCAGCGCATGAAGAAGAGAGACTTGAACAAGTTAGGAGAGTGTTTGTGTTAGATGAGGGGTTTGATTGTATTTAGAGCTCACCTTGGATCACAATCAGTTGTGTGAGATCAACCTGTTATTAATGTTATAATTCATTTTATAAAATATCTTATGGTGTTTACTATTCAAATAGCATTCCTTTTTTGTGAGTCATATCAGCAAATGTTTAGGGATTGTTGATCCTTGTGAAGATTGGTGCCTCACTAAATAACATATTGCAGGATGTGTAATATTCATTGCAATTCACTTGATTTGTGTCTAATATAAGATAATTTTTCAGGGGGATTTTCTTCCCCTTGAGGGTTTACCACTTATATTTGGTGTATTTTGTTCTCTCTCTCTCTCTCTCTCTCTCTCTCTCGTCTCATGATCTTGTGAATGGTCAATACATATCTAATTAGCTCACATGTAGTTATGTATAATGAATGGTTAATTAAATGTTAAAGGCTTGACATAGAAAAATAAGTTAAAGTTTTGTATGATTGATTCACCCCCCACCACTCAGTCCATTGTGCTTCCTATAAGTATAAGCATGTGGAATTTTTGGAAAGTTTTTGGAGGAAACATGGTCTTAGGAACTCACCCTGATCATGAAAGCTTCCTTTTTTGTTGTTTTTAGCATGTTGCGCACATCCTTTTTGTTTTGGATGGGATTGTAATGGACACAATATTTGTGCAAAATGGGTTTGTTAAAAATTACTTTGAAAATTCAAACAAATTTGCTTTGTTTGGTTTAAATTCAAACTCCATAACCCATGCCAACATACTCCCATCCTGCTTGAAAATAAATATCCTTAGAACAAGAGATAGATGTCCACTGCAACACCATGGAGATGGAGGTTTGTCAAATGTTACAGTTTTATGTGTACTGGTTGACTTATATGAAAACAAGGAACACATTATCTTTTCAGCAGAATGCTTAAAAATGGGGGGCACATGAATTGTTTGTTTGAATGCCTCAATGAGGCCTATTCCCTTACACAAAAATGATTCTAGATTTTCAAATAAGGGATTTTGTTTTAAAATATTTATAAAATAAAGTAAATGTGATTGGCAAGTGGAAATCCATATTTCACAATTTTCATGTTTTTTGTGCATGGTTGACCCTCTAAACATGTCAGTTATCTTGTGGATGCATAGACTAGCTTGTTTACTAGTTTTGAGGATATTTATTAGAAAATCAATCATGCTAGGAAGCTTCAGGAAACTCTAAAATTTATCATCTTTGTGTTAAAAACCTTGTTCTGGATTGCATGAGTTTTTTTCTTGGTTGACTACTTGGCTATGCTAGCAATATTGAGGAAAATCTAATTTTTTTTACTACATTTGAATTAAACCTATGGTGGTTGTATGCATTTACTTACTTGGTGCAAGGCATGTTTAATATTGTGGAAATGTTGCAATGGAAGTTGGTCCCTTTGAGACAATGGTTTACTTTTATCATGCCCATGGTAGAGCAGTGGAAATAAATGAATAGTGAGATTTTCTTTTCCCTTTAGTGGTTTTATAAACACAATATCAAGAGAAATAAACTCAATAAAAGTCCTAGTTTACTTGTGAAATAAAATTTTATGGAAATGGAAGGTTTAGGATTAGTGTTTGGATAAAATTATGTTCGTTGTCTTAATGAAGCTCTAAATGTTTTTAAAAAGTGCCTCAAAGAATCATGGTCTCTTCAAATGCATTTATTGCGAGAGATGTGCATGATGGGCTGGGTGAAAAGGCCTTGGAGCCCCTTAAACAAATGTACTTGGCTCGTGAAATGCCAAACCCCTCAACTTTGACTCGTCGATCAGTTGCAGACATGGTTTTCTCTTCCCTATCTTGCACAAGTTTTGTATTTCATTTTTCCTTTTTCAATGGTATCAATATTAAAAATAAAGGAAAAAATGTTATTGGGTAATTAAAATGAATTGTAGCTCAAACAATAAAATTTACCTTCTTTCAACGCAACTGATAAATGTTTGAATGCAAACCCATTTATTTATTGTACCTATTTATATGTTGGATAGCTTAGATAACTATAATCAATAACAAAAACCACATGTACGAAAAGACAAACTTGTTATCTAGTTTAAAACTACTTTGTTGTTTACCTTACAAAACTTAATAAAGGTGATTCTCAATAATGTCTAAAACACCCCTCAAGAACTCGAAACAAGAAAATCAAGTTTTGAATGTGTTACTTATCATGTGGAGTGCCATATAGAACCTTAGAATGACCTCACATGTTCATTCGTGTGTTTTTCGTCACCCCTCTAAGAGCCCTACAAACCTTTTTGTAACTTTTAATCACTATTGAAAGTTAAAAGTTCAATATGGTTTGGATTTGTCATTACACCCTTGGGTGAAGAAATGAAAACTTAGCTTACACATACTATTAGTATTTATCTATGAAAATTTCATGGAACCTTTATTTTTATAAAAACACCTTGTAATATAGTATTACAAGGGGGTCTTTGGTCATTGGGGTTTTTTACAATAATGACTAGTTACACCAGAAATTTTGTCGCCATTCAAACCATGTTTCCCAATTTTGAGTTTCATCAAATCTAATGATTTCCCTATATATAGGAGAGTGTATAGGATTCGTCTCACATTGTGTTAGACCACCATAAATTGGCTTTCAAACCTAATTTTATTGTTACTTAGGATAATTTGGATGTTATCACTATCTTGTAATAAATGAGAAAACATTTTTGTGGGCCACTTATCAAATCAAATAACTAGGGGAAAACTTGTAGACACTAATATATGATTGTATGGATCTCCATTTGGTTGTTTGTTTTCAAAAAATTAACCGTAGGAAAAATTATGTTATTTCTCTCTCCTCTCTCTACCTCTCTCTAGTTTTGAAAATGAAATGAAATTAAAAATATGTTACCTCTCTTGTTTATACAAAGTTGTTTTATTTCACTATAAATGGAAGATTAGTAATTATGATTTGTGCTAGATTGTATGAAAATTCCATGCCAACAGATTTTTTTGACCCTACTTACCAAATTTTTATAGGTCACAAGTAGCAAAGTGACATAGAATAATTATTATAATTGATTGTTAAAAATATTTGTCTTTCTAACATGTTTGTCTTTCAAAGGTGTAAAAGAAAGCACTATTTTTTCAGCATATATATATATATATATATATATACACCTTTGTATAGTTGTATAATGAAAGAGTGGAAGTAATTGTATTTGTATTGAAGAAACGAAGTATGAGAACTCTATGGTTAGTATACAAACCTTCATAAAATGATTCAATTGTAAATTCATTTTCAACTTTTGTGATTTTTTAAAATTGATGGAAGAAAGATTCACTCATTATGTATGTGTGGGTAATTTAAGGAACTGAAATATATTTTCATTTGACCCTATAGGTTGATTGCATTGGATAAGTGTATGTTGATGATTTCGATGAATTCTAGTGATTTTTTACTTAATTATGAGTTAGTGAACTTAAACTTAAAGGATGACCTTACTTTCTTTTATACTTGATAGCTCCTATTAGCTTGAAGAAAAACAAATTAGGATATCACATGAACATGTAGGTTTAATGTCAAAAGACTCTAAACCACCTTATATGAATTGTAAATGGATCCAAATTGTTAGATTGTTAGACTAAATGACATCAGAATGACTCTAGCCTAGTAATCCTTGAGAATACTATCCTCCAAATAAAATAAATTTGAATGGTATTCCTCCTTGATTGAAACTTAAGAGAAATGATTACTAATGATTGATATAAAACAGGAGATTCATTTTATTGAATGAATCTGGTCAAGAAACTAGCATCGGTATGTAATCTTAGAGTGACCGAGAAGAGGAGTACTTGACTAGTGATCAATCTCTCTAGGACCTATAACTTATCTACAAGATTTGTACTCGATCACTAACATCTCATGTTTTTCCATGGGAGCCTTGTAGTATTGTGTTGTATGTGTGTAAGTATGTATAATGTAAGTGGATTAAATGTATTATTTAAACTATGATCTAAATGTTGTGAACTTTTCCATCAAGGAATTGCATATAAATTTTAGCTTGTCAAGTAGAAAGAAATACCTTTGGATTTTACAAATGTATTGCAAAATAAGGTGTTTGGTTACTCTGGTTTTTAATTTAGTAAGGTGTAGATTCCTTGAGTGCAAATGAAATGATTAATCATGTGACCTCTCATGAGGTTATCGGTTAAAGATACTTTGATGTATGTAGCTTATTTCACTAAATTGGGACATATTCCAGTGGATTGAGACACCAATATTTCAAATATTGGAAGAAATCCATCTTTGTTTTTACATATATTGGATTCCATTTTTGGCTATACTGGATTCCATTAGTAGCAATATCGGATTCCATTAATATCTATATTGGATTCTAATATTGTCAATATTGGACTTATTCGAGTTCCATTTTCTCTATTATTGGATTCCAATTTCATTATTATTGTATTCCAATTTCCCTATTATCAAACTCCAATTTCAGTATTTCTAGATTCCAATAATGGTATTATTGCATTCCACTTTTGCCACATAAACCAAATGGCCACCCACTTATATAAGCCAACCATCCGCTAACTTACATAAGACAAGTGGCCGCTAACTTATATAAGCCAAGCAATTGTTGACTTAAAGATAGTGCCTAAGTGATTGTTGTCATTTATGCCACATAAGAATATTAATATCATCATACATATACAACTATTCATGCATACCTTATTCAAATCAATAAACGTTGATGTTGAAAATCCCTTCCATGCATTTCCTTGAATGGTGTTAAATATGACGGATGTTTTGACGTTTTTCCTAATTTTAGATGTAACATACTTTCAAACATTTTATAGAACTCGCACGTATGACTCGCATGTTTAAAAGGTGACCATCAATATTTATATACATTTATATAAATAATTTATTTATATATATTAAGCATAGTTAAAAAAACTAGAACTGTCATTTATAAATTCGGTAAGTAGTGTATAAGTGTGAGTGATCTCACTTACAAGTGCAATTGGTCGTACGTCTAAGTGCGAGACTCGAGTCACACATCTCTCGACTCGCACTTTAAGTGTGAGTATTGATTAACACTACTAAGTATGAGTATCAAATTGTACTTCTAAGCGCTTGTCTCAACTCACACTTCTAAGTGCTAGTCTCGACTTGCACTTCTAAGTGTCAGTATTTACTAGCACTTCTAGGTACAAGTCTTGATTTGCATGGGATAAGTGTGCTAACTCACCCGTTAAACAATATTTAGGTAATGGTAATTTTTCAACAGCCCTTTAAAAATACAAAATAATGTTTATTTGTACCAATTATTCTGTATAAATTTCATTATTTTTTAATATATATTGATAGAAATTTTAATAATTTTTATATAAATCTATGTTAATAATCGATTGTTAAATATTAAATATTCAATTCACGTGTGATGTTTATTATAAAGATTTTCAAGTATTTTATTACAAATATTTTCAAGTATTTACATTATTAATGATAACCATTTTGTAAGGGAAAATGCTAATTAATGTTGTGTTTGCTTCAACATTAATTAGCCATTAATTTGATCTATGTAAAATTCTCCATTTAAAAGTACATGTGTCATTCGAAATATGTGTACCTTTTGGAGCATATAAATTTTGTTAGCCATTTAATGAAAAGCAGTGTAAAATCATACGCATACCCTCTTAAATTCACGCGCGAATGAAATTGGTGGCTGGATTTTTTTACATATCACTATAAGTAGATAGTTTTTGAGTTTATATTTTTAACATTTCCTTTTCTATTCTCTTCATCAATGTGTAATATTATTCATCAATAGAAAAATATCACTAGTGCAAGCGTAGAAAACTTTGTGCTCAAGTTCTGGAAATGTTTTGATTTCCTCTCCATGCCAAAAATTGGTATGCATTCTCACCTTCAGTCCCTCCCAAATTACCAAATTATGTTAATGTAAAATTTTCCATAGCTGACTAGGGCTTATATCCATGTAAAATTTTCCATAGATGATTAGGGCTTATATCCATGTAGGGATTTTGTAGATAATTAAATGGAAGCAAGTTCATTATTCAATATTTTGTAGAAGGTAGTTTTGTTTATCAAATAAATAATTTCATAATATATTGAACATTCATTAGAGAAGTGAAAGAGGATGGAATGGAGCACATCTTGATAATGAAACGACACAACTTAATATGTAATAACATGAGTGGAAGACTTGTAGAATTTTTACAAACCCAAAACACATGTCAAGAACTTGTTTTGTTGAGTTTTGAAAAATAAGCTTGGTGGTATGGATGGTGGCTCAATTTTCACAATAAAAAATTTAATATTGGAATCAATTTATGGACATGGTGGTGCACAGGAATAGAAGAGCAGATGTTTTTTATAAAATTGATATTATTTTGTTGGCCTTATTGTTTTCCACAAATATTCCTCCACTACACATACTCAACAAAATTAAATGGCTATGACATCATTGACATTTTTAATGAAAATATGTTAGAAGATATTCATGTTAAGAATGAATTTCCATTGAATTTTTTGGTGATGGATTACAGTGACCTATTTGTGAAAAAATGTGGTAATGCAAGAGCGGGAGAACCAAAAAGATTTTCGAGAACAAAATAATGAATACATATTTGTGAAAGGAGAATTCGAGGAACAAGGAAACTCTAAGATGGTACTACTATCTAAGCAACAACTCTCCTCATAAAATTTCACAAAATGTAAATTTTCTCTATTTGCATCCTGGTTATGTGCCATTTTGTCTTTTTCCACCTATGGGATTTCTCTATTCTATGTTTTAATGTCATATTCTTCCTTAAGGAACTTTTTGTAAAAGGATGCAAATACTTTCAAAACCCCCATTTAACTCTTATACAAAAAAATGTACATAGTTTTGTTACATCAAAATATGTTATTGCGGCATAACGTAGCAGACTCTATGATGATGATATCTTACTTTATTTTTTTAATTCCTTTTGATTGATAATATCCAATTACTATGGGGTCGCATAAGCTAGTGGATAGTAAGCTAAAAATAATATTATTTGACTTGCTAAATGACAGCGATCCACAAGCTCAAAATTTTATGTTATGGAAGTATTAGGTTACCTTAGCGGGTGCTAAGCTCAAAACATCTTACTATATATACATGAACATAATGATTCACTACTTTATATAGGGATTAAGGCGTCAGAAACCTTACAATATAATGCATCATGAGCATCACCAAGAGTTGAAAAAAATAAACAGGACAAAAAGGGCTAAAACAAATTATCCCAAACTACAGTCCAATAAATCAATACAAGGATAAATCACATAACATGGAGGAGAAAACATCCCAAATGATAGAGTCCATAAACAGTCAAAAAAAATCTCCAAGAACCAATGGACTAGTTATTCTTCAAATTTTTCATATTACCCTCTTCCTCACTCTGTTTCACCTGATTCTTAGAGCGTTTATTTGAATGTGAAAAAATAGATAAAGGTAAAAGGGCTAGAAGGAATACCTGTTAAATTTGGTTGAAGGTTGTTACATGCGTATGACTTCTTGATCCACAGCTGATCGTGAGAGCTTCCTTTTGACTAGGAGGAACTACCTGAAATGAACAACAAGACCAAAAAAAGAGATTAAATAGCATATGACAGAGGACTGCCCAACCTATGCTAGTTCTGAGAAGTGTGATCCTCCTTAGAAGGTGGTCAATCCATTGTTTAAAACAATTCAATGTCAAAAATAAATGAAATCCTACTATAGTTAAAATTATTTCGGTATCTCATTCGACTACAATAAGCAAATTCATTCACAATAGGCTAAGTCATGATTGAATCTGAAGGGCAAGGTATCTATTAGAGTACTAGTACTGGTTAGGGTCTTGTTTTGGGTTGTTTTGGGTATTTGGTGGAGAATTTACGATCTTTTCTTAGTCTAAGGGTAAAACACAGAGACTGACATCAGTCTAGTGTAACCAATGACAATTCAAGATGGATCAACGACGGTCATGAGTAACAGGCATCGGTACAGTCAGGTGATAGAAACTTATCAAAATCTTGGTGTGAGGACAGATCTTAGGCTAAATGGAAATGAAGAGGGCGATGGAAAGTTCTATGGAGATCTTAGGTATACTTAGAGGTGTTTGACAGTCAGGTATGGGGAATTTAATGGCGTGGGTAAAGGAATGATCAAAATTTCATGAAGGTAAATGGTGGGAGAATGAGAGTGCAAGTAGAAACTAATAATGGAGGTAATAAAGCCTACTAAAATGAAAGAAGATGAATGCTGGTTAACAAAATACTTATTGTTGTATGAGCTTGATGGCTGGATGGTAATGGAAGTTAATCAGATGGATGGAATTTGGTGTGGTGATGATGCTTCCCCAGATGCTCCTATGTATTAAAAATGGCCCTATGATCACTTCTGATGTTGGCTGTGGATGTTTGGATGCATATTCGAATACTGGTTCTACTTGCATGCAGTTTTTGTCTCATTTCTTGCTCTCTAAATGTGTCATCCTCGAAATAAGGTTATGAAAGGTAATAAAAGGTAACTGAAAATGGTTCTAGGTTGATCGGCGGTTGTTTAGGGTGACCGGCATTGGTTAGGGTGGGATTTCCTAGGTTTTCTAAAATTTGTAGATCCCCTCGATTTCTTAGATCTTGTTCCTCTTTTCTTGTAGATTAGAATGGAAGCTTCTTTTGTAACGGGTGTGAATGTGGTTAGAGGGAATGTAGGCTTTGTTTTTTAGTGTTTAGGTAGGTCTTAGTTAGTTATGGCAACATACTAAGAATAAATTTGGGATGAGGTGGCTAGGTGAGGTGGTGGTGTGAGAATTATTTTAATTAGGATATTTAAATAATAAATATCATGAGATCATGGGTTAATTTAATTAAATTAATATTAGTGTGGGGTGAAAGGGGCCATGGTTAGGTGAGTGTGTTCAAGGTGATTATTTGATGAGGTACCAAGGGGAGTGTCTCCCAATTTTGGTGTCTAAATTTTGCCCCTTTTTGTTGCATAGCTTGTATTGGTAAGCGACACTGACAAAAATAAGATGTGGTTGCCCCATGTGTGGGTGAAGGTGATCCCCCTCAAACCAGGAACTGATGAGGTAGAAGGTAGAATCGGTGAGTGGTTTGATAAAAGGTGAATGTGATGAAGAGGAAGGTGGAAAATGGGGGTAAAAGAGGTAAAGGTCCAATTTGTGAATCTATGTAATGGGTCAGGGGAAAAGATAGTAATAGTCAAAAGCACATACACGTATAAAATGTTGCATGGTACCAGGTTGAAGATCATGCAAACTCTACATTTTCTAAGGTCGATAGGTTTATCCAAACAAGGTTGAGGTGATTCTGGTATCTAAGATATAGGATATGGTCAGGAAACACATTGCAAGTTAGGTGCAGGAACATTTGGGTATGTTCCGGTACACCAAAGGTTGGGTCAGGATAAATGGTCATGGCAAGAGGCAAGGTAAGGTCACTATGTCAAACAACACGGGTAATAGTATCACAAGGTATAGCAAGCACATGAGGTCACAGGTCACTAGTAATGTTCCAAGTCCAAGTAACTAGGTCACGGCCCAGGTAGGGGTGAGGGATGGGTAAAATAATGAGTCCCCAAATGATGAAGAGGTTAGGTGTAAATGATGAGGTGAGGAGGGTAAAGGGAAATGGCCAAGTCAGGTGTGGGTAAGATAGAAAGGTGTGGGTAATGGGTAGTAATAAGACTAAGTAGGGTAACCAAAATGTGTCATAATGAACCAATGTCAGCTGCCATGGACTGACCATGGTAGGCTAGGGCATAGGACTGATGTCGGTTAAGGTAAAACCATCACCGGTCAAGTCAGGAAGGCTATAAAATAAAAGTGTTGTGTTTTTTAAAATCATTTGTCATTTGCCACATTAGAGAAAATGAAAAGAGAGAGATAAAGAGGTGGAAAGTGACAAAATGACATGGAGAGCTGATTTGGTGAGCCGCAGAATGAGTGATAATTGGTCAATAGGTAGGTCTATGAGTGCGGTGATTTGATTGGGTGATTGATTTGATTTGATTGAGCCAATGAGAAATTTTTGATGGCAGAGGAAAGAGAGGGATCGGATAGACCTACGTAGTGGCCTGAGGTGCCACCATGTAGATGGCAGCATGATGAGATAATATCCCATTCTGATTTTTGTTTATTTTGAGGAGGTGGAGAGGGAAATTGGGTAAGAGGAAAATGGATTTTGGGGGGGAGGAAAACATGAAAATTTGAATGTGGGGAATGTAATGAGACAAGGGGAACAAGGGAGGGAAGATTTAGGTAAGTGAGGGGTGGGAATAGGTATTGGGTAGGTATTGGTGGGTGAAATGGGTAGAAAGGAGGAGTGTGGGTAGAAATAGGGTAGGCCGTTGTGGGTTTTTTGCTGTGATAATGACCAATGTCAGTTCACTTTTAGCCGGCATTGGTGGATAAGGACCGGAATTAGTCATAGATGTGATGATCGATGTCGGTTATCATTAGACCATGGTCAGTTGATGATGACCAATGTCAGTGGCAAGTGAAAGAGGTAGGCCCGCAGGTATATTATAATAGACAAGTTATGGATAGATAGGTAGGGGTAGGGAAAGTTAGGTAGAAGGGGAAGAGTTATGGTTATGGGTAGGTGGGTAAATAAGGAAGATCGGTGAGAGGGGGAAAATGAAAATAGGTGAGGGTCTGAGGCATGGGTAGATAGGTAAAATGAAAATAGGTGAGGGTCTGAGGTATGGGTAGATAGGTGGTGTTGATTTAGGGCATAGATGTAGGTGAAAGATTTATTTAGTTAGGGTAAGTAGTGCAGTAGGGGTGGCAAGGTTGCATGTAGGTGTGATCAAGGTTTAATATTATGATTGGTTAAATACATGCTAAGGACTAGCTATGGATGAGGGATAGGGTACCTCCCTTACTCATGGAGATATGGGGCAGCACGACATGCAAGGAGTAGATACATGTGTCAGATGTGGGCTTGATTAGGGTCAGACGCTACCAGAACATAGTTTGTCAGGTGAGTTTGATTTTTCCCTTATTAATAGATGGGATTTGACAACTAATACATTCCATTTACCGACGGGTGAGATCACGATCACCCTAGAGGATGTTTATAAGATCCTGTGACTACCTATAATAGGTACCTAGATGTACTCCATCTCCTTATAAGCATCCGAGGATTTACTATTACCAATACTTGGAGAGGGGTTGGCATTGGTAGGATTTCACAATGCCAGCATGAGCTACGGGGTGATGTACTGAGCCTACCTCGAGGAGATGAGGCTGGTGGTGCTTTTGATGGAGGTAGTCTACTATTTTGCACATCCAGATGTAGAGGGTGGGATATTCCCACGGTCACTGATGGGGGTTCTATATGACATGGTGGAGAGTAGGACTCGATTTGCATGGGTACATGTATTCTTGGTACAGCTATACAGGGAGCTCTGGGCTTATGGGAGACTACCGTGATTCAACTCGTGCTACACATTCTTGTTACATTGTTGGGCCTATGAGCACATTGTGTGTGTGTGGACCTAGTTGGTATGCCCCAGTTTGATGCATTTGATCCAGGTTTTGTGCTAATGGGCTATAGGTGATGGGTGTCGGTTATGGGAGATCACCGACCGGTGAGAGTGTTACATGATGTAGCCTATTAAATGTGATTACCGGAGGGGTTTTCTGACGTGGAAATTGTTTGGAGGCCATATGTAGGCTATCCTTCATACAAACAGATGATAGTATATCTGGATGGGTTACAGATTTACAAGTGGATAGAGGGGCAGTGGGCTAGGGAGCATGAGATGATACCTGTAGACCGGACCAAATGGCAGTTTAGGTTGTCACAGGATATACCCCAACCCTTACCTCAGTATAGGAGACATAATGTGGAGAGGACCATGTCACCACCATAACCTATAGTGTTGACTGGGTAGGAGGAGTAGCAAGTCGACCGATAGATAGATTATGTTGTGGTGACAGACAAGTACATACAGCGGTGGGCTGCACAGCTACGAGCAGTACCACCGAGGCTAGACCAGCTAGATTTGGATACTATCACAGTTCAGAGAGACACCCTACAGGGGCAGGTGACTACCCTAGTGACCTAGTTGGGCATAGTATAGGGACATCTGACAGGGGCCAAGGTATAAGTTGTGACTCTGTAGGCACAAATGGCTGCTTTTTAGGAAGAGGGAGTATAGGGACCAGCACCCACACCAGAGGGAGAGGAAGAGGGTGGAGATGGAGATGGGGTACAAGTAGGCTCCCTACAGGCATAGGTGATAGGTTTACAGGGCTAGTTAGCCACAGCACAGGGAAGGGTTACAGGTTTACATGGCCAGTTAACCACTACACAGGCACAGATAGCTGCCCTTCAGGCCTAGGTATAGGTGTAGGCTCCGAGACTAATGGCACCACCACATTGGCAAGGATAGGGTCCCATTATTTAGAAAGGAGCAAGATAGGGTCTAAGACTAATTTCACCACTTCAGATAGTACCCGCTACTAGATTGAGAGATGCCATGCATGATGTGATATACTACCAGGATCATTTGATGGCAGCGGGGATATATGTCTTATCATATGCCGAGCACAGAGCACAACAGGCCTCGAGTGAGAGGAGAAAATATCACACAGTGTGTTGAGAGCATAGGGGGCTAGCGAGATTTGGGTTGGGTCAGGGTGAGGCCACTAGTGCATGGAGACCAATGCCAGAGGTAGGACCATTAGGATCCAGACTAGGGTGAGGCAGAGGGAGGTCATCCAGATGTTGGGCTAGAGAAGTGGAGGAGGAGACAGATGAGACAGGCTTAGATATCAGATGTGGAGATGATTGATCTCCGTGTATGATTAGTTTATTTTTGACATATATACTGGCCTGCATGTCGAAGATGGTGAGGATGTACATGAGAGTTTTTGAGATGTTGTTATATACACCGGCATGTGTGCCAAAGATATTTGAGAGTCATGTATATGGATACACATTTTTAGACAGTTGGTTTATAAAGATGATGGTGATTATTACATGATGTGTACATGGTTTTGTTTAACTTGCTATTTTGATTTGTATATATGATGGAAACTAAGTATTATAGGCATGATAGAGCCATGTTAGGCATGGATCGAGTCAGGTTTTTGGTTTAGGCATGGATTGAGTCAGGTTTTTAGTTTAAGAATGGATGGAGGCAAGTCATAGGCATGGATTGACTTAGGTTTTTATTTTAGGAATGTGTGGAGTCAGGTTATGCATGGATTGAGTTAGGTCATATGCAAGGATTGAGTCATATCATGGGCATGGATTGAGTCAAGTTGACTTAGGCATGGATTGAGTCAAGTTTTTAGTTTAGGCATGGATTGAGTCAGCTTCATTTAGGCATGATGAAGTTTAGGTTTGGTTTAGGTATGGATGATTTTGGATTGGTTGAGTTTGTAATTCATTAATTTGTGTAATTAATGATGATATGAGTCACGTTGAGATGTTTTGTAGTAAAATGCATGATAATGGGAAAGAAATGGTAGACATAATGAATGCATGAGTGATGATGGTAAACATGTGAAGCAATTGTTGTTTTTTGGTTTAATTTCCAATTATTGATATAAAAAGGAGATGAATTAGGGTAGAATGTGACTAGGAAAGGGGGAGAGGGAAATGGTTAGGGTAGAGAGTGGTTGAGCTGACCTCCAAGGGCCCCATGCCCTCGGAGTGCTTCCTACATAGTCTTGGAAAATAGGGACCTTAGGCCGATGTAGTTCTCCCATAAGCTAGGGAAAATGTGAGGAGGTATGACAATGGGTCAGTAGGTTATAGGCATGATTTAGTCGAGGTCTTTTAGGTATGGTTGAATTGTGGGAAAATAGGTATGGGTGATATTAAGTTGATTGTGGTGAAAGAGGAAAATTTCCCAGAGATAAGCATCGAGTATATAGTCCTGTATAGGATGATCAATACATAATGAAGAATTTAAAAGATAGGAGGAGGCAAGAGAGCCACCTGATTGGTGAGGATCATAATTGGTGGACCATACCTTAGGTAGGTTAGTGAACATAAGACCCTAAATAAATTGCATTATTGATTATTCCAAAGGCAAAGAATAGTCACATGATCACCAAATGTCATAGTTTCAATAGGTCCCATGAGGTGGTAGGAAATGAAGATGCGAATGGTGAGAAGGTGAAAAATGGTTAGGTTATATAGTATTAGGTAGCATGCCTTTTTGCAAGAGATCCAAGATCACAATGAGAAAGTCCATGACGAATTTTTTTTTCTATTTTAATTTGTATTTGAGATAGACTGATCGATGCGGGAAGTCTATATGAGATGAGGAAATTATCTCCTAAAGGTCTTCGTGAAGCTGATCGATGCGAGAAGCTTCATATTATCTCTTTTTATTTTTTTAAGTAGGCTTTACAGAGATGTCCTTCGAGGGAGAAATATATTTATAGCAGCGATGTAGAGAGAAAGATGTCCTTTTTGAGGGACTCATATTTTTATTGGAAGTTTGACTCAAGGAGTTGGATCCCATGTGAGGGATTTTAAGTCATCGATAAGACTAAGGTGAAGAATCATATTCTTGTTTAGAAAGTAAGGTGAAATGACCATGAGATCTCATCTAATAGTAGATGAAAAGTATCCATGAGCATCATGCCATGTGTAGAGCCGTGGTACACATATTTAAGAGAGGGTAAAAGAGTGATGGGTTCACACATTATTCTTGTTTAATTGGTTGGGATGGCATAGTGAATGGAGGGAAGTGAATAGCACTCAAGGGATGAGAATGAAAAGAGGTAGAAGGTGAGGTAGGACTAAATTTCAATAGTAGAATGGTTGAAGATGCAAGGCATTGAGGGGTTTAGGTTCAGGTTTACCATCTAATGAACATAAATGATAAGCACCTGATCTATAAGCATGAGTCACAATGTATGGTCCAAGCCAATTAGGTGCAAATTTTCCCCGTTTACTTTTTCTACTTTGGTTACATGTTGATTTTCCTTCAGAACGAGGTCACCGACTTGGAAGGTTCATTCATGAACACATTTTTCATAGCCACGTTTGATATGTTTTTGGTAAAATTGGAGATGGTCAAGAGAATTAAGATGGTGTTCATCTAACAAATCAAGTTGTCCTAAACGGTCCTGGAAAAATTCATCATCATTGAGCATGTCATGGAGAGAAATATGAAGAGATGGAATCTATACTTTGAGAGGTAGAACAACCTTTGTACCGTAGACTAGAGAAAACAATGTGGTTGCAATGGAAGTGTGAATACTAGTATGGTACGCCCACAGAGCGAAAAGAATGTGTGTATGCCAATCCTTCCCAGTATCATTAACCACTTTCATGAGAATTTTGCTTAGGTTTTATTAGTGGATTCGGCTTGCCTATTGGTTTTTAGGTAATATGGTGATGAGAAACTTAGTTGAATATCAAAGGCATCACAAAGTTTCCGCAAGGTTTTATTTTTGAATTGTTTTCCATTATCAGTGATGAGGTGACGTGGAATGTCAAAGCAATAGATAATGTGATGATTGATGAACTCACATATTTTTTCAACTTTTGTGGAGATGAGAGGTATGGCTTCAACCCATTTGGTGTAATATTTGGTAGCAGTGACTATTCATTGATGTCTCTGGGAAGAATGGGGATTGAACTCTTTTACAAGATCTAAACCCCATTGAGAGAAAGTCTAAAGGTCACAGGTGACCTGTAAGGCATGACTGTGTCTATGATTAGAATTTTACACAATGCTTAACATAGTTGCAAAAATCATGGTTAAGGGTCAGCCAGTAAAATCCTAGGTGAAGAATACACTTAGCAACCATGAGACCACTTAAGTGACCTCCACATATGACGTCTAGAACTTCCTTAATGGTATAGGGAATTTCAGAATCCGTAAGGAAATGTAAGAGAATACTATCAAATCCACGCTTATAGAGGAGGCCACCCATGATGATGTAACAAGGGACCCTTTTAATAAAGGTGAGTTGTCCATTATGAGTGAGGTCAGGAGGCAATATGGAGAGGGAAAGATAGTCTGAGTATTGTTTATACCAATGGTCACTCGGGTCAGGAGCAGTGGTTCTGATAGAGTAAACTTCATGAGGTAAATAAGAGGGTGGTTGGAGTCTTTATATGGTGACAAAGATTGTAGATTCAGTGGGTGAAGCAGGTATCTAAGAAGCCAAGCAGGCCATGGTATCTGCAAATTTGTTGGTAGAATGTGGGACAATTTGAAGGGCATAATGGTCGAAGGTACTCAAAATTATGTCCACATGTTGCTTATACTTTTAAATTATCTCATTAGGACATTTTTATATACCATTGACTTGGTTTATGACCAATTGATAATCACCAAAGATGTTGATTGACTTAATATCTAAGGTGCAAGCAGCTTGAAGACCCAATATGAGTGCTTCATATTTAGCAATATTGTTTGTATAATAAAAATTGAGTTTGAAAGACAAAGGTGTTTGTTTACCATCAGGAAAAATGAGGATAACACTAGCCCCACCCCCATGCTGACACTTGGAACCATCGAAGAACAGTGTCATTTGGTAAGCGGATTCATTTAGGGAAAGGGTAGTAATAGACTTATCTAGAAAGTAAAACTTAGAGGGTTGATCCACAGAGATAGGTGCGTCGACCAATTTCTCGGTGATATCTTAGCCCTTGATGGACTTTTGATGGATGAATTTGAGGTCAAGGTTGGCTAGAATCATAATCCAACATGCAGCCCATTGATTTTGGTAAGGTTTGGCATAAATTAAATGTAAGGGGTTGGTGTTGGTCACAACATAGGTTTTTTGGTTAAGTAGGTAATGGCAAATTTTGGTGGCAATGAAAACTAAGGCTAAGAAATGTTTATTGGCATGGGTGTATCAGTTCTCATAGTCTAGAAGAGTACGGCTTATGTAATAAATTGCTTGCTCCCTATGTTGTTCATCATGATGAGCGAGCATGGCCCCTAAGGAGTGATCGGTAGCAGAGATGTATAGGTAAAAGGGCTGATCGTCTTTATGTGGAATGAGTATGGGTGGTTGGAGAAGGTATTGTTTTAAGGCCTCAAAAGCTTTGTGGTAGTCATCATCCCATTTAAAGGAGACATCCTTTTTGAGAAGATGATGAAATGGCTGACATCAATCAGAAAGTTGTGAAATAAAACAGAGAGTAGACTGCAACTTACCTTGCAGGCTATGGAGTTACCATAGGTTAGTGGGTGGAGGCATGTCAAGAAATTGCCCGATGTAAGGAAATGATAAATCCCAGGAGCTTTCCTAAGAGAACCATGAAGACACAGTTCTTGGGCTAAAGGTGAACACAAATTTAATGAGCCGGTCAAAGATGGTTTTTAGGACATCGAGCTATTTAGAGTGGCGTTTAGATTTGGGAAGGAGATCATCTATGTAATCTTCCAATATACGGTGCATGATGTCATGGAAGATGTAATTCATAGCCCACTTATATGTGGCACCAGTGTTTTTAAGGTCAAAAGGCATGATTTGATAATATAAGGTCCCCCAAGGGGTGATGAATGTGGTTTTTTGTTGATCCTATGGGGAAAGTAAGATTTGGTTATAACTCAAGAAACCATCCATGAGTGATAACATCTCATGACCAAAAGTAAGGTCAACCAACTGGTCAATACCAGGTAGAGGAAAGTCATCCTTTGGGAAAGCTAGGTTGAGGTCATAGAAATATGTGTAAATGCGAAGTCTCCCTATAGCCTTAGTGATAGGGAAAATGTTAGAAATCCATTGGGGATAATAAATTAATAAGATGAAGGAAATGGAAAGAAGGCATTGAAGTTCTTCTTTGACTAGAAGAGCAATGTGAGGGTGCATTTTCCTCAGCTTTTGTTTTATGGGTTTAGCATCAGGAATGGTTATGATATTGTGGACCACTATGGTGGGGTCAATACTGGGCATGTCAATGTAAGGCCAAGTGAAAGCATGGTTATGATTTTTGAGAAAAGAAGTGATGGCTTTTTGTTCAAAAATATCTAAAGATTGGCCAATCTTTAGAATGTGCGTGTCGTCCTAAGAATGGATGTTGATTTTGATAGTCGATTCATTCAACATGGTTTGCATCTCAAATGGTAACGACTAATGAATATACGAGTCTTCTGCAATAAGATAGGTGAGTATAGATTCATCATCCTAACATTGAATGACATTAATAGAAGGTGTATCATCATCGATCATTTCAAGATACAAGAAGGGAAGAGAAGAGGGGCCTCGCCCTCGCGTTGATAAGTTAGAGGCTCAAGGAAATGGTGCTTATGAAAAAAAAAAGTTAGGAGGAATGGATTTTAGATCCATTGACTTTGTCAGTGAAGGTGGTGAAGAAGGTAGAGTAGGTGAAGATGGTGGAGAAGGGTCAATATCCTCAATGAGTTCAATGCGAGCCTTCTTGGTAGGTAGTTCAGCAAAGCCAATACCACTATGATCATTATGTTTGTTGGTAGTACATGGAATACCAGTGTGATGGCCTTTCTCATAAAATCCAAAGCTAAAACCTTTCCATGCACATCAGTGCAGGAAGGTGTGGGCGAAGTGGTGATTGGTGAGTGACTGGAGATCGGTAGAAAAGGGGTGGGTTTGTGATGGTTGTTCAAGTGCATAAGTGGAAGTATCAAGTCCCCCATAGGTGAGAATGGTGTGAGGGTGGGGAGGATTCCATACTCTTGTGAGGGTAAGGAATGTGTTGACATTATATAGACGATAATCCCCTAGAGTGAGGCATTGAAAAATTCCTTCCAAGGGATCAGTGGTCATATGTGGGTAGCTGGGATAGATGATGTGTTAGAGATTGGATCGGAGGTGGAACTAGCTGATTAGGAGGCAGATTGGTCAGAAGTGGAGGTCGTGGCAATGGTAGGAATGGAGGAATTAGGTGCAGTTGAGGTAGCGATGACACTAGTGAGTGGAGGTGTGGGTAAAGAGGAAGTGGTCATGGAGGTAGATGCCTTAATGGGCATGAGAAAATCATTAGGTCAGTAAAGCATGTTGTAGGTTTTGAAAGGTGATGGGTCAGCCAGAATAGTATAGGTGTGTCCTTTATATTCAAACTTCACACAATGATGCAAAGTAGAAGGAACAAAACCCATGACGTGAATCCAGGGTCTACCAAGCAATAGGTTATATTGAAATTCCCCCTCCAAGACGTAAAATAACTTTGGAATAGTACAGGGGCCCACATGAACATGTAGAATGACGGTGCCAAGTGTAGAAGTGATAGCATCGTTAACTAAATGTAGCATGATGGGATGTTTATGTATGAAATTGTCAGGCATGCGTATTTGGTTGAATGCATGGGAGGAGATGATGTTAATTCTAGCACCCCCATTGATCATAACTCATCGTACATGTATATTATCAATATGGATAGAGATTAAAAGTGTTGGATCTGGGTCATTGGTTTGGTGTGGTGTGATCTCTTCATCTGAGAAGCTAAGGGTGGCTACTCTATGAGAAGCTGGAGGTGTAGAAGAAGGTGGTAATTTTGTGAGAGAGGCTATGTGATGAGGTGTAATAATGGAGGCTATGGCTATGGGGTCATTGGATAAAACCTCAATACACTAGAGAACCTCCATGAGAGCTTGACAATGGGATTCAAAGGTTTGGATGAAGTCATATAGGGACATTCTGAGGGAGGATTGGTGTAATTTTTTAAGCATCACGTGATGTGTAACCCCATTAGAAATAGGATATGTGGGGTCAAGGATAGTGACTTTGGGTGTGGGTACAAATGGTATGTTGGGTATATGGTTTTTTGGTGGGTCGGTTGCCGTTTCCTTGCCTTTGTCCTTCTGAGAATTGGTGGCAACATGGATCATGTTGATTTGAGGTGGGGAGGTGGATGAAGTGAGGGTGTTGGTTGAGGATTCCATACTCTTGTGGAGTAAGGAATGTGTTGACATTATATAGACGATAATCCCCTAGAGTGAGGCATTGAAAAATTCCTTCCAAGGGATCAGTGGTCATATGTGGGTAGCTGGGATAGATGATGTGTTAGAGATTGGATCAAAGGTGGAACCAGCTGATTAGGAGGCAGATTAGTCAGAAGTGGAGGTCGTGGCAATGGTAGGAATGGAGGATTTAGGTGTGGTTTAGGTAGCGATGACACTGGTGAGTGGAGGTGTGGGTGAAGAGGAAGTGGTCATGGAGGTAGATGCATTAATGGGCATGAGCACATCATTGGGTCAGTAAAGCATGTTGCAGGTTTTGAAAGGTGATGGGTCAGCCAGAATAGTATAGGTGTGTCCTTTATGTTCAAACTTCACACAATGATGTAAAGTAGAAGGAACAAAACCCATGATGTGAATCCAGGGTCTACCAAGCAATAGGTTATATTGAAATTCCCCCTCCAAGACGTAAAATAACTTTGGAATAGTACAGGGGCCCACACGAACATGTAGAATGACGGTGCCAAGTGTAGAAGTGATAGCATCATTAACTAAATGTAGCATGATGGGATGTTTATGTATGAAATTTTCAGGCATGCGTATTTGGTTGAATGCATGGGAGGAGATGATGTTAATTCTAGCACCCCCATTGATCATAACACATCGTACATGTATATTATCAATATGGATAGAGATTAAAAGTGTTGGATCTGGGTCATTGGTTTGGTGTGGTGTGATCTCTTCATCTGAGAAGCTAAGGGTGGCTACTCTGTGAGAAGCTGGAGGTGTAGAAGAAGGTGGTAATTTTGTGAGAGAGGCTATGTGATGAGGTGTAATAATGGAGGCTATGGCTATGGGGTCATTGGATAAAACCTCAATACACTAGAGAACCTCCATGAGAGCTTGACAATGGGATTCAATGGTTTGGATGAAGTCATATAGGGACATTCTGAGGGAGGATTGGTGTAATTGTTTGAGCATCGTGTGATGTGTAACCCCATTAGAAATAGGATATGTGGGGTTGAGGATAGTGACTTTGGGTGTGGGTGAAGATGGTATGTTGGGTATATGGTTTTTTGGTGGGTCGGTTTCCTTTTCCTTGCCTTTTTCCTTCTGAGCATGGGTGGCAACGTGGACCATGTTGATTTGAGGTGGGGAGGTGGATGAAGTAGGTGAGCCATAAAAGGTGTAATGGTAGGGAGGGAAGAAGCCAAGTGGTGGGAAGGAACCTTGCGAAATGAGTTGGGCACACCAACATTTGGGTGGAGGTTTGGTGAGTTCTCTGATACAAACCATGTTAATTTTAAATCTCGAGGATGGCTCTAAGAGTTATGGGGATGGAGGTTTTTTTCACTAAGTAGGTAATGAGGGAAGAACTATGGAAATTAGTGCTGGTAAAATGGGGTCCTCATCGAGAAGGTCATTGTCATCAAAGTTTTCTTCAGGAGGACATAACTAGACTAGAGTAGCTTTCAAATCCTTACATTCCTCTACATCATGTCCAAGAACATGGTGATAGGAAAAAATTTTGGTTTCATAAAACCCTTTTGGTTTGGGTTTGAGCGGTTCATAAGGTATAAGAGGTGGTAATGTGATGACGGAAGTTTCGAGGAGGTTAGTTAATATTTTGGCATAGGATCCCACTAGTGGATCACAATGGGAGGTGAATGTGGATTTGGGTGTAGGTGTGGCTGATTTCATAGGAAGAGTATTTATAAGAGGGGGAGTGGTTTGAGCTATGGTCTTAGGTGTTGCTTATGTCTACTTGGGTAGGGGCATGGTAGATAAATTGGTAATAGAGTGTGTGGTTGGTTTAACTACCTTATTGGAGGGTAGTGGATTTTTACCTTTAGGTTGCACCTTCTTAGGTAAAGGTGATATGGGCACATGAGATTTAGAGGGAAAATCAGATGGTGGAAGAGGGCGGGTTACCCATGGGGATAATTAAGGTGTTTTAGAGGTAGATGGCATAGGTTGTGTAGGAGATGTGAGGGAAAGGTAAAGAAGTGTCATGGGTAGTGAAGAAGTTATCGATGGCATTTGAGGTATGGGTGGTAAAAAGGTTACAGGTGTGGGTAGAGGTTGTGTCAGGTGCCTAGGTATATTAGAGGTCTGTGATGGAGAAATGGGTTGTTGAGTTCTTGATTTACCAATGGGTGGAGCTTTCTTATCCAGGGTCGAGGGGTGAGGTTTGAGGATGGATGGAAGGGGTGAAGGTGATGAGGGTGTGATTGGCGAGGTTGGGGTATGAGATCTAGGAGATTGGTTTGTATGTTTAGGGGTTGGGTTAAACTTGGTGTTAGTTTTGGAGGACAGAGATAAATCTAATTTGATGGGTGGATGAGTAAGGCTAGCCGTTGGGATGACCCTTAAAGTGGTAATAGGTTTAGGTAAGGAAGATGATGTAGGTGTGGCTTTGGATGTAGATGCATGTTGGGTTATGGGTAGAGGTGTGAGTTGAGCCGTGAGTGGTATCATGGGAGAATTTGTAATAGTTGTGTTTGTGTTTTGTTTGGTCGGACAAAACACTTTTAAATAGATAGTGGAGGTGTCAGTGAGTGACATCAAAAATTTTGTTGAGACAGGAAGTAGAAGATGCCCCCAAAGTAAGGCTCTATCAACATAATCCATGTGATCGGCTAAGCATGAGAATGGAACTGATGTGGGTGAGGTCGATGTGGATCCAATGGAGATTACCATAAAAAATTTTTTAGAAATGGGGAAATCACTAGCTTCAGACTTAATGGGTAAGAGAGCCGAAAGTAAGTCAACAGGATCTTGGGTGGCTGACGGAGAATGGTCACCTAGAGGTAATGAAATTTCTATTGGATATTTGATAGGTGGAGGAGATGATGGGTGTTCCTTTGTGGGTGGAGGATATGAACAAGTGTCTCTCATGGGTCAGAGAGGTACTATTGGTGATGACTCTCTAGGTGGAGAAGCCAAAGGTGAAGTGGTCTTGATGTTAATAGAAGACTGCTTCATAGGTGAGGGAGGAGATGAAGGGTGTTCCTCTGTGGGTGGAGGAGTAGGTGAAATGGGTTCATGTGTAGGTGGAGGACTTCAGCCTAGGATTTCCTCTATGGAAGGAATATGAGGTAACTGGGAAGTAACTGGTGCATCACTAAAAATAGCATGGACCTTGTGGGTATTGCTATCATTAGTTGAGGTCTCAACAGTTTGGTCAAAATAAGGGGCGTGATTAGGAAATGAATTCTTGAAAATGTGTAGGTTTTGGTTGGTAGGTGCATTAGGATTATCCAAGACTAACTCGACATTCTCGAGCAGTTCTAGACACCAAAATTGGGTCACACTCCCCTTGGTCCCGCGTCAAATAAACACCTTGAACACATTCACCTAACTGTGGCCCCTTTCATCCCACTCTTATATTAATTTAATTAATTAAATTAAATTAATTCATGATCTCATAATACCTATTATTTAATTATCCTTAATGCCCACACCATCCACCTCATCTAGCCACCTCACCCTAAGACCTATTCTTAGTATGTTGGCATAACTAACTAAGACCTACCTAAACCCTAAAAATCAAAATCCTACATTCCCTCTAACCACATTCCCATCCATTAGAAGGGAATATTACATTCTAATATGCAGGGAAAAATGAATGAGATCCCAGAAAATCAAGGGAATCTTCCCAGTTTAGTAAACCTAGGAAATCCTACCCTAACCGATGTTGGTTACCCTAAACTATTGTAAGTCAACCTGGAACCTCCATCGGTTACCATTTAACCCCCAAAACAACCTTATTTAAAGGTTGGCACATTTCTAAAAGGTTGGCACATCTTTTGAGAGAAAGATATGAAACCATAGATGCATGCAAGTAGAATCATCATTCATACATGCATCAAAGCACCCATAGCCAGCACTAGAAGCAATTACAAAACCATTTGCCTTCACGGGAGCATTCGTGGAAGCGCCAGCACCACACCAAGTTCCTTCCATTTTATCACCCACCATTGCCAACCAAACATCAAGCTCATGTAATAGTAAGTGTTTTGTTAACTAACACTTGTCCATTGTCATTTAGGTAGACTCTTTTACTTCTGTTATGAGGTTTTCTTACTATTCCCATTTCCCACCATTTTACCTCAATGCAAACTTGACCATCCCTTCACCCATACCCTTGAATGGCCCATACCCAGACTTTAATCATACTTGTGCATACCTAAGACCCACACAAACCTTTCCATTCCCTTTCCATTTTCATTTAGCCATAGATCTACCCTCACCTCAAGTTTTTATTGAGTTTCCTGTACCCCGACCATACCATCGCCGGTTACCCTCAACCATCACCGATTCACATAAAGCAACATCATTCATACTAGACTGACTTCGGTCTGTGTGTTTTTACTATCAGACTAAGAACAGAGCTTGAACTCTCTACCTAATACCCAAAACAGCCTAGAACTAGACCCTGACTAGTACCAATACTCTGACAAACCCCTTGACCTTCAGATTCATTCATAGATTAGATTGTTGTGAATGAATTTTCTTATTATAGACGAATGAGATGCCTAAATCATTTTAAATATAGTATGATTCTCTTTATTATTAGCATTGAGTTGTTTTAAATAGTGGGTTGATAGCCATCTAGGGAGTATCACACTTCTCGGATCTAGTACATGCAAGGCAGTCCACTGCATATACTATTTCACTTTCATTTGGTGGTCTAGTTTTCCATTTCAGATAGTTCCTCCAAGAAAAAAGGAAGCTCTCACAATCAGCTGTGGATCCAGAAGTCATACGCGTAACAACCCACAACCAACATTTCAATAGGTATTCCCCCTAGCCCTTTACCCTTATCTATTTTTTCAACATTCGAAGAAATGATCTAGAATTAGGTGAAACATTTTGGCACGCCTGGTGGGACCCATTCGGGGTTCCTTGCATTTCTTCATTTCTAAGTGAAAAGCTGCATGTTTGTTTCCTTTTTGAAAGGTTCTCACATTAAATTTCTCTCTTGGAATTTTCTCTTCTTTCGATTGTCTCAAAGCAATCATGTTTTGGTGCTATAAAAATAATTTTTCTTCTCTTTCATTTGTACTGCATTAGTAAAACATCTTACTCTCTCTTGTTCATCTTCTTGTGTCATCAAATTCAATATTTCAATTTGGGTTTAAAAATCAACTTTATTTCATTCTGATTTTCTGCATTAGCTCATATTAATTGAGGGCAACCTATACGCTAGAAGTCATTCCCAGCTGATGGTTGACAAATGAATCATAGAAAGTGCAATTTCTCTCTCTCTCTGAGTCTTACCAAACTACAAGAATTCAAGAATATACACATTCTTAAACATCTTTCCTGGGAATGCCTATCATTAATTTCACTAATAAGAGGATTGGCAGGTACTCCCCATTTCATTGCTTCTATCAAGTCATACTTTAGAGGAAGGCGTGCCCCCGCCATAACATACCTGAAACCTCTCCTTCTAGATCTCCTTTTTCATAGGAAACCATCCTCACCAAAAATTCTATTCTAAATTTCATGAGTCAGTCCTTAAATAACATAAGCTGAACAAACATGATAAAAAAGGAACTCTTAGGATCTTATTTTTCCTAGTGTTTTTGTTTGGCTTGTGTTTTGAGGTGAGAGGACATGTTCTTCATTTTCTTATTTCCCCTTACATGCTCCTCATCAAACTTGGTGTATTCCAGCTTTGTCTGAGTGTTCCTGGAGCATATTTTCATCATTCTCAAAATTTTGGGTTTGATTCCACATCTAATTTTAACTCACAACCACATTTTCTTCATTGTTGTTTCAATTTCACAGTAACTGGTGTCGGTCCAGCAACCATCATCGGTTACAATCTGACCATCATCGGTTTCACCCAACCGGCGTCGGTTTACTAATCTTTTGGTTAACCTACCCAAAAGGACACCTGCTTCACCTTCTTTGTTATTCAGAGTCTTTATCATTCTCATCATATTCACTAACCTGGTGAATTTCATCAGAATCTTATCTACTTGGCAAAACATCATTTTTTTGCCTTGTTTTGACAAACTGTCCATTTTCATAGTGACTGGCCATGGTTATCTGTGACCGGCGTCAGTTTACCATAGCCAATACCGGTTAGCTTGTGTAATTTTCTAGTTGACATTTTGTATCTAATTCACCTACCATCACCTATTTCTCTTATCTCTATTTTATTTTTGTGTCGTTTACAGAAAATAGTCCTACCATGATAGTACTTGTTCACATGATGTTGATGTGTAGCCAAGAAAATGCCCTCATATTTCACGATATTTTTTAACCGCTCCTACCTAGTCCTTCACCACCTTCCATCCTATCACCACCCATGGAGCATATCCAACCTATCTCTATCACTACTAGAGATGAGGAGTTCACATGACTCCTTGACCAAAACCCTACCACCTTCCAGTTTTATCTTTCCCACTCATCCACTCGAGATGCCTTGGGTAAGTTGATATACGGCATCCCATATCTATCCCTCGACTATCGTTCTTACTCCTGCATCAAACCCCTCTGGTTCCATGCTACCCTCCCCTACCTTTCCCCTGGTCATTTCATATCTAGGCCCTATACCCGCTATGACTGCCACATCTACCACATCCATTGCACCCGCCACATCCACTATACTCTCGCCAACTGCCCAGAACATAACCTCATCTACACTTGTTATTTCACATATACCCATAGCTACACAACCACCCCTAGTATCAGTGACCCCTACCCCTTTTGAAAACATTGTCCTTTCTATTCCATAGTCCTTAGCCCCCATTGCTACCAAGGTCACCGCGACCCTTCCACCTCCATATACATACTATCAGCAGCCTCCTGTTTCATCCATCATTCATTCTAGGTATATACCCCCTATTTCACTCCCTCCTTCTCAATCTATCTATACAGCAGTGCCATATACTAGAATTCTACCTCCATCATATGCCCAACACATACCCTCTTACGCTACAAGAGGCACCCATCCATCACAACCTACTAATGACTTAATCAAGCTAATGATGGACAAGATGCAGACATTGGAGGCATCGGTTTCTGGCTACCGCAAAACTCTCACCTATGACAAGATTTGAAATGAGCCTATCCACCAATCCATTCCTATCCTTCCATATCCCATGCATTGGGAAATGCCTAAATTTAACTGTTTCAACATCAAACAGGACCCACGACAACACTTGCGGTCTTTCAAACATGGGTATTATCTGATTTCCCATGTTGATGCTTTACTTCTGACAACCTTTCCCATGTCTCTGACCGGGACCACATTAGATTGGTATAGTGGGTTGCCTAGAAATTTTATCCTCTCATTTAACCAGGTAGCCCAAGCCTTCTTGGATCACTTCTCCATTAACATTGTCAAGAAAGTTACCATGACTGACCCCTAGTTTACGCATTAGTATGATGACAAATCTATCACAAATTATTTCACTTGTTGGCATAGCCTGATTAATCAACTCACATTCCAACTACCAAAAATTGAACTCATCGACCGCTTCACGCGGGCTTGTGCTAGGAATATCTCGCTAACCCTGCAGGTCCATAATTTCTAAACCTTCGATGAGGCATTCACTATGGCATGAAAGCTAGAGATTCAGGCCATCAAAGAAAAGAAAATCCAACTACGCAATCAGAACTCGGCATTCAAGTTGAATGATACATCTTCTTCTTCACAACCACAGAACAATTCTTCAAAAGCCAAGGGAACGCTAACATAGTGCTACTCAAAGCCGGCCCAGCTCATCCATCAAATTAGGCTAACCACACATCAAATCTCTTACCCGCTCAGACATTTCAATTTAGATGGGAACAACAGAAATACACCCCAATTGGGGAGCCTTATTCTTCTTTCTTAGAAAATCTCATTAAATCTAGGGACATCGCCCTTCCTCTCATAAAACCACACACTTGTTTTGACCCTACTCGCCCCACACCCGCGTGGTTCAAAGAACACAACTTTTGCAACTATCATCGAGTCAAGGGTCATAGTGATGGTAAATGCATCAATTTCAAAAACATTGTCCAAAAAATGCTAGAGAAAGGTGAGTTAACCTTCGATAATCCTAACACACCTGCCAATAAAAACCTACACATATTCAAGAAACCATTTCCTAATCATGCCCCTTCTTCTGATCAAACCGGAGATACCTTAACTCACGATGGCCATACCCATGAGGTCCATGCTATTTTCAGCAACACACCTGTTGCTTCCCAATTACCTCATATTCCTTCCATAGAGGAAATCCTAGCCTAAAGTACTCCACCTACACTTGAACCCACTTCACCTGCTCCTCTACCCACAGAGGAACACCCTTTGTTTCCTCCCTTGCCCATGAAGGAGACTCCTGTTAACATCAAGACCATTTAACCTTTGGCTTCTCCACCTAGAGATCTATCACCTGCAGTACCTTCTCCACCCACAGAGGAGCACCCATCATCTCCTCCACCTATCAAAGATCCCGTAGAAATTCATTTTCCTCTAGGGGACCATTCTCCATCAGTTACCCAAGATCCTACAAACTTACTTTTTGCTCTCTTACCTACAAAAGCTGAAGCTAGAAAACCCCCCATTTCTAAGACACATATTATGGGAATTACCATTAGATCCTCGTCAACCTCACCCATTGAAGTTTCGTTCTCATGCTTGGCTGACTTCCTAGCTTATGTGGATAGGGCTTTACTTTGGGGGCGTCTTCTATTTCCTGTCTCAACGCAAATGCAGATGTCACTCACTAACACTTCCACTATCTACCCAATAATATTTTAGCCAATTGAAATTAACACAACCATAACTATCACAAATTCTTCCACGATGCCACTCATGGCTCAACTCACACCCTTACCCATAACCTAACATGCATCTAAATCCAAACCCATACCTACATCATCTTCCTTACCTAAACCTATTACTACCTTAGGGGTCATCCTAACTGTCAGCCTTACTCATCCACCCATCAAATTAGATTTAGCTACATCCCCTAGAGTTGACACCAACCTTGATCTAGCACCCAAACAGAAGAACCAATCCCATAGATCTCATACCCCCACCTCACCTTCATCACCTTCACCCCTTCCATCCCTCTTAGGACCTCACCCCCCAGCATTGTTAAGAAACCTCCACCCTCCGGTATACTGAAAATGTAGTAACCCATTCCTCACTCACAAACCCTAACATACCCAGGTTCCTGACACGACTTCCACCCACACCTACAACATCCTTACAACCCATACCTCTAATACCATTGATCACTTTTTCACTACCCATGACACTTCAATCTCTTTCCCTCACACCTCTTGCATGACTAGTTCCATCTACCTTCACTGGACCTCAGTTATCCCCATGGGTAACTTGCCCTCTTCCACCATCTACCTTTTCCTCCAAGTCTCGTGTGCCCATATCATCTTTACCCAAGAAGGTGTAAACTAAAAACAAAAATCCGCTACCCTCCAATAAGGTAGTCAAACCAACCACACACTCTCTTGATAGTTCATCTACCATAGCCCTACCTAAGCAAACATGACCAACACCTAAGACCACACTAGCATTGAAAATCATGGATTGACCCACTCTCCCTCATGAAAAGACCCCTCCTCTACAAGAAGTCACACCTACACCCAAACCCACTTTCACTTCCCATTGTGATCCACTAGCGGGATCCTATTCCAAAATCTTAACCAACCTTCTTGAAATTTATGTCACTACATTACCACTGCTCCGACCTTATGACCCTCTCAAACCCAAACCAAAGGAGTTTGATGACACCAAAATTTTTGCCTACCATTGTGTGCTAGGGAATGATGTAGAGAACTGCAAGGCTTTGAAAACCATTCTTATCTAGTTGTGTCCTCCTAAATAAAACATTGATAATGATTAACTTCTCGATGAGGAAACCGTTTCACCAGCACCCATTCCCATAGTTCTTCCCTCATTGCCTACTTAGTGACTGAGACCTCCACCTCCACAACTCCTAGAGCCACCCCCATGATTTGAAATTAACATGGTTTGCATCAGAGAACTCGTTAAATCTCCACCCAAATGTCAGTGTGCTCAACTCATCTCACAAGGTTCCTTCCTGCCACTTGGCTTTTTCCCCTCTTGTCACTATACTTTTCATGGCTCACCTACTTCACCTACCTCCCCACCTCAAATCAACATGATCCACATTGCTACCCATGCTCGGAAGGACAAAGGCAAGGAAAAGGCAACCGACCCACCAACTAATCCTATACCCAACATACCATCTACACCCACACCTGAAATCACTATCTGCAGCCCCACATCTCATATTTCCAATGGGGTTACACACCACGCAATGCTCAAATAACTACACCAATCCCCCCTCAAAATGTCCCTATATGACCTCATCTAAACCTCAGAATTCCATTGTCAAGCTCTCATGGAGGTCCTTCAATCTATTGAGGTTTTATCCAATGACCCTACACCTGTAGCCTCCATTATTACACCTCATCATGTAGCCTCTCTCACTAAATTACCACCTTTATCTGCACCTCCACCTACTCACCAGATAGCCTCCCTTAGCTTTTCTAATGTAGATATCTCACCGTACCAAACCGATGACCCAGATCCGGCTCTCTTCATCTTTTTCCACATTGATGATATACTTGTACGATGTGTTATGATCGATTGGGGTGCTAGCATTAATATCATCTCCTCCCATGCATTCACCCAAATGTGTATACCTAAAAATTACATGCATAAACATCTCATCATGTTGTGTTCATTCAATGATGTTATCACCTCTACACTTGGCACCATCATCCTTCATGTTCGCATCAGCCCCCACACTATTCCAAAGTTATTTTACATCTTTGAGGGTGAATTTCAATATAACTTGTTGCTTGGTAGACCCTAGATTCGTGTCATGGGTTGTGTTCCTTCCACTTTACATCGTTGTGTAAAGTTTGAGCATGAAGGACACACCTATACCATTCCGGCTGACCCATCACCTTTCAAAACTTACAACATGCTTTACTGACCCAATGACGTGCTTATACCCATTAATTCATCTACCTCCATGACCACTGCCTCTTCACCTACACCTCCACTCAGCAGTGCCACCGCTACCTTAGTCGCACCTACCTCCTTAATTCCTACCATGGCCACAACCTCCATAGACAAACCGTTGACCTCCTAATCAACTGACTCCAACTCTAATCCGATCTCCAACACATCATTTATCCCAGCTACCCACATACCAACCACTGATCCCTTGGAAGGAATTTTTCAATGCCTCACTCTGGGGGGAGTATCACCTATAAAGTGTCAACACATTCCTTACTCCACAAGAGTACGGGAGTCTTCACCTACACCCTCACTATATCACCGTATAGGAGAGCACCTCCTTTATGGTCCTCCCCACCTTCATACCAATTTCACCTATGGGGGACTTAATACTACCACTTATATACGTGAACCACCATCGCAAACCCACCCATTTTCTACCAACCTTCAGTCACTCACCAATCCCCTTTTCACCCACACCTTCCTACACTGATGTGCGTGGAAGGGTTTCTGTTTTAGATATTATGAGCAAGGCCACCATATAGTTATTCTATGTACTACCTGTAAACATAACGGCTGTAGTGGTGTCAGCTTTGCATTGAACTCATTAGGGACATAAGTCCTTCACCGCCTTCTTCGCCCACTCAACCTTCTTCACCACCATCAACACCTTCACCGACGGAGTTGATGGATCCAGAATCCATTCCTCCTAACTTTTTTTTTTCAAAAACCCCATTTCCTTAGGGCCTCTAACTTATCAATGCAAGGGCGAGGCTCCCTCTTCTCCACCCTTCCTATATCCTGAAATGATTGATGACAATACACCTTCGTTTAACATCATTCAATGTCTAGATGATGAATCTATACTCACCAAACTTGGTGTAGAAGACTTATATATTTACCACTCGTTACCATCTGAGATGCAAACCATGTTGAATGAATTGACTATCGAAATCAACATTCATACTCAGGACGACCCACACATCCTAAAGATCAACCAATCAACATTCATACTTAGCTACCGATCACTCCTTAGGGGCCATTCTCGCTCACCGTGATGAATAACATAGGGATCAGGTGGTTTATTACATAAGTCATACTCTTTTGGACTATGAAACTTGATATACCCATGGCGAAATTTTTTTCTTAGCCTTAGTTTTCGTTGCCACCAAACTCCGACATTACTCACTTAACCACAAAACCTATGTTGTGACCAACACCGACCCCTTACACTTCATATATGCCAACCCTTACCAAAATCAACATGCCACACGTTGGCTTATACTTTTGGCTGACCTCAACCTCAAATTTATCGATCAAAATTCCATCAAGGGCCAAGCTATCACCGACCAATTGGCCAATGCACCTATTTTCAGGTATCAATCCTCTAACTTTGACTTCCTAGATGAGTCAATTGTTACCCTTTCCTTGGACGAACTCATTTACCAAATGTCACTTTTCTTCAACAGTTCCAAGTGTCAGCATGGGGGTGGAGCTTGCGTTATCCTCATTTGACTTGATGGTGAACCCATTCCTTTGTCTTTCAAACTCAATTTTGATTTTACAAACAACATTTTTGAATACGAAGCACTCGTATTGGGTCTCCAGGCTGCCTATTTCCTAGATGTCACGTCCATCAACATCTTTGGTGATTCTCAATTGGTTATAAACCAAGCCAGTGGTATATACCAATGTCATAATGAGACACTTCAAAAGTATAAACATCATTTGGACATACTTTTGACCACCTTTGACTGTTATGACCTTCAAACCATTTCCCATTCTACCAACAAATTTGTAGTTACCATAGCCTTCTTTGCCTCTCAAATACCCACTTTGCCCACTGATTCTAAAATATTTGTCACTATACAAAGAATTCAATCACCCTCTTATTTACCTCATGAAGTTTACTCTATCGAAACCACAGTCCCAAACCTGAGTGACCTTTGGTATAAACAATACTCAAACTATCTTTCCCTCTCCATCTTGCCTCTCGGCCTCACTCGTAATGGACAATGCACTTTTCTTATAAAGGTTTCTCATTAAGTCATCATGGGTGGCCTCCTCTATAGCATGGCATCGATGGTCTTCTCTTACAATGCCTTACAAGTTCTGAAATTCCTTATACCATTAAGGAAGTTCATGATGGCATATGTGGAGGTCACTTTAATGGCCTTGCTATTGCTAAGCGTATTCTTCACCTAGGCTATTACTGACTAACCCTGAACCATGATTGTTGTGACTATATTAAGCATTGTGTAAAATTCCAATAGGATGCCAACCTTCATCATTCACCTAGTCATGCCATACAGGTATCCCGTGACCTTTGGCCCTTCTCTCAATGGGGTTTGGATCTTGTTGGAGAAATTAATACCCATTCTTCTTAGCGACATCAATGGATCATCACTCCTACCAAATACTACAAAAAATGGGTTGAATCCATACCTCTCATCTCCACAAAAGCTGAGAAACTATGTGAGTTCATCAATCGTCACATCATTTTTCACTTTGATGTTCCTCATTGCCTCATCACTGATAACAGAAAACAATTCAAAAATAAAACCTTGTAAAAACTTTATGACGCCTTTGGCATTCAGCTAAGTTTTTCATCAGCTTATTACCCATAAACCAATAGCCAAGCCAAATCTACTAACAAAACTTTCAACAAAATTCTCATTAAAGTGGTTAACGATACTGGGAAGGATTGACATACGTACATTCCTTTCACCCTCTGGGCATACCACACTAGTATCTGCACTAGTATCCACACTTCCATTATTGCCACAACTTTTTCTCTGGTCTACGGTACAGAGGTTGTTCTTCCTTTCAAAGTCCAGATTCCCTCACTCCGCATTTCTCTCCATGACATGCTCAATGATGATGACTTTCATCAATAACATTTAGCACAACTTGAGTTATTAGATGAACGTTGTCTTAACCCTCTTGATCACCTGGAGTTTACCAAAAACATATCAAACGTGCCTATGACAAACATGTCCATAAACGAACCTTCAAAGTTGGTGACTGAAAGAGGGATTCGTGAGAACTGATGTCAAAAAGCAATGCACCAAAATGAAGTTGCACTCCAATGGTAACATCAAGCCAATGCAATACGCAAGATTCGAAACAATGGAAAGAAGATTGCAAGTAAGAAGAATGGGTCTGCTCATACTCATAGATTGAAAAATAGGAAGTAAAAATAGGGGAGTTATGTAACCCCAATGCCTAAACATGGAAAGAACTCAATAACGCCACTGACACATATGATGTTGACTGATGCATATGACACCACTAGAAGAGGAGTTATAATTCCAAATAAGGAATGTAACTCCTATGACACATTGACGCAAATGACAATGTCAGATTCTATGATAGAATATGACACTTGTCATTTGACTTCCTAAGACCTATGAATCTCGTAAGGCAAGATGACTCACCTAGGTGATGTGGATGATGACTGGATAGTCACACACACCAACACCCCCCTTCATTGAAGCTGAGGAAGAGGTCAAGGTAAGCCAGAAAAGAAAAAGAAGACTCCCCTAGATAACTAAGAAAGATGTGTCAATGGGCCCCGACAACTAAAGGCCTAAAGGTGCCCATGTACAAACAACATCTTTCTAGAAATAAGAAGAGGAGAAGAAGGAGGACTATATAGCCTGAAGAAGATGGGTGGCTGCAGTAGACCTCACCCAAAGAAGAGACCACAAGTGAAGAAACTTCACCTCAGTGAAGGGCTTGGTGAAAATGTCTACAACCTGAACAGTTGTCTAAACATACTGTATGTCGATGATGTTTTCATGTATCAGCTCCCATATGAAGTGCATATGAATCTCAATGCACTTTGTCCGCTGATGCTAAATGGGATTTCTAAAAATTGAGATAGTGCTCATGTTGTCACAGTAGATAATGGTAGGCCGTCAAAAGTGGATGCCAAACTCTATCATAATATCTTGTAACCAAACATCTTCTATGGCAGCATTAACTGCTGCTATGTATTCTGCTTTTATCGATGATATGGCAATGGGCATTCTATTTCTTGCTCGACCAACTGACAAGACCTGAACCAAGAGTGAAACTATAGCCTGAGGTAGACTTCCAATGATCTAGATCACCAACCCAATATGAGTCTGTAAATCAAACCAAGTCAATCTCAGTCCCCTCCTAATTAATGAATACCATCTGTGTGAGTGCCACGAACATAGTGAAGGATCTGCTTTACTACTTTTAAGTGTAGCTCATGAGGCTCCTGCATAAATCAAGACATGATCTCGATAGCATATGATAGATCTGGCTGAGTGTGAGTAAGGTACATCAAGCTTCCCACTAACTATCGATAAAGGGTACCGTCAACCAAGGGGGAAGAGCAATCAAAAACCAAGTTAATCCTAGAAAGAAAAGGAGTAGGTGAAGGACTTGCAGTCAGACATGTGAAACCAAGTAAGCAAATCAAGAGAGTACTTAGGGTGCGAGATCATAATTCCTGAGTCAGATTGTGAAATCTGGATCCCAAGAAAGTAATGAAGCAATCCTAAGTGAGACGTGGAGAACATGTTGGCCAAGGAGATCTTTATAGAATCAATGATAGAGGAAGACCTACCAGTGATCAACAAGTCATCAACATAGAGAAAAAGAATAAGCATGGAGTCATCTTGTCATAGAATATACACATTTGGGTCAGAGTCACACCGATTGAACCCTGATGCGAGTAAAAAGGAGTCCATCTTGGCGTACCAAGCTCGAGGGGTTTATTTAAGGCCGTAGAGAGACTTCTTTTATTTGCAAACGAGGGATGGATCATGGACATAACCCGGAGGTTGTTCCATATAGATCTCCTCCTCTAGGTCCCCATGAAGGAAGGCACTCTTAACGTCCATCTGGTGGACTTCCCATCTATTAGCGGCAACAATGGTAAGGATCAGTCAAATGGAAGTCATCTTCACAACCGGAGAAAAGGTTTCTGAGTAATCAAAGCTAGCTACCTAGGAGAAACCCTTAGCTACAAGTTGTGCTTTACACTTCTCAACTTCTCCATTAGCTCCATACTTTGTTCGATATACCCACCTACACCAAACAATTTTTCTTCCTTTCGGAAGAAGGGTAAGATCCCAAGTGTCATTCTTTATGAGTGAGGAATACTCCTCATCCATGGCAGAATCCCACTCAGGAATCCTAGAAGCTTCCTGGAAAGATGGTGGATCAGAAGTAGAGGTGAAGAAGGAGTGAGGTCCAGTGAAGTTTGAGCGAGTACGTCTCTCATCCAAAGGATCTCCAACTAAATCTCTAGCACTCTGTAAAGTTTTCCTAGCCCAAAGAGGTCCCGACGGGTCAGGCTCCGAGTCAGAAGACTCTTCACTTGAGTGAGAAGGGACATGTTCCTCATCATCACTACTGTCAGAATCAGAAGACTTAGAAGTTTGAGGATCAGGAGGAGCAAGGAGAGGTGGAAATCGCTCAACAACATCATCATATGAAGAGTTAGAATCTAAATCAGTGGGTAGAAGGACCACAGTGGAAGTTGAAGTCAAGGATGACTCATCAAACTTCACATTCCTCTCAATATAAAGCTCACGGGTGGTAGGGTTCAACAATCGATATCCCTTCACGCCATTAGGATACCTGAAAAAGATACAAGGTTTGGATTGTGGATCCAATGCCTTGCATTTATTTTTGGGAATCCAAGCCATATCCTTGGATCCGAATACTCAAAAGTGCTCGACATTAGGCTTGTGTCCAAACCAGGCTTCAAAGGGTGTCATCCCTCTTACTACCTTGTGTGGGACACGGTTTCTGAATATAACAAGCACAATTCACTACTTCAGCCCAATACTATGGAGGAAGAGATTTCGAGGTGAACCATACAAGTAGCTATCTCCTTTAAAGTTTGGTTCTTTCTTTCTACAACTCCATTTTGGGAAGGGCTGTAAGCAATTGTATGCTGCAAAGCAATCCCCTCAAAAGTGTAGAAATCCTCAAACCTATTGCTCACATACTCACCTCCATTGTTGGTTTGAAGAACCTTGATAGACCGTTCGGCTTGTTTCTTAGCAAGAGCCTTAAAGTTTTGAAAATGCTCAAAAACTTCAGGCTTAAGCTTAATAAAATATACCCAATTATAACGTGAAAATTCATCAATGAAGGTTAGTATATATAGAGCTCTAGTAAAAGAAGGAGATGGAAAGGGGCCAGAAACGTCACTATGAACAAGATCCAAGGGACGGGTAGCTCTGCAGGATTTTCCCTTATCAAAGTCTTTTTTCAGGGTGCTTTACGAGGGTGTAACCCTCACAAAGACCTTTAGAAAACTTAACTCGGGGTAGCCCATTGACCATTTCATTTTGGCTCAATTGTTCAAGGTAACGATAATTTAGATGCCCAAAACGCTCATGCCATAACTTGCTAACCTCATTTACATGAGTGAGCAAGGCATTGGGCGTCGAATCAGAAGAGAAGTGGGAAAAGGTATACAACTGTGAATGGTGATCTACCTTTCCCTCAGCCACAGTGCAGTCAGAGTTAAGCTCACGAATAATCACCGAGTTAGGACCAAATTCCACTCGCATTCCTTCACCAAGGTGGGTGATTTGGTAAACTGATAGGAGATTGGTAGAGAGATTGGGAACACTCAACACTTGGTTAAATGTTCCACCTTCAATCTCTACCGATCCACTACCGGAAACCGACACATGAGTGTCATCACCCAACGTGATTTGAGACATGCCACATGGTTCAATGCTAGATAATTCAACCTCTGAAGAAGCCATGTGGTGCGAGGCACCAGAATCGATAATCCAAGTTGATGATGGAGCTGATCTAGCTACAAGGGCCTTACCTTTCTTCTTTTCATTTTTTGTCTCCTTTGCATTAGAAGACTCACCTTTCTGAGCATTTTCTTTAACAGATTCATGAACACTTATTTTATTCTTCTCAAGTAAATGAGTTAAGTGATCAATTTTTTCCGAAAACAATGATGCTCGTCATGGCCAGAATTCTTACAATAGGAGCATTTATACTTTTCCTTCTTTGCTTTAGGCTCAGAAGTCGAAGTGCTACTGAGGTCTTAGTTGGGGGTTGGTTGGTCTTGGTGTCTTTCTTAGGTTGGTCCTTACTTTCTTTCTTCTTTTCATTTTTCTTGCCCTTATTCGCCACAAGGGCATGTGACTTGGATTTTAGAGTCCCCATTTGAATGAGTTTGTCCTATTCTCGAATGAGTTGGGATGAAAAACTGTCAAAGGAGGGCATAGTCCAAGTACTACCCAAGGCGGATTTCGTGGCATGAAAATTTGAAATGAAAATAGAGTATTCAGGACCTAACTTAGAAAGAATTGACAAGATCAATTGAGAGTCTTTCTTATCCACTTTACATTCCTTTAGAAGCATTCTAGTGTGGACAAATTTTGAGAAGAAGGCCTATAGGTTTTCAAAGTCACTAGGATTTAACCCTAGTAGTTCGTTCTCCAACTCATGTGCTTACATGTCATCTTGCTTCCCAAACATATCATCGAGTGTTTTCCATGCTTGATCGGGTGTTGAGGAATTTTCGATGTGGAAGAGCAAGTCGGGAGACACGGACATAAAGATAAGACCTAAGGCTTCATCACAATGGTTGAACCATTTAGATTTTTCGGGTTCATCAGTAGGTTCGGTCTCTAACCCCATGGTAACTTGGTATAACCCTTTACTTCACAAAACCAATATAATTTTAGATTTCCATTCGAAGAAATTAAAAGGTGTGAGCACTGGTACTTTAAAGATATCCATAATGAAGAGATAGAACCAAGGAATGCAGAAGGAAGGAGAGAGAAAGGAAACAACCACCCCAGAACAAAATTACACCCCCCTCGAGTTTGGCACTTTATAATTCAGTGCGTTGATTACAACCAGATGCGACTATGTTCTGAGAACCAGTTTGTCACTCACCTTGCAATTAGCGTAATAACGTGCAATGGTGGAGACAACAATCAAGGTTCGTAGGGTCCAAAATATCGACACTGAAAGCAAGCACAAAAAGAGAGAAGCAAGAGGCGGAAGAAAGAGCTTTGTGATAAACAGTGTCTCACATCACATGAAATAATCCCTTTATCGTAAGACTATGGCGGACGTGCTCACAAGTCCACAGAAAAAGGAATAGAACAAAGCTCAAGAAAAAATGAGCTGAATTAAGCAATACAAAGACACCCCCCAGAATGCGGAACTTTATAAAATTAGTGAATTTACAAAACTAATGATACCATCATCTAGAGTGTAAAAAAACATGCAACTTTGACTAAAGAAGTGCTCAAAACCGAGAAACGAGTCAAAAGTAATAGCAAAAACCAATTCCCGTAACTGATGAGAAAAAAGCCAATAAGCCTGCAAACGGATTAAAAAAGTACCCTAAATGCATGCAAAAGGTGTCATATGTATGCCCATTGGAAATGGCATGGAATTGAGATAGGGTTTGTTTGTATTGCGAGGGGGGATTAGCCACCTGCCAATCTCAGACCTCACCCTTCATCTTCAACACTCGATGGAACGTTAATAAAACAAGCCAAAAAACTTACAATGCCAATAAAATGTAATGTTTTTACCTTATACCTTTTAAAAGTAATGACACAACACATTTTTTAGAAGAGTGATAAGGTAAAAAGAATGTAAACACGTTTTTTTAAGAAAAATGAATTAAAAAACATATTTTTAGAGAGATATTACCTGGCAGCAGACTGAGAAAGCCACATGGGGATAAAAGGCAGGTAAAAATAGATAAATGAGTGACTGTCCACTGCAGAAAAAATGCCAGCAGGTAGAGAAAATGCAGGATCAGGCAAAAAATAACACCAGTTTAAGTATTATCTCCAGAACAGTGCAAAAAAAGCTTGAAACCAGTCCAAAAACGCCAGTAGTTGGAGAGGAAAAATGCCTGAGTCTGACCACAGCCAAAGAAGCTGGGAAAATGTAGGAAAGGAGAGAAAAATGCCTGAGGACAGTGTAAAAATGCCTAGACAGTGAGAAAACACTCAGAACAGTAAAAAAAAAAGGCCTGGAATAGGTTTGAATGGGGGAACAGTGCAAAAACGTGAGTAGTTTTGCAAAAAACATGAGAGACAAGGGAAAAACATGAATATTTTTGCAAAAAAATGTGAGAGACTAGGAAAAAATGGGGGAGGTTTTTAGCAGGCTCGCAAAAACGTTTTAAGACCAGGCAGAGGTAACTTCAAGACAGTAAGGAACCATAGCGATGAGGAAAAATCTTAGAATAGTCTGAGTATACACCGGTGAAGGAAAAAACAATGATTCCAACCAGTAATCACAGGTCCACGCTAAAAACGAGCTCTTCTTTTACCCTGCAGGCGTTGAATCTAAACATAACTAGCAAGAAACACACAAACAACCTAGAAACAACAGCCACAAAGATCTAGAAATATCCAAATATGAACTCATCTGATAAGCAAACCAACCAAATACCTTAACTTGGGAACCTACTGAAACCTCAATACGAGGTGAGAAATAATTTCAAAATGATAATCGAAAAAAACTTGCACACGAGGAAATGAGAAGAAACCAAAAGTAATAAACAACTGAGAAACGAAGAGTGCACATTTACCGAAACCAACTCTGATACCATATTGGTGTAGTAGCTGATTAACACGATGAGATCCCTCTCCACCATCAGTTCAAGATTTTGGTGTGATGGCAAGTTGTGTAGCTTTGATGCTAGCCAGTTAAGCACACCACCCCCAGAGTAGTTCTGGGATAGGTGACCTCCCGGGAAATTCCAGGTGTCACTTCCTCTTAATATGCCGTTGGGCCTGATTGGGTGTATACCCGGCTCCATCGTGCGGGAGGGTATTGGCATAGCAACTGATTAACACGATAAGATCCCTCTCCACCATCAGTTCAAGCTTTTGGTGTGATGGAAAGTCGTGCATCTCTGATACCAGGCAGTTAAGCACGCCGCCCCCAGAGTAGTGCTGGGATGGGTGACCTCCTGGGAAATTCTCGATGTAACTTCCTATTAATATGCCATTGGGCCTGATTGGGTGTATACCTAGCTCAATCGTGTGTGAGGGTATTGGCGTAGCAGCTGATTAACACGATGAGATCCCTCTCCACCATCAATACAAGCTTTTGGTGTGACGACAAGTTGTGCAGCTCTGATACCATGAAAGATGAATTCGCGAGAACTGAATTAAAAAAGTGATGCACCACAATGAAGTTGCACTCCGATGGTAACGTCAAGCCAATGCAATATGCAACATTCGAAACAATGGAAAGAAGATTGCAAGTAAGAAGAATGGGTCTGCTCATACTCATAGATCGAAAAATAGGAAGTACAAATAGGGGTTTTGTGTAACCCCCATACCTAAACATGGAAAAAACTCAATGACGCCACTGACGCATATGATGTTGACTGATGCATATGACACCACTAGAAGAGGAGTTATAATTCCAAAAAAGGAATGTAACTCCTATGACAGAATCTGACACTTGTCATTTAACTTCCTAAGACCTATGACTCTCGCAAGGCGAGATGACTCACCTAGGTGATGTGGATGATGACTGGATAGTCACACACACCAACACCCCCCTTCATTGAAGCTGAGAAAGAGGTCAAGGTAAGCCAGAAAAGAAAAAGAAGACTCCCCTAGACAACTAAGAAAGATGTGTCAATGGGCCCCAATAACTAAAGGCCTGAAGGTGCCCATGTACAAACAACATCTTTCTGGAAATAAGAAGAGGAGAAGAAGGAGGACTATATAGCCTGAAGAAGATGGGTGGCTACAGTAGACCTCACCCGAAGAAGAGACCACAAGTGAAGAAACTTCACCTCAGTGAAGGGCTTGGTGAAAATGTCTGCAACCTGAATAGTTTTCTGAACATACTGTATGTCGATGATGTTTTCATGTATCAGCTCCCATATGAAGTGCATATGAATCTCAATGCGCTTTGTCTGCTGATGCTAAATGGGATTTCTAAAAATTGAGATAGTGCTCATGTTGTCACAGTAGATAATGGTAGGCCGTCAAAAGTGGATGCCAAACTCTATCATAATACCTTGTAACCAAACAGCTTCTATGGCAGCATTAACTGCTCCTATGTATTTTGCTTCTATCGATGATATGGAAATGGCGTTCTATTTCTTGCTGGACCAACTGACAGGACCTGAACCAAGAGTGAAACTATAACCTGAGGTAGACTTCCAATGATCTAGATCACCAGCCCAATATGAGTCTGTAAATCAAACCAAGTCAATCTCAGTCCCTCCTAAGTAATGAATACCATCTGTGTGAGTGCCACGAACATAGTGAAGGATCTGCTTTACTACTTTTAAGTGTAGCTCATGAGGCTCCTGCATAAATCAAGACATGATCTCGATAGCATATGATAGATCTGGCTGAGTGTGAGTAAGGTACATCAAGCTTCCCACTAACTATCGATAAAGGGTACCGTCAACCAAGGGGGAAGAGCAATCAAAAACCAAATTAATCCTAGAAAGAAAAGGAGTAGGTGAGGACTTGCAGTCGGACATGTGAAACCAAGTAAGCAAATCAAGAGAGTACTTAGGGTGCGAGATCATAATTCCTGAGTCAGATTGTGAAATCTGGATCCCGATGGCATACAATAGATCTTGCTGAGTGTGAGTAAGGTAGATCAAGCTTCCCCCCAACTATCAATAAAGGGTACCGTCAACCAAGGGGGAAGAGCAATCAAAAACCAACTTAATCCCAGAAATAAAAGGTGTAGGTGAGGACTTGCAGTCAGACATGTGAAACCGAGAAAGCAAATCAAGAGAGTACTTAGGCTGCGAGATCATAATTCTTGAGTAAGATTATGAAATCTGGATCCCTAGAAAGTAATGAAGCAATCCTAAGTGAGACATGGAGAACTTGTTGGCCAAGGAGATCTTCACAGAATCAATGATAGAGGAAGAGCTACCGGTGATCAACAAGTCATCAACATAGAGAACAAAAATAAGCACGAATTCATCCTGTCGCAGAATATACACATTTGGATCAGAGTCACACCCAATGAACCCTGATGCAAGTAAAAAGGAGTCCATCTTGGCATACCAAGCTCGAGGGGTTTGTTTAAGGCTGTAGAGAGACTTATTTTATTTGCAAATGAGGGATGGATCATGGATATAACCCTGAGGTTGTTCCATATAGATCTCCTCCTCTAGGTCCCCATGAAGGAAGGCACTCTTAACGTCCATCTAGTGGACTTCCCATCTGTTAGCGGTAGCAATGGCAAGGGTCAGTCAAATGGAAGTCATCTTCGCAACCGGAGCAAAGGTTTCTGAGTAATCAACCCCAGCTACCTGGGAGAAACCCTTAGCTACAAGTCGTGCTTTATACTTCTCAACTTCTCCATCAGCTCCATACTTTGTTCGATATACCCACCTACACCGAACGATTTTTCTTCCTTTCGGAAGAAGGGTAAGATCCCAAGTGTCATTCTTTATGAGTGAGGAATACTCCTCATCCATGGCAGAATCCCACTCAGGAATCCCAGAAGCTTCCTGGAAAGATGGTGGATCAGAAGTAGAGGTGAAGAAGGAGTGAGGTCTAGTGAAGTCTGAGCGAGTACGTCTCTCATCCAAAGGATCTATAACTAAATCTCTAGCACTCTGTAAAGTTTTTCTGGCCCAAAGAGGTCCCGATGGCTCAGGCTCTGAGTCGGAAGATTCTTCACTTGAGTGAGAAGGGACATAGTCCTCATCATCACTACTATCAGAATCATAAGACTCAGAAGTATTGAGGATCAGGAGGAGCAAGGGAGAGGTGGAACTCACTCAACAACATCATCATCTGAAGAGTCAGAATCTAAATCAGTGGGCAAAAGACCTCAGTGGAAGTTGAAGTCAAGGATGACTCATCAAACTTCACACTCCTCTCAATATAAAGCTCATGGGTGGTAGGGTTCAACAATCGATATCCCTTCACGCCATCAGGATACCTGACAAAGATACAAGGTTTGGATTGTGGATCCAATGCCTTGCATTTCTTTTTGGGAATCCAAGCCATAGCCTTGGATCTGAAGACTCGAAAGTGCTCAACATCAGGCTTGTGTCCAAACCAGGCTTCAAAGGGTGTCATCCCTCTTACTGCCTTGTGTGGGACATGGTTCTGAATATAACAAGCACAATTCACTGCTTCAGCCCAATACTGCGGAGGAAGAGATTTCGAGTGAACCATACAAGTAGCCATCTCCTTTAAAGTTTAGTTCTTTCTTTCTACAACTCCATTTTGGGAAGGGCTGTAAGCAATTGTACGCTGCAAAGCAATCCCCTCAGAAGTGCAGAAATCCTCAAACCTTATTGCTCACATACTCACCTCCATTGTTGGTTTGAAGAACCTTGATAGACTGTTCCGCTTGTTTCTTAGCAAGAGCCTTAAAGTTTTGAAAATGCTCAAAAACTTCAGGCTTAAGCTTAAGAAAATATACCCAAGTATAACGTGAAAATTCATCAATGAAGGTTAGTATATATAGAGCTCTAGTAAAAGAAGGAGATGGAAAAGGGCCAGAAACGTCACTATGAACAAGATCTAAAGGACGAGTAGCTCTCCAGGATTTTCCCTTGTCAAATCTTTTTTCAGTGTGCTTTGTAAGGGTACAACCCTCACAAATACACTTAGAAAACTTAACTCGGTGCATCCCATTGACCATTTCATTTTGGCTCAATTGTTCAAGGTAACAATAATTTATATGCCCAAAATGCTCATGCCATAACTTGCTAACCTCATTTGCATGAGTGAGCAAGGCATTGGGCATCGAATCAGAAGAGAAGTGGGAAAAGGTATACAACCATGAACGGTGATATGCCTTTCCCTCAGTCACAGTGCAGTCAGAGTTAAGCTCATGAATAATCACCGAGTTAGGACCAAATTCCACTCGCATTCCTTCACCAAGGTGGGTGATTTGGTAAACTGGTAGGAGATTGGTAGAGAGATTGGGAACACTCAAGACTTGGTTAAATGTTCCACCTTCAATCTCTACCGATCCACTACCGGAAAGAGAATCAACATGTAACCAAAGTAGAAAAAAGTAAAATGGGAAAATTTTCTCTTAATTGGCTTGGACCATACATCATGACTCATACTTATAGATTAGGTGCTTATCATTTATCTTCACTAGATGGTAAACCCAAACCTAAACCCCTCAATGCCTTGCATCTTTGACAATTATGTTGTTGACTTTTGATCCTACCTCACCTTCAACCTCTTTCCATTCTTGTCCCTTGAGTTCTATTCACTTCTTATACCACCCCCAACTATTAAACAAGAATCATGTGTGTACCCGTACTCTTTAATCTTCCCTTAAATATGTGTACCATGGCGCTACACATGGTAGGGTTCTCATGGATATTTTTTTTCTACTTTTAGATGAGATCCCATGGTCATTTCACCCTGCTTTCTGAACAAGAATCCTATTCTTCGCCTAAAATTCCTTACATGGGATTTAACTCCTTGAGTCAAACTTCCAATAAAAATATGACTCCCTCAAAAGGACATCTTTCTCTCTACATCGCTACTATAAATAGACTACTCCCTTGAAGGACAACTATGTATAGCTCTTTCAAAAAAAAAAGAGAGAAGAGAGCATCTATAGCTTCCTGCATTAATCAGCTTCTCAAAGACCTCAAGGAGTTAATTTTCTCATCCCATATAAACTTCCCAAATCGATCAGTCTATTTAAAATATCAAGTCTTAAAATAAAAAAAATTTCATCATGGACTTGCCCATTATGACCTTGGATCTTTTACCAAAAGGCATGCTACCTAATACCATATAAACTACAACTTTTCACCCTCTTACCATTTGTATTTTCATTTCCTACCGCCTCAAGGGACCTATTGGAACCATGACATTTGGTTATCATGTGACTACTCTTCACCTTTGGAATAATCAATCATGCAATGTCTTTAGGGTCTTAAGTTCATTAGCCTATCCAAGGAATGACCTACTTGTTATGATCCTCACTAATCAGGTGGCTTTCCTACCTCCTCTTATCTTTTAACCTTCTTCATTACATATTGATTAACTTATACAGGACTATATTCTCGATGCTTATCTTTGGGTAATTTTCATCCTTCACCACAATCAAGTCAAAATCACCTATACCAATGTGCCCACACTTCACCCATACCTAATAGACTTAAACTCAACCATTCCTAAAACCTACCAACTCATTCTCATACCTCCTCACATTCTTCCCTAGCTTATGGGAGAACCACATCATCTTGAGGTCCTTTTTAACCGGGACTATGTAGGAAGAACTCTGAGGGCATGGGGCCCTTTGAGGTTAGCTCGAACACTCTCTACCCTAACCTATTCACCTTTCATTTTCCTAAATCACAATCTACCCTTGTTAGATTTCTTGTTATATCAATAATTGGAAATTAAACCCAACAAACAACAAATTACTTTCTGCCTTTATCATCATCAAACATACATTCATTATGTCTACCATTTCTTTACCACTATCATGCATGTTACTAGAATAACATCTTAAACATGACCCATATCATCATACATTGCACAAATTAATGAATTACAAACTCAACCAATGTTGACTCAATCCATGCCTAAAACAGAACCTAACTCAACCATGCCTATGACCTGACTCACTCCATGCCTATGACCTAACTCAATCCATGCCTAAACCACAACCTAACTCAATCATGCCTATGACCTGACTTGATCCATGCCTATTACCTAACTCTATCATACTTATACTACTTGATTTCCATCACATATACAAAACAAAATAACAAGATAACCACAACCATGTACACACATAATGCTCATAATCATCATCATCTCTATAAATAAAAATATCCAAACATGTGTCTCCATATACATAAATCACAACTATCATTGGCACGCAGTTTGGTCTATATAACTAAATATCTAAAAACTCTCATATATAGCCTCACCATATTCAGCACGCAGGCCGGTATATGATCAAAAATATACAAAACTCTCATACATCCTCACTCTCTTCAGCACGCAGGCCTGTATATATAAAAAATGACTAAAATACATCAACATGGAGGGATGTTCATCATGCATCATCCTGTTGGATATCCTCCATAACAGTCTCTCATGTCTCCTCCTTGGCTCCTGTTCATCAGCCTGATAAAATCTCACCACCTACCATGGGTCGTGGTCAGGTCCATGCTGGTACATCACCTGGAGCTAGCCTCTGTGTACTGGTGGCATCAGACTCAGCTACAAGACTACATGCCGGTAGTGCTTGACCCCATTAGACCAACATCTTTGACATGTCTCCACTCCTCGACTGTCACTGCCCCACAAATTGCCACAAGTAGGGGTGGCACCCTGTCTCGCATCATCAACTGATCTCTCACCTGCATCCAACAAAATAATCACATTATTAAACCATGACCATATCTACATTCACTCGTACCCATACCCACTACCCTACCTATTTTACTTTGTTATTTACCTGTTTATCCCATGGCCTATCTTCCACCCCCAACACAACTCTAACCTACCCCCTACCCAACCCAACCCTAACCAACCGACCTACCTACCCTAATCCTACCCAACCCAATATCACCTTACCTATTTGCACACACCTCAATCCCTCACCTACTTCCATTTTGACCCACTCCCTGACCTTACCTATTTTCCCACACATCTATACATTTTTCCATAACATATCCACCCTTACCTACTTTTACCCCTTACCTATGTTATGATTTTCACCAAAACCACTTCTCTTACCCCTACTTACCTCACCCACCCAATGTCGGACACCTTCTGGTCCCCCTTTCCCCAAACCATGACTAGTACCAGTTACCCTAACCGACCCCAGTCCCCCTTAAACCAGCATCTGTCAACTACTTCGTGACTGATACCGGCGCTCTACCGCCGACGTCAGCTAACCTTCAACAGACACCGGTCACTGTTGCCACAAAAATTGCGACGCCCAAACCCCCATTTTTCCTTCAAATCCCCTTTTGCTCCCTTCTACCCACCTAATTTTACCCAAATCCCCCCTACACCCTTCCCCACCCCTTCTTCACCCAATCACATACACATGGGGCAATAAATTCTTGTTTTTGTTAGCATCACTTACCAATATAAGCTACGTGACAAAAAGGGGAAAAATGTAGACACCAAAATTGGGTCACACTCCCCTTGGTCCCATGTCAAATAAACACCTTGAACACATTCACCTAACCATGGCCCCTTTCATCCCACTCTAATATTAATTTAATTAATCCATGATCTCATAATACCTATTATTTAATTATCCTTAATGCCCACACCATCCACCTCACCTATACACCTCATCTAGTCACCTCACCCTAAGACCTATTCTTATTATGTTGCCATAACTAACTAAGACCTACATATACCCTAAAAATCAAAATCCTACATTCCCTCTAACCACATTCACATCCATTATAAGGGAAGCTTCTTTTCTAATCCGCGGGGAAAATGAATGAGATCCCAGAAAATCAAGGGGATCTTCCCAATTTTGTAAACCTAGGAAATCCCACCGTAACCAATGCCGATTACCCTAAACTGCCACCCGTCGACCCGTAACCACCATCAGTCACAATTTAACCCCCAAAACAACCCTATTTTGAGGTTGGAACATTTCTAAAATATTGGCACATCTTTTCATAGTAAGAGACAAAACCAGAGCTACATGCAAGTAGAACTAGTGTTTATACATGCATCAAAGCACCCATAGCCAGTACTAGAAGAAATCACATAACCTTTTTCCTTCAAGGGAGCATTCAGGGAAGTGCCAGCACCACACTAAGTTCCTTCCATTTGATCACCCACCATTGCCAACTAGACATCAAGCTCAAGAAATAGTAAGTGTTTTGTTAACTAGCACTTGTCCATTGTCATTTAGGTAGACTCTTTTACTTATGTTATTATCTATTCCTATTCCCATTCCCCACCATTTTACCTCCATGCAAATTTGACCATCCCTTCACCCACACCCTTGAACGGCCCATACCCAAACTTTAATCACCCTTGTGCATACCTAAGACCCAGACGAACCTTGTCATTCCCCTTTCATTTTCATCTAGCTATAGATCTACCCTCACCTCAAGGTTTTATTGAGTTTCCTATACCCCGACCATACCATCACCAGTTCACATAAACTGACATCGGTCATACAAAACTGACGTTGTTCTCTATTTTTTTATTGTTAGACCAAGAACAGAGCTTGAACTCTCTACCCAATACCTAAAACAACCCAAAACTAGACCATAAATAGTACTAGTACCTATAGAAACCCCTTGACCATCAGATTCAGTAATAGCTTAGCCTGTTGTGAACGAATTTGCTTATTGTAGACGAATGAGATACCTAAATAATTTTAACTAAATTTTGAATATCTTTATTATTAGCATTGATTTGTTTTAAACAGTGGATTGACATCCATCTAGGGAGTATCACACTTCCCGGATCTAGCACATGCTAGGGAGTCCACTGCATATATTGTTTAACTTTCATTTGGTGCTCTTGTTTTCCATTTCAAGTAGTTCCTCCAAGCAAAAAGCAAGCTCTCATGATCAGTTGTGGATCCAGAAGTCATACGTGTGCAACAACCCATAATCAAAATTTCAACAGGTATTCCCCCTAACCCTTTACCCATATATGTTTCATCAACATTCGAAGAAACGATCTAGAATCTGGTGAAACAACAGTTCCTAGACAATGTTCTTGAAAGTTATGCAATTACAATCATTGGAATCCTTTTACCTGATGATAGTTGCAGAAGTCATTCTCTTTGTACCAAACAAGTGTGGGGTGATTAGGATAAAAACTCATGTGTGGTTTTATAGGAGGAAGGGTGATGGCCCAGCTTTAATGAGCTTTTCTAAAATAGAAGATTAAGGCTCCCTAATTGGGGTGTATTTCCATTGTTCTCGTCTGAATTGAAAATTCTGGAAAGGGGAAAGACAAGATGAGGGTTTAGCTTGATTTGATGGATGATCTAGGATGGCCTTGAGTACCACTGCATTAGTGGTTCTCTTGGCTTTTGAGTAATTATTTTGTGGTTTCGAAGAATAAGAAGTATCATTTGACTTAAATGTCACGTTCTTATTACGTAGTTGGATTTTCTTTTCTTCGATGGCCTGAATCTCTAGCTTTCATGCCATGGTGAATGCCTCATCAAAGGTTCAAAAATTCTACACCTGGAGGGTCAGTGAGATATGTCTAACATAAGCCTGAGTGAAGAGCTCCATGATTTTAGTTTGTGGTAATTGGAATGTGAGTTGATTGATCAGGCTACGCCAACAAGTGAAAAAAAATATGTGATAGACTTGTCATATTGACGTGTAGAGTAGAGGTCATTCATTGTAACCTTCTTAACAATGTTGATCGAGAAGTGATCCAAGAAGGCTTGGGCTACCTGATGAAATGAGAAGATAGAATGTCTAGGTAATCCACTATACTAGTCTAATGCGGGCTCAGTCAGAGACATGGGAAAGGTCCTTAGAAGCAAAGTGTCATCATGGGTGATCAGATAACACCCATGTTTGAAAGACCAAAAATGTAGTTGCGGGTCCTCTTTTCTATTAAATCGGTTAAATTTAGGCATCTCACAATGTACGAGATATGGACAAATAGGAATGGATGGGTGTATGGGCTCATTGCAAATTTTGTCATAGGTGAGAGAGTTACGTGAGACAGAAACTGACACCTCCAGTGTCTGCATCTTATCCATCATTATCTTGATGAGGTCATTGGTAAGTGGGTGATGGATGGGTACCCTCTTGTAGTGTAAGAAGGTTGGTGTTGGACATATGATGGTAGTTGGCATTCCATTATATTGGAAATTCCACATAGGTAGGCTAAGAATGAGGGAGTGAGACAGGGGGCATGTAGCCAGAATGAATGGTAGATGAAACAGGAGGTTGTTGATAGTATGTATATGGAGGTGGAAGGATCGAGGTGACTCTAGTAATGATGGGGGCTAAGGATTACAGAATAGAAATGGAAATTTTTGTAAAAGGGGTAGGGGTCATCAACACTGGGTGTGGTTGTGTTGCTATGGGTATATGTGAGATAATAGGCATGGATGAGGTTATGTTCTGGTGGTGGACAAAGGTATAGTGGATGTTGCAGGTACAATAGATGTGGTAGATGTGGAAGTCATAGGAGGTATAGGGCCTAGCTGTGAAATTACAGGGGGTAAGGCAGGTACGGGTAGCATGAAGCTAGAAGTGACTAATGCAAGAACAAGTGTCAGGGGGATAGATATGGGCATGTTGTATATCAACTGACCTGAGGCATCTCGAGTGGATGAGTGGAAAAGATAAAACTATAAGACAGTAGGGTTCTGGTAAAGGAGTCATGCAAACTCCTCGTCACCTGTGGCCATAGTGATGGGTTGGGTAGGATCCATGGGTGATAGAATGGAAGGTGGTGAAGGACTAGGTGGGAGTGCTTGACAAATAGCATGTAATATGAGGGCATTTACTTGGCTAAGAATCAGCACCATTTGAACAATTACTTATTTTGTAGGACTGCTTTCTATAAATGACATAGAAATACAACAGAAATAGGAAAAATAGGTTGTGGTAAGTGGATTGGATAAAAATTTCAGTTGGAAAATTTCACAGGCTAACTGATGTTAGTTAGGGTAAATTGATCTCCGTCACAGGTAACCACAACCGATCACTGTGGAAAAAGAACAGCTTGCCAAAACAAGGTAAAAGGCCAATAATCTGCCAAGTAGATAAGTTGTAGATGGATTTTATCAGGACAAAGAAGATGATGAGAGTCATAGAGACTCTAAACAACAAATAATATGAAACAGGTGTCCTTTTAGGAAGGTTAACCAAAAGAACAGAAAACTGATGCCGATTGGGTAAAACCGGTGATGGTCAGAGGGTAACCAATGATGGTTTCTAGACCGACACCAGTTACTGTGAAATTGAAATAGAGATGAAGAAAAAGGTGGTTCTGATTTAAAATCAAGTGTGGAATTAAACCCAGAATTCTGAGAATGACGAAAATGGGGTCTAGGAACACTTAGATGAAGTTGGAATACACCAACTATGATGAGGAGTGTGTAAGGAGAAATAAAAAGATGAAGAATGTGTCCTCTCACCTCAAAACACAAGCCAAGTAAAAACACTAATAAAAATAAGATCCTAAGAGTTCTATTTCCTTTATGTTTGTTTAGCTTATGGTATTTTAGAAGACTAACTCATGAACTTTAGAATAGATTTTTTGGTGTGGAAGGCTTCCTACGAAGAAGGAGATCTACAAGGAGAGGTTTCAAGTTATGTTATGGTGGGGGCGGGCCATCCTCTGAGATAATGACTTGACAAAAGTAATGAGATGGGTGCCCACTATGTCATGATCATGTGATCACCTACAACTTATTTTGAGTGAGATTTTTTTTAATAATGTGTGTATTTTTCAATTTTGAGGATGTTTGGTAAGACTCGGAGAGAGAGAAAGAGAAATAAAGTGTTTTTCTACGATTCATTTGTCAACCATCAGCTGTGCATGACTTCCAGTGTATAGGTTACCCTCATTTAATGTGAGATAATGCAGTAAAGCAGAATGAAATATAGTTGATTTTAAGCCCAAATCAAAATATTGAATTTGATGACACAAAAAGATGAACAGGAGAGAGTATGATCTTTCACTAATTCAGTAAAAATGAAAGAGAAGAAGAGTTCTTTTTATAGCACCAAAACACGATTGCTTTGAGACAATAGAAAGAAGAAGATTCCAGGGGAGAATTTTAATGTGAGAACCTTTCGAAAAGGAAACAAACATACAACTTTTCACCTAGAAATGAAGAAATGAAAGGAACCTCGAATGTGTCCCACCGGGTGTGCCAAAATGTTTCACCTAATTCTTAGAGCATTTCTTTGAAAGTGAAAAAATAGATAAAGGTAAAAAGACTACGAGGAATACTTATTAAAGCTGGTTGAAGGTTACTGTAAGTGTTTGACTTCTTAATCCACAGCTGATCGTGAGAGCTTCCTTTTGGCTAGGAGGAACTGCTTGAAATGAACAATAAGACCACCAAAAGAGATTAACTAAAATATGACAGTGGATTGCCCAGTGTATGCTAGTTCCAGGAAGTGTGATACTTCGTAGAAGGTTGCTAATCCACTGTTAAAACAATTCAATGTTAAAAATAAATGAAATCCTACTGTAGTTAAAATGATTTAAGTATCTCATTTAACTACAATAAGCAAATTTGTTCACAACATACTAAGCTATGATTGAATCTTAAGGGAAAGGTCTCTGTCAGAGTATTGGTACTGGTCGGGGTTTGGTTTTGGGCTGTTCTGGGTATTTGGTGGAGAATTTAGGCTCTGTTCTTGGTTTGAGGGTAAAACACAGAGACCGATGTTGGTCTAGTGTAACTGATGATGATTTAGGATTGATCGATGATGGTCATGGGTAACCGGCATCGATACAGTTAGGTGATAGAAACTTATTAAAATATTGGTGTAAGGATAGATATGAAGCTAAATGAAAATGAAGAGGACGATGGAAAGGTCTATGGAGATCTTAGGTATACTCTGAGGTGTTTGGTAGTCAGGCATGGAAAATTTAATGGTGTGTGTGAAGGAATGATCAAACTTACATGAAGGTAAATTGTGGGAGAATGGGAGTGCAAGTAGAAAATGATAATGGAGGTAACAGAGCCTACTAAAATGAAAGTAGATGAATGTTGGTTAACAAAATACTTACTGTTGTATGAGATTGATGGCTGGATGGAAATGTCAGTTGATTAGATGGATAGAATTTGGTATGGTGATGGCACTTCCCCATATTCTCCCGTGAACGCAAAATGGCTTTGTGATCACTTCTGATGCTAGCTGTGGATGTTTGGATGCGTATGTGAATGTTGGTTCTGCTTGCATGCAGCTCTAGTCTCGTTTCTTGCTCTCTAAATGTGCCAACCTCAAAATAAGGTTACCAAATGGAATAAAAGGTAACTGACGATGGTTTCGGGTTGACTAATGGTGGTTTAGGGTGACTGGCATCAGTTAGGGTGGGATTTCCTAGGTTTACCCAAATGGGCAGATCCCCTTGATTTCTTGGATCTTGTTCCTCTTTTCTGGAGGAATAGAACGGAAGCTTCTTTTGAAACGGGTGGGAATGTGGTTAGAGGGAATGTAGGCTTTGATTTTTATTATTTAGGTAGGTCTTAGTTAGTTATTGCAACATACTAAGAATAAATTTGGGGTGAGGTGGCTAGGTGAGGTGGCTAGGTGAGGTGGTGGTGTGAGAAATATCTTAATTAGGATATTTAAATAGTAAATATCATGAGATCATGAGTTAATTTAATTAAATTAATATTAATATGGGGTGAAAGGGGCCATGGTTAGGTTATTTTATTCAAGGTGATAATTTGACGAGGGACCAAGGGGAGTGTGACCTAATTTTAGTGTCTACACACTCATAATAGGGATTTCGTTTTCAACATGATCTTCCTCGTCATAACTAGGGTGAAGATTATACCTATGAACTTTGTGTCCCTACTATAGCTTGACCACATGCCCCTGCAACTCCAAAACTAAACTTTTAATCTCTACCACATCGTCCTTGATAGATTTTTGGGTGATGAAAAATTTCTTAGAGGCATCAATGCAATGCATGACACTGTTTCCCATTTCTATTCCAACTTTGCATAAGGCCTCCATATCCATTTCCACCTGACTCACCCTAAGAGAAATTTTATTAAAAGCCACATTCTAACCAAGATTTTCTCTCTCTTTCCTTTTAGAGGAATCCCCTTTCATATCAATCAGAGAACCTACAGCCCTAGTACCAAGATTTCCATTCACCTGAGGTGTCTTTCTATTCTTTCTCCTTAGTTTGTTCATATGGTCTGCAAGAGTAAAATTTTCTTCTGAATTCTAGTATTCAGGCTCTAATTCCTTTACCACCACTGGTTTAACATTCTTAAAAATAAAAATAATTAGTCCATGGTGTATCGACGAATCATTCTTTCCATATTGAAAATAATGCACCGACATAGAGAGAGAGACATAAACAAGAAAAAGGGATGGCTCATAGTAATCTTATGCCTAAACATATTAAGCATACTAAGATGGTGAGTAAATATCTTTCTATAATTCTCCTCATGATTAATGTACCTCATAATAGGGATAATTTTAGTGGAAAATATTTGTAATATGGTGAAAATTTCATTTTAGAAAAATTTGAAAAGGCAATTTTTCCGGAGCGGGTCGGTGTCCTGTTCGCCTAAAATTTACAGTATATATTTTTCTTGGGGTCAGCTTCACCTACATTTGAAAACATCTCCTATAAAAACCTAGGTGATTTACCAAGTAGTATACTATGGTACTACCACAAGTAGCTTACCAAATTACCAATACCATGAACTCGCATACTCTTAAGCACCATAGATTGTTGTTTGCCTATCATTAGTTTAGAGTCAAGCGACAGGTGATAGTTGTTGATGCACGATAAGGGGGTTTTTTGTTGATGTGTGACAGGGATATGGTTAATGCAAGATAAAGAGGTATTGCAGATGCGTGACCAGAAGGAATTGCAGATGCGCGACAAGGGGGTAAGTAGTTAAAGAATGATAGGGATAGAGTTGACATGCGACAGAGATAGTTGACACCTTCTTAACACGCGATAGAGACAATTGACACCTTCTTGATGTGAGACAGAGATAGTTGACACCTTCTTGACACATGACAGAGATAATTAATGCATTTTTTAAGCACGACAGGGAAATTTGACATGTTTTTGATGCACCAAGGGGGTTAGTTGTTGACACACGACAGGGATTGCCATAGTTGACACGTGATAGGAATTTTAACTCTAACGTGCTATTTTGTTCTTTTACTAACCCTAAAAATGGAACGTGCTAGTCCTCAGAATGCGAAGACCCTAAAAGTAACTAAGAAATCTCAGAAGTCCCTATTCAAGTATTTTGGAAACTCTGCTAATACAGATATTGAAACTACCAACAACCATATAGTTGCCACCAAAAAGAATCAAAATAATAACTGTGTGGAAGGTATTATTGAGGTGTGCATGCATTATGCACAATATCAAACAAATGACACCTATGATAATATGCCAGATCTTGAAGATATAATTGTTTAGATGCCAGATCTTAAAGATATTCTTCCTATTGAGGTGTAACCAGGAGTGCATAAAAATTTCACACATACAAATACTCAGAAAAATGGAACACAAAAATAAAATTCAAATTCTAGTTCATGAAAGAGGAAAGCAGGTGATTGTAATATTGTTCAAAATTCTACTCAAAAAAGTAAAACATTGAAAATGAACAAGAATATGTGGACCATTGGCAGGTCATACATGTTTGATTGGGTAGCCAAATTTCCATTTATCGAACCTATACAATCATCTAATTCAGAAGAGATCTCATCTGAATGTACATGTACAATATGTATGTGGAAATTGGGAAAGCAACAAAAAATTCAAATGAAGTTGGACACTATAGAAAAACATTGTGGAAAACAATATTTGACTGTAACAAGGGCGGATGGCTAGAAAATCAAAACAAACAAGTGAAAAACTGAAAAAGAATGCATGCATGTTAAATACGTAGTAGATTATGAGGCAAAGAAGAAAAAACACAGACATCTAATGGAAAATGAAGGAATGATCACATCACAAATTGGTAAGATGAATCAAACAAATCTACATGCAAAACTCATACAATTCTCTACTTTATTTCACATACTAAAGAAAGGAAGACCAATATCAAATTTCCTCGATTTACAAGTTTTGTATCAATATAATGGAATGCCGAATGTACCTCAGTCTCATTGGTCTGAAAGTATTGGATGGGAAATGGAAAAATGCCTTTCCATGATAGAGAAGGAAGATTTGAAAGAGAATGTAAAAAAATCAAATTTTATCTCTCTTTTAATTGATGAAGTGATAGCAGTCGACAACACTGCATGGGTATGTATCCACATCTATACTTTAGAAAATCATATAAGGACACCTCATCTATTGGGTGTTATGAAAATGGTTGAAAACTATAATGTCGAAAACCTATATAAAATAGTTGTTTCTCATTTGAAATATATTGCTGGAATGATTGATTATGAAATTGCTACGAAGTTGGTATGCATCAGATCAGATGGTGCATCTATCATGTAGGGTCACCGAACAAGGCTGTGTTAGATTACAAACAATAGTGGCCCCATATATACTACCAATTCATTGTATGGCTCACAAAATGAATTTAGCATATAAAATGGTAAGCAACTATGAAAATGTTGCTAAATTAGAAGACCTTATAAGAGAACTTCATGCCTATATGGAAAGTAGCCCAAAGTGATTTCTTGAGTTCCATAAATTCTCAATTGAGGAGTATCCTTCGTTGGTTGGTTTCATGCACAAATATCATCATGAAGTTAATAGGGCGAGGGACTTGTTGTTCCATTTAACTGATTTTGAGACATTTCTTACATTGGTTGGTATTCTTCCAATGTTTTAGGAGATCAATACACTGATGAAGCATGCACATGGGAGATTAATCTATATTGTGGATTTTATACGGATGAGAAAAATGGTATGTAAAAGTCTTGATATCTTGTATTGTTCCCAAGATAGTTTTGATACACTTGTTTTTGAGAATTGGAAAGCTTTATTAGATCTTTAAAATCCTAGTAACTATTTGAGATTTAATATCCCCGATCACCTCTGCATCACTATTAATGGGAGGGACATACCACTGCACATTTTGTAAAAATGTCAAGATATTATAGGATCAGAACGAGAAGATGTTCTTGTGACACGTAATCTCTTTGAGTTTGTTATAGTTGAGACAAGAATAAAGCTTAAAAAAATTAGAATCCTTATCATCAGAAATTAGAGAAAGTTTCTCCAAAGATAAAATTCTTGAATCCATGGGTGTGATGAATCCTAATTTTTGGAATACTGAAGGTGGTCGTGCTGAATTTGTAAGAAATCATTTCCATAAATCCATGGGTACAATAATGGAACATTTTGTAAAGACTTCAGAGTTCAAGTGTATGGAAATCAAAGGTATACTGAATGTTGATTTATTAAAGTTTCAATCAACAAATTTTTGCAACAACAATGAGGAACCAATATAAAAATTTAGATGAACCTTTTGAAAGTGGTGCTATTACAAGGTTGTGGTGAGGAATCTATCAAAGTTCTATCTTACAAGAAGATATCAGTGAATATTTCAGATTATATGAGTTATACCAAACAATGATTTTGGGGTCTATGGAGGACGAAAGGGTTTTCAGTGCATTACCATTTATAAAATCAAAACTGAGAAACAAGTTGGAGAAAAATATGGAAAGTTGCATGAGGTGTTACGTATCTTGCTACTCCATGGAAACCTTTCCTTTCGACAAAGAAATTGTGCATTGGAATTCCCTTTGCGAAAGAAGAGGTGTGAATAATATAGCTACAAATACAACTATTCTAAACATTGAGAGTGGAATTGGCACATCGTCACACTCTACAGAAGAGAACATCAAGTTTGAAGAAGCTATTGATAATGGATTTTTTCAATTTTAAATAGGTATCTCCTTCACCTTACTTTTATTGTTTGTGACCTTAAATTTTGTTTTAGATATTTTTATCATTAAAGATGTTAAAGATATATATCTTTACATTTATTTAAATACATTTTTTTTTTTGAAAACGTGGGTTGACATCCATCCGAGGAAGCTGGTACTTCTCAGGACTGACAATGTCAGGAAACTCACCCATCTATCTACTAATTCATTTCTCATGTTGAGTTTTCTCAAAACAAATATCTAGCACATTACGAGTGATGATTTCACAGCCATCTAAAACACTAGAGGTAACTTAAACCCTATCATATGACCTTTCTTAATTTTTTTCAGTTATGTTTAATTTATTTTTTATTTTTGTAAAATGTTTTGAGATATTTTTTAAACTATGGGATAAAATCACACAATTGAATTTTACACAAAGGAATATTTTTCTATATTATACAATTCATAATCCATGATCCATTATACAATTCATCATCATCCATATATATCATATCATAATCCTAACACTCCAATTATTATTAAATTCTTCATATCATTATCATAATCCTGACACTCCAATTATTATTAAAACAATTATTTATCTATCATAATCCTAACACATTCCATTTTTTAAACAATTATCCATTATCATCGTTCATCATCATCTATATCCATTCTAATGTCATCATGATCATATCATTACAAGTATAGAGAAAAAGAATTTGAGAACGTTTAAATGTCTCTGTCATACAACATTCTAAATTTTCTTAAAATAATTATTCATTATCATCAACCAGATTCCATGATCATGCTTGAAGCTAAATCTACGTCCACATACAATTCATGATAATCCATATCTATGAGACTAATTCTATTATAATGTCATCATCCACATCTAATGTAATCATCATTACAAGTAGATAAGAAACATAAATGCTATATACAATATAGAAATTCTATACATAATATATAGGAAGTTATAAAATTAAAGATTATATAGTATTTCAAATTTTCAAAGGCTATCAAATTCAAGTTTCAGCTATCGAATCCAGATAATAAAATTAAAATGCCATGACCACAACATTCAATGTTTCAAATTTTCAAATATAGATTCAATTTTTCAAGTTTCAACACTCAATAATAAAAAATTTCAATCCTTAATGTTCTTCACCCTTTTCCACTCTTGTGCTTCTTTCCCCAATGGTTTCTTCACATGTACCCATTTCCCCAATGGCAGAAATAATCCCAAAACTTATGAGATCTTCCGCAACATTGTCTATATTTTTAAAAATTATTTCTTCTTGCTTTGTTGCATCTCCATGGGACAACAAATTTGGATCAGCAGCTACCTTAGTTTTGAATAATATTTTAGGGTCGAAGCCATGCTCTTTAATTATCCGCTTTAGTATATTGTTTTGTTTGTTAACCAAAACAATATTTTCCTTCGAATTCTTCGTTGCAGATAAACTGTTATTCACGGTTTCCAAGTGAACTTGGAAAACCTTTTCTTGACTCTTCAAATTTTCATATTTCAACTGCACAAAAAAAGTGATGTCAATTCAACATATTACTAAGATAAGAAATCTTTAAATTAACAAAAATATTGTTTGAAAGTGATAATACTTACAACCACTCTATCTCTCTCGGCATTTGCAACTACTACTAGATCCTTTTCCTTAGACCATTTATTAAAATATGTCTGGGCTTCAGCACTAATATTTTCCAATTTGTTTAATGTCTTATCCAAAATTTCATCTTTATAGTTGTTATTATACATGACAGTCCCACTTCTTACTTGGGTAAGTAAGGAACCCATCTTCGTAGGTTGATTTTGGACTACAGCATATAAACTATCCCTTTGCCAATAATTTTCATAATGACTTATTATCTCATTGATAAGTACTTTAGCCCTTCTCTCCCATTCTATGAGATGACTGATATGAGGTAGAATAAACTCATTGACATGGGATTTACAATCATAACCAATTAAGTTCTCTAAAGGAAAAGGTAGCAACTGTTCACCATCTGTATCTAATGAAGATGATCTTGCTGGAGAGGTATGGGGGCTTTTGATTTGATCAAATGCAACTTGTTTCTGCCTTTGGGTGGCCTGATCTTGTTTGTGATAAAATAAATCAAGATTCAGACAAATAAATCTAAAGTGAAATGTAAGTAAATATGGTAAATAATGTTGAAATAGAAGTATACTTGCTGGCCTTGAATCATCTCACGTGTATTGAAAAATCCAGTTGGGTCATTACTATCAATGCTCAAGTTATCTTCATCTAAATTTATATTATTTAAAACTGATATGCCTGTTGTGCTGGGAAAGCCACCAAGTGAGAGGGTTAGAATTCAAAAGGAGGAGGAAATGTTTAGTGTCCCACTAGGGGCTGGAGAAATTGGCATGCATTTACCAATGTTCTTTTTTCCTGATCCTCTGGTTGGCATTTTGAATATTATTGGTGGAGGGGGGCAGTGCCACTGTTTGTACAGGAGGACTACAATGTGCTGAAAAGTTCAAGAAAAAACATATGAAAAACTAGAAAACAATGTTAAATATGAAATTAAATTAAGTACTATTCAAAACTTGTACCTTGTTGTTGAGGAGTAGCTTGTCATGGTGGTTAAGGAGGCCGTGTTGGAGCAGTAACTGGTGGTTTTTGAGTTGTTTGCTGTTGAGATTGTTGAGGTGGTTGTTGAGAAGATACAACTGCATGTGATTGAACTGAGTGAGTTGGGGAAGATGGTTGACTTTGCGAAACATATTTTTTGTCTAAATTCCCTGTAATGTCATCAACATTGAATTATATATCAATTAAATTAAGTAAAATTTAAATGGGAAAATGAAAATACTAATTTGGAATTCGTAAATAATACATGAAAGGGTATTACTTCTCTGACATTTAACGAATTCAAATTGTAGGGGGTTCGGAGATGAGTGAGCTTCCATTTCAGATTGGGAATCTCCTGATGCCTCAGCATGTTGTCGGCCTCTTCCTCTTGATGCCACCTTTTTTAGGGAAGGGCCTCCATAAATCTTCTCTACAAATAGAAAATATTTAATACATGTGCACAGTGTAATTTCAAAATACAAAATTAATAGTTTATACCTGTTGTTCTTCAAATGGAATGGACAACTTCATCAACGCCTCATCCATGCAAGTGGGAATTGGTTTGTCTTTTAAATTTAAAAGAGCCTCGTAATAAAGGCCAAGGAGATAGTTTTTGGAGTAAATGACAAGTTTTTCTGAAAGCTTTGCATTTGTAATGTCAATTCTTATTTTTTAGATAAAAAGGTGCACCAATCAAATTTTTGTTTTGCGATAGTTACAACAATGTATGCAATGGCCTAGTTTGGTATATTTGTTTTCTGACCCTGCAAAACTATTCTAGATTGGAAAAAGTAGATCATTGCAGCAAGAAAGTGGTGTGAAATTGCTTGTGTATCCACACCACACCTGGATTTATTGACATGAGCTGCAAATGCCAAAAAATAGTTGGAATTAATATAAATTTAAATTATATCAAAATCAAAAATTGAATAAAAAATGACGAATGAAAACAATTTGCACTTACAATCAACATGGAAACTGAAATCCAATTCGAGATATTTCTTATCATCTTCGACAAGTGTTGGCTTCATTGTAATAAAGGATAAATTTCTAAATGGGAGGCCTGTAAACTAATGAATATCAGCTGGGTCGATACCAAATTGAAACAATCGGTCATCGTCCATAGTAACATTAAACATGTCATCCTCTATATTCTAAAAGGAGAGAAGGTAGTTCAAAATATCTTGGTCTCTTTCGAAATGGGGCATCTTAACAATCCCACTAAACTCACATGCATTGATCAAATCCTTGTATTCAGGAGTCATCTGTAAAACAATTTAGATGTGGAGGCACAAAGGATTCCTATAGAGTATTTTACCCGTGGATAGGACTGGAGTTTCATCTTTATTTTTTTCTTGAGCTTGGAGTTGGGATGTAATTTTAGTCACCATTGTAGTTTTCCTTGAGCTTGATTGAATACTTGACCTAACCAATGAATTCCTGTACACCAAAACAATCAAGATCCAGAAAGCGTAAATGTGAAAATGAGCAGCGGGAAGGTATTTATAGGGCAAAACACACGTCGACCTACCTCGTTGATGCACGTCAACATGCATTTTTTTCATACATCAATGGCACGTGTCAACGAGTTTTGTTGATGCGCATCAACAAGGGTTGTTGACGCGCATCAACTATTTTTGTTGATGTGCGCCAATAAGGGACGTTGACGCACGTCAACAAGGGCTGTTGACATACATCAACGAGGTAGGTTTACCACACGTCAATAAGGGTCATTGACATGCGTCAATAAGGTTCATTGATGCACATCAAAAATGTGTCAATGAGGTGTCAGTGTCTACAAATCTACAGTCTCTCTGGCTCAAAAAATGGGTGAAAATTCAGTTCTAAAAATTTGATAAATTCGCCTCTCACTGAAACTGGTTCCGGGGATATTCGCTATATATTTTCAACCTCTGATTTTTTGTTGGTCTCTTAAAAGGAACCCTGCCTCATAAGGTGGAGGCAAACCATATTCCAAATATCAAGGATGTAGAATCTATCTATACTGTCTACCAGCATGTAAACCATTTCTTTACCATGGAAGAAAGTTTTAATTTTGTACTTGCGTCTAGTACAATATTTGAATATCTTTAAGCCCTTTGTCTACATTCCAGTCACCTGCATTATCAAATCTTCTAAAACCTAAATTTCCATGCCACGGATGCTGCTATTGTTCCATGCCTAACCAAACTCCAATGCAAGATAAGGATTAGACCCCATGATTTTTGAGATGAAATTCCTAAACCCCCCCCCCCCAATTTTTTGAGAGGAGTTGTCCTTCAGGGAATCATAGCTCATGGGCTCAGTTTGAAATGACCACCTCTCACGATTTTAGTTGATCAAGATTTAAAATGGATGAAATAATGGCCAAAATGAATTGTAAAAGAAAAATTAATGCAAATCCCGCCATATATTCTACACATGGGAAGGGTCTTGTTAACCATAAGTAGAAGGATGACATCCCAACGAGGGAAAATAGCCACTGGCACATCAGTACTTAATGTTCTTAATGAGATTAATAATAATTTTGATATCATCTCCCCTTTCACACACTTTAAAATTACTACCTTTAGCCCCCAATTTGGTAAGATAATCCACACATTGATTACCCTTTCTTAGGGTGTGAATAATTAACTACATTTATCAAACTCTTTCAAAAAAAAATCTTTAGTATCTGTAAGGATATTGCTTATGGTCCAATTATTAATTATATCCTTTCTCACATTGTCTAGTGTTAAAATGTTGTTTCGAATAGCTAACCAGAAAAACATGTTGACATTGGTGAGTAAATCCTTAATCAAAATTTTCCTCTACAAATCCTTTGCAAGACAACATATGTTTGGACAATAAATATGGTTGGTCCAAGAACGTATATGTCAGGTGTTATAATTAAGCAGTATAGTCATTGATCTCCATAAATGTATGTAGGAAAAGCATTTATGTGAAAACAATTGATCTAGGATGTTTAAAAGACATCAAATTATTTTAGAAATACATTCAATATTTTTCATTCAAACAACAACATATTATAAGTACAAGATAAAAGGTATTTTGTAATAAGTAACAAATCTTTCAAATAAATATAATTTTTGTCCTCCAATCTTTACAATTCAATTCCAGTTAAGGTAGGAAATCTTCATGTCGTTGACCTTGGGGAGTAAATCCTTAGTCCAATTTTTCCTCTAGAAATCCTTTGCAAGAAAACGTACGTTTTGACAATGAATATGTTTGGTCCAACAACTAATATGTCATGTGTTATACTTAAGCATTGTATTTATTGATCTCCATCAATCCATGTAAGCAAAGCGTTTTTGTGAAATAAATTGATCTAGGACATTTACAACACACCAAAATATTTTAGAAACATGTTCAATATTTTTTCATTCAAACAACAAAATATTATAAGTACAACATAAAAGGCATTTTATTATAATTAACAAATCTTTCAATCCTTTCAATAACAAGAACTTCTAACATCCATAATGTTAGTCACACTTCGGATCGAGTAGTAACAAATTTAAAAAATAAGTTAAAAATTTCACTTCAATCCCAAACTACTATACCCTTTTTTATAATATCAATTTAATACTCCAACCAAGAGGAAGTTCATTACGAGATTAACCCTAGAGATACTAGTGAAAACTAAACTCAATATGTCTTTCTTTAGCTTTTTAAATGGTAGTGACTCTTTCGCTCAAAATATTATATTCTTTAAATACATTCACCTACTAAGCTCAAACAAGGTTGATTTAATTTTTTAAATCTCAATGACTACTAAAATCATAAAAATATCTCACTTTCTTTTATCAAAACCGTGAGACCGCAAAGATCTAAATATTAGGTTGTGTTATAAGCTAGCGAACGCTAAGTTCAAAATATCATTCAGTAACTTGTTAAATGAAAGTGACTATTATGCTTGAAGTAATATAAACAACCAAATGTTGACTATACCTGCAAAAAAAAAAATTGATTCAAGTTAATATATATACCCATACCAGTTTGAAGTCACATAAGGGTTCAATATAAGAAGAACTTTTAACATCCACGAGTCTAGTTAAAATATGAAAAAGTATATTATTCTTGTCATGTACATGTAATTATACCTATAATTGTGAATGTAATTTTACCTATAAGAGAATACAAACCCAATAAGGATATTATTCTTGCCACATACATGTAATTGTATATACATTTAATTTTATCTTGGTCTGAACTAAACATGTTCCTCTCCGTTGAAAAAATCAAACCTCGGGATGGAGAGGACTTGTGGGGATGCATTTTTTTTCAAGTGAACATTTTCCCCATATTATTCCAGTTAAAAAGTGTTTTGTGAAATCACCTTACCAAATATCACAAAAAAATTCCCATCACAAATGATGCTTGTGTTCCCTGTAACATCTCTATTCTTACCCACTTCATTTCTATGTGTAGAATGAGCAACCTTGGAGAACCTAAATGTAACAAATAGAAGTGTCAATAAAGAAATTCTAATAAGATATTGCTTTATGAATTATTGTATGATAATCTATATAGTATGAAATCATGTCTAGCAATGTTAGTTATTTCACCTTGCTTCATTTTATTTGCAGATTCTTCCTTTATAATATATACTAACTAAATACATCTAATATTACTAACATTCAAACCTTCAACCTCCACTAAATGCAATAATTATACGAACATTAACTAATTAATTTTGGGATTAGATGAACATTAACTAAGATTAAAAATTGTCAGGTTATGTTGAGGCAATATCTCTTTTGACGGCGGCAAGAGGATAAGGCATTTGTGGTTATTTTGGCAATTTATGACATTCATAGATTGTGTTCATGTGATGGATGAGATCAATTAATGACTATTACTAATTGAGAAAAAATTCAATTAGAAATCTTGGAGACACGAGTTGAAGATTGGTATGAAGGTTCTCGACATCTCTATGTAAGCATCGTCTATATCGGACCTTTGGCAATCACTGTCAAAAAAGCCATGTTCACTATGGGCAACACCAAAAAATGCATTGAGCCTTCTTTTTGTGAAGACGTCAAGGCCAACCCAATAGTATGGAATATTTTTCATGATGGTGGTGTTACGTCATTTATGGAAAGAATATCTGGTCACTCTGTCAAAGTAACATACAGTGTGTTGGAAACTTGGAAGAGAGGAAGAGTCAAATTGGGAAAGAATAAATTTATTATTTTGATAGATTCCATTGCAGCTTCGATAGGGCTCCCTGCGGAGGGATAAATTTATTTTCAATGCTCACTTCAAGAGGAGATGGATGATTTCTTATATCCTGGTGAAAATTTGACAATGTATCACTCGGGCTATGAATGGGACTCACTTCCATAACCTTGGGATAGGGTTACTGAGCAAATGAGGAGGTACTTCATGCTTCAGTGATGCTAAAAAGTGATCTATGGACCTCATATTCTTCTTCTTGTGCATATTTGACATGATCGGAAGGTAAAATTTGTGGATTTTATATTTTAAATGCTTGAGAGGACCCTTAAAATTGATATAGAAGATGATGGTCCTTTCCTACACCAAGGCCTTTTGTATTTTCTATTTAAAATGGAAGCTTCCCAAAAATAAATCTTATGTTTTCCCTCTAATCTAAGACAGCAATGTCATGTCCCCCCACCTCTTCTATAACCAGCTCCCTGTATCCATCGCCGCCACCATCACTTTGGTCTCCCTTCCAACTCTGATTCAAACATCATGGTCATTAGCCCCCATTTTTTCGCTCTTAGGTATCCCTCATCTTCTCTTGTGGCTCGTAACCCTCCGAAAACCTCGGAGCACTCTCCTAAGATATCTAAACTACTTTTGGACCCAACATCTACTTCCTCTCCACCTTTTACTGACGCTTCTCTTCCTTCTCCTATCATCTTCACTGACATTGTAATGGCTACAACCGTATCAACTCACTTAATCATGGAAGCATGTGCGACTGCCCTCCCTCCTTTTTGCATGGAAGTTAGCATGGACTCAGAAATTCCAGATGTGTTGTAGGATCTCTCCTTAGTTTACCATGATTCTTCTCTATCAGAGAAAATGAGCTCCCCCATTGTAGCTTCATAACACAAAGAGCATTTACAGAAGATCTCTCCTGATCCACATGAGGCCATCTAAGATTATGTTTCAGTCAGTATATTTTATCAAGGAATAGAAAATGCACATGGTAATGACCTAGATGAAAATCAATGAAGACTTCCTAGAACACATTAAGTTAGTGGACTTATTGGTTCAAGGAAGGACTAATGTCGATGCTAAGGATGCAACAACTAATATCATAAATATCCATAAAATGTCATTTGGCTTTTTCCAATTTGGGACTTTTTGGGTTTTTATTTTTTGTTTTTTATTGTATACAAGATTTTTCTCTTCTTTTTTCACTATAATACCTAGCCATGAGGACTTTTTTGTGCAAATATGCAGGTCATTTTGGAAAACCCCCTTTTAGTATAATTTCAAATAGTTTTATGTTTTGGCATATCGTAGTCATGGCTAAGCTCCTAATATGTTAATGATTTTTCTTACATCCTTAAGATCATTATGCTCTAAATTTTATGTCTTGGTATAACCTAGCAACTTCTCAATTGAGAGTATCTTACTATATTTTGATAAAACCTAGCAACCACTAAAAAAAATTATGGTGTGGAATAACGTACCCTTTTCTAATATCAAAATATAATTTTCTTACTAGTTAGGTGGTAGAGAAAACTAAACTCGGAATATTATATTGTGGGTTTAGCACTAGAAAATTTATTAATATATGCCTCTAATTTTCTAGATGTTGTAAAATATCTTAATTATGAATTACTAAACCCTAATGATGAAATCACCGAATAACATGTTGTGGAAAAGCCTAGCGGTCGCGAATATTGAAATGATATATTGTTTAAGTAGCTAACTGACGCTAAGCTCAAACTATGTTGATTCAAATTTGCTAAATCACAGTTACCATTAAGATCCAAATATTATGTTTTGGCATAACCCACAGGAAGCCAAGCTAATAATATCTTATTTATTTTGTTCAAACCTAGTGAGTGTTAAGAACCAAATATTATGTTCTATCTTAATCTAGTGGACACTAAGCTCAAAATATCACTCAGTATCATGTTAAATGATAACAACCACTATGCTTGAAATAATATATTATGGAAGTACCTAGTCTCCACTTAGTTCAAAATATGTTAATTTAATTTTTATAATCCTATCAACCGTAACCTCCATATATTATATCGTTGTGTAAAATAGCATCAACTAAGTTATAAATATCTTCCTATAATTTGTTAACTACTATAAAATATCGTAACTATGAATTATTGAACCCTAGTGAGTTCAATCTCCAAATAATATGTTGTGGAAAAGGCTATTTACTGTTAAGCTCAAAGTATCTGAAACCACCAGTAGTATCCAATTATTATGTAGTAGCATAGCCTAGTGGGCACTAAGCTTGAAATATCTTAATTTCAAATCTTAAATGCATATAAATAATTAAACTAATTTATACTCGTCTTGATTGCTGTAAATATCTCCAAATTCATTGTCTTTCTTTTGTTTGTTAAATACTATTATTTTTTTAGCTCAAAATATTTATATTATTAAGTTCTTACTTTCTTTTTTTGAAACCTAGAGACCGCTAATATATTAATTTAATTTATAAAATCCTAACCATGAATAGGATGCAAAGAGTGTGTGGTGGCATAAACTAGCAGGTGATATGCTTCAAATATCTTAATTTGTAATATTAAAACCATACAATAAAGTCAGCTAATTTATACAGATCTCTATTGTTATACATTTATTCAAAGTTAACGTGGTTGATTAACTGAGAGGTCGATAAGCTCAAAACAACCTACTTTAATTTGTCAAAATGTAACGACTTATAAGATTTTAATAAAAATGGTTAGATTATACTAAGGGGTAACCTTTTTTTGCGGTGACAAGAGGATATGGTATATGTAGCATTAATGGTCATTTATGACATCGATTAAGGGTTATAAACATGTGACATGTAAGATGGCATTGGGAAATTAATATTTTTAAATGGAAGCGTGATATTTGTGATAAGGATATCTAATCGATGATCTTTGGTACTATCATGCCACACTTACCCCCTTTCTTGTGTTGTGCGTTGGTGGTTTTATATCTCCAGACCGGCTAGACATTTCACTACCACTTTCATCTTTTCATCCTTGGTTATTATGCTTCATGTCTCTCTGCGATGGTGATAGGGGTATTAGTGGTTTCTTAGGCAACATGGAGTGTGGTCCTAGAAAGAAGAGGTGGAGAGATATGATAGGAAAGGACATCAGGGAATCATTTACTTCTTGGATGGATGGGAAAAATTGAAATATAGTTATGTAGAATTGGCTCAAGAAGGTTTGGTCATTCACATGGCTATTCGAAGAAGAAGATGACGGTTTTTTTTTTTAGCATACACAAGCTAATGCTTGATCTGAACTAGTCCAAGGAGCGAAGGAACGTTTTTGACATGGCACAAGGGTTGAGTGCAGTAAACATATTGTCCAACTCTTTAGGCCATTTTATCTTGTATAAAGAGAATGAGAAGTTGGTATAGTGTCTATTCATCTTTTAGTATCATGCCCATACTTTGATGTGGGAGATGCAGGTGATTACACGTGGTCTAGATGTAGTTATGGAAAATCAAGGTATAGAACTCCTTTCTTTCACGAAAGTGAAAAATTCATAATGTTGTGTCGATTTTTCCTCCTCCTTTTATCAGAGTAAAGGGCATGTGGATGTCAAGATCATCAGCAAGGTGGATCTGAGAGGTCGAACGACCTAATCATTCTTATAAGCATTTGTCTTTGGTTTTTTTATTAAGGGTCAGAATGGTTGTATGTATAGAAAAATTTATCAATATATGAAGTATTTTTGGGTAAATTCAAGATGATTACAGATCTTCCCTATATTTTGGCATATATTTAGTAAGATTAGCTGCTTATAATCATCATCAAAGTTCACTGCTAGAACACTTATCATGGAATGGTTCCTCATGTACTTTTTTTGAAGACTTACATCGAAATATCCTAGTTTAATATCTTAAAATCATAGAATGAATTCAACTAATTTATATATATGTTCTTTCGATACATATTCTTGTGAATTGAATACTCAAATATTATATTGTGTGCATAACCTAGTAGCCACTAAGCTCTTAATATCTCAGTTTAGTTTCTAAATCATAACTACCGCTAGGTTCTAATGATTATGTGGTAGCATAATCTAGTGGGCACTAAACTTGAAATATCTTAATTTAAAATAACATATCATTTTTGTGATACATAACCTAGTGAATTTAATACCTAAATAATATGTTATTGCATAACCTAGTGGCTGCTAAGTTCTTAATACTAGTATTCACTAAGATCATATTATTTTGTTTTGGCATAACCTGCCCGCCGCTATGCTTATAATATCTTACTTTCTTTTACTAAAACCTAGAGATTTCTAAGATCCAAATATTATGTTTTTTTCATAAGCTAACGGATGCTAAGCTCAAAATATAATTGGGTAACTGGATAGATTATAATTCCCACTAAGCTCGAAATATAATTGGGTAATTGGATAGATTATAACTCCCACTAAGCTCAAAATATTATAGTGTGGAAGTACCTAACACCCATTTATCATAAAATATTTTAATTTAATTTGTTTAATCCAACACACCATAAGGTCATAATGCTATACAATGTGATAGCCTTGATGAAGCTTCATGGCCACTAAGCTAATCTTAGTCATAAACAAAGCGATCGCTTGACCCAAAAAAATTGTCTTGCCTAAAAATAACCAAGCGTATTAAATAGGAGATAAAAAACAAAGTGATCAGTTGACCTAAAAAATTGTTTTTCCTATATCAAAATCCACATATCCTTGATGCCACAAAGTTAAATGAAGACATCATCCAACTAAGAATGATAGCCTAGTGGTCGCTAGAGTTGCCAACATTTTTCATTTAGATCGTATTCAAAATGTAGTTTATATAAACGGTAACATATAAATATGGAATTTATATAATAGTATATGTATAGACTTGGACTCGTTGTGCCCTAGCAACTGCTAAGTTATACTTAAAGGTAAATATATCGTGTTCATAATCAAGCTATGTACGTTTAGAATCATGTTTTCCATGACCTACACCTCTATACTTCTAGAGTTTTATATTTCCTACAGTATTTTGGCAGAATATTTTTACATTTATGACAAGAAAAGAAATCTGGACTAGTGACCTACAAGTTATACTACACGTTTTTAAATACAACATGATCTACTCATTGCACCCTAGTGGCCACTAAGCTATTCCTAAAGGTAAATATATCATGTTCAAAATGAAGTTGTTTTATAAATCTAAATTGTTAATCTCTCTTAATATAACAGCTAATAAAGAACAAAAGCGATCACTAGGACCAAAAAAATTGTGTTGCCTATATAACAACTAATCCACAAGGTGCCAAGGAAAATGATTGATTTTTCCAAATTAGAATTATATCCTAGCGGATGCTAGGGTAAACAAATTTTCCTACGGTAGAATTTATGTATAGAAAAGAAATCATATTGAAAAGATACAAACGATAACAAATAAATACAGAATTTATATAATGGATATATAAATATATGTGTAAAATCCTATATGTAATTTGAAATAGAATTGGGGTTTTGTCAATATGTTGTTGAAACAGCCAATTATATTATGGTAGCCTCAAAGGTATGTTAATTTTGGGCATAGATTAGTGGGCTCAAAAGGAATAATATATTAATTATAAAATGCATATTGATTAAAATTAGATTTAATCATATTATTGCATATATAATGTGTTTAACTTCCAATGTACATACCATAAAAATGATGAAGACATTACATTTGGTTAATTCTACATGGAAACACGTATATAGTTTTAAATAATTATCATACAACTAAATTCTAAATATAGTTTTATAGTTTTGAAATAATTTTTTAATGTCATATATTTTCCTAAAATATCTAAGCGGCAACCATGTAAAAAATGTAATATGCATTAATTAGCAACGTTTGTTTGTATCATCTTGATGAACAACATTAAACTATTTTGGGTTATCCCAACCAAAATAAGATTAAAAATAAGGTGAGTGTGCCAGAAGACATCATTATCCTTAAAAAAACTCACACAGACGACAACTAAAAAATCAAAATGAAAATAGCCAAAGAGATACATAGAATGACAGAAATGGTAAAGCTTTAAAAAATATAAATACTAGAGTAGAAAAGAAATTGAAATTGCTTTTTTTAATGCACAAAAAAGTGAGTTTTCATGAAGAACAAGGTAGTTTAGCACAGAGGTTAAAATCAAAGGCTTGACTATGGAGCATGATTCAGTAGGAAAAAGTAGGGCTTGTGTGGATCACAATTAGATTTTCATGCAAAACACAGGGACCAGTCGACTATAGAGAAAATAATAGATACTACAGTGAAAAAGATACACCTTTACTATAAATACCTATTTTAGTAATATCTGGAATGATTTCATGCTTTATGTTGTCTGCGAAACCTCTATTTGTTATCTCATTTAAAAAATAATTGCAATCTATTTCTCAACCTCTATTTTTATCCTCCTTCATGTGCGTCCTTTTTATTCATCCTCTCTGTGCTTATTTTGTGTTCCTTTATCTGTGAGAAATATTATAATCACATGCAAAAAACATGTATTCGAACACTCAGCCCCGCAATCAACACTCTATGCGTATTTACATTATTTTAAAGACATGATTTTCCAATTTATCAAAACAACAGAAACCCTACTCAATATTTCTCTGAGGTATTTAATAATTTGTTTAGCACATTTCACAAAAGAAAAATCAAATAGAGAAAAAGACCAGGATACGAAAATTTGAAATTTTCACTTTCCATGGGAGTAAGAGAGAATATACCCTTGTTTTAGTGGTACTCAAAAAACATTGTTAATAATCAAATCTTTTCTCAAATAGGTTTAACCCACCATGACCTTATAGAGAGCATTGTTTCCACGAAAACAACTACTATAAAGAGGGTCATACTTATGTTTAGGAAAAGTGTAATCCTTCCCTTTTTTTTGATAGATTATTGTGGAATTTCCCACCAAGCACTACGCTTAAAATATTGTACTTAGATTATTTATAGACATTTAGACATAATGAACAAAGTATGTCCAATAAACATATATTTCACATTGTCTTACATAACAAAAAATGATGAGATATCACTAACTCAATTAATGTGATTTTTTTCTCAAATACTCTCCTTAAAATACCAGACATTAGATCTTTTGACCACTATCATTTAAACATGTTCATTAGTCTTGTTACAGGCATTTAATCATCACTACTACAGAATGACCGATATACACATAAATCACATAGTCTTATAAAACAAAAAATCCCAAGCTACCGCAACCTCTCTTCAAAATATCAAAAATTACATCTTAATTTCCTCTACGGTTTATCATTAAAAAGGTGTAAATGTCTTTAAAATTGTTTTAGGTTGTTCTTTTATATGTTGATTAGAAGTCTATCTACCACTAAAGTGTGTATTTTTTAGTGTTCCTATCATGCCATCTATATAATGTTATGACTTGTCTGGCTCATATGTAATACTTTCAAAAGGTGCAAATGGTTTTATATATTTCAATGCATCATAATTAGATTTCAAACTTTTATAATAATTTTGTTATTATTGATTTGATCCATAAAACATGAATTATTATAACCAGATAAATGATACATAATATGTCCTATCGAATCCTAGTGGTCGCTAACCATTCAGTTAATTACTCTGTTATGATAGATAGTAAAGAAATCTAGAATTTGGTGTCCGTTAGGGTACTATTTAAATTCCTTAACATAAAATGCGATAAAAACACTTTAAAGTTCAAAAATTACCTAATTATTGATGTATAGGTAAAATGTCTTCCATTGTTTGCGCTTCATTCAGAACAATTCCATTCATTACAGGTGGTATTTCTTGGAAGAAAAGAGATGAGGAATGGTTTGTGGAACTTAATTCACCTGAAAAATACCATGTCGTTCGGTGGTTGTTTTTTGTTATAGATGACAATCACGAGGAATTTGGTATTTTTCTATCATCAAAAGTTAATGATTTGGGGACACTACTTGTCCATGTGGAATGCTTCGACTTTGAAAATAATAAGTGTCTTATTCTGGATATGGAGTTAGATGTTTCTTTGTTCAGGAAACGAGAAATGCATGCCTTTATAAAAAAAGGACCATATTCCTATTGAAAATATGGTTGGAATTTTGGGATTCTAACATATTATGACAAAATTAGATGTTCAAATGCAGAAGACATTCAAAATGGTATATTTACAGTATTTAGAGAATTGTATAGAAATGAGAAAACATCTTTTGTTTTTCATTTCTTCATAGAAAAGGTTTTCTTTCACCTCCAAAACATGCCAAGTTATTTACTATGATGAGGTGAAAATATTTGACTAAATTCGAGAAAGACCCATCTAAATCAAAACTGCATGGGTTGAAAAGGAATACTAAATCAACTGGGTCTTTTGAGGCTATAGTAATAGCAAAGACATTTGATTCTTACTACCGGAGAATAAAATGAGACCACAAAATGTGAGAAAAAATTATACATTATTTGAGAAATATGCATCCAGATAATATTGTATTGACATCCTGCAGTGAATCCAATGTAATCAAAAAATTTAAATTGCATGAATCACACTACAACCAGTTTTCTGTACTGTTGGGTGAAGAGCAATGGAGAAAGAAAATTTGATTCCCATATTGGGGAAAAATGGAAAAATGGAAAACATATCATAAGGTGGAATAATTTCTTCCCATCGCGGCTCAGACAATATTAGACAACTATGTGATGTCACTGGAAGGAAATGTACCAGCAAGGGTGAAAGTCTCAGACAATTTTTCTTGTAAATGTGCATATCCATTCTAGATTTCATCAACTGTATCAGCTATTCCTTCAACTAATACTTTCAATGTTGAATGTGTGATCGCTGGTTTTTTCAATTGGCTAGCAATATTTCTTCCGATGTCATAATGGAGCTTTTAACAGTTATTGGAAGTAGTGTGCAAGATTGTATTATTATTATTCTAATACAAACTGGTTATTCAAAAATATTAAGTGACATCGTAGAAAGATACATGGAAAAGGTTAAAGACATTTGAGTATCAATTCTAGATGGATGCTACAGACTCTACAAAAGAAACAAGATATTCAAAAGTTTGCGTCTTATGTACACAATATCTTGTGTGCACAACCATGACAATAACGATGATTATAGAGAAGAGGTCACTATGGATTGGATGGAGAAACTACCACAAAAATTGGTAACTGCAAGAGAAATTAAAATGCAAGGAAACATCCATCCTTTTCTTTACAAAATATTGTATGATTTCTAGGCTGAGATGTTCACTTGATGTTGTTCCATAAATTCTCTACTACTAGTGCTTTACGGAAACAGTGTCGGTTTCCATGCATTGGTGGATTTCAAACTATCTACCGTTTTTATTGTTGAGACACATATTCAAATGATGTTTCTGAAGCATTACTATTCTCATATGAAGAAAGTTTTGTCTCCAAAAACAACTTCAACAAGTGATTTTGTTTAATGGCTTTTAACCTAAATATATTACTTATACAATCATTATTTATGCAGACAACCACAAAGCTATAAAATTTGGTGTACAATTTTTTCGCCGTGATGCTACACAAACAATTCAACATGGTGATTTACTTTCAATCATTTTATAATAAGTTTAATGAGACCTATCTTCAATTGTCATGGTTTTTAATTATTTTAACAAAGTTATTTATTTTACAGTTCATATGATAGATGTGGAGGACGCAGGCACAACATCCACGAAAATGTGATCATATCCAGGTATGTTAATCATGTGAATTTACAAATAAAACCACTAATAAGCTCCACAAATTTATAAGAAAATAAATGATTATGCAGATAATCAATAAGGCCCACAAATTTATAGGAAATGATAACTAACAGACATTAGTTTATATGCTTGGCTTAGGATTGAAGAAAAAGTTTAAGGAAATCCATTTGTAAGCTATGATAACAATTTAAAATGAACTATATAAAGCTTAGAGGAATCTAAGCATCCATGTTCAATACAAAAATAGTTTGACTAAAAAACCTTACATTCATCAATATCTCTTTGATTTAAACAGCATACTATCTACAATGTTTCACTGATTCACTACTACATATTGACTACTTACATTGAATTAACATTATTTTGTCTTCAACATCATCATAAACAAAAGTACATATGGCTTGATCCAGCTCATATGTATGTAAAGTAGCACTTGGCTAGCCTCATTAAAGGTTTTCCACCTAAGTGTAGTTTGGCCAATGATGGCATAGCCTAGTGGTTGCAAATCCTTAGCAATCGCTGAGGACTTCTCTCTGTCGAAGGGTGTTTCGATGAATATAAGTGTAGCTTAATGACCACTAAATTTGAATTATAAGAAAAGGAATAATTGATATTGTACTTACCATATCACCATAGAAGCCACTATGTTTATCTAGTTAAGTTTTCCACAACATGAAATTGATTATGAATTGATCAATGTTTATTTCAAATACATTATGCTTACATTTTAAATAGGAAGAAATAGATTATGAATTAACGATTTTTTATTTGAAATAGCTCTTGCATCAAAAGATCCAACAATGTGTAAAGGTGGTGTAATCCAAGTCACAATTTGAATTGGTAACTGTTACTCGTAAGCTAAAATGTTATTTATTTCAATTGGTTGTAATTGATATGTGGCCAAAAAAATAAAAAATTGTTTACTTCCCTGTAGGTAGCGATAAGAGTTATTTACTTATTTTGGATATGGAGGACCTATTATATGGGATAAACAAAACATACAATAGGAATATTTCATTCATGTTTGGTATGAAAGTTGTCAACCTGCAAGGTGGCCTGTCAGAATTTATAAAATTATTATCATCATACTATGAACTGGGATTTTGGTCTGACACTCTCATTTCTGCTAATATTAAAAAGATGTCAATGGGCTTAAATAATAAAATATCAACCATATTGAATCCAATACTCACTTGGGGAAAGTAACATTGCAATATAGTCGAGGGAATAACAATAAGAGACCTAGAAAAGGTTTGGGGTAGAAATGATTTTTTATATAATTCAAAAAATACTCTGTGTATTACATTAGGTCTACAGGAAAACCCTCCTAAAAAATTTATAGTGGGTATGAAAAGATGTAAAAGTTATACAAAATATAAATGCGTGATGGCCTATTTGTAAAAAAAATAACAAGTAGTGTCTCAGGAAATGAATGTGGTAGAGGGCATCAAATACTTAGAGCAATAAAATTCTAAATAACTATTTATCTTTTCAGAATGTTGTTATGATTGTAATGCTTAACATTGCGAATAATATATACATTCATATGTAATTATTAATGTACTGGGTAACTCTATTCTATAATGTTGAGATTGTTGAATTATAAGTTGGGAGGATTTATATTTTCACTGATTATAAGATGATAGTATGGTTGAATAACTTCTTTTGTAGTGAATTATCAGAAAAACTTGCCCTTGAAAATTTGTAAAATAGTATTTATTTACAGTGTTCATAAAATAAATATTTTTTAATGAGAGGTAAAAGAGGGTTGAGGGGACCCTAGCCCATAAAAAATTATGCAAGATCAAAATAAAAGGGCTAAGGGAGTATCCATTGAAGCCCCAACTAAAACCAAGATACCAAAACTATACAATCCAGCAAACAAGAACATTAACCTAAAGAATCCCAAAGTAAAATAACTAACAATCAGGGGCCAAGGAACTAACAACAAGACAACAAATAGAATGAAACCATACATCCATAAATGTCATATAATCCATAATTCATTAATTATATCTCACACCATTGTGTGCATGCAATCCATTCCATTCGTTAACCAATCCGGACAAATTGCTTGATTTCCAGAACTAGTAATCTGGTTCAGCTATCTCCACTTTTAGGTCCCGACTCATCCTTCTTCTCTGTTCTTCACAATTTCCATGGAATGGATCATCTCAATAAGGAGTTTAAGATAGTGTAATTGTGCTTTTAACATTGAGGATGTGAACATCCCTGATTTATAGAATAATCTCCTTCATTTTCATCATCTCATTCTCCATGGTCAAGCATCTTTCATTGGCATTCTTTAATTATTCACTAAGAAGAATAGATGTGAGTTTCTCAACTTTTTCCTGTAGTTCCCTCAAATCAATGGTCACCATGCTTATCTTATGTATGTTGATGTTTTTATCTAACCTACAATTTTCAAACTCTCTCATGAAAACATTCGATTTGACTGTTGGTATCATGGGCTTTAAACAAGTTCTTTTGAGAAATTTTGAGAGCGTGCAAGAACTCTCAATAGCCTCCCCCATGTTTTTTGGATATTTTTTCCATCTAGAATTCTCCAGGATCTTCTCCTAGATCTTTAGATCCTCACTACTATCAGATTGGTAAGCTTCCTCTTCCTTTTTTTCACCTAAATCAGAATGGCAAGTATCATCTTCCTGAATGTTCCCCTATATTTGAGATAACTTCCAAGTTCTCCTTGAGGCTCTAAAGCCCCCACTCTCTCAATCTAATGCTTCTTAAAAATTTCTTTGGCCCAAAATGGGACCTGGTTCTTTTAGCAACCGAATTCCACCATTTCCCTCCATACTAGGAGTTGCCACATCATCTTCCAAGATCTCTTTTTTACCCCCTGAAAATTTCTTGATTCAGATTTGTAGAAGCCCCAAATTTTTTCATTGTTTTCACCCATGAGGGGAGTACCCCTCTTAAGCATGGATTTGATGAGACCTTGATGCAGAGGCAAGGGTAAAGGTATCATTTCCAAACCTGAGAAAATTGATTTAGCCAAAGAAAGATACAGAAAATTGGGGAAATTATAGGGCCTATTATTTCTAACATGATTCAGCATAGGAAATTAATACCCATAAATCACTTTATATCTCCCTTCAAGAGTAATATACACCATGATTAACTGAGCTATTTCATTGAAAGGTTGGGGAAAATACTCTCTAGTGTAAACAATTATGAATATTATTAGGCACACCCTTACCTTACATGAATCATTCAATCTCCTTAATGTAGTCCAACTTGGGCTTGAAGGTACTTTTTCCTTCCTGAGACAGTCAAGAAAATTTTTGCTATAAACTTCAGTAGAGATTGTGAATGCAGAATTTTCCAACTTGACACGTGACCTTCCTTCAAGGTTTTTTTGCAATTCTTTCACTCAATTTTTCATCATACCCATCAAATATTTTGAAAAAAATTAACAGACCTTCCCTTGTTAAGCAACTCCTCCACCTCTTTTGACATCGTCGAGACCTTGCTAGGTTCAAGTTATCACTAAATCAGCCTCCCATTTTGCTTATGTGACTCTACTTCTTGTAGTGGAATAATGCAAACCCTTGCAGTGGTTACATTGTTACCACTGCTTGTTGAAATGATTTGAAATTATAAGGGAATATGGCCCAGACCTTGAATTGATATGAAATAATGGTTGGCATGAGTCTAGGATTCATAATATATTGGTACATCAGCTAAGAAGAATTAATAACCTATGTATCCATTGTCATTAAAAAGATATGCTATTAGGGAAACATTCCCCTTCAAGGATGTGTATGAAAATTAGCTTCCAAATTGGTAAGTTCATCAACCAAATATAAATCCATAACTTCCACCCACCTTGTTATCCATTAAATCAGCATGTTTGTCTCCTTCACAGGTAAATATGTTGGAAAGAGATTTCAACTAAAGGAAGACATTGTATTCTTGGTGTTATTCAATAAAGTCTTCAATAGATATAGAGGCTGGATACTTTTTCTCTTTCATATACATGAGATTATATTCAAAGAATCCCCTTCCACAATTACATGCTTGAATCCTTTCTTTTCTACTAACTTCGTATCCCTGGAACATTGTCTGCAAACTTCTACAACATGATTAGATTGTATGCCCAAGCTAAAGAAATATGCGAGGAGAAACATATCTTTAACATACTCGAAAAAATCCTCCTCCTCCTACCTTACCCAGGTTCCCTTTGGCAGCACCATCTAAATTGAGTTTAATAACACCTTCTCTAGGAGGATTCCACCTAATCCCTTCTCTATGATTGTCTCTTATTGGGTTGAGGATCACATAGATTAAGTTCCATTTCTATATGATATGTTTTTCACTATCCATGAATTCCACTTATTTTTTCTTTAGGGTAGAAGATTCGTCTTCTAACAACTTGTAAATTTTTTGTTAAATAATCAACCTTTTGGGAATTTTCTTACTATTGAAAATCCTCCTATGTTCCTCTCTTTCCATATTTCTCACCATAAATTTTCAAGGCTCATTATCCATAGTTTTTTCAGCCCTTGACTAATGAAGGGACATTTCCATTCATTCTAGGAATATTGGATCTCCTTATGATTCACCCAGTTAATCCAAGAACACAACCCAAAATAGAAGAAAAAAATGATAAGAAAAGGAGCATTCCAAGAATAAATGATTAACCGTTTCCAAGTTCTCATCACATAGAACACATCTATTGACCATCTGGAAACCTTTTTTGGTGAGGTTATCAACTGTTAGAATCTTATTTATCACTGAAAGCCAACTGAAGACATTGACCTTGGGGGTGATATTCTTGTTCCATATCTTACCAGCTATAATATTTTCCTCTCTAATTTCCTCCTCGAAGAATAATGCATAGGCTGATTTAACTGAGAAAATACCATTTTCTTCTCTATGCCACACAATTCTATCTTGTTCCTTTCTATTAGAAGACATAAAAAAATTTAAGAAATCATTGAGGTTAATTGTGTGTTCTTTAAGTACCTATTTTTCTAGTTCTATGTGTTTCCAAGTTTAAAAGCTCTCATGATTATCCATATAATTGTTTATTTTTTCCCCATATTTGTCTTCTAACAATTTTGAAATTTGGGGGAATTTATCTTCAAGTCTAAAGTTACTAGCCCATTTGCTATTCCAGAAGCAGATTTCATTACCATTACCTATTTCCACCTACTACCCTTGGCAAATATTTCCTTTGCCAAATTAATAGCTTTCCATATACTTGGCCCATTGAAGGACACCTATTTGAATATCCGCCATTTATCATTTGCATCCATTCAAAAAAAATTCCTTAAAATTTTAGTACACACTCCATCTTCTTGAGTTAGCCTCCAACCTATTTTTGTTAGGGGGGCTTTATTCATTTTAGTCTAATCTCTAAGATCAAGTCCCCCTATCTTCTTGAGTTTACAAACCCTATTCCAAGCCACCAGTGGAATTATTTCTATGCTTTCGGTTCTTGTAGTGCCCACATTTTACACACCCAAATACAACAGTAAAATACCAGGATAATTTTAATTTTTTTTGACTTACATTGCTCACTACACACAACACCGTAAGGGCTCCAAGTACAAAACTTGACTCACATGCGACAATCACATAAGTCATTGACTCACATAGACACATGCAGATGACATTGGCATGTCGATGCCACACTTTTCCCCAATGAACGAATACTAGCAATAACACGACCACAATAAAAAGGGACTTAAGGATTGACAACCCACAACACAACATTACCATGGTTACATCTAGAGTACGTTAAACATCCAATAACATTATTATGTAAGAAAAATTTTCTCCCTTTTTCCATCTACATGTTCTGAAAATTCATTTCACCTTTCACTTATTGTTCAACCATTTGATTTTTCTCCTTTACCCTTATGCCAATCTTCATAACTTACATAAGCTATTTTCCATATTTCAAATTTTGTAGAAAATTCTAATTCTCTCATTCTTATGTTAAGATAATGCTTCCCAAATGCTTATTCAAAGTTTAGAATATAACCTTACTACACAAGTGAACCTAACGTGATGTCAAGATGAAATCTTGGGATTAAGGAAGACTTAGATTTGAAATAGCTTTTTCCCCAAGAACATCCATTGATCACGGAATAGTTATTTCACTACCATTAGTTATTAAAGTTCAATAACTTATGGACTTCCAAATTTGATTTTTATATGTATATCTTTTGTTTTCTCGAAGTTTGGTCACACCAAGGTAATTTATATTCTTTGCAACACATGAAAATAGTTTAATTAAGTTATAAGGACTCCAAAATTGACCTTAATCCTAATCTCCAATCTCATGTGCACCATTATATGATATGCTCTTACATCGCACTAAGGTCTCGTTCTTAGCATTGTTTTGTAATCAGGAGTTACAGAAGTATTTGACTAACATCTTGAAGGGGTACATGATTGGAAGAATTGTAAACTATACATGAACCACAAGTGACACCTCCTAATCAGCTGAGGTTTGGTTTCTTCCAATATGCACTTAATGATCCACACCTCAACTATATAAGAGTTTAACGCAAGCGAACATATTTATACTAAACCACATTCAAGAAAATACTAAGATGTTATTTTGTTAGAAACCAAGGTAGCACTGCTTAATTGTTCCTTCGAACAAGGACTCATAAGGTGACTTCTAAGGCGTTCTTCAACACTCAACTTGGTGTCAGACCTGAAGAGAGGGCATTCTTCTCACGATTACCAAAACTAGAAGGAAACTGCATACTCTGGATAAAGTTGGACCATGTCATTCCTAAAATATGGGTTCACGACAATGTCGCTAGACATAATGACTATGACGGTAAACTCCAACTAGGGGTTTTATTTACCTAACCTAGGAGGTCTCATCGAGTGCAAAGCTTAAGTTCGTTCTACGGTTTTAAATTTCTTATATAGTAAAAAGGATCACACATGCAGGAAAGTTATGCACGAATATTTTATTAGGGTTGAGTGTTCCCATTAAAATTCTTTATTGCATTTAAAAGGTAAGAAGATAACCCAATAATTAATTTAATCGTTTATTGAATACTGAGAAAGTACTATAATATTAACTTCAATTTCATTTACTATAAATATATCAAACCCTTTTTTCCATATACCTCTAAGAATCAAATTGAACCGGTGATTAGATGCACATTTCTTAATATATCCCTAAAACTAGCATCTCATACATATTAACAAATTTCAATTATAATTTTTCTGTAAAAAGAGACTACATTAGAAAGTTATTCATTTTACAATGACCTGTAAAAATTACATTAATAATAATTAAATTACACATCACCTTTTTTCATCGTCATTCTTCCATCCTGCAAAACCCACGTGAGCAAGATATCAGCGATAAATCGCTGGCATGGCATCCACCCTAATCAATCATAATTATCATTTTTTAGTTTCCCATTTACATAAGATAAAAATTAGAATTATCAATCAAAACAAAAAGGTTTAGAGACATGTATTCATTACATTTCATTTTGCTTCTTTTTGTAACCCAAGAGAGAGAAAGAGAAGTGTAGAGAGAGAAAACACCGTTTGGTCAAAAGTTCTAATACACACAACAAGTTTCATTATAGTGTTTTAAACAGTTATTTACATGTGTTAAAACATTTCTCGGGGTGATTTGGCAACCCTACGAGGTCCCATAGCTTTCTATTCTTACATTTTCTCACTAGCTACAAAACGTTCAAAATAGGCTCGGAGGCTAAGAAACTGCTTCCAAAGGTTATCTTTTGATGAGCACGCACACCACGATTAAATTTCCATGTGTCCCCAGATATACCAAGAATTCATAGCAACTGACGGATTTGAAAAAGAGTGCATGGTTTGCGTTTGGCGACTAGTTTTCCGGGGCCACTGGTCATAGTTCACCCAATTGTAAAATGACAAAAGTTAGCTCAAGGGTCCAGAGAACCATGTCAAAAATGACGTTCGAGGGAGGAGCATGTAATGAGACATCTCCTACTAGTTCCCCTATATAAATATAATTCATCAGAGTCGACGGGACTGAGAACTAGAGAACCATTTTTAAACGGCAACAAGTTTTCTAAAGCGACAAGACAAAATTGGACTAGTTTGACCTCATCAAACTACGACCGGAGGCCTACAAAATGGCTTAGCCAAACTATCCCGAAAAGTGATCTTTCCTATATTGAATGTTCCATGCAATTGTCTAGTATAAACACTAGAGGTTTGCGAAGACGGGAAGTAATTTCTCCATCCAGGTTTCAAATGACAGTTCAAAATGAAAGCCAACTTTCTAGATTTAACAGCTTTCTACTGTTGTAAACCAGTGTAACAGGGCTCCTATAAGAGCGTCAAAAGGATGTCATATGTTCATTTCAGGTCAAACCAAAGGTCAAGGTGACTCCTCGTATACCAAGGTACACGAATGAAACTTCACATCTCGTTTCTAGAGTTGCGAAGGGTACTTAGTGAGTCTCTGAAAATTACAAAATTTAACTATTTAAAACAAGGAGAAGGTCAACTTTATCAATGGAGAGTCAAATTCGTCTGGTCGATAAAATGATATTGGAGCGATCAAGAAGGGTAAGATTTTTCTAAATCATCTCAAAGTGAGGGTGATAGTTCATGGTTTAAAGTAGATGAGTTATAATGACTTCGAGAGTTGTGACATGACACTTTATTGTTTTGCAATGAGTTGAAGGGACATTTAACTGTATTAAAAATCCTAATAATTTAAAATTCTATTTAGTTGCAAAAGAGAACTAAAACACGAGAATTATGAGAGGTAAGGGAAGAAGAACCATGCCTAGAAATGATGAGTGAAACGGTACAAGGGGCTCCAAGCGGTTTACACTCGCGATCCGTCGAGACCACCATTGTTTCCATCTGATGCCAGGTAGTCACGTGCAAACCAAGCCATTCGTTGTGCACCCATGTCTCATCGAAAAGAACCATTTTGTGTTTTCAAGAAGTCATCCCAATCCCAGAGACTGCATTTTCTATGTCAACAGATCACACGCCTTTTCAACAAAATCCATTTTTGTGCATACGAATACTCTGAGGAACAACTTTCAAATACAATGCATAGGAAGCATTACTTAATGGTTCTCACATAATAGTCCAAAAGCTTACACTTGGAAGAGGTGAGGAAATAATTCTTGGCATGATTCTACAAGAGGCACTCATGCCATCAAAGTATTTATAACCCTCATGCACTGAACTTGCCTGGCTACATGCTAATTGAAAAAAAATGAAGCTTACATGGTCAGGGTATGTTCCATAAGACCACATCTCTTTGAGGCATTCTGTCAAACAGTTCACAGGAATTTTCTACACATCCATTTTGTGGATATGCTTCCATCATGGCATTCTATGAGACAACATTTCTTTGAGGCATTCTATCAAACAGTTCAGCACCTTTTTAACAGACCCATTTTTCTGGCATAACCTGTTATAATTACAGTCCCTAGAACTACATTTCTTCCCTGCATTTAGTCGAACAGTTCGCATGCTTCCACATTTTACATATGTATATGCCAGGGCACTTGCAACTAAAACATACAAGGATTCCTTCTCCATAATGCTTTGGTGGATGTCTACACCCAGTTTCAAAGCTCTTATTTTGCCACAGGCTGGGAGTATGCTAGCAAATGAAAATTGAATAGGTTGGAGAGTTGTTTGTTGCATGGTGAAACAGTGTGACTACCCCCTGAGGAAAACCCCCATGTTTTTTTGAACCCATCCATAATCCTATTCCATGAGCAGCTGTCTAGTTCTTTCATTTGGTTAGACACTAAAAACAGCACCCACCAATGCCTTAAAACTACCACATATGACAAAATTTCTCTCTTTCTTTTATTCATGCAAGAGTAGGCTCATTTTTTTGTTTTGGACGTAGGCTGGGTGGATGCTAGCATGGGCTAGGACCAAATCCTTCTATGAGAAGACATCTGGCAAAGCATTTTTGACAAAACAACCAAAAAAAATGCCCAAGCACAATGATTCAGGTAAAAACCTATGACCATGGCAATCCGTGAAACCACATTTCCCTGCCCTACGCATGAATGGAGGGGAATATGACAAAAATATCTCTGGTTCTACTCTACCGCCGCCCCCCCAAACTCACCCATTCCAAAAGTCAAAAAGACAAAACCCTAACTGTGATTTTTGAACTTTTTCACCTTCCTCCACTTGCCCTAAACCACCCAACATTCACGGGCATTTTAATTTTAATTCTTTTATTTCATTTTTATTTTATTTTATTTTATTTTTGTTTGTTTGTTTGTTTTAACTAAATAAAAACACAAACAAGCCTAAAACAAAGTAAAATGATAATAAACACAACAATAATGATCACCACATTAACAAAGATAACACAAATTTATTAATAATAATAATAATAATAAAAATAACGCAAAATTTATTAATCATAGCCCGTCAACAATGAGTAAAACAATAATAAGTACCAAAAAGACAATTCAATATAATAATTATTATGTAGATGTTCCCCTTCAGGCTGGACATGCCCTAACAACAATGAGACACCAATGAAACCACCTAAAGAATTCAAGAATGAGATTCTCCTTAACAGGGTAGTCGAACAGGGCAGAATCCAACAAGAGATCAACATGAGCATGACGACATTACATGCTTAGCAACACGATCGTTGAAGGAGAAAAGGAACAAAGGTGAACGGGGCATTACATTCTCCTCCCCTTAAGAAAGTATCATTCTCGATATGACATGACATTGACGGAAGCAAGGGTGGTAAGCAACAAGGAACAATTAATGGAAAAACTGCACTCTATGGTTAAAATTTCAGTTGATTAAAGCACGACCACAAGGTGGCCTTAGGAACATTTGGTAGAAATTTTAACTTTCAAGGTTCTGTGAAGATTGGCAGTTCTCTCTCATTCGTTATTTCATTAATCTCTTTCCATTAACATTATTCTTACTTCAAGTCCTTTAAAATTTCATTTTTATCGAATTTTAGTTTATTCATTCCTGTGGATTCCCATCATGAACTACAGTCACAACACCCTACCAGGGTCATACACAACCCCAAATTTTCACAAAGTACTTTTACATACTTTCACGACTGTATCACATCACAGGGGTTTCACCAAACCACGGAATGACAACAAGTAGACCACATAGCAATTAATTTCCAACAATTACGTCCTAGACATAGATCTAGTACACACATGTATGACTGAAAACAAAATCAACACTGCTGATACATATACATTGGGTATCACAAGCCCCAAAAATCCATGACTGCACCAGCATAGTGCCAAGACAATATCCAATAGTCCATACCAACCAAGAAGAGAGTCAAGCCATCAATACATAACAAGGTGTCAAAAAGACTCACACAGAGTATACATAACTCACTATACCAATCTCCACACATCACAAGGCATCATGAAACAAACTACAGATATCTCCGAAAGTACCAAGTAAAAATCCATCTATCTCTTGAAGTATCATAAAGCAACTCCATATACCTCCTTAAATCATCACCAGATCATCTCCATATACCTCCCAAGAGGAAGAAACATAGTGCCAGAACCAAGTCGGGTCACTCAACCATAGATCCCCATCAAGAATATCGGGTCACTCAACCATAGAGGCCAGTCTCATTTCTCCTTTTAATGTGGTCGGGTCACCCTATGGACCTAGGCACATAGAGCCCCATCACCCCAAACCCAAGTGACATAATAACTCATGGTTCAACAACCTGCTAGTTATCTGTAACTCCTTGGGGCATACCCCTATACAACTAAGCAGGTCCATAGGTTCAACCACTCCATGGTGAATCCCATGACCCTAATTCCAACACATTACGACATTAGAACTAGCATAACAATCCATTCAAATGCCAAGTGGCAAAATCAAAAGCCTTGGGCTAGGCTACAAATCTTTCAAATATGAAGAGAAAGTTTTAAAACCAAGAAAAACAAATGGCTAGTTAGCCTTGGTTAGTGAAAAATCCAAATGTTAATAAAATAATCAAATAAATGCCCAAAATATAAGAACATGTCAATCAAGAAAACCACTAATTCTAGCTAAAAGAGAAAGATTAATTTACGAATAAAATACGTAATGAGAAATAGCACATCACAATCACTATGTGGCCTCATATCGCCACCAAAGGGGTACTCATCAAGTTGCTGGCACTCGGACATCGAGCCTCAGCTCGTAAAAATATACATGTAATCTAGAAATGAGTATATCAAATAATGTAACTGTCATCATCTCTGCCTGGACCATTCCTCCATACTCCCACAAGGATCAACATAGTCAAAATCACATAGGATTATTCAATGAACAATCCAATAGGAAAGAGCAGGGGACACAAGGTTGCATAAGTTGAGCCTAAGGTGGTGCGCACCCACAATACACTGAGCAAGCTCGAAGTATACTAAACAGATAGAAGTGGGTTTTCAGTCTATATAAGACTCTGATGGGTCGTTGTATTCGTCCAATCATTTAACTGACATAATCTTTGTTAGTGTCATTATAAACCAAGGCTGTGTCCTAAGCAATATGCAATGGAGTCTACGAGAACCAGTTATGCATTGAATTTGTTAGGGGGTTGCTTAGCTTTATTGGCTATTCTACGGAAGTGCAGTTAAAATCTACTGAAATTAAATACAAGTCTATAGAATTCAACTGTTTGCAATGAAATGGATTTCAACAACTAATATTCTACTGTAAAGTAAAATACACACACACACACACACACACACACACACTTATTATTAACAATTTAAACCATAACTGAATAACTGGAATTCAACAGAAAGCAATACTGCTTATGAGCTAAATTTGCATGGCAAAACCATCTACTTAAAAGTGAAAGCAATAATGGAGAAAACAGGGACATTTAATCAAAGCATGCATGCAACAATTCATCAAATGATAATTACAGTAAAACTAATCGAAGGACTGTATGCATGAAAAACTTAAAGTAACCTCGTATCTCCTCAGTTGAGTGGGCCCTTGCTCTTTCTCGGGATAGAGTGATCAACAACTTCTGATTCTCAAAATGTCGTAGATTTCATTAACTTTTAAATGAGTTCATAACATATCAAAAACAAATCCAGAACAGTATGCAGATAATTTTCTTAGGCAAATCAAAAATTGGTACCACCAGTTCTGAAGACAAAGTCTTCATATAGATAATGTTTGTTACAAGATCCACCATATCAGGTGGCATTAAACACTATTTCATCAAATCTCAATTAAAACTCTTAGATTCCTACGGGCCATTAGAGTCAAGCCCAATCTAATAGGTCAATTTGGAAACAGTCTTCAGCCGCATGCATCGAACTCGGGCAACTTATCCACCAGTAACCTCCATCATTCCCTACACACATCATCACATTTGATCTCATAAAAATAGTTAGTAAGAGGTCATGTGATAAATGGTTTTCTTAAATAATAGTAAGGAAAAATGCATCAACCTACTAAGACATGACTATACAAACCATCCCCATATACAAATGATTCATATCACGAAGAGTATTTCTGGTCTGAAGAAATGATATTAATGAACCAAGCTATACACTCATCATTCCCCCTAATTTTACCTGTTGCATGTCCCAATGCAACTCATTTGCGTCCTGCTCACCTTCCAAGTTATTTAGCCCTGTCATACTCCTTGAATTGATCAGCGTATTGCTTTGTGGTATTCTTGCAACCCTGAGTATTGGAGGTAATTTCCACCCAGGCAGTGAAACTTTCATAGGAACCGTATGCTGCATTGTTCTGCCATGTTGTGAGAGGGCTCAAGAGGAGTGGAGGTTGTACTTGAAGGCCGGCCCATTCATCAATGTATTGCTGGCTGGTCTTTTATATGGTTTGTCTACTAATGGTGATGAGGGCATCACCCCTTCGCATGCTCCATCTCAAATTATTAGGAGAGAGGACCTCCATACGTTTTAAAGGTAGGCTTAAAGTATCTCATCTCCTATCGCAAGCTTGCCAAGTAGCTCCAAAATTATCCTGACTATAATTTTAAAAATCAATAATACACTGAAGCAAAATCTAAGAAGTATGCACCCCAACCCCTACCTGGTAATATAGTGATCTAAATTTCTTTCCATAGGGCAACATCTATGTGATGGGTTAGGCGAATGTAAAATCTGATTGACTGAGCAGTGTTATTAAAACTATTTGTTTGTTGTCTCTAAGTTATCTGATTCCATAGCACAGACTGAAATACTTTAATTTGAAAATCCCCCACAAATAGGTTGATCAAGAAATCAGAGACATTGGTTACTACCATGTTATGTAAATAAAATTCATAGAGAAAATTTTGAATTTCTGGAGTGTTGTTCTTGTAGACTGATAAAAAACTAGGTCCATCAGAAATTTCGTGAGGGGCTTGAGAACACAATTGAAATAACTGCCAAGAATAAAAAATTGCTCTTGGACATACATGTTGTATACCGAGGAGGGTTTCCTACAGGACAGTAGTTTGATGGCTAAAGGACAAACAAATTCTAAGATAGATGTTAATTTTTTTTTTTCCTCTTCCAAAGATTCTTTTTCCTTTTTTAATTTTTGATTTTCTTTCTGCAATTCCCTCTTCTGAAGGGACAACTATTGGAAATTATTTAAGAGGGTAAGACCTGTATCACGTTGTCACTTTAGACAACTCACTTCATGCTGTAGGGAAACAATCTCCCGAATGTTTTCTACTATCTTTTGTGTAAATTCAGATTGTAATAAAAGGGTGGACTCTTCCATACCTTGTCAACTGAGATTTTAGCAATGAAATTTCCTCCAGATAGCTGTGTGAAGGCTTGCCACTTGAGATGTCAATAATTTCTAGAGCTCCAGTGTGAATTTCCGTAGATGACGGAAAAACAGATGATGGAGCAGCTAGGACATCCTCCATATGCAGCTCCTCCTAAATGTGGGCAGTGTCATCAGGCAAGGACTTTGATTGGAAACCGCCTATCTACAAACATGAGCCAAGCCACTGAAACCATAGTTGCATGGAGGAAGAGGGGGCCATGGGACACTTTCTTTTTGAATCAGAAATGGACGGGGGTGGTCCCTCAGGAGTACCAACCGTGTCGGCATGCACAGGAACATCAACCACCTCTGCTTGACTATGTGAAGGTCCTGATGCGAGGGTAGACCGAGGTGCCGAAGAGAGACCAGATTTTAGTTGCTTAGGCCTGGACTCTTTGCCACCAACACGATCCCTCGAGCCTCCACTTTGGGCGAAAGAAAACTTGGTGTGAACATAACAGGTGAATCAACCCTGGGTGCTTAAGCATAGACTTTCCCCCACTAGACTGGTGTTTCTAGCATACCCTAATGATAGAATCTGCGAGGTATTCTGGGATAAATTGACCCAAAGGGCCTAGTTGACATGTCCCTTTTTAAGGTGAATGAGAATTTTGAGTACATCACCACCCTAGAATAGAAGCATGTCCATGTCACATATAAAATACCTGTTGACCCATTTAGCAATCTCACCCCAAGATTCCAGGAAAACATTTTCTGCTTAACACCCTTCTGGACACCCAATGGAGTTAGGATGAACTCTAGGAGTGCCTCTCCTTCATCGTGGAAATGAGCAATAATACTTTGCAAAGGGGCATTCATCATAACCTTTAACCTGAAATTTGGTAGGCCAGACAAGTCAGAAATGACCTGACTGGTGATTTAAACTCATCATCCACCAACTTGCGAGCATGTGGACTCAAAATTTTTCAAGAACTCTTCCACAATGTTCTCATCAAACCCTTAAAATTGCCGAATGAAATCTAACCATCCGAAATCATGATATACCCACGAAAGGGTGGCATTCTAGAGTAAGGCATCAGGTGAAGCAGGTTCTAATGTCTTTCGTGGTCCCATGCTAAGCTGAAAAAAAAAGAAATACACAGTAGCGGAAAGAACAGAGCAGAGTGTTTCTTCCACTTCCCGTCGAGTGTTTGATGAAACCAATTGTGAGTGATGTGCATACCAAAATAGGAAGAGGCAGTTACAGAGCATTAAATTTCAAATGACACCTTATTCCTTGGGTAACGCAACATCAAGTGAAGGTGATGGCAAAAAAATAGTGATGAGACCGATCACTCGTGTGAGATTAAGATTTTTGTGGCGACACATATCCCATGGTGGAGGAGCATGCGCCATCTGTCCTGATGTTGGAGAGTGTGACACATCAAAGCATGTGGAGATTTATGAGGCATTACTCCTATTATGCCATCATTCATAAAGCTGGATTTGGAAGAGATCCAGAATGATCATAACAATCATTTCATGATGGTATCATAATGACAAATGACTACATGGGGGAATGTTTTGCATAGAAATATCATTAGCAAGTTAAATGTACTTACCCATGCTACACTTAGTCATCCGATATCTGTAGATTCCCACACCCTACAATTTGGGATGAAACATGATTAGCGGTAGTATAAACAACACAAATTCCTGCATTTATTGGAAATTACTATAAAAACTGCTAACTAAGGGAAGAAGATCGAATGAAGGACCATCTTCCTTTATTGTATTTGCACAAGATTGATTATTCCATGCGTGAGAGGAAAAGAGCCTCCTCAGCATGCATGTCTGTTCGTAACAGAATGTCTTCGGTAAAAGTCTTCCTATCTAGCAGTTGGTGATAAACTCAGAGCCTATGCCCATTTACCAGAAGAGTCCATTTGTCTCCATCAATTGGTATCAATCGAATAGAGCCATTATCAAACTCTTGGTTTACCTGATAGGGACCTAACCAACATGTACGTAACTTTCCTTTAAACTGCTGATAGTGGGAATCAAAGAGCAAAACCCACTGTCCCTCATGAAATATCCATTTTTTTATATGAGCATCATGCCAAGCTTTCCACTGATGCTATAGAATTTTGGTCTATTGTTGTGCCTCCATCCACATTTCATCTAATTCATTCAACTGCAACACTCACTCACGTTTTGCTTCATCAAAATTGATCCCGACTTCCAACGTTGTTTTCCAAGTGCGCAATTCAAACTCCATTGGTAACAATGGCTTCTTCCCAAAGACCAGTTCATAGGGAGAGAAACCAGTAATTGTTTTCTAGGTCGTGTTATAGGCCCAGACGGCCTCAGGAAGCTTTGGTACCCCATTCTTTCTTTCAGCATTAACCACTTTAGTTAGAATATTCTCGAGCTCTCAATTGGTTACCTCCACTTTCCCATTGGATTGGGGGTGATATGGAGATGATTTCCGGTGCCTGATTCTATAGATTCCTAAGAAATATTCAATCATATTTGAAACAAATTGATGATCTTGATCAAATACAATGGCCCTTGGTGCTCCAAATTACAGCAATATCCGGTTGTAGAGAAAATCAGCAACAACATCTTCATTGGCAGATGCCAATGCTTGAACTTCAGCCCATTTTGTGACCTAGTCCGTGCATACCAAGAGATACTCCTTCCCAAAAGATGGAGGATCAAATGATCCAACAAAATCAATACCCCATTTCTCAAATGGTCCTAGAACTAACTAAGGGTTAAGAGGCATTTCCGTAGAAAGTGTAGGTTTTCCCATTCGTTGGCATGCATCACACTACCACACATAATTTTTGACAGTATTATGGAGGGAAGGCCAATAGTACCTTGCTCCAAGGATCTTGTGAATTGTTCGTTTCACTGAATAATGTCCACCTCCTGGCTCATCATGACATGCTCACAATATGTCATGTACCTCATCCTCATGAACACACCTACGAAGGACCATTTCAGGATAGCATTTGAATAAGAATCTATTACACCATTTATATGTTGCACTATTTCTAACCAATTGCCTTCTTTCCTTATGAGTAAAATAAGCAGGAAACTTCCCTGTTAAATAATTTGTGAGATCAGGGAACTAGGGAGTCTTAGTGGAGATAGCAAACAAGTGTTCATCGAGAAATTGATCTTGGACTGCTTCATCATCACCTGAAACATTTATTCTAGAAAGAAATTCAGAAACAACGTTATATTTCCCACGCTTATCTATAATAGTGAGATTGAATTCTTGCAACAAGAGCAACCAGTGAATGAGCCTTCAGCCAACCATTGGTTTGTTCATCAAATATCGAATGGCAGAGTAGTCAGTCTAAACAAAAAATTTATATCCAGTGATGTAATGATGAAATTTATTCAAAGTATATACCACAGCCAAAAACTCTTTTTCCATAGTAGTGTAATTCTTTTCCGTAGGAGTCATATTTTTGCTGATAAAGTAAATTGCATACATATGATCTTCTGAGTCTTTTTGTCCAAGGACAGCACCCATAGCTATATTAGAAGCATCGATTTGGATATGGAAAGGTTGTCCCTAGTTAGGTCCATGTAAGACAGGAGCTGTTGTCAGCTTTTCTTTGATGGAATCAAATTCCTGTTGACACTGAGAAGACCATTCAAAAACACAATCTTGGTTAGCAATGAAAACATTGGGGCGACAATTTTGCTAAAATCTTTTATGAATCGGCGGTAATAACATGCATGGCCAAGGAAACTTTTGATGTTATTCTAATTATCTTGTGTAGGTAATTAGGTGATGACTGATATCTTTTTGGGATCCACTATATACCTTGGGCTGAAACATGGTGACCTAAGATAATTCCTTGATTAACCATCATTAGAAATTTTTCATGACTCATAGATAGTTGGTGTTGTTCACATCGACTAAGTACATTATCAAGATTATTCAAAGATTCATCAAAAGTGGATCCATGGAAAGTGAAATAATCCATATAAACCTCAACACAGTCCTTAACAAGATCTACAAAAATGGCCAAGACTGCTCGCTGAAATGTGGCAGGAGCATTACAAAGCCCAAAAGGTAAGACTCTGTAAGTGAATGTACGCCAAGGGCACGTAAAAGTATTCTTATCCTGATCAGCAAGGGCAATACTAATTTGATTATACCCACTAAACCCATCCAAGAAGGAGAAATATTTCTTACTAACCAAATTGTCCAGGACTTGGTTAATGAAAGGCAGGGGAAAATAATCTTTCTTGGTGGCTTTGTTAAGTTCCCTGTAATCCACACATATTCACCACTTACCATTCTTGTTGGGAAAAATATCTAATGGGGAAACCCACTGACTATCAGATATAGGATAGATGAAACCTACCTTTAGGAGCTTTTCAATCTCAGTTTTGACTATGTCTCTCAATGTTGGATTGATTCTTCGTTGTGGCTGCCTTATAAGTTTGACGTCATCGGTGTAAATATGATGTGTACAGATGCTAGGATGATTTCCTTTCATATTAGTGTAATCCCAAAAAAATGCATGGGAATGTTTCTTTAAAACCTCAAGCACCCTAGCTTCTTGATTTACCTCCAAGTTGCTTCCTATAGGCAGCTCCCTACCCATACTAACAAGCACCTGCTTAGTATCATCCGGAAGAGCAAGCTCTGTACTAGTGATAAAAGAATTCAATGGGGAAACATGGGGCTGGAGCATGTGCAGGATGGATATGTTATCAAAAGATAGAACCTTAGTTAAAGGACAATAGAAATCAGGAACTAGATGTTTGGAATTATAAGCATAGAGTTTCCTACCAGACTCAGCAGAGGTAATGTCTTCTGTTGATATTCTGAATTCCGTAGAAGTAGTATTGATTTCCGTAGTTGCAGAGTCCTTAGAATCAGTCAGCACATAAGACTCTGCAACCTCCGTCATATGATTGTGTACTGCAATAGTGGCCAGAAAAGAAGAATTCAAAGAGTTAGCACCCAAAGAATCCACCCATACCTAGTCACAATTGTTCGTATAAGGCTGGGAAGGAGGATATAACAAAATGTGTTTGGATTTCTACCCATTTAGAATTGTCATGTTGCCTAACCTATAGTCAATGTAAGCAGCAACCGTAGCCAGCCAAGGTCTCCCCAAGATGAATAGATATCCCAACTTCTGAGCTTTAGGCTACAAAACCATGAAATCAACTGGGTATTCCCATGATTCAACAGTGACCATTATATCTTCAACCACACCATCAGGTACAACAATGGATTGATCTGCTAACTACAAAACAGTGTTGGTTGGTTGAAGTCCTATCAAGGATAGTTGGTTAAACATTTTTGTTGTGATGACATTAATAGCAGCACCAAGATCCACCAAAACATTAAATATTGATTGGTTGTTTATACAAATAGTAATGATAGGACTCGCAGGATCCCCATATTTTGGTGAGATAAGGGTGCCAACAACTAAATCAGCCAAATTTCCTTCGACTCTGATAGTCTTTGGATATTTATTTTTTCTTCCTAGTGTATTTATACATTTGTTTCTAATGATTTGGTTTAGTTCAGGGATGTCCCTTATTGCACGTAGCAATGGAACCTCAATATGTACTTTTTTCAATTCCCGAACTAGTTCTGTCTCATCTGCAATTTGAGTGTCCTGTAATCACTCAGAGAAAGGGGCTGTAGTTGGTTTGGGTATTTAAGCATCCTATTCATATGGTATTGGTGAATAACCGATGTAACGCTCAATTTTTTCTTCATTATTGGCATCATCAGGAAGTTTTGTGATAACAACAGGAGGGTTCAATATTTTGACAGATCATAATCGTAAATTACCAATAGTGTTAACCTGCATGGTATTACCTACATCTGTGTCATCAATCAAAGATGTCTATTGATTTTTAGGATTGGCCACTGGCTAAGCTAGAAGTATTGTTTGTGTTTCTTGTCCTTGATTTTGGTAAGCTTCAAGCGGAGGCATTAAAGCTTGTTGTGGCTACTAGAACCTACGTTTTTTATTATTGTTTTGTGGTGGTGCCCAGGACTGATTTTGGCTAAAATTTTGTTGAGGACCCCACTACTGATTGTGTAGTGCCCACTTCCCTTCGACACCATTTTTGCTTTGTTGTTTTCGAGACTGATTACTTCACTTATGGATTTATTATGGCTTCTTGATTTAGCATGCTAGTAGATATCATAGACACTAGACTGTTATTGATTTGATCTTTATATGATGCATATGGTCTACTGGTGGACATTTGATGATGATATTTGTATACTTTTGACATGGTTATTTATCTTTAATTATGACATGTGATATGTTTAATCATATTGAGTAGAACTTGATAATTTGATTAATGTGATGATCGTTTTGACATAAATGAAATGTGGAATAGAAATGTGCTAGAAAGTGTAAGTGATATCATACTTGCATAGATGATAGTAAATCATGTGTCGTTTATTTTAGATTATATTGTATATTTGGCATGAATGTTTTAATGCGGCCAATAGGCCGAAGGAGGTATTATCTGTTCTGCAGGTATATTATATTCACAACAATATTGGGGAGTGGAGACCAACCACATCGGAATTTGAGAAGAATCCAACTAAGGTAACCATGGCAACAAGTAATTGTGTGTGTGTTGGAAGTATTTGGTTGGGGAAAAATTGTGACCTAGGGGTCATGTGTTGTTTTGTTTTAATTTTCCTTATTTATTATGTTAGTATGTGTTGCTCTTAGTAAGTGAAATTTTACTTGTGTTATTATTCATATTCTTTGGATTGGTGTTTACCCCCTTTATTAGTCATGGGTTGTAGTGTCTTAATTAAGTTAATTTGAATTTGTCCTAAACTAATTAAAAGATGTGACCAAAAGAGAGTTCATTTATTAGGCTTGATTTACTTTGGATTTTGTGTGGAATGATGTGTGTTTGAGTTTTGAGTGTAGCACACTCTACCCCACATGGGAAACTCGAATTTGGCCTTAGAGGCCAAATTTGGAAGCTTGTGGGACAAGTCAAACTTGTCCCACACCTCTTAAAACCCCATGCCAACCCTACCTATGGGTTGGAAGGCCAAATTTAGGGTCTTTTAGGTGTTTTGGGGGGATAAAAGGGTAAAATATTAATTGCACTTCCTTTCAAAAATTTAATTTTGTCCTTTGGGGAAGTGGGCTTAGGTGGAGTGTGTAAGGTGCTTGCCTTTCTTTCAACCACTTATTAATGGTGCATTGGAATATGAGGTTGACCAAGTGATGTGGAGTGGAGGGAAAAGGAGGTGGCATCCTACTTAGAGCCACATCATCCCTCCCTCTCTTTTCTCTATTTATTGGATCCTCTTGTTTGTTTTGGGGGTTGGAAGTTTCATTTTTAGTCTTTTGTATTTTGGAGAGGAGAGGATTTTGAAGGAGTTTGTAGATTTTTGGAGCTTGTTGATACTTGTGGGAATTTTGTTGGAGCTTGTGGATGCTTGCTTGATCTTTGGATGGATTTGAGACTTCATACTTGGAACAAGCTCTACCATGGAAAGGTAGGAGCTTCACCTTTGTTTGTATTATGTTTTCTTCTTTTTGTTATATGAATGAGTATATATGTTGTGTTGAATATTGTTGTTTGAAATGTGTTATCCCGTAAAATTGACAAGGGCAATTTTATCGATAACCATACCAAAAATTTTGTTCCAATCCCTCGTCAGGGATCCCTTACATTCGGAACGTTGCAAAATCCCTTTTTCGGGAAATCTGGTTTTCCGAACTTAGTCATTTCTGGTCTTATGGCTGGGCGCATGGAATTACTATGTAACATCAACTTTTGATGCGCCCCCTTTAAACCTTTAGTGCATATTTTCCTGTGTCAACAGGCATTTTGGTGCGCCTTTCTATGTTGAGGGTTCCCTGAGTGCGCCAAGGCGTATGCGCCTTCCTGACGATAGAACATTTGTTGCGTCTCTTTTTGGTGCGCCTCGGGTGCACATTTTTCTATGTCAACATCACTTTCGGTGCGCCAAAGGCGCACATAACTTCATGTTGTTAGGTGCTTTGGTGTGCCAAAGGGCGCATGCTTCCTTATGTCAACAATGCTTTTCACGCGCCACTTGAAAAGTTGGTGGTGCATTTATTACTTTTTCACCTATATATAAGCGCATCTGCATTGTCATTATCACCAATGCGAAACACGTGATATTTTCTCTGAACCTGTCAGTATCTACCCTGTCACTTTCAACACGTTGTGGACCTGTTCTCACACTTTTTCATCATTTATATCCAGGTAAGTGGTTTTCAGTCTTTCATGTTTTTTGTTTTTGTGGATTTTGATTGCTAGGATGGTTCAGTAGGATGAAGAGAATAGATTATTATCTTGCCCCCCCCCCTTTTGATGTCCTTCCACATTTCCTCTTCTTTCCAGATCTGCTGGAAGAAGAAGCTCTGTCCTAAAAATGATGTTGGCTTGATGATCCTTCTTGGTATTGCACTCCTTCATATGAACCTTGAGAAAGCTAAAAATTATGTGGAAACCCCTCTAAGAGAATGAACAGACCTAAAAACCATTTTCACCTGTGGCGCATAAACTTGCTATGCAACATCAAAAATAGTTGCGCCTTTGGCGCATGTGTCGCCTCTGTTACATCATAAAAAGATGCGCCCTCATGGCACATTTCTCTCACATGCTGCAACCGCTTCCCATGCACCCCCTTAAGCACATCAAATTTGGATGCAACACAAAAGAATCATGTGCCTTTTGGCGCACCCAGCATCCATGAAACACCCCTTTCATACGCGCTAAGTACAAAGCTATAACGGCATAGGTGCATTCCTTATTACGGCAACATCATGTTTTGTAGACCCTCTGTGTGCCACGCCAAGTTACCTTTGGCGCATGAAAAGTTCATGTTACACAAACAATACATGTGCCTTTGGCACACCAATTTTCCACGCAACATGAAAAATACATGTGCCTTTAGCGCATCTTGTCCCTATGTAACACCAAATCTCCATGCGCCCTTTACAAAATGTACCCTGCAGTATCTATACGCCATGCACCTTTGGTGCTGATTTAACCCTTGCAACACCTTTTTTCTATGTGCCTTACCCATTTAGCCCTGTAAGCTGCAGCTTTCATGCGCCCTGTGCCCTGAACCTCAAAATTGCTAACTCTTTCTTCTGTTAACACTTCAATGGAAGATCAAATGACTAATACAACCTTTTTGCATTGGGTCTCGCTTCTTCTTCGTGCAGATCAACAATTAAGCTCAGAAGAACATATGTCTACATCAAGCAAGAGACCTACCAAATCCAAAGGCAAGGCCAAAATTATAGAAGAAGAGATGAAATATAGATATCAGAGGGTCAGAATGCCTGACTCCCAGGCCGAATGTGACCTAGACATCAGAGACTCAGAGTTGGGTCACATTGATATGGAGGAAATCTGGGTCAGGACTCAGAAGGTAACAAGAAGTCCATGGATGGACAAACTAATGGGCAGTGCCCTACACTTCGCTAGAGGAATCCCAGTCAGCACCGTCAACAATGAATTCATGATGGTGGTTGCCCGGTGCTACAAAAAGGACACAAGGTGTGTCGTAAATGACAAGGGTGAGGTCTTCATTAACCTCACTTCCTGCCACTTTGAAATAATTCTCAGCATTCCTCATCATCAGCACTTTGTGGCCATCAGCTGAGAGGATTGTATTAAGGCCTGGGACGACAACAAAGATCAGTGCATGCAGCTGATGAATGAGGTCTATTTGAAAAACAAAAAGGTAGTGACCCGATGGCCACAAATCATTCACCGCAGTGATTTTTCGAAGGAGCTCAGTGACACCATCACATTCCTGAGCAGGGTCTTTGGGCTTCCTAATGCCCACTTTTTCCATAAATGGATGCTGCGGTACTTAGAGACCATGAATAAAAATATGCCCGATCAGCACTTCGAATGGGCAGAGATTATAAGTAGCACAATCTCCGAACAGCTTCAACAATTCAATACAACAGGGAGATTCTACATGAATTCCTATGTTGTTTACACTGTAGCATCAGAAAGAGACTACCCAGGCCTGATGCAGAGTGGGGTTTGGCCTCAAGTCAAAATATATGAATACTACCCAGAGTTGAGGCTGGAAAATAGCATCCCTCAATTCACAAAGATCAACGATGTGTTTTTCTACCACATCATCTACCTGTTGAGGCCAATTATGACTTACGGTCGCACGACCTAGAGCATAGTGGCAGCCACTGAGAAATGGGGGGCCCTGTTCACCCAATTTCCCACGTTCACCTATCTAAGGGCAGCCAACTTCTTGGGAGAGCCAACTAGACTGCCGAGGTATGCTGGACCCAAGCTGATTCTGCTAGAGCTATCAAGGCAGCTGATCACCTATCATGAAAAGTGCCTCAAAAGAAAGAAGGGTGGAACTCCTTTCCCCCTCACAGTGGGCAGATATACATGCCTTACCCATCACAAGGCAAAGGACATGTTTGCAAAGCTGGAGCTGCTTAATTTGAAACATGATTTCCCGACCAGGCCTACCTTCGACCCAAGAAGTTGTCTGCCAAGGGCTAAGCTAGATCCAATCCACATCCCTCAGATCGAATACATCTACATCGACGTCATTCATGAGGTTGAGCTCAGGAGAAAGGACCATTCTCGCTTAGCCTTGGCAGAAATCATCCAATACGGGGTAGCAATTGTCCCCAAAGGCTTCCAAACTATGGAGGATGAAGTAGACCAAGTATATACTAACAGAGTGGGGACAATTGGCCTTTTCCAGCCATTGATAGAACTAAGGCACCTCAGACGATTGAGGAGACGGTCAAGGAGACTCTGCGCAGGACAGAGCATTGGTGTCGGATGAACAGATTAATCTACCTTGGGGTTGATTTCACAACCTCCCCATTGGGTAACGCACCTCCTCAATCTAAACAACAGCCTAAAGGCAAGGGCAAAGGCATAGAGGGTGAATCTAGCACCACTCAAGAAGAAGCTCCTAAGAGTCCTCCTTCCGCGGCACCCGAACAGGTCATAACTCTGGTTACGCCAGAGAAAGAAGCAGAAGAGGATGTTCCAATAGGCCCATCCACTCAGGATGTCGGCATTGCTACAACAACCGAGGTCCCTTCTGTCCCTTCTTCTTCTCTTCCTTCCCTTCCTTGAGTGACTCAAGTGACCATCCCTTTGGTCGTGTCCTCTCCCCCTTCTTCTACTATTCCCCCCGCTTCTTCGTCTATCTTCTCTTCCCTTGTGGATCTTTCCCCCTCCATTTCTTCCCTCATCTCTGAGCTCCCTTCCCTTCCTATGTCTTCCTCAGCTGCGGTATCCCTTCCTCCTGTGGGCACTTATTCGGCTGTTCTCTCCATGTCGCCGCCACGTGTCTCCACGTTTTTCCCTTCTTCTACTACAGCTGCCCCCTTCTCTATTTCCGGCCATTCTCCCATAAGTCCAGCCTAGATCTCCCAACAGTTAAGTCAGCAGAAAATGAGAGTTCCCATCGCTCCAATGGACTTTTCTGTAATCCCATCTAAAGGGGCAAAGAAGCAGAAGCCCGTCACACACTTCTCTCAAAGTGCTTCGGGAGAGAGGGTAATGGAGATCGCGTACCCCAATCCTCTCAAGGAGAAAAAGGATCTGTCTCTGACAGATTATACTGTGACCCAAGTCACAATGGGGACGTCTTTTGAAAGTCTTCAGGGGGAGGCCCTTTCTGCAGTTGACGCCCTCTGCAAGAAGCTTCAGGAAACAAAAGAGGAGAAAAGGCAACTGAAAGAGCAAAATAAATATCTACTCCAAGCCTTACAGAAAATGGGCAGTGCGCCTCCCACAACTGCCGCCGAGACTTCTGAGCTTCTGAGCCAGGAGAAAATTAATGAATATGCAAAGATCGGTGAGCAGGGTATGGCCGTTTCTGCTTGGAGGAGTCAGATCCTCAAAGACAGCAAAAAATTAATCGCCAAGTTCTCTGACTTGTATTTGAACATCAACAAGGCGAATAAAGAGCTCCAAGCGTTAGCGGGACCCATATCGAAAGAGCTAGAACATGCTAGACTGCAGCACAAGACCTTTCAACAAATGTTCGACTGTTCAGTCAAAGATCTGGTCAAGTTTGGCATCTTCGGCCATCCCAGGGCCCTCAACAAAATCATGTCCACTCTGGATTATCGGGTGGATCAGCTGGAATTTGTCCTAGAAAAGATCGACAAGGTGAAGGAAGAAGCCCTGGATGCGATGCACCAAATGGAATGGATCGTTCTCAACATGTCGCCAGGGTTGCTTACTCCTTCCTTCACTTTGAGAAAAGCTGATGAAACCATCCAGATATTCAAGGAGATTGTATCTCAAGGGATGGGGCCAGAGGTCACTTTTGACGCAGAGTCTATCAACAACCTGCTGGCCTGTCGGGACTTCATTGGGTTACTCATTGAAGCGGAAAAAGACTATTCCAAACTCCCCAAGAAACTCATAGATGAGCGGGAGACTTGTGAGGCGATCAATGAGCGGCACAAGGATCCTTCCCAGGATCAACTAAGGCCCATGATCAACAAGTTTATGGAATACCGCTCTCAATTCCATATCTCATCACCTGAGCAACAACAAAAGTAGTCCACTCCCTTTCGGCCGCAGGATGACGACGACGAGTAGCTTCTCCTCCTTCTTCTTCTCCCTCTCTCTCTTCTTCGACTTTCTTTTTGGGAATATCTGGAGTATGTTGACACAAATGATGACATCATCCATGTTGCATCATGGGATGATGTCATCCATCAAGGTGTCAAAAGTCAACATGACTTTTAGATATTTTGTAAATATCTTTGTAAATAAGTGGTTGGCTCCTTTTTGCCTTCTTCTCTCTCCTTCTTCTCTAAATACCCCAATACTTGTTGTATTGGGCATGTGTGAATATATTTCAGATGAAAAATAGAAGTGAGGAGAAAAGACTTTAAGCTTTTTGTAACAGAAGGATTATTAATACAATATTTAGACTTTGTGTTGAATACGTGTGTTATTTGCATCAGATCTTTCTTATGTTTGATCTATGTGTTTATTTTGTTAAATCTGCTTCTGTTTAATTGTCATTTATTCATCATTAGTATTGCTTTGCTCATTTATGCAAGTAGGTTTGGCTCTGTTTACTACCAATCCCAAAACATAAACCTTCTGACCTTTCTGCTTTGGAATTCATTTCTTTTCTCCCTTCGGACCTGCTCTTTCTTCATCCCCTCTTCCTTTCCTTTCTTTTTGCAGTCGGAAACACCCTACTGGGATGAGATCCCAAACCCCTGAAGGCAGAATATTGTGAGACTTGCACAAGATTCCTGCTGGTAGAATAGCAATAAACCAGTTTCGCTTTGCTGACTCAAAGAGGGGCTATGCCCTGCACACTGTTGGCTTGTTTATCCATAGATCTGTTCAGGCGACAGATTTTCAGACCAATAAAATGCTTGTTGGGAATGGGTAGAATGCCTAAGTTGGGAGTGGGAGGATACTATGGGGAGTTTATTTGAGGGAGGCATAAGAGATCATTTTCTTGAGGAGGGAGTTTGGGTTGGGTGCCCACCTAGTATAAGAAATGCTTGCATTTTCTTATTGTTCTTAATTTAGGGGAGCCATAAGAGTTGAGGGATGTATAAGAGTGAATGGAGGGATAACGGGTACTTGAGGGAGGCATAAGAGTTGTTAGGGGTATTTTGTTTTGCATTGGAGGCTTTTAGGTGGCACCCATTCCCATTGGGAGGCATAAGTGGCCTCCCCATAGGTCTTACTCTTATGGCTTTCTTCATAAGCCTTGTGACTTTGTTGTTTTGATGGTTTCCCCCTTGTTGAGTTGTTGTTTTTTTTCGAAAGATTATGGAATGATTGTGAAATTTTATGTTAAGTTATGTGAAAGCTAGTAGTTGCCATGAGTTGGATTTTCTCCCATTGTAATGTGGTTGGGGCTCGGGGGCCAATGGAGAGGATGGCTTCTCTTCTCCATTGGGTATCTTCGTTGGGAGGAGAGTGTTGCCTCTCCCCTTATTTTGTTGTGAATCAAGCAAACTATTAGAGGAGATACCTTGTTGATGTTGTAGCATTGGAGCCTTGTTGATGACAATGTGAAACCACCTTGTATTTTTACCCACCTTGAGTGGAGGAAAAATGTAATATTGCTTTGCATTTTAGCTTCCATTATTGTAAATTTGTTCCCACATTAAGTGGAAAATGTTGTAACAAGATTTTGAAGGAAAGTTGTATTGATCTTCATTAGTAAGGTTGTAATGTGGATGGAATTGAAAGTTGAAGGAAAGACAATTTATTTATTCTCCTTTAACTTGGCTTGGAACCTCATATGAGTATGTTGATCTTGTTGAAATGTTAGTAGTTCTTACTTTAAAACTTAATGGAAATATTGTTGAAACCCTCTTGAGGAATGTTGAGAAATATATATATATATATATATATATATATATATATATATATATATATATATATATATATATATATATATATATATATATATATATATATATATATATTAAATTTCATTTTGTTACTTAAAAGAGATGTATTGAAAAGTGGGAATATTAGTGCATTCTCTCTTCTTGTAAAATAAATAAAAATAGTTTATAAGCATATGGTTGCATACATAGTATAAAATCCTTTCCTTTGCATACTTAGTATAAATCCATTCCTACATAATACACATGAAAGAAAATATAGAAAAGTGTAAAACTAAAAGAATAAATTAAAAACAATAAATTAATCATCACGACTAAAATAAATACAAATATACAAACCTAAATATTTGGAAAATAAAACATTGGAATACTATTTAATGGATATACATGCATTAGGTCTTGGTTACTTATACATCCAAATGACTATTTTATTTGTTAGCAAAGAAAAACATTTGAAAGTGTGAAAATAAAAAACAATTAGCTGTACAGTAGAAATCTATATAGGCGTTTTACAGTTATTCACACTAAATGCAAAGCGAACTGTGCTAAAATACATATAAAATCATACATTCATATAATATAAAACAATTAAGATGATGATATATCTCTGTAAAATCATCATGTAATAAGACTGTACTAAAAATTACGCTGATAGGTTCATTTAATTACAAAGCAAACTGTGCTCCATGAATATTATGATATGAAATAGATCTGCCTCTTTGAGATTCTCCTCCACGAACTACATTGTAAAATAGGCGAGGTCTCGATAGAGAATCTTTGTAATAAATTTCTTCAGGTCTCCTCGTGACACTCTCACTGTCCCTTAATCGATTTTGATAATATATCTCGAAGGAGAATTCTGAATTTGAGGATGCATTCGATACTGAACATATAACAACATAGTTGGACAACCTGCTTGTTTTAAGCGCTACAAAAAAGGCTTTGTTTTATTTCTACTGCCTGGCTGTTTTTTGTGCAGGCCGCGGCCAGGATTCACGCTAAGAACACACCCCGCTAGTTGTAGCTTCATCTTATAACCACCACATTAAATCTACGCAGCCAGGGCGGAGTAGACTAGCAGGCCGACCACAAAAGGTGAAAGATTTGCAAATCTAAGGTGAAATAAATGGGAGATGCATGGCTCAGCAAGAAGACTTCAACACGCAAGCAGATGGAGTTTTTAATGCTATGGCAGGAGCCACCCACCCCCCCCCCAAACCATAAATTCAAGCATAAATTTGAATGTATTTCCACTAATAAAACTCTTGTCATCTTTATCTGTTCAATTAGACGCAATAATTTAACAAGCATCAACTCCTCTCTTTATAGTTTTGCACCCGCTGTTTTAAATCTTGCAGTAGATAATTTGTTGTTAAATGATTTTTCTTCTTTCACTAATAAATTTTGAAAATGAAGACGCCTTTGTAAAGTTTCATAGCAATGGTTCCTTTAAAATTATCCGTTCTGTTGAACTGTGAAAAATAAGCAACTTTTAGTATATGCCTTTGCATGCCATCTTTATCTGTAATTAAAGAAAGAAATTTTGAATGATTACCCTATTTATTTCTATTTTAAAAATTTAATTGTAAAAAAAAAAATTAACATAAATTATATCCTAAGATTAGTTTTAGATAAATTATTATACGCCAAAGTATAAAAGGTATTATTTTAACATAGTTCAAGGTAAACCATGTAAAAAACTAAGCTTAATGGAAAGAATAGAGAATATTTGTTAAATTATTTTTAACCTTGTTATCTTTCTTAGAACGGTTGTTTAATGAACCCTGAAAGTACTGTGTAATACATATTCCTTACCTGGAATCTAGTTTATCAATCTTGAACCTAAGTTAAGTAATGCAAGTAAGTAAATGAATTGTAAAGGTTGGACAACCCATGCATTATTCTTGTATTGTAACCAAAAAAAAAAAAAATATTAGTCGTAGTTTCGGGTTTTGTGTTTTGTGAAAGCAAGTTTCTAGAGCGTCGTCGTCGTTTTTTTTTGCGGCATTACAGATTGTGCCAAGGATTGGCTGTATGTGGTAGAGCCCAACCCGGCTGAGTGTAGGGATTTTTCCAAGGTGGTGGATATGGATAAGTCATCCAATTTGAGTTTTCCCACTCAGGTTGTCCCCAAGAAGATTGAGAGGCCTGATTTGGCCATGGCATTCTCCAGGGATCCTGAGTTGGTCTAGATGGGAACCCACCCTGATTGTTTGGTCTTTGGACAAAATTTAATTCATAACTTGTTTGAGAGATGGAATTCAAACCTCCCTTCAATTGTGGTAAATGTGTGCAATGTTTAGTGTCATGGTCAGTAATTTCATAGATTAAGCACATATCTGTGACATCAGAAGGGCATTCTCTCAAAGGGTGTCTCTTCCGACATTTAGGGCAATACATGTCCAATGGTTCTTTAGCAAGGGTGGCTTTTGCCTTGAGTCCATCTATGCTAGATGTTAATTGCAGCAGAATGTTTGTTTTCATGTTGGCCATTTCTTCTAGAAGTTCAGAGGTACCCAAAGACTTGGATGTTTGTTTCCTTCTTATCCCTCCACGTGTTCTAGAATATCTTCTACATAGCTCAGTAATTTGTTCCATGGTAATCTTATGCACGTCTCCACCTCCCATGAGATGGAGAGAATCCTTGGTTTCTTCATCCAGTCCTTTCAGAAAGACTGTTTTAGTGATGTCTGCATGCAACTCATACCCACTACATTTATGAAGAAAGACAAATCTATCCGGATAATCCTCTAGATTCTCATCTTCATTTTTCCGTATTTGGAAGAACTCCTCCTTCCTATCCCTTCCTCTACAATAGTCTTGGTATTTATCCAGGAAGGTTGTTTCCATGGCTTCCTAGGAATTAATGTAGTTAGATGGTAACCCCATAAACCATCTCATAGTAGAATCTTTGAGAGTGGAGGGAAATAATTTGAGTTTTTGATTGTCATTTCGATAATCATTTTTTGGTATAGGATTTTAAATTCAAATAGAAACTGATCAGGGTCTTCTTTGGTCATTCCTCGAAAGAGGGGGATGATGGACGGTGAGATTTTTTTCATGGGTGCATCCTCATCTGCATCGAGGACAATGGGGTATGTAAATGTTTGTCCTAAAGGTTGTTCTTCAGCATTCCCAAGATCCCCCATTGCAGAATGATGTGAAGAGGATACAAAATGCTCAGAAAGGTTCTAGGAGTGGAATTGGAATCTGTATCACTCTCAATGTTTCTCTCTTATGAAATATCTAAAGAGATTTGTTGAATATTTCATGCTATAAATCTCACTTGGTTATATCGTGACCTATGCATCCAGGTTGGTTGGTTTAAATCGAGATCTGAGAGAACGAATGGTTTCCTATATGAACTCTATTAACACCCATAACATATGGAATAAAATAATGGAGCTTATGGTTATGTAGTCCCTGGTAACGGCACCAAAAATGATGGGTTATTGTATTCATCCAATCATTTAACTGACATACTCTTTGAAAATGTCATTATAAACCAGGGCTATGTCATAAGCAATATGCAATGGAGTCTAGGAGAACCAGTTATGTGTTGAGTTTTTTGGGGGGTTTCTTAGCTTTAGTGGCTTTTCTACGGAAGTGTAGTTAAAATCTATGGAAATTCAATACAAGTCTACATAATTCAACTGTTTGCAATGAAATGGATTTCAACAACTAATCTTCTACTGTAAAGTAAAATACGTACACACTTATTCTTAACGATTTAAACCATAACTGAATAACTAGAATTCAACAGAAAGCAAGATTTTTTATGAACTAAATTGGCATAACAAAAGAATCTACTTTAAGTGAAAGCAATAATGGAGAAAATAGGGACAGTTAATCAAAACATGCATGCAAAAACTCATCAAATGATAATTGCAGTAAAACTAATCGAAGGAATGTATGCATGAAAAACTCAAAGTAACCTCGTATCTCCTTAGTTGAGTGGGCCCTTGCTCTTTCTTGGGATAGAGTGATCAACAACTTCTGATTCTCAAAATGCTGTAGCTTTTATTAACTTTGAAATGAGTTCATAACATATCAAAAACAATTCCAGAACAGTATGTAAATAATCTTCTTCGATAAATCAAAAAGTGGTATCCAGTTCTGAAGACAAAGTCTTCATATAGATAATGTTTGTTACAAGATCCACCATATCAGATGACATTAAACACTGTTTCATCAAATATCAATTAAAACTCTTAGATTTCTACGGGTCGTTAGAGTCAACCCCAAGCTAATAGGTCAATTTGGAAACAATCTTCAGCCGCATGCATCGAACTCGGGAAACTTATCCACCAGTAACCTCCATCATTCCCTGCACACATCATCACATTTGATCTCATAAAAACAGTTAGTAGGAGGTCATGTGATAAATGGTTTTCATAAATAATAGCAAGGAAAAATGCATCAACCTACTAAGACATGACTATACAAAACATCCCCATATACAAATAAGTCATATCATGAAGAGTATTTCTGGTCTGAAGAAATGATATTAATGAGCCAAACTATGCACTCATTGGACTCCACTTCCTCACTCGTACTCGGCTCAAGATTATGAAAACCTTGTCCATGCCTCCTCTCTCCATACATACACTCTTGACAGTTTATCCCCTTAGGGTCGTCTAGTGTAAGGTCCACATCATACACATAACTACATCACTAACACAATGGTGATTCACGCATCATAACCATAACGTCTTACACATGATATAAATATATAGGGTACAACACAATCATTACTTTCACGAGTTACGATACATCACATTACCACATCCTGCACCCAAAGTGAAATCACTGTACGCTAGGGATCATACTCACCATATGCCCCTAAAACATAACATGAACCATCACATATTACATGAATTATATGTATGAGGAACACAATGTCTAACCTTACAACATATAGTCAATTGCAAAACAACATGACGATGCACATGACTAATCACAATACGGTGATGACATCACAATAAACTGTGATTCACTTTACATCAATTTTGTCATGCAATACATCAATACATCTTCACATCACATAAGGTCAAAATGCTTCAACACTCCGTAAATCATAATATCATTCCTTTCACACAAAGCAAGGTGGTACATCACACACAGATTCCTCATTGGATCCACGAAAAGGATAGTCAATACTCTCATCACAAGTAGTAATTCACACATGAATCCTTCATAGAATCCACACGAAGGAGAGAGAATACTCCCATCCCCAACACATCAACATGATAACAAATTTGCACTAAGTGACATACACATCATGTGCATTCACATTATCACAATTACAACATAGATGACATCACTCTTAGAACACATTACTCTTCCAATATTCATCACCATCATGAAACACCATCACCATCATGCAACCCATCATGTAACACCATCACTATCATGCAAAATCATCACAACTCCAATTCATCCTAGAGGTTCAAGAGCATGAAACCTCTACTTTGATACCATATGTAGTGCCCACATTTTACACACCCAAATACAACAGTAAAATACCAGGATAATTTTATTTTTTTTACTTACATTGCTCACTACACACAACACCGTAAGGGCTCCAAGTACAGAACTCGACTCACATGCAACAATCACATAAGTCATCGACTCACATAGACACATGCAGATGACATCTACATGCCGATGCCAAACTTTTCCCAACGAACGCATACTAGCAATAACACAACCACAATAAAAAGGGACTTAAGGATTGACAACCCACAACACAGCATTACCATGGTTACATCTAGAGTACATTAAACATCCAATAACATTATTATGTAAGAAAAAATTTCTCCCTTTTTCCACCTACATGTTCTGAAAATTCATTTCACCTTTCACTTATTGTTCAACCATTTGATTTTTCTCCTTACCCTTATGCCAATCTTCATAACTTACATAAGTATTTTCCATATTTCAAATTTTGTAGAAAATTCTAACTCTCTCATTCTTATGTTAAGATTATGCTTCCCAAACGCTTATTCAAATTTTAGAATTTAATGTTGCTACACAAGTGAACCTAACGTGATGTCAAGATGAAATCTTGGGATTAAGGAAGACAGATTTGAAATAGCTTTTTCCCCAAGAACATTTATTGATCACGGAATAGTTATTTTGCTACCATTATTCTTATAGTTCAATAACTTGTTGAATTCCAAATTTGATTTTTATATGTATATCTTTTGTTTTCTCGACGTTTGGTCACACCAAGGTAATTTATATTCTTTGCAACGCATGAAAAAAGTTTAAATAAGTTATAAGGACTCCAAGATTGACCTTAATCCTAATCTCTAATCTCGTGTGCAACATTACATGATATGCTCTTACATCGCACTAAGGTCTCATTCTTAGCATTGATTTGTAATCATGAGTTACAGAAGTATTTTGACTAACATCTTGAAGGGGTACATGATCAGGAGAATTGTAAACTATACATGAACCACAAGTGACACCTCCTAATAAGCTGAGGTTTGGTTTCTTCCAATATGCACTTAATGATCCATGCCTTAACTATATAAGAGTTTAAGGCAGGCGGACATATTTATACTAAACCACATTCAAGAAAATACCAAGATGTTATTTTGATAGAAACCAAGGTAGCAACACTTAATCGTTCCTTCGAATAAGGACTCATAAGGTGACTTCTAAGGCAGTCTTCAACACTCAACCTTGTATCAGACCTGAAGAGAGGGCATTCTTCTCATGATTACCAAAACTAGAAGGAAACCGCATACTCTAGATGAAGTTGGACCATATCATTCCTAAAATAAGGGTTCACAATAATGTCACTAGACATAATGACTATGATGGTAAACTCCAACTAGGGGTTTTATTTACCTAACCTAGGAGGTCTCATCGAGTGCAAAGCTTAAGTTCATTCTACGGTTTTAAATTTCTTATATGGTAAAAAGGATCACACATGCAGGCAAGTTATGCACAAATTCATTATTAGGGTTGAGTGTTCCCATTAAAATTCTTTATTACGTTTACAAGGTAAGAAGAAAACACAATAATTAATTTAATTATTTATTGAATTCTAAGAAAGTACTACAATATATTAACTTCAATTTCATTTACTATAAATATATCAAACCCTTTTTGCCGTACACCTCTAAGAATCAAATTGAACTGGTGATTAGATGCACATTTCCTAAGATATCCCTAAAATTGACATCTCATACATATTAACAAATTTCAATTATAATTTTTTTGTAACAAGAGACTACATTAGACGGTTATTCATTTTACAATGACTTGTAAAAATTATATTAATAATAATAAAATTACACATCGCCTTTTTCATCGTCATTCTTCCATCTTGCAAAACCCACATGAGCAAGATATCAGCGATAAATAGCTAGCATGGCATCCACCCTAATCAATCATAATTATCATTTTTCAGTTTCCCATTTGCATAAGATAAAAAATACAATTAGCAATCGAAACAAAAAGGTTTAGAGACATGTATTCATTACATTTCATTTTGCTTCTTTTTGTAACCAAGGATAGAGAAAGAGAAGGGTAGAGAGAGAAAACATTGTTTGGTCAAAAGTTCTAATACACACAACAAGTTTCATTATAGTGGTTTAAACAGTTGTTTACATGTGTTAAACATTTTCAGGGTGATTTGGCAACCCTACGAGGTCCCACAGCTTTCTATTCTTACATTTTCTCACTAGCTACAAAATGTTCAAAATGGCCTCAGAGGCTAAGAAACTACTTCCAAAGGTTATCTTTTGATGAGCACGCACACCATGATTAACATTCTATGTGTCCCTAGATATACCAAGAGTTCATAGCAACTGACGGAATTGAAAAAGAGCGCACGGTTTACGTTTGGCAACTAGTTTTTCGGGGCCACTAGCCGTAGTTCACCCAGTTGTAAAATGATAAAAGTTAGCTCAAGGGTCTAGAAAACCGCGTCCAAAACGACGTTTGATTGAGGAGCACGCAACGATACATCTCCTACTAGTTCCCCTATATAAAGAGAATTCATCAGAGTCGACGGGACTAAGAACTAGAGAACCATTTTTAAACGACAAGTTTTCTGGAGTGACAAGACGAAATTAGACTAGTTTGACCTCGTCAAATTACGATCGGAGGCCTAAAAAATGGCTTCGCCAAACTATCCCGGAAAGTGCTCTTTCCTATACTGAATGTTCCATGCAATTGTCTAGTATAAACACTAGAGGTTTGCGAAGAGGGGAAGTAATTTCTCCATCCAGGTTTAAAATGACAGCCCAAAATGACAGCCAACTTTCCAGATTTAACAGCTTTCTACTGCTGTAAACCAATGTAACAGGGCTCCTATAAGAGCGTCAAAAGGATGTCATAAGTTCATTTTCAGGTCAAACCAAAGGTCAAGGTGACTCCTCGTATACCAAGGTACACCAATAAAAATTCACATCTCGTTTCCAGAGTTACGAAGGGTACTTAGTGAGTCTCCAAAAATTGTAAAATTTAACTGTTTAAAACAAGCGGAAGGTCAACTTTATCAATGGGGAGTCAAATTCGTCTAGTTGATAAAATGATATTGGAGCAATCAAGAAGGGTAAGAGTTTTCTAAATCATCTCAAAGTGAGGGTGATAGTTCATGGTTTAAAGTAGATGAGTTATAATGACTTCGAGAATTGTGACACGACACTTTATTGTTTTGCAATGAGTTGAAGGGACATTTAACTGTATTAAAAATCCTAATAATTTAAAATTCTATTTAGTTGCAAAAGATAACTAAAACACGAGAATTATGAGAGGTAACAGAAGAAGAACCATGCCTGGAAATGACGAGCGAAATGGTACAAGGTGCTCCAAGTGGTTTACACTCGCAATCAGTCGAGACCACCATTGTTGTCATCTGATGCCAGGTAGTCACGTGCAAACCAAGCCATTCGTTGTGCACCCATGTCTTATTGAAAAGAACCATTTTGTGTTTTCAAGAAGTCATCCTGATCCCAAAGACTACATTTTCTATGTCAACAGATCACACGCCTTTTTAGCAAAATCCATTTTTGTGTATACGAATACTCTAAGGAACAACTTTCAAATACAATGCATAAGAAGCATTACTTAATGGTTCTCACATAACAGTCCAAAAGCTTGCACTTGGAAGAGTTGAGGAAATAATTCTTGGCATGATTTTACAAGAGGCACTCATAATATCGAAGTATTTACAACCCTCATGCATTGAACTTGCCTGGTTACATGCTAATTAAACAAAAATGAAGCTTACATGGTCAGGGTATGTTCCATAAGACCACATCTCTTTGAGGCATTCTGTCAAACAGTTCACAGGCCTTTTCTACACATCCATTTTGTGCATATGCTTCCATCATGGCATTATATGAGACAACATTTCTTTGAGGCATTCTATAAAACAGTTCAGTACCTTTTTAACAGACCCATTTTTTGGCATAACCTACTATCATTGCAGTCCTTGGAACTGCATTTCTTCCCTGCATTTAGTCGAACAGTTCACATGCTTCCACGTTTTACATATGTATATGGTAGGGCACTTGCAACTAAAACATACAAGGATCCCTTCTCCATAATGCTTTGGTGGATGTCTGCACCCAGTTTCAAAGCTCTTATTTTGCCACAGGCTGGGAGTATGCTAGCATATGAAAACTGAACAGGTTAGAGACCTATTTATTGTGTGGTGAAACAGTGTGACTACCCCCTGAGGAAAAGCCCCACATTTTTTTTAACGCAGCCATAATCCTATTCCGTGAGCAGTTTTCTAGTTCTTTCATTTGGTCAAACACTAAAAATAGCGCCCATCAATGCCTTGAAACTACCACATCTCAAAAAAATTCTCTCTTTCTTTTATTCACGCAAGAGTATGCTCGCTTTTTTGTTTTGGACGTAGGTTGGGCAGATGGTGGTGTGGGCTAGGACCAAATCCTTCCCTGAGAAGACATTTGGCGAAGCATTTTTGACAAAACAACAAAAAAAATGCCCAAGCATAATTATTCAAGTAAAAACCTGCGACCATGGCAATCCGTGAAACCGCGTTTCCCTGCCCTGTGCCTGAATGGAGGGGAATATGAAAAAAATATCTTTGGTTCTGCTCTGCCGCCACCCCCCCAAACTCACCCATTCCAAAAGCCAAAAATACAAAACCCTAACTGTGATTTTTGAACTTTTTCGCCTTCCTCCTCTTGCCCTAAACTGCCCAACATTCACAGGCATTTTAATTTTAATTATTTTATTTCATTTATATTTTATTTTATTTTATTTTTATTTGTTTGTTTTTTTTAACTAAATAAAAACACAAACAAGCCTAAAACAAAGTAAAATGATAATAAACACAACAATAATGATCGCCACGTTAACAAAGATAACACAAATTTATTAATAATAATAAAAAAAAAATAACGTAAAATTTATTAATCATAGCCCGTCAACAATGAGTAAAAAAATAATAAGTACCAAAACGACAATTTAATATAATAATTATTATGTAGATGTTCCCCTTCAAGCTGGACATGCCCTAACAACAACGAGATACCAATGAAACCACCTAAAGAATTCGAGAATGATATTCTCCTTAACATGGTAGTCGAACAGGGTGGAATCCAACAAGAGATCAACATGAGCACGACGACATTACAAGCTTAGCAACATGATCATTGAAGGAGAAAAGGAACAAAGGTGAACAGGGCATTACAGTTCCACTCCATTAGAAACATTTTTGGATCCATTCTAGTTTTTCTGCTATTATCCCAAGGAGTTGATAGAGAGACATTGCATAGACTGAAAGGCTTTGAAGAGAGCTTTTGAGTAAAGTAATTTTTGCATACTAAGATAGCATATTAGCTTTCAATCCTGCGAGCTTCTTTTCAAATCTTTCACTAAGAAATTTCCATTCACCACTCGTAGGTCTTTTATCCCCAAGGGGTATGCCCAAATAAATGGTTAGAAAGGGCTTAAAGTCACATTCCAGAATTTCGGTTATCTTCTTACATTGACTTTCCAAAGTGTTGAGGAAAAAATAGAGCTTTTCCTATAATTCACCAGCTGTCCTGAAACCTCCATGTAATCATCTAAAATATTTTTATACTTATTAGCTTTAGGAATAGACGCTTCTCCCACCAAAATAGTTTCATCAAAAAAATGTTAATGGGTCACATTATCCATACCCCTCACTGGAGATATCCCTTTGATGTAGCCATTACTAGTTTCCACATTGAGTCTTCTGCTGAGGGCTTCTGCCTTAATTATGAAAAGAAAAGGGGAGAGAGGATCCCCTTTCCTTAAACCTTGAGAGCTAGGAAAGAAACCACGAGGAGTCCCATTATTAAGAATGGAAAACCAAACATTTGAAATACAAGCCTTAACTAAACTCTGAAAGGAGACGTCAAAACCAAACTTGCTTAGGATATTATCAAGAAAACTCCTTAAAACCCTGTCAGAAGCCTTAGTCATATCTAATTTAAGAATCATAGCATCCTTCTTGCTAAGTATAGATGAATGAATAGTCTCTTTGATTGTAATGATCTCAGCTTGAATTTGACGACCCAAAACAAAACCTCCTTGTTGTTCTGAAATGATAAAAGGAAGGATTAATTGTAAACGGAGGGCTAGGATTTCCGTACAAATTTTTTAGGTAGTGTTGCAAAGACTTATAGGTATAAATTATTTTAATTCCATGGCAGTACCACATTTCAAAATCAAAGCAAGAAAGGTATGATTCATATCCTTAAGCATATTTTTATGGCTGAAGAATTCTCTCACAGCGTTATAAACATCCTTTTTTATTATATCCCAAAAAATTTGAAAGAAGAAGGCTTGAAACCCATCTAGTATAGGATCCTTATCGGGACTAAGATGTTTGACCATAAATTCAACCTCCTCCATAGAAGGGATCGCTGAGAGAAGTTTATTATCTTCTAGAGAAACCATAGAAGGAATGCAGTTTAGAAAATCCTGCTCTTTGGCCACATTAGGATTACATTGATTAGTGAATAGGTTTTTAAATAAAAAAATGGGCCTCTTCATTTATTTCATCCTTCTCTTCCAAGAGTTTTCCTTTATCTTTCCCAATTTTACTAATTCTATTGAAACTTATACACTTTAGGGTAGACATATGGAAGAACCTTGTATTTTAATCCCCTTCCTTGAGCCAAGTAATTTGAGATTTCTGTCTCCATAAGGTTTCTTCCTTCACAAGAATATTGTGGTATTCCTATAGGATAAATCTTTCCTTTTCATAGTCATCCAGGTCCAGTTCAAATTCCAACCTTTCATTCTACCTTTGGAAATTTTGTATGTCAGATTTGATTTTCGCTTTCTTCTGAAAAATATTCCCAAAACTTTTCTTAATCTAGACTTTAAGATTTGTTTTGACATTCTATAGTTTTTTAGTTAATCTATACATTTTTGTTCCATGTACCTTAAACTTCTACCATTCCTTTATAAGATCCTCATTGTGGAGCCACATTTTTTGAAAATGGAAGGGAGTTCTTCTTCTTAAAGGGTTCTTAATCATCAAAAGGATTGGATTATGATTAGACCCTATCCTTGGAAGGGAGAAAAGAGAAATGTCCTAACTTAACCATTCTTCCATTACCAAAAATGTATCCAATCTCACTTGTATTAGTTATGAACCATCTCTTCTGTTTGACCAGCTGTATTTTTTTGCCTTTAAGGTTTATATCATGGAGTTGAGAGTTAGTAATAAAATCATTAAAATCCTCCATACCAATAGTAAACTCATGGGAACCTCCTTTATTTTCTGAGGGATACATAGGAGTATTATAGTCACCCATCACAATCCAATCAGAGCCAGTGATATGTTTTTTAAAAGTAATGAGGTTTTGCCATAAGTTTTTCCTTCTTTTGTAAAGGGTAGGAGCATAAATATTGGATAAGACCCATATTTTTCTATTTTCCAAATTTCTCATCATCATTGCCATATGGTGATCTCTTTTCATGAGTAAAGTACCCTCATAAAGGGAAAGGTTCCAAACCATAGCTATACCTCCCGAGGCCCCATTCGAACTAGCAACAAAATATTTAGAATTATTCCAAAAACAATTACACGAATTTAAGAAATTATTTTCTTTCATTTTGGTTTCTTGCACAACTAACACATCTATTTTATGTCCTTCAATAAAGTCTTTAAGAACCCTCCATTTAATAGGGATATTGAGCCCTCTTCCATTCCAAGAGATGTAATTCATTTTATAAGGTTGGGTTTGTTTTTTCTAAAGACCTTCTGATCTAAACAAGACAGTTTCCCTGAGTCTATTTCCATCTGAGTTGAAAATTTGTTTGGCCTACCTTGTTTATTGTTAATACTCTCCACATTAATAGGGTTTTCTCCTTCTAGAAAATCCCCTTTTCTAGAAGGATAACTTTTGGAGGATTCACCCCTGTTTGTATATGAGACTACTTTTCCTTTTCCTGAGGGAGTTAATTCAAGGGAATCCTCCTTTTTTCTAGGAGTTAGCTCCACTTTCTTTCCTTCTACCTCCTTGTTTACAAAGTTTTGAGCATTCATGATTTCATCCAAGGAGAGGTTAATCAAATCTCCTACTTTCATCCTCTCTCCCATTAGCATAACAAATTTTTCATTTTGCTCTTGTTTCTTCTTAACTTTGCTATGTTCCCTCACTGTTTTTTCCATGAATAATTCTATAGAATTTTGATCACCCTTAATGTTTTTCTCCATACTTTCTTATCCATGGATTTTACTACTCAACCGATTCCCTTTATTAGAAGAAAAGAGCTCCAACTTTCTAACAAAAGATGATTCCTTTTTGGTAGTTCCTTCATTCTTTCCCCAACCTTTGAGTCATACCAGGACTGATTTTTGGATCTCCTTTTATTGATCACCAAAGTAAAACCATCCTCATCCGTCTCCAGAACAAATTTTGTTGGATTTTTCTCAGTCGCCTCTTTTTGTTGAATTTTCAAAGGTTTATATCCTTCAGTGTGATTTTTGAAAAAAAAAACTTCCTATGATCAACTGCACTTTGCATTATTCCTTTACATTTTTCTTCTTTTCCTTCATTACCTATCACAGATGCGTATATTTTGGAGATATTGAACTTATAGTTCTGATTCGAATGTCCCTAACCATTGTATTTGGAACATTTAGCTAGAAAAAATTCCATTTCAATCTTTTGCTCCCATATTCCTAGTCTGGATTTCAGCTTAATGTTGTTTGGGATATCTTTGTGTGCGATAGTATAGATACAGAATCTAGCACAAACAAGTCTTGGCATACTCAGGGTTGCATTGTCTATTATAACCAGAGATCCCAAGGAGTTAGATATTCCTTTAACAATATCTTCATGCAAAAATTCCAGGGGTAGGTTAGGAAGACGGATCTAGACAGGGAACTGATTCAGATTTTTACTTTTCTAGATTGAAAGTTGGTTCCCATTTCCTAAGATACCAACTTGATTTTCCCCAAAACCAAGGTCCTTATTTCAGAACCGTCTACATATATTCTTGGATAATGAATTTAAAAAGGAAGAATCCATTTGTAAGAGAACTTACCTTCAGGTGTCCTTTTGGGTTCCACTTTAGTATGGCCCACCTTCTAACAACATCAATATTTGGTCTCCCTCCCACTAATTTCCCAACTAAATATTTGTTCAAGTGTTTTGTAGTGCTATTAAGAAGAGAATCAGGGATTTACAAAACACATCCTGATGCATCCTTGACCACCTAGAGGAAAAAAAAAATCCCTTCGAAACCGTTCCATTTTTAATTAGGTTTGACCAAGAATCTGAAGCCTTATTGTGGTGTCCCTTTTCCCAGGCCTCTTCATGTCCATGGATCCTGCCTTCTTCTACAATTGTAGTTGAATCCATAGATCTAGGTGGGGTTTCCCTACCATCAATTTCCCACTCGCCAAAATTCAAAAAGCCCTTCTCCCTCTTTTCTCCAGTGTTCTCCATTCCTATAAATATTAAATTATACCATATATACTTGATTTTTTTAAAATATTTTTTAATACAATTAATATATAAATAATCTATAAAAATTGGCAGTCATATCTAAAATATGCAAGTCATATGTGACAGTTATTTCAAAGATTTGCAACTATTTTATGGATAAAAAATGTCTAAATGGGCATCAAATTTAACACCACGTTATGGCCTTTGTTACAACCATTGAATGATAATAGAAGATGTTTTGGATGATATTTGATCAAAAACCAAATTTGAACTTATCTTTTGGAGCTTCACTAAGACAAACCATAAATAATGCTTAGCAACCGCTAGCCCTTATAAAATAGAAACATGTTCTGTACATAACATAACATAAATAATGGCCAGTGGCCACTAGAAATTATAAAACAAAAATATGTTTTGTACATAACAAATCATAAATAATGGCTAGTGGACGTCATCCCATATAATGGACTCTAATATTTGATTTTCTGGATTCTGATATATGGGACTTTGGAGTACGTAGAATTCCAATATATGTGATTTTATATTCCAATATATGTGATTATAGATTCCATTATATGCAATATTGGAATCTGATATGTGTGATTTTGGAGTGTAGATAATTCCAATATTTGACATTTAGGAATCTGAAAATAGCAATATCAAATTCTGATATTGATTATATATTTTAGCTGCTTGGACTGGAGTAAGTCCCAATTTAGTGAAATAAGTGTTATACTTACCCCAAAATTGAAAATATTGTCTTAGAAGGAATTTAAACGCAAAAAATTGTATCGAATGTATCACTTAGAACATGTATTTAATACTTGAGAGCCTAAGAAAAATGAAAGCAATTGTGTTGTGTGAGATCACACTCCTTGTAGTCTTGAATACCTACATGAAAATCAAGTGTTACAAATCATAATTTTTCTAAAAACGATGTCAATATAAGATCTAAGTAACAATATAAATATAAGTAGAACAAGAGTAAATGACATGAAACTATGGAATAATTATTACAACAATCATATGCACCTTGAGTGATATCAAACCAACGAAAATACCTAAGATGACCTTAAAACAAATAAAAATAAAGGAGGGCATTATCGTGACCTAAATTTTTTTATTAAAATGGGAAATATACAACCTTGAGGTATGAGCACATGTTTTATATACATAATTTAATTTTAAAAACGATGTAAAATGAAATAATGAATATGTAGCTTTCAGAATGATTATATTTACTTCTATGTCAAATGTTCTTCAATCTACAAGGTTAAACAATGGAATTAAATTATAATAAAGATGTAACCATGAATGATGTGGTGTAGAATATGGCTATCCTTAATATTCTCGTGCGGGGTTGAGTAATTGTAATTTGTAACATATACATCCTTTTTTAGTAATTTTTACAATAGTGTGCTCTGGTGTTATCATGTTGTCCATGTGGGTCCATGCTTGTGTAAGTTCCTTTGCAATTTTGAGCTACTCTATTTGAGCCCATGTGGTGTCATGTAACAATAAATGAAAGATTACAAAAATATTCTGGTAATTTTACTATTCTTTTTAGGTGTGTGAATTTTGGTCACTACACATCCATACATAATAGGTGTCACCTTATTAGTAATTGGTGTGGGATCATTGTTATTGCAATTAGTATCTTTGTGTGGATGAGGATCTATCCTAACTTGTTATGAAGAAGAAGATATATTCATAAAATTCATTCTTGTGTTGTCCCTGGTGGGGTTGTGAGTATCAATTTGTTCATCATAGCTATTATCATGATTCCAATCATCAATCTAGTCATCATCTTTGTTCAAATGGATCTGTTTTGATAATATGGTGTTAGCCTTGATATTTTCCTTTGTATGGGGGTTATTTTGATTAATTAGCTTTTAACACTAACCATTCAATACTAAAATAATACATTAATACTTGTAACAAATGTACATGACATAATAAAAACTCATAAAATACATGGGATTGAGTTAACTTAACTAATTACATGTGATTTTGGGTTGATATGGGTGTTTTGAATGTTAGAATAGGGGTTTATGGAACTAACATGGCTTTGGAACTAGAACTATGAGCTAAATACCACATAGGGAAGGACCGTATAGTAGGGGATGGAATGATTTTATGGTTCTTACCCCTTTATGCAATCTTGTACCTCCTTAAAAATGCAACCTGTGACTTTCTGGGGTTTTCAATTATTTTATTCTCTTCATTTTTCTCTGTTAATCACTCTCAATCACATTGTGAGGGTCTTTAAATACTCTTCTCAATTTGTTAAAACCCTAACCATAGATGAAGTCCTACAAAACAAACATTAATTGGGTTTTTGGCACCCCTATGCACCACTTATGTCAGCACTACTCCTAAAATGCCTCAAACCACACGTCATTCTCCACCTAGCATGTGATATCTAGTTGTAGTGTAATCATATTTGACATCTTCTATTTGGTAATTCTTGACTTGAGTTTATAACTTATATAATATAGTTGAGTGGGTGACTTTGGATGCTTAAAAATGTGGAAATCAACTCCCTAGACCTAGTGGGAAGATTCAGACCTGTAGATAGTTTTTCCCTAATGAATGTGCAAAGTTATTTTCAAAGCATAGGGAGATTTGGGTGCCTTTTGTACTAGGTTGTGTTAGATACCAAACGAGGTGAGTTTCACTTGCTTGTATATGCTTCTAAATGTGGTTTTAAGTTGTAAAGGATGACTAATGGGAGGTAAGTTGTCTAAATAATAATGTGCAACAAGAAGTTAGGGACCAAAGTGAGCTATGTTAAGACCGTATAGTCTGTACATACATTATTTCCTATATTGTACATTTTTTAACTAAGAGTGTGAACATGCAATGTGAAGTTTGTGTTTGAACATTTAATATTAAGTATTCTAGTTATAAACTATAGTCTATAATTAAATAAGTTAGAATATTATATATTTAAATTTATTTAATATAAACTATATGTTTATAGGTTAACCAGTTTGTTAATAAATCAATTTTGAATTATTTGGGGTACTTGAAAAGAAGCCAGACCGGATCAAATTATTTGTATTACCCCACGGGGTCAGGTGATAAGATCACATCAATTGTGTGGTAGTCACGTCATACACAAGTATTTATTTGAATATTTTGTAAAAAAAATTACATGTATTTCCTATGGTTTATAAGAAATATTAATATCCGAAGGTAAAGTGGAATGTCTCCCATGATGGAGACAATCCAACACAAAAATAACACTTCAAATTTTGTGATTGGTTGGGATGACGACCCTTGGAAGGGGACATTCTTTGTGGTGAAATAAATGTTTTTAATCCTAACTATATAAAAAATTATATTATTTACCTATCTAAACAAACAGCTATATAGGGTTAGTTTATTTTAAACCTAAACTATTGTTAACATGTGTCTATGATTTAAACTTTATATACTCTAAACTTTAAACATGTTGACGCTTGGTATATATATTCATAGTTTTTTGGCATGTATTTTTAATAAACCTAAACCTATGTCTCTAATGGTTTATTTAAATGATTTAATAAAATTTTAACTAAAATGCTAACATCCCTTTAGTGTATGTTTATATCAATTATAACATAGACTTGTTGTGGTAAGTGGGGCATGTTCGGCGGTAAAAACTTAGCACATTGTTTTTTAAATCTTTAACCTAAAATAAAACTAACCACCCCTCTCTTATTTTTGGCATGGATTAAATAAGATGGAGAAGCATTTACCTCCTTTTACATATGCCTATGTTGCTTTAACTTAAACCTAAGTACCTTTATCCTCCATGTGGCCGCTTCAGGTTAAATGGTTAAAAGGGTGTTTGAATGTTTTATTCAATAATAATAAATCCTTGACCTTCATGCTTTGACCCATTTAAATGACTACTAAAGGTTTAATCCCACATTGTGGATTTAATAAATATATAAGTCTATAAAAATCCTTTTCCAAGGTTGATAGGTTGTGGCTTCCGCTACACCATTACTAGTGTTTTGTTGGCTAAGAAACTCGGTAGTAGATCGGTTGTGTAATATTTTGAGCTCAGTATGTGGGTTAGTTAGTGGAGTTGTATTCCACATGGTTTCCTCGACAAGATGGTTTTAACACTGAAGTTTGTTTGTTAGCGGAGGCATTAATTTAAACCCATCCCTTGACGATGTTGATCTCGTTAATTTGAACTCGGTTCATTCAACTCAATTTCATCAGTAGTAGATCGGTTGTGTAACATTTTGAGCTCAACCTATATGTGGGTTAGTTAGTGGAGTTGTATTCCATGTTAGTTTGTTAGCTTGGACAGTTGTTTGTCCATTTGCTAAGATTAGATAATAGTTATCTTATTGTTGAGTATGAATTAATTATTTTCTAATTTTTGATTTCCTTTAGTGACACCTTGCAACCTATTTGTTATGGTTGTTAAGTTGTTATGTATCTCAGCCGTCGATTGAGAATTGATCTCGGCCGTTGGTTTACCAATGAGAGTAGTATAAAAGGAGTTCATTGGGCATTTAGAGAACACAAGTTTGGAGAAGCATTTGCAGTGCTAGCAAATGAGTTTGTAAGTTTGCAGTGATAGCAAATAGTCTTGCAGTGTTAGCAAGGGCACAGTGATAGCGTTGGGGATAACAGTGGGGGAATATCAGTGGGAGAAGTTGGGAGATTGTCGAAGTTTTGCCAATAAGAGGCAAAGAAACTTTGTATCTCTTAATTTGTTGAAGTTAATATAATTCCTCATCTATAGAAATGGTTTTCCCTTAGGGGTTTTCCCAGGGATAATTTGTCCAAAACTATTGTGTTCTTTGTGTTACGCATTTCTTTTTCATATCTTTATTAGTGAAGTTGCAGTTGTGTTATTTTTCGATATTAGTTGTGAATTGGTTTTCGGCAGTTAAATAATCTTTAAAGATATGAGATTAATAATCAGTGACTGTAATAGAATTTTCACATGGTATTAGAGCAGTGTTAAGGGTAGAAAAAGGTTTTCCCTAGGAAAGAAATTGAAGGTTTCTATAACCTAGTTTGATCTCTTTAAATTCTTTTTACTTTTATCCTTTGAGATGGCTTCAGCTGGTTTGAGAGATCGGGATAGATTAGATGGTGCCTCAAATTTTGGTGTCTGGAAGACTAGACTTTCTTTATTGTTGGAAGAGAATGGTATAAAGGATTATGTTACCACTGTTGTAACTGTACCTACAGACACAACACAGCTTGCGGCATACAATAAAGAGGATGCCAAGGCAAGGAGGATTGTCCTTGATGGTGTCAAGGATCATATTATTCCACACAACTCCGAGTTAGATATGGCGAAGAAGATCTGGGATGCCATTCTAAATCTGTACCAAAATGCTACCACTAACCAGAAGTTGATTCTTAGAGAAAAGTTGAAGAATACTTAGATGAACAAGCGAGAAGATGTTACAAGTTACCTTGCCAGGCTTAGACTCATCAAGGATGAGTTAGCAGCTATTGGAGATAAGCCAGATGATGATGAGCTAGTAAGAATAGCCCTAAATGGGTTTACTAAACAGTGGGATGTCTTTGTTCAAGTTGTTAGTGGACGAGACACATTACTGAGTTGGGATCGACTATGGACTTATTTCACTTAGGAGGAGTTTAGACTAAGTCTTGTCAATGGGGCCAACAAGAGTCAGAAAAGTGAGGGAGAACAAGAAAACGTTTCCCTAGTGGGAAAAGGGAAACCAAAGAAGGGATTTAGCAAAGGATCAAATTCTCAAAGTGAGAAGAAGAAGGACATGTCTAAGGTCAAGTGTTATGGCTTTCATGAGCTTCGCCATGTTGGTTGGATATTTTGTCATGCCAAAATATGAGGTTCAACCATAGTACATGGGATTAAATCCCTCCTCAAAGACAGGTGAGGTTGTCTGTTTATTACTAATCTAAAACACAACAAAAATAATATGTACAGTATTCACATTAATCTAACAATCGGGGTTGGGATAGAATCCCAAAATTCATATCCATGCTAGGTAAAGATATTGCTATTTTCTAAAATAGAATGGGTCAGATAGGAATACACAATGGAAAGGAAATGACGGGAACGTATTTTCCTTCGAGAAAACATAGATCGCGAAATAATCATATGAGTTCTAGTTACAAATGTAATGTATTGTTTGAAACAATGAAAATGATTGAGAATGCTAAACAAAGAATAGCTTAAGATCCTAAACATAAGAACAATATCTTAAGAGAGATGAATCTCACAACACAAAGTTTACAAAAATTACATCGATTTCTATTCCTCAAATGATTAAAAGAAAACACAAAGTTTTTCTCCTTCATAAAATTTCTCAATATTCCAAAAATCTCAACCTATTGGAATGCATAAGCATCCCTTATTTATAATAAAAGGTGTTGAGAGAAAATAGGATAAATCCTAGAAAATAGTCTTTTTAAAAGAGAGTCCTATTTTTCTTGACTCTCACGCAGGAGAAAAAGTAAAAATTTGCTTCCTATGTGATGAAATAGAAATGAAAAAGACATGTCGATTTCAAGATTGAAATGACATGTTGCATTGTGCCTATTCTGTATCATCATCTTTATCTTCCTCCAACAAAGCCTGCTTGTTCCAAAATTCTTGGAATTTTTGGATTATACCCTGCATCTCATTCTCATGAGGTATGGTGGAATGATCACTCAGAACTTCACATGTTTCCTGAGTATCACTAGCATTGCTAGGAAGTTTGTTCAATCTCTTGTTGAGTTTCCTCAAGGTCTCCAAAGAATGTTCAATTTTCACAAACCTGTCAATGATTTCCATGTTGAATCCGTAAGTTGGTTCATGTTGAATTGATTATTGGATTTGTTTGTAAAGATCATCAATAGGTAAGATACCTAAGCCTTCACTAAACACTTTCACACATAATTTGAATAGCTCTTCTTCTAAGTCATTCTTGTCATCGACCAATTGATCTCTTGATTCTCTCAATTTGCTGCAAGCTTCATTAAGAATCTTTATTCTGAATCTGATGTCTTTAGTTAGCTGAAAATGTTTATCCCCATGTGGAATGATGCCGTCCTTCACCAAGATGCGGGATGGAATCTGCTTTAGCATTGGAGAGCTTTGAAAGTCAACTCTAGGTTCCTGATTTCTGCTGAAAACTCATCATCCATTTTCTCTCCATCTTTCTTTATATCCTCCAAAGATTGATATACTTCCACAGTATCTTTGATGAATTATTTTCCTTACAGGAGCAGCCTTTGGGTCCATTCATTGACCGCTCTCCCCTTTTCATTAATCTTCTCAATCATGGGTACCGATGAAAAATTGAACCCGATAGGAGTAGAGGATGATGGTGTTGACTCAGGAGGCTTTGAGAGCTTGAGTAACACTTTGGTCAACTACTCCACTTTCTCTTTAAGCTCATCCCTACTTTCATTTGTTTCTTTTAACTTCTGACATGGCACGTTCATAGCATCTCATGCATCTTGTTGTGCTCCTTTTGTCATCACCTTCCCTAGATCGACCTTGGTTATTTGATAGTCAGAGGCCATTATTTCCTCTCTGGTCTTGTCAGCTACGTGAGTGGCGATCCTTGTAAATTTGTGCCCCGAAGCATCCACTAAAACCCTTGAAACTATTTTGGGTTTCTTGGCTGATTTAGTAGTAGAAGCCTTGAGTGAATTGAAATCAAAGGTTGGTAGGGGAACTACCACCTTCCTCTTCCTCAGAGTCTTATCAAGCAACCATTGAGGTGTGCTAGAAGAAGTTTCTACTATTACAGGAGTTAGGGTCACACTTGCAGGTGGAGGAAGACTTACTAGTAGAGTGGGAACAACCATAAGTGTGGTAATGGATTCAGTGAAAAGAGGTGTGGAAGGAGGAGGCATATCTATAGTCACTTTGGCTCCAGCAGAGAGAGGTGAGAGACCAGAGAAGATGTTGGCCATGGCTAATGAAGAAGATGGAGAAAGAGGAGGTGGAAGTGGTTATAAAGGAGGAGGTGCAGATCCTAAAGCCAAAGCTTGAGAAGCGAGAGATAAACTTACTTCTTTTGGGCAATCAGCAAAAGGTGAAATTAAAGGTTAACTCACCTCTACCTCCAAAGAGATTTCCCCTATTTCTAGTGGGGTTGGTGAATCTGGTATGTTCACCATCTCAACTGGAGTGACAGCTGAAGGGGCTTCTTATTCTCCTCCCTTCTTGAAAATTTTGACCTTTATAGGCCTCTTAGAAGAGCTCTTGTCCTTTTCCTTTCTGGAGGGTCCTGCTTCCAAAGTAACCAACTTTGAAAAAATATTTTCTTTGTAACTCATTCCCCATGAAATGAGCCATGCCTTAGTGCATGCGAGAATCGGAGCTGATCTATCCACAATAGAGGCTTTTTCACCGATAAACCAATCAATATATAGGAAAACATATTGATCCTCATTCAGTCTGTTGTATGAAGCATCCAGAACACTTTCATTGTCGCTAATACCCTCTGGGATGTTAGCGAGCTCAAGTGTCTGAATCTCTTCAAGTGTTAACCTGCTATGATCCTTTCTTTGGATAGCAACTTCATTAGGAAGATCAACCAAGATGTCTTCTATGTTAGGCACATGTAGGTACAGGGTTCCATATGACTTAAGAACTCCTCGAAATTTGAACCCATTTCTATGCTTCATGTGCTTCTTTAATTTCTCTTGAAACTCATGCACTACGTTATTAGATTTTACCACCGTTGAGCAAGTATACCTTCCAATAGAAATTGGGAAGGATACGGCGGCCTTGTGCTTACTCTATTGGAACTTCTGGAAATCCAACAATTACTTGACCAACTCCATCAGGATAAGCTTGTCTCCTGGGTATCTAGGCAATCAGAAAGGATCACCTAGGTACATGACCACTCGAAGGTACGTGAACTTCTTAAATTACAAGAAGACACAACCCCATTTTAAAACTTCAGCCCATGCCTCATCAGAGACTCTTGTTTTCCTCAGTTCGGGGTTCATCCTGCAAATGTCCTCATAAAATAAAGCATCATTTACTCTTCTAAATTGGTACTGGGACCCCTTCCTTGTTAGTTGAGAAAAATACCCATAAATGTTTTTAGCTACCTTGTTCCCCTTTGTGTCTAATCCGGGATAATTCCTCATACCAGCTGCTGCATAATTGACATATGAGGACATATAAAACTTTCCCATAGACAAGACTTTTTTCATCTAGGAGTCTACCTCGTCACTGATAAGACTACCCCAATCAATCCCCTATTGATTCTTCTTAATGATTACCATGAATTGGTACATCCATCATTGGAAAAAAATTGACTCAGGAAATCCAAAAACCTGGCTCAACAAGGTAATGATATTATTGATCTCATGAATGAAATCACTTCTAGGAACAAATCTTGGAAACCTAGAGATAGATGGCTTGACCTTGATCAAGAACCTCTCATTCACATGTTTAATACAGTCTTCTTGATCTTTGTCCCAAGATTTCTGTGCTAACTTGAGATCTACGTCCACATACTCCTCAAAGTTAGGCAATCTGAGAAGGTCATCGAAGTAACCTCCGTCTAACTTAACTATGACTTCTCCCACTTGATTTCTCACTGAACAAGAAGCAGAGTCATAATTCGAAGCACATGCCAAGATGAACTTCGGGCACTAAGCATACACGGGGAATCTTGTTGTAAGAGGGAGGCCACTACCAGCTATTGATCTCATCCAGGGGTTTGGGAAGAATCCTTGATTCTATTCCAAAAATCTTCCATGTCTATATTTCCAAGTTCTGTATCTCGGATGTCATAATTGCAATCAATGTAGGAAGGAGACTCTACCTTCCTGAATTTTTACTTCATCTTCCCTGACTTATCTGACTTATCCTATGATGGTCCAGGATCTAACATGAGGAGTCTTGGAGGAGAAATTCCTTGATCACTTCTGGTTTGAACACTCGGGTTTTAAAACTTGTTGAGAAACCCCACATACCCGATGCACTACTGAGTGTGTCAGAGGTTAGACTTTGTCGGACACTTTACAAGACCCAACAAACAGCTGAGTGTGTCGAAAAAGATTAGGCGTTGGACACTTGTAGAAACCTGAAACACTACGAAACCTAGAAGATGTCGAACACACCGCCAGACCCGACACACTGCAGAAAGTGGAAGATGTCGAACACACCGCCAGACCTGACACACTAGAAATCAGATGTTGGAAGATGTTAGATGCTCGGCACACTGTAAGACCCGACACACTGCAGAACTTAGAAATTATAAAACATCCTGCAAAACCCGAAATAGAGGGATCGGGTTTTTGTGATGTCGAGACACGTAAACTTTCCATCATTTCAGAAATTAGGATTTTTATATTCTTCTCTTTTTCTTTTAAAACACAAAAAGGCATATTCCAAGGCATAAAATAGGAAAGCACCCTAAGGGTGAATCTAAACCACAATTTCTATTGGAATACAACCCAAAATGAAGAACACAATCTAAAACCCCAAACCCTAAAGGGAAAAACAAGAAAGGAAGAAGAACATCAAAAAGGGCACTATAAAAACATATCCAAAAGACCTCCCAAGCAAAGGGTAGTGAAAATACCTTCAACTAGTTTGAAAAATAAATAAAAAATGAGTCGCACAATCGAGCACGAGAACAAATCGAGTTTGAAGGTCGAAGGAACATGCACGAGAAAATCCATGCAATACAAAGTACGAGTGGTAAAAATGACGTTTAAATCCAACTATTTATAAAAAACCCGCATTTATTACACCTCACTTGACACGTGTGCTAACTACCCGATAACTCAACATTAATGCCATTTCATCATACTTAGAGTGTCTGGAAGCCTGACACAAAGGATTTCCTACCAATTTGGGTTTCATGTTTCGGGAAACATGTGACATGAAGCATGGTATGTTTAGATGTTTGAAGATTCCAAAAACCCGACACAAAGGAACATATCAGGTTTCAAGTTTCGGAAGTCATGTGACATGAAGCATGTTTTTGATAAGGCATGTTCCGATGCTTCAATGTCCTGAAAAACTCGAAGAACTGGCTTGTATCGGGTTTCAGGTTTCGGGAAAAAATTTGCATGAGGCACATATAAAATATGTGATCATGCTGTTGAAACCCAAAAACCCAAAAATCTCCTCAAAAGGGGGGCATTTTGGGAGATTTTTCTAAAAAATTTCTATGGTTATCTTCATTTTAGCTAGGATCATTAAAATGGGATAACAGGCCACTATGTTAGTAACTGCCCGCAAAGGAAGAAGAATGATAAGAAGGGCAAGAACCAGGTGGTGGCTTCAGCAAATGCAGAGGAGCTCTCTAGGAGATTAGAGGATGAGTTTGCACTCATAGCTTGTATGATTAGCTCAGCCTCACATTGTGTTTGGTATATAGATAGTGGGGTGTCATTTCATATGACAGGAGTTAGAGAGCACTTCTCTAGTTACCAGGAAGAGGACACCAATATCCAGATTTCTATGGGGAACTTGTCAATGCTCAACCCAGTTGGGAAAGGGACTGTTTAGTTTCAGAGGGAGAATGGAAAGATAGTTCCACTTCATGATGTCTTGCATGTTCCAGGATTAGGTATGAATCTGATTTATGTATCTGTTCTTCAGGATAAAGGGTATAATTTACTTTTTAGAGGGACGCATGTGTTGATTAAGCACAAGGATTGGAAATCACACATAACTATTGGAGTTAGGAGTGGTCACCTTTATAGGTTACAATTTTATACTCCTAAGGCACTTATAAGAAGCAGTAATCCTAGAGATCTTAGAGAGTTATGGCATAGGAGGATGGGACATATTCATCATGGAGCACTTAAATTGCTTCGTGAGATAGTGACGGGTGTTCCAGAAGGGATGTGTGTTGGGGAAGTTTGCGAAATCATCTTTTCCAAGGAGTGACAATAGATCTAAGGGTTTTCTTGATCTAGTACATTCAGATGTATGTGGACCAATGTCAAAAAAGTCTCTCAGAGGATATGTGTACTATGTTACATTTATTGATGATTTCTCCAGGAAGACATGGATATACTTCTTGAAGACCAAGGATGAGGTTTTCAGTCGCTTCCAAGAGTTCAAGGCTCTTGCGGAGAAATCGAAAGGAAGGAAGATAAAGGTTATTTGGTCAGATAATGGAGGCGAGTACAAAGGAAATGACTTCCAGAATTTGTGTACTAGAGAAGGAATCAAGAGAGAGTGGATGGTTCTTTACAATCCACAACAGAATGGAGTTGCTGAGAGGAAGAACCATTTTATATCAGAGGTAACAAGGGCTATGCTACATGACCAGGACATGCCCCGCTACCTATGGGTAGAGGCATGTAGTACAACAGTTTACATTCAGAACAAGGCTCCACACAAGGTACTAGGAAAGATGACACCAACAGAAGCTTTCACAGGGAATAAGTCAGATGTAGGCCACTTTAGGATATTTGGGAGTTTGGCATATTGTCATATTCCAGAAGATACACATACCAAGTTAGATTAGACTGCAGAGAAGGGGTACCTTGTTGGGTGTAGTGAAACTTCAAAGGCATATAGGATTTTTATTCCAGGGACTAGAAGAATTATTGTCAGACGTGATGTCAAGTTCATAGAGCACAAAGTGTTTAGAAGGTCTAGAGATTTGCCAGCAGATGATCAAAGTGAGCAGCCAATAAAAGCTCCAAGTTCAAGTCAAGGGCAGCAAATCTCAAGTAAAGTTACTAGTACAAGCATAGACTCAGGTAGTGAAGATTCACAAAGTATGGAGCAACTGGTGCAGCAGGATATGCAACTAGAAGATTTAGAGGTTTATTTTTCATCCTCTACAGTTGGCAGCAGGAAACATGAGGTTCAAAACACACAAAGGGATACTCAGGAGTTTATGGGAGCTCCTAGGAAGAGTACAAAATAGAGGAAAGAACCAGCCAAGTTCAATGACTATGTGGCATTAGTCAACCAGTTGGTAGATAATGAACCTTCCAGCTATCAAGAGGCTGCACAACATCAGGTATGGTGAGATGTTATGGTTAAGGAATATACTTCAATAATGCATAATGATGTGTGGGAGGTAGTGCCTAGACCAAAAGATAGGGCAGTAGTTGGATCACGTTGGATCTTCAAGATAAAGCATGGTGCAGATGGTAGCATCGAGAAATACAAGGCAAGGTTTGTGGCAAAGGGGTTCTCTCAGAAGGAGGGAATAGACTATGAGGAGACATTTTTCTAGTGGCCAGGTATACTTCTAAACAAGCTGTAATCTCATTTACAATGTAGATGGGATGGCAGATCCATGAAAAGGATATCAAAACAACATTCCTTAATGGTGAATTGAAGGAGGAGGTATACATATAACAACCATAAGGCTTTAGCACACAACAAAGAGACCCACATGTGCAGATTGAAGAAAGCCTTGTACGGACTCAAGAAGGCTCCTAGAGCATAGTATGAGCACATTGATACATACTTGCAAGAAATGGGCTTTGTGAAGAGTGAGGCAGATGGTAACCTCTACTACTTGGTGGTTGGGGGTGAGGCTCTCATTCTTGTTCTATATGTAGATGACTTGTTTCTTACAGGTACACTAGGGCTCATAGAGGAGTGCAAGAGGGACCTTGCAACAGAGTTCAAGATGAAGGACTTGGGACTCGTGCACTATTTTCTAGGCATGGAGGTGTGGCAAACGGATGGAGAGATTTTCGTTGGTCAAGGGAAATATTGCATTGAAATCTAGAAGAGATTCGAGATGGAGGATTCCAAAGCCATGTCTACACCTATGATCACTAATTGGAGGAAGGTAGATACATCTAAGGACAAATATGTAGATCCCACCTTATACAGGTAGTTAATTGGTTCACTCATGTATTTGGTCAACACCAGGCTGGATATAGCATTTGCAGTAAACTCTCTTATTCAGTTCATGGTTGAGCCAAAGAGAGTGCATTGGACAGTGGCCAAGCATGTGTTGCATTATTTGCATGGCTCAGTTGAGTATGGGATTAGATATGTTCAAGGTGAACGAATCAAGCTGATAGGCTATACTGACACAGATTGGGTAGGCAGTACAATAGACAAAAGGAGCACTTCAGGTTGTTGTTTCAGTTTAGGATCAGGAGTTGTTTCTTGGTTCAGTAGGAAGCAGAAGTTTGTGGCTTTGAGTTCATCAGAAGCATAATACAATGCAGCTAGCATGGCGAAATGTGAAGCTATATGGATTCAGAAGTTGCTAGTGGCCTTGTTTGGTCAGAAGGTTGAGACTATTGTGATACACTACGATAATTAGAGTTGCATCAAGTTGTCTAAGAATCCAGTGTTTCATGATAGGTCTAAACATATAGATATCATGTATCACTTCATCAGGGATTCTCTACAATGAGGTATTGTTCAGCTATAATACATACCTATAGAGGAGTAGGTAGCAGACATTCTAACTAAGGCATTGGGGAAGGAAAAATTTATCTTCTTCAGAGATAATATGGGTGTCATGCAGAATAGATTCCTTGCTAAGAGGGAGTGTTAGTTTGTTAGCTTGGACAGATGTTTGTCCATTTGCTAAGATTAGATAATAGTTATCTTATTGTTGAGTATGAATTAATTATTTTCTAATTTTTGATTTCCTTTAGTGACACCTTGAAACCTATTTGTTATGGTTGTTAATTTGTTATGTATCTCAGCCGTCGATTGAGAATTGATCTCAGCTGTTGGTTTACCAATGAGAGTAGTATAAAAGGAGGTCATTGTGCATTTGGAGAACACAAGTTTGGAGAAGCATTTACAGTGCTAGCAAATGAGTTTGTAATTTTGCAGTGATAGCAAATAGTCTTGTAGTGTTAGTAAGGGCGCAATGATAGCGTCGGGGATAACAGTGGGGGAATATCAGCGAGAGAAGTTGGGAGATTGTCAGAGTTCTACCAGTAAGAGGCAAGGAACCTTTGTATCTCTTAATTTTTTGAAGTTAATAGAATTCATCGTCTATAGAACTGGTTTTCCCTTAGGGTTTTTTCCAGGGACAATTTGTCCAAAAATATTGTGTTCTTTGTGTTACGCATTTATTTCCATATTTTTATTAGTGAAGTTGCAGATGTGTTGTTTTTCGATATTAGCTGTGAATTAGTTTTCAGTAGTTAAATAATATTTAAAGATAGGAGATTAATAATCAGTGACTGCAATAGAATTTTCACATTCCACATGGTTTCCTCGATAAGATGGTTTGTCCACCGAAGTTTGTTTGTTAGCAGAGGCATTAATTTGAACTCATCCCTTAACAATGTTGAGCTTGTTAATTTGAACTCGGTTCATTCAACACAAATTCATTGGTATTAGATCGGTTGTGTAATATTTTGAGCTCAACATGTATATGGGTTAGTTAGTGGAGTTGTGTTCCACATGGTTTCCTCGATAAGATGATTTGTCCACTGAAGTTTGTTTGTTAGAGGAGGCATTAATTTGAACTCATCCCTTGACAATGTTGAGCTCATTAATTTGAACTCGATTCATTCAACTCAATTTCATCGGTAGTAGATCAGTTGTGTAATATTTTGAGCTCAACATGTATGTGGGTTATTTAATGGAGTTGTATTCCACATGGTTTCCTCGATAAGATGGTTTGTCCATCGAATTTTGTTTGTTAGCGGAGGCATTAATTTGAACTCATCCCTTGACAATGTTGAGCTCGTTAATTTGAACTCAATTCATTCAACTCAATTTAAACCATTCGACTCGGTTGTGAGCTCAGAGCTTAGCCTCCTTAAAACAATTTTTTATATATTATTTTATCCATAGAAAATTATTGTTAAGAAAAAATTTAATTATTTTTAAGATATTTGTGAATATAAATTTTAGAATCTAATGAATTTTATTTTTGTGTTTTTAAATAGGAAATTTATTGATGACAAGTTAAGACTTAAGTATGTCATAAAACTAAAAAAAATCATTTAGAATTTAGTTAAAATGTGAATTTTATCCTTAATTTAATATATTCTTTGTAAGAATTTTTGATAGGTCAATTTCGGCATGGAAGAGGTCAAGAATATTGAAAATTGGCTCACATTCTCACTTGAAAAATGATAGGGGGAATTCCTAAAACTCTTTGCAAATTTACCTTTATAAGAACCTAATGTTTTGAAAAGTGAAGAATAAATTCTTTATAATGTTCAATTGTCATAAAAAAACTTGTTTTTACTCCTCATTTGAACTTTTGATAGCTTAAAAATGGGGTCTAATCACTTTAACATTAGCAAGACATGGATGTTAAACGAGACAAACCAGAACATTTGGAAAATTATACTGAAGGCAGAATTCATGGCACGCAAGCTCTAAACTGTCATAAACAGTACAGAGATGGCACTGAATGACAGACATGTGACACCACATAATGTATCTTCATATCAACATAAAGTGTAGGAAGTGATGTTTATCTTACTACAAAGTGTACAGGATGACTTCTTACTTCAGATTGGAAATTAGGAAAGTCCGAGTGAAGCTTGGACACTATAATAATCAATGCATAAAGGTAGATGTTTTTCAATAATTATAAAATTGATTATTGAATTAATGACTGCTCTTGTGAAGGGAGACAAAAAAGTAGTCAATTTTCTAGCAAAAATTAAAAACATTAAATCTCAATTAGATGGATGCAACTACAATTTGATTCATGATAAATTGTTTTATTTTATTATTTAAATGAACATATATGAGAGATTTAGGAACTTCATTTCTATTCTAAATTTGAAATATCAAATTGAAAAAGATATCCTTGACCATTCTACACTAAGTCCTCTTCTAATTTAGGAAGAGAAGGTCATGTCAAATTTTGATTCAAAGGACAATGTCACACATGCACTACTTACATAAAAATCTAATAACAACCTTTCTAGATTTAACGAGAATAAAAAATCAAACTTTTCACCCCTAATAAAGAAAATAAAATAGGGAATTTAAGAGTCAGCTTTGATGGGAAATTTCACAATTGTGGGAAATTTGGACACAAAAAGGAAGGTTGTAGGGTAAAAAAACAAGCCAAAATTCAAAAATAAAAATGGGGATAAACAAATCAATACAAGAATCAAGATAATAATAAAAATCTAATGTAGTTACCTTGTAAGTTGCATTAGTCACTACTAAAGAAAACAAATGGATATTGGATAGTGGTGCCTCTAGGCATATGATGTATCGATCTGATATCCTAACTGGTATCATAGAATTTAATGATCAAATCTATATAGGTGATCATTCCATTCTCAATGTTCAGAGTCAAGGAAAAAAAACGTTTTTAATGGTTTTATAAGTGATGTTTTGGGTGTTCCTAAATTAAAAATGAATTTTTTTTCTTGTTCACAGCTAACTCAAAATAATTATAGTTTAATTTTAATAAAATATAAATGGTTTATTATGAATGAGTTAGATGTTATTATAGTTGAAGGCATACAAAAGAATGACTTATGTTTTTCTAAGGTTTTTACATCTGCTTCATATTTGTATACTCAAAATAGGAATTTTGTTTAGTTGTAGCATGAAATATTAGGTCATGTTAACTTTATGAGCATGTATGGCATGCATCATCATTGTTCTACCACATATCTCTCATGCTCATGAAACATGTGAAGGATGCTTGCATGGTAAAAAATCAGCAAAATAAATTCATAGTTATTATGAAGTCAACTCCTCAAAAATTATGGAACTCATCCACATTAATGATAGAGGTCCTTTAAAAATCCCTTCCCTAAATGGTTTAGTATATGTTGTTACATTCATTATTGATTATTCTTGCATGGTTTGGCCATTCTTTATTAAAAAAACAAATCAGATGTGTTATCTAAATTTATAGCCTTAGCTAACAATTAGTCTTTTCTCAAATAAAAAGTCTTAAAGAAGATAATAAAGATATATATGTTGATAATACATTTCTACACTCTAAATTTGTATGTGATTACTAAAAATAGTATTATATTCATATCAAATGACACTTGGGGATGCCTTTGTTTCTATATTGGAGATGTCCAATCCTAATTGCATCTAATTTTTATTTAAGATTGAAATGTTGAAATTGGTTTTTAAAAAATTTAATATATTGATAATATGACATGGTTAATTTTGAAAACATATTGTCATATAAGTTAGTATACAACTTGTTTTTTAACCTATTAATGTAAGATTTATACATGGTTAAAAGTGAAATCAATAATGATGTATATTATTCTTATTATGATAATGCATGTTTATATGAATATTATGATTTTAACCATGTTAATGATGTGATAGATATAAAATATACAAATAGATAAGTGTTCAAGTTTGGTATAGATTATATTACTTGGAGAAACGAAAAAACAACCAAAAATCTCCATCTCTTCTACTGAGGTAAAATATAGAAGTGTGATGGAAGCATCGAAAGAAGCTATGTGGCTAAAGTGGCTATTGGAAGAGATTCACATGGAAGATCAAGAAATTACTCTTCTTCTGTGTGATAGTCATATTTATATGGTGCTTGCTAATAATCCAGTTCAGTATTAGAGAACGAAGCATACAGAGATACATATGCATTTCATATGAGAGAATGTGCTCTACAATGATATAGATCTCCTTTTTTTTCCCAATTGAAGATCAAGTTACAAATATGTTGTGTGCTATAAACTTATTTAAGTTTCATGTAATTCTTGGACTTTCAGAGTTTCCATTGAGGGGGAGTGTGCATGGAAATTCCACCTCCTAACGGTAGGCCTTGTGTTTACTCCTTCACCTCTATACTTATTCTCCAATTTAATGCATTGTAAAATATTTGTCTATGATATAAGTAAAATTATAAATCTAAGTTTACTTTGTAGTCCAGTTATGTTGCATCAATTATAAAGAAGGTCCTTATTTTATAAAAATCTCCTAGAGATGTTTGTATAGATTTTTCCTTGAGAAATTATGAGATGTAGTCTCACAAATCATGCTTAGCCTAAATAATAACTCCTGATTTATGGATTTCAAATCTTTTTGTACCAAAAGGTAAGTTATTTAGCATGATGAATGTGTATAAATCCTTCAAAAGTGATATGCTAGCCTAAACCTTAACTATGGTATAAGGATTGTTAATCCTATTGTATAAACAAGAAACTTTGGCATATTATCCCCACTTAATATTAAGGGGGAGTGTTAGAACATTTAATATTAAGTGTTCTAGTTACAAACTATAGTCTATAATTAAAAAAAATAGAATATTATATATTTTAATTTATTTAATATAAACTATAATTGTATGGGTTAATTGGTTTGTTAATAAATCAATTATGAATTAATTGGGATACTTCGCAAAAATCCACACCCAATCAAATTTCTTCCATTAACCCATGGGGTCAGGTGATAAGATCACATCAATTGTGTGGTATTCACATGGTGAATTACCGGGTGGAGAAAAGTGAGGTGTAAAGGAGTTTTAACTAGACTGTAAAATGTTTCTTAGTAATGGAAAACCTATTTTCACCATATTTTTCATGCCTCAGGGTTTTCCACATTAATTATGGTGTTTGTGTTATATAATTTCATTGCATTATTGTTATGATGTGGTTTATTTAATTATTTTTTATAATATTTTTATTCATTTAAATGTATGGCTCAAACCTCACAATTTGGAAGCTAGAAAGTGGAGTATCTTACTATGTTTCATGCATTTACTTTTTAGAAAATGTCGGTAGGTGAGTGGGTAAGATCAATCAAGATAAACAAGAGATAAGGATATACCGAATGAGGATGGGTAGAGAGTAGTTTTTCGAACAAGAGAGAAATGTCAAGAATAATAGTGTTACAGAGTAAAATTACTAAATTTAAGTGTCTACAACATTAAGTTATTAAAAATAGAAAGACTAACTATGGAACATAAAATCATCAAGTAGATCATAAAATCCTCACACCATTAGAATAAATTAGGGGCAATAATTTATTCATTATGATATATAATTTACTAAATGAGATCTAAGAATTACAAACTATAGATATTTATATCATTTTTAATAAATAGTTTGAAATGTCATTTTTATTGAAATGTTTACTCTTATTCCAAAACTAGAAAATATTTTCAACTTAAAGAACGTGTAAGAAAAGTGAGTCATAAAAGGTAAGCCAATTTATTACACTTCTTATCTGAAGAGTATTTTAGAAAGATCTCCCTCACATAGGGTAAAATAATCCATGCCTACATGATCATAACTGATGTAATTTTTCAAGAAATTTATTTTTGAATCACCTTTGGCACAGTGGCGGTCCTTTCACCTCTACTACAAAGTCGCATCGCAAGATGGAAAATAGATTAAATACCTAAATATAAAATGTCAAATCCATGATGACATCTACATGCATTTGTTCACTAAGGAGCTTAAATTTTATCAAATGGAGCTCTAACAAACTCTTGGTGCTTCCCCAAGGACCTAAACTAGATTAATCTTCCTTATGTATTGCATACACATTTAAACAACTTTAAATATTTCTCTTGGCTTCCCATAATTTGGGTTCAACAAGTTGGCCACGCATCTAGTTTCAATAACTATGTCAAATTGTGAACTCGGCCTCTTTAAATATTCATGCACTCCTACTTCTCTCTATTTGTTCACTCGTATATGATTCCATATGTAGTCTTTTTTTAACCAATGCTAAGTTGGGCATGCTATCATTTCATCCAGACAAATTTTGAACGCTCGCCCAAAGCACACGTAACAACCAGGTCCCTCCTTTGTTTAGTCACAAAATGTGGTTAGCGCAAACACAAACATAATAACCATTATAACATGCAAGAATGGAAATACAACATACAAGTTTGGCAACACATATAATATGGAAGCTTAATCAACATACATAATTATCAATAACACTTGTATTCCCAATATACCATATTTAGACATAGTAATTTTTCCTACCCAAAAACAATTATCCATCATAAACATAATTAATAGCATAAATTATGTTGATTACATCCACATTGTAGTTACATCCTTTCCCTCGACCATGCATGCATACAAAACTCAGCTACAGACTTCAACATCAACATATTTCAAACAAATAAATGCATGTTCATCTCATAGTTCACACACCACAACTCTTTTACATACAAAATGGTGTTACTTATTTATACATATTGGGGGATTTCCCTTCACCACTTACATGCATTCATTCTAATAATAAATGTTTTATTCTTAACCAACATACTTTTTACAACTTATCTTAATTATACTTCAAGCTATAAATAATTCATTTTTATCCTACTTTAACCCTATAAATAGGTTGTCGTATAGCGTTGTCTTTTTCCTTATCTACATGTGACTTTTCCTATTTATAACCTTTGCTTGTGTGTCACGTCACCTACTACTTTTCTATTTTTATCCACATCTTTAAAATTGGCTAAGTTTTGAATGTTCTGTATGTATATGTCTGAACCATCGTGCATTGAGCTCTTTTGTATGTCACCCGCACCTTCGTGCATTATCCCATTCATGTTATTTTCCCTTGCATGCATGTTACTACGCGTAGTCTCCAACTCTCACACATGGCTAGTACTTAACCATTTTATCTGACCAACATTACCCTACACTAGGAATATTATCTGTCCTTGGAAATATGAACAAAGAATACTTTCTAAAAAAGAATGAAACAATAATGAAGCCAAAAAATAAAGAATATGAATCAAATAATATATGGTATCTATGCATGCATCAATTCTTAGACCTTAGGAAGTTGGAGAAGCTTTGGAAACTCCCTATTTAACACATTTTCCAATTCCTTCCACCCCTTAAGCTCATGTGCCACATTATATGGTGTTGACTCAATAGTACTAGATACCTGCTCAAGGGACAACTCGTCGGCCTTCTCCTTCAGTTATTTCACTACCACCTCCAAGTTCAAGGTCACACCCTCTAGCATGTCCATCTTGTGCAATACCTCCAGGTGGATATCCTTGAGTCTTTCTTCAAGTATCCTTCATGGCTTTGATAAATTCTCTCTTTACTACTACTTCGGTTATGACTTTATCCTACTCAAGCTTGTTGTTCTTCATCATGGCTTGAATTTTCCTTAGATTTTCCTCCTCATGTGCAATGTGCAAGCTAAGAATTTGATCAAAATTTTGATTGTTTTCAAATGTGTGTTCTTCCTTCTTTGTGGTCTCTTTGATCTCTGTGATCAATGCCTCATATTCTGCTACCTTCTACACAAATGCTTCCTTATTATTTTTCATTATCTCAGCTAATTCTTCATCCATTGACATTTATCCACTCTTCCTCTCCATTAGCATCATGTGCACCAAGTCCTCTAAATATTCCAAATCAGTGGAATACACATCCTAAGCTTGTTCCACTAACCAAGGGCATGCGCATGTGATGCTGGAAATTATAGTTCATGCTTCAGCATAAGCATCCCCTGTGTGCTTCCTCTCATCCCTTATCTCATTTTTGATTTTATATATCTCTTTATCTTTTTTCTCCTTATCCCCCTACATCACTCTTATTACACCCCCTTTATCTAGATTTCTTTTTGAAACTTCAGATGCCATTTTATTGAGTGTATTGCATGCTTGCTCATCCGATAGCTCCAGAGGATCAATGGTTGCGAGGACTAAACTTGGATATTTTTTCAGCCACATCTTGGAGTATGATTATTTATTTATCTCAAGCTATGGCTCCTCCATATATGTCTATATACTCCATAATAGAATCTTCTTTATTCATGAGAAATCCCTAACTTGATTAATCATCTCCCATCTAAAGAGGTCCTTGGCTGGACTATGCTCTAAAATATTTCCCTTAACACCTTGGAGAGATCATCGATGTAGCTCATGTTGAGCACCTGCAAAGTTTCTTGGTTCTTTATCCTTCTGCCTTACTTCCCCTTCGGTATATCCTACATAATGTTTCATTGTGTGTCGCTTCCTTCACCACATATAACACATAAGTCCTCCCCAGTTGGCTTCTCTTCATCACATTTTTCCTCCTACTCATCTTCATTAGATTCCCTGTGTGTCTCGTGCATCTCCTCATCATCCTGGATGGATTCATCCTTGGGTTATTTTTCTCAGGATTCTCATCACACATTGGTATATCTTCTTGCAACTAATCATTATCATGTGCTACCTCCTCTGATGTCTTCTCTTCCAAGTCCTCCCCATCCTCTTCGATATGGATCACCCACGGTTTCTTCTTTATCATGTTGGGATTTAATGGACTTAGCCTAGTTGAGGCGACTTAAGGAGACTTCTTAGGTTCCTTCTAGGTATGTATGCCCTTGCTTTCTTCTTTACACTACCTTTAAATTTTCTACCTTTGAATCTTGTCTAAGGAAATGTCTTCTTTTTCATCATCTACTTATTCTTCTTCCCCTTCTACCTCTTCTTCCTGAGGGGGTGTTTCTTTGCACCTTTTCTTAGGAACTCCAATTGTCTGATTCTTTTGTGGAGGTTCTGGAAGATGATGGTCTCATTCATTGAGGTACTTATAAGCTTTCAACTTGGACCTAAGATAAATATATACCTTAAATACATGCTTACCCACTATGACAGTTATCAGGCTCAGTTCCATGTTGTCAATATTTATTGTTTTTACATATTCCAACCTTGATTGGCAAACATAGGTCTGGTGCAAGGTATGGCAATCTTAATCAACATTGTTTATATTGAAGTTCATCTTATGCATGTCTTTTATCCTGTTCACTGTAGCCTGAAAGTATTTTACAGTGAAGGAAAAAGTCATCTTATACCATGGTCCCATCTCTCCATTACTAAGTAGGAACCTACGAAGACAAAAGTGTTGGTGTACCGCAAACTTTGTATTCATATCCAGAAGTGAGGGAAACTCCCTAGGTATATGAAATTCATTTTCAAATGTGTCATGTAACCTCCTGTACCATTTATCCATGTGCATTTTATAAGGGATTATGATTACCTCGTCATAGGTTAATGTTGCAAACCTTTACGCTAGTGATTTATTTTCTAAAGGGTAGACCCACATCTTGTCCTCCATGCCATTAGGTACCTTGATCTCCTAAAACATAATTAAAGAAAGAATCGTGCCCCAGGTTATCTTCTCTCCTTTACTAACATGGACCTTCACCTCCTCCACTATCCCTTCAATAATATAAAGCACAATATTATAGAGGGTATTTTATGTCATCTTGTCCCCAACATGTAGCCAATTCTTGTTCACCTCATTCTAGCATTAGGACATGCCCAACTTATAACTTATAAGGTGCTTTGCAACCCTTGTACCTATATCGATGATACTTGTGATTGTGAAGGTGTGCTTCCCTCATTGATAGTTGAACTATGTATTTGTTACTTCTACTGCTGCATCATCCTCTAAATCTAGCCCAATTTCTATGTCGATGTCACACAATCCAGTCACTCTCCTAATCAATTTTTTTGTTATGCAAATTTTCCTTCCTGTAAAGAAGAATAAGTCTTCGTGAACCCATGACATAAGCCATTGGTATAGGCATTTGGGCTTCCCAAAATAAGGAAACTCATATAACTATAGTACACATGTGCTCTCTAGGTCCTTCTTGACCTTGTCGTTGATAATCAGTTTTCCTTCTGTCATCCTCTGGGTCAGTTCTTTCATGACATATTTCCTTATTTATCCTTCATGGGACTCTATGTGATGATTATAGTCAATTATTTTACATTTTGTTAAATGTGATACCCATGACTTCCCTACTTCCACCTCTAGAGGGTACTATATTTCAGAATACCAATCTTTAGGTGCTTCCTCCACATTTTTGTTCTTGTTCTTGGGATATTTCTTGACTGTAGAAGCCCTTTTTGGTTTCATTTCTTATGTTTTCTCCCTATATAAACGTTGAACTTGTGAATTTTGTGCCCTAACTGATAGAAATAACTTACTTGTTTCCTCATTATACCATAGTGTCGAGTGTCCAATCTTCTTGTTTAATTCTTACACTTGCTCAATCCTCTAATCTTGTTTACCCTAATTTCGTGCCCTAATCTAATTTTCACATTTTTTTCCCTAGCCATGTAACTTCAAGCTCTATGAATACACACTCTTCAAACCCCTACTCACGAACACCATCTCATTACACCTTCTCTCCTAGCTTCCACTTCCGCTGAAGAAGATCTAGGTTTAAGTTCTTTGCAATCTCTCTCACAGCTCTGGTTCGCTTCAATTCTTTGGTTTTTTCTTCGCACTAGCACTTGATCACACTTAGTCACATTTTCACTCTTCAATCGCATAGTTTCATCAAAGGAAAGGAGAGAATGAATTCACCCTCACCATTTTTATAGTTTTTAAAAGGAACGATAACCAGATCGTGCCAAGCCAAGAACACGGATGCTAATCAAACATCACAATCAATAAGATGAAAGAAATTTTCCAGAATAACTTTACATAAACCTTTACAAACAAATGAGCAGCAATATCATATATTATTATGGAACTTAATGAAATACAATGAGAATGAGCCTTGCTTATATAGGCAAGGAATAACAATCTAAGAACTAGTCAAGGTCGTAGATCAAGCCATAAATCATGGAAAGAACTAGTCATCAAAGAACTAGTCAAGTCCATAGATTTATGAGAGAACTAGACATTAAGGATCTAGTCAATACCATAGATCTAGGAAAGAACTAGTTAATACCATATATCAAGGAACGAATTATACCTAACAACTATATAATATCTCCTAATATCTAATTAAATAAAAATAAATATCCACACACATAAGTGGGCGAGGATAAATACAATAAAGGTAAATAATGTACCTAGGTGAACATGAGCTAAGGTAAATACCTACTCTAACACCCCCCCCTCAAGTGAAGCTAGGGGCCAAAATAGAAGTGGCATGTCCACAGTATGAGTCTCGACAACTAGGCCTGATGAGGTACTCATGTACAATATATCCATGAAGAAATCTCGAACCAAAAGAAGGAAATAATCTTGCTAGAAGGAAAGAGAAAGAAGAAGAAGGAAGATGTTCTCACGAACACCCCCCAAGAACAACTTCCAAAACCCCAAGCATTCCACAAAACTCAAGGTAGTGAGGTGACGCAAAAGGCTTCGTAAAGATGTCTACAACCTACTACTGAGTTGAAAGGTACTCCAAGCAAATAACTCCATCCTAAATGTGCTGCCAAATGAAGTGGATGTGTATCTCGATATGCTTGGTCCGCTGGTGCTCAACTTGGTTGCGAGAAATGTGAATTGCACTTTGGTTGTCACATAAAAGTACAGTCGGTGAATCCTGTGGGAATCCAAACTCTGTCAATAACTGGCAAAGCCAAAGAATCTGCTGACTCACTTTAACTGCTGCCATGTACTCTACCTCTGAAGATGAAATTGCAATAGCATGTTGTTTTTTACATGCCCAAGAAACTGGAGAAGAACCAAGACAAAAAAGATAGCCAGAAGTAGAACGCCTATCGTCAATAGAACCTACCCAATCTGAATCTGTATACCCAACCAACTGAGTAGAACCCCTAGTGTAGTGTAGGCCAAAGTGGGAAGTGCCATGCAAATAGCGTAAAATCCTTTTAGCAGCCTGTCAGTGACTACTATGAGGAGAATGTGCAAACCGAGATACAAGCCCTACTACAAATGAAATATCAGGGCGAGTATGGGTCAAGTACATGAGACTCCCAACCAACTGCCTATACAACATAGGATCACAAAGTGGTGTGGTACATGTGGATGTAAGAGTAACTCCAGACTGAAAAGGAGATGGACTTGGCTTGTAATCAGCCATATCAAACTGCCTAAGAAGATCATGGGTGTACTTTTGCTGACTCAAATGAATCCCTGAATCTATCTGAGAAATCTGAAAACCAAGGAAATAATGCAATAGCCCAAGATCTGTCATGTCAAAATGTGTAGAAAGAGCCCTCTGAATACTCTGAATGTGGGAAGAAGAGCTACCAATAAGTAACAGATCATCAACATACAAGACAAGTATCACAATATCCTCACCGACATGCTAGAGATACACTGTATGATCAAAGTGGCAACGAACAAAACCAATAGATAGAAGAAAATAATCCATCTTCTCATACCAAGCCCAAGGGGCTTGTTTGAGACCGTAGAGAGACCTTCGGAGCTGACAAACAAGAGAAGAATCCTGAAAAAATCTAGCCGGTTGCTCCATGTATATTTCCTCTTGTAGTTATCCATGTAAGAAGGCACTCTTCACATCCATTTGGTATACAGGCCACCCCTGTGATGCAGCAATAGCAAGTACAAGGTGTACATAATCCATCTTGGCAACGGGTACAAATGTCTTAGATTAATCAATACCTTTGACTTGTGAAAAACCCTTTGCAACAAGACGAGCCTTATACTTGTGAATGGACCCATCATCTGTGTATTTGCTAAGGTATACCCACTTACACCTAACCATATTTCTTCCTTTAGGAAGAGATACCAATTCCCAAGTATGATTCTTCATCAAAGAAGAATACTCAGCTGCCATCGTAGCATCCCACTCCGGTATCCCATGAGCCTTTGAAAAAGAGTGTGGATCCTCAGAAACTGCCTGACACAAAATTCCAAAACTAGTAGAAGGTGCGTGATGATGCCTAGTGGGTGGAAGATCCTCTATGAAAGGTGCTGCCTCAAAAACTGTAGTACGAGCCCACTTAGGCATAGTGACAACATCAGTGGAAATAGGATCCTCAATGGTAACTATAACCTCCTCATCAATCTCCTCAAAGAAAATATCCTCAAGATGAGATGAAGAAGAAGAAGGAATGGAAGAAGATGAAGAATCATGAGGAGTGAAACGATCATCAAACTGAACATGTGTTTGAAAAAGAACATCATGTGTATTAGGATCTAAAAGACGATAAGCTCTCATGTCCTCACAATACCCTACAAAGATCAAGGGTTTACTCTTCTTATCCAAAGCTTTCCTTTTCTTCTTTAGCACAAATGCCCAAGCATGGCTCCCAAAGAATCGAAAAAATGAGACATCTGGCTTAGTGTTGGACCAAGCTTCCTCTGGAGTCAAATGCTCAAGAGCTCTGTGTGGTGTGTAATTTTGAATATAGTTATCACAATTAACTACTTATGCCTAATAGATAGGAGGTATATCTCTAGAATACATCATACAGTTAGCCATTTCCTTCAAAGTTCTATTCTTCCTTTCTGCTAATCCATTTTGTTGTGGAGTATGAGGAATAGAATGCTGGTGAATAATGCCTTGAGTTTCTAAAAATTTAGAAAACTCATTGCTGAAGTACTCCCCCCCATTATCAGTGCGAAGGTTCTTTATGCTACTAGAAGATTTTTTCTCGACCACTTGAAGACTTTGAAGTGTGAAAAAATATCACTTTTGTACTTGAGAAAATAAACCCAAGTACGCCTCGAGAAATTATCAGTAAATGTAAGTGCATACTTAGCTCCATTGAAAGACGGGGTAGGAAAAACCATCAAATCACTATGCACAAGCTCAAGTGGTGAAGAAGCTCTCTTAGAAAAATTCTTAGGAAAAGGATCTTGGTGTTGTTTCCCTAATGAAAAACCATGAAAAACTCCCTCAAGACAAGAAACTCTAGGAAGACCATCTACCATACCATGAGTGCTCAAATCCTTCAAATATATGTAATTGAGATGTCCAAATCTTTCATGCCAAAGCTTACTCTCTGAATATGAATGAGAAACCAATCCTGTCCCTATAGAAGAAGTGTCATCAAAACCTTCAAAGTGATATAGTCTTAAACTATGATCAACAATACCCTGAGCAACAAGTGAAAAAGGCTCCAACAAAGTTCTTACTTTTGCCCCATGTGGTGTAAAGTCACTGTTTTCCCTTGACCAGAATGACAAATTTGATATATAGAAAGCAAATTTTTAGTGATGTTAGGAACATATAGTGCATCTTGGATATTACCACCATCAAGTTGTATATCACCTTTTCCCTCAACAAAAAGGAAAGAAGAATCTCCAACCTCAATTTTAGAAGTAGAACTCAAACCTAGAGAAACAAAAGACTCCTTAGAAGAAGTCATGTGATGAGAAGCACCAAAATCTATAACCCAATTGTCTGCAAGTGGTGACTGAGATCTTCCAACAACATTAAGTGCTTTTCCATGCTGATTAGAAGGAGGTGGAGTGGAGATAAAAATTTTGTGTTTCTTGACTACATCCTCTAAGGCTTGCATTCGCTTATAACACCTATTTTCTTCATGATTACTACCCCCACAAAAAGAGCATGAACGGCTAGACTTATTCTTGGATTTAGAAGAATCCTTGGGTTTTGAGTTGTTTTCTTTGGGTTTAGGAGCATTTTGAGATGGAGAAGGTGTGGATTTGGTTATACTGTTTGGTTTTCCATTGCCCTTAGGATTAGATGCAACTAATGCCTTTTGAGAGGTGGAAGACTTAAGGTGAGATAATTTGGATTCTTCCCTAGTAAGTCTTTCACAAAATGTTTCTAAGTTAGGCATTTTGAAGGTGTCACCTAAGGCATCCATGCTAGAGAAAAAGGTAGAAGCAAAAAATTGGAATGGTCCTCTCAACTTGGATAGAATCAAGTAAGCACACTCTTCATCTTTCTTATCTCTTCCACTCCCCTTCAACTGTGTCAACAAATGCTTGAACTTGGTAAGATAGTCTATAATTGTTGGAAAATCTTTAGGATTAAGAGAGGTGATCTCAATTTCAAGTTAGATAGCTCTCATATGATCCATCTTACCAAATAAATCCTCCAATTTCTCCCATATTTTGAAAGGAGAGTCACACTTTTCCAAATGAAATAAAAAAATGTCACTTACATAAGTTCCTATCAAACCCATACACTCATCAAATTTGCACTGGTACTGAAATTTCTCATATTCTCAAGTGAACACTAGTTGTTCTTTAGAAGTTAAAGCCCATAATCCTTTCTACTTAATTATTATTTCCATTCTTGGTTTCCATGTGTGGTAATTATGTGTTGTTAATGGCTCAACATGAGTTAATGTAGAAGTAGATGCCATCTTAAAAAAAAAATTACCAAAAGAAATGGAAGAACCAAGTAATGCAACAAGACCCCCAAGCAATGCAATAAGAGCCCCCCAGTGCAATTCTCAAAATAAATATTTCCGATGGAAAGAGCATAAAAAACTATGCACTTTTATAAAAAAACAGCACTCAAAACCGAGTTACCGATCAAAAGATACAAGGTTTTCAATATTATGCTCTACTATTTATTTTAGTTTCCACTAAAATAGAATAAAATGCTCTTGCCTTCACCACATAAATAAAATGAAAGGGGGCTAGAGTTAAGAACCTACTAGTAGGAATCACAAGCTTTAAGCCCTCATATGACCATACCATATGACCAGGGGCTAAGGATTTCAATGGGTGCAAAATGAAACTTACAGACGGATGTCAATAGCAATCTCCTGCTCTGATACCATAAAAAGAATGATAACCAGATCATGCCAAGCCAAGAACACATATGCTAATCAAACATCACAATCAATAAGATGAAAGTAATTTTCCAGAATAACTTTACATAAACCTTTGCAAACAAATGAGCAGCAATATCATATATTATTATGGAACTCAAAGAAATACAATGAGAATGAGCCTTGCTTATATAGACAAGGAATAACAATCTAAGAACCAGTCAAGGTCGTATATCAAGCCATAAATCATGGAAAGAACTAGTCATCAAAGAACTAGTCAAGTCCATAGATTTATGAGAGAACTAGACATCAAGGATCTAGTCAATACCATAGATCTAGGAAAGAACTAGTCAATACCATATCTCAAGGAAAGAACTATACCTAACAACTAGATAATATCTCATAATATATAATTAAATAAAAATAAATATCCACACACATAAGTGGGTGAGGATAAATACAATAAAGGTAAATAATGTACCTAGGTGAACATGAGCTAAGGTAAATACCTACTCTAACAGTTTTTCTAATTGTTTATGTATTTATTGCTCCTCACCTACCACCAAATTTTTCTTTAATTTTTTTTTTTCACTTTTTCTCAATCTTTATCTTCCACGCGCATCATTCGTAAGCTTCAGACATGGTACTACTTCCCAAATTGTAAACCTCTTTACCCACATCTCCCTACACCTCACCCAATCTTCCTCTGTGCCACTTGTCAAGTGGTCTATCTTGTTGTTTCCTCCCTCACCTTTCACTGTGTGGTCTCCCTTCATGTGGTTTTCAATTTTAAAAAGTTTCTTCAAGTACACACATCCTTAAGCACCTTCACACCATATACAGTCATTCATACCACCATCTTTCGTGCACCATCATACTTCTCCACTGTGCACCTATGACATTCTCTAACACACACCTCAATCCTTCCTTTGCATGCCTCCGTCTCATACCCACATGCTCTTACCTATTAACTTCCCAAGGAGTACTGATGTCATATTGTATCATGTGCGCACTTGCATCTACTTCACACCACACTAAAAGTATGTGCAGTCCTCTATGAATCAATCTAATATAGAGTAATCATCTCCTACATATGAACGCACTTATTACAAAAACACAAAGTAAAACAAAACATGAAAGGGAAATCTAATCTAAATGGAAATCCTACCTTATTATAAACATAAAAGAATCATATTTATAGTAGGGATTCATCCTACTTCCATTGAAGTAATCGAGAAACATGGTGTCATATAGTGCCTGTAATTGACATGTTCTTGAATCCAATATCTAACTTAATACAAAATGTCCCAACCAATGCACATTCAGTTTTTCAGGATGGCACGCAAACTTGGAGTCATACAAGAGCACCATCTTCCCTACTGCAATGGACTTGTTCTTAATATGTTTTTCATGACAAGCCTTCTGTCTACATTTCTCTATCTTTTATCTCCATCTTGCAATGGTGCACTACTTATCTAATTGCATTAGTTTATCAATGCACTCCTTTATTCCCTTCTCATCATCCAATCCACCTGCATGTGCAATACATAGGGAGGGTAATATGAACTCAACTGGTAACACTACCTCTTCTCCAAACACTAATTAAAAGGGTGTGGCCTTATTAAACCTCTTTTAAGTTATTCTATACACCCATAACACTGTTGATACCCAACATGACATGTCTTTGTTAGGATTTGTCTCGAAATATTGTTAATGGCTTCAACATTTTCATTGGCTTTTGGGCAATAGGGTATAGTATTATGGTGTGCTACCATAAAATCTGCTAGTATGATAGTCGCATTCAGAAAATGATTCTCTCTTATGATATTCTCCCATAGGAATCTAGTTATTATTGTTGGAGTGTAATCCTTTTTAGGTGTAGCCTCTTTCCACCTTTTCAAGTAATCTATGTATGTAATGATATATAGTGCACACCTATCCTCTATGCAAGTGGTGCAATAGGGTCCTAAAAAGTCAAATTTCCATTTCTCAAATGGATTTTCACTCACTATAGGGTACATCAGAATCTCATCCATGTTCCCAAGATTACCTATCCTCTAACAATGGTCACAATCCTTAACACACACTTTAGTATCCTTATACATTGTTTCCCATCATAAGCCTACTAATAAAATGTTTCACATTGTTGCTTCTCCTGTATAGTGTTCTTCAATTATTCCATTATGAGATTGCTCCATAATAGCATCACACTTATGTTCTAGTAAACACCTGTGAAATACCTCATCGTGACCCATCTTATATATGTATTCCCCAATGAGCTCATAGGGCACCATGCGAATAGCAAGCTTCTTCTTTTCCAAGGTCTTCATTCCTTTAGGCACAAGAACACTGTAATATCTTTTGTCTGTTGGTGTGCGGTTCAATCTAAATAGTTGGTCATATGGCATAGTATCTTCTATACTTTGTGCATCCTCGCTAGAGTTAATTCTTGACATATGATTAGGTCCCAAATTAATTTTACCAGGATTCACTGTGACTGAGAAGCCAAATTCCCAAAATAAGGTAATCCAATGGCAGATGTGCCCCTGCAAAACTAGTTTGTTGACCTAATAATTGAATGCCATATGATTTGTATAGAATAGAAATGGTATGGCAAACAAGTACTACCTAAACTTATGAAGTGTGTATATCATTGACAAGGCCTCATGCTCTGTAGTTGCATATTTTTTCTTGACCATAATCATCTTCCTGATCGCAAAACATATGGGATGATCAAAATTTACTTCACTTGGATGTGCTAACACTACTCTAATTGTTGTTCTAGAAGCATCAACATGCACGTGAAAAGGATTGTTCCAAGAAAAGAATCGTAAGATAGGAACGGTGGTTAGATTCTCTTTTAAGGTCTCAAAATCATGTTACTACGCATCACCCCAATAGAAATTTTCTTTGGATTTTAACAACTCTTCAAGGGGCACGAAAATATTGGCATAACCTTTAATAAACTTTCTATAGTAACCAGTGTGCCTAAGGAAACTACACACTTCAATCTGCTTAGTTGGATCTTCTAGCCCCAAAATAATTATAATCTTAGTTGGGTCCACCAACAATCCTTCTTTGCAAATATTTCTAAGTAAAGTACTAAAGGGGTTATAAAAATGCACTTCTTTATGTTCAAATAGATGCTAAGTTTCCTACATATTTCAAACATCAATATTAAGCACTCACAATGATCTTTCACCAGCCCATACATGGTCTAATCATCTAAGTACACCTACATAAAAACTTGTGAATAAAATATTGGAAAGCTTGAACAACTATAAACAAGAACACCGTTGGTGCATTCTTTAGTCCAAAGGGTATGACGGTGTATGTAAAGATTCCATATTCAGTTGCAAAGGTGGTCTTATCCTAATCTTCATGCATAATTATTACTTGATGATAACCTAAAAATCCATCTGTGAATGAATTGATTTTGTGCCTTGTAACACATTACAAGATATCTTCAGTGAATGGAGTAGGAAAAGGATCTATGACACATGAAGCATTGATCTGGCCACCCTTATTAATGATAATCTCCATGGGGCTTATCCATTCATATTCCTCAATAGGCTCAATAATGCCAAATTTGAGCATTTTGTCAATCTCCTCTTTTACCTTCACGTGCAAGTTTACATTCATCTTGTAGGTCCTCTTTCGAACTAGTCACGTGCCCTCCTTATGATTTTTTTTCATTTCCCCCAATGATGTATGTACACCTTTCAATTTAAGATACCCTCTAGGAAAAAAATCCTGAATGTCACGCAGTAGCTCAATAATATTTACAACATCAGGTTCAGACTAATAATCTCTAATAATAGTCTCCTTAAGTGCATCCTCAGTCCCAATGTTCACCTTCTTAGTCTTTAAGGGAACATGGTATGTGCATGCCTACTCATCCACAGATTCTAACACTTCACACACACCCTCTGTGTGCTTAATATCCACATCTTCAAATTCCTCATCATTTATGAGGTAAACAAGCTTTCCCTTCTCTTTTTACTTCCACATGCCCTTCAATTATATCTCTTTTGTTTCTATTAGTTCCTCACGTGCCTCAGTGTCAGGTTCACTAAACAACTAGATAATGAGCTCACCATCCTTTACACTTTCTCCCAATGTAATGCACTTCATGATCTCCAAGGCTTCGTGAACTGGTGTCTTAGTAGAAAAATATTTAAATGTATGAACAATACCTTCAGTGAGGTCACGCCAACTCGTGACCTCCTATTTTAATTCAATATGCATGTACCAGACATGTTCGCATCCACGCAAAGTGGAACAAAATTTTTGTACCCATAGAGATGGATGCAAGGCATCTTTCCCTTGCGCCCAATTCCTTTCATAGTTGTGAACATGTACTAGAGGAGGGGTCTTTGCATCATAATCCTAGAATTTTGAAGGAATATTACTTTGATCAAACCTTGTCAAAAATTCCACTCTGATCTCACACCAGCATAATAAGTTGTCTTTGTGTGTTTCCTACAATCACGTTGTTGTCTCGCGCAATGTATGTACCATCATATTTATCTTTTCACCTTTATTGTGCCAATATTATTCCATCACGCGTAAGAATTAATTGGGCTTCCCCTCTCTAATATATTTTGGCAAGTTTGTCTTACTCAACAGCTAGAATGTGAGTGACCTTATCATCCTAGTAACTACTCATCATACCTCGCACATGACCATTTCATACATGTCATGGGCCCAATTATCACAAACCACGCTAGTGGTATCACTAATAGATTACGCATCCTCCCAATGAAGCATGCCTTATTTTGATGGTGCCATGTTCTTAGCGTCGTGCATCGTATGTGCGTAGAACCTATTGAGATCCTCTTCATTTATAGGCTTTATATATGGTGCAACCTTCACATCATCCAAGGGTGTTACAACGCACTCATCCTTTTTCTCAAAACTGATGTACCTCTTATTAAAGTGCATGTCTGAATAATTAGCATAGCACTAAGGACATCCTAAAAAAGCATGAAAATTATCATCTCCAGCCAACTCCAACACCTCAAAGTCACTTGTGAATTTGGATCCTTTAATAACAATGGATGCATCCTTTAATACCCCAATGGGCATAGCTCTTGTCTTGTTAGCCATATACAATACATTTGAGGACAGTTGTACTGGTGGCCTTCCCATTTGGTTTCAGGCACCAAGGATGATAACTTTGACTTCTACACTTATATCAATGATAATATTATTCACCAACTATGCATTAATCATTGCATCCAATGTGATCTTCTTATCATATTAATGGTCTTATGGTGGTAAGCTAGCATGAAGGATCTGGTGCTCCTTTTTAATACCTACATGTGACATCTTATCTTGCAATCATTCTCCTAGAAGGGGTATTATGTTCTCTTTCTTTATCATTTTTCATACCTCTCAAACATCATCAACATCCTTCTGTGGTAGATTTGTACCTCTCATGCACTTGCTCTTTCAAACAATGTATCTCTCCATATATCTCTCTTATGACACCCATGGTTTCTTAATAAAATTCCTTATGATGGGTCATGTCTACATATTTCACATGTATGACATCTTACCTTTTGATAAGTGGTCTCAACTTTCCCTGCTTGTGCGTGCGTGTAGCTTCTACGCACATAATGACTAATAAGGTTTGAAGTTCGGGCTCAACCATCTTCTTATGTTCATATTGCTCATGCTTAACACATTCCACATTGATCATATTCACACCCTTTTCCTTTTCATTGTTCTTACACATGTGAGCATACATATTTCGACAATCCTCAACTTTGTGCACCTTCCCATAGTACGTGCATACCTAATTATTTAGACACTCACGCTGATAGTGATCAGGAAATCCACACATATACCATGTTCCTCGTGCAAACCTTCCATGTCCACCATGGATTCTACTTCAAAATCCACCTCTAAAGCCTCCATTTCCTTTTTTTGCGGGTTTCAGTATTTGTTTTCTTCTTGCACTTGTGAGCTGCTTCTCACCATGGTCTGGCACAACCTTGTTTCAAATGTGTCATGAATATGATCGATCAAATGGAAGTTGATTGTGTCATGGGTATGTGCATCACATATTTTGTAATACATAGAGACATTCTTATGCATCAAGCATTGTAAAAGTGGACAATTTCAGACATCATGATTCTTATGAAATATCTCATAAGATGTCAACAATGCGCACACATTCCTACGTAGGAAGCTATCCTTTATATGCCCTTCAACCTCACAATCTATACACCATAACCCATTACACGTCTCATGCACTGAGTTGGCAGAAAAATTCTCCAACTAAGTGGTCATTGCTTTTATCTGAGCTTCAAGGAAGGAACCTACCCTTGTGTCTACACTTCCAACTACTTCAGTGTGTAATGTTGCTTCCAAGGCTTCATGTAAATTAATGAATGTCTTATGTGTAAGCACTCTCTAAAATGGTGTCAACAATCCTCCTACAAACCAATGTGCATGTTGGCTCTAATGAATATCATAGGAGAGCTTAGATAACAAGGTCTTAAAATGTGCATCATATCTCAGACACTCTCAGTCATGCCCTACTTGATATCCTTCAGCATGTTAATGCTCTATTGTTCAAACTCATGTATATGAAATTCATCTAAGAAGGTGATGTTCAATGCATCATAGTCAACTATTCTTTGATGTGGATCATATTTCCTATACCAGTTGTGTGCGCACCCTTGAAGTGTGGTGGAAAATTGACTTGCTTTCTGGTATGGAGCCATTATTCCTTTAGCTCTCCATAATAACTCACATTAGTGCACATGTTTAGCTTCATCTTTCAGTCCACTATATTCTAGAATTTGAAGGGAAATCTCAAAAAATATCTAAGGGGTATACTACTATGGTTGTTGAGGCTATTTTGATGGCTATTGTGGTCCATGTCCTGGGGTGTGGTGAGATCTAGACCCTGATCCTCCACTAGGATTTCCTCTACGTGGTGGTTGGCGTGAACCTCCTGAGCCTCCCACTGTGACTTGGGGGGCCCAATGAAGAACTACCTTATATCCCCGTGGTAGTGCTAAATTACCCACCAATCATCATTCCTATGGCTCCACCAATAGTACTACTTCTAATAGGTAGTGTGCCACTACTTTGTCCTTTCAAATCACCTACCAAGTTAGTTCCAAACACATTATCTAAACACAGGCACTTGTTGCACTCCCATTTACACATCTTTAATTTGTTACACTTCTTAAGCTAATACAAATATGTGCCTTCTTGTATCCCCAACACAATGTGGGGATACTTGATTACCTTCCTTCTCACCTTCACTATGATGATCATGTACAACTTTTCGATTCCAAGCACCTTCCGCAATAACTAGGTGGCTAGGCTAGGTTAGATGCACGTCCATGGTTCTCATTCTCTCCTCAGACTCACTTTTATCTGATGTCAAAGGGGTTCATCTACAACACTTCCCCAAGACTGGAAAGACATGATCTTGCAGTCCATCACCTTTTGCAGGGTTCTCATCACTATTGTCAGTTATCATTCCCCTCAGTCTCAACACCTCCTCAACTTCCCTCTCTCACACATCATTATATATGAGTCATCTTTCTTATCTCTCCTATTATTTTGTTTGAGCCAATTCCATCCTTACCAAACCTACTTCCAACCCATACATATGGTGAGTTTTTATCCTGCTAGCAATAGGTTCTCCATCCCAAGCTCAATCATCAAGATCTTGATAGCTAAAGGTGTTTCATGTAAATATGATCAACTTGGATCGAGTATAATCTAGGGCTCTACTTCCTTTGGGCACAAGTATTCAAAATCATGTACTCCAAGGTATAATTTTACAGCACACCCTCTCACCAACAATATACAGATCTAGTCCAAGGCACGTCCAAATCAGAGAGTACTTGATAGTCATCTTGGCTCCGCACTTGCTTTCTTCCTATCCAAACACCTTTGTTATCCGTATAAGATGTCAATGACTAGTACAATTATATTAGAAAGAAACTAAAGAACATCTCATACAAGAAATCATAGAGGATGTCTTCCACCCACTTTCTCGCATTGAAGTTAGGTCCAGTAATGTATCTCTGAGAAAACACATCCTGGTCGTCATGTACCCAAAGCTCAATATTATCCAAGGACAACTGAAATGCCATGTGTATGCCAAATCCTGAGAGCATAAATAAAAGAATTTTCAGAAACAAAACCAAAATGTAGTCTTTTTTAACCAATGTGAAGTTGGGTGCACTGGTACTTAATCCAGACAAAGTCTAAACACTTACCAAAAGTGTGTGCAACAATCAAGACCCTTCTTTTTTCACCCACAAGATATGGTTAGCACAAACACAAACATAATAACCATTATAATATGCAAGAATGAATATGCAATATATAAGTTTGGCAACACATATAATACAGAAGCTCAATCAACATACATAATGATAAATAACACTTGAACTCCCATTATACCATATTCAGACATAGTAATCTTTGTTACCCAAACACAATTTTCCATCATAAACATAATTGATTGTATAAATTCTACTCATTACATCCATGGTGTGGCTACATCCTTTCGTTGGAACATGTGTGCATATAAAACTCAGCTACAAACAAACTTCAACATCGACTTACTTAAAATAACTACATTCTCATCTCATAGCTCACACACCATAACTATTTTATATGTATAATGCCATTACCTATTTATACACGGTGGGGGATTTCCCTTCACCACTTACATGTTTTTTTTTGGAATTAGAGTAAAGTGAGGGTTTTAGAAGGTCCCAAAACCTTATACAAAAAATCCCAGTAGGCTAGATCAAGATATGAGGATTACATATAGATAAACCCAAGAAAATTCCAAAAAAATCGAACAACCAAACAAAACTAAAAGAAAAATAAAAAGAACCATCAAAGGATCTTCCTCAAGTCATTAATGGTATGTTTAGCTTGTATGAAGCCTGACTCTTTGGCTAGCTGATCAGCGAGTGCAATTAACTCAGAGAAATCTTTGGTGATGACATCCCTGGTGTTATCAGTGAAAGTTTCCCAAGCTTTAAGGAAAACAAAGGAATGTTGTAGCTTGGCTAGGATGGAAGCCACCAAATCAAATTTTCTGTCTTCAGTCTGGTTACTAATGTCATCAACAGTTCCCTCATCATCCCCCCGCGAAGCTCCCAGTCACGGTGTCTTCCAATTTTGAAGGATATTCCATCTTGGGATCATGGGGGATGATCCCTTTCTCAGTACCACTCTATAGATTCAGCCCCTCCTCATTCTTCTCCTCATCCATGTCAACCGGACCCAATTCAGGGAGTCAGGATATAACTTAGCTAAACCCAGAAGTTCCTCTGAAAGATGGAGCTCTGAGCTAGAGACTGGGGAAGAAGCAATAACCATAACATCATCAATAGGAAGGACGAGGCAAGTCTAGCTAGGGGAATGAGGAGGAATAATGGGGAAACAGGGGGAAAAACCATGAGGGAGGAACCCACGATTACCACCTCAGAATTAGAGTCAAAGGAGACTTACAGGTGGTAGCGCTTGCTGGAAGTGGGACAGGAAGCAAGGGATGGAAGGGGGGAAGAGGTGGGGGTACAACGGGGGTGACCAGACTTGGAAGGGAAATGAGCAATCTTAGTAGGAGAAGCTACACATTTGAAGAGGAGGTAAAGAAGGCCCTGATGGAGAAATGGTCCTTCTCCCTCCTCTCACAAGATTTAAATAATTTGCTGAGAGATTGGAATAGAAAGGTAGTAAGATTGATTTTCTTCCCCTAGCGAAGGTGAGAAAGAATGAAGAAATGGGGCTCAAAGACCAACCTATATCACCCATCGATGGTGAAATATCTCATAATTACTTCTACCACCCGATCCCAAGGGGAGAACATGGATTCCTGAACATAACTAGAAATATACTTGGTCGGCTTCTCACCTTTGTTGATGAAATCTTGGAGCTCCGCTTACAAGGACCTCTTGAAGCAAATAACTCCAGAGGCTAGAAGGCTAGTCACCGAGGCAATTGCATTGGTGGAGATGGTGAAAGAAGTATTCCCAATTTGGACTCTGCCATGTGACCAAGTAGCTAGAGCACCGTAAGAAACCATGGCTGAGTACCCATTCATTCTTTCCAGGAAAGTAGTTACACCATTGTCCTTGAGAATATTCCAGACTTCCTGGTCCTCCATCAGTTCAGTACAAGAAGTTGGTTCTATCCTTTTGAGTTTCCCACCCATGGTGATTATCATGTGGTAATGAATAGAGGTGAGGGGATGTGAGTTGGCTTTAAAATGCTCGTGTACAATGTGTGCGTTGTTCGCATCATCAACCCTCCTAAACTTGTTATGATTATGATGTGAGAGTGCGCATCTCAAAACCTGATCCACCCGAGTGAAATAACTCTCATCCCATGTGCTCAGCTCCACAGACCATCGTATCATCATTATGAGATAATCATGACCACCGCCCTTATTAAGAGTGGAGTTATTTTTGTTTAGCTTGATGTCATAAGGATCTGAAACCCACCACCATGGTAAGTTAGCTAGAAAAGGAGAAATCGTTCTAAGCAATTTGAAGGAGATTGAAAGGAAAATTTCCTAACTAAATTTGTTGAGTGTTAAGGAGGACACCAATGTTAGCCATGTAATCAGCTGCCTTATTCCCTTCACAGAAGATATGTTGGAATTTGATCTGCTGGAAGTTCCTTTGAAGAAGATGGATATCAACAATAATGTTTTTAATAGACCATTGTCCAGGGTCATCCGAATTAAGGAGATTTACGATATTGAGAGAGTAACTTTCCACTATTAAAGGATCATTGCCAATTTGGAGAGTCAGCTCCAGCCCCTTGAGGACCACCAAGGCTTTAGAGTGATGGTTGGTCCCCATGCTAAAATTAGCTACAATAGCTGCAAGAGGGAAACCAAAAGAATTGTGGAGGATCACACCCCCCAAATTTCCTTGGGTTACCTTTAGAAACACCATCCATGTTAAGTTTCAACCATCTAAGGAGGGAGGGAGCCACTGAACAACAGAGTGAGCTAAGGATGAGGGTTTTTCTATGGGAAGGATCATTATCCACTGAATCCATTCCATGTTATTACATAACTAGAATTTTTTTTGATATTTCTTCCATAAGTAACTATTTAGATTATCTTGGAAGAGTATAGCAATATGGTTGGCCACCCTATCAGGTTCCAGACATTGATCTTTGAAAATTATCCTATTTCTTTCCTTCCAAATGCCCCAGATGCCATGAGGGAGGATAAGTTTCCACGCTAGGGAGAGGGTCGGGTGTGAGAAGGGGGAACACGATTGATTGAGCGTATCACGAATGGATTCAGGGAAAGTCCAGAAAACACCAAAATGCGACAGAAGCCAATTCTAGATAGCCTGAGAAAAGGGACAATGGAGAAGGAGATGAGAGAAGGACTCCAAAGCTTTATAGCAGAGAACACATCGAGTGGGAAGGGAGAAGCCTCTCCTCTTTAAGTTCTCACCTGAGAGGAAAGAATTCTTGAAGGAGAGCCAAGAAAAGAAACCAATTTTGGGGATAGTATCTTTGGACCAAATTTTATAGAGGGGAGGTCCAGAGCTAGTCCAGGGCTTTGAATCATAGGAAGCTTTAATAGAGAAGGAGCCAGAAGGGGAGATGGGCCAAATAAGATCATCATTAGGCAAGGATAAAGGAATATAGATAGATGATAGTGAAATTTTCAACTACTTCATACACTGACTTTGATGCTCGCTGATACCCAACCAATCTAGGATATCCCAAGAGGGAATTGAATTTGTCAATCTCTAGTAACCAAAAACTGTCTTACCATGACGATTGATGAGGGTTCTTTTGATAGAGTCCCAAACTGGGTTTAGGCCCAGAGGTCTTTCTCCAATCCACCAATCTGACCATAAATCTATTAACCTATTATTCCCCAGTCACCACTTGGTGCCAGAGCGCAAGAGAGGAAGCAAGCTCGTGATCAAGTTCCAAATAGTTGAGCTGCGAGGTGGGGAGGAGAGAAGGAAATCTTCCGCTTGAGAAAAATATTTGGTTCTCAAAAGTTGAGCCCAGTGAGAGTTATCAAGAGCCACTTCCCAACCAATTTTATCTAGTAGTGCAACATTCATGTCAGCAATCTATCTAATCCCAAGGCCTCCTGGAATGGTTGGCTTACAGACTTCATTCCAAGAGACAAGGTGTATCCACTTCTTATCCTCCACACCCGACCATAGGAATTTATTTTGGATTCTCTCAATAGTTATTATCAAAGAGGAAGGCATTTCGAGTAAAGACATAAAATAGATAGGTAAACTTTGAAGAGTAGCTTTAACTAATTGAATTTTTCCTACCTAACTAGAAGGGCACCTTCCAAGCTACCATTTTTTTGGTATCTCTCAATGACTGGATTCCATATGTTTTTAGTTTGCTTTCCCTTGAAAAGAGGAATGCCAATATAGGAGGAGGGTAAGTCCACAATTCTACAACTGAAGATGTCAGCAATCCTCCTTTGAGTTTAAGGAGAGGTGTTTAGGAAGGATATGCTACTTTGGTGAAGTTGATCAGCTGTTGAGAGAAAATTTGGTAGTTTTCTAAAATTTCCTTGATGACATGAGCTTCTATCACTGAGGTGGCACTCAAGAGAAGGGTATCATCTAAAAATTGGCTATGAGTGGCCGTAGGGGAGCTAGAGGTGATTTTTATCCTAGAAATGACATACTGACTCTTGGCAGCCTCTAAGGCTCTGCTAAGGGTGTCCACCATAAACAAGAAGAGGAAAGGAGATAGAGGGTCCCCTTTCCTAATACCTCTACTATTTTTGAAAAATCTAACCAGGATGCCATTTATGAGGATCGAGAAACAAGGGGTAGCAATGCAAGAAAAAATCCAGCTACACCATCTGTTGTCAAAATCGTAGCTTTTCAGCACCCAGATTAGGAAAGTCCAGCTGACTCTATCGAATGCTTTTTGCATGTCTAATTTGAGGATCATTCCTGTAGACTTTGAATTCTGGGTAGAGTGAATGGATTCATGAACTGTGATGATAATCCCTTGGATAAAGTGACTGCTGATGAAACCATTCTGATGCAGAGTGATGAGGTCATTCATTAGGGGTTTAAGTCTAGAAACCAACATCTTGGTAATGATTTTGTAGGAGGTGTTGCATAGGATGATTGGTCTAAAGTTGGCAACAAGACTTAGAGTCAAGGGATTTGGGGGCAAGAGCGATGAAAGTAGTATTCCATTCTTTCAAAAGGGAGTTGCTTAGCTGAAATTCATTCACCACGTTAAAAGAGATCTTGCTTGATAATCTCCTATAAAATTTAGAAGAAGGCAGTAGGGAAGCCATCGGGGCCTAGAGCTTTGTCACCTTTCATGGTGAAGACCACTTTGTGAATTTCCTCCATAGAGAAGGGATTTGTTAAATTTCCATTCATATCATCAGAGACTAATTTAGGAATGTGCTGAATCATCTTGGACATCGCTTGCTCATTGGGGGGATTCTCGGCCTGAAGGATATTAGAATAAAAAGAGACTAATTCATTAGAGATATCAATGTTAGAGGTTGATAAATTACCTGACGGGGTTAGAAGTTATCTAATTTTTTCTTTTCTTTTGTGTTTAGAAGCTGTAATGTGGAAGAAATTAGTGTTACGATCTCCCTAATCAGGCCAAAGTACCCATGATCTCTGATTCCAATATGTCTCTTCTTTTTTTTAGGATATTATGGAATTTGATGAGAAGAGAGTTTTCTTGCTTATGGAGATGTTCCAATCTTCCTTCTACCTCCACCAGGGCTGAAAAATTAGCTATTTCCCAAGTTAGCTTTTGTTTACACAATTTGATGTTGCCAAATACCTTGCCCTTCCAGATCTTAAGTTGTTTTTTGATTTCCTTGAGCTTACTGGAGAACTTGAACATATTAGAGCCCTTAATTTTGATGTCCCACCAGCTCTTAATAAGAGGGTCTAAATGATTGTTTTCAAGCCAGGAAAGCTCGAATCTGAAGGGAGGATTCTTTATGTTCATCTTGTTGTTGGCACATAAAAGCAAGGGGCTATGGTCAGATGCCACATGAGACAAGGAACTAAGGAAAAAAATTGGGTAAAGAGAGATCCAATCCAAAGATCCCATAGCCCTATCTAATATGCTTTGAATATGATTTCTTCCCACTCTGCGGTTGGACCAGGTAATGGAGGCACCATGCAGGTCCATATCTAAGAGTGTCTCCTCACGTATGAATTCAGGTAGTGCTTCCATGTTGGAGGGGTTAGCTGGGGCTCCTCCTTGTTTTTTAGATGGGTAGAGAGGGCTGTTGAAGTCTCCCATAATGAGAACAGGAAAATTGCCGTAATTTTTTATGAAATTCGAAATGTCCTGCCAGAGTCTTTCGTGCTAGGTTTCCAAATTAGGGGCATAAACATTTATTGCTATCCAATTAGAATCAGAGCCTACCTCTTGGAAGAGCATGCACAAAAAATTGGGTGCTGTAGAAGGCAATCACATTTCATAATTTTGGAATCCCATAGAGTGCATAAGCCTCCCAAATTTCCTGAGGATAGCAGGGATGCAAAAGAAGCTGCAAGCCAAATTTTCAAGAGACTATCATCCTTTTTAAGTTTTGTTTCCTGAAGCATAATAATTTTAGGAGAGTGGTTAAATTTCATGTCCCTGAGGACCCTCTGTTTTTGTAGAGAGTTAAGACCTCTTATATTCCATGAGATCACCTTCATTTCTTAGATTTGTGTTTACTCCCCCGAACCATGGGGATGGTGCTCTGAGTTTTTTGGCCACATTTAGGGATAATTCTTGTTGAAGCTTGACATTTTCAGAGGAACACCCATGAAATTTCTCCATTCCAATATCAGGTTTCTTGTAGCTACTTCAGGTCATGCTGGGGTTAAAGTTGTCATCAGAGGTTTGAGTGGAGGGGGAGATCTGGGATTCAGAGAGGGAGAAGAAAGGAATACAGGGGGGTGGTGCTAGCAGGAGGCTCTGAGGAAAGGATGGGATGAGGAGGGAGAAATAGAAGAAAGATGGAGGGGGGGAATGTGAAGGTGGAGAAGGGGGAGCTAAAGAAACCACTGAGGGGGGAACAACCATCAAGGAGGGGGGAGGGGAAGCAAGGGGAACCTCCGTGGGAATAGAGATCATAGTGGAAAAAGGTTGGGGGTGAGAGGGTTAACCAAGTTGGAGGCGTTAGTGATCTCACCTTCCTCAAGGAGACAAAAGGGGTTGGAAGTAGGTATGGTCGGAGTCTCTTCGGGAATCATCTTCTGGAATATATTTCCCTTTTTTTTGGAGAGGCTTCATGGGATTTGGGCTTAGGCTGAGGCTTAGTGGGGCATCCAGATGCTTTGTGGCCGATGCTTTTGTAGATGGAGCATGCTTGTGGAATATATTCAAAATCAATGGGTTGTATCCATGTTCCAAAATCTGATAAGAGCTCAATTGATTTTGGGAGAGGGAAACTGACATCAACGTTGACATAGAAATGAGCATGAATGAATCTAGATTTATCCTTAGTGGCCTAGTCTATTGCTATTAGAGAACCCATAGAAAGAGAAATACCTTCGATAACACGGGATGCCAGAACTCCAGGGGAATACCTGGTAGATGCACCCATATTGGGGTCTGAGTCATGGTTTCAGTGAGCAGGTTGAAGCTAGGTGACCATTTCCTGATGTAGAACCCTCTTCTGCCAAAAAAACCAAGGACCACCCAGAAGAGCTTGAGTGAAATCATTCCTTCAAGATAAATGAGAAAAGAATGAATCTGTTTGGCATTGCAGCTATTTCTAGAGCTCCACAAGGGTTCCATTTCATGCGGGCCCATTTTTTGATATCTTCGAGGGGGGTCTTAGACCCATCAGCTTACCCACTAGGGATAGATCTCTAAAGGCAGAAGCCTCCTCTGTGATGTGAGATGGGATATGAAGAGAGAAGAACCCATCAGAGAGAATCAGAGATAGCTTGTCCGAATGGGCTACAGAAGTGAACCCTTCCACCACTTTTTTCCATGCCTCGGGGGGAGGCTTAGGAGACTGGGCACTAGAGTTAGTAGGTCAGTACTCTCGATCTAGACTAGAAGGGTTCGACATCAGAGCCAACACCAGAGGATGCAGGGAATTCAAAATTCATTCCCCCTTGTATGTGTTCATTCTAAATATAGCTATGCTATTCTTAAACTGTATTTTTTTTACAACTTATCTTAATCATAGTTCAAGTTATAAATAGCTCGATTGTATCATGCTTTAACTCTAAAAATTGGTTGTCTTCATGTGTCATCTATGACATTTTTTGCATGTGATTTTTCCTATTTATAACCATTTCTTATGTATCACATTGCTTACTACTTCTCTTTTTTTATCCGCATCCTTGAAATTATCTAAGTCCTGAATATTTTGTATGTATATGTGTGAACCTTCAGGCATTGAACTCTTATGTATGTCACGTGCACATTATCACATTTTATTGTTCTTTTTCTCTTCCCTTATGATCATACTCTTGTGCATAGTCTCCAACTCTCACACATGGGTAGTACTTATCCATTTTCTCTTACCAACATTACCCCACACTAGGAGTATTGTCCATCCTTGGCAATAAGAACAAAGAATGATTTCCCAAAAGAATGAAAGAATAATGAAGCCAAAGAATAAAGAATATGAATCAAATAATATCTAGTATCCATGGCGTATCAATTCTCACGCCTTAGGTTGTTGGAGAAGTTGTGGAAACTCCCTATTTAAAAGATTCTACAACTCCTTCCACCCCTTAAGCTCATGTGCCACCTTATTTGGAATTGACTCAACAATACCATATACCTGCTCGAACTTTCACTCTCTAGTCCTTTTGACAAGACTCTTTCTCACCCACACCCTTCACTCTTCAACTATGCCATCTCTTCGCTTTTCTTGTCTTCTTTTCCTTTCACCTCTATCTTTGGGCTTGTTGAATCATTCCTATACTCATGGCCTTCAATTAAAATATTCTCTTGTCATAAAGTCTCCTTTTTGTCTTAATACTCTTATGCATTATCACATACCACTCGGTGACTTCTCTCTTCACCCCTCACTCAACTCATGAGCTTTTGCCATGTGTTATCCTCTGTATATTCCTTTGTGTTACTTTCATGTTTACTTCCTCTTTGATCTTGCACTCTTCTCGTGTAATATTTGATTGTGCCTTCATACACGTATTTTCTCCTCCTTGGTTCTCAACCGGTACTCTCTCTATGTAATATTGTCTAGACTATTAACTCCTTATTGAGTCTTTTTCCTCCTTTTGGGAATTCCAAGCCACAAGAGCCCATTTTCTTGGGTGGTCTTCTTCTACACTCTTTGGTCTAGTCCTTCAACTAGTTAGCTCCTCTAGCATCTTCTCAAACATATCTGTGACAAATGCATTTGACACATTCCTTCATCTCAGAAATATATTTCCTTTATGCACAAGATCTTAATCTCCTGTGACTACTACACTCTAGGATCTCCTTTGTGTTCTCTACCCACCCTTATAACAATGGAGAACACAAGAACTTTTCTAGTTTCCTCACGTTCAATGTTCTTCTAGTGTTTCTACTTCTCCTTTCTCTTAATAAAGTAATCTACTTCGATACCACTTGGCACAGTCATGGTCCTCCCACTTAAGCTATAGAGCCACACAGTGGGACAAAAAAAAAATTATACGCTATATTAATGTTAAATATTTGATGACATCTACATGCAATTGCTCACTAAGAAGCTTATATTTTATCAAATGGATTTCTAATAGACTCTTGGTATTTTCCTAAGGACCTAACCTAAATGGGTCTTCCTTGTGCATAATTAAACAACTTCAACTCTTTTACTTGATCACCCACACTCTAGGTTCAAAAACTTGTCCACACCTAATTCTGGGTTCAATAACTAGAAATGGTGAACTCAGCCTCCTTAAATAACTTCACATCATTGCTTCTCTCTCCTCATTGGTTCTTTCTAGGTGCTTCCAGATATTCTTGCTAAAACTAAAAGTTACATTTGATCTCATAAATGTTATGAACCACCTTTTCTTCATTTGGTTGTCATTATTATGTCATGTTGACCTAGTTTTTGGGCTCCTCTAAACATTCATTCATTGTTATCCACCTTGATCAAACAAATTCTAATATCTTTTTCATTTTCTATCAACCACCAATTTTTTTATGCACTCGTTTCTTTCTTTCCCTTTTCCATTGCATCCTTACCATGCACCCTACACTTTAATCTCCAAATTCACATTATTCCATGCATTGGCCATGAGCTCTATAATCCTTCCTCAAAACATTTCCAGGTTCCTTGCAATCAATCTTATTACACAACTCCTCCTTTGATCATTTTGCACCCTCCGTGCACTCTTCTACATTGTGCATAACTCTCCCATAATCTTCACGTGCCTCCATTCTTCTCAATTAAGGCAAAATTCTCTATTGTGCTCCCAAAATCCTATGTGCATCATTGTGAATGATTTATCTACACCCACTCTACTCTTCTTATCCTTTCATAGGCCTAACACACATTGATTATGTACCCACTTTTTTTGCACACTTCACATGCATTGTGCCTTCACTAATTTTATTGTGAAAATTTCTCATGCATTCTCATGATAACTTCCCCTAGTTATTTTATGCTTCCTCTTTCTTATCACACACTCCCCAACTACTGTGTACACTCATCCTTAACTAAAACTTTTGTAGGATTGTCATGAACCTTGGATGTTCCTGCATCAACCTTGTTAATGTAACTTTTATTCACAATCACCTCATTAACATGTATGGTAAATGCTGATGTATTTCTAATGCACAACATTTTTTTGATGAAATTCATAGGAGAAATGTGTTCTCTTGGAATACAATGATTTCCAAGTATTCCAAATGTTGTAGCATAGATGATGGAGTTCAACTATTTCACAAAATGCATAAAATATATTTTGTTTGAATTTAGTTATTGTTACTTATGCTTAGTTTGGGAAGGAAATGAATCCCATAAAATATGTTTCAATTCAAACAACAAGTATATTTGAAGTTTGGTCAGTTTATGTTGTTAAACATTTAGATTATATTCACTAATCTAACATTTGTACAATGTGGTAGACATGTGCATGTTAATTTAATTAAAATAAGGTTTCTATAAAAATAATTTTTAGGTGGAGTAACATATATGGGATTTCTTAAATTTGGAAGCCATATTAGTATGTGACAATCCATTATCCACATTTATGTTGGAAATTTTCTACATTCATACATCACTCACAATTATTAATAGTCAAGTTATGGGTAATCATTATGATCCATACTTTACTATACTTTTATCATCTACACAAACTTTCTCCTTATATAAAATTACACATGCAAGATTTATTAAGTGATCATATCTTTCAAATTGAATTTTAAATAGCTTTATACTTACATATTTTCTTTTCAAATAAAAATGAGTGTCTTCCAAATAAATCGTAATATACTGTAGTACATTGGGGCCTTCCAAAATTTAATTCATTTTCCAAGTTTTTTTAGCCCAATGCAATGGTGCATCTAGATAAAGGCCATCTAGTCCTAGACATTGGGATATTTAATTAGAGATTGATAGAGTTATTACTCAATGTGGAACCCTTCAATGGGAGAAACATTGTGACAAATATAAGATAATCACCTTTAGATAGATACATATTAGTTTTCTTCAAATAAATATAGTTAAGATATTGAACTACTATTTAAATCTTTAAAATAAAATTAAAATGTAAATGTTAAAAAAATATTATATATGTGATGTTAATGCATTCCTTAAAAAGGAGACATTTTCTAGGACATCCCAAAAACATCCCCTTTTTGTGTGCAATAGGGTTAGGGGTGAGAGGGACAAGTCCCTGCATAACACTAGTTTAAACATTGTTTAATATGAATAATGTTTTGAATATATGGAAAGTTGAAATCCATGATAAAGTAATATGGATGCAAAAATCTTTCTTCTCCAAGAACTCGTGACACATTTTTTGATTGATCTATTTAGTACACTCAGAATTTAAAGACATGGAAATACATGTGAGCAATTTTGAGATACAAGAAAAATTGATAAGTAAGATAATATATGGCAAAAGATATATATAGTTACTATAATTACATTTTATGATAATAACAAAATTTGTATTCTTTCTTTAAAAAGGAAATCTTGTTTTAAATTTACTAGTTATGCTCAAAGAACATTAATATCTAGGGTTCATAAAACAACATCAACCAACTCACTGTAACCTCTCTTTTTTGCATGAAAACATTTTCTTGTATAGAAAATGAGTCAATGATAAAGTTGAAATAGCTAGCAAGAAAAATATGACACTTTAAGAAGAAATTTTCCAAAAGATTTGGGGGTGTTATTTTATTTTACTTTGAGCATTACATATAATCCATCAAATTATTATTATTATTATTAAAAAGAGGAAATTAAATAGACTCAATCTACACATATTAAGAGATTCAGCCAAAGATTAGCCAATATAGTAATGCTTGTCATTTAGGATATTGGGGATATTGTAAAAAACTTTAAGGGTCCATTCTTTAAATTATCCCTAAAGCTTGAATGTATAGAGTGTTGTTATAGAAATAATTTTCTATAGTTTCACTTTCACGAATGTAATAGTGGGTCAAAGGCATATCGATAGTGATATCTCCAGTGGGGCATCCAATGAATGATTATAAGATGTCATAGGAGAATGTGTGTTGTACATATGATGAGACTCATGATTGCCTTTACAATATGTCATATGATGAGGTAATGGATCATTGAAAATTTTATATTTTACATTCTCATTTATTTATGGTTTAGGATTTTCTTTTTTGTGTTGATTTCAATTGTTTGATTATTGATGATATATTCAATGATATTTTTTTATCATTAAACATCAATTTGTGGAATGGCCTATATAGTGATGATAGTCACAATATGTATTTACACCAAATTATCTTGATTGAGGCTTGACTGCATCAACCTCCGTGGGTGGAGGTAGGGACATGAGGTTACAATCAAAAAAGTGTTTAAGTATAATAAGTGGAAATGATTATATTCATGTGAATTGTTACTTGAGAGAGACTTACAATTAATTCTTAGCTAGTTGAGATATAATATTAATTGTTACTTTTGCTTCATTTTATTGTTGTATTATAAATCCTTGTTTACTTACAAACTTGTTATTAGGCACAAATTGGACATTGCACACATATAAAAAAAATCATTACAGTAAGATTGAATTCTCACTCATTTAGGGTATTAACATAATTCAACAAAATATTACAACGTTGAAAATGTGATAAAATTTTGTAAAGGAATAAGTAAAATTTGTGTGAATAGATTTTGAAGCTCGTTGTTTGCAAGTGGAATAGTCATCCTGGTAAGCATAATTTGTTAGTGTAGCACATAGGGTTTAATATTCTCATTAGAGTCTTTCTTGAGTTTTGACATTTCGGCATATGAGAGTTTCTCACCGATATTGATAGATAAGTGGGATAAAAATTGATTGGCCAAAGGATTAGTAATATTAATAGATTGAGAAGGTAAATAAAAGAGCCATTGCAGAGAAGAATATTTATGAATTCGTGTAAAAAGATTAGTAAGGGATGCATCATTATAGGTATAATCTAGACAAGACACATGAAAAGAGTGAAGTTTTTATTTTAGGGATTCTTTACGTTCATAAAAAGTAAGCTTAGGCATGAAACACCCCATGGGGAAAGGGTAGGAAGCCACCTCAATTACTAATGGATTATTTATACAGAGCATGTGAAACCATGGCATGAGAATTCTTAGACACTTTTTTCTTTAATTTCAACACCTTAGTCTACATATTGTGAAAAATTCACATGAGGGGGCATACATCTGATTAGGCATTAAGGGATCCATCTATGTGCACAAGCGGTGATGTAAAAGTGGTATAAGTAGGTGGGATAGACGTAGGAATTTGTTGACAAACTAGGGGTGCCCCCAAACCAAGGGTAGATGTAGGAAAAATAGATGTAGGAATGTCCACATTAGATGTAGGTGGAATCGATGTATATGCTTTATTGGCTTCATCCCTAACAATGTATAACAAAGATAGAACTTGGTCTAAATTGTTATTAAGAAAAAAATGAAAAGTATCAATCATCCTCTTCATCGAAGGTGTTGAAATCATGATTTTGATTGACATCTTCCTGAGAAGGTTTGGAAATGATAGCCACGACATAATCAGTAAAAGGGTGCTTAATCTACCAATACTTATTAGTGTCATTGTCAGCTAGGATAGTATACTCATCTCTGTCATGGAGGAATTTGATGCACCTATGCAATGTGGAGGGAATACCTTCCATATCATGAATCCATGGTCATCCTAATAGGAGATTACAAAAAAGAGTAACTTCCATGATGTGAAATTTAATAGGTAGTATCTTAGGTCTGAATAGTATATCTAAGGTGATTATACCTATTGTATAATGAGTAGTATTACCAAATCATTTGAGAACAATATTTAACTTATGCACAAAATTGGTAGATACACTCAATTGTTGAAGCAAGAAAGGACATATATATTCAATGTAAAATCATTCTCAATGAAACCCTCTTGATAAGATAAGTATTAATGTGATTTGTAGTAAATTATGGTTTATATGAGTCTCTGAGAGGCTTAGCTGGTGTTAACATATGGATTTGCACACATGAAAATGACATGCAACAATGTGGGAATGAAGTCCCTCCTTAATGAAGGTGAGGCTTCCTTTATTGAAAACTAAAACTGTATTTACATCTATACATTCAAAATTGTATGTGGGGGGTGTTTTCGAACATCAATGGAAAAAAAAGTGAATGAAGGAGATGGAATGGAAAGAAGGAAAGAAGTGAAATGGAATGAACTGAAAGAACATGCAAGAGTAAGGTAAAAATAGAGCCTAATATTGCATGAAGAGGAAAGATGAATAACCAACACAAATAAAACAGAGTTTGAGTTAGCCAAACAAGAACGTGTAAAAGGGAATACACGTGAGCATGTAGATAATCAGAGCTTGATCACTGTGAACTAGAACAACTGATTGATAACATTGACAATAAGATCAACGATAATATTTTCATGCAAGATTAAAACACCTAACATCTAATGAACATAAGAACATCAAATGTTACAAGAGAAAATGAATGAGACACAAAGTTCGTATTTCATTAACTACAAAAAGTTTTCACAAAAGAACACAAAGTTTCTTCCTGAAACAAAGCTTGCACAAAAGTATTTTCTTCTCCTCTCTCAAAGTCACCCTTTACAAATGAGCCCCTCACTTCCTTTTATAACCCAAAAGTTGGTTACAAATTAGTTAGGGTTTTACATGATCATTAAATAAGGCACTTAAGTGATCTTTGACTTTTTCAACAACTTTATTAAAGACAACCCAAAAATAGAAATTATTTAAAATATCCATTGTTTCCCAAAAAAAACAACACCTTTTAAAATCATAGAATCATAGAATCCTCAAGAAGTGTCTTTCTTGATTTGAGATGAAGACACCAAAGAAAACGTGTCCCTCGATATTCAAATTTGAGAATTCCTTCAATAGCTAAAACTGAAGATTCCATACTTGTCATTTCCTGTAAACTGGGCAATATCTCATCCAAATTTGATATAGCAGAAACAAAAGTTCCTTTGAAAGAAAGAATTGGATCCAGATACGCACTGATATCTCCATGAAGCTTAGCCGCGGTCTTGATCATCCCTTGGCCTAAAACGAGAATCTCTGAAAGCCAAGTTTTAGTGACATGGCCCAATGTGTTTATTTCCTTTGACAAATTGGGAGTCTCTTCATCTGGGGAAGCCACTGCATCAGGTACTGGGAAGGTGGATGATATGGGATTTATTAAAATGTTGAACATATTCCACCAATTGATTCTTTTTCAGCCTTGAGTCGAGAGTTGTGAGACTTGTATTTCTCAAGTCTTTTTAACATGATATCCATTGAATCTTGAGCCATCGCCATATCACTTTCTAATGTAGATCTTCCAAGTCCCAGTATGGAAACTTCATGGTCGGTCGGCGTCATAGCATCGCACTCTTTATCCACTTGTGGAATGGCAAGGTCTGCAAATTTGTTTCCATCATTATCCACCATTATTTGAGAAAGCACCTGTTGATGGCGAATCACAACACCCCTGAAAAACCTGCAACCCGATCGGTTGAGACTCTCAGTGCGATTGCATAACATGGAGTTTTTCCCAAGTGTGGGACCTTACGAAATCGGAAAAGCTCTCCGGATGAAGGCCGGTTCCTATTCCTCTGTTCAGATGCACACATAGAAATGCAGAGGGTTTGCTCAAAAAACCTAATCTAACTTGCCAAGGAGACAGGGTAAGAAGATGCATAAAAATAAAACCTAAACTAATAAAGGTGATGCACCAAGCAATGAACAACACCTATCTTGCCAATAAACACAAACCATTAAAATGCAATGCAAGATCATGCACAGATAACCAGATTTGTAGTGAAAGATCAAGGGGATGCAAATGAACATAGAGAGGGTTGATAATCATCCACAGACATGTATTATTTTCTCCAAATATTGACACAATACACTACAAAATGCCAAGAGGCAAAGTTGCATTACAGTTTTGAATGGGAGGTTTGAACTCCACAAATTCACCTGCTAAAGAGAAGAAGGGAGGGGCAAAACAAGAATGTCCAACCTTTAGAAAGAAGCCCCTCCTTACAATTTATAGGAAGAATGAGAGAGGGAAGAGAGAGGAAATCCAAATCTACCCCAACCACCTCCATGTTGCATTTAATTTATCTCATTATGGTGGTAGGTGAGGACCCTAGCAAACCCAAAAAGTGGCGAACTGTATTTTTCATTTTTAAGAATTTTTTCTCACCCAATTAAAGATATCCAGTCATTGTTGGATAGAGGACCTCGTAAGATTTCTGAAAAGTCCAACCTTGCATGAATCTGAGCTCCCTGTGAAAAGTTATGGCCATCTGAATATCTGCACCAGGGTCTGCTTCTTGTCAGCGCTCAAAATGTTGCGCCTCCTGAAGATGCACCTTGGTGCATCCATCCTCATGTCGACATACCTTTATGTGCGTAAAGGCACAAATTTAGTCATGTTGACACTCTGTGTCATGAACATTTCATGTGTGCCAAGGGCGCAACTTTAGTCATGTTGACACTCTGTGTCATGCGCCTTTTATGTGCGCCAAGGCACAACTTTAGTCATGTCGACACTCTATGTCATGCGCCTTTTATGTGCGCCAAGGGTGCAACTTTAGTCATGTCGACACTCTGTGTCATGTGCCTTTTATGTGTGCCAAGGTGCAACTTTAGTCATGTCGACACTCTGTGTCATGCGCCTTTTATGTGCGCCAAGGGCGCAACTTTAGTCATGTCGACACCTGTGTCATGCGCCTTTTATGTGCACCAAGGGCGCAACTTTAGTCATGTCGACACTCTGTGTCATGCACCTTTTATGTGCGCCAAGGGCGTAAATTTAGTCATGTCGACACTCTGTGTCATGCGCCTTTTATGTGCGCTAAGGCACAACTTTAGTCATGTCGACACTCTATGTCATGCACCTTTTATGTGCGCCAAGGGTGCAACTTTAGTCATGTCGACACTATGTGTCATGCACCTTTTATGTGCGCTAAGGTGTAACTTTATTCATGTCGACACTCTATGCCATGCACCTTTTATGTACGCCAAGGGCACAACTTTAGTCATGTCGACACTCTATGTCATGTGCCTTTTATGTGCGCCAAGGCGCAACTTTAGTCATGTCGACACTCTATGTCATGCGCCTTTTATGTGCGCCAAGGATGCAACTTTAGTCATGTCGACACTCTATGTCATGTGCCTTTTATGTGTGCCATGGGCTGTTGGTGACGCAATAAATATCGGGCTATGAGTTTCTTTGATTTCCATATTCTTTTGTTTGTCTATATCTACCCGAGGGGAAGATATTTACAACAATTTGGCGACTCAATGGGATCACCTGCCTGCTAGGTAGAAGATCAATGTCCTTTACGTAATCCATTGGGCATCGAGTCATAAGTAATAACCTGAAACCAACTTGATCTCTTATCCCTAGCCTGATACAGCAACCCTTTCTTTGAGAGCATACTGAACTGTAGAAATTCAACCTGAGAGCAACAAAACCTGTGCCGGAGCACTTAGGGAAAATGAAACCTAACTACAACAAGACAACGTGCATACGCACTTAGAGGAATTGAAATCTAGGCTAATATTTACAAGGGTAAATCTTTTCCTTTTAGTAGCAATGTTTAAGATAGATTCCGTTAACCAGAATCAGGAGTTCTTCTCCATCCAATGTAGACAATTGGAAGGCATTACTACTTTTACATCCCGTGACCATGTAGGGGCCACTCCAAATGGCATCAAACTTGGAATGCCTTCCTGGTTTTGCCCGATCTGCATCCCATTTCAGAACTAGGTCCCCTTCCTGGAAGGTCTTTGCTCTTGCCTTCTTATCAAACCATCTTTTTATCAAGGCCTGATCCTTCTCAATCATCTGAACTGCATGTTCTCTTATTTCTTCCAATTCCATCAACTATGCATACCTGGCCTCCATTGGTTCAAACTCAGATAACTCCAACTGCTTCATGAGCTCTAATGCTGGCAATTCTAATGATATAGGCAATACTGCCTCTTTCCCATAGACCAACTTGTAGGGAGAATTTCCTGTAGACCTCTTTGGCGTTATCCTGTCAGCCCATAATGCTGATTTTAGTTTCGTATGCCATGTCCTTTGGTTTTCATCCAGAGTCCTTCTGATGATCCTTAGCAAATTCTTGTTCGTGGACTCTGCCTGTCCATTACCCTGCAGGTAATAATTTGAAGAGGTGCTCAAATAGATTCCATTCTTGACAGTCCATTTTGTAATCTTAGAACCTATGAATGCCAATGCATTGTCTGATATGATAGTGGCCGGCACACCGAACTTGGTCACTATTCCTTCATAAAAGTCTAGTATGTTAGGCTCATTTGCCTCTTTGAGCGCTACTACTTCGGTCCACTTGCTGAAATGGTCCGTTGCTATGAGAATCCACTTGTGGCCTTGGCTTGAGTTTGGGTTGATGACCCCGACGAATTCCAATCCCCATTGCATAAATGGTTGGTCAACCAAAATTGGGTGTAATGGAAGTGCTGATAGTCTTTCTTTACCTGTGAAGAGCGCACATTTTTTGCACTTTCTTATCCATGTATAGTAGTCACTGAACACTGTGGGCCAATAATACCCTACCTTCATTATCTTGAGAGCTATTACCCGTGGGGCAAAATGTCCTCTGCAATATCCATCATGAAAATCTCGTAACACCCTCTCAATTTGACCTGTCCTAATGCACCTCAATAGAACTCCATTAATGTCCTTTTTAAACAAAACACCATTAACAAGCACATATGGAATGGCTTGTAATCTGAAGTATCTCCTCTTTGATTTGCTCATTTCTAGAGGGCATAGGCCTGTCTGTAGGAAGTGTATCATATTATGAGTCCAACAAGGAGTGGGCACATCATCATTTTCCTGTTCTTGACCATCCTGTAGTACCAAGACAGTCTCTTTTTCATCACCTGCTTCAACTTGTTGACTCAAGGCTAGTTGTTTGCATAGTCCCTTCCCACGTACTAGTTTGGTGACCTTGATCTCGATGTCATATTCCATGACACGAGTTATCCATCCTACATGTTTCTCATTCAGATCCTTATTTAGAAGGAAGTCCTTGACTCCCGCATGAGAGACCTATAATTGGATCTTATTTTTTGAGACTAGGTGCTTGAATTTCTTTAAGCTCCTGATCACTGCAAGGACATGCTTTTTAATGAAAGAGTACCTTGTTTCATATTCCCTCAAGCCTTGACTGAAGAAAGCAACTGGTTGTTCTAATCCTTCTTTGTTTTGTTGTACCAGGATTGTAGAAATTGTGTCTCCACCACCAAAGGCATATAGCATGAAATCCTTGGAGAAGTCTGGATTGACGAGAGTCGGAGCTTGAGATATAGCCTCTTTTATTCCCTCAAAACTTGCCTTGCCTTCAGATGTCCACTTAAATGCCATGCTCTTCTTCAACTTCAGTGTCATTGGATTTACGAGAGCTGAAAAGTTTGGAACAAACCTGCGGACAAAATTGATCCTTCCCAAGAAGCTTTGAAGGGCCTTTTTATGACTTGGCAATGGCAACGCTCGAATTGCTTCAACTCTTTCTGGGTCAATCGTCAATCCCTCCTTTGAAACAATATGGCCTAGAATTTTTCCTTCGTGAGCCAAGAATATGCATTTTTTGGGATTCAATGATACCCCAAATTTTCTACACCTCTGAAATACCTGCCTCAAATGAAAAAGGTGATCTGCTGCATTTTTGGAGAATACCGTGATGTCATCAAGATATATCAGAACTATTTTATTGATCAACCCCTTGAATGCCATATCCATTTCCCTTTGGAAAGTGGCTCCAGCATTTGATAGGCCAAATGGCATCTTCTTGTAGGCATATGTGCCCCATTTGGTGGTGAAATCCGTCTTGAACTGGTCATCTTCTTTCACCATTACCTGATTATACCCTGAGTAGCCATCTAGGAGAGAGAATCTCTCCGAACCAGATACCACTTGCAATATTTGTTCCATTGAAGGAAGTGGGTAATGGTCTTTAAGAGATGCCCTGTTGAGGTCTCGGAAGTCTACACACAACCTAATTTCTCCGCTCTTCTTCCTGACCAGAACCAAGTTTGCAACCCAGCTTGAGTGCTTGATCGGGAATATAATGCTTGCCTCTATTAGCTTATTTATCTATTCTTCATTAGAGGCTCAATGTGAGGGTTGACTAGTCTCTGCTTCTGCTTGATGGGTTTAACATTTGGATCCAATTCTATGGTATGTTGTGCCAACTTCAGATTGAAACCTCTCAAGTCTTCATAGCTCCAAGCGAAGGCGTCTAGAAATTCTTGGCAAAGTTGTATGAAATCTGATTTCTCCTGCTCAGTGGCCACTTTACCAATTTGAAGCGTTTTGCCTTCCCCAACCAGAATTGGCTCTGAATCTTCTCTCTTGACCTGTATGTTATCCTTTTCCTTACAGAACTGGTCGTTAGGGTTGAATATAGACTCCAATGTTACTAAACCCTTGGGAAGATTGTTTTTCCGCAACTGCACTACTTGATCCCCGTACTGCTGCTCTAGTCTATCCTGATTCCTAGCTGAGAATTCAGCCTCTTCTTGCCAGAAATTAATGATCTGTTGATCATTCTCAAACACCTGCCAGCTTGTGTTATTATCTGGAACTGCTGACCTCACAATCACATGGATATGTGGTTGTGTTTTTTCCCTTCTGATGTTGTCAACCACATCAAACATTGCTCCAACTACTGCGAGCCTATCTGCGGCTTCATGTTTCTTCATAGGTATGGACACGATGTTGAAAGCTTCGAAATCCTCAATGAGGTCCCATACCCTATTCTTGTAGTTCTTCAGCAAGTCATTCTTTGTAGCATGTTGTCCCCTAACTTGATTGACGATTAGCTCGCTATCTCCAAACACCTGCAAGTTCTTTATGCCCTTTTTCCTGACCCAATGAAGTCCATGAATCAAGGCCTCATATTCAGCTGTGTTGTTTGAACAGGAAAACTAGAAACGGAAAGCTGAATAATATTTGATGCCTTGAGGTGAAACAAGCATAGCTCCTCCTCCTGCACCTTGCCTACTCCTTGATCCATCAAAAAATAATTGCCATACCTCATTATCATACTTATGGTCTATTTTGGTGATGCTAGGAATAGGCTGGTTTTCTTCATGTATGCAATAGACTCCTAGCTCAGATTCTTCTACTTCTTCGTAGGGATCAAAAGCATGTACCTTACTTGCCCATTCATCAAGAGTTAAATCTGGGATGCTTCCAACTTTGGTGTCAGTTTCATATGTGCTTGGATAATCTTCTTGATCAAATGCTGAACAGTTGGCATTGATTTGGCTTGGAGTATGAGGCTCAATATGAAAGTTTGCAATTGGTTCGGATCTGACTGTGACCTTAATACCATATCTTGTTCTGAACAACATGTGTGACCAGTCAGCAGATAAGTAGCCTCCAATTCTAGCTGTGAAATTCCTTGATAAGCATAGGGCAAAGAGTGGTGGCAAATCTATCACTGACACATCTTACAAAACGGTAACGTTGGGGCATGCATGCAAGGTAAGATTCAAACTTTTAATCACTCCCACCGTTGCTACTGTTGTCCCATCCAATTGAACTACCCCCTTTGATATGACTTGATATTGGAGACCCAACTGATCAGCTATTTGTTTGGGCATGACAGAGCTACTTGCCCCAGAATCAATCATGCAATTGTGTACTAGTTTATCCCCAATGATTAATGAAACATAGAATGGAGGGGGCTTAAAAACTTTACCTTGTTGTCCTCCATGATTCCCTTCAGGCTGAGCAGCATTTGTGAGGACCTTCTCTTACATATGGACATGTTGGTTTGAAGTTTACCAATTCTTCATGGTGGCTTGTAGAAGATCTGTTTGGCCTAGGATGGATAAAGATTCCCACATTGATATATTCACATTTTTCTTCTTCATTTGATCAATGATGCTAAAAGGGGATGAAACATCTCTTTGTTGTCCTTTAGCCTGCACATTCCTTTCTTGTGCATGGGCAGCAACAACTGGCATTTGAGTTGGCTTAGAAGGTGGTTTGGGTTGTCCTTGCCTGTTTGGAACTGTATTTTGCTTACCAACACCTTGTGGAGTGATGGAAGGCTGTAGATCACTTGGAGCCAATGGCTTCCCTTCACCAATATTCCTCTTCTTTGATCTTGTGTTAGCTGCTACAGTCTGAGAAATTGTTTGATTCATGCCACAAAAATCCTCAGCTTGCCAATTCACAAGTGTGGTATCATTTGGAGCTATGTTTTGCTGAGATGTCCCTTGATGCTGATTTGTTTCTTGACTCACTTCACCCTCTACGCCAATAGTTGTCACCATCAAGGCTTGGTTCAAAGCACCATTGAAGCACATAGATTGGTTGTGAGGTTCATTACATGGGAAACACCAATCATACTCTTGAGCTATATTGTTTTGTACTGGCACTAATGCATTAGAAGCAGATGCAACATTGGGGCTATAGGGCTGAAATGGTCTATTAGCAGGAGGCCTTACTTGGTTTTAGGATTTTGATTTGCAGCCTAAATTGGTGGCCTATTTTGTTGGTATGGGGGCCTAGCCTGGTACTGCGCTTGAGGCTAATACGGTCTAGCACTTTGAGCTTGTTTTCTTTTGACAGTCACCAGCTCATTTCCAAGGTTCTGTAATTGTTTCATAACCTCTTGGAGTTCATTTGAAGCACTAGAGGCTGAAGTATAAGTTTCATTTGAACTTTGATTTCTAGGGGTGGGAATAGGAGTCAAAGTGGGTGTTTGACTAGTGCTTGGATTTTCTAAGTTTGGATACAGTGGCATGGGAGGCCTAGGAGCCAACTTGCTAGCTTGAATAAGACAGTTTTCAGCCCTAATGGCAATGCTATAAGCAGCAGGTAAGGTTGTGCCTCCCATAGATTGAATTAACATAGAAATATTAGAATTTAAAGCCTTAAGATAGTATAGAAAAGCACCTTCAGCTGTTGGCCTAATGGCCACTGGAATTCTATCCCAAGACCTTTGAAATCTGAAGTTGAAGTCAGTCAACTGCTCATTGGGAGCTCTCTTAATAGTTGTCAATTGTTTAAGTAGAGACAAATTGTCTCCCTTTTCCCCAAATTTCTCATGGAGAACTATGCATAACTGATTCTAATTTGTGATAGAACCAGCTCCAAGGCTCCTAAACCATTACAATGCCTTCCCTTTGAATGAAGATGCCAGCAATTTGACAGCAACATCCATTTCATTTATCTCATGGATTGCACAAACGTTAGCAATGTCTTTGACATGATCACTAGGAGTGGTATGATTTTCTCCAGTGAAAAATGGAATGTTCTTCAATGCTGCAATTGGAACTGGATTCTGTGCATTGAGGGCAAGTGGGCTGCTTCTAGTGAAATTGACAAAGGGATTCGGTGGTTGCGCCATTCTGATTGGCCTGAGAACCCTTGTTGATGCGAGAAAAGGTCTACCAGGTGGAGGTGTAGACAAGGTCCGGTTAGGTGGAGATGGTGATCTTCATGGTCTTCTTCCTCTCCTTCCTCCTCCTGGTGATAGTTGCAAGTGGACAAATAGCCCCTCTTCTCAAGTATCAGATCTGGTTCGAATTCTTCTCATATGCCTGGGAAAATTTTGCTACTATACCACTGAATTCTACCCCTTCGGAGTCGCCAGATGTGTTAGATAATGGGCCTCAAAAGGCTAGCTTATGCCAAGTTACACACCAAACTTGACAATATTAAAAATAGAATTTAAAACTTGAAGGATCCGAAGATACAATTCTTCAATTCGGTTATCGGGTCCTGTTGTGCAGCTACTAATCCCCAAAAGGTACAAACAAAACTCAGGTCATGCAAGGCAACTGGGAAAACCTGACATACTAAAAACCATGAAATTTTGAAAGTCAAAATCTCAAAAATCTAAGAATACCCTTTTGAAGATTATCCCCCGATCTATCAACTGGTGAAATTTTGACTTGTTTCAAGCAAGTTAAGTCCTTGAAAATCGATTTCAAAGTTCAGCCTGGAAGGTGAAAAATCTGAAATTGTAAAACCTACAATTTTTTAGTCCAAATTTCTTGAAAATTCCTTCAAATCATGTGGAATGACCCCTTGGTCCCACCGGGCATGCCAAAACTATTGATGGTGAATCACAGCACCCCTGAAAAACCTGTAACCTGATCGGTTGAGACTCTCAGTGTGATTGCATAACATGGAGCTTTTCCCAAGTGTGGGACCTTACGAAATTAGAAAAGCTCTCCGAATGAAGGCCGGTTCCTATTCCTCTGTTTAGATGCACACATAGAAATGCAGAGGGTTTTCTCAAAAAACCTAATCTAACTTGCAAAGGAGACAGGGTAAGAAGATGCATAAAAATAAAACCTAAACTAATAAAGGTGATGCATCGAGGAATGAAGAACACCTGTCTTGCCAATAAACACAAACCATTAAAATGCAATGCAAGATCATGCACAGATAACCATATTTGTAGTGAAATATCAAGGGGATGCAAATGAACATAGAGAGGGTTGATAATCATCCACTGACATGTATTATTTTCTCCAAAGATTGACACAATACACTACAAAATGCCAAGAGGCACAGTTGCATTACAGTTTTGAATGGGAGGTTTGAACTCCACAAATTCACCTGCCAAAGAGAAGAAGGGAGGGGTAAAACAAGAATGTACAACCTTTAGAAAGAAGCCCCTCCTTACAATTTATAGGAAGAATGAGAGAGGGAAGAGAGAGGAAATCCAAATCTACCCCAACCACCTCCATGTTGCATTTAATTTATCTCATTATGGTGGTAGGTGAGGACCCTAGCAAACCCAAAAAGTTGCAAACTGTATTTTTCATTTTTAAGAATTTGTTCTCACCCAATTAAAGATATCCAGTCATTGTTGGATAGAGGACCTTGTAAGATTTTCGAAAATTCCAACCTTGCATGAATCTGAGCTCCCTGTGAAAAGTAATGGCCATCGGAATATCTACGCCAGGGTCTGCTTCTTGTCAGAGCTCAAAATGTTGCGCCTCCTGAAGATGCGCCTTGGTGCATCCATCCTCATGTCAACATACCTTTATGTGTGCCAAGGTGCGAATTTAGTCATGTCGACACTCTGTGTCATGTGCCTTTTATGTGCGCAAAGGGCACAACTTTAGTCATGTCGACACTCTATGTCATGCACCTTTTATGTGCGCCAAGGCGCAACTTTAGTCATGTCGACACTCTATGTCATGCACCTTTTATATGCACCAAGGGTGCAACTTTAGTCATGTCGACACTCTATGTCATGCACCTTTTATGTGCGCCAAGGTGTAACTTTAGTCATGTCGACACTCTGTGTCATGCGCCTTTTATGTGCGCCAAGGCGCAACTTTAGTCATGTCGACACTCTGTGTCATGCACCTTTTATGTGCACCAAGGGCGCAACTTTAGTCATGTCGACACTCTGTGTCATGCGCCTTTTATGTGTGCCAAGGTGTAACTTTAGTCATTTTGACACTCTGTGTCATGCGCCTTTTATGTGTGCCAAGGGCGCAACTTTAGTTATGTCGACACTCTGTGTCATGCACCTTTTATGTGCGCCAAGGGTGCAACTTTAGTCATGTCGACACTCTGTGTCATGCGCCTTTTATGTGCGCCAAGGGCACAACTTTAGTCATGTCGACACTCTGTGTCATGCACCTTTTATGTGCGCCAAGGCGCAACTTTAGTCATGTCGACACTCTGTGTCATGTGCCTTTTATGTGCGCCAAGGGCGCAACTTTAGTCATGTCGACACTCTGTGTCATGCGCCTTTTATGTGCACCATGGGCTGTTGGTGACGCAATAAATATCGGGCTATGAGTTTCTTTGATTTCCATATTCTTCTATTTGTCTATATCTACCCGGGGGGAAGATATTTACAACAGCACCTTAGGATTTTTAGGAATGACATCATTTGAAAGTTTGAAAAGGGCATCAAAATCGATGTCAATTGTCTTGACAACTCTCTTCCTTTTCTTTACTTCAGAATCAACCCAGGAAGGAGTATCATTCACTATTTTAGCGTATAGAATCCTGGAGCTCGAATCAATGTTCTCATTAATTCTGACATCATGAAATCCTTCTTGAATCCTATCTACGACCTCGATTTGAGGAGACACAACCTCAATATCCACTTCCTGATTATTCAGGAGATTTTGGGAAATCCCTTCATGAACTACATGCTCTGAAGTGTTTGATATTTGAATTACCTCACTTGAGTGGATGTTTGTTTGAAGCATGGCTGAGGATCATTTGCTGCTAGCTTCAGAGCACTATTAACGATGTGGGTAGAAGAACCTCTACTCGAGGTAGAAAATATAGACACATGCTCTTTTCCTTCTTCGGGGTTAGGATCTTTAGATCTTTCACCTTGTGACACGTTGCTTGGCAAAGTGGATTTTGGTAACCACTCTTTTCTTTCTTGTTGCATATGATTGGATGGTAATGAGGTTGATCAAGAAGAGACTTTGTTTGGATGGAGAACCCCTCGTATTGGTAATTTTTTTGATCCTGAAACTTGATCTGGAATTGATTGAAATTTGGCAAGTTCCTTGTCATACCAAGATATGCTTCTTTCAATAATTGGTTGGTTCTTGCCATCGAGAGAAAATTCATTTCTCTTGGTCCAGTCGATTCAAGGTAATGGTGTAAAGGCAACGACATCATATGAGGGATCGACGACATCCTTGTCATCATCTATGAATGAATCGGGAGGACTCTTGATGCAGAAGGCCTTGATCTGAGCAAGTGGTAAGCGAGAGTACTCCCATCTTCTTACCTCATGTTCATCTGAACAAGCAGCCCAAAAATCTTCCATGGTAGGATTATGTTGGTACTTCGCTCCTAGAATCTTTTACATATATCCATTGATATTGAATTGGGCTCTCTTCACATATGGATGGATGGTTATGAGAGTGAACTCTTTTTCCATGAGTTGTGCACTGAATAGATTTGGGCATTGGTATTCCCCGATTTGGATAGGGAAATGGATTCCTGGATGGTGCTTGTCACTAAGAAGGTGGTGAACTTGGAATAACTGTTGTGCTAGCTCCATTAACGCCCATCTGTCACTGATGTACTTGGGAAGTTTCCACGGGGTCCCAGCAAAACTACTCACATGAATGTAGGAAAAAGATGAAAATTGTATAAACCAGGTTCCCCATTGGGAAATGACACTGATGGCTTCTTTAGAAAACCTTTCTTCAATATTCTGATTTAGGTTCCAGATCACCCAGAAGGTGAATGCATCATTGACTCTTCTAATATGGTGAGAACCATTTTTGAAATTGAGTTGAGGGTAATAGTGAAAAACACTGTTCGATGACGCCATGACCCCTCTTGTTTCAAGTCCCAAAAATAGCTTTCTTCGTGCTACCGCATAGGTCAGATATGAAGTCATGTAGAAGCATCCAGTCATTTTAACTTCTATCAATTGTTTTTGAATGGTGTTATTGATGATGGTGGCCTAATCCACAAACTCTTTCTTGGCTAGGATGATACAAATGAATTGGTACATCCATGGGTGGAGAATCCTTGCATAAGGTAGACCGAAAACTCAACTCTGAGGAGAGTGATCATGTCTCCGATTTCTTCCATGAACTCAACGTCGTATAGTTCTTTGGGAAGCCTGTCAATTCAAGGTCTCTTGGTTACTAACCAGTTGTTGTTGACCATTTTGCTCCATCTCAAGGGTTCTTCATCCCCTAAGATGGAAATTCTTACACTGATTGGCGAGTGATATCCGCATTCTCCGGAAAGTCGGGTATGCCGAGAAATTCCTCAATGTGTTCTGGTGTGATTAAGAGGAAAGGCTTGTGATCATATCTTTAAAAATTCCTCATCTCTCAGGGTCATAAAGCTCTGCGTAAGCAATAACAAATTTCATACATTGCACTGAGATAGGGAAAGTTACTGCTTGGGGTAGACCACTATGGTAAAGTTTATCTAAGAAAATGGTTTTGCCTTCAAGTTTTCACCCACTCACAAAACTGTTGCACATTGATGTGACCTAGATTTGTATCATTGATGTTGTTATATGTTTGACTAATGGAATTAGGAGGGATAATTCCTTGGAATTCATATTTCAAGGTAGATTTGTTAGATTTCTCCACTGGCTTCCTCGATCTCCCCGTAGATTTGGATTTTTCAGCCATTAGGAATTTAATAGAAAAGTGACTCAGGCACAGCAAGACAACGTAAACGGGGCCAGGTCTTAGTCTCACGAACCCCATGTCGATGCAAGAAAAATATTTTTCGCTTATAATATTATTATTATTATTATTTTAAAAATAATAATAATAATTGATCCCAAACTACAAAACTAATTCTTCTCTTTTAAATGTCAATACAAACACATCAAGACTAAGCTCGAGTTCCAAATCTAGCGATAACAATGATATTTATCTATTTATTTTAATTAAAATATGCTGATTTAAATATTTCATGCACGGATCAATTTTAATCTTTTGCTATGGCGTTCTAAATCCTCCTAAGAACACATGGGATAAAACTATTATTTTTCCCTACATGCGTTTAGACTTGTCTTTGTTATTATGGCATGCGTCAATGGACTTCTTCCTGTCTTTTCTTTCCACGTGCGTTGGAGATCTCCTTTCCATGTGTGGCATTCTCTTTGGTTTCTGGCAAAAAATGTGTGGCAAGCAGTCTACCTATCCCTGGGCATGGGCGCATACATGATTTCCCTTTGTTTTATATATATTTCTTGAGACTGTTTCTTTCTCTCTACCCAATACGTGGGTGCATGGAAATCTTCCACTTGAAAAATAATGGAGTTCTCCTTTAAAATTGTCTCACAAGTCTTCTTTTGGTGTGTGGAAAATTGTTCTTGGGACAGAATGCCTTTAATATTTTGTTTCAATGTTATTTAAAAACTATTCCTTTTTTTCCGCACAGGTGTAGGAGCTCCTGGTGTGAAAAACAACCAAACAACTTTTATCCTGGACATTTGGACTCCTCTATGTGGACCTGTCCTCTTACTGGCTACGCGTGGGGTTTGATTTTAATTTCCTTAAAACTACTCTTTCTCCTTTTTGTCCTGCATGGGATCCCTTCATGCTTGGGAATACGTGGAATCTTTGATTTATTTAAAACTGTTTCACCTCTACCCTTAGGTGCGGCTTCTCTTTTTCTCTATCCTTGGAAAAATGTGATTTTGGCAATGCATTTGGATGTTAAAAACAATTCTTTATTGATGTTCCTTGGTACCTTCTTTAACAATGCATGTGAAAAGCAATTTATCTTTATCCTTTTGTTGTCTACCCATGCTATGCTAATGGGCAGCCTCTTCCTTTAGAATGGGTGGAGTGAAAACAATCTTTGTACTTCTAAAATTTCTCCCAATGCGTAGGAATTTGATTTGTTTTTATTTCTTGGACTGTCTTTTTCCTTTTCCCAGGTGCCTCCTTTACTGGCTATGTGGAAAGTTGTGTTGGAAATTGTTTTTTTCTATTAGTATGATATTGGACTATTCTTTCCAATGCGTGGAATTCTTCTTGGGCTCGGCAGCCTGCCTTTAATCTTCTTGAAACTGTTCTTTCTTCTACGCGTGGAAAATTCGTTGTGCTGGCTGTCCCACTAGCTGTGTTCTAAAACTGTTCTTTGCAAAAAACCTCTTGCTACTTCTTTCTTAAAAATGGCATGGACAGTATTGTTGGAATGTGACAAAATATAACTTCCTTCAGAAGAAATAAGAAGAAAAGCTTTGCATGAATTTTTTTCCAACGGGTTTGACGGAGGAAGTTATTGGGATTAATCCAACTTCCTCTTTTCTTGGGTAGTGGGCTTAAGTGCTAGGGAGAAATGGGGAAATCAAAGAACGATTGCCAACAAGAATGGCAAAATGGGTTGGCAATCCCTGTTCAATTTCCCCATCTGGGAAATTGGGGAATTTCTTATCCGTTAGCCAATCCATGATTTGGCAATTGGTGGAGAAAATCCCACGTGTGGGAAAATTGAAGAAGATTGCCAGGAAAGGGGAAATCCAGGTTTGGGAAGCCAAATTGGCTTCCCGGCAGTTGGAAGCGTAAGCTTACTTCCCTGGCAATAAAAATTTGTCGAATGCACTTTTAATTAATATTTATTTAATTAAATACTCTCAAGTTATTTAAAAATTAATTTAATCAAACAAGGAGCAATTAATTAATTAATTTTAATGTATTTTAACACGATTTAAAGCCTGGCGGGAAGAGTTCTTGCCTGAAAAGGATGAAATGAAGACCGAAACGATCACAAAAATGAGATGATCGCAATGAGGGAAATGAACCACGCAAAGTAACACTTTTCAAAATTTTCAAATTTTTCATTTTTTATTATTTTAAAACAATTTTGTGAAGTCAAAATTGGCTGATAACAACTGGCTCTAATTGGGGACAAGGACTTCATGGACACAACAATGGACCCAGACCAAAATAGTCATGAACATGATCTCAAAATGATGGGGCACAAAAATGGAGCGATATAAGAGAGGAGACCAAAAAACAGGGAAACAAACAAACCAAAATCCTAATTACCTATGTACATACGGGGAACAACCCATTTTCAATTTTGATAATGCTTGAGATATTACCCACTGTAGGGCAAAGGAAAATGAGTTCCATCAGGATATGCCAAGTAATAGGTACTATCTCCATAGAAATGTCTTATTTTGAACGGGCCTAGCCACAACGAGTCAAACTTCCCATGCTTTCCTTTCAGCTCACGTCTTTTGTCCCAGAGAAGAACTAAGTCATTGATTTGAAATTGTCTCTCCCTAGTTTTCCTGTCAAACAATTTCTTTACCTTGGATTGATGTTCCTCAATCCTGTTTGCCACTTGACTTCTTTGTTCCTCGAGCTTGCTTAGGAACATGATCCTTTTATCTAATGCATTGGTGAAGCATTCATCATCAACTGCTTGAGCTAATTTTAATGCTGGTAACTCCAATGTGATGGGAATTTGAGCATCGGTTCCATATAAAAGTTGAAATGGAGACATCCCGATTTCCCGTTTGGGAGTTATGCGGTCAGCCCACAATGCATCGTATAAATTTTTGTGCCAAGTTCTTTGATTTTCTTCTACTAACTTATGCACAATAGTAATGAGGTTTTTGTTGCTGGATTCAGCCTGACCATTTCCCTGAGGGTAGTAATCTGATGAATGAGACAAAGATATCCCATATCCATAACAAAAACCTATCATCTCTGTAGAAGAAAAATTTGAGGCATTGTCCGTCACGATCTTGTGTGGAATTTCATAACGAACCAATATATTTTCTTTGATGAAATCACAGATTACTACAGTAGATGTTTGTTTCACCGGTATAGCTTCTACCCACTTTGTAAAGTAATCAGTGGCGGTGAGTACATGTGAGTATGACCAGCGCTAGAATTAGGATTCAAAACCCCAATGAAATCTAAACCCCATTGTTGAAAGGGTTCTTCAATGACAACTGGCTTCAAAGGCAAAGCTGCCAACTTTGGTCTTCCAACAAATTGTTGACAAGCTTCACATTTTGTCACCCATTTCTGAGCATCAGAAAACATAGTGGGCCAGTAATAATGTGCTCTCAGAATTTTATGGGCTATTATTGGGCCAGAGAAATGACCACTGCAAGCATGATTGTGAAAATCTTCCAACAACCTAGGTTGTTACTCTTTATCAACACATCTGAGGAACATGTTGTCAATCCCTTTCTTGAACAACGTGTTATCCCAGATGACGTACCTGGCAGCTCTTAATTTGATAGCTTGTTTCTCTTTAGCTATCAGATTCTCTGGACACTCACCATATGTGAGGAAGTAGGCAATATCAGAATACCATTCATCTATGGTATTGACAAAAACTACCAATGGTAAATTTTCTTCAACTGGTTCTTCCTCGGAGTTATCTCGTGGTTCATTCTCTGCAATGAGTTGGCAGAGTCCTCTTCCTCGAACCAACTTGGTAGGCTTGATGTCCAAATCATATTCTTGGATCTTGGAGACCCAATTACCTCTCTTAGATCCTGGTTCCTATTGTGTCAACATTGATTTCACTGCAATGTCTGGAACTAAGACTTTGGTGTGAGAACTTAACACGTAGTACCTAAAGTGTTTTAGGGCTCTTACCACCGCGTACGCATGTCTCTCAAGAGGAGTGTAATTAAGTTCATGTTTCTTGAATCCCTAACTCATGAATGCGATAGGAGATTTGATCCCCTCTTGATTGTGTTGAGTCAAAATGGCAGAGATTGTGTGTGGAGAAGCATAGCAATAAATTATAAAATCCTTTTTAAAATCAGGACATACCAATGTAGGAGCTTTTGCAATAGCACCCTTGATTTGCTCAAATACCTCTCTACCTTCCTTTGACCATTTTAAGGATTCTTTTCCTTTCATCATATCAGTGATTTCCTTAGTCAGCTCGGAAAAATCTCGCATGAATTTTCTCATAAATTTCACCTTCCCAAAGAATGAGTGGACCCCAGGCTTACTTGTAGGCAGGGAAAGATTCTTTATAGCTTGAATGCGTTCAGGATCGATCTTAGTTCCTTCCTTAGAAACAATATGACCTAGGAGTTTCCCTTCTGTAACTCCGAACACAGAATTTTTTGGATTCAGAGAAATCTTATGAAGTCTGCACCTTTGCAATATTTTCTCCAAATCCCTTAGGTGATCTTCTCATTTCTTGGAGAACACTATCAAGTCATCTAGGTATATCACAATGATCTTGTCTTTATAATCTGCAAATGCCATATCCATGGCCCTTTGAAAATTTGCGCCCTCATTGATCAAACCGAAAGGCATTCTTCTATATGCAAACGTACCCCAGGGGTAGTGAACATGGTTTTATGTTGATCTTCTCTAGCCACTTCAATCTGATTATAGCCAGAGAAACCATCTAGCATAGATAGCATTTCTGATCCAGTTACTGCCTATAGAATATGGTCCATGACTGGCAGTGGGTAGTTATCCTTCAAAGAAGCCTGATTAAGATTGCAGAAGTCCACGCAAATCCTAATTTCTCCATTTTTCTTGCAAATCGATACAATATTAGCTATCCAGGTCGAATGCCGAATAGGAAACACTATTCGTGCATCTAGCATCTTTTGAACTTCATGAAATATTGTCCCTGCAATCTTAGGATTATATTGTCTTTGCTTCTTCCTGAATGGAACTACACTAGGCTTCAAGGGTATGGCATGCTCCATTTCCCTGGGTTGGAAAGACTTCAAGTCTTCATATGAATAAGCCAAAACGTCAGAATATTTGGTAAGGAGATTTATGAATTTCCTGCACTCCTCAGGTGAGCAACACTTACCAATATTGATCAGGTGAGGTTTATCCTTGGTACCGATATTAACTTGCTCATAGTCAGCAGAATTTGCAGGTCCTGCCTGCTCTTTCTCTTTGATAAACCTGTCATGTTTGTCAAAAAGTTCTTCAAGTGAAACCAATCCTTTGGGAATTTTATTTCCTTTGAGTTGAATGATGCCATCACCAGGATCTTCGTTCTCAACTCCTTCCTAAATGGGTGAGGTAGTTGATTCGTGAAACGCCGAATCATTTCCTTTAAAGTACAATTGTTCAAAATTTTCTTTCTTTTCCAAGAAGGCAATAATTTGTTGATCATCATTAAATACTTGCCAATTTTCTACATTGTCAGGAACACTCGGCCTAAAAACCATTTCAATGGTGTATTTGACTTGATCAAATTCTGAATGAGGAATCATTAATGAAGCTAAGACTGCTAGAGAATCTGCTTTGTCATTCTTTTCACGAGGGACAAATTTTATGGAAAATCCGTCGAAGACTTCTATTGCGTCCCACACTTTATTTCTACAATGTCTCAAACGATCATTCTTTACTTGGAACTGATTTCTTACATGTTTCACGATCAATTCCGCATCTCCAAAGACTTCCAAATTTTTGATCCCTTTCTCCTTTGTAACTTGGAGGCCAAGGATTAACGCCTCGTACTCTGCAGTGTTATTAGTATTTGAAAATTTGAAGTTTGTAGGAAAAAGGAAATATTTTACCATTTGGAGATATGAGCACCACTCCTGCACTAGAGCCCATCGAGAAAAAACTTCCATCGAACTCAAGAGTCTAGATCTCATTGGAATCTTGGCAAGTGATCTCAGGGGTATGAACTTCTGTAGTCATCATATAATTACCCATACTTGAGCCTTGGAAAAGGATCTGTGCGCGAGGATCTTCAGTTTTAGTTACCGTGAACTTTGCCTGAGCTTCTGGCATAAGCTTTTTCATTTCTCCATTGATAGGAATCATGGCATGAGACCAGTCCATTTGAATCTCACCACCCAAATCCCTTTAAAATTTCTTGCTCAACAAAATTCCATACGAGGCGGGAATATCAACAACTAGAATGGTTACCTTAACTTGCTTTTGATGGAATTGGGCTAAAACCATTTGGGCATCTTTAATCTGCCCGATTAGAGGAACTTGCTTTGGTTTCCATGGAGTAACATGATCCGAATGTTCTCATACAAGTCAAACCAAGAGCATGTGCTACTTTTGCCAGCATCACATTATCCTGAGGCTCCAGAGTCTATAATGCAATTACTTAATTTACATCCATTGATCAGAAAGGACACAAAGAAAGGTTCAATCTTTTCATTTGAAGGTGTAGTGGCCACCACAATATTTTGAGTTTTCCCATCTTTGGGGGTTTTCAAAATTCCTTTGGAGGAATGAACAGTAGAGTTACCTTTGATAAACTGGACCAATTTCTCAAGCTGACCCTTGTTAGACTTCAAGTACTCTACCTGTGACATGGAAATTTTTGTTTTATTGATATGATCAATGATATCAAATTTAGGCAAAGTAATCATACTTGAAGTCTCAAATATAAGTTCTTTCGAACTTGATGATGGCACACTTTTGACCTTGGCCTTGGGCTTGGTTGACACTGATGTGGAAGAAGAAGCTTTCTTTGTAGTTGGTTTACTAGCCGATTGATCTAACAAAGGTCCTCCTTTCTTTAAGATAGTCTTGACCTTTGAAACCTCAGTCACCTTGGACTCTTTAGGAGCCTCATTTGTCTTGGATTCTTTGGGAGTTTCCTTGGAAACCTCTTTATCTCCCGCCTTAGTGGTATCCTGCTCCTTTTTCTGAGAGTGTGTGAAAACGACAAAAGATTGACTATTCATATGTTCTATAATTTATTCGTATTCATCTTCCTCATCAGAACAGTACTCAAAGAAATGATTATTACTTTCCCCTTCAGGATCTTCAACTTCAAGTTCAGATGTCTCAGAATTCGGCTCTTCCTCATCAACCTCGATGACTTCAATCTCATCATCACTTTCTTCAATGACATCACATTTGGAATTAGTTACGGGAGATGCTTCAATAGCAAGCCTCGTTGGAGAACCTACAATCCTAGATTTTTTGGGAACGTATCCTTTTCTCGGGATGTCTTTGTAAGGAGCAAGTTTACTACTTTGAGCAACTTGCTTTTTCAAAGCCAACACATCATTAGCCAACTTAGTGAGTATAGTTTCTGAAGCATTGGGGGTTTCTTGAATCTTTCCTTTGAGGGAATTTTTCTTGAATTTTCCTACCATGATTAAGTCATCTTCAATTTCTATGGCCAAGGATTGAGCAAGTTCCAAAGTAGCCACCCTAGCCCTTCTCAGTTGATAGCACACTTCTGGTTGTTGTGCGTTAATAAAGAAACATTTTTGTCCATCAAGGTTTGGACGAATCCCAACAGGAACTTTGTTCACCATCTTGTTGAATTTAGCCATGAAATTCCTCATGGGTTCTGTTGGCTCTTTCTTCACCTGAGATAGTTGGGCAAGAAGAGCATGTTCATCTTCTACCATCTTGAATCAATTTTCAAACTTAGTTTTCATATCATTCCAATTTGTGATACATCCATTGGGTAGATGATGAAACCAATCTGTAACAACATCATGCAATGTTTCGATGAAGAGATGAATAGCAACATCTTCATATTCTACCGACAAAACAACACATGCAGCGAAAAAGGTAGAAATATGGTCATCTGGTGATGTCTTCCCATCTCCGCCGAACTTGAGAAGAATCTTTCTTGATCCTTGTGGAGTTCATGTCGAGCAGGTAAGGCCAATGGGCCTATGGCATTTCCCCATGGTACATTGGCTGCCATTTGAGTAAAGGTGGTATGCGAAGGTAAAACAATGTGAGCAAGGACAATTGCTTAACTGGTAGTGATTCCTTCCTTTCTTGCTCTTTCAGGACTTGATGCAAGGCTTGCAGATCTACGAGGTGTGTTCTTCTTTGGAGGAGATAACTTGAAACCAAATTTTCCTTGAAAGTCAAAAGTGGGGTCAGATCGACCTTTAGCTTTTTCTCCTCGTGTAAACCTCTTTCCTTCCAGTTTGGAATATTTATTATGAGGGGATCACTGGCATTTTTAGACTAGCTCTAGCCTTTTCTCTTTGCTCTCTTTCTTGAGCTATTTGCACCTGAATAACTCTAGCAACTCTCACGGCTTTCTCTTCTTTCGTTATTTAGTACTGATGCGGCGAGATGAAAATGATGGTTACTTGTGCACTTTTCCCAAATAGCTTGCCTCAAATCTGATGATATGTCTTCTTGAGTATCTGCAAAAACAAGATTTGGTTGCAAGATAGGTGGGTTACCTATAATAGTCATACAACTTATTACCTTGGTGGAAGAGGACCGCGTCGGTGAACAACGATCAACACGTGTCCAGGAGGTCTTCTGGCCACAAGTGCGGGTGCTCTTCTTCTAAGGTCTTCGATGTAGATTTCTCTATCAATGGCTCTATCAATAGCCACAAATTGTTGCAAGCTTTCATGGTTTTCCCAAGCTACTGTTTGAAGGTTGGCAGCAATGTCTCCTTGGAAATATTCGTCGGGCACAAGGTTTGGTTGAAGAACTAGAGCTTGTGCAGAGGGGATAGTCATAAAGATTTAACCAAGCATTGGTTAACGATTCTAGAATCCCCAGTAGAGTCACCAAAAACTGTTAGCATATGGATTTGCACGCATGCAAATGACATGCAACAGTGTGGGAATGAAGTCCCTCCTTAATGAAGGTGAGGCTGCCTTTATTGAAAACCAAAACTGTATTTACATCTGTACATTCAAAATTGTATGTGGGGGTGGTTTTGGAACATCAATGGAAAGAAAAGTGAATGAAGGAGATGGAATGGAATGAAGGAAAGGAGTGAAATGGAATGAATTGAAAGAACATGCAAGAGTTAGGTAAAAACAGAGCCTAATATTGCATGAAGAGGAAAGATGAATAACCAACACAAATAAAACGGAGTTTGAGTTAGCCAAACAAGAACGTGTAAAAGGGAACACACATGAGCAAGTAGATAATCAGAGCTTGATCACTGTGAACTAGAACAACTGATTAATAATGTTGACAATAAGATCAAAGATAATATTTGCATGCAAGATTCAAACACCTAACATCTAATGAACATAAGAACATCAAATGTTACAAGAGACAATGAATGAGACACAAAGTTCGTATTTCCATTAACTCCAAAATGTTTTTCACAAAAGAACACAAAGTTTCTTCCTCAAACAAAGCTTGCACAAAAGTATTTTCTTCTCCTCTCTCAAAGTCACCCTTTACAAATGAGCCCCTCACTTCCTTTTATAACCCAAAATTTGGTTACAAAGTAGTTAGGGTTTTACATTATCATTAAATAAGGCACTTAAGTGACCTTTGAATTTTTCAAAAACTTAATTAAAGACAACCCAAAAATAGAAATTACTTAAAATATCCATTGTTTCCCAAAAACAAATAACAACACCTTTTAAAATATAAAATAATAACCAGTGCCTTATCCATTGAAATGGGGTCTGCCTATCTCAAGCGTATGAGAAATGGACTCTCCCACTTCCTTAGATACCAAGAAAATCAACTCCCTGCACCGCCGGTGAAATTAGGATCTGCTGCTTCTGCCAGTTGAAAGGATCTAAACCTTCCCCAAGTTTCAAACATCTTTTCTTCTTCTTCTGGAGGTTCACTTGGTCGAAGAATAGCCTCACAAAATACCTGCAATTCAAGAATTCTACTTGGCATATCATTTAAATTAACAATTTTAGAGTGAGCATTCTCAAATAAGTTCTTCAATTTGATGCACTGCTCCATGGAAACTGACGAGAAATCGTTGGCGGGAGTGTACATGTCCTTAAATAATTGTGAAAATTGTTCTTCCACCTACTCCGATGAACACCTTTGATTATGCTCATTTACGAGGTTACAAGGAATCTCACCCATGAATTCCTGAATCAAGGAGAGTGAAGTGAAGGCTTCATTACACATGCTATCATAATGAATCATAGAATCCTCAAGAAGCATCTTTCTTGATTTGGGATGCAGACACCAAAGAAAATGTGTCCCTCGATGTTCAAATTCAAGAATTCCTTCAATAGCTAAAACTGAAGATTCCATACTTGTCATTTCCTGTAAACTGGGTAATATTTGATCCAAACCTGATATATTAGAAATGAAAGTTTCTTTAAAAGAAAGAATTGGATCTAGATACGCACTGATATCTCCATGAAGCTTAACTGCAGTCTTGATCGTCCCCTGTCCTAAAACGAGAATCTCTGAAAGCCAAGTTTTAGTGACATGGCCCAATGTGTTTATTTCCTTTGACAAATTGAGAGTCTCTTCATCTAGGGCAGCCACTGCATCAGGTACTGGGAAGGTGGATGATATGGGATTTATCAAATGTTGAATATATTCCACCAATTGATTCTTTTTGGCCTTGAGCTGAGAGTTTTGAGACTTGTATTTCTCAAGTATTTTTAGCACGATATCCATTGAATCTCGATCCATCGCCATGTCACTTTCTAATGTAGATCTTCCAAGTCATAGTCTGGAAAATTCATAGTCGGTCGACATCATAGCATCGCGCTCTTTATCCACTTGTGGAATGGCAAGGTCTGCAAATTTGTTTCCATCATTATCCACCATTATTCGAGAAAGCACCTTAGGATTCTTAGGAATGGCATCATTCAAAAGTTTGAAAAGGGCATCAAAATCAATGTTAATTGGCTTGAAAACTCTCTTCCTTTTCTTTACTTCAGAATCAACCCATGAAGGAGTATCATTCACTATTTCAGCATACAGAATCCTAGAGCTCGAATCAATATTCTCATTATTTCCAACATCATGAGATCCTTCTTGAATCCTATCTATGACCTCGATTTGAGGAGACACAACCTCAATATCCACTTCCTGATTATTCGGGAGATTTTGGGAAATCCCTTCATGAACTACATGCTCTGAAGTGTTTGATATTTGAATTACCTGCACATGAGTGGATGCTTGTTTGAAGCATGGCTGAGGATCATTTGCTGCTAGCTTCGGAGCACTATTAACGATGTGGGTAGAAGAATCTCTACTTGAGGTAGAAAATCCAGACACACGCTCTTTTCCTTCTTCGGGGTTAGGATCTTTAGATCTCTCTCCTTGTGACACGTTACTTGGCGAAGTGGATTTTGGCAACCACTCCTTTCTCGCTTGTTACATATGATTGGATGGTAATGAGGTTGATCGAGAAGAGACTTTGTTCGGATGGAGACCCCCTCGTATTGGAAATTTTTTTGATCATGAAACTTAATCTAAAATTGATTGAAATTTGGAAAGTTCCCTGTCATACCAAGATATGCTTCTTTCAATAATTAGTTGGTTCTTGCCATTGAGAGAAAATTCATCTCTCTTGGTCCAGTCGATTTGAGGTAATGGTGTAAAGGCAATGACATCATATGAGGGATTGACGACATCCTTGTCATCATCTATAAATGAATCGAGAGGACTCTTGATGCGGAAGGCCTTGATCTGAGCAAGTGTTAGGTGAGAGTACTCCCATCTTCTTACCTCATGTTCATCCGAACAAGCAGCCCAAAAATCTTCCATGGTAGGATTATGTTGGTACTTCACTCCCAGAATCTTTTACATATATCCAATTATATCGAACTGGGCTCTCTTCACATATGGATGGATGGTTATGAGAGTGAACTCTTTTTCCATGAGCTGTGCACTGAATAGATTTGGGCATTGGTATTCCCTGATTTGGATTAAGAAATGGATTCCTGGACAGTGCTTGTCACTAAGAAGGAAGTGAACTTGGAATAACTGTCGTGCCAGCTCCATTAACACCCATATGTCACCGACGTACTTGGGAAGTTTCCAAGGGGTCCCAACAAAATCACTCATAGGAATGTACGAAAAATATGAAAATTGTATAAACTAGGTTCCCCATTGGGAAATGACACTCGTGGCTTCTTTAGAAAACCTTTCTTCAGTATTCCAATTCAGGTTCTGGATCACACGGAAGGTGAATGCATCATTGACTCTTCTAAAATGGTGAGAACTATTTTTGAAACTGAGTTGAGGGTAATAGTGAAAAACACTATTCGATGACGCCATGATCCCTCTTGTTTCAAGTCCCAAAAATAGCTTTCTTCGTGCTACTGCATAGGTCAGATATGAAGTCATGTAGAAGCATCCAGTCATCTTAACTTCTATCAATTGTTTGTGAATGGTGTTACTGATGATGGTGGCCCAATCCACAAACTCTTTCTTGGCTAGGATGATACAGATAAACTGGTACATCCATGGGTGGAAAATCCTTGCAGAAGGTAGACCGAAAACCTGACTTAGGAGAGTGATCATGTCTCTGATTTCTTCCACGAACTCAATGCAGTATAGTTCTTTGGGAAGCCTGTTAATTTGAGGTCTCTTGGTTACTAACCAGTTGTTGTTGACCATTTTGCTCCATCTCAGGGGTTCTTCATCCCAGCACTCTTACGCTGATTAACGAGTGATATCCACATTCTCGGGAAAGTCAGGTATTCCGAGCAACTCCTCAATGTGTTCAGGTGTGATTAACAGGACAGACTTGCGGTCAGCTTTGAAATTCCTCGTCTCTCAGGGTCATAATGCTCTGCACAAGCAATAACCAAATCCAAACATTGCACCGAGACAGGGAATGCTGCTACTTGGGGTAGGCCACTATGGTAAAGCCTATATGAGAAAATAGTTTTGCCTTCAATTTTCACTCGCTCGCAAAACTGTTGCATGTTGATGAGACCCAAGATTCATATCAGTGATGTTGTTATATGTTGACTTAATGGAGCTGGGAGGGATAATTCCTTGGAATTCATATTTCAGGGCAAATTTGTTAGATTTCTCCACTGGCTTCCTCAATCTCCCCGCAGATTTGGATTTTTTGTCCATTATGAATTTAATAGAAAAGTGACTCAGGCATGCCAGACAATGCAAACGGGGCCGGGTCTCAGTCTCCGAAACTCCCGTCAATGCAAGAAAAATATTTTTCGCTTTAATATTATTATTATTATTAAATAATAATAATAATAATTCATCCTGAATTACAATTTTCTTCTCTTTTAAAATACAAATATATCGAGGCTAGGCTCGAGCTCCAAAACTGGGGACAACAATGATATCTATTTATTTATTTTAATTAAAATCTCCCGATTTTAATATTTCACGTGGATCAATTTAATCTTTTTAATTCTTCCTTATTTGGCAATATGTAGACCTTTCTTCTTCCTTGCTGTGTTCAGACTTCTCTTTTATTATTGCATGCGTGAATGGAGTTTCCTTTCTTTCTTGGCCTACATTGGAGATCTTCCTGAGGCGGCCTACTCTTTCTCTCTCAAAAACTGTTCCACTTCTTTCTTCCCAAAGCATGAGAAATGTTTTTCCTTTACTCTGCGTGGAGATTGTTCTTTGTCTCTGCCCAATACGTGGGTGCATGGAAATTTACTTGAAAAACAATTTTGTTTTTCTTTAAAAATGTTTCACTTCTTCTTTTGGTGTGTGGAGATTGTTCTTTGTCCCTTTGTTGTTTCACTGTTATTTAAAAACTATTCTTTTTTGTCCCCATGCGTAGGAGCTCCTTTGGATGGGCACGTGGAATCTTCTGTCCTGCGTTTGGACTATTTTGACTATCCTCTTTGGCTGGGCGTGGCCTTTTAATCTTCTTGAAACTGTTCTTTCTTCTGACATGTGGAAATGAAATCTTAAATCTTTGTTTTATTGAAAACTCCCTCCTTCTCCCTTAGGCGTGGCTTCTTCCTCTGATGCGTGGAAAGTTGTATTTTAGCAATGCGTTTGGATTTAAAAACAATTCTTTTCCCTTTCCTTGGCGCCTTCTTTCCAATGTGTGAAAAGCAATTTTTCTTTGTCCTTTTGCTATCTCCCTTTGCCTAATGCGCAGCCTCTTCCTTCAGATGTGTGGAGTAAAAACAATCTTTGTCCTTCTTTCCTTTCTCCCAATGCGCAGGAATTTGATTTGTTTTTATTTCTTGGACTGTCTTTTTCCTTTTCCCAGGCACCTCCTTTACTGGCTGCATGGAAAATTGTGTTAGGAATTGTTGTTTTCTATTAGTATGATTTTGGACTATTCTTTCCAATGCATGGAATTCTTCTTGGGCTGGGCGGCCTGCCTTTAATCTTCTTGAAACTTTTCTTTCTTCTATGCGTGGAAAATTCCTTCTGCTGGCTATTCCATTAGCTGTGTTCTCTCTTTTTTGCATAAAACCTCTTGTATTTCTTCTTCACAATGGCATTCACAGTATTGTGGAATGTGATAAAATGTTACTTCCTTCAAAAGAAATAAGAAGCAAAGCTTTGCATGACTTTTTCCAACGGTTTTGATGGAGGAAGTTATGGGGATTAATCCAACTTCCTCTTTTCTAGGGTAGTGGGCTTAAGTGCCAGGGAGAAATGAGGAAATCAACGGACAATTGCCAACGGGAATGGCATAATGGGTTGGCAATCCTTGTTCAATTTCCCCATGTGGGAAATTGGGGAATTTCTTGCTCGTTAGCCAATCCATGATTTGGCAATTGGTGGAGAAAATCCCATGTGCGGGAAAATTGAAGAAGATTGCCAGGAAAGGGGAAATATGGGTTCGGGAAGCCAAATTGGCTTCTCGGTAGTTGGAAGCGTAAGCTTACTTCCCTGGCAATAAAAATTTGTCGAACGCACTTGTAATTAATATTTATTTAATTAAATACTCTCAAGTTATTTAAAAATTAATTTAATCAAACAAGGAGCAATTAATTAATTAAATAATTTTAATGTATTTTAACACATTTTAAAGCCTGGTGGGAAGAGTTCTTGCCCAAAAAGGATGAAACGAAGACCGAAACGATCACAAAAATGAGATGATCGCAACGAGGGCAATGAACCGCGCAAAGTAACACTTTTCAAAAAATTTAAATTTTTCATTTTTTATTATTTTAAAACAATTTTGCGAAGTCAAAACTGGTTGATAACAAGTGGTAAATTATTGTGATTGAAAAAGATGGCCACACTAGTCTTTTCTTAATAGATAGAAATAATAGAGTGGAGTATACAAGCTATTTATTAAAATAAAACCATAATAACATCTAGGGTTTGAGATCGGAAACACATGGCGACCCTAAGAAGAAAAAGAAATGCAAACCCTATGGTAAATTTGTAAATTTAGATTTAGGATATAAAAATCAAAATGGAAATATGGAAACCTTAGAAGATGCGAATAGAAACCTTAAAGGAGAAAATCAGTTGGATTCAATCAATAAATGAGTTCACCAAATGTTTTTACCCAAATGAAAATAATTAAATCCACAATAGGTTGTAAATCTAGAGACTAATTTGCTCAATCAATTTTTTATGAATAAATACAATGGCAATTAGATTTGACAAAACATGTAAATGCAATACAAAAACATTATTTGATTAAGTACATGTCAAATATATAGTAATATGTAAGAAGATAAAATATATTGTGTCTGATCTAAACTTGATCTTTCTCCAAAATTGAGCTCTTAAATCCTCTTGGACACTAGTGCCCAGTTGGACAGTAGCGCTTGGTGCTTTTGTCATTTCTAGCACTAGTGGTTGCCACTACACAAGCTTATGAGGTTTTTTGGGTTTCTCCATCATTGTTTGCAATTGCTTTCTATGCTTCTCTTTTATTCCAAATCCAAAATCCTCGCACTTGTACCTCTCTCTACAATCAAAACCCTAGTTTGTTCAACTAGCATTCAGATAGACATTATATAATAGAAGAAAAGTAGTGTGTGGTGGATTTGTGCTGCCTTTAGTGACCAACGGATGGCTAACCTCCATGTAGTTCTCCTAGTTGTGTGCAAGTATGAATGTAATCTAGAATCCATTCACCTATGTTTGCCCTCGTGCCTCAACACAAATAATGGACATAATTATAAATAGAATTAACCCTTCGTAATAAATAATATTGCAATATAATGTTGAATTAAAACTCCTTATAAATAGAAACCCTTGAAGTTCCCTTTCATGTATAGGTGCTTGATAATACTTTAGAGTTCTTTTGACTTAGCTTGGGATTCTCTTGGAATAGTGTGGAGTGTTGTAGACTTGCTTAGGGCCTAATGTTGATGTCTTCTCTTGATTTAGAGACATTTAGGACAGCTTTGCTAGAGATTTAGAAATGAAGATCAAATGCGCCTTGTTATTTCCATGTAGGAGCTAGATGATTGCGAGGTGAGTAAATGAAAGTGTTTTGATTTGCATTTATACCTTTTTCACGCGATATAAATTTACACTAAGGACAACCTAGAAACTAGGTAGATTGATGATAAACAAGAAAATTAAGTGTCGAAACACAGGAAACTAGTCCCAGACTACATGTCCTATTGGACACTCTAGGCAATCCGTTTTGATTACCCAGAGGATTAAAGCCCAGCACTCAAATCTAAGCCCGGGAAGTGGATCCAAGTAAAACAAGAATCATAAAGCGTACCGTGATTTGAGGTGTTTTGTCGCGAAAATCGGGAGTCGCGCCCCAGTTGTTAGGTACCTAGACCTTTTTCCACAGGGTTCACAAATTACAATGAGAGAGGCAGTGCTACAGTACGTAGGGATGAAAGGCGTGCCCACTGGGCAGTGGCATCGGTATGAGACTAGACAGTTCCAGTAGTACAATTCATGAACTGGTAAGACAGCTGCCCAAGAGCATTATGACTCAGTAGTACCAAGTACCTTAATGTGTTCATCACACTAGACTTTGCCCCGCACTCCCTCCCCATGTCCTTTTCACAGGGTGGGGACTGGGGAATTTAATACGGTATTTGCAGGATTTATATACAATTGTTGAGCACGGGGACGTCGTTATTTTTACTGGGGTACGAGGTAAAATTGACACCTGTTCCAATGTCTTAGGCTTCTGCCATCCAAAATATTCATCACTCCTTTTTGTTTAATAGCCGGCCAAAATAACTTGCAGGTTCATGTATTAAAATCTAGGTATACACATAAGTATATACCTACTGTCACATAAAAATATGAGGGAATAAGGTACATAAGCTTTATGTAGGTTAAAGAACTTAAAGAACGAGCAGCAAATTTGGTGTGTTGGCGAGGATTTAATTTTACCGTACTTTGAGATAGAGTTTTAACGGTACATAGTATTCATTTATGGTGTTTAAACAATGAATGTGCTATGAATTGTCAACTGTGTATTAGGTGATATGTGGTGGTTTAAATCCACTTAAGTTTTTATTTGACAAGTTTTTTCACTTTTTTATATGAGGGATAGGTAGTTTCAATTTAGGTTGCTGAGCCTAGTTACTTACAACATTTCAATTCTATTGTTTGGTACATAATGTTTGATTTGGATTAGGACTGAAATAACGTTTTAAAGCATTTATATACAGCCATAATCTTCATGCAACCATATTTTTCATTATTTAGTTGTAACTTATCGGTAGTGGAGACATTACCAAATATTGTCCTTTCAAACCATCTACAAATTTGGCTCTACATTGACTGTTTCTTTAAACATTCTAAGATTTAAATAACACAATTCATACTTGATATTACACTTTTGCACCATGGGCTCACCTTATCACATATCAAGCAAATTTGTAATGTTGTCTCTCATCATGCAATAAATTGTGGTTGAGTTGGCTAGTGGTCGCATGCCACCACTTACACAACGTATTTCCTCTACATTTATGGCCTAAAATTGATTTGCATGTGACAAAAGATCTACTCCACCACCAAATTCATGTTCAATAGCTCATTAGCCACCTTGGAGAAAAATCCCTTTCATAAACCTTTGCAATGACAAGTGGCGGCGATGTGGCAATGGCTCCAAAATGCAAATGCCTACAATATGCATGGTGTGCAAATAAATTCTAAACTACATTGGCTAGAAACTTTGGCGATAAAAAGTCTAAGGAATTTTTCCAAATGCTTAAGGCTAAACATTTTGCTCAACAAATTGTAGTCATTAGATATGTACTTACCGACTTACTAGATTATGGAATATGGTTCAATTCTTCATCCATTATTACCAACGAGTGTTCAAATCTCAAGAACATTCTCACAAGTGATAGAAATCACTTAAATAATGTCTTTCAGTGGCCCCTATGAGCTATCTCAAACTTAATGGGTCACATATCACAGCTTTCTCTCTATTAAAGACTTGCATGAAGGCCTTGTATAAATGGCTAATGATAGAGCACCTAATTGTGACAACGTTCTGCCATGAAAATATGCGTGTGTGGGTGGTTCTTACAAGACCAAATAAGCTATGGGAAGATTTTATATGTATTATGACGCATTCATGGTTATTCACTAGACAAACAAATTCTAGGAAAACAATCTATAAGTTAAGTTGAATAGAGTTGTTAATCTTGTTCAAGTAAATTGTATAATGTATATTCAATATTTATATATTTATACTTTATACTAAATGGTTAAATAGTTTACACCCAACACCAATGTTGATTACTTTTAAAGTAAGTTATATACATATATAATATCTATATTTTAAATTATGAGAAAAATTATATATGAAAATAGCTTTAAAGATTTGGGACTCCATAAATCAAATTCTCAAATGAGCATTATTGAATATTAAAGCTCCTATAATAAGTAATCTTGAAACTTTTACAAGAGTATTGAAATTTATAATTTATTAGATTTTGACTTCACAATCCCAAAGGTAGGTTCCATATGATATATAACATCATGTGCTACGTTATATAGGTAATAATATTTTTTCCCCTTCACTACTTAGATCTCTTGGAAATAAATTTTAACTCATAAACCCTTGCCTGATTGTGTTAAGATTGTATAGATAAATATCAAAGTTAAGGGTAGAGAAATGCCAAAGCTTTTCTCTTAATCTCTATTGGGTGTTGTAAATCCCCACCGCTAATGTGATATTTGGTCCCTCATTTGTAGACATTAGGGTTTTACTATTCCATCCTTGACATTTATCAGACAACCATATAGAAGATCATCTTCATTTGCAAAGTTTGATTACCTAATTCTCTTAACACAAATCTCTCTTTGAATATATTTCTTTTGTGTGTGATCATTGGTTAATTTTCAGCATACTTGTAGCTAACTTAAATAAGTTGATTTAGAGTAGTGGGTGAGGAATTTGTAGTTTTTGACTATTTCTTTATGCCAAATGGATTATTCAAGTAATGGGTAAAATATTTGACTTTCTAGAGCAACGCTTTGAAAAAAAGACAATGCAATAATTTATTTTTGAAGGACACAACCAACTTAATTTTTTTTACAAATTTAGGAAAGATGAAACAAGACTTTGAGTTCCACCATTTTTTACTATTTTAGGTCAAAAGAGAAAAATAAAGATCCCATGATCACAAAAATTAGGTCCCAAGGATTAACAACGTACGCTCATATTTTCTTTAATATTCTGTAGAATCCTAAATGCGATTACTTTTTATAAAGTTCTCAAAATTATATTTTCAATGGTGTATGATTTGTCAATTAAAAATATGGAAAGAAGATCAAAACCTTGAAGTTGATTATTAGCCACTAATTCCATGGCCAAAAAACATTAAAAATCAAGATACAAGATTAATCTTGCACAACCATATCACCTTTGATATTGCTCAATTTTTTTTAACATGAGCACTTTCTCGAAATCTCTCAAAAATCTCTTTTCAAGACCATGAAAAGTTTGTTTATCAAATCACCTTATGATCCTTATTCTTGAAAAACATGCAATATTACAAAATGTACCCAAAAAAATGCAACTTATCCCAAATTGTTGATGTTAGTCCAATTACTAAGAATTCAAATATTATAACATAAACAATCCACATAATATGTAAAATGTAATGAGTATATTAACAACACAAGATAGGTGCGGGTCAAGATGCATATAATAGGAAACTAAGGTTTTATTTCTAATCTAATTATTACAAACATGAATAATTTAAAAGGGCGGTCTTGAATATAAAATTGTGACTATTGAATATTACATTAATTAAAATTTATTAAGATATAATTATGGTTAAAAATGAACTAGAATAAATGTACATGGAGAAGGTGTGACAAAGTACTTACATAGTGTACAAAGTATAACATGTTATTTTAAAGATACATAGTAAATTAGAGAACCTAGAAATGTGTTTTGGATAGGGTCATAGATGCTTGGACAATATAGTGGTTGAACCAATCTTGAGGGCTACAAATCTATTCTCTATATTTTTTTGTACTTGTTTACTATTTTGTATAGGTTTTAGATAATGTTTGTAGATTTACCTTATAAATTCAAAATATTGTGAAAATTGAGATGAGATGAAATATGACTCCTCCTTGGATTAAAATGCTAGTTACATGTATTTTACATGAATAGGGGATTGGTTAGTCTTTTTGAGTCAGGGAAAATTTAGTGGCTAATATTCATAATTTGGCTATTTTTGGATATTTTGAAAGTCCCATTTAGCTATCTGGACTACTATATGCACACCTAAGATTTGCCAAAAAAAACACAAATTTTATTATTTCCCACTCGAATAGCCAAATGAATTCTAATATCAATATGTTATTTTTAATGGATCACCTTTAAATTTATGGGACATGATTTTAAAACATGTTTGGATCGCCATGAATTCTATGGGCCCTTAGATCAAAATTGCCAACATTTTAGAGGGAAATTTTGTTTTTTTTTTGTGTGTGTGTGTGTGTGTATGTTTTGATATGATCAAGTATATTAAAGGCATAAATTCAAGTAACTATCTATTCGATTAAAGGATTATCTAAGCTTAAAATTAGAATATGGATTCTATTTTATGTGATATGCTTTAATTAAGGAATTCTTGGGACCATCTAAGTCATAAAAATGTATTGCTTGCATCTTTGTTTGAATTGGTTCAACTAATAGTCATTTAGATCCCTAAAAATAGAGGAATTTATAATTTTTCCTTTGGAAACTATCCCACATTTCCCAAGGAGTGAAAAACATGTGTATATATAGAAAAAAATTCTCTTATTATATTGGAGGAAAGGCTTCACGTGACACCTTTTAGAAAAGTATTGAAAATTTTCAAAGTAAAAAAAGACTAAGGCAAGATACTCCGGAGCCAAAATATCATAGGATGTTGACACATTGCAAGAGATCAACAAATGTGATATATTCTGATAGTATTTGTGAGGAATGCTTGAGAGATCATGTGTTTTCCCAGACTTGTATGAAATAATGACACGTGGCCAATAGATCAATGGTCAAGGTTTAATCTTGAGAGAGATTAAGAAAAATGGGTCCAAAATTCATAACTCAATCATTTTTGTTGGTTAAGTATTAATGCATTATAATGCACTTCATACCATCAATTGATTAGACAAATGAAATATAACCTAAAGAGGACAATTGAAATTCACCAAAATGTTTTTTAAAATTAGAAAAAATAGGTAAGATTCACCTTTACATCTACAACTACTTTTAATGATTATTTCCATTTTTTCCATAGTCACAATAGCCATTTTTGTAAGATTCGTCGTCTCAATGAATCTTGCTTTAGCAAGTTTTGCCACCCTTTCTATACATTTTTTTCATGGGTTCCTCAAAAGTTTCACTATTTTGAGTCAGACTCACCTCAACACACCCATGTGATGTTTTAGTGTTTCCTACATAACACTACTCCAAAGAGGCCTCAAAATCGTGTAGGTTTCCAAGGCCTATGATGAGATGTAAGAAATATATAAAAGCAAGATGGAATGATCCCTTGAATTTTCCCTTAACACATGACAACATGCACTTGTATTTCTTATTTAGCTCCATGCTTGATCTAGGGTAGCAATGTAGATGGCTTCATATTTGCAACTTGTTGTGATGATGTGCTCTAGTTTAGACTATGATGTTTTAGTACAATCTCTTTTTAACTTCTTACAAATCTCCTTGATGACCTCTAATTAGTGTTCCTACTTAGTCAACCCTAAAGTATCACCTAAGCCAACTAAGCCAAGTAACACTTTTGACAACGTGATCATTAAAGATCAAGGAGATAGTTTCATAAGAGGTGGAAAGGTTCAAATTTGGACCTATCCTAGAATTACGAACATGTCCAAGGTATAGTAGAAATTAGGTCTAAGACAGGTAGAATTTTGTACAAGTTTCAAAAGAGGGTGTATTGATTGTTGAGGAGCTAAGCTAGATATGTTTATCATTTAAAGGATAACATGGTATGAGATCCAAAGTGGGAAAGTTTCTTTAGTTGGAAAAATGATATGTAAATAGAATGTATATTAGAATAAGTGTAAAATGTCATAGTTCCAAGTGCTCAAAACAAATTTAGGATATTACAAATTTCCCCCTTTTGATCTAGCTTTAATAAATGCTTGATTCAATGATAAGAAACAAGTAAATGTGAACCTCAAATCTCAATCATAAAGTGATAGTTTAAAATTCTCAAATTTTTTTGGTAATCCACATGAACCCTATAATTACGTGGAAAATATGTCGATGTAGGCGGTGCACTAATCGCACTTCAACCAAAACACTAAACTTCTTATAGGGTCTCCCACCCATGGTTAGGGATTGATTTTGATTTGAATAGTATAATTACATATGGTTCAGGATTGTACACCACTTAGGGTTCGATAGCCAAACACATTTCTAGGCCATCGAAAGACATATCAAGTTGCAAAACCTCAAAGCAAGTAGATCCAAGACTGTATAGTAGGTCATGGACCATACATCCATTCCTTGCAAGGTTGTACAGTCCTGAACTAGGTGATCTTTCAGTTCTAGTTTCCAAAACGAAGGTTAATCGATCTCTATATTTCTATATTCCTCATTTGGTGCACTTATATATCTTTTGTATCATTATGTGTATATAACTACATCTTCCTTCTTATGTTTTCAAGCTTGTAGCATATTGTAATCATAAATTGTAATTACCAATATGTTATTATGATATTGCATAGTTAATGTTAGAAATTAATTAATTACAATATAGATCCTAGTTTCAAACCTTATATTCCTTTTTAGTGTTGTGAAAGCCATAACATATTTAAAAGTTAATCAAATATTAAAAAGGGTGTAAACATGATGCCAATAAGTGGATAAAAAATGCAAGATAGAGAAGGATGTTTGTTATCTTTTATGGCCAAATAATTCATACATGGAGTGTATATCAGAGTACATAATGCCATATTTCCAATTACCTAGACCAAATTTAGGGTACTTTGATTTCTTAATAAGCAATATATTTCAAAATATAATAATAAACTTTAAGGTAGGAAAACACCTTATAGTACTCCTTAAAGAAGGAATAGCATCACGAGATCTCCCAATATGGAAATGCCACTTCAAGGGGGAAACCTCTAATATTGTCATACCAAATCGAAGACTCCCTGCTTAATTCACATCATTCATTAGGATATTCTACTCCTTTATATCGACCTATTTGACCCTTATTAATCACTAATATCCATCAATCCACGTTATGGTATCATATCCCCATATACATAAGACAACCATAGGCTTTCATCATAGCCATCAAGAACAAGGAGACATGCTCCCAATAGTCAACATTACCCATGTTACAAGTAGAGGTAGTCAACATCCAATACATCAAACAAATTTAAAGTGTTAGGGGAAAGTGCTCTATAATCCACTAGATTCAATGTTGGTAATAGAAAACACAATCAAATCAAGTAGTTAAAACTAGTTCTAGAGAGTTTTAAGATGTTTTAGGGAAGTTGAAAAGAAAGGAAGGAGAAACAAGTGGTGGTATGAAAGTGAATTTTCAAAAGGTTGAGGAAGTAGTTTTCTAGGTGATAGATGGTTATTCTTTGATTAGGGTTTCCTTGGTAGGACATAGGAAAACTAGGCAATTGCCTAGAGCTCCACCATTCAAGCTTGGAATCATTTCGTAGGAGACTAATATTGATTTTTTTATATGGTTTTTTATTAAGAGTTATTAGACATCCCAATGATGTATGATATATTAGCAGTGATTTTTGTATATTTATTACACTCCCCACTACGTGTAACAACCTAAATGTAATCTTTAACTCGATTTCCCTAATCGAGTGCCCCATGCAACCAATCTTTCAATTAGATGCATAAGGCACACAATAAGGGTATTTCAAGCCCCCTAATCACAATTGCAATAATCTTTATGTCATTTCAAACTCGATATTAGTTATATGGGGCACTCAATTAGAGGATATCGAACCTCCTAAATTTAATTGTGATATGCTAACTTCATTTCAAGGTCAATGTACCTTAATTGAGTGTCATGTGCAAACAACTACTTGATTGGTTTTATGGGGTAGTGGCACTCAATTAGAATATATTGAACCCCATAAACCTAAATCCATCAACCTAATATAGTTTCATACTAAAATTTTCCTATCTACCATGTAAGAATTTGGTATATAGTTTTAGACTTGGAACTCCACATTTCAAAGGAGTAGGAGATCAAGCTAAAGGTTAAAGGTAAAGGAAGAAAACTATGCTAAGTGAACTACACACTCTACACACACATATACACGCACATATATATACTTCTTATTGTGACTTTTTTGTGTGTTAGGTTTTGTGAGGGGTGTGATATCATTCCACCAGCCGTCACTTCGTAAAGAACGAAAAATATGAAACTTCGAAAGCGCTCAAATCTCTTATTGATACTTAATGAAAGATACCTAGGTAAGTAATGTAGAGTTGCATTTTTATTGTTACACAGCACCGCGAAAAAAGTACAATCACAATCCCTTCACAATTGGTCCAACTGAAAAAGTATTATCATGATTAGATACCTATTCCTATTTGTAGTGAGACAATTTTTTTAGCTGCGGTTTTCGAAGCTGTTGAACACCAATATGGTTTTAATGGATGCTCCCCTTGGTTCAGGAAGACTATGGCATCCATTTAAAGAGCAGGCCACCAAACTTTGGATATGGCAGACTCGTATTGACAAACTGGAGTGCAAAGTGCACCTGCTTTGTCATGTTTCGGAGATGAAAGAATAATACTGTTGTTCCTTCGTGGGACACATTTAGGGCAAGCTCTACGACCTTGGCTAAACGACTCGTTTGTTTTCTTCCCATGTTTTCAGTATTTTGTAATGTAATATTTCTACTATGGGCAGCAAAATTTCTCCTTGTTCCCCGGTTCCGGCCCAGATTGAGGACTGCCCTCTTTTTTAATTCCAACTGGGCTAGACTGCGTCTCTGTAATCAGATTTCTGATTATAATCAAATATGGTGTTACCCAAGTCAAATAAAAATAGATTTCCATAGATTAAATAAGGAGATCTTAGTCTTATATGATCCATGCACAGACTGTAACTTAATGATTTCCTTGATGATTTGCTCCATTGTTCAAGTTTGCATCTTTTAATTTCATCGTGGTCTACTGTGAATAATTTTCCCTATCTTCTACACTAAACTCCAGATGCACTTATTCTCATTTAACTTCTGAACCAAAAGATTACACAACTTATTTAATTAGAAACACAGAAACTGTATTACAGGTTTTGTTGTAATATTTTTCTTTATCTTCGAAATTGAAAGTTTGTTCTGTGGATGGAACTGTTACCTACTAAGCTAGTTTTCTGCGGGTTTGGCTGCAAGAGAAACACAGAGTGAAGAGGAGCCATAAAAAAGAGTCAAGTCTGTTCACGAAATGTACGGCCGCACCTTACATGGTTTTCATGACCTAAACCTAAAACACGAAAGGTAGATTTCGTATGACACTTAATTTTTCAAAGTAATAAGCTAACTAAATATATTTATGGTCTATTGATTATTTAGTTATGTGATTTTCTGTTTGTTTTTTGGACGTTTGTATTGGTGTCTTCCTGGCATTTTGACTTTGGAGAGTTTCATTGTTGTAATTCTTTTATATTTTTAATATAAAGATAAATTCCAATAATAAATAGACCCCATAAATATATTTATAATATATTAATCATTTCATATTCATGAGACATATATTGATTGCATATTCATGGTGTGTGTATTCATGATATACACACATACATATGTATAGCATCTTAATTCTAAGTTCATGTTATATATTTATAATATGGAATTATTGAAATCAGAACATTGTTAGGTAAAGATGTGGATGTAATTTTTTGTTTACTAGAATTCAATATATATTTGAAAATTGAAAAATGTGGCAATTTGAAACAATAACGCTTGTAAATTTCCCCTATAAATAATGCAATTTATATTGTTTTAAGCCCATATCCTTCATCTTAAACATGTTGATTTGTGAAGTTAGTAATTAAATAGAATCAATTACTATATTAATAAGAAGACTATTTCTATTGTGACATCATCTTTATTACTAAAATAAAGATTTAAATTTATATATTATTAGGTTAATTAAAAATATAGGATTTTATTTTAATTGAATGATAATTGTCAAAACCTAGAAACAATTCTAAGCTGAAGAACATCTTCTTAAAGTAGTAAAATATTTATTTAGATGTCAAAAATTAAATGAGAAATTGTAAGTTTTTTTTTTTGGAATATTATTGCATGTTAATTAACTTAATTTTTAAATGTATTTTAAAAAATCTAATAACTTTATTAGAATCTCTAAGATTTAAATTTTATCAAAAAAACACCACTATATATAATAAAGAAATTAAAAAAATCTTCTAATATTTACACATAAATGTATGATTTTCCTCCTCCATAAAACTACCTTAATCCTCACAATGATAAACAACTATCCAAGCCCTTGAATAAGAACAAATCGAATTACAATGGCATTAAAAAGTGCTTGTAAACATAAACAAATTAATTACATGAATATTTTAAAGTTTTGTAGCCGTGCCCAAAATTATTACACCAAGAGGCATTCCTACAATGGTAACGAGGGCTGTAATGGAGTGAGTTGTTCAATTTTATTCTCGACATTAAATTTGACGTCCATTTGACTGTTACATGACAATGCATCCATACATTTGACTTGCATTGGACTCTTATCGAAATATTTTTTTATGTTTTCTTGATGTCAATAAAAAATATTAATATCTTGACCATATAGTACTGTTTGGTCCCTTTTTTCTTGAATATGTTTTTCGAGACCGACACAATCGTGCAACTAAATTCATTCATTTTTCTAGAAAGCAAATTGATTCCTTTTACCAGAAATCAACGATAGAAAATTTGATGAACTTATTGATTAAAGAATTATGTGGAACATGTAAGCTGAGAACCTTGAAATTGATATGTATTTTATATAAATAAATTTATTATATAATATACTTATTATATTATTATTTTTTGGTATATTTATATTACACTAGTATAGTTAGATAGGTGCCTCAAACTTGTTATCTCTCAAAGTATTTTAGATAGATGTATTTAAGATATCTATGTTAGTTCTACATTATGTTTCAAGTGAATAGACTCTATATAATTAAACATATTCAAAATTTAAGTTCTACGCTTCTTCCTTTGTGTTTATTATGACAATCTTTATCCTTGAAAATTATGAATAGGGACTCCCTCTCTATTTATTTTTAGAGCTTATGGCATATTAGCATGTATTACTGAAGTAAATCCGTTTTGTTTGTGTTTAAAGTAGTGTACTATGGATTTGTTGATATTGATAGATTCTTGGCACTATTTTACCAAAGTGTATTAGCTTTCTCCTCTAAACCTCTTTAGTTTAACACTTATCCGTTTATTTGGGATTCATGTGGAAACATACAATATATTTATGTTAATATATCGTTTGTAACACATAATATATGTTAGTAAGTGATAGAAATAGGAATGATCACACCTTCAAAATACCATGTCAATTTTAGATATGCAAGCAATTTCATCTATATACCAATTTGTTTCAAGAACTCAAGTACTATACATGGATCCACATACCAAATTTTACCTCCAACCTATTCAAGGGCCTTAAATACCTTCTACCTACTCAATATCATCATTCAATATACATGATTAAATCAATCACATACTATCTCAATGCCATTTCACCTCTTTTGTTCATTTAAGCCTTCTTAACTACTCTTTTATCCCTCTTAAATTGCAATCCTTGTAGTAGCTTTGAGATATACTTTAGGTTTAAAACATAACTAAGCCTCTCTTGAGAAATCCTTTTGTCCCATACAACTTGTTACAAAGTTTCACATTCAAAGAATTAGGACTTCACCTTCAAATTGCAAGTCTTGCTCTTAATTAGGCCTTCTTGACAACTAGGTCTAACTGTATACAAATCTTCATATTGGGATCAATGCATACCATCTCTATAGAAAATAATCATCATTCCTAGTATTCTTTATTGAGAGCTCACTCTTCACCAATTTCCATTTTCCAATTCACTCTAAAATTAATCCAATTCACATTACCCTTCTTTCCAATTAAAGCTTCAAGGCTTGCCTCAGGGATAAAACTATGTTTTATGGATATTAAGGCTCTACTAACCTATTGATTCTCACTAACCTTTTCCTCACCTTCTTTTTCCTTCTCTACTTTTTGAAATCAAGTTATATCAATACCAAAAGGTCACTTTATGAAATTTACCCCTTAAACAAACTATGGACTGTAATGGAAAACATGGCAGAGTGTTGTGATTTCAAGTTTCTATTCAAACTTAACTCTTGGTGTGTCTTCTTGACAAGAAAGTTCACCTCTTCTATAAATTTATTTTTTAAGTTTTTTCACCCTCGTGTAATTATTCTCAAGCTTCAAGCTTCTTCTTGATATCCAAACCACCTTGGTAAGGGTTTCTTTCTACTTCACCTTGACTATGCACAAATAGTGTACATGTGTATTAACCTTGTTCTTGTTCAAAACCTTTGTAAGGGCCACCCTCTCTATTCTTATTATCTTCCTCAAGGCCTTAGTCAACAAGTGTTTAGAGATTTAGTTGTGGTTTCACCTTCACAAGAGTTGACATCACTATTCATGACTTGACGATTCCTAATCTTGGCCTAGACTATGTTCTTGAGTTTGTTTCATTCAGAAGCCTTATTAATTTCCCTATATTTCCTCATCACCCTAAATATGTATCACTTCATCCACAATACCTATCTCATAGGTTAGAAACTAGGTTTCTCATCCTTTTGATTCAAGTTGAGTTGAAACCCTTAACATAGAATGTATGCACAATTTGGACCTTGATTTAGGTTTTTGACCCCCTAACTATTTCCTTTCATCTTGCAACTTCACATACAAATTCCTTAGGATTTATTCCTTCTCTCTACAAAATTTTAAGCATTTTCACCAGTTAAAAATGAATTTACACACATTTCCTCTTCTCTAACCCTAGTCTAGGTTATGAAGGACAGTGGTTAGGTGTTTTTTTAGTTTAATTGATTTGCAATATTTTCAAGTGAAACTTAAAGGTTAAAATGATTCTTACATGTCCAAATAACTCCCCCCTCAATCATCCAAAGCTTACAGACCTTCTTAATTTCTTAACCATACTAATGACAACTTCAAGATCAAGAAATTGTCTTGCTAGGCCTCTATACAGAGTTCTGATTTTAGTCTCTTATTCAAGAAATATCTTATTATGGGCTCAATAGATTCCTTTGGACTAGAAAACAACTTTTACAACAATACCATTGCATCATCTTTCAACTCAAGCCTATTTAATATTTCAATCATTTCCCAACATTCAAACACAAATAATATATGGTTCTTACGTCATGTTCTGTCTTTGTCAGGCTTCTATGCATATATGATATCCTTGGATGGTTGTTCTCCCTTTTCATATTATTATTCTCTAAAATTCAGCTCTGATTATTCACAATCCTCTATTTCAAGACCACAATTTCAACTTTCAAAGCATACAAAACTAATGGAAATGCAAGAACACAATTGATTCTCTTCTACACCTTCACTATACAAGAGTATCATAGCTTTATTCTTCCATAATTTGTCTTACATTATGTGTCATAAGCTTCTACAGATTACAGAGCCTTCCATGGCTTCCCCACACGTATCACCAACTATAAAACCTCCTCCAAAACCTAACTAACTTCCCTTCATTCGAATTTCCTCCATATATGCTCATGACTCAAGTAGTTACACAAAGCTCATTAACTCAACTAGAGTAAAAGAATGAGTTAACATATGAAACCCTATATGAAGGATGAAAGTATGTTGGATAGAAGAGAAGAGGTCATTGGTGACCCTTTGCATCACCTTATTCCACCAAGACTAGTGCCAAGACTCTTAAACCCCTACTAAAATAATTCAAATATTTGAAAAGGTGGGTTTGGAGGGAAACTCCATAACTTTATTACTATATTACCATGGAGGTCCAAATGGACTCAAGACACTCTAAAACACCTAAAAGGACCCTCTAACACCTAAATCAATCCAAAAATGATTAAAAACCAAAATTTTCCTTTATATGTTATGATGTTCCTACATCAGTAAACCATAGACTTTGTAGCAATGAACAAACAAAAAGTTGAATAACAAAACAACAATGTACATAAATAGAGATAAAATAAATATACATTTAATACTAAATATGCAAGATAAGAACCCCAAATTTACATGGTAAAACCCTAGCTAAGTTCCTAAGGATACATCCACAATGCAAGATATCAAGCTTTTATTAACTCGTGATGAACATATTACATACGAACTCATTATAAGCTACTTTAGATCTCCACAAAAATAAATACACCTAATTAGAAAATTATGATTAGGATTCCTCCTAAAAAAGAGTGGAAAATGCCATTAGGATTTTCCTTCCTAAAAATAGAATTCTCTCAAAATCATCTTTCTAGAAACAAGGGATTGACTCCTTAATTTTTGCTATGGGTGCTTTTCCCCTGAACTCCCACTAGGGGGATCCATAACATGTCACCGCCCCCTTGGACCCCCCTTTGACAAGAGTGGGGGGCAAGCCCCCCTGTACCCCTCCCTTCGGGAAGTGAGCTACAAACCGCAACACAAAGGGATCCAAAATTTAACTTTGTTGTCACATATCTAATAATATATGTTTGCTATTTTTGATGGGTGTATTGAAGGGTATAAAGTTTTTAGATTATGTGTAATATTGCCTATTCGTTGTGTAATCTCACCTATTCATTGTGCAATCTCGCCTATTCGTATTGGTTCTTTGTATCTCTTTCAATTTTAAACATTATTGTATAAGATATTCACATTTAAAATGGATAATTTTTCCAACATTAATAAAGTGGAGAATTATTTTCTCCTCAAATCTCTATGCACATGATACATTTATTATTTTAACTAAGTTCTTTTTCTTGTAGATGAAGTAAGGATTTGCTAGAAAGTTGAATATCTATATGAATAAGAAGTCTTTTTAAAAGTAAGAAGAAAAGCATAGAAAGTTTTTATTGCTTATATTAACCTTGTGTCGGTTTAACATTTCATCTATATTATAGTATATAATTTTTTGATTTTTTTTTTTAACACGTTCAAAGGAAGGATTCAAATCCACAACTCTTCACAAATTTGAAAATGGATTTTTTCTATGATAGTTGAGATTTGGTTCGAAAGTACCAAATGAACGTGTCACCATGATTGATCACTTGTATTGAATCAAACACTAATTTGGTGTGATTTGCATCATAATCCCTCAAACACTAATTTGGTGTGATTTTCATCATAATCCCTCAATTGTAACATGGATTAATTATTTGTAAAAGTAATTTCACATCAAACACATGTATGTGCCCTTACAAATGATTGACTTAAATAGCCCCTAGAACATGGCAGATTTGGATTTGAACATAGATAATAGTACTTGATAAAACCATTTGAATTATATGTAAATATAAATCCACACAAAAACTTGTTAGCTTTTAAAGACTCAATACGAATCAAACTCAAAATTGGGGCTTAGTTGTAAATAGCCAGTGCTATAATGGGTTGAGCTATCTCAGACAACTAAATTTAATAAATTTTTTTTGAACAATTAGGTGTAAATGTAATTTCATACAAAAATGAGATGCTTGGTGATGCACTTACATTTGGTTGATTTTATTATTTACCTTAACACAAATTAACTATTTATAAAATGTGTAATAAATGGGATTCTCAGGAATGCACTCACACACAATTGCAAGGAGGATTTTGAAGGATAATATCTCATGAACAAATGATATAAGACATTAAGATATAGTCCCCTTTCATGAATGATATTATATGAGACATTTAAGATACAATTTTATGGAAGAAGTTTTAATTAATATTAATTATTATACCTGTACATATATTTGTTAGATAGACCATAATCTATGAAGGTTAAAACATATTTTTTTGGAGTCAACACATACACATACACATACACATACACATACATAATTTTAAAATTAGACTATTTATAATATACTAGAGATTATGAATGTACCTATAATTACATTAGTAAATTAAATCAAAACTAAATAGAATATAGCATAATTACATTTTGAAGCAAACTATTTTACAACTGAAAATAAAAAATTATAACATTAGGATCAAACGAGAAGAAAATCTCCCCCATGCCAAAAATGTAACATTATTGCAATAATACTTTTACGGTGACAGAAACTTCTCAATGACAACAAGGTAAGGTTTAATAAGGGTGATAGACAATGAATTACACAATCGACTTGGACCTGCCAAATTTAATTCAGAAAATTAAATACTGAACACAATCATGGGGATTGGTTAAGGATTAGTTTCACTATTCACTTTATTTCTTAAGGATTAGTTATAATTAGTTGAGAATTTATTCTTGCTGAGGACTCACCTATTCACTTTTTAATATCTAAATGTGGCAAACAATTAATGGAGAAGGGCAATACATACCCCAAATTTTATCTAACAGACTTACACCTGCTAAAAGTTTCTGCTAATCACGACTTCAATTAAAAGAAAATGGACTATTGCTTGTTTGTATATAGATGATGTATTTTAAATTTTTTTTTTATCACAATAAAACTTGACTCTACGTTTCTGATTTATCACAAATAAAAGGTATTTAAAGTTTTCATGTTAAGAAAGGTATTTAAAGTTTTTTTTTAGTGTTTGTTAAATAAGACTGTGTTTTTCGGTTATGTTAATAAATATACTGTGGTTTTCAACCAAAACACTTATCAATTATGATTCAAATCAGTGACCTATGTTCTGATTCAAACCAGTGCATTTTTTATAGATCTTATCAGCAGCTGAAATTTTAGGCAACCCTTTTCAAAAAACCAGAGGCGAGTGCATTTTGTATATGGTCTTCTATGATTATAGTATATTTTGTATAATTTATTGGCCTCTTCCAACATAACTAATTTTTACTGTGAGTCCCATGGAACCTACTAGTATTGTTCCTATTTTTGATACTGCAAGCGGTCTCAATGTGATTGAAAAATAGGGAGGAGAAATTAGAGGCTTGAGGTATAGATTTTGGATGTCCTCCAAAAACCAAAACTGTGGGTTAACAAAAATTCACTAATGGCCCGTTTTTCCTTTTGAAATAAATTTCAAAGTTAAGTTAGAATCATAATAAACACAGTAGACAGTTTTGTGGAAATAGAATACTGTGTATGGAACTATAAAACTGCAAACAGTGACGAAATTTGCACAAAAACATTTAAGATATGCTCAAATTTAAACAGAACACTTGTTAGCAAGGGGTAAATGATATTGAACTGACCTTGAGTTTGAGGGGAAGGATTTTTCGTGCAATATTGTATTCCATGACAGCGGCATCTGCAAAGCTGGATGGCTCTCTTAAACTTTTTTAACTAAGTATGATGGGAGGGAAGAGAAAGAGTGAGACCATTGTACTTGACAAACTTAAGTTGCACGGTAATCTGCAGAGGCTCCTTATAAAACGGATCTATGTATATATCTACACTTCACACTGTCCGGCCATACGATATTAGAGGGAATTGCATCGACAAGGGTGGACCTGGAGATTGGCGCTTTTGAAATTTTCTTTACACTAGATTTTACATTGTCATTTTTTAATCGTAACTCATAGATATATGATATTGTTAAAAAAAGATCATTGACTGTTTTTTTTATTAGGAATAAAGTTGTGTTAAGAAGATCATTAATTCTGTCTTTATCAAAAAATAGCAGCATTTCTAGATTCTCATAATTGAAATAGAATACCTACTTTAAAGCAACAGTGAAGAACACACATTAGCTTAATCTCAAATGTCAAGTAACAAGATATGGAGGGGATGGAAAATGGTGTGATTCTAGTTTCACACTCATTGCGTTTTAGGGAAAAATTGGAATAGGTGTTTGAAAGTTTATGGGAAGGGCATGTAGGATATTTAACATTAGAGATGTCTAGGTGAATGAGTCTTTTTCCAAGGGGTAAGTCTTGGTGGACTAGATACTAGACAAAGTGAGCTAAATTAAGTTCACGTTTGGTATTTTAATTGCTATTAAATATGATAAACCACGTGTATGGAAAGGAGCATATATTCTCCAACACCTATTGAGCTTGTTAAGTGTCCGAGAGAACAAAGTCATAATCTGATACATCAACCTGAGAGAATAATTTTTGAAGGTTGCATCACAATTTCATTGCCAATCCTTCCACCAAGAAAAAGCCAACTACAGTCCAAGCTTATGAATTATGACATTTAGTAGAAGCTCCTAAAACTGAAGAAGAGAAGACCCATGTTTGAAGCTAAGAGATTGAATTTTCTCTATAAATTAGGTCATTGGGTCCATAGATCTCTAAACGTGACAAGGTTGCAAATAGAAATAATGTCTCTTTTGAAAAATTTGAGCAATTTTATACCAGTCATCTCTGTTAGAGGGTTGCTGAAAGAAGTCCTGATAGAGGACCACCAAAGATAATGATCATTCAAGGAAAGTCTAGTTCTAAAACCATCCCCAATCCACTATTCAAAGGCTTTTCATATACTTTTGGCAACAAATGAGACCTCAATTTTGATTGGCACAATTTGGTGATCAAAAGTGTATGCAACCTATATTCTTCAACAAAGTTTTACCATATAGGGAGAACCCATCGATATACATTATCTTTATAGGATTTTCCAAGCTTCATTTCCTTCAATAGCTCTCATGACCCACATAAAAAACTGAGAAATTATTTGGCGTGGATTTATATTGGTCTTTTCTTGGTAGGAGCTAGTCGATCTATCCCAAACAACTCTATGAAACCTAAAATTGTGGCACTTACCTATAGAAAATCTCTTAATAGTTTAGATAATATATCATAGAAGGTCTTAACAAGAGCCAAATAGGATGAGTAATAGCAGTGGGTGCCAATGAAAATTTCGATACAAATCTAAAACTTGTTAGCAAGAGCAAGAGTCTTGTTAATCTAGTAGGATATCATATTTTCCACATGATCAACCATGTATCACCACAAACATAAGGAAGACCACTCAAAAGAAAAAGGAATACCAATAAATTTCAATTTCTGCATGTGTTTGATCCATTTTTAATGAAAACCTTTAAGCTAGTAAGGAAGATGCATCATACTTTGCCTGTAGCTTTGAGTTTGAACCCAATAGATATTTGAATTAGATTCCTAAAAAAACTGAAAGGAACGATAACCAAGTCATACCAAGCCAAGAAAAAAGATGCTAATCAAACACCATGATTTATAAGATGAAAGCAATTCTCTAGAATAACTTTACATAAAACCTTTGCAAACAAATGAGCAACAATATCATATATTATTATGGAACTCAATGCAATACATTGAGAATGGGCCTTGCTTAAATAGGCAAGGAATAATAATCTAAGAACCAGTCAAGGTCGTAGATCAAGCCATAAATCATGGAAAGAACTAGTCATCAAAGAACTAGTCAATTCCATAGATTTATGAGAGAACTAGACATCAAGGATCTAGTCAATACCATAGATCTAGGAAAGAACTAGTCAATACCATAGATCAAGGAAAGAACTATAACTAACAACTAGATAATATCTCCTAATATCTAAATAAATAAATAAAAATATCCACACACATAAGTGGGTGAGGATAAATACAATAAAGGTAAATAATGTACCTAGGTGAACATGAGCTAAGGTAAATACCTATTCTAAGACCCCCCCCTTAAGTGAAGCTAGGGGCAAAAATAGAAATGACATGTCCACAGTATGAGTCCCAGTAACTAGGCTTGATGAGGTACTTATGTACAATAACTGGAAAAAAAGGGGACACCACAAGGTACCCAAAACTAGTAACAACAAAGTAAAGAGAGTAAAAACCCGCTCCAAGGCATCCCAAGAAGCTCGGCTAAAAAAAATCGTACAATGCTGAAGAAGTTTGGTGTGCACTGTGGTTTGAATCCACTGCTCGATCACAAAACTTAAAAACAACTGACACTGGGTTTCACCATAATAGCTCCATACAAGGATACTGTCAACAGAGTGATGTCAAAAGTGCAAAAAAAACACCAAACATAATTCGATCAAGTGCTGCAAATAGGTGTGCCATGATCCAAGAACAAAAACCAGAGTAACAAGGCAAGGACACAAAATCCAGAGTGTCACGATCCAAGAAAAGCCAAGGTAACAAGGTAAGGACACAAAACTCGAAGAAGCAGGATCAACACCACACCCTCCCATACTGCTAAATGGGTGGAGTGGTGCTATAAATCTGCATGAGTTGTCAAAACAACTACTCGAATACTGACAAACTAACACTAGAATGCACCAGAATAGATCCCCCATAAGAGATACTGTCAACATGCCAAAAGTGTCAAAACTACAGATACAAAATATCTCAACAAATAAGAGAGATATACTACACCTGCTAAAAAATGCTCAAAACAAGAAGCATCACAATAGATAAGGTATAGAAAGTGGAGAAAGAGGCCTAATGGTGGAGGAGAAATGCCTGTAGATTCCTCTCAACGAATGCCTCTGTCGCTGCCATGAGTGATCAGATTTCCACCCCAAATCAACACGGATGGATGAAGAAGATGCCTGCATATGACTTGGTGCAAAATACAAAATGGGTGCATGAAAAAGAACATTAGAATGTGTGTCAGGTTGATCATGTTTGACAGCTGAAATCTCAGGTTTCTCAAGCCTGAGTGAAGATGTAGAACTCATGTGTTGCTCATGATCCTCAGAAAGAGTCGAGCGAACAAAAAAAGGAGCTCAATTAATGTGTGATCCCAATGAAGTATCTGCTCAAAAACCAATGTCATGATGAGAATTCCACTTAACATGTGGAATAAAATAAACAATACCTTGTGAATGTCTGCCAATGACTCCTCTAGTGAGACCCATAGAACGGAGCATGCGAGAATTGAATACAATGGTATGCTTCTTAAAAAAGCCATACAGCTGAGCAGAAGTAGGATACACAACATGTGGTACTGTAATAGGCACATATGTGGAAGAGCATGCAATAACAAGCCTCATAGGTTTATAAGCATCAAAAGCAGGTTCAGGCTCAAATACTGGCAAATCAATGTCAGTGGGTACAAGAGCAACAACTACAAGTGGACTATGAGCATGGATATGGCTGTCCACAATATGATGGTGATGTTGTAGGCTAGCAAGTTTGTTCTGTAGGAAGTGTATTATTGTATCCTTAGCGTGAATGAGTGATTGTAGAAGAGAATTTCACTTTTTGAGAGATCTAATTTCTTCCACAAATATTATAATATCCTCTTGAAGTCCACATATTTTAGAGAAAAGCATATCATTCTCAGAATCCATGAGGTACAAATTGCAACTCCTAAAAATTTAGGATGTCGGGCTCAGCTGAAATTACATCCACAATTGATTACAACACTCCTCCATATTTGGCACTTAATAATTATAGTGCAAGTCTCAAAATAAATAACTACAATGGAAAGAACACGAAAAAATAAGCACTTTTGCAAAAAACAATACTCCAAACCGAGTTACCGATCAAAAGTTACAAGTCTTTTAATATTTTGCTCTGTTATTTATTTTACTAGACATCAAGGATCTAGTCAATACCATAGATCTAGGAAAGAACTAGTCAATACCAAAAACTATACCTAACAACTAGATAATATCTCCTAATATCTAAATAAATAAAAAGAAATATCCACACCCATAAGTGGGTGAGGATAAATACAATAAAGGTAAATAATGTACCTAGGTGAACATGAGCTAAGGTAAATACCTACTCTAACAAAAACATCAATGCGGTGAAAAGTTTCAGTGAAAGAATTCATTTGTTCAGAGAGAGGAAAAAAAATCAACAAAATGCCCATTAATCAATTGCATGAATTGACCGGAGAGGTAAATTCCTCACACAAGAACCCTCTCTACATAATGAGTTAGAAAGGATAAAAAAGATTTAACTGGCATATATAGAAGGAACTAGGGGTATTCCTTATCAGATAGACTAGAAGAGCCCACAAATATTGACACTGATAATCATTTATATTCAAACAAGCCGAGGCATCATAAAAAAGGGTTTGAGAAATTAAAAATTCTCCAAATCCAAGCACTTTGGGCATAGTAAGAATAAAATGAGACTCTATACATTCATAATATTTCTCAAAATCAAGCTTGAGGAAGATGGTTCTTACGCTGTGAGAGATGAGCCCATTCCATACCTTCCCATAAATTGATGATGTGGGGTAGGACTGTACCAATCTTCCACGATCATATCATATGGTATTGACCCTTTTGTGTGGTCTTGGACATGCTCTCTTTCTAGATTTATAAAAGTCTATGTTGGTCATTTTCCTTTATTTGTTTGTCACTGTTAAACCCTAGTTGTCGATCATACAACATGGCTCTTTGAGCATATCGAGCATCATCTTAAACCCTATCCATGAATGAAGAGTCCTAAAAAACAAAAAATATTTAGGTTGTGTGTATCCATGTGTAAGATCGACATTGGTAATACTCCGAAGAGGTCTCAAACTATACATCATTCTCCACCTAGCATGTGATATCTAGATAGATCAAACAAATATGGTAACTTCTTTGACAATACTTTCTTTGACTTTGGTTATTACTAAAATACTTGGAGGAGGGATGTTTAAGTGTTCATAGATGAGAGAGGATTTTGTCTTAACCTGGTAAAAAATATTCAGAATTGATGTGGGTGTTTCCTTAGTGATTGTAGGTGTGTTATTAAAATATTTACGGAGTTGTGAATGCCTTTTGCAAGTGTAAGAAGTGAGTGTATTAATTCATGACTATATGATTTATAGGTTAGTGAATGTAGTAGTGTATACTTGCTTATATAGGGCTCCGTAGATGATTTATATAATACAAGCCAACCTAAATGAAGTAGAAGATCCAACAAAATATATGAATTTGAAAGCAATTTCGGAAGACATGTCTGTCCAAGACTATACACGTCGACCAAGACCAAATATAAAATCTTGAGAAAATTCTAGCGGGAATGGAGAGATGGTATTTATCATAACAAGAGTGCATTGTCAAATAAATTGTTGTCAAAGTACAAATTGCCAAATTTGAGTTTCTACCAAAAAAAATACTTAAAGAAGTCTCTTGTTTAGAGAGAGGAAAAAATCATCAACAAAATGACCATTACTCAACTACATGAATTGATTATAGTGGTAAATTCCTCACACAAGAACCCTCTACATAATGAGATAGAAAGTATAAAAAATATTCAATTGAAATATAAGGAAGGACCTAGGAGAAATCCTTAGAGGATAGACTAGAAGAGCTCAACATATTGAGATTGATTGTCATTGATAGTCAAACAAACAGATGCCTTATAGAAAAGGGTTTGAGAAATGAAAACTTCTCCAAATCTAAGCACTTTGGGCATAATAAGAATGAAATTACATTTTATACATTCATAGTATTTCTCAAAATTAAGCTTCAGGAAGATGGTTTTTAGGACGTGAGACATGAGCCCATTCCATACCTTCCCATACAATGATGACGTTTTCAAATTTTGATGAACCCATTTTCTACGGCTTTACGATAGGATTGAGGATATGGTTGAGATGAAAATTTAAATCTTTGACAATGATCTTGTCTGAGACATTCAAATGAATAATCAAAATCTAACTATTAACTAGCTTTGGATCTCTAACTTTATCTTGATAAACTTAATATTGAATTTATTAATAACATTCCTTAACACATTTTTTCACAATAATTTCTTTATAAACCTTCATAATATTTGGATCAATGAATCCCTAAGAGGATTTGTAGAATTAAAATGGAATTGATTAAGGCTAGGGGATTTATCATTAGCCATGCTATGAATAATGAAAAAAAATCTTTAATAGTTACAGAAGATAATAAAAAATTGTTGGCATATTATTCCATTGTCGTTCCACCTTTTCACATCCCATGACCTTCTAGGTTACACATGTCTCTTGGGGTTCCACATTTCCTTCCAATGCATGTATAAATAAAATATGTATGCTCTTTAAATAATAAATATATCCAAACTAAATTAGTCTTCACTGTCATTTGTACACACAAATATTTTGAGTGGCGGTGCTCACTTTTCACTACACTACATCTAGACATTCTTATAGAGCTTGAATTCTCTAAGTCATATCATCATGGGTTTAGAGCACCATTTTATAATGTTCTACAAAGGATGACGATATATTTGTTGGATTAGAGAGATATGTATAAGCAATCTAGATGACATTATATTTATCCTTAACTTGCTTGAGTCTAAGGGAATTGAAACATCTATAAAATCACAATCTATGATATAAAACCAATGCATTTATGCTCATGTTTGATTCCCTTTTTCTATAATGAATCTCCAAAAGGTTAATTTTGTGTTTGTATTGATGGTCACCACTTGTACATGTTAAAATAATCATATTTCAACAATAAAAACACCCTTTGGTATTGTTTGATAAGATTATGGTTAGAACACTTCCTGACCCACACCACCTACTTTCCATATTTGAAGAGGAAAGATGAAGTACAATTTATTTTGTTAGTCCATCACCCCATCTAATTTTCAGCAAAGAGAGGAAGGGAATCTAAATTCAACAAATTTTGGAAATGATTCAAAAATTATAATTATGGCCTATAAGTAATGTATTAAAGAAGAATTGATTATGGGGGGTTTAAGAAGGCCATTTGTCTAATCCAACTAACAAGTGATGTGACTATGATCATAAAAAACAATCTTTAGCTAGATGAAAACTTGTTACACACCGAAAAGGTTAAAAGAGAACATGTGTTGTTCAAAGAGCGTGGCATAAAAAAGGCATTTGATAAGTTGATCATCACTGGCCAAGATATTACACCATGTAAACTATGAATGATGGTTTGTATCCCACTACCAAAATAGAGGATCTAATTGAACCCATATATTTTAAATATAATACCATGCCTCCATTCTTATACCCACTAGTGAAAATGTAGGTGAACCTCATTTTACTTGTGAGATTCAACTATATTAAAGTCACCATAATAGATACCTAAATATGACATTGGACCTTTTTATGACATCTTTTAAGTGACTTTTTTCCCATGTTACATTAATGTGGATAAATGCAATGATTAGTTATCTTACCACTATATTCCTGTCTCTAATTCTTCCACACCAACTTCTAAACAAATATTTGGTCTTCATTCTTCTAGTATGATGTGTTTTCATGGGATCCCCACCTTGTGGCTTTCATCATCTATTATTCTAGTGTCTCCAAGAACTATTCCATAGTCCTGGAAAATTTTGTAAAATGATCATATCCCAATCGTACGAACCTTTCCTCTCTTAATTTTGACATACAATTTCAAAAGGAAAATCTCTTTAGGTTGGCCTTCTAGAATTTTTCAATTTGAAATTGTGATAGTTAGATGCCAAAGAGTTCTTAATTCAAGGTTGATCACTTTATGAGTGACTCACCAAAAATAATTTTAGACTGGCAATATGACTAGATTTAATCTCTAAAGATCATCCTATACATCAACTTTCAAGGATGATTTCTTTGGTTGGTAAATTTGAAGTACTATTTGCACATTGTACCACTTGGGTCTAGGAAATGTCATCAAGCTTTTCATCCTATCAACTTGTTATTAAACACCTATTAGGAGGGAGAATAACTGCATGAGTTTGAGGCCTATTTAGAGAAGTTATATGAAGGAAACACTCAATTATCAAGGGTATGTGCTAAGGAGGTTTTATCCAAGCAAGTACTAACCCATTTTTATGTCACAAATGGGGAGCTAGGGCATCAAAATGAAGAGAAGACATTTGTAGGTATAAGAGATTCATTGTAAGATTCTAAACACGTGTCAAAAATCTATAGAGACATAAGTGAAGTGAACCCTAACATTAAATTATGGGTCAAACCCCAAGAGGACACATTTATAGGTCTTAAGTAGGCTATCCAAGTGAATTTTCCCCATGTGATATGCATATATCCTATACTTAGTTATAGACCCCCAAATTTCATAAACATCATTTAGAAAGTGTGTGACATGCTAATATAGTTCATGATCACTTTCACTTGATCCAAGCCCATTGTGTGGTGTATATAACTAATTCTAAAACGTAATTTATGTAGTTTATACTTTATAGAAGTTGTGTTCGATTACATCCTTTACATAACTCTAGGATAGTTTGATGTTTATTTCTATTATAGAATGATATTTACACATACAATTCAATATCTTAATTATATTAACCCTAGTTTTGATATTACATTTTTGTGAACCAACTTTATCTATTGATTCATTAGACAACTTAGGGATTTTTTCCTTCCCTTTAGGGTTTTCAATGTAAACACTTTAGGGTTTTCCATCTCATATATGATCTCATGATATTTAACTTAATTTTACTAGGTTTTGACTTGTTCTTAGTCCATTATAATAAGTTAGTCATGTCTTCTTTATATATTCGGGACATCACACAAACTTGTAGAGAGTTTGATGAGTTTATGGAGAATTATTTTTGATAGAGATGAAATTGAATATAATGTTACATTAGTTGAATAAATTAATACTCTATTATAGAAATAATATGTAGAGGAAAATAATGATCCTCCTAGGTGGGATTATGATAGCCCTGGGAATTTCCTATCCATTTCTCCTAGCTTTTATATTGTACTAAAAACTAGTGGTCCAAATATATGGAATACAAATGAAGTTGAATACTTTGATAACATACAACACGATTCTTATGGTGGTAAGAATATCTTTTACATATGATAAATATTTATATTTTACAAATATTAATGATGTTTCATGAAAAATCTATAATGATCCTTATCTTAAAAGCCATGTGATAATTCTTTGATGCGCCAAAATTAACAGGAACTTGAAAAGGTCATAACTTGTGCTTCGGGTGTCCGTTTGGGTCCATTTTTTTAAACCACCTGTTTTGATGAGAAGAATGCACCAATTAACCAGCCCTACCAATTGGAGCATGTTTTGGCACATTTTCGGGCTTGAAATCCACCATCTTGAGGCCGAAAATTAGGATTTAAGTTGTAGTTCAGTTTTTTCCTATTTTAGGGAATTAGTTAATTTTAGTCTCTTAGTTGCATTATGAGTTGGAAAGTTGGAAATTCCTTTAATTTAGGCATGTAGAAGATGTATGGAAATTTCTATGCCCATACGAATAAGCATGCAAACTTACTAAGAATAACAGGTTCTAGTAAACTGCTAAAAATAGTAATTTCTGCCACCTAAAGTAGATCTAGTCAAATTTAGTTAGAGTTTTCTTGGAAACTCAAGTTGGGAGTTTTTTTCTATTTAGGAAACATTGTAATTCATGATTTAATAAAAAATAAGGAGATCTATTTTCTTTTGGAGCTCATATTATTTGCAGTATACTGAGTTTGTTTAGAATTGGTTACATTATCCTTTATTTACAAATAGTAATGATACATATTTTGCAAATGATATTGATACATATTACAAAATCCATAGTGATATTTATTTATACTCTCATGTTACACGCATATATTTATATGTAAATCATGTTTCTATTTCATGTATGATACCAATAGTTATTTTGATGATGTTCCTAGGTTATGCGATGATTTTCCTAATACACATTTTATACCTCCACTTGATAATTATACACAACCATTAGATACATCTTACAAATATATCACCATCCCTAAGGAAAATTTAAAGTTCATGTTGAAAGTGATGAGTGAGTTATAATATGAATTTAGAACTCTATGCCTTTCCTCCATGATCTATAAAAATTTAATTTATCACAATATTATCCCTTACCAACTAGTAACAGATAAAATTATAATGCTTATTTTCAACCAAGATTATCTATGCCTAACTTTATATCATTAATTTCGAAGGATAGTTCATCTCAACACATATCTTATTTTTATAGGATCCCAAATACATATGAGAAGAATCATTGGGTCTTGTTTAAAGTATTCCCATCAAGTTTAATAGGACCTTCCTTAACATGTTATCAAAATTTACCTAATGGGTATATAGATAAGTTTTCCATGTTATTAGACCAATTTATCTTCTACTTCAGGTCACATTACACCCTAAATAATACTTTTGATATATTAGAGACTATAGGACCAAAAACTTATGTGTCTACCTAAAAATGTACCATGTGCTTCATGAGTATTGTGTTCCAATCAACATTTCACTCAAATAGAAAGAAAAAATAATTTTTTTGTTATGGTTTGTCCTCTCCTTTATTCTATTCAATACTTTATCAAAAACTTATGACTCTCTTTCTCACTCATTTGATAAAATAGTGGATCTTGAAGAGGGTGTGTTTATAATAATTATAAGCTAAATGAGACCTTTGATTTTGATTCCATTATGAATTTTTTATATGAAATTTCTGATATGGATAGGAACCATATCTTAGACACCTCTTCTAATTTACTCTTCTATGAAAAGTGTAAGGAATTGAAATACAGAGTGAAAATTTCTTGAGAAAAATCACACCCATTTAACGTTACTTGTGTTAATAATGATTACATCCAAGTACAATGCAATATAGATACACCTAGCATCATATTAAGGATATTTCTTAACAATAAGCTAATCACATTACTCACCATTTAATATTAGAATCAATATTGTCTTATTCAACATAACATAAAATCCTTATCCAAATATCATTGTATTAATGGACATGACCCAAACAAATGTGTTTTCTCAAATAAATAGACAACGAACCTAATACATGAGCACACTATCCTCATGGAAGATTAGATCCTAAGGTACAAAAAACATCACATTAACCTGATAGAATTCCCAAACAAGCAATCAATGTACCTATGAAAGTAAGAAAAGAATCTAAGAAAACATATGAGCAAGTGAATAATATACCTAAAAAAGAGGAAATATTTAAGATGTGTTAAAAATGGAAGAGCCTCAATTCAAAGTATTATATGGGTTAAAACATATAACTGCGTTCCACTTTTTTCACTTTTTGTACTTTTAAATAAATAGGGCCCATAACCAAAACATGACCAATATCGTAGAAAATGACCAAACATGTTTTTTTTAAGAGCTTAAATATACCAAGACACATTGCATTCGTAATTTACCTAAATATTTTAAGTGTTTAAATTATTTTCAAATGTTTATTTACTAGTAAGTTTTTAAAATATTTTTTGGCCACCAAGTGGGACACTATATAAGAATAAGTAAATCAATCCAATGTTCATACATTTATTTATTAGAAACCAATATAAAGAAGGAATCATAAATCATCAAGGAACAACTATATAACACATGCAATATAGACTTTATTTATCAAATTGGATATGGTGACGATGAAGTCGAACATACCTTACAACATGAGGGTTCTTTGAAACAAATAGCTCTTATATAAATTACAATAGGACCAAGATTTATTTATACAACATTATTTATCATGTATACTACAAAAAGTTTAACATAATTTTGAGACAACTTAGACTAACCCAAATGAGAGAAACTATGGATGTAAATAATGAGTGAATTAGTTTTTAATATGATAACAATAGAAAAATATTGATTAGGTGATGAAAATGAACTTCTAATGAAGAAAATTAAATCATATAGCAAGGCCACATTAGAGCAAGTACAAGTCTCCAACCCAAGTGAAGATCAACTGAGTCTTAGAGAAACCAATGGTTTATTGGGTTCTTATTCATGTGATGAAATAAATATACATAAAAGTGTTTCTCATTTAGGTGTAACATAACTAATGTATCCACATACAACATCTAATATGCTATTATTTCAAGAATATCATAGCTATGTAAACAAATACAGGGAAAGTGGGTGTCCCCATATCATTGAATGATTGATTAATTGCATTACATGTTTTAATGATACATACTACAAAATTATAAAAATAATGTTCCTACGAATTTATTCCACATCCAATCATACATCTTGATTAGTATTCATCAATAAGATAAAAACAAATCACATTTATAAATAAAAAAGTATATTGCACTTCAATATATATAAATAAAGTATGAAGCATAAATAAGTCATCACTAATTATGAGTCCATAATATAAATGTGAGAAACATGGAATTACAAACATACACATGAGATCATTAATGCCATATAAAGAAAAATCTTGTGTATCTATATCCATCAAAAGTTGAATACATCTTAATCCAATTACTTAGTATCAAGATATTTATATATCAAGAGTACCAATCTCATGACCAATCCAAGTCCATCATCTTTTACATAGAATAGGCAATATAATGTCATAACACTAAGATTAGATCCTTAATTTTAAACATGTTTATTTATGAGATAAATATTTAAAAAAAATCAATTATTATATTAGTAAGAGGATTATATTTATTGTTAGAGTTATAGTTTTCCATGATCAATTGTTAGAGAGATCTTAAACAAAAAATTACAACCCAAGCCTTGCTATAATACTATTTGAATTTTTTTAATAAGGAATAGAAAAGATCTTCAATAGTCATATACATGAAATAATCAAATAACTCATAGTCATAGCCATATTTCCATATATATCCCAATAAAAGCATAGATCAATAAAACCTTCTAACTCATTTGATTATGAAATATTTCACCCATTACAAAAGTATTTATAGATTTGCATACACACATGCTTTTCTAAAAATATAAATAATTATAGAAAATAGAAATACTACTATTTTTGATAATAATATTTAATAAAATAGTAAAGCATGCATAGCCATAACATGACTTTATTCTCTTTTTAAAATATCCTAACAAGTCTAATGTTAACTACAACCATTGTAGAATTCCCTTCAGCGCTCCATTTTGGACTTCCAGAAGCACTCTCGTGCTATCCCTCTCCATTAGGGCCTTATCTTCCTACTTCATAAGATTTGTGTCTCCAAGTTCCCCGGCTTCCCGCCCTCTCCCAACAATCGGCACATCACTACCTCCACTGCTCCCACTTCCATTCTGGACACCTCTTTCAAACCCAAGACTAAGAACCCAAAACTTCCCAAAACTGACATCCCTCACTTTTCCCGGGTTCTTAGAAGCACCAAAGAGCTGGAAGTTACACATAATTTGCTGCATATTAGTAATGCTGGCTAGGATACGACCCTGTATCAGAAGGAGAATAACATATCTCATAGGTTGGAATCTCTGGAAAAAGAGATGAAGAAGTTAAAGAAGGACCTGCAGCGCATGGACAAGTAGAAAGGCAAAAGAAAGATTGATGATGATACTGACAATGGGAGGATCATATTGTTGACATTTACAAGAAATAAAAATCCTTGGACAATAGATTGGGGAGAGCCAAAGATAGGCATGATCATAACATGGCTATCTTCAATGCCATTAGTGACTTCTTAGAACAAAATGTTTGAAGCAGGGGACTGAAAAAGAGAGAAGCTAGACCATATCGAAGCTGAACGCAATTGACCCCACACACATCAACACTTTGGCATTGTTCACTTCACTGCAAATAATCCAATCCAGGATCGACAGAGCTTCCAAGAAGTAATCTCCCTCGGGCCTTCTCTGTTGCTTTTTTGCTGTATTGTTGCCGTTTCTATTCTATTTTGCTTTCTACTTGTAACTGTATTTTGGTTACTGTTGTTCATAGTGTTTTATCTAGATTTTGATCCTCTTTTGTTGTCCCTATTTAGATCTATTTGGATGTTGAGCCCTTTTTGTAATAGGGTATAGTCCCTTCAAAACTATTTACCAATAATAATAAAAAACTACAACCATTGCATGGTTATTTCTATTCTTAACTAAATCCATTTCATGGATTTTTATTGTGCAATAATAAACTCAACTATACCAAAAATAATTATTAAACTCAACAATAGTAGTTAACCAACATTCTCCCCATTGATGCCAAGTGGACTAATAATTTCTACTTGGAGTTTCAAAAACTAAAGTTTTGCAACAACTTTAGTGATGATATTTGTAACTTGTTCTTTAGTATTTATATACTTCAACTCTATCTTTTTCTTCTAAACCAAATATCGAATGAAGTGGTACTTCAAATAAAAATAATTTGAATTTCTATGATCGAATAGATTCTTGGCTAATTTGATGGAACTTATGTTATCACAAAAAATTACTTTAGGTTGATTCTGTTTCTTCCCAATTTCTCTGTAAACTTTTCAGAGCCATAATGCTTGTGTACCTACTCAAGTGACTGAAATATATCATGCTTTAGTATATTAAAGAGACTCTAAGGTTCACTTATTTGAACTCCATGTAACCAATTCTGAACCAAGTGAAAAACAATTTCTATATGGTGACTTCCGGTCATCCAAACTATCTCCCAAACGAGAATCACTAAAATTAGAAAGTTCAAGCTTTTAATTAACAAAACAATGAATACCAAAATTGAAAGTACCCTTCATATACCTTAATATCCCATTGGTTACCTTCATATGAATCTTAGATGGCCCAGAAATATACCTTGAAACAAGAGAAACTAAATAAAGAATATTTGGTCTTGTGTGAGCTAGAAATATTAAGCTTCCAACAATACTTTTGTAAGTCATATCATAAATTTTTCTAGCAACATGTTCTCTACATAAAATAACTCCATGAGTAATTGGAGTATAGATCGGTTTACAATCAACCATACTATTTTTTTTCAACATATCCTTTACATACTTTTTTTGACAAATGAAAATATCCTCCTTACTTTGATGAACTTTTATTCCAAGAAAGTATTGCATGAGACCTAAATAGTTCATTTCAAATTCATTTATCATATCAATTTTTAATTCACCCTTCATCTTAGAACTGCTTCTCATCTATAACAAATCAACAACATATAAACTTATAATGAGAATATCATTACCTTCTTACTTGTAGTAAAGAGTAGGATCACTTTTTCTTCTCTTAAAAGCATTTTGTTGAAAATATCCATCAATTCAGGCATATCTTTCTCTTGATGCTTTCTTGAGGCCATATAAATCCTTATTCAACTTGCACACTTAGTCCTCCTTACCTTGTATTTCAAAACCTTGTGGCTGTTGTACATATACTATCTCTTCTAAGTACCCATTCAAGAATGCACTTTTCACATCCATGTGATGTATGCTCCATTTATTTTTAGTTTATAGCAAAATCATCATTCTAATTCTCTCTTGTCTTGCCACTAGTCCAAATGTCTCTTCATAATCTATGTCATACCTTTGAGTGAAACCTTTTGCAACTAAATGTGCCTTGAGTATTTCAAAACTATCATCACTATTGTACTTAGTCTTGTAGACCCATTTTGTACCAATACAATTCTTGTCATGTGGATGTTTTGTAAGATCCCAGGTATCACTCCTATGAATGAAATACAATTCTTCTTGCATTTCTTACACCCAAACATGATTAATACATGCATCTTCAAAACATGATGGTTCAAAATCAGCTTGTGTAAATAAAACATAATTTACTGTCTCATCTATTAGATATTCTTCATGTTCTTTATTCCTTGTACATTGAAAAATTTCACTTAGGATTCTTACCTTCCTTGAAGAATTTGGAATTGAAGAAAGAGTTGCACTTGGAATACAAGAATTAGATGAAATACTACTAGGTGGACTTGTTGCACTTGGAATTAAAATGATAGTGAGTTCATCAATAATATCATCGTTGTAAAAATATTTGTACTTTTCAATATGCCATTTTTATTTATCATGACAACATGCTCCCCCTTCATCAAAATAACATATCTTGACAATTTTTTTTTGTTAGTGATAGGATTATAAATCCTATATGATTTTTTGGTTAATTATACCCAACAAAAATATTAGAGGCACTCTTTGGATATAACTTCTTTCTTTCTAATCAAGTACATGAGCATAGGCTAAAAAAACAAAAATTATGAAATAATTGACATTAGGCTTCTTGTCATATCATGCTTCATATAGAGTAATCTTGTCATGTGAACTAGTGGGACTTTTATTGAGAATATATAATGTTATCACAACTCCATCACCTAAAAAAGACTTTCTTCTCTTTATTTGTAACATGATTCTTGCCATTTCAACCATTGTACAGTTCTTCCTTTCTACTACACAATTTTTTTGGGGAGTGTAGGTAGTTGTGGGATGCCTTTTGATGCAATTAAAATCAAAATAATCCATACAAGTTTTTGAACAAAATTCAACTCAATGATGAGTCCTTAAGAACTTTATTCCGACTTTAAACCTCTTAATTGTATCAAACGTTTCACTTTTCTACTTCAAAAAATAAACCCAACACTTTCGTAAATAATCATCAATAAATGTAATGAAATATGATGGCTTACCCATTTTTTTGCATACGACCAAAAATATCAAAGTGAACTAACTGTAGTGGATAATGATCTCTCCATGCACTACCTTTTGGAAACTTTTCTCTTTCCTATTTTCCTTTAGAACAAACTTCAAAAACATATTTTTTTTCTCTTCAACCTTTGGCAAACCATAGAATAATTCTTGTGATGTTAGTAAATTCAAACTTTGAAAATTTAAAAGTCCATATCTGAGATCCCACAACTCACTCTTATCTTCATAAATTCCATATTGGAAAAGCTATTGTTATGTTATCTAAAACTCAATGGGAACATCCTATTATTAGACATATGTACAATTGTAACAACCTTATTTCCGTGATTCAAATAATATATTGTGCACTACTTATCATCAAAAACCACCTTATAATTCCTTTCACATAGTTTTCTGACACTCAACAAATTATGTTTTAACTTTGGAGTATAATAAATAACATTAACATGTTTATTACCTTATCTAGTACTCACCTCCATAGTCCCTTTGCTGAAACCTCTATATATTTGTCATCACAAATTTTTATCTTGATCTTGAAACTTATATCTGATGTAGAAAACAATTCGTTATTCCTTGTCATATGATTGGAACAACCTGAATCTAGGTACCAAACCTCTTTAAGACTAATTTCAGCCTTATCATAAGAAATAAAAAATTGCATGGAAAATATTCATCATCCTCATTAGAATAATTAACACCTCTTCCTTCTTTACTTTATTTTGTTCTACATTCTTATTCAAAGTGACCATACATGTGGAAATAATAACATTGAATATTTCTCTTATCAAAGTTGCCTCTACCTCTACCTCTTGCAGCTGAACCACCTATTCTTCCTCTTTATCTCAAATAATTTTGATTTCTATCTTTTCCTTGTCCTTGGTTTCTTCTAATGATGTATTTTCCTTGTATTTGGTTTCCTTTTCTACTAGTTCTAGTACATTTAATCTTTGCAATCTTCAATTTTGAGGAAAAATCCTTCTCATCACTTTCTCCAACTATGTTTCCAAATATTTATGTTTGAGACACAAGAGATCCATATCGATGATCAAAATAAAGAGTATTAAATTTATTCAATGATGATGAAAACAGGATTTCACCTTCTTGTTAGAGACCTTAACACATTTTCAGCACAATCTCTTTGTGCAATGCTTCTCCAAGAGTAGCCATTTAATTGACCACATCCTTTACTCTTATACATAAATCACTCAGAATTTTATCTTCTTGCATCCTAAAATTCTTAAATTATCTCTTCATAGTCTGCAACCTAACCACTTTGAATCGTTCACTACCTTAGTAAGATTCTTGTAGAGACTTTACACCAACAATTCTTGGAAATAGTATCTTATCTAGAGACTTCTGAATATGAAACAAAGCTTTTGAGTTATTCCTATTATCTTCCTTCTTGACTTGTCTATCATTGACTATAAAATTGGTCCAATCAGTTGCATCTTCATAACCGGCTTCTACAACATCGCATAAATATTTTCTTCTCAAAAGAGTCACCGAATTAATGCTCCAATAATCATAATCATTTATACTAAATTTTGGAATGGGAAGAGAGTTATAGTTTTCCATGATCAATTGTTAGAGATATCTGAAACAAAAACTACAACTCAAACCTCGCTCTAATACTAATTGAATATTGTTTGATAAGGAATAGAAAAGAACTTCAATATTCATAAAAATGAAATAATCAAATAACTCACAACCATATCCAAACTGTCATAGACAACTAAGGAAAAGAATAGATCAACAAAACCTTGTAAATCTTCTGAATATGAAATAATTCACCCATTACAAGTATATATGGATTTTCCTATACACACGTTTTTCCAAAAATATAGATAATTATAAAAAATATAACTATTGCTATTTATAATAACAATCTAATATACTTTTAAATCTTGCATAACCATAACATGGATTTCTTATCTTTTAAAAATATTATAAAAAATATAATCTAACTATATCCATTGCATCACTGTTCTTATTTTTAACTACAGCCATTGCATGCATTTTTTATTGTGCAAAAAAAACTTGATTATACTAACAATAATTAATAAACTCAACAACAATAGTTAACAAATACAATGTCATAACACTAAGGTCAGATCCTTCATCTTAAACATGTTGATTTATGAGGTCAATAATTAAATGGAATCAATTATTATATTAGTAAAAGGATCATCTCTATTGTGGCATCATCCGTATTAGTAAAATAACCATTTAAGTTTATATCTTTATCAAATAAATCAAATAATATAGGATAATATTTAAATTGAATGATAATTTTAAAAATCTGAAATACAATTCCAAGATGAAGATGCATATTCTACTTGAAGTAGTAAAACATTATTTAGAGGTCAAAAATTAAATGGGAAGAGTATTTCAATTTTCAAACTATTGGTTGGATATTTTGTATGGAAAAAACATGAGGTTCAACCATAACACGTGGGACGAATTCCCTCCTTAAATAAAGGGGAGGCGCCCTATTTATTACTATTCTAACAACACCAAATAATATTCATAATATTTACACTAATCTAGCATTGGGGGTGGGATCTCATTGTTGTAGATTTATTTCTTACGGAATTAAGAATAAATTGAGAATGGAGGAAAGTTTTTAGAAGTGAAATTAGTTAGGAGAAGTGAAAAGAAGGAAAGTGGAAATGTTTTTTTCCTTGGAAAACACATAGATGAAGATACTAACATGAGATAAAATGGTAATAAATTTGATTAAGATATTAAGAACAATGAACTGGAATTTAAAGAATAATATAATGCATTGAACTTAAGAACAATACTTTAAACAAATATATTATATACAACACCAAGTTTGTAAAGAATCTATTTTATTCCTTATATAAAAAGATTGAAAACACAAAGTATTTATTCTCTTATAAATTCCATATTTCTTACTCTATCCAAAAATATCCCTCTCCCAATGCCATAATATTTTACATTTATAGAGAGAAGAGAAGAAAGAAAAAGGGAAGGTGTTGGATTAAAGTCTAAAAATAGGAAATACACATTAAAGCCCTCTTGATTGGTTTCTTTCACAAAATGAAAAAGTTAACTTGTTAATCCAAATGATGCCTCGACATCCCAAAAATTTACATACTTGATGCCAAAATGGAAAAACTTTACGAATCATCAAGTAGGATTTTCCTTATTGACTTCTTACTCAACTTCCTTGCTGTGACAAACATGAAAGTTCTGAACCATTTCTTGCACTTCTTTGTCATCAGGTCCACATGAGTATACATTTATAACACCACATGTGTTGAGCACATTGATTAGTCTTCCAGGAAGCTTCTAGAGTATTTTGGACAAATTACTCAAAAAATTTTGATATAAAATCAATTTTTCAACTGATTGTAAATCAAAATCACTCCCAACCAAAAAATACTTTTCAACTAGATATTTGAATTCTTTGGGGATGTTCCCCATGGGAATCATGTTCATATCTTCATCCAATACATGATAGGGAACTTTAGAAAATTCATCACTAATATCATTAGTGGAATCAATCCCTTCTTCCCTTTCCTTCTGTAGCTTCTTTTTGGCCTCTTGAAAAATAATGAATTGAAATTCAATGGCTTTGTAAAACTAAAAATACTTTCCCCTTTCTCTTGTTATCCCTTCCTAAATAAGGGTATTAGAATAAACCTTTGTGAGCTTGTTTACAACTTCCAGAGTTAGGTCCCAATTGTTTCTTTCCTCATCGAGCTTGTCACCCATTCTTTAAATGGCTGAATTTTCTCTTTCAAATTCATTATGGACCTCAAAAACGTCCTTGGTTAACCTCTTACCTTGACTCAGGATCCTTTAGATCTAGATATGTAAACCTGACCCTTTTGTCCAATTTTATTTACATCTGATATAGATGACATATCAAGACTGACTGGAGCTAGAGAGGAGATCAAATTTGGTTTAGAGATATTTAGGAGGATGGATGTCAGTTGCTCCACTTTTTCATTTAATTAATCCTTGGTGGCCTTGGTTTCCTTGAGTTTATTAAATAAGTTATCCATGACCACCTGGAAATCTTATTGTGACCATTTAGTAGTGACTTTCCCCAGTGCTACTTTTGTTGTTTGATAGTCAAAAGAAGTGATGTTTTCCTTACTTTTGTCTGCAACAAACATGATGATATCAGTGAAACTCTGATCTAATGAATTAATGGTGATGTGGTAGATATTTTTAGGCTTCTTAGATGCATGAGAGGGGGCATGAGTCAACATACTGAAATTGAAGGATTCAAGAGGGGAAATATTATTACTCTTCTTAGGAGTTTCACTTGTTATCTAAAATGGGACTGAAGAATGATGTGTTTATTGTGAAGGAGTTGGGATCATTAGGGGGCTCCTAAAATAATAGGTAATGTGAAAAAAATGGGGAAGGAGTGGAAAATATAGCCACATTGACATTTAAAGAGGGATGGGGGGAAGAAGGCATGGAGGAAAAGGCGGTATATGGTGAAGGAAATTGGGTTATTTGAGGAGAACATAAGTCTATACCTATTCCTATTGAGAGAGGAGAAAGGGATGAAAATACATGTGTCATGAGTGACACATGAGGAGATGAGAATGGAGAGGAAGATGTGATGACCGATGAGATTTGAAATGGCGAGGAAGGTGGAGGTTATGGAGGAGATGAAATGTGAGGATGGGAAGAAGGAGGGGGAGAATACACATGACGAGGAGAAGTGACCAGATGTGACATATGTGGGTCCAAGGTCACAACAAGGACCAAATGAGTGATGAGGAGAGAGGAAAATGAAAGTGGCTAGGAAACCATGGTACTAGTTGATGTTCCTTGTCCTCACTGAGGATAAGGGGAATTGAAATTGACAATGGTAGTGGAGGGAGCATAAGGAGGAGGATATTTTCCTCCACTACTATAAATTCTAAGCTTTAACTTCTTCCTTGGTACTTCACCTTTATCCTTGGGTTCTTGGGAGGGACCCACTTTTAACGCAGTGGTCACTTTCATTTTTGGGAAGTTGGGATCTTTATGTCGAATGTTGTTAGAAAAGAGCCAATTATTGGTTTGAGTCAAGATTTGAGAAACTTTCTCATTGATTGATGTGAACTACTTGATTAACTTATTGATTGGGGGAAAGCCCAATATTTCCACTTTTATCCACTCATATATCAGATCTAAGAAATCCCCATCATCAAATGTGCCCTAAGGAATATCTATGAAGTTGTACTTAGCCACTTCATCCAAATTTAGACAACTATATTCTCTTCTTATTGTGGCTATCTCGTACCTAAAATCAATCCATATATATTCAAGATCTGGGACATGAAATTGCAAGGTTCCAAATTTCTCAGTACTCCCTGATAATTGAAGCTAATCCTTAGATGAAAAGGCTTGACAGTCACCCCTTGAATTTCGATAGCAATATTATTTGTTTTTATCAATGATGTACAAGTGTATTGGCCGATTGATATTGGGAAATGAATTCCTGCTTTATGTTTGCTTTGTTGGAACTTGTGAAAATCCAAAAATTTCCTTGCTAACTCCATTAGAATTTACTTGTGGCTCAGAAACCTTAGAAATTGATATGGAGAACCTTGAAACACTCCAAATTGGAGGAAGATACACCCCAATGGGATACAACATTCTAAGATGCATCAGTGCACTAACACTTGGAATTATATTTTTCTAACTTGTAGAGACATCATTTACCCTCCGAAAGTGATTCAATTTTTTTAGAGATAATTAGGGGTAGAATTCATAGAAATAATTTGAACTTTTCGTTTTATGTGTTCAACATAGGGAAAATCTTCATTCCCACTATGGCGTATGTGACATACAATGTCATAAATAATTTCCATGTCATGTGCACTTCCATCAACTTCTTGTCTAATATATCAATAATGTAATCACCCCATCTAAAAAATAGTTGATTCTTCCTCATGATGGGTAGGAATTGGTACATCCATCCTTGGAACTTTTTTGCCTCGGGAAGGCCAAAATATCTGCTTAGGATTGTGATGATATCATTGATCTCAGGGATGAAATCAATCCTAGGAAAGGTTTTTAGCAGTATGTTGATCACATGATTGGGTTTCAAGAGATATATTTTGTTAATGTGTTTAATGTAATCTATTGAATTTTCATCCCAAGCCTGTTGAGTTTTCTTGGGATAAATATCTACATATACATTAAGATTGGGAAACTTCAGGAGTGCTTCAAAATATTCAGTATCTAGGTGGATTACCACTTCTCCATCTAGATTCTAAATAGCTCTGGACTCAACATCATAATGACTTGCTGCAGTAAGAATGAAATTTGGACACTATATAGAGATAAGAAAGGCCAAAGCAAGAGGAAATATGCTATTGTAAATACATTTCATCCATGTTGTATTTGAGGGATCCTTGATTCTATTCCAGAATTATTATAATTGTACATATACCAATTCAATATCTCTAATGTCGACGTTGGAGTCAATGTTCTAAGGAGGAACAAACCCTTAGTATTTAACTACATTTCCTTTTCCCCCAGGATGATTATACTTAGGCTATTCCCTTCACTAATTTAGACATTGAAGGATGAACTTAAATATTATGTCTAAGAACTCTACTAGATACTCATAAAGGGTTACCCAAACTTCCACCTTGTTCAACACTCTGAAATATTCAAAAAGCCTCCATCAGGTTTACCTTTCTATTAGACACCTATAGAAATTTGATACAATGGGAAGAAATTTTATTAATTTTTAACACCTTGAGAAACTCAAAAACCTGTCAGAACCTCTAACTTGATGTACACCATATGAAGCCCGACACACTGTTAGAACTTCCTTGATGTTTGAAAATTCATAATTTATGACACACTATCAAAAAAATGGCACCTATTCTTCACCTTAAAAATTCCAAAGAAAATGAGTTATATTTCAAGGATTTTAAGGTTTTCAAGAACTTTGAAACACCAAGTCAGGTTTTTCATATGGTATATAGGTTTAAAATCCTGACTTGTTTATGTCAAGGTATTGAGCATGTCTATTATGGTTAAAAACCCCACTTAGATGTCAAAACAAGAGATTTAGGATAAGAGTTACTTTTATTATTATGAAAATGAACGATATTTGGGGGAAATGTTGTTAGTTTGTGTACTTTCCTTTTCATCTTGCAGCATTGTCCACATCATGCAAAGATTCATCTCACTTAGGTGAGGTCATAATTCTTAGGTGTTTTAGGGGGTATGATAAATTACACCATACACGTCAATGTACATTAGTGCATTATATAGGAGTTAATTTCCATTTCAGGAATGTAACCCCACTTCTCCACTTATGGAGGTATTATTGTCATGCATTGAGAGTTACACAACACCCCTATTTGTACCTTTTTTAGACCTATGAGAATGCTAGACCTTTTTTTGTTAATGCATGAAAAATTTCTTGTGGTTGAATTCTTTCTTTAATCTTGAAGCTACTTCAATTCTTGGTCTGATTACAACTTCCTTGATGTGCACAGATTCCTTTTAGATCCCCGTGCTTCCTCACTCTCTCAAAATCACTCAAACTAATAAAAAACAGGAAGAGAGAAACTATAAACCTTAATATCTCATGTCAAATAGACAAGGAAAGGGAACAAATCCAAAATAAACTTAAAAAACCACTAAAACCCATGGGAAAGATACAACATACTTGAAAACCAAATGGGTTTGAAGAAAAATGAGAAAATTGTTCAAAACACCAATAAATTTGATTTTTGGAAGAAGGAGATCAGCAAGCAAATTTGCAAGGTTAAATTTGAATTCCTACAGGTGAAAATGGCGTGGAAAATCCAACTTTATATAACCCAAAGTGAATTAATTACATGTTGGATGACATGTGTGGGACTTAACTTTGACCTAGAATTTAGTTGACCCAGAGGTGGGAAATTGACTACACAAAACATGACATGTTTTCATATTGATGGTTCCCAAAAACCTGACACAAAGGACATTCGGGCTTTGGATTTAGAAGACACATAACAAATGACATGCAAAGACCTTGAGATGTACCAATGCATAAAAAGTATGAAACCCAATATAATACAATGTTTTGGAGTTTGGGTTTGGAAAACATCAAACATGAAGTACATATTTATCACATAAATGTTTTGATGCTTTCAAAACCTGAAACCTGAAATACTCCAGTGCACCGGGTTTCAAGATTCTGGGAGCATATGACATATAACATGTAAATATACATGTTGATCCCAAAATCCAAAAATCACTTGGAAAAGATTCTTCGAGGCTAAAATTTAGATTTTTCCAAGAACATGAAAAAGTTCTAAGGCCCCCAAAGATGAAATTTTTTATTGGTTATCTCAATTTTATCGTTGAACTCAAAAATTGGGATAACACAAACTTTTATGATGTTGTGAATGGTTTCATACAATTTTATTTTTATAAAATTGTAAACAATATAATCTTGTACCAAAATTATTGAGTAGTTGTTACTTGAGAAGAATAATATTTGTAAGAGTGAGAATTTAGAATAAACATAAAAATTGTAATATTTCCTTTTACCAAATGTTAGTTGCATATAAAATAGCTTAATTTACTACTACCTTAATCTCCACATTAATAAACAACTATCCAAGCCCTTGAGTGAGAACATATTAAATTAAAATGGCATTAAAAAGTGCTTCCAAATGTATATGAAATATTCACATGAATATTTTCAAGTTTTGTTGAAAGTTATTGTTCTATACTGATTTTTAAAGTGTTTGTAAATGTACACAAATTAGTCACATCAGTTATGGACATGAAAATTATGTATTTCAACTATATTCTTTTTTCTTGAAGAGCAAATAAGAATTTAATAGAAAATTGAATACCTATACAAATTAGAGGTCTTTCTTGACATTTTTAAAATAAAAAAGAAAAGCACTAAGGACTGTAAGATTTTAAATAATTTTTTTTTATTGCTTAAAAATATATATATATATATATATATATATATATATATATATATATATATATATATATATATATATATATTCTTGTTTTAACACACCATAAAAGGAAGGATTTAGAACCACAACCCTTCAAAAGTTTGACTATGATTTTTTTCCACGATAATTGAGATTTAATTTGAAAGTACCAAATATACATACCACTATGATTGATAATTTGTATTGAATATACACCAAAACACTAATTTAGGATGTTTTTCATATAATCTCTCAATTGTAATATGGATTAATTATTTGTAAAAGTAATTTCATACCAAACACATATGTGCTCTTACAAATGGTTGACTTAGCTAATCCTACGTGAGTCTGGATTTAAACATGGATAGTGATACTTTATATATTCATTTGAATTATGTGTAAATATAAATATAAATGGTTGACTTATATAACCTTGTGCGATTCTTGAGAGCAAGGGAGGATTAAGCTCTAGGTAGGCTAGGCAACTGCGTAGGGCGCCGACAGTTAGGGGGTTCCTAAATCTAAAGATTTCATTATATTTGGTTATTATTAGAATTTAAATTAACATTTTTTTTTACCTAAAGTCAATAATAATTGAACCTTTTATTTATATTATTATAAAGTAATATAAATTTCATGCTTACAAATAAAAACGTGCTATAATATTTTTGCAAGTAAAAATAAATATGCATATGTTTAAGCTAATACAATTTTTTTGGTATTATCACCCATTTTTTATGTAGCTCTAGACAAGTCAGGCGTGTAACATTTTCTCATAAAAGGTTCATGTGTTTTTATAATGTCAGTAATGTATCTAGTAGCGGCAAGTATACTTTAAGGAAATAATTATTTGATTCTTTATTCAGGTAATGTTTTGGGAGAAAGGTCTTTTTTTAATGGAGGAATAAATACCTCACAAAACCATGAGAGCTACCTAAGAATTGTTATTGCTTTGCAAAAAAATGGTGTTATGTTCAATTTTGAGTCCCATCACCTACTTGATATTGGTAAATAAGATGCGCAACCAACCTTGTATAAAATATTTTATTTGTTGCATTATGAGAACCTCATGTGATTAATTCTCTCCATCCATGGATTATTACTTGTCCTTATTTGATAATTTTATTACTTTTGATATACCATTTTCTCTAAATTTTTGATTTATTATGATCCTTAGGAAAATTTTAAAATACGATAATATACGTAGATATTTTTTATTTTTTGACAGGATTAAATTATTAACTAAAATTGTAATAAGGGTGTCTACTTCAATTATTTCCTAGGGTGATCCTAAGCTTTAATTAGACTTTGCATGAAAGATAAAAATAGTTGAATATAAATCAAATAATAGTAAATTTAAATTCACACATTTATTTAAATACCGTACCAATCAGACAGGAATGTACCATATGTTATTGAACCTTTTGTATGGTATGGGAAGTTCTAAGAATGTGCAATGATAGAACACAAAGATTTAAATTTGGAGGAGCTTTGGAAATTAATTTGTTACTGTAAAATCTCCCAGGAAATATCATACCAATCTGACTAGACCATACCGTATGGTATTGAACATGCTCTATTTATGGCTTTATAACTTTTTATGCTGGTTTTCTGCCTAGATTTTTCTATCATTGTCAAAACCTAGTTTTAGATCATGCAATGAGGCTCTCTAAACATAGTGAACATCATCTCAAATCCTAGCTATGAATGAAGAATCCTACAAAGAAAATATTAGCTAGGTTGTGTGCATCCCCATAAACTACTAACATTGGCGCTACTCTAAAGAGGTGTCAAAGTTCATGTCATTCTCCACCTAGCATGTGATATATAAATCGTTGAAACATATTTGGTAACTTCTTTGAAAATAATTTCTTTGAATTTTTCTCTTGTTAAAATACTTGGAGGAGGGATGTTTTCATGCTCGCAGATGAGAGAGGATGTTGTCTTAACCTGGTAAAAATCTTTAGAATTGATTTGTGTTCTGCCTAGTGATTCTAGGTGTGATATTGCAAGATTTAGAGAGTTATAAATTCCTTAAGCAAGTGTAGGAAGTGAGTGTATCAATTCTTCGCCATAGGTTTTCTAAGTTAACAAATCTAGTAGTTTTTACTTGCTTATATAGGGCTCTATAGATGATTTATCTAATACAAGAAAACCCAAATGAAGTATAATACCCAACATAATATATGAATTTTAAAGTAAAGTTAGAAGACATGCTAGTCTAAGAGTGTACAAGTCATCCAGGACTAGATATAAAATCCCAAGAAAACTCTATGACCTACCCTGGGGTATAAAATATGCCAAATGAAATTTAAAATTTGTTATTTAATGTTTTTCTATGGACTTTATGGGTTGTTCTCTAAAACTTTATTGACATTTTAGTGTGAAAGGATAAACAAGCTCAACAAGATACCTAATAAAGTGCTAAGTGGAAATGGAAAGATGATATTTATCATAACAAGAGTGGATTGTCAAATCAAGTGTTTTCAAAGTGAAAATTTCCAAATTTCACTGTATATAGAAAGTTTTCACTTAAAGAAGTCTCTTGTTTAAATAGAGGAAAAATCATAAAGAAAATGGCCATTAATAAGTTTCTTGAATTGATAGGAGAGGTAAATTCCTTATATAATAAGCCTCCTTATATAATGAAATAGAAAGTATCAAAAAAATTAAATTGAGATATAAGGAAGGAGATAGGAGATATCCTTAGCAGGTGGACTAGAAGAGCCCAAAATATTGAGACTGATTGTCATTGATAGTCAAATTAGAGGAGGCCTCATAGAAAAGGGTTTGAGAAATAAACAATTCTCCAAACCCAATAACTTTGGGAATAATAAGAATACAAGTACACTCTATACATTCATAATATTTCTTAAAATTAAGCTCAAGGAAGATGGTTCTTAGGACATAAAACATGAGCCTATTCCATACCTTCCCATACAATGATGATGTTGTCAGGAATGTATCAAATTTTGATGAAACACATTTTCTATGGATTTACAATAGTAGATAGAATATGCTTGAGATGAAAAGTTAAAGCTTTGAAAATGATCTTGTATAAGACATTCAAAAGAATAATCAACATCCAACTATTAATTGGCTTTGGATCTCCAACATTAGCTTGATAAACATAATATTTCCTTTATTATTAATATGCCCTAACATATTTTTCAGTAAGTATTTCTTTGTAAACCTTCATAATATCTGGATCAACGAATCCCTAAGTGGATTTGTAGAATTCAATGGAAATTATTTAAGGCCAATGAATTCATCTTTATCCATGCTTTGAACAATGAGAAAAGGATCTTTATTAGTAGAAGATAATCACAAATATTTTGAGTGGAGGTGCTCACTTTGCACTGCACTATATCTAGACATTCTTTTAGAGATTGAATTCTCTAAGTCATGTCATCATGGGTTTAGATAACCATTTTATAATGATCCAAAAAGGATGAGGATATTTTTTTGTTAATTGTAGAGACTATATAAACAATCTATATATGCTTATATTTTTCCTTAGTTTTAATTAGTCTAAGAGAATTTTAAAAATCTTTGGAATCATGATCTTTGATATTAAACCAATGCATCTAAGCTATGTTTGAGTTCCTTTTTATGGAATAAATATCCAAAATCTTAAGTTTGTGTTTGAATTGGTGGTCATCATTTGTACATGCTCAAAGAATCATATTCCAAAAATGGAAATACCCTTTGGTATTGTTTGGTAAGGTTATGGTTGGCACATTTCCTAACCCATGCCACCTAATTTCCATATTGGAATTGGAAAGAGGAAATACAATTGATTTTGTTAGTCGACCACACTATCTAAGTTTCAACAAAAGGAGGAAGTGGATATAAATTCCACAAATAATTTAGATGCTTAAGAAAGTATTGTTATGGCCTACAAGTGATGTATTAAAAAATAATCAATTATGGGGGGTTTTAAGAAGGCCATTGGTCCAATCCAACTAGCAAGTGATCTGACTATTATCACAAACAACAATCTCTAGGTGGATGAAAACTTGTTACACATCGAGAAGGTAAAAAGAGAACACATGTTGTTCAAAGAGCTTGACATGTAAAAGGAATTTGAGAAGTTGATCATTACTGGACATGATATTAAACCTTGTAAATCATGAATTATGGGTTAAATCCCACTTCAAAAAGAGAGCATCTAATTAGACCCATATATTTTAAATATAGTACCATGCCTCTCATTCTTAAGCACACTAGTGAAAAGGTATGTGAACCTCATTTTCCTATGGAGACTCAACAATATTAAAGTCACCATAATATATACATAAAAATGACATGAGACCTTTTTATGATGTATTTTAAGTGAATTTTTTTCATGTGTTACATTAATCTGGATAAATTAAATGACCAATTCTCTTACCACTATATTTTTCTCTCTAATTCTTCCACATCAACTCCTAAAAAACTATTCAGTATTCAATCTTCTAGTATGATGTGTTTTCATAGGATCATCTCCTTGTGGATTTCATTATCTATTATTCTAGTGTGTCCAAGAGTTATTCCATAGTCTTGGAAAATTTTGTATAAAAGATCCTATCCCAATCCTATGAACCTTTCCTCTCTTAATTTTGAAATAAATTTCAAAAGGAAAATCTCTTTAGGTCAGAATTTTAGAAAATATATTAATTTTATAATGATCAATCATCAACAGGATGTGCTAAGGAGGTTTGACCAAAACAATCAGGAACCCCTTTTAGTTAAAAAATGGTGAGCTATGGGTTTCAAGACAAAGATAATAAATTCATAGGTACAAGAGATTCATCATAAGATTCTAACAACGTCTCCTAAATCTCTATCTCATGAGCCTATCTCCCTTTCTTTTATAATGAACAAATGGCCAATCCAAGTCCATCATCTATTTGATTTTTAACAAATTGGGGTTAAGAGTCTAAAATTATCCATCTCCACCTCATCACGAATAATTTATGGAGTATAGTGTGTGTGTGTGTGTGTGATTGAATCATGTCCCTTGAAGCTAGGTTTCCCTTATTCCAGATACACCAAGATAGTGAGATATAACTACTTTACCCCTAAGATGAATGTGTAGGATGGAATTAAGAAATAACCCTTCTTATGTAGTGAATAATGTAGCTTAAAATGCAGTTCTTGAGTGTTACTCTTTTCCCAAGTAGTAGATAGTAAGTGATGGCCCAAAATTCCCAACCCCTAATAATAGTGAGTAAGTCATGTATATATATGTTTCTCTTATTTTAATTTCATCATTAACAACCAAAAAAGCTGACCCAAAGTGATAAGAAAGGTTTTAGTTAAGATAAAAAGTAATGTGGCATTTCAAATTTGAGAAAAGGAGGGAAAATGAAAAAAGTTCCCAAAGGGAATAATAGCTCCTAGGAAATCCTATCCCTAATGGGAGGTGCTATCTGGGATGTTTGGAAGATATAATTAAAAAAAATATTTAGGAAACATGCTATCTAATGTCTAAGAGTAAAGTAGTCATTTGAGAAAATCAAATGATAAGAGTATCAAAAAATAAAGCAATGTAAGAGAAAAACAAGTGTTGTTATTGTCTATTTTTCTTTCTTAGGAATCATGCATATAATAACATACTTAGAGGCATGATGTACATAGTAAGTGCATGATTTTTTGTTTATATTTTCCCTCACTTTATGCTAGTGAATGAATATTTGGTAGCATAAAGTAGACAAGAAAGTTGTAATCGATAATGCATTGAATGAGAATTGTACTTGACATTGTGTTGAATGGAGATAGTAACATATGTATCATGGATTCTAAGAGAGGATAATGATCCTTGAGGTGACCTTGTGTGTGTAGTATAAATTATGCCTATGATTTTTCCTTGAATATTTCCTTTTCTGGAGCGTCTTGTGCTAGAGAATGCTTCTTGTTCCATTTATGTATTTCCTTTTGTTGAAATAAGGTCACACATACACAAGAAGATAAGTGCAGTCAATGCTCATGATAAATGAATTAGAAATTTAACTATGTAAATGCGAAAATAAGAATGCATATTGAAAACTAAGTGAATAAAGGATATGATACACCTATATGTCATGAGAGAAGAGATATAATTGTTCATATGTGTGTTATGCCTTGGAGATAGTTGGAATAGTACTAAGTATTTAGGTGTTTTGTCACCAAAATAAGGATTTAAGTGTCCTATCACTATACTAAGGATTTAGGCATCATGTCACCAAGGGAAGATTATTACGAGATATGTAGGATTTTATCTCTAACCATTAATACTTTCTCATGGATAAGTGCCACTAAAAATTGTCACAAACCCAATAGATACTAGTCACAGATGACACATCGTTCTAGGAATATCACTGTCCCATATATGCTCTAGGTGCCATTCCTTATTTGATCCTGAGAAAATAGAGTAATTAGTTCCATTTTTCAAAGTATGTAACTTGACACAAATTTTGGATCTATTGTTCCTGATAGTAACCTATAATTGAGTATATGTTGCTATATTTTAGAGAAAATTGTCATTGGAAATTTTTTGATCTTGTATTTTACCTATTTCTACCCCAGGATATAAATGCTAAGGCGGGACACTAATGCCCACCATTCATATATGTGTTAGGTAATTTTGTACTTGTTGTGATTTTGGCCTAATTATTATTTCAAACATGTTTTTTAGCTCTTGTTTATTCTGATTTTTATTTATACCACTTTATGTCTGGTGTTTGAACTCCTGAGAGGGTAAAATAATCACCCGATGACTTCCCTTAATCATTTAGGGTCTGTGAGATGATCTAATGTGAGAACGACCCAAATGAGTAAAGCTTAAATTGATGTGCACATCTAAAAAATAAATCCTATAGGGGAATAGGGAACGCACATGGTAACAACCATGTCACATGCAAAACAATGGGAAAAATATAATATAAATTGTTAGTCACAAATAAGCATATCATGATATAATAGAAACTAGTCAAAACATGTAGTAGCATGGCGAAAGACACAATGAGTAGCTAGTTGAATACATGGGACACCACTCAGGATATCACAAGACACTCGAAGCCTTAAAATACATAGAATAAAACATGTAATCAAGCTTAGGGAATATCCCACAAACAATGCTAATCAAGAAACAAGTATAGACAAGATATAAGTAAATCCGATCACCATGGTTAGAAGTAGTCTTGTAAGAAAAATGATACACATGAAAAACCCATCATCATGTTATAAAAACTTGATAGTATGCCACAATGTATAGAGCTAAAAAATATGAATGAAAGTAGTAGATGTTGAAATGAAAGAACATGAATAATAAATAAATAGGAAAGGTAGATGCCCCCAGGAGCCTCGGTGGGACATGTAGAAAATAGTTCCAAGCATCATACATTGTGTGATAACCTGTAAGTATCTTGTAATCACTCCAAGAGTACCATGTGAACATGAATGTGTGTATGGAAAAAGGATAGAACATACTACAGATAAAAGTAATATGGTAAGAAATGTGCAACATGGAATAGTATAGGCAAGCAAGAATACATCCAATCAAGATCTAAGATAGTATTTTTGATTTTTTTTTTACAAATATTTACAAGTTTTTTAATTATTAGAACATGAAATGAAATGACTAGGAGAGGGGAAATATGTTTCCCCCCATGTATGTGTGCAAGGTGAGGTCTATGAAGGTAAGCACGACCTCAATAATCATGTTTGAACATAGAAAAAAGTGCATCATTGGGAAGAAAAGGAGGATAGTATGACCCAAACTATGAATTCCATGGTGATCTATCTAATGAGACTAGGGGTGAGGGCCTAGTATTTTCTAGTGTGAAGAAGGTACACATGTGAACATGAGAAAAGGATTTGTGGCCATGAGGAAGTACATGTGGAGAAAGAGATTGTGGAGTGGGCCTAGATGTGTCATATCCAGTGTGTGGTAAAGAAAATGGCTAGGCATAGTATTGTTCAAGGTGAATTGTAGTAACAAAATCACGCACTTTAGACATTTATTCATCCCTGTCTCATACTACTATTTAGAAGGTTATTAAGTGAAGAAAGTACTAATTAACCCTTTTCCTTTGGCCATCTTGTTTATTTTTATTTTGTAATTTGAAACCTATTGCACCCACATGCCCAAAATTTTTGTGACATTCCTCCTTATTTTAGTCTCAGCTGGGGTGCTCATATTTAGTACTGGTGTGCCCATGGGTGCCCTTGTATCACCTAGGGGTTCCCTGGTCCCTTTTACACTTTCCTGCCACTTTTTGGGCATTTTCTTTCTGTTTCATATATTTATCTTTCTTATGGTCATCCTTTTTGGGGTTAAATATGAAATTAGAGAAAGATAAACCTATAAATATAAAGTTATGTGACCATAATGAGGGATTTAACATCGTCTACTACTATCACTCCATCTAGAGTTACATCCATCTATTGCATTGACATCTACATAGCTCCATCATTAAGGTAGAAGCTAGGATAGCTACATCACACAACATAGGGGGATTGATTCTATTCTATTCCATGCACACATTCTATTACATTTTCTACATTTATCTATTGCTCACTATTTCACAAAGTGAAACTTTCACAAGAGCACCTAGGGTACGTCATGCACACGCACGCACCAAAACTACATTTGGATCCAAAATGTAGTGTAACACTTAGTTAGTAAGCCCAATGTTGTGGTAGCTAAGGTCAATCTGACCCATTCATTTGCATATTTATTTTTTAGGGTTTTGATACTTCCTTTTGGTCTTTTACAAATAATTTCTTCCTCTTGGAATTTTTGGAGCATTTGGCACAGTACATGAAAATTAATGTGATAAGCAATGAAGGTTATCAGTCATCTCCAAGACCCGTGAAGACTAGTTTCGGTCATTTTTCCAGACTAGGGCACTTTCTTTGCTTATCAGAGTGCCTGTGTGTGCCACAGTCCTCTAGTCTAGCTATTTCACCAAGATCTATCCTTTATGGAGTCCCAACACAACCATTCATAATTTCTGATTTTTTGTTCATCACTATGTCACTCTCTGACCGACATCAGTTATCAGCTGAGTTCTTTTCTCACTCTATTTTATACATTAGGGTTAATAGGTCATTTTACATATTTGTTTAGATCATTATTATACTCCTTTTCTACATTTACTTACTTTAGTACAACAGTTCATAGCTCAAATTAACTATCCCCACACTACGTAGTCCATTTTTAGTTAATAATTTTGGTGAACTCGACCTTCGAATCCACCTTCATTCTAGGGATTTTCTTATCTTTTCTATCATGGATACCAATATTTCTCAAGTCTCTTTATCTACTTTACTTAAGAGATATCCTCATTGCCAGGATATTTTGCAAAAACAACTAGATGGTATGTATCTGGATGATAATATGCCACCACACCAAATCTGTTCTATATTTGATCATTTATCTGACGAATTTGATCCTAGTGATCCTCCATCTATTTAATCCTTATTAGATTCAATTCAAGATCTACATGCTTTATTTCAAGACAAATTTAAGGCTATGTAATCAACCATTAAATCCCTTAGATATGAAATTTAACAGCTTAAGGATGCTTCTCAATTACATGTTTGTGATCCTTCTAAATCTTATATGTAATGTATGTCCACTACATGTCATCTAACTGAACCTCAAAACATACCATTGCATGAGCCTCTTATGTTTGAGAATAATACTACACCATATGACATTCTTACTGAGCTCCTTAGTCATCAGCTGATCACTTTTCCACCTACTCATTGTTATCCTCCTTATTGGCTTACAAAATATCAAGGTCATCCATATTGTAACTATCATATGATAAATGGCCATAATGCCAACAATTTATATGCTTTAAAATGTAGAGTCAAACATCTCGAGCGTCAGGGATTTATCTCATTCAATGCATAAAATTTTGTTGCATGACCATCTACAACTATTATACCACACTATGCGGCTACTAGTGATCCCTCTTCTAATATTTTTCATGAAGTTCTAGATAATTCTCTTATTCATTACATGCTTGATATTGACTGTCACTCACATGTGCATAATTATTATCCTCATAGTCATACAAATACTATAGTTCCATCACATGATTGTCCCATTTTTGATGTTGCTTCTTCTCCACTTAATGAACATCATGCCAATGTTCCTCATGCCCCTTTTTTGAGAAGACAAACACTGCCTAAGTAACCACCTATAAAAAGCAATACATTTACAACATTACCAAGTCAAGGTGCACAACCATCTCTCCACGTAAATCACTCTCCTGCTTTGGTACCGTCATCAATACCACCAAAAGTGCCACCATTCAAGATTTCTCACCATCCTACTATAGTTCCTTTTTCTAATCATCTTGGTAAAGAAAATACCCCTCCACTCAAGTTGTCTATGACATTACCACCTCCACGTCCCATAAATTTTGTTAAGGAAATTACTCCTTACATGGATCCACTTAGTGTCTTTTGACTAGAATTTCATTGCTTACATACTTGGGGGCCATGAAATCTAGCACAATCTCCTCCCTCCTCATATTTTCATCTCTTTCATCTTTGTATTACCATTTATATGCATACTCAATACACATTTTAGCGTCGTAGTTACCTGATGACACACTCTTGTGCTTCGGTTCAAACTTGATTGTTGAGGGATTAATGCTACACTAAACCCCACACAATGCACCATAGGCATTACACACTGCACCTCATCATACATTTACACATCATATACCCTACATTCTAGATTTAGTCTACAACATTTTGACACTTGTGCATTGTATCTACACCTTTATCCATACATATTACATCCTACAGTACTTATCCTACATATCACATTATCCATTTGTCTACATACTATACATATTACACCACACATATTCAAACATATTATACATGTTATACTAATATTAATCATATAGGAGTCTAGCACTAGATTACTATTCTATCTATAAACATTACATGCCATCTTATGCCTTGTGTATTATACATTTTACACGTCTAGCATTATATCCTACATACTTTCCACTATCACATGGTTGACTTCTATCATTACATATATTACATTGTCTTCTACGTGCTGCACTCACTACCCAATGAAGACCTCTAGTTCTTTGGTCCATTATCTACTATCGATGGTTTACAAATCAAATGGACCTTATACATTTACTACTCATCCTTTCACCTTGCAACATTTATAGGTTTGTGACATATGCTTTAGGATAAATCCTCACCCATTCCATCATTTTGTAGTGGTATACACCTTAGGTTACATCACCACTCCCTACTATTCATCTTGTAGTGACATACACTTTAGGTTACATCATCACCCATTCTATCATTTTTTAGTGGTCTACACCTTAGGTTATATCACCACACCCTCCTTACATTTGTAGTGATATATGCTTCGTGATAAATCATCACTCATTCATTCATCTTATAATGATATATGATTAGGCTTAATAATCACTTATACATTCATATAGTTGAGATATACGCTTCAGCTATAAGGTTCACACACATCGTTGCTAGGTCACATCTCATCTCTATGCATACACATTTATCATGACGCGATAGATGCACCACACACTACTTGACTATTTTTTGATGACACGCTCTCGTTTACAGTTCATTCTTGACTGTTGAGGAGGAAAACCAAATGAACCTCATTGCATACATTTCCATCCATTTGGGGGGCACGCAGCTCCTATCATTCCATTACATTGATCCACATCATATTGCATATATGGTTGCTTGTATTATTGCTTATTTTTGATGTTCATGATCACTTTATTACACATGCTAGTTATATACTTGTATGTAATTTATCTATATCATACACACATGCACGTTCATGCTTTTTTCTAGTTGTGATCACAGATACAAGTCTCTTGCACGCAACATAGATGCTCACCTTCTACCCTTCCTACACTGGTTGTTGGGGACATCCACACATTTGTCTCTTGCAGGTGCTATTGTTTCATTTTTTCCTTAACACTATACATTACATGCTTATACATGATTTTGACATACTCATTATCTTTCTAAAATGATAATGGGTGCTTCATGTGAAACATTTGTTATGTAGGGATATTGGTTTCCATACTTGTTTGTTACATTATTTGCTCTTGTTTTCAACTATTTACGGGCCTTGCCCTATGTTTGGTGTGCACACTCATTCATTTTTTGTGGCCATGATGGTCTTGCATGTCTTGTAACATCGTAAGTGATGTCCCATGTTTACAATCTACTTTGTGTGGATTACTTATCTTATTACGTGTTTAAATTACTTTTCTTGGTAGCTTACACATTATTTGCATAGCTTATTCATTGTTGACTACATGCATACGTGTTTAAATTTGTCTTTGGCTAGCCTTATTTTTTGTGCATGCTTTGGTTTCTACCAAGAAATTTCTGAGGTCTAGCATACACGAGGTTGGTCCTCTTTTGGGGATGCATGTCTCCTATCAACGATGTCACATGCACCCCCAAAGAGGGGGGGCATCATTTGGGGGTTTATACTAACACACAGTATTTACACCTGTTTAGTTTAGTGCACTTTCTGCCCCTAACATTGTGGGTTACATACAACGAGTGGGTTCAGAATATTCTACAAACCCCATACACAATGGATTTTATAGGACATGGTGTCCTTAGCATTCTGGGAAGTAGTTACAAGTTTGGAGGTTACAATGGGTGTGCCTATCTACACTTCTTTGGCCAGTGGCGTCAGATCACCCAAAAAACTAGGAAAGTATAGAGATCTCTACACAGTTTAGGGAAGCAGTTAAAGCTTGAAGGACACAAAACATTTCCTCCCTACACCTCTTCAGCCTATGGTGTGAGATCACCCCAAAAACTCATAGTACAGGATATCCTTCTACACACTCTCTCTACACATGGATCAGGTGCACATGTTTCATTTACATTTACATTTCCATTTACATTTATGTTTAAATTTTCCATTTCCATTAGCATATTTTACATTGTGTTTTTACACTTACAAACATACATATTTTAATACTTGATAATTTTCTCCTTACAGGTCTGACTATATGAGAAACAAGTAGTCAAATGGGGGAAAAAACAATACCAACAACAATTTTCTACAATAACACACATGCTTTACTAACCGTACAGGTACACTACACACTGCGATAACTAAACATGCACATTCCACCCTAGGTTCACTCTCATCACTTTTTCTTTGCACATTTTTCCTCTATAGTTTCCACACTCCATATTTTTTTATCATTCCATGATTTTGGTTATTCCTTTAGCATGTTTCAACTACATTCTTCATGGAAAGTAGGTACACATCTCTATCTACTTTATGTTACCAAGATTTTCACTCACTAACATAAAGTGGGGGAAATATGTAGTCATAAAATCATACACTTTAGATATTTATTTATCCCGGTCTCATGATACTATGTAGAAGGTTCTTGAGTGAAGAAAGTACTAATTAACCCCCACCCTTTGGCCATATTGTTTATTTTTATTTTGTAATTTGCAAACTATTGTACCCACATGCCTATCCATTTTATAACATTCCACATTATTTTAGCCTTGGATGGGGTACCCAATTTAGTACTGGGGTGCCCATCGTTGCTCTGGTCCCACCTAGTGGAATCCCGGTCCCTTTTTCACTTTCCCGTAACTTTTTGGGCATCTTCTAGTAGTTTTAAATCTTTATCTTTCTTGTGGTTGGCCTTTTCAGGGTTAATTATGAAATTAGAGCAAGAGAACCCTATAAATATAAATTTATGAGACCATAATGAGGGACCTAACATCATCTACTATTATCACTCCATCTAGAGTTGCATCCATATATTACATTGGAATCCACATAGCTCTATCATCAAGGTAGAAGCTAGGACATCTACATTACACTTCAAAGGGGGAGCGATTCTATTATATTCCATGCACACATTCTATTAAATTTTCTACATTTATATATTACTCGCTATTTCAAAAAGTTTGACTGACACAAGAGCACCTAGGGAAGGACATGCATACACACACACAAGAACTACATCTGGGTCTGAAATGGAGTGTAGTGCTTAGTTAGTAAGGCCACTATTGTGGAAAATGAGGTCATTCCAACCCATTAATTTACATCTTTATTTTTTTAGGTTTTTGATACTTCCTTTTAGTCTTTTTCTGGTCATTTCTTTCTTTTGGAATATTTGGAGCATTCAGCACAATACAAGAAAATTAATGTGACAAGTAGATAAGTTTATTAGTCATCTTTAGGACCTGTAAAGACTAGTTACACACCTTTTTCCCAAACTAGGGAACTTGTTTTTCTTACCAAACAGCCATGGGTGCCCCCAGTCTTCTCCCAAGTGCTCCAATTTGGCTACTTCACCCAGATCTATCCTTTTTAGAGTCATGACAAAGTCAATCCTGCTTTCTGATTTTCTGTTCATCACTACAACACTCTCTGAAAGGTATTAATTATCAACTGAGTTATTTCCTCACTCTATTTTACACATTAGGGTTAGCATGCCATTTTACATATTTGTTTAGATTGTTATTATACTCATTTACTACATTTACTTACTTTATTATTATTGTTCATAACTTAGATTAACTATCTCTGCACTACTTAGTTAGTCCATTTTTAGTTAATCATGCATGAAATTCATTTGATTTTTAACATGTTTTCTTAGGATGGTTGTGAGGGGATAAACACCCTGGATAATTTTTTCAGTAACAATATATGGGAAAAGATAATTATGTTTAAATTTTCCTTTAGGGAAGGATATACATTAATGTTCTTTTGATTCACTCACTTTGAGAACTAGATCACCAATATTGAATTCTCATGGATGCAGCTTGGTATGATAGGCATGTTTGATGTGCATTTGGTAAGTGTAAAGGTTCTCTAAATCCTATACATGGTGAGAGTCAAACATTTCAATTATATTTAGGAATATCTCCTAATATTCATTTTCCTGGAGGATATTTTTGAGATAAACACATAAGGATGGGATTTTTAGTTCTAAAGAAAAGACTTCTTCAATATCATATACAAGAGAAAATGATGTGGCATTGGTGGGGGCACATATAATTATAGGGTAGGCCCAAAGGGAATATAAAGTTTTAATATGCTAATCATCACCACATATATCAAAAATTTTATGCAAAAATTTACTGATTATTTTATTAGTGGCCTTGGCCTAGCCATTTACCTTGAAGATAATAGGGGTTGATGTGTGTTGATATTATATTTAGAATATAATTTTTTGAAGTCACAATTTTTAAGATATGAACTATTATCAGTCACAGTTGCGGAAGGAACCCCAAAGTGGGTGATGATATGTGTATTGAGAAATATATAGATATCCTTTCAGGTAGTGGTGTGTTAAGGGAAAGCCTCAACCCATTTAGTAAAGTATGCAATAGCAATGATTATAAATTTATGTCCCTTAGTCGATTCAAGATTTACCTTTCTAATGGGATCAAATCCCCACAATGAAAAAGGCCATGGGGATGTAATAGGTTGTAAGTCATATAATGGGGCATGATGGAAGTTACTATGACATTAACATTTATCACATCATTTAACATTGTCTAAGAAATCTTGTTTCATGGTAGGCTAATAGTACCCTTTTACGTAGTAACTTTTGGGCCATATATTTTCCATTAAAATGTCCACCACACATGATGTCATGTATCTGAGATAAAGTAAGGGGGTATCATTCATTCATAGGCACCAAAGGAGTTTACCATCAAGGCCACATTTAAATAAAGAACCACTAATGATGAGGTATCATGTGGTGTCACAATGCTATTGGTGTGCCTCTTGTGAGGATATATTAGCTGGTAAGGCTTGTTGGTATCTAGAAATTTATATATATTAGTATACCATTCTGGATTGTCGTTGCTATGGGTGTCAACAAGAACTTGTAGAGCCTCTATGCCATGGAGGTCTATAAAGGGATGAAACAAATGATTAATGAATAATGTAGCATGGTTTTCGATAATTTTTAAGGGAATAAGAGAAGCCACACTAGCCATGAAATTGATGTGTTGATTTTCCTTGTGGGAAAAAACTGTAATGGTGTATGAATCAACTATGGTAAGAAGTTGGCAACTAATGTATGATAGGGTATGAGTTTATCTTCTTTTATTTGGTATGTTTCATTGAACTAATTAATCATAAGCTTGGAATCACCAATAATTTTAAGATGACGTAAATGAAGGGTGAGAGTGAATTATAATCCTAAAATTAGGGCTTCATATTTAGAAATATCATTCATGCAAGAGAAACCAAATCAGTAAGCAAAGGGCATAGGTGCAACATGTGGTGTGATAAAGACAATACCTAACTTTAGCTTCGGTGGAACATCAAGAGTCATCATAATACATGGTATAAATATCATTGTCAATGGTTTAATTAGTGAATTCTTCATGAAAGTCATTAGAAATGGGGAAATTATCATTGATAGGAGCCACGACTAATTGATCAATAGTGACCTATCCTTTTGATCAATAATGATCTATCCTTTAATAGTTTTTTGTGGGACAAATTTTAAGGTCAAATTCATTAAGTAACATAAGACAATGAGCTAAATGGATGGATAAATGAGTCTAAAAAATAAAGTATCTCAAAGGATCAAGCTTAGTAATGACATAGATCTCAATATTGATCATTTAATGTCATAATTTGTTAGTGAAAAATATAAGTCCCACAAACAATTTTTCAATGTAGCTAAAATTGCACTCATAAGAGAGTAATGTACAACCAATATAATAAATTAAACATTCATGTTTAGTTGTATCATGTTGAGAAAGAAAGGCTCCTAAGGCATGAAAAGTAATGAAAATCGATCCTTAACATATGGTTGGGTAGGTATGGTATCATGATTTTCGATTTGTACACTATTAGGGTATCTCTCACTGAAGTATGTGGTAGCATGTAGAGAATGGTGGAATATTTTCTTGTGATGATGTGAAGGGAAGGGAACATAGGATATGATGTACTCTAGGAGGGCATCATCGTTGTGAAACTCATCTAAGCATGATAAGTTAGGAGAGTTGATAGAATTGATGAGGTGCACATAGACTACCTAGAGTGTATGTGAATGTGAATTTATATCAGATATGGTTTTGTCTGGAAGAAATTGGGGCCCTTAAGAAAGGGTCTTAGATGAGCAAGGGTAAAATCCTATGCAATACGTATAAATTTTTTTAGGGAGAGAAATGTGGTAAACAATACCTTAGCCATTGCAGCCAAGTCCTAAGGAAGGTAAACCATGTCACAAAAAATACTTATAATTAATGCCATAGGTTGCATAATCAGTAATAGTTGGGGTAGAGGATTATGAGGAGTGGGTGTGTGTTCATGCTTAATAGTATAAAAAAGATGAAGGGAGATGGATTAGCCAAAACATCATATATGAAACCCTCATGGAGAAATTTGAGTCGAGCATGTAGGTTGGAAGAGATGAGATGCATAGAATGTAACCATGGAAAACATAGGAGGAGATTACAGTTGAGATTATTAGGCATAATATGTCATAAAACATGAAAAGTACATGGTCTTATAATAATGGGTAAATAAATTTTACCTAATAATATTTTAGGTGTATTTTGAAAACCACGAATACATATAGTAAATGGGGTTGAATCAACAACAGAAAATACTAGCTGACGTAAAAAATAAATATTTCATATTTTAAGACCATACACATTATAATTTATCAATCAATACACACTTAATGAGTACATGATGAATATGAAAGTGAATATACAGTCAAGGAAAATTATAAATAATTTCTTGGGAAGGGATATCAATTGGAGTAAAAGAATTATGTTCATTATTAATTGCCAGAGCAATGGATACTCTATGGTTAATGTAAACAAGGGAAGTATCGGATTAGATGAGAGTCTGATCCATAGAGTGTCATAAAGAATGTACACATTCAGGATGGGATTTATGAAATTCATTCACAGAGATATCCATTAGAAAGAAACAAGAGTAAAAAAAATATGTGAGCACTATAGGGACCCTATGGAAAGTGAGGGTTTGATCAAATAAAATAGTTCACCAAATGATTTAACAAAAAATAAATCTTAATCATAGAATTGAGATCAAATAGATATAACAGTAACAAGTAATATATATCGTGCAAGATATAAACAAATGCGAGAAATAGTGAGATAAGAGTGAATTATCTTGTATTTAAATATTTGGGATGATTTTGGGTTGGAGAGTGAGTGGAAAAAACTATATCTGGACCGAGTAAGCTTCATATGGAAGACTGTAATTTAAAACTCATTGTGATAAAAACACCCAGAGGAAGACAAGACCTCTTGAATACTAGTGTTTGAACTAGGTGCTAGTGTCCTAAAAAATGCTCCGCTTCTGATCTTTTTAGGGAATGATAAGGTCTTCTTCCTTTCACTCTTTTTCACTTTATCTTCTCTATAGAGTTTTTCTGTTGGACCTAAACCTACAAAATAAACCCTATCTACTGACACAAGTCTTAAGAAAACATTATATGAAACAAATAGTACATGTACTTGAGTTAGAATGACCTGGACGGTCACCCCAATGTGATTTTCACTGAGTGATACACTACATTTTAGACTCTATGTAGTTCTAATGTGTGTGAGATTGAATCATGTCCATTAAATCTAGGTTTACCTTGTGGAAGTCACACCAAGATAATGATATAAAAATAATTTTCCCTCATAATGAATGTGTGGGATGGAATTCAGAAATAGACCCTTCTATGCAATGAATAATGCAACCCTAATGCATTACTTGAATGTTTCTCTTTTCCCAAGTAGTAGATAGTAAGTGATAGCCAAAATTTCCCATCCCATGATAATAATAAGTCATGTATATATGATTCCCTTATTTGAATTTTTCATTAACAACAAAAAAATCCAACCTGAAGTGATAAGAAAGGTTTTAGAAAAGATAATAAGTAATGTAGATTTTCAAATTTGAGAAAGGGAGGGAAAAGGAAAGAATCTCGGAAAGAGGAAAATAGTGCCTAGGTTCTCTTGTCTCTAATGGGTGGTGTTGTCTAGGATGCTCGAAAGATATACAAATAAATACAGAGTCGGGTCACATGTTGTCTAATGTCTAAGAAAAAGTATCCATTTGAGAAAAAAAATCGATAAGAGTATCAAAAGGATAACGAAATATAAAATCAAAATAAGTGTTGTTAGTGTCTATTTTTCTTTCTTAGTAATCATGCATATAATTACATACTGAGAGGCATGCTGTAAATATTAAGTGCATGATTTTGTGTCTACAAGTAAAAAATGAGGAACTAGGCTTTCAAGATAAAGAGAAGACATTTGTAGGTATAAGAGATTCATCGTAAGATTCTAGGAACATCCCAAATCTTTAGAGATACAAGTAAAGTAGACACTAAAGCTATATTATGGGTCAAAAATTCCCCTTGTTGTATGGTCCCAAACACCAATATATTTCATTAATTCTTATCTTATGGGTCTCTTCATTGATCTTGTACATTTTGTTTCTTATGTTTGGGTCAAATTTTCTCACCACTACATTTCAAAATTCAATATGGTGAACTAATACACACACACACACACACACAAGTCCAATGTATGCATTTATTGCCTAGAAAGCACATATCTATTTACCATTTATTGAGCTAAATAAGTAAGAGATACGTCTACGTACATAACATATGAGGACATAAATAAGAATTTTCCATCTACACATAAGGGTTTATATGGGGATGAAGTAGCATAACATGTTATCGGTACTAAGGAACAAAGGCCAACCTATGTAAAAGGAAAGTTGTATCTAAATTTGCACAAAGAACAAGGATAACTACAATGCATTTGAAATTTAGTGTGGTTCTCAGTGAATCACATATGAGGTGACCTTCGAGGTCACTTGTATCCTGCTATTTCGTAGCCCTTGGTCATATGGTATGGTCATACGAGGGCTTAAGCTTGTGATTCCTACTATTAGGTGCTTAACTCCAACCCCCTTTCATTTTATTTGTGTGGTGAAAGAAAGAGCATTTTATTCTATTTTAGTGGCAACTAAAATAAATAGTAGAGCATAATATTGAAAAGCTTTTAACTTTTGATCGGTAACTTGGTTTTGAGTGCCATTTTTTGCAAAAGCACTTGTTTTTCATGATATTTCCATTGGAAATATTTTTTTGAGAATTGCACTATAATTATAAAGTGCCATATTGTAACACGCACTCATTATAAAGTGCCAAAATATGGGGGGGGGTCTTGGTGCATTGCTTGGGGGTCTTGTTGCATTGCTTGGTTCTTGCATTTATTTTGGTATTTTTTTGAGGATGGAATCTAATTCTACATTAGATCATGTTGATCCATTAACAACACATAATTACCACACATGGAAACCAAGAATGGAAACAATAATTAGGTGGAAAGGATTATGGGCTTTAACTTCTTCAGAACAATCAGTATTCACTAGAGAATATGAGAAATTTCAGTACCAGTGCAAATTTGATGAGTGTAGGGGTTTGATAGGAACTTATGTAAGTGACAGTCTTTTGTTTCATTTGGAAAAATGTGACTCTTCTTTCAAGATATGGGAGAAATTGGAGTATTTATTTAGTAAGGTGGATCATATGAGAGCCATGAAACTTGAAATTGAGATCACCTCTCATAATCCTGAAGATTTTCCAAAAATTATAGACTATATTACCAAGTTCAAGCATTTGTTGACATAGTTGAAGGGGAGTGGAAGAGATAAGAAAGATGAAGAGTGTGTTTACTTGATTCTATTCAAGTTGAGAGGACCATTTCAAATATTTTCTTCTACCTTTTTCTCTAGCATGGATGCCTTAGGTGACACATTTAAAATGCCTAACTTAGAAACATTTTGTGAAAGACTTACTAGGGAAGAATCCAAATTGTCTCACCTTGAGTCTTCCATCTATCAAAAGGCATTAGTTGCATCTAATCCTAAGGGCAAGGGAAAACCAAACAGTAAAACCAAATCCACCCCTTTTCCATCTCAAAATGCTCCTAAACCCAAAGAAAACAACTCAAAACCCAAAGAGTCTTCTAAATCCAATAATAAGTCTAGTCATTCATGCTCTTTTTGTGTGGGTAGTAATCATGAAGAACATAGGTGTTATAAGCGAATGCAAGCCTTAGAGGATGCAGTCAAGAAACAAAAAATTTCTATCTCTACTCCACCTCCTTCTAATCAAAATGGAAAAGCACTTAATGTTGTTGGGAGATCTCAGTCACCACTTGCAAAAAGTTGGGTTATAGATTTTGGTGCTTCTCATCACATGACTTCTTCTAAGGAGTTTTTTGTTTCTCTAGGTTTGAGTTCTACTTCTAAAATTGAGGTTGGAGATTCTTCCTTTCTTTCTGTTAAAGGACAAGGTGATATAAAAATTGATGGTGGTAGTATCCAAGGTGCACTATATGTTCCTAACATCACTACAAAATTTCTTTCTGTGTATCAAATTTGTCATTTTGGTAAAGGGAAAATAGTGACTTTTACACCATATAGGGCAGAAGTACGAACTTTGTTGGAGCCAAATTCACTTGTTGCTCAGGGTATTGTTGATCATAGTTCTAGACTATATCACTTTGAGGGTTTTGATGACACTTCCTCTATAGGGACATGATTGGTTTGTCATGCAGATTCAGAGAGTAAGCTTTGGCATGAAAGATTTGGACATCTTAATTATAGATATTTGAAGGAGTTGAGCACTCATGGTATGGTAGATGGTATTGCTAGAGTTTCTAGTCTTGAGGGAGTTTGCTCTGGCTATGCATTAGGGAAACATCACCAAGATCCATTTCCTAAGAATTTGTCTAAGAGAGTTTCTTCACAACTTGAGCTTGTGCATAGTGACTTGATGGTTTTTCCTACCCCCTCTTTCAATGGAGCTAACTATGCACTTTTGTTTATTGATAATTTCTCGAGGCGTACTTGGGTTTATTTTCTCAAGTACAAAAGTGATGTTTTTTCACACTTCAAAGTCTTCAAGGCTTTGGTCGAGAAACAATCTTCTAGTTACATAAAGAACCTTTGTACTGATAATGGGGGGAGTACTTCAGCGATGAGTTTTCTAAATTTTTGGCAACTCAAGGCATTATTCACCAACATTTTGTTCATCATACTCCATAATAGAATAGATTAGTAGAAAGGAAGAATATAAATTTGAAGGAAATGGCTAATTATATGATGCATTCTAGATATTTACCTCCTATCTACTGGGAAGAAGCGGTTAATTGTGCTAACTACATTCAGAATTGCACACCTCATAGAGCACTTGAGTATTTAACTCTAGAGGAAGATTGGTCTAACAGTAAGCCAGATGTCTCATTTTTTTGAGTATTTGGGAGTCATGCTTGGGCTTTTGTGCAAGATAAGAAAAGGAAAGATTTGGATAAGAAGAGAAAACCCTTGATATTTATAGGGTATTGTGAGGACATGAGAGCTTATCAAATTCTAGATTTTGATACTCATGACGTTATTTTTCGAACACATGTTCATTTTGATGAGCACTTCACTCCTCATGATTCTTCATCTTCTTCCATTTATCCTTCTTCTTCATCTCATCTTGAGGATCCTTTCTTTGAGGAGGTTGATGAGAGGATTATAGATGTCGTTGAGGATCCTATTCCCACTAATGTTGTCATTATGCCTAAGTGGGCTTGTACTACAGTTTCTGAGGTAACACCTTTCATAGAGGATATTCCACCCACTAGGCATCATCACGCACATTCTATAGGTTCTGGAATTTTGCGTCAAGTAGTTTCTGAGGATCCACAGTATTTTTCAAAGGCTCATGGGATACAGGAGTGGGATGATGTGATGGTAGATGAGTATTCTTCGATGAAGAATCATACTTGGGATTTGGTATCTCTTCCTAAAGGAAGAAATATGGTAAGGTGTAAGTGGGTATACCAAACTAAATACACAGTTGATGGGTCCATTGACAAGTATAAGGCTCGTCTTGTTGCAAAGAGTTTTTCACAAGTTGAAGGTATTGATTACTCTGAGAATTTTACACCCATTGCCAAGATGGATTCTGTACGCCTACTTGCTATTGCTGCATCATAGGGGTGGCTCGTACACCAGATGGATATGAAGAGTGCCTTCTTACATGTAGATCTATAAGAGGAAATATACATGGAGAAACCAGCTAGATTTGTTCAAGATTCTTCTCTTATTTGTAGGCTTTGAAGGTCTCTCTACGGTCTTAAAAAAGTCCCTTGGGCTTGGTATGAGAAGATGAATTCTTTTCTTCTATCTACTTGTTTTGTTTGTTGCGACTCCAATCATACAGTGTATCTCTAACATGTTGGTGAGGGTATTGTGATACTTATCTTGTATGTTGATGATCTGTTACTTACTGGAAGCTCTTCTTCCCACATTCAGACTATTCAGAGGTCTCTTTCTACACAATTTGACATGAAAGATCTTGGGTTATTGCATTATTTCCTTAGATTATAGATTTCTTAGATAGATTCAGGGATTCATTTGAGTTAGTAAAAGTACACCCATGATCTTCTACGATGCTTTGATATGGCTGATTGCAAACCAAGTCCATCTCCTTTTCAGTCTGGGGTTTCTCTTACTTCCACATGTACCACACCACTTTGCAATCCTATTTTATAGGTAGTTGGTTGGGGGTCTCATGTACTTGACCCATACTCACCCTGATATTTCATATGTAGTAGGGCTTGTATCTTGGTTTGCACATTCTCCTCATAGTAGTTACTGGTAGGCTGCTAAAAGGGTTTTGTGCTATTTACAGGGCACTTCCCACTTTGGCCTCCACTACACTGGGGGTTCTATTCAGTTGGTTGGGTGTACATATTTAGATTGGGCAGGTTCTACTAATGACAGGCATTCCACTTATGGCTATCTTTTTTGTCTTGGTTCTTCTCTAATTGCTTGGGTGTGAAAAAAGCAACATGCTATTGCACTTTCATCTTCAGAGGTAGAGTACAAGGCAGCAGTTACAGCGAGTCAGAAAATTCTTTGGCTTCTCCAGTTATTAGTAGAGTTTGGATTCCCATAGGATTCACTGAATGTACTTTGGTGTGACAACCAAAGTGCAATTCACATTTCTCATAACCCATTTGAGCACCAACGGACCAAGCATATTGATATACACATCCACTTTATTCGTTAGCACATTCAGGATGGAGTTCTTTGTTTGGAGTACATTTCGACTCAGCAGCAGGTTGCAGACATCTTTACGAATCCTTTTACATCACCTCGCTACCTTGAGTTGTGTGGAATGCTTGGGGTTTTGGAATTTGTTCTTGGGGGGTGTTCATGAGAACATCTTCCTTCTTCTTCTTCTTCTTTCTCTTTCCTTCTAGCAGGATTCTTTCCTTCTTTTGGTTTGAGATTTCTTCGTGGATATATTGTACATGAGTACCTCATCAGGCCTTGTTTTCGGAACTCATAATGTGGACATGCCACTTCTATTTTTGGCCCCTAGCTTCACTTGAGGGGGGGTGTTAGAGTTGGTATTTACCTTAGCTCATGTTCACCTAGGTAATTTATTTACCTTTATTGTATTTATCCTCACCCACTTATGTGTGTGGATATTTCTTTTTATTTATTTAGATATTAGGGGATATTATCTAGTTGTTAGGTATAGTTATTTCCTTGATCTATGGTATTGACTAGATCCTTCATGTCTAGTTATCTTCTAAATCTATGGTCTTGATTAGTTCTTTGATGACTAGTTATTTCCTTGATTTATGGCTTGATCTATGACCTTGACTGGTTCTTAGATTGTTATTCCTTGTCTATGTAAGCAAGGCCCATTCTCATTGTGTTTCATTGAGTTCCATAATAATATATGATATTGCTGCTCATTTGTTTGCAAAGGTTTTGTGTAAATTTATTCTGGCGAATTGCTTTCATCTTATTGATTGTGGTGTTTGATTAGCATCTGTGTTCTTGGTTTGGTACGATCTGGTTATCATTCCTTTTAGTTTGAAACATATCTAATATCAGATAAGGCATTATTTTTTACTTCTCTTGCAAATTATATTAATATATTGGTTTAATATGCATGAAATAGTTCAATTTTCGTTATAAATATTTAAATGGTTGTATATCTTTGTAATATATAATAGATAGCGTTCAAATCTACTCAAAACTAGTTGTTTTTATTATTATGTACAAAAGTAATAAAAAATTTAATTTAGGTTTATACATTTTGGTGAACCCACTTTTGATCAAACCCTTCACCTAATTTAGGGTATGTTTAGCTTCATTAAGTTATGTATGCTATTTTCCAAACCCTAGGGCTGCTTTCGGTCATGTGTGGGATTTTTATTAGATATTTTCTTGTATTTTTATAACCATGGATTTAGTGCATGCCATGTAGAAACACAATGGTTATTATCCCTATAATTAGGTCTATACCACTTATGAGGATGTAAGACATGTTATTCCCTCTTCATATTCTTATATGGATGATATAGTATTCAACTATGATCAAGATGCCAATCCTCTTTTATTTTGAGAATAACCACCTTACTTTACCAGTACACCTAGGGCCTCTACTCCTAATGTAGATACAAAATCACACACTTGGGTACATTTCTAGGTCCTAATCCCATACTACTATTCATATGATTCATAAGAGAGAAAAATAATAATTAACAACTATCTTTGGCATTTTTTTCTTTGTCTCTAGTCATCTTTCTGGTCTTATGCACCCTATAGCCTAGTATGATCTGTATTACTTTATATTTCTTGAATTTGGACATCATCACCTAGCTAGGATGCCTATGTCCAGATGCCGTTGTCCCCTCTGGGTGACCTGAACTATTTTTATCTTACTCACCTATTTTGGGCCTCTTTTATCTTTTGGGCCTCTTGTTTTCTTATGAGTCAACCTTTTAGTTGTCAATTAGGAAATTCAAACAAGGGAATCATATAAATACAAAGCTATGTGATTATAATGAAGGACCAAGCTCTAAGAATCTACCATAACCACCTAAGGTTGCATCCAAAGGAATTCTAAGAGCATCAAAGTATCCATCTAGCCCTCACTCAAGGGACAAGGGACTGTATTTTCAGCAAACACGTATAGGAGGGGACTTTCATTCTATCATCTACACATCTATCTACATCAGTACATCTAGCTATTACTTACTATAAAGCACATATTGCATAAGAGATTCTTAGGGAATGATTTATACACACACAAAAGAACTACATGGAGTATGAGATGTGGTACAACACTCGGTCATAAGTTCAATCTGTTGGGTGACTATTGAGGTTAGTTTGAATCACCATTTGCATCTTCTTATTTTTTAGGATTTGATGTGTTTTGGGGTTTTGTAGATTATCTTTCTCTTTGTAGGTAACATAGTGCGACATATAAATGACTAACAATGAAGGTTAGCAACCACCTTGGGACACAAGAATAATAATTTTATGAGCTTTTGCATAGTCACATGCACCCAAAAGAGGTCTCTAGCACCTAGGCATCCTCACCTTAATCTAGGTACCCTAGTCAAGGATCATCTGACAATTATATAATTTTCTGAGTGTGATTGTGACTGTTTCCTCCTGTTCACTAGTTCTCCCATTCAGAATACTTAGGGATCAATTTTGAAATCAACGTATTCTATTCCCTCTCTTCCACCTAGGATTTTATATTTATTTAGCTTATTTCTTGTGTTGATTTTGTGCTTAACATTTGTATTCTGTTGTATTTTATCATAATAGTGACTCTAAAATATCTAGGGTTTAGCATAAAAATTCATTTTCTAAAAATCACCTAGTTATTCTATTGTAGAACTCAATACTCTAGAGGATATCTTGAAATTTGTATTTCTTTAGTTTATTGCTTGTGTCGAGTTTGTGTTTAACATTTGTATTCTACTGTATTTTATCATAATAGTGACTCTAAAATATCTAGGGTTTAGCTTAAAAATTCATTTTTAAAAAAATCACCTAGTTATTCTATTGTAGAACTCAATACTCTAGAGGATATCTTGACATTTATAGTTTCTTATATTTTCCAAACCCTAGGGATGCCTTGGGTCATGTGTGTGAAAATGTTTCAATCTAATCTTGTTTTTTATGTAACCATGGCTTTATTTCATGACTTGCAAAAACACAATGGTTATTATCCCTCAAATTAGGTCCATACCACTTATGAGGATGTAATGCATGTTATTCCCTATTCATATTATTATATGGATGATATAATATTAAGCTATGATCAAGATGATAGTCCTCTTTTATTTCAAGACAAACCACCTTACTTTACCGTTACACCTAGGGCCTCTCCTCCTAGTCATTATATTTTAGAACTCAACACTCTAGAGGATATCTTGAAATTTATATCTCCAACTCTAACTACCCATGGTAATAATGATCATATATTTGAGGGTAATGTAGATACTTGGAATAGTAATGGTGAACAAAAACCCTTCTCCCTACTAGTGAATGCCCCTCCTAATACCATAAAGGCTATAGACTCTAGTGATGATGAAAGTATTTCTATCTTACATGAGGATGATGTTACTTCCATTTATATGTTAATTGATGGTTTTCCTTATGTTTATGATAATTATTTATAATATATTCATCATTAATTCCTTTTTGATGACATAAATGATGATTCTTTTATCTTTTCACATGATATGATTCATAAAAATGGTATATCTACCACTTATCTTGAATGTAAAACTATTGAAATTGAATGCAATAATTTCATTGCTATTGTACATGATTCTACTTTTGTTTCTACTCTTCTTCTTGAATTGAAAAATTAATGAAATTGATTGCAACATTTATATTGATTTTGTACACGATTCTACTTGTGTTTATACTATTCCAATTGAATGTAAATGTTGGCGATGAATCGCAGCACCCCTGAATGTCTGAAACTTGATGGGTTGAGACTCTCAGTGCGATTGCACAACATGGAGCTTTTCCCAAGTGTGGGACCTTGCGAAATCGGAAAAGCTCTCCAGATGAAGGCCGGTTCCTATTCCTCTATTCAGATGCACACGTGAAATTTGCAGAGGGTTCACTCAAAACCTAATCTAACTTGCCAAGGAGACAAGGTAAGAGAGATGCATAAAAATAAACCTAAACTAACAGAGGTGATGCACCGAGGAATGTTAGACACTCGTTTTGCAAATTTAACACAGACCACAGGGATGCAATACAAACATCATGCAAAGGTAACCAAACTGCAATAAGAGATCAAAATGACAACAATGAATACATGAGAGGGTTGAGACTCAATCACAAACATATATATTATTGCTCAAGAGTCAATACAGTACATTGTAGTGGCCAAGAGGCAAGGAAAACTGTCATTACAACCCGTATGGGAGGTTTGAAAGCTCCAAAAATTCTCTTGCAAGCAAGGGAAGAAGGAAGGATGCAAAACAAAAATGTCCAACCCTTGTAAAGAGTCTCTCCTTACCATTTATATGAGGAAAAAATGAGGGAGAAGAGAATGATTCGAATTCTACCCCAACCACCTCCAAGACTGCACCTAACCCATCATATTATGGCGGTAGGTGAGAATCTCAACAACCCAACAGTGGCGAAGTGTATTTTACATTTTTGAAGAAATTTTTCCCACCCAATTAAAGATATCTAGTTGTATTTGGGTAGAGGATGCCGAGAGCTTTCCGAAAAGTCCAACCTTGTGTGAATCCGATCTCCCTGTGAAAAGTTATGGTGATCTTAATATTTCCCGCATTAGGGTCTTCTGCCTGTCGGGTTTGGGGTTCTCCTCTCCATTTGCATCGGGTTTGGAGGATGCCTCAACATGTGTTTGATGTTTGTGTTTTCCCAAAACCCACTTCCGCCAGTATTTCCAAGTTTTCCTTTGTTTCGGGGTCAGAAAATGGACCTGCATGCGCATCGAGTTTGGAAAGTGGCTCGACATGTTTCCGCCCCATGCTTTCCCGACATGTTTTCCCGACTTCAAGACCCGATTTTCTTAGGAAGTGTTTCGGGTTTGCGGAACTCTCGAGCATCAGGACATCCCTTGCGATCTGCATGTTTCATGTCTCATGTTTCCCTAAACCTGATACCCAATTTTCCTTTGTGTCGGGTTTTCTAACCCCTCCGACATGCTTTCTTTTGTGTCGGGTTTTCTAACCCCTCCGACATGCTTTCTTTTGTGTCAGGTTTTTTAACCCCTCCGACATGCTTTCTTTTGTGTATCTATATTTACCCGGGGGTAAATATATACAACAATTTGGTGACTCGATGGGATCACCTGCCTGCTAGGTAGAAGATCAGCGGTCTTTTAGCGATCCATTGGGCATGGAGTCATAAGCAATAACCTGAAGCCAACCTGATATCTGATCCCGAGCTTGATACCGCGACTCCTTCCCTGAGAGCACGCTGAACTGTAGGAAACCAACCCAGGAGCAACAAAACCTGTGCCAAAGCACTTAGGGAAATGAAACCTAACTACAATAAGATAATGTGCATACGCACTTAGAGGAATTGAAATCTAGGCTAATATTTACAAGGATAAAATTTTTTCTTTTCAGTAGCAATGTTTAAGATAGATTCCGTTGACTAGAATCGGGAGTTCTTCTCCGTCTAATGTAGACAATTGGAAGGCATTGCTATTTTTACATCCCATGACCATGTAGGGGCCACTCCAAATGGCATAAAAATTGGAATGCCTTCCTAGTTTTGCCTGATCTGCATCCCATTTCAGAACTAAGTCCCCTTCTTGGAAGGTCCTTGCTCTTGCTTTCTTATCAAACCATCTTTTCACTAAGGCCTGATCTTTCTCAATTGTTTGAATTACATGTTCTCTAATTTCTTCCAATTCCATCAACTCTGCATACCTGGCTTCCATTGGTTCGAACTCAGCCAACTCCAACTGCTTCATGAACTCCAATGCAGGCAGTTCCAATGATATAGGCAATACTACCTCTTTTCCATAGACCAACTTGTAAGGGGAATTACCTGTAGAAATCTTTGGTGTTATTCTATCAGCCCATAATGCTGATTTTAGCTTGGTATGCCATGTTCTTTGGTTTTCATCCAGAGTCCTCCTAATGATTCTTAGCAAATTTTTGTTCGTGGACTCTGCCTGTCCATTACCCTGTGGGTAATAATTGGAAGAGGTACTCAAGTAGATTCCATTCTTGACAGCCCATTTTGTAATCTTAGAACCTATGAATGCTAATGCATTATCTAATATGATAGTGGCTGGCACACCGAACCTGGTCACTATTCCTTCATAAAATTCTAGTATATTAGACTCGTTTACCTCTTTGAGCGCTACTGCTTAAGTCCACTTAGTGAAATAGTCTGTTGCCGTGAGAATCCACTTGTGGCCTTGGCTTGAGTTTGGATTGATGACCCCGATGAAGTCCAATCCCCATTGCATAAATGGTTGGTCAACCAAAATTGGGTGCAATGGAAGTGCCGCTAGTCTTTCTTTGCCTGTGAAGAGTGCACATTTCTTGCACTTTCTTATCCATGTGTAACAGTCATTGAACACTGTGGGCCAATAATACCCTTCCTTCATTATCTTGAGAGCTGTTACTCATGGGGCAAAATGCCCGCCAGAATCTCCATCGTGAAAATTTTGTAACACCCTCTCAATTTGACCTGTCCCAATGCACCTCAATAGAACTCCATTGATGTCCTTTTTAAACAAAACACCATCAACGAGCACATATGAAATGGCTTGTAATCTGAAGTATCTCTTTTTTTCTTTGCTCAATTCTGGAGGGCATAGGCCTGTCTGTAGGAAGTTTATCATACTCTGAGTCCAACAAGGAGTAGGCACATCATCATTTTCCTGTTCTTAACCATCCTGCAATACCAAGGTAGTCTCTTTTTCATCACCTGCTTCAACTTGTTGACTCAAGGCTAGCTGTTCACATAGTCCCTTTCCACGTACTAGTTTTGTGACCTTGATCTCGATGTCATATTCCATGACACGAGTGATCCATCCTGCACGTTTCTCATTCAGATCCTTGTTTAGAAGGAAGTCCTTGACTCCCACATGAGAGACCAATAATTGGATCTTGTTGTTTGAGACTAGGTGCTTGAATTTCTTTAAACTCCTGATCACTGCAAGTACATGCTTTTCAATGAAAGAGTACCTAGTTTTTTATTCCTCCAAGCCTTGACTGAAGAAAGTAACTAGTTGTTCTAATCCTTCTTTGTTTTGTTGTGCCAGGATTGCAGAAATTGTGTCTCCACCACCAAAGGCGTATAACATGAAATCCTTGGAGAAGTTTGGATTGAAGAGAGTTGGAGCTTGAGATATAGCCTCTTTTATTGCCTCAAAAATTGCCTTGCCTTCAGATGTCCACTTAAATGCCATGCTCTTCTTCAACATCAGTGTTATTGGCTTTACGAGAGCTGCAAAGTTTGGACAAAACCTGCGGACAAAATTGATCCTTCCAAAGAAGCTTTGAAGAGCCTTCTTGTGACTTGGCAATGGCAATGCTCGAATTACTTCAACTCTTTCTGGGTCAATCGTCAATCCTTCCTTTGAAACAATATGGCCTAGAAGTTCTCCCTCGTGAGCCAAAAATATGCATTTTTTGGGATTCAATGATACCCCAAATCTTCTACATCTATGAAATACTTGCCTCAAATGTAAGAGGTGAACCGCTGCTTTTTTTGAGAATAAAGTGATGTCGTCAAGATATATCAAAACTATTTTATTGATCAACCCCTTAAATGCCATAGCCATTGCCCTTTGGAAGGTGGCTCCAGCATTTGATAGCCCAAATGGCATTTTCTTGTAGGCATAGGTCCCCCATTTGGTGGTGAAAGCCGTCTTGAATTGGTCATCTTCTTTCACCATCACCTGATTGTACCCTGAGTAGCCATCTAGGAGAGAGAATCTCTCTGAAATGGATACTACTTGCAATATTTGTTCCATTGAAGAAAGTGGGTAATGATCTTTGAGAGATGCCCTATTGAGGTCTCGAAAGTCCACACATAACCTGATTTCTCCACTCTTCTTCCTGACCGGAACCAAGTTAGCAACCCAGCTTGAGTGCTTGATCGAGAATATAATGCTTGTCTCTATTAGCCTATTTAGCTCTTTCTTCATTAGAGGTTCAATGTGAGGGTTGACTAGTCTCTGCTTCTGCCTGATGGGCTTAGCATCTGGATCTAATTCTATGGTATGTTGTGCCAAATTTGGATCAAATCCCCTCAAGTCTTCATAGCTCCAAGCCAAGACATCTGGAAATTCTTGGCAAAGTTGTATGAAATCTGATTTCTCCTGCTCAGTGGCCATTTTGCCAATTTGAAGTGTTTTGCCTTTCCCAACTGGAATTGGCTCTGAATCTTCTCTTTTGACCTGTATGTTAGCCTTTTCCTTATGAAACTGGTCATTAGGGTTGAAGATAGACTCCAACGTTACTAAACCCTTAGGAAGCTTGTTTGTCTGCAGCTGCACTACTTGATCCCCATACTGCTGCTCTAATTTGTCCTGATTCCTAGCTGAGAATTCAGCCTCTTCTTGTAAGAAATTGGCGATCTGTTGATCATTCTCAAACACCTGCCAGCTTGTGTTATTATTTGGAACTACTAGCCTCACAATCACATGGATATGTGGTTGTGTTTTTTCACTTCTGATGTTTTCAACCACATCAAACATTGCTCCAACTGCTGCGAGCCTATATGCGGCTTCATTTTTCTTCCTGGGTATGGACACAATGTTGAAAGCTTCAAAATCCTCAATGAGGTCCCATACCCTGTTCTTATAGCTCTTTAGCAGTTCATTCTTTGTAGCATGTTGTCCCCTGACTTGGTTGATGATTAGCTCACTATCTTTAAACACCTACAAGTTCTTTATGCCCTTTTTCCTGGCCCAATGAAGTCCATGAATCAAGGCCTCATATTCAGCTGTGTTGTTTGAACAAGAAAACTGGAAACAAAAAGCTGAATAATATTTGATGTCTTGTGGTGAAATCAACACTGCACCACCTCTAGCACCTTGTCTGCTTCTCGAACCATCGAAGAATAATTTCCAAACTTTGTTTTCATCCTTTTGTTCAGGCTGAATGATGTCAGGAATGGGTGAATTTTCTTCGTGCACACAATACACACCCAATTCAGATTCTTCAGTTTCCTTGTATGGGTCGAATTCATGAATTTTGCTTGCCCATTCATCCAAAGTTAAATCAGGAATTCCCTCAACCTTAGTACCTATTTCTAGATCATTTGAACACTCCTCCTGATCAAAAGCTGAGCAATTTGCATTGATAGGACTTGGTACATGAGGCTCAATATGGAAATTGGCAATTGGTTCTGACCTGATTGTTGCTTTGGCTCCATACCTTGTCCTAAAAATCATGTGTGACCAATCTGCAGATAAATATCCACCGATTTTTGTAGTGAAGTCCCTTGATAGACACAATGCAAAGAGTGGCAGAAGGTCAATCACAGACACATCTTGTAGAACTGTAACATTAGGACAAGAATGTAGTGTTAGGCTTAACCCCTTGATGACCCCAATTGTTCCCACTGCCGTTCCATCTAGCTGTACTACTCCTTTCAACACTGGCTCATACTTCAAACCCAGTTGATCCGCTCTTTGCTTCGGCATCACTGAACTACTTGCCCCTGAGTCTATCATGCAGTTGTGAACCAAGTGGTTTCCAACAATCAACGAAACATAGAATGGTGGAGGCTTCAAATTTTTTCTTGTCTGGCCCCCATCATGTTGCACTGCATTAGTGAGAACTTTCTCATGTCCCTGGTTTGATACATTTGTGGCAGACCAATTAGCCATTGCAGCTTGCAATAAATCTCGTTGCCCTGGGATAGCCAGTGATTCCCACATGGAAATGTTCACATGTGTCTTCTTCATTTGATCAATGATGTTGAAGGGGGATGAATTGTCCTTTTGCTGTCCCTTACTTGGTGCAAACTTTTCTGGAGCTTGAACAGGTGCATGTGTTGCTACAACAGGTACCTTAGGCTGATTTTGTACATTTGGAGTTATGTTTGGTCTACTGACCCCTTGTTGTGTAAGAGTGGGTTGAGAAACAATTGGATTAGATGGTTGTCCCTCTTCTATGCTTCTCTTCTTTGACCGTGTGTTGGCAGCCACGCCTTGAAAAGGCTGTTGGTTAACTCCACATAAGTCTTCCGTTTGCCAATTAGCCAATGTGGTTTCTGGTGGAGGTCCTTCTTATTGCATTTCTTGCTGCTGATTCTCTTCCTGGCTTGGTTCTTGAGGAACACCAATGATTTGCACCATCAAGGCCTGATTCAGTGCACCATTGAAACATGGTGACTGATTGTGGGGTAGATTGCAAGGGTAACACCAGTTGTATTCCTGTGCCATGTTATTTTGTGTCGGGACCAAGGCTCTTGAGGACGTCATTGCATTTGGATCATATGGTTGAAATGGCCTGGCAGCTTGAGGTTGTCCTTGGTTTTGGTTTTGATTTGTAGCCTGAGCTGGTGGTCTATTCTGTTGGTATGAGGGCCTTGCTTGGTACTGTGCTTGAGGATGATACGGTCTAGCACTTTGAGCTTGCTGTCTTTTGATAGTCACTAGCTCATTTCCAAGGTTCTACAGCTGTTTCATAACCTCCTGCAATTCCTTTGAAGTATCTGAAGAAGTCGATGCTCCATTATTGCTTTGATTTCTAGGAGTTGGAATGGGATTCAACTCTCGTGCTTGACTGGTTGTAGGAACTCACATATCTAGATAGAGAGGCATTGGTGGCCTTGGTGCAAGCTTTCCGGCTTGGATCAAACAGTTCTCTGCTTTGATCGCTGTGTCATAGGCCCCCGACAGCGTTGTCCCTCCCATTGATTGGATCATCATGGCTATGTCTGAATTTATAGCCTTTAAGAAATAAAGGAATGCTCCTTCGGTGGTTGGTCTAACAGCTATTGGAATCCTATCCCATGTCTGTTGGAATCTGAAGTTGAAATCTGTCATTTGTTCATTAGGATCCCTTTTGATTGTTGTCAATTGTTCCAATAAGGACAAATTTTCTGCCCTCTCCCCAAACTAGTTGCAAAGAGCTGAACAAAGTTGGTTCCAATTCGTAATAGACCCTGCTGCTAGGCTCCTAAACCATTGTAAGGCCTTACCATTGAAAGATGAAGCCAACAACTTGACTGCAACATCCATTTCATTTATTTCGTGGATTACACATGCATTAGCAATATCCTGGATGTGATCAATAGGAGTAGTATGATTTTCTCCTGTGAAATAGGGTATATTCTTTAGCGCTGCAACTGGAATTTGATTCTAAGCATTTAGGGCAAGTGGACTACTACCCGTGAAATTGACAAAGGGATTCGGTGGTAGATGTGCCATTATGATTGGCCTAAGAACCTTGGTTGATGCGAGAAAAGGCCTACCAGGTGGAGGTGTAGACAAAGTCCTGTTAGGTGGAGATGGTGATTGCTGTCAAAATTTCACCCCCCAGGGTAAATTTCGATAACATGCATCAGAGTTTTGCAGTTCCAGGCAAGTAGATTGAAACAGGAAAAATCATGAAAAATGGCTAAGTCCTAGTCCTAGGAGCAGTCGGGACATTTGGGACATCTAGGTGCGGATCGGCTGAAAAGCCTCCAGGCGGCCCATGAAGCAAAGGGACAGCTGGGCCACAAGTACGCGCGGGATGTGAAATTCCCGAATCAGCCGAAAGAAGGAAGAATTTGCCCAAGTCTTCATCCGGGACAAACGAGACACAAGTACACGAAGTACGCGAACTGGCCGATTCGGCTGAAATGAGAACAAACAGTCCGGAGGAAAATGGGACATCTGGGCTGTGATGACGCGAATCGGCCGAATTGGGTGAACTGGAAGAATTTGTCCCGCAAAGCATAGGGACAAGTGGGACAAATGGACGCAAACCGGCCGAATCGGGCAAACTGGAAGATTTTGTCCTAAGCAGCACTGACACATCCGGGACAAATGGACATGGTGGACGTGAAGGAGCTGAAAGGGCCGAGAACCAACCAAATCATGACACGTGTCATAAAGGAAATGGTCAAAAAGTCAAAGGGTGAGTTTTGAAGGATCAACCAGAACCAATGGGATAGTGCCACGTGTCCCAGCTAGGGCCCACAAGGAAATTTCAAAAGAGCGCCTGCCGAGAGGTGGAGGAGAGAGAGTTGCTCAGTGAATCAGAACCTACCACATGTCATCTAGGTGGCAGAGTGTGGGAAAGATTTCAAAACACGTTTTGGCCCATTTTTGCCCTAAATCTTCAGATCACCATAACTTTCGATCCAGAGCTCAGATTGGCACGTTCTTTATATCAATGGAAAGCTGGTAAAATTCTCTACACGATTATGGGGTCAATCTTGCATTTTGGTTCAGTTTGGAGAGAGAAAATCAAGAAGTGCCTCTGGCACGAAATAACAAGCAGAACTTATGCTTCAACAAACAACTTTAATGCAACAGACAGTTCGCCGCTTCTGTTAGACAGCCCACCGTTTTGCCAGGATCCGCCACTTCTGCCATAATGAGATGAATGGAATGCAACCTGGAGGTGGTTGGTGTAGATTTGGCTTTCCTCTCTCTCTTCCCTCTCTCATTATTTCTATATATTGTAAAGAGGAGCTTCTTTTCAAGGGTCGAACATTTTCTGTTTTGCTCCTCCCTTCTTCTCCTATCAGGTGAATTTGTGGAGTTCGAACCTCTCATTTGAAACTGTAATATGACTCTGCCTCTTGGCATTATGTAGTGTATTGTATCAATATTTGGAGCAAGTAATACATGTCTGTGGATGATTCTCAACCCTCTCTGTGTTCATCTTGCATCCTCCTGGTCTTTCACTACAAGTTTTGTTATCTGTGCATGATCTTATATCACATTTGAATGGTCTGTGTTCACTGGAAAAATAGGTGTTCTTCATTCCTCGGTGCATCACCTCTATTAGCTTAGATTTATTTTATGCATCTTCTTACCTTGTCTCCTTGGCAGATTAGATTAGGTTTTGAGAAAACCCTCTGCATATTTCGTGTGCATCTGAACAGAGGAATAGGAACCAGCCTTCTCTGGAGAATCCTTTCTCATTTTTCAAGTCCCACACTTGGAGAAAGGATTCAATGTTATGCAATCACACTAGATGCCAAAGTGATCAACCTAGAAATGTGATCTGCATCCAGGGGTGTTGTGATTTTGCATCAACAGTTTTGGCATGCTCGGTGGGACCTAGAGGTCTCATTTTTATAGCAGCAAAGTTGATATGCATCTGCTGCAATTTTCTTGCTTGAAAAGAGCTGTTATTCACATATCTGGCGACTCTAAGAAGAAGATCAACTGGTTTCAGCAGTGCAGGCCTGAGAGCTTATGAGAAGAATCACAAGGTCAAGAGCTGGAGAAGAAGTGCTGTTTGAATACCTGCAATTATCTCCAAGAAGAAGGCCAAGAGGAAGAAGGATTCAAAGGTCTCCATCTCCACCAAACAGAACTCTCTCAACTCCTCCACCTGCTCGGCCTTTCATTCAGTATTCAAGAGTCCTTCGACCAATCAGAATGGCGCAACCACTAAATCCCTTTATCAATTTCACTGGCAGCAGCCCACTTGCCCTCAATGCACAGAATCCAGTTCCAATTGCAGCATTGAAAAACATTCCATTTTTCACTAGAGAAAATCATACCACTCTTGGTGATCATGTCAAAGACATTGCTAACGTCTGTGCAATCCATGAGATAAATGAAATGGATGTGGCTGTCAAATTGCTGGCATCATCATTCAGAGGGAAGGCATTGCAATGGTTCAGGAGCCTTACAGCTGGTTCTATCACAAATTGGAATCAGTTATGCATAGTTCTCCATGAGCAGTTTGGGGAAAAGGGAGACAATTTGTCTCTACTGGAACAATTAACAACTATCAAGAGAGCTCCCAATGAGCAGCTAACTGACTTCAACTTCAGATTTCAAAAGTCTTGGGATAGGATTCTAGTGGCAGTCAGGCCAACAACAGAAGGTGCTTTTCTATACTATCTTAAAGCTTTGAATTCTGATATTTCTATGTTAATTCAATCAATGGGGGGCACAACCTTACCTGCTGCTTATAGCATTTCCATTAAAGCCGAAAACTATCTTATTCAATCTGGTAAACTAGCTCCTAGGCCTCCAATGCCATTATATCCAAGTTTAGAGAGCCCAAGTACTAGTCAGGCACCTGTCTTAGCTCCTTCTCCCACTCCTAGAAATCAGAATTCAAGTGAAGCTTCTACTTCATCTTCTAGTGCCTCAAATGAGCTTCAAGAGGTCATGAAGCAACTGCAAAATTTAGGTAATGAGCTGGTTACACTCAAAAGACAGCAAGCTCAAGGTTTTAGACCTTCGTATCAGCCTCAAGCTCAACCTAATAGGCAGCCATATCAGCCTCAAAGGCCACCCAATCCAGCTGTAAATCAGAATCAAGCAAGGCCTCCTGCCAATAGACCATTCCAGCCCTATAATCCAAATGCCATGTCTGCCTCTAAGGCATTAGTACCAGCACTAAACAACATTGCCCAGGAGTATGATTGGTGTTTTCCATGTAATGAGCCTCATAATCAATCCATGTGCTTCAATGGTGCTTTGACTCAAGCTTTAATGGTAACAACTACTGGTGTGGAGGGGGAGAACAGTCAAGAAAACAACCAACAACAAGAAACATTCAAACAGCAATCAGCCCCAAATGACACCACATTGGTAAATTGGCAAGCAGAGGATTTTTGTGGCATGAACCAGGTAGTTTCTCAAGGTGTTGCAGCAAACACAAGGTCAAAAAGGAGAAATTTGGGTGAAGAACAGCCATTAGCCCCAGCCAATCCACAACCTTCCATGGCTCCACAAATGATTGGCAAGCAAAGTCCCACTTCAAATGCACAAGGACAGCCAAGAACAGCCCCTAGGCCAACTCAAATGCCAGCTGTTACTGCCCACATACAAGGAGTAAATGTGCAAACCAAGGGGCAGCAGAGAGATCCTTCATCACCATTCAGTATCATTGATCAGATGAAGAAAACAAATGTCAATATATCTATGTGGGAATCCCTAGCCATCCTAGGCCAAAGAGATCTGCTGCAAGCTGCCATGAAGGACTGGCCAACTTCGAATCAGCAGATACAAGACAAAGTGCTTACAAATGCTGCCCAGCCTGAGGGAAATCATGGAGGACAACAAGGTAAGATGTTGAAACCCCCTCCTTTCTATGTTTCGTTAATCATTGGAAATCAGCTAGTGCACAATTGCATGATAGACTCCGGGGCAAGTAGCTTAGTAATGCCTAAACAGATAGCTGATTAGTTAGGGCTCCAGTATGAAATAACATCTAAGGGAGTAGTGTAGTTGGATGGGACAGCAATAGCAACAGTTGGAGTGATTAGAAATTTGAGTCTTACCTTGCACGCATGTCCAAATGTTGTTGTTTTACAAGATGTGTCAGTCATAGACCTTCCACCACTCTTTGCCCTATGTTTGTCAAGGGACTTCACTGCCAAGATTGGGGGATATTTGTCCGCTGATTGGTCACACATGCTATTTAGAACGAGATATGGAACTAAGGCCACAATCAGATCTGAACCTATTGCAAACTTCCATATTGAGCCCTACACTCCAAGCCAGATTAATGTCAATTGCTCAGCATTTGATCAAGAAGATCACCCTAGCACTGATGAAGCTAACACTAAGGTTGGAAGTATCCCAGATTTGACTCTTGATGAATGGGCAAACAAGGTGCATGCTTTTGATCCTTATCAAGGAATAGAAGAATCTGAGCTAGGAGTCTATTGTATACATGAAGAAAGTCAACCTATTCCTAGCATCACCAAGCCAAACCACAAGGATGACAATGAGGTATGGCAGCTGTTTTTTGATGGATCAAGGAGTAGACAAGGTGCAGGAGGTGGAGCCATGCTTATTTCACCTCAAGGAGTAAAGTACTATTCAGATTTCAGATTTCAATTTGCATGCTCCAATAACACTGCTGAATATGAAGCCTTGGTGCAAGGGATGCATTGGGCAATCAAGAAAAAAATAAAGAACTTGCAAGTCTTTGGGGACAGTGAATTGATTGTAAATCAGGTCAAGGGACAGCATGCTGCCAAAAATGATCTACTCAGGTGCTACAAGAACAGGGTGTGGGACCTCATGGAAGATTTTGAGGGTTTCGGCATTAAACCCATTCCTAGGAAAGAGAATCAAGCTGCTGACAGGCTTGCAGCAGTAGGGGCAGCCTTTGACATGGTAGAAAACATTCAACAAGACAAGGTACAACCAAACATCCACGTGATTGTGAGGCCTTCAGTGCCGGATAACGATGTCAGTTGGCAAGTATTTGAGAATGACCAGAAAATCATCCATTTCTTGTAAGAAGAAGCTGAGTTCTCAGCTAAGAATCAAGAAAATTTGGAACAGCAATATGTTGACCAAGTGATACAGCTGAGAACTGACAAGCTGCCCAACGGACTTATCACTTTGGAGTCCATTTTTAACCCCAATGATCAGTTTAGAAAGGAGGAAAGCAAACATTCAGGTCAAGAGAGAAGATTCGGTATCCATATTGGTAGAAGAAAACAAGCCATTGCAAATTGGGAAAGATGACAACTGAGCAAGAAAGGTGTGAGTTCATACAGCTATGTCAAGAATTCCCTGACGTGTTTGTTTGGAGCTATGAAGACTTGAAAGGTTTCAATCCCAACTTAGCTCAGCATACCATCGAATTGGATCCAAATACTAAGCCTGTCAGGCAGAAACAGAGACCAGTCAATCCACACATGGAGCCTCTCATGAGGAAAGAATTGGACAAGCTGATTGAGTCAAGAATCATATTCCCAATCAAGCATTCTAGTTGGGTTGCCAATTTAGTTCCAGTCAGAAAGAAGAGTGGAGAGATTAGGCTGTGTGTTGACTTCAGAGATTTGAATAGAGCCTCTCTCAAGGACCATTATCCACTCCCTTCCATGGAACAAATATTGCAGGTCGTAAGCTGGTTCAGAAAGGTTTTCACTACTTGATGGTTACTCAGGCTTTAATTAGATTATGGTGAAGGAGGAAGACCAGTTCAAGACAACCCTTCACAACCAAATGGGGCACATATGCTTACAAGAAGATGCCATTTTGGACTGTCGAACGCCAGAGCTACATTCCAGCGAGCTATGGATATGGCATTCAAAGGCTTGATCAACAAGATAGTGCTGATATACCTAGATGATATTACTGTCTTCTCAAAGAATGCTGCAGACCATCTCTTTCACCTCAGGTAAGTGTTTCAGAGGTGTAGAAAGTTCGGACTGTCCTTAAATCCTAAGAAGTACATCTTTCTTGCACATGAAGGGAAGCTCCTTGGCCATATTGTCTCCAAGGAAGGATTAGCAATTGATCCAGAGAGGGTTGAAGCCATAAGAGCTCTACCATTGCCAAGCCACAAGAAAGCCCTTCAGAGTTTCATGGGAAGGATAAACTTTGTTCGGAGGTTTGTCCCAAATTTTACAGCCCTTATCAAGCCCATCACCAAAATGTTAAGGAAAAGCATGGATTTTAAGTGGACGACAGAAGGCAAGGAGATTTTTGAAGCAATCAAAGAAGCCATCTCCCAAGCACCCACTCTCATCAACCCAGACTTTTCCAAGGATTTCATCCTCTATGCATTTGGAGGTGATGACACTATTTCTACCATTCTGGTACAGCAGAACAAAGATAATGATGAACAAACCGATTGCCTTCTTCAGCCAGAGCCTAGATGACTGTGAAGTGAGGTACTCTTTTATTGAAAAGCATGTGCTTGCAGTAATCAGAAGCTTGAAGAAATTCAAGCATTTAGTCTCAAACAACAAGGTCCAATTGCTAGTCTCACATGCTGGGGTTAAGGACTTCCTCCTCAACAAGGATTTGAATGAGAAAAGGGCAGGATGGATCACCCGTGTCATGGAGTATGACATTGAGATCAAGATCACCAAGCTGGTAAGAGGCAAAGGTTTGTGTGAGCAGCTCGCTTCCAAACAACCAGACAACCCAAAAGATGAAGAAGACGCTTTCCTGCTATTATAAGATGATCAAAAATAGGAAAATGATGATGTGTCCACTCCCTGTTGGACTCAGAATATGATACATTTCCTATAGATGGGCATGTGCCCTCCAAAAATGAGCAAAGCAAAAAGAAGGTACTTCAGATTACAAGCAGTTCCATATGTGCTTGTTGATGGTGTTTTGTTTAAAAAAGACATCAACGGTGTTCTATTAAGATGCATTGGGACAGGTCAGGTTGAGAGGATCTTACACGAGTTCCATGACGGGGAGGCAGGAGGCCATTTCACCCCATGAGTAACAGCTCTCAAAATCATGAAAGCTGGTTACTATTGGCCTACTGTATTCAATGATTGCTACTCATGGGTTAAGAAATGCAAGAAATGTGCATTCTTCACAGGGAAAGGAAGGTTAGCAGCACTGCCCCTTCGTCCAATTTCAGTAGATCATCCATTCATGCAATGGGGATTGGACTTCATTGGAGTCATCAATCCCAATTCGAGTCAAGGCCACAAGTGGATTCTTACAGTGACAGACTATTTCACCAAGTGGACCGAAGCAGTAGCGCTCAAAGAGGCAAGTGAGTCTAACATACTAGACTTTTATGAAGGAATAACAACCAGGTTCGGTGTGCTGGCCACCATCATATCAGATAATGCATTAGCATTCATAGGTTCAAAAATTACAGAATGGGCTGTCAAGAATGGAATCTATTTGAGCACCTCTTCAAATTATTACCCGCAGGGTAATGGACAGGCAGAGTCCACAAACAAGAATTTGCTAAAAATCATCAGAAGGACTCTGGATGAAAATCAAATAACATGGCATACAAGACTAAAATCAGCGTTATGGGCTGATAGGATAACACCAAAGAGGTCTACAGGTAATTCTCCCTACAAGTTGGTCTATGGGAAGGAGGCAGTATTGCCTATATCATTAGAATTGCCAGCCTTGGAGCTCATGAAGCAGTTTGAGTTATCTGAGTTCGAACCAATGGAGGTCAGGTATGTAGAATTGATGGAATTAGAAGAAATCAGAGAACATGTAGTTCAGACGATTGAAAAGGATCAGGCCTTAATAAAAAGATGGTTTGATAAGAGAGCAAGAGCAAGGACCTTCCACGAAGGTGACCTAGTTCTGAAATGGGATGCAGATTGGGAAAAACCAGGAAGGCATTCCAAATTTGATGCCATCTGGAGTGGTCCCTACATGGTCACGGGATGCAAAAATAGTAATGCCTTCCAATTGTCTGCATTGGATGGAGAGGAACTTCCGATTCCGGTTAACGGAATCTATCTTAAACATTGCTACTAAAAAAGAAAAGGTTTGCCCTTGTAAATATTAGTTTAGATTTTCATTCCTCCAAGTGCTTGTGCACATTGTCCTGTGGTAGTTAGGTTTCTATTTCCCTAAGTGCTTTGGCACAGGTTTTGCTGCTCTCAGGTTGTTTTCTACAGTTCAGAGTGTTGCTGGAGAAGAAGTTGCAGTATCAGGCTCATTTCAGGTTATTGCTTATAACTCCATGCCCAATGGATCGCTAAAAGGCCACTGATCTTCTACCTAGCAGGCAGGTGACCCCACTGAGTCGTCAAAACTATTGTCAAAATTTCACCCCCAGGGTAAATTTCGATAACATGCATCAGATTTTTGCAGTTCCAGGCAAGTAGATTGAAATAGGAAAAATCACGAAAAATGGCTAAGTCCTAGTCCTAGGAGCATTCGGGACATTTTGGACATCTAGGCGCGGATCAGCCGAAAAGCTTCCAGGCGGCCCATGAAGCAAACGGACAGCTGGGCCATAGGTACGCATGGGACACGAAATGCCCGAATCGGCCGAAAGAAGGAAAATTTTTCCCAAGTCTTCATCCGGGACAAACGGGACACAAGTACGTGAAGTACGCGAACCAGCCGGTTTAGCTGAAATGAGAACAAACAGTCTGGAGGCAAATGGGACATATGGGCTGCGAGGATGGGAATCGTCTGAATCGGGTGAATCAGAAGAATTTGTCCCGCAAAGCACAGGGACAAGTGGGACAAATGGACGCGAACCTGCCGAATCGGGTGAACCGGAAGATTTTGTCCCAAGCAGCACTGGGACATCTGGGACAAATGGACGCGGTGGATGTGAAGGAGCTGAAAGGGCCGAGAACCAACCAAATCATGACACGTGTCACAAAGGAAATGGTCAAAAAGTCAAAGGGCGAGTTTTGAAGGATCAGCCCGAACCAATGGGATAGTGCCACGTGTCCTAGCTAGGGCCCACAAGGAAATTTCAAAAGAGAGCCCGCCGAGAGGTGGAGGAGAGAGAGTTTCTCAGTGAATCAGAACCTGCCACGTGTCATCCAGGTGGCAGAGCACGGGAAAAATTTCAAAACACGTTTTGGCCCATTTTTCCCCTAAATCTTCAGATCGCCATAACTTTCGATCCAGAGCTCAGATTGGCACGTTCTTTATATCAATGGAAAGCTGGTAAAATTCTCTACACGATTCTAGGGTCAATCTTGCATTTTGGTTCAGTTTAGAGAGAGAAAATCAAGAAGTGCCTCTGGCGTGAAATAACAAGCAGAAGTAATGCTTCAACAAACAACTTTAATGCAGCAGACAGTTCGCCGCTTCTGTTAGACAGCCCGCCGTTTTGCCAGGATCCGCCGCTTCTGCCATAATGAGATGAATGGAATGCAACCTGGAGGTGGTTGGGGTAGATTTGGCTTTCCTCTCTCTCTTCCCTCTCTCATTCTTTCTATATATTGTAAAGAGGAGCTTCTTTTCAAGGGTCGAACATTTTCTGTTTTACTCCTCCCTTCTTCTCCTATCAGGTGAATTTGTGGAGTTCAAACCTCTCATTTGAAAATGTAACATGACTCTGCCTCTTGGCATTCTACAGTGTATTGTATCAATCTTTGGAGCAAGTAATACATGTCTGTGGATGATTCTCAACACTCTCTGTGTTCATCTTGCATCCTCCTGGTCTTTCACTACAAGTTTTGTTATCTGTGCATGATCTTATATCACATTTGAATGGTCTGTGTTCACTGGCAAAATAGGTGTTCTTCATTCCTCAGTGCATCACCTCTATTAGCTTAGATTTATTTTATGCATCTTCATACCTTGTCTCCTTGGAAGATTAGATTAGGTTTTGAGAAAACCCTCTGCATATTTCGTGTGCATCTGAACAGAGGAATAGGAACCAGCCTTCTCTGGAGAATCCTTTCTCATTTTTCAAGTCCCACCCTTGGAGAAAGGATTCAATGTTATGCAATCACATTGGATGCCAAAGTGATCAACCTAGAAACCTGATCTGCATCCAGGGGTGCTGTGATTTTGCATCAACAGTGATCTTTGTGGTCTTCTTCCTCTCCTTCCTTTACCTGGTGAAAGTTACAAGTGGTAAAATAGCCCCTCTTCTCAAGTATTAGACCTGGTTCGAATTCTTCTCATGTGCCTGGGCAACTTGTGTTGCTACACTGCTGAATTGTATCCCTTCGGAGTTGCCAGATGTGTTAGATAACAAGCTTCTAAAAGGCTGGATTTTGCCAAGTTACACACCAAACTTGACAATATTGAAAATATAATTTAAACTTTGAAGGACCAAGAGGAGACAATCTTCAATCCTGAATTCGGACCTTGTTGTGCAGCTGTGAATCCCCGAAAGGTACAGGTGGAACTCAGGTCATGCAATGCAACTTACAAAACCCGAATTGCCATGTGTCAGAACTTGGAACATGCCCGACACCCTGGAAAACCTGAAATAACTGTTTTCGGGAATAGGACCATGCAATGCATCCCCTAAAACCTGAAATGACTGTTGGGTCTGCTTTGATGTTCTCAGACCTCGAAAACCCGAAACACTAAAAAGCATGAAATTTTGAAAGTCAAAATCTCAAAAAACTAAAGATAGCCTTTTGAAGATTACCCCTAGATCTACCAACTGGTGAAATTTTGACTTGTTTTTGAGCAAGTTAAGCCCTTGAAAACTGATTTCGGAGTTCAGCCTGGAAGGTGCAAAATCCAAAATTTTAAAACTTGCAATTTCTTAGTCTGAATTTCATGAAAAATCCTTCAAATCTTGTGGAATGACCTCTTGGTCCCACCGGGCGTGCCAAAAATGTTGGCGACGAATCGCAACACCCCTGAATGTCTGCAACTTGACGGGTTGAGACTCTCAGTGCGATTGCACAACATGGAGCTTTTCCCAAGTGTGGGACCTTGCAAAATCAGAAAAGCTCTCCGGATGAAGGCCGGTTCCTATTCCTCTATTCAGATGCACAAGTGAAATTCGCAGAGGGTTCACTCAAAACCTAATCTAACTTGCCAAGGAGACAGGGTAAGAGAGATGCATAAAAATAAACCTAAACTAACAGAGGTGATGCACCGAGGAATGTTAGACACTCGTTTTGCAAATTTAACACAGACCACAGGGATGCAATACAAACATCATGCATAGGTAACCAAACTGCAATAAGAGATCAAAATGACAACAATGAATACATGAGAGGGTTAAGACTCAATCACAAACATATATATTATTGCTCAAGAGTCGATACAGTACATTGTAGTGGCCAAGAGGCAAGGAAAACTGTCATTACAACCCGTATGGGAGGTTTGAAAGCTCCACAAATTCTCTTGCAAGCAAGGGAAGAAGGAAGGATGCAAAACAAAAATGTCCAACCCTTGCAAAGAGTCTCTCCTTACCATTTATATGAGGAAAAAATGAGGGAGAAGAGAATGATTCGAATTCTGCCCCAACCACCTCCAAGACTGCAATTAACCCATCATATTATGGCAGTAGGTGAGAATCTCAACAACCCAACAGTGGCGAAGTGTATTTTACATTTTTGAAGAACTTGTTCCCACCCAATTAAAGATATCCAGTCATATTTGGGTAGAGGACACCGAGAGCTTTCCTAAAATTCCAACCTTGTGTGAATCTGTGCTCCCTGTGAAAAGTTATGGTGATCTGAATATTTCCCACGTCAGGGTCTTCTGCTTGTCAGGTTCAGGGTTCTCTTCTGCATTTACATCGGGTTTAGAGGATGCCTCAACATGTGTTTGATGTTTGTGTTTTCCTAAAACCCACTTCCGTAGGTATTTCCAAGTTTTCATTTGTTTCGGGGTCGGAAAATGGACCTGCATGCGCATCGGGTTTGGAAAGTGGCTCGACATGTTTCCACCCCATGCTTTCCTGACATGTTTTCCCGACTCCAAGACCCGATTTTCTTAGGAAGTGTTTCGGGTTTGCAGAACTCTCGAGCATCGGGACATCCCTTGCAATTTGCATGTTTCATGTCTCATGTTTCCTGAAACCTGAAACCCGATTTTCCTTTGTGTCGGGTTTTCTAACCCCTCCGACATGCTTTCTTTTGTGTCAGGTTTTCTAACCCCTCCGACATGCTTTCTTTTGTGTATCTATATTTACCCGAGGGTAAATATATACAACAGTAAAATAAATGATATTTCTTGTACTAGTATTAATGTTTATACTAAGAATATTGAATACAATAATGATACAATTAATTCTATTCCTATTGCATATACAATAATTAATACAACTTATGTTTCTAATTCTCCTCTTGAAAGTAAATTTAATGAATCTATTAGTATGTCTTCTCCACCACTTGTCAATGATAATGTGCATAATGATGAAATTATTTCTATTTATCTTAGAAAATATGAACATGTTGATTCTCCTCTAGTTACATGTGATACACATAGTCTAGTCTCATCTCCTAGTTTAACAAAATTTCTTTTGGATAAAAATAATGTTACTTTAGCACCTCAAGGTGAGACCAAGCCAATAAATCCCCATGCTCTACCCGTATCAACCCTAATTAAATTTAATTAAGTTTATTGAATTGATACTACAACAACTAAACTTGTAAATACATTCATATTTTTACTATAGACTAGGAAAGAGAATTATACAAAATAGTAATCACATTAAAATTTGGATATGTGAAATTAGAAGTGTAATTGGGATGACATACACACTTAGATAGTTTAAGAGGTTGTGAGGATGTGTTGATGAATAATTTGGAATAGGAACAAAATATGGGAAGTGAACAAATCAACTTCTCTATTTCTAGATATTTTTAGGAAGGACCATACCAAATGGTCAAGACATAATATAATATACTGAATAAACTATATGGTGTTTCCCTTGTATAAAAATGGTAGTATGTAACTTGTAGTGTCAATGTGTGTCATTATTTGTCACTCTAGTATCTTCAACTTCACATAAAACCTTAGATGTCACACCTAAACTTGTAAAATAAAACCTAGCTATCTTATAGCACATTCAATCAATCATTAGCTCTAAAAATAGAGTTATAAATGCTTCAGTTAGAATAACATTTGTGGTCATCCAGTTTGTGAGTCATTGAGTATTGCACTACATTTCAGAATCAGTGAAATTATCCTAGTGCTTTGTGCTGATTTACATATAACTAGACCTTCACATAGGGTTAACCTTATGCCTCAACACTGAGAGTGGGATATGATACTTCATCCAAATGTAAAACCTTGTGTGCATATGAAAAATTCAAATTTATACCCTCCAATTCCATGTATGCAACATGTAAATGTATATCTTTTTTCCTTAGCTCAAAATGGTAGATATATAGGCTCTTGCAAAATAATACATGATTATAATAGACATGTATATTTATGATTTATTAATTTGAAATTCAGACCTTAGTGGAAAGAAAGGTGAACCCAAAAGATATAAATTAAAATATAAAAGATTAAAAAATGAGCCCATAATGAGAAAATAACCAAAAAGAAAGAAGGGTCAAGGATGTACATTAGGGTTAGGACCGTATGTATGGGTCTAAACTTGTTATACGGTCTTGTACTAGACTTGGTGAAATAAATTTTCATATGGAAAATTATTTGATTTCCACGAACGCTCATGGGGCTACGCCCCTCCTTCTTGTGTATGGGGATGCTCCCATTATTGGATTTAAATTAATCTAATCTTATCTATTGTTGTGGGGTGGCCAAATAGGTAGGGGATCATACATGAACACTTCATTGAACATGTGGAAAAGTTATTGTATTGGGTATAAGGGAGGAAGTTGTAGTGATGAGAGGTGAATAAGAGAAATTAGAAAAAGGAAGGTTATTGTTGTGAGTAGGAACAAGTAGAGTTCTCACCCAATAGACAGAGTAGTTCAAAATTCGATTAGAGGAAAACAACAATGAAGTTATTTAGTGAGACAAACAAACCTATACATAAAGTTATTTGGATTCATTCATAAAATATTAACAACTCTTTCTTGATCACTATACTTAAAATGTGTATATAAGAGAGAATAGAGGAAACATGAAAAGAGGAATGGAATAAATGTATATTTTGTTTCTTGTGTAGGTGATATAAAGCTCAACACCCAAAACAAAAATCCACAATTGCTACAACATAGAAAATATGAAAAATTGGATCCTTTGGAATGGAGAAGCCATCCCAATTTATATCAATGTGAGTTGACCTTTCACCTACCCCACATGAATCTTCATGTTATCATTCAAATCATGAATTTTCATCTTCCTAGGACATGAGAAATAAGTTCCATTTTTATAAATCAAAGGTACTTTTACAATATAAATTTCAAAATTTACTTAAGTGAATGAGAAAAAATACAATGATTACACTCAATGAAGAATTAGAAAAGGGGAGAGAAGAAAAGGGAGAAAGAGAGGAGAAGGGAGAAGTCATCATAGCTGATGAAGAAGCTCCCTGCGATGAGGAACTTTGCTGATTCATGCCTTTTGATGAAGATTTTATGGAACAGACTCTTGTTCCTTGAACTCCTTTATGAATTGAGCTACTACAAATGCCAAATTATTTGCCTTTAGAATAAAAATGCATCCCAAAACCTTGATCCATGTCCCAGGGACATCACTAATATTCTTACATTGACCAAGACATTCTTCATGATACATTGAAATTGTAACAATACAGCTTCTGATATTAGCCAGGGACTCTAAGTTTTTTTCATTGAAGGAGACAAAGTCGCCATCCTCTTTCTTGACCAGTTCTTGGAAGGAAACAATGAGTTCTTATGATGAGAAGTACTCAATGAGTGGTGGGAACTCAAGTTACTGAACAAAATTATAGACATCATTCAAGAACTTGAAAGCATGTTGTCCACAAAATATATCACATCCATGATGTGGATCCAAACATGAGACAAGTTCTCTGCAAATGGTGCAAACATGTTCTTACTCACAAGATTATGAGATTCAAAGGAGATCATCTTAGATACTAGTGGAAAAATATCATCCTAGTGATTTACCTCTTTTACAAATTCTTCCTTTACTTTCTTAACATTTGACAAAATTGCAAGAATGTACTTGATGAGAGAGATTATATCTAGAAATAATGCCTTACCTTGTTCAATGATTTTATGAATCCACTTCTTGTTAGCCTTCCCATGCATCATGTATCCTTGTGATTTATTGAATATCTCCATATCAACGCTACGAAGGAATGTATTCAACTAGAGGAGAAGATTCCAAATCGGGTTCCAAGAAGGGTTGAATGTAAGCACTGAGAGCTTTTATCTGATCCTCCATTTGTATAATTGTTTGTCTATATTCTTCATTCCAAGAAAGGACGCGAGATGAGGATTCCTTAAACAAATGAGAGCCACCCTTGTGTGAAGCTTAACCTAATGAGATGCAGGTCAACTCATAATATGATGGAGTCATGTCCTCAATGGGATTTTAATTCTTAGATCTAACAATTTCAACATACTGATTACTTGAAGTGCCACTGAAGAAACGAGATGTTTTCTGGGCCTTCTTTCTTCAGTTGGACTTCAGTGTTCCTAATATTGTAATGAGACTGGGCATGATAGTAAGCTACATTTTCCTTAGATCATTCTTGAGCATTTTTTGAATCCATGGAAATGGCTCTTCAGGATTTGACACAATGTCGGTCACCAGAGCATTTTCAAGAGATTTTTGTGAAATCAACTCTTGATAATTAGGGGGAGGTTCCAACCTTTGGGTAGACAAGATTGGATACTTGGATACTCTATAATGAATCACTCTTTCTTGATGGATATTTATTACAATTCTTACCTTAACCAACTTGCTTTGAACAACTCAAACCAATATGGCCAACTTTCTTGGCTCACTAAGCTTGCATAGGCTCACCAAAGCTCACCAAGGAATGATGATGATGAATCCAAATTGACTGGAAAGTTGTGATGATTGCATTGGTTTGAATTTCAATTGAAATATTTACTTTATCCTCTATTTTCACAATGCTTCTTGTTTACAATTGTTGCACCTTGTGTTGTCCTGCTTAACTCTTATACACAACTATAACCAAAATGATACCTCTAGACCTTTATGAAGGATGCATTATATTTCTTGAGCTATGAAACCACCTGGAAACCCTATGAAGATGTTCAAAATCAGTGATATGGATGAAAAATGAGCCTACTGTAACTTTCTACACCAAAAATAGATACTTTCTATTTTTAGCGAGTTGAACAAGGGCCTGCTATTTTGGGAATTTCACCCATTTTGCTCCAATTTGATATTTTTGATCATCTCACATACTCATTTCAACTCCATTGATGATGCTTTTCTTTTTTTTAAAATATTTTTTATATAATTGAATTTGATTTTTTTCTTTTTCTTCTTTTTTTCCTTTTTGTCAGAAATATCCTAGTTTACCATTCATTGAGTGCATTGTTATGAGAGAAACTACTATTTTGGGTAATTCACTATATTTAGTAAGTAGAGATACTAGAGAATTAATATTTTTATAAACTAAAATTTCCCACCTTATATTTCAATAAAAATGGCATCACTGGATTACTTTCCTCATTACGAGTTCATGCTCCAAATTTTAGCTCAATTCGTCTGCCAGAATGATGGGAATTTGAAAAATAAAAAGGTAGGGCACAAAACAAGGGTTTTCAGCCATTAAAACCTCTGAGTTTTCTATTAATTTATTCTTGAAAGAATGTGGAATAGAGGAAGAATGAAAATTTCATTTAGTTTCATCCACCAAATGGAGAGATATGATTGTGTTTGGTTTTTGAGCATGTAGTCATTCTGGAAAAAATTAGGAAAACTGTCTAGAAAACTTATAGGTTTAATGGAGGTTTTTTTAGTTCTGTTCATGAGGTCATGAAGAAAAAATTGAGTGGATATGATTTGTAATGGTTTTTATGTCTTTTTCGGCATCACTTATCACACACACACAAGGAAGGAAGAAGCCACGACATTTAAAACTTAACAATTTTTAGGTTTTTTAAACATTTTAGAATGGGGCACATTTTTTGTTCCAAATTTCACAAATAGATGGGACATATGGGGCAGAAAATGTTCCCTCACCCCAGGATGACAAGTGCTGATTAGTGATTTCTCGGTGGACAAGAGAGAGAGGAATCAAATAGTTAGCACCCAACGACTGAGACTGGGTTGTATGGACCATGGAAAGAGATGGAATGGGGAATTGTTTTTGTCTAAAGTGTCCCTAGGGATGGGATATATAGGGCTGAATTTTTTTCCCTCTTCCGGGAGTGATAAGTGTTAGCTTGTGATTTGACAAGGTAGAGGGCTAGAATGATGTGAGAAAGAGCTTCTCTTACATCATAGAGATTCACCGAGGTCATATGCTGATCCAAGGGGATTAATAGTGATTAGTAACATTGTTGTGTCTAAAATATCCCAAAGGTTTGGGACATATGGGATAGAAAAGTGTGCCATATTCTGGAAGTGATATGTGTCCACCTATTGAAATGACTAATCCCCAACAACTTACCTTGATGAGAGCCTTGATGACGAAGTTTCCAGATCTCCAGGAGGATTTTTTGGGCACTTATTTATATGAACATGACTCCAAAAAAACTTATAAGATGAATGATATGGTTTTTATTAAATAGTTACTCCTGAAATCCCCTTAAAATTATCCTTTAAACTTAGGACCACAGGGCATGCCTACCAAAAATGGGCTATCGAAAGAAGTGCTTCAGTCTTGTGAAAAATATAAAAGCACCATAATTTATAAAATTGAATTATATTTCCAATGGTATCTTGTTTGACCTCTATCTCTTTATAGAGCTCCCAAAATCATCTTCCAAATCTCAGGCACTTGTTGAACTACAAGCTCCTTCACCTTCAAAAATATGCTTTCACTGAACTTGTCCATAAACCTTCAAATATTTCCAAAAATTTCATAAATCACTTGAAATATTTTCTTATCTCCTAAATACCACTTCCCAATGAATTTTAACCTTCAAATTTTTCCTGGAGGGTGCACACATGTCTAAGAAAGGTTAGATATATCCATTTTTGGGTCTACTAGAACTTCTTCCTTGAGAAGCACTACATTGGAAGAAATTCATGAAATTGTTTCATCTTTTAAACACTTGGGAAAGGTTATGAAATCACATATGAGAACTTGGAGGATTATGATATGCATAACATAGAGGGAAATCTGACCCAGAGGGGTGCTCAGGAGGGCTTATAAAAAATTATTTTTACACTAGAGTATAGTTTCCATGTTTTCAACATTGAAATTTTCCCTTGCAGAAAAAAATGACTACAAGACTTAGAAAGAATAAAAATGTAAAAGGGAAATACTAGAGATCTCTATAAGGTGACTCAAGATCAAACCAAAAAGGTGAAATATTAATATATGGGGTTAAATCAACCCATCAAGAGAAATACAACAAGATACTAATGCCACTAATACCTTTTTCTATTGTTCAAAACTCATGTATATAGAAATTTAATAAAAGCATGATGTAATAAAGATTTTGTGAATATTTTGGTGTCTACATTATCCCCTACATTCTAGTGAATCAAACTTACTAGTGTAAAGGAGAATAAATTCATATATGAGAAAGTACTAAAGAGAGAACAATTCAAGCATGTTAAGAGAACGTAACCGTGCACTGTGAGATTCATAGGCTGACCCACATAGAGATAAGAGAGAAGTGTTTCATAGGAATCAAAAGAAGATATCCTGATTACAAAAATTTACATTTTTAGATTCATACTTTGCGTGTTTTTTGACTTAAGGGGTGACTAAAATCCCTAAGAATGTGTTTAATTTTAGAGAAATATGGGAATTAGGTGTTCCAAAACCAAGGAAAGAGTGTTATAGGGATTTTTAGTCACCCACTATAACACTTCAAAGAATGGGAACACACTGCTAAAGATGGATCTAGGTCTAAAGTATATGGAAAACCCTATAAGGTGGAAGGGAAATGACATCTCATTCCCCCACCATGTAATTATATGGGTGTAATGTTAAAAGCTATAGTACTTTTGATTTGGTGAAGTTTGAATATTTAATTTTTTCCCATTGCATTTATAACGAATACAGTGACATTAAATGTTTGTGACTATGTATGTTTAGTTCGCAGTGCACTTTTTCACTCAAAAGTGACAACTAGATAATAGAATTGGATTGAACTGTGTGACAATGAGAGTGAAAGGTATCCTTACATATCCAACCTTGGTTGATTTGTGTATAATGTATGTAAAGGAGGGTGTCCTTATATGACCAATCCACTGGCTTTTGATTATTTATTTTAGATAAGGGGAGTAGATGACCATGTATGGTTGGCCTATATATTTTTCCGCCTTTTGGAAAAACAAAGAGTGTGAAACAATGTTGCTTGAGGTGAAAGTGTGTAGATGAAACTATGTCAGAGACTATGGTAATTGAGGGGGAAGAGATCTAGTTAGTGTGATAGTGAAATATCAAATATAGTGATTGACAAGAGGTAGCATAATAATATGTGCGAAATAGAGTGAGATTCAATTTTTTGGAGAAAAACTTAGGCACAGTCACAAGGGTGTGCGATATAGCGTAGTAATGTATTGATGCACAAACAGTCAATAGGATGATCATGATACCCCAAATGATGTGTAAATCTAGTAATTAGGGCCCAAGATATGGACCACTTTCATCATGAATATGTGGTTAGGGAATTATGGTGGTAAGTAAGATAGGTTTCTTAGTGCCATAGGTAATTATTTCTATAAATAGAATTAATAAAAAGTAAAAAGTACTTTTTATTTAGTGATTGTGATTGAGTGTGATAGGATATTTGAAATTGGGAAGATGGTGTGAGCTAGAGATGCCATATAATCACGATTTGAGTGTTTGGCAGATATTATTTAGAAAAAAACAACCCATGATATGGTAAGTGCAATTAATTCTTATTCTTTATGTGAAATAGTATATGTTTTTCATATTTTTTTGTGAGAAGTTTCAATTTGGTGAATTTTATTATATAGTAATGTGTTGGTGATAGAATTTGTTGCAATTAAAATTGTTGTTTTCTACCAATAGTCATGAGGCTAAGCCCCTCCTTCTTGGGTACGGGGATTATCCCATTATTGAATTTTAAATAACTAAAAATAGTGGGGTGGCCGTTATGCTAGGGATCACATAGGAATACTCCAATAAACCTATGGTAAAATGCTTGTACAATGTACAAGGGAGGAATTTGTTGTGAAGGGAGGTAAAGAGGAGTAGGAGAAATAGGGAGAGAGGGTTAATGTTGTGAGTAAGAACTAATATATTCTCATCAACAATAACCATATTAGGTCAACATTTAATTGGAATAACTCAACCATACAATCAGCAATAAGACTAATAACTCAAAGACACAAATTTCTATTAATTCATTAATCAAGGAAACAAAGTTCCTTCTTGGTTATATAAGATTTAAATTCTTGCAAAGTTGGAAAAGAGATTATGGAAGAACATAGGAAAGGATATAGAGGAGATGTAGATTTTATTTCTTGATGTAGTACTGATACAAATCCCAAAAATCAACAATTCCCAACCCTTTAGAATGGAGAAGTCATTCTAATTTATAGCTTATAAAAATGTCACTTCCTCTCCCCCCACACAAATTTTCACATTTCCTCATCACTTGTGACCTTTCATATTCCAAGGGAATATAAAACTGAGACTTTTTATTTTTAACGAGAAAGGACTCTTACAATATTAAGTTGAATGTCAATTAAGTGAATAAGAAAAAATAATGAAGTATGATCTTGAGTTCTAGATATAGGGAACCTATCAATCACTACCCTCTATATACATATGGGGTCAATAAGATAATATCCAACATTCCCTATAGTTTAGATAGGGGGTTCGACCTTGAAATCTATATTCGTGAACAACCCACTTCAATTATCTTTATATATTTAGTTGGGTGGGATTTAGTACCACATATTTGTATCAAATCACTAAGATGAAGATGGATCTCATTACCAAATAGAGTGGGTTAGGCCACATTTTCATATCAAATCACATCACTAATATGGATTGGATTGGATGGATCATATATATTAGTAACAGAGAATTAGAATATGGAGAGAGAAGAAACAGGAGAGAGAAAAGGAGGGTCGATAAATATGATGAAGATGAAGCCTTTACTGATGAAGAAAATTTTGAATTCAAGCATTGTGATTACAATCTCCTTATTTTGTGAGATATGGAAACATTCCATGGCATAAAATAGGTTTTCAAAAACATGGTTATGAGATCTACACTGTGATGGGAACATGATGATATTTTATGATCACAAGGTAGGAGTTAGGCTATGGAGATCACTACCTTAATCCTATCGGAATTTAAAATTCACCTTCTTGACCAAAAATCAGCTGCAAGATGCTTAAACCTTTTTATGCATATTTGTTGCTCACTGAAATAGATATTCATCTTGTAGATAGAAGGGTTTCTCCTTGAATGAAAATTTTGTCCTATGACCACCAATTGAAATGAAATAATGTAATTTCATATTTTATCTCCTATGAGGTGTGAATGCACTTCAAGTTGTTGAATGCATTTTTAAGAACACCATAAAGTGAATTGAAACATGTGAAATTGAGGTGATTACACATTCTTACAAACATGGTAATCCTTTTGAACATAAGGTTAGAGTTACAATAAGGTGATCATCACCTTCATCATTATGACCTCCTTGAACTTAACATTTCACCTTAAATAATTCATATTTTTGAATGGAAAAAACATTGAGATGCTTAAATACTTCCTTGCTCATCTGTTGTTTATTGGAAAGAGTTTTCTTCTACAAATGGGAAAAGAGGACACTCCACATTCATTGTTATACTCATAAGACACATTACCATGACAGATCCTATTTGATATCACCTCCTACATCACTTTGAACATGATGAACCCTTTAAACCTCAAAATTCACATCCATGAAAAAGATCTCACCTTTTTGAATGGAAACATACTTAGGATTCTTGGACACCTTTTTCTCATCTACTCCTGATAGGAATTCTCCTTTAGATAAAAGGATTGATTTACGAATGAAACTTTGTGCCTCCCTCCACCTATTGGGTAGAAATAATTTTTTTGCAATCTTCTTATTCTATGAGATGCGAGCACACTATAGAGAATTTGAATGAGTGTTTAGAAATAATGTTGCAAGACATTGCATTGTGTGGACCTGTGATAACTTATTTCTCCTACAAACATTATGGTCTTGGATTGAGAAACATTGGAAAAAGTGGGTACGATGCAAGATCATCTATTGTATTCACCTCAAAGGATCAATTCATCTTTTTAGAGGGTGAAAGGCTCCATTAATACTTCATGTTTAGAGATTCATGTGTATTTGATCTGGGGCATGTATAAACTTGGTCTGGAGCTTTTCAATTCACCTTAGTGATGAAAATATATCCTTATTGAATGAATTTAACCATGATGAATCCTTTCCTATGACAATTGGGATGAGTTGGATCATTCAAATTCTTGCATCCAAGTGTGTCATTTAGAACTAACCTTGAGACTGATGTTTTAGGAGCATATGAGGGCTTTATCTCTTGTCTAAACAATGAGACAACTTTCTAGCCTTGCAATTGTGGAAAAAATAAATGAGATAGGTATAATTCGATTTGATACAAGTGATTTGAGATCAATAGCAAGAATTACTATCTTTGGTATGCCCTATCTAGGATATGTATTTTAGTAAGTTTTTCCCAATTTTCACCTTCTGATGATTTTTGCTTGTTTGGAGTGCTCCTATTTTTAGATGATTCTCTCATCCAGATTACTGGGACTATGAGAATTTAATTTAAGAGGGAAGAATACTGATAATAAAATAAGTCCTCCATATCTCCAAAATTCATCCACCTAACAATGTAAGAAATGGCTCAAATGAAATTTGATTTTACAAAGAACATTCACTCTAATTTTCAGGCAATTTGGCTCACTGGATCATAGGGAAAATGAAAATTTCTAAGAAGAGGGAAAAATGGTGAGAGAAAAATTAGTCCTCCATATCCCTAAAAATTCTCTACTTCATCATGTGAGAGATGGATCAATTGAAAGATAATTTTATGAGGATCATCTACTCCAAAATTCAGGAAATTCGGCTCGCCGAGTCACTCGGAAATGTAAATAAAGTTTCAATTTTTTATATGAAAAAGTGGAGTTCATGGCTGGAAAAATAATTCATCAATAAAATTTAAATGGTGAGGTCACATCTCATGAATAATATGTCATCATAAAGGTGTTTCAAATGCAGTGTACTGGTGAAGTTTTGCGGAGATCGAGTGCACAAATTGAGAGATATAGGTAAAGATAAGTTTACAAGCTTGATGTTTTTTGAAAATCCATAAACATACCTATAAAAAATGGAGTCTTGGATGGAAAAAACACATCTCTTTTAATGTTATAAAGTTACAAATTATTGTGAGTGGGGGAGTTCGCTAAATTTTATTTGTAATTTTTAACTTACCTTCAACCTAACAACTTAACCAGAGTCAAGTGTGGTTGAACTTGATTTGCATCAGTTTAAGCAAAGAAAAGGAGACAAAAGGGACACCAAAGTGATCCATTAAATATGTGGTGACAAGTGGCATCCTCTGGTGCCTTTTGGATGTGATCTAGGGGGCTATGAATGAGCACAATGGGCTAGAATTTGGTTTTCAGGGGATAAAAATGTGTTCTTTGATGACTAGGAGCTAAATGGGAGGAAGGAAGTCACAATTTTGTGTCCCCCTTATACCCCTTGTACCTTGGGGGAGAAGGGGGATAACAAGAGTAAAATAATATGATAAGGGCTTGAGCTCATAAAAGGGGGACAATGTGGAAAGTCAATTTGTACAACCTAAGCACAAAAATGGTGAAATTTAAGTTGCAGAGGCTTAACATGATCCCCCCTGTACCATTTAAACCTTATGGGAAAAGGGGGAAAAATGAGGCTTCAAAGTGTGACCATACCACTTTTAGGATGTTGATGTCACCCTCCATGTCCAAATCGAGACATTGGGAGTAAGTTTTCTTCCCTAGGAGGATGGGAAAGTGTTTTGGGGTGAAAAATTATATGATTTTGACTCAAAATAAACTGTCAAGATAATTAAAGCCATTATTAGGAGCCAATGATGAGTGAAATTTTATTTTTAAGAATTATTTCTTTCTTGACTAGAAGGGGAAGCTGATGTGTCCCGATTTGTCACAAAATTATTTGACGATTAGGAAAACATTTTATGTTTCTGTTTTGTGGAAAATTCCAATACCTTGTTATTGAGTATTTTATTAGATTATAAATCTTCTTGGAACTTCCAGAATCTTCCAAAAAATTTGACTTTCTCCATTGTTACCTTCATTCCTAGTTCCCAAAATGACCCGATTTTGTTGAAATTGTTCATGTCGGCAATTTTATTCACACAAATTTCCTCAACTACCTTAGATAACTTCATTTCTCTCAAAAAATCTCTCATTTATTTTTAATCTTCCCTATAAGCCTCATGTGGTTGTTTACTAGCTATAACATGGTAAAAAATGACCTTTTCTAGGCCTTTGAGAGTAGTTATCCTTGAAACTTGGGGAATTATTCAATAACCTTAGGTATTCATCCATAAAAATTAAACACACTTAAAAATATTTTTATTACTTTCCTATTAGCTGGATTTATTTTTATATAGAACTAGAAGTGGTTGTGTTAGTTGATAGGTTGGCTGGAGGAATGGTTCACAGTGACCGGGAGATGAAAATTTCAAGTTGGAGCTTAGTTAGGCCAACATTCTCATTTTTGCAAGATAAAAATTTAGTAAAATAACATGATGAAACCATACCAAATGATTTAGTTTTGTACTTGGGGAGGACCCATACATTTATGTCCCAACCTAAGAGGTATGGTTCCAAGCAAGGTAGAACAACATGATGATGTAAATGTTGTTTAGATAATATGTGTAGATTTTATTAATGTATGATTATATTTTACACTATTAAATGTACTAATACGATGTTTGGGTGTTGTTATTGATAAGGCAAAAATATGCCTCATCAATGTGTAATAAATGATCTTATTTTACTCTCCTTTTTATCAAGTTTGACTACATTTTGTGACTTTTGTTTGATCTAGTATAAGTTAGGATGTAATTATCCATATTTTTTTGGATCTAGTTCTAACGTCTAAAAACTTTGTAATTCCTAACAAAGTGTGTGGAAATTCAATTTTTGTAATAAAACAGGTCACAATCAGTCAGAAGAACAAAGTATGAAGCAACCAACACGTTTTTGGGAGCATTGGCTTCAATAAGGCTTAGCTCCAGAACCTCCAGGCTTAGTTCTGGAACCTTTAGACTTAGTTCTGAAACTATTAGTTCCAGAACTTTGACACTTAGTTCTAGAACTCCATCGCTTAGCTCTGGAACTTTCGTAGTTAGTTTTGAAATAGTTCCCTTTGGTTCCATAACTTCTCCAAAGTTTCAGAATCAATGGGAATCTATTTATTTTGACAACATCTGGTGATAGAGCAATCAATGGGCCTTCTAATTAGGAGCAGATCAAAAAATTTCTTATTCTTCAGACCCCATAAATATGTATCCAGGATCAAATAACTATGTGTCTAACAAGGTTCCTAACTTCCACATCTACTTTGAGCACTATTTTTTTCATGGAAACCTATTGATAGATGGAAAACTATTAAGTACTTGTGATTATAAATGCATCTTCAGATGATAAAATATATATGACCTGTAGATAAATTAGATATATATATATATACATATATATATATATATATACATACACACACATATATATACATATATATACATAGACATAATACATATATATATATACCTATAGATATATATATAATATATATATATATAGATATATATATATATATATATATATATACGATAGACATACAAAAAAGTTTGTAAGATAGAACATTTTAAGTAATAAGATAGCCATTTCATTTTGAGAGAATCATACTTTGTCTACTCCTGATTCAAGACGGAGCAAGGGCCCACTCCTCTAAGAAGCAAGATTCTTTGTTTTATTGGTATTTATATTTCTAAGCAAGTCATGTAAATCTGTTAAGTGTTAATTTTGTAAATGCTTTTGATTCTTCAGTTAAATTCTGTCACATATTTTTCCCTGCAGGTGTTATAGGTTAGACTCTTATTTCCTTGCAAACATTTTTAAAAAAGCATTTTCAAACGTGTGTTTATTTCCAATAATTTTTTTCATTCTGAACGAGTGTGTTTACTTCTAGTAATTTGTTTCATTTTGCAAAAGTGTGTTTCATTTCCAGTAGCACGTTTAATTCTATAAGATTTATTTATTTCAGCAATGAGTGTTTATTTCAGCAAGTTTCATGTAGTATAGTTTTAATAAGGCTTTGGCTAGGGAATCCTAAGGACACTAACAAAAACCCCCAGAAAATATAAAAATAATAAATACTCACAATCAATTACTAGATCACTAAGATTCCTCTTATTGCATATAGCTTCAGACACATCCCTGGTTTGAATATGACATCAACTAAGAGTTGATTAAATGAAGGGAATAACAACACCCATCATTTTGGGCATCATTGCCAGGGAAAAATAGTTAGAATTGTCTAATTAGGTGTCAGCAAGAGGAACAATCACACATCTAGTAATTGAATAATCTTCCCTACGTTATCATCAAATTTATGAGTAGACCAAGAGAATATAAGGGTAGATTTCTCCCAAAAATATCTCCACAAGGACTAGCAGTAACCTACGGTTCAAATAAGGAGGTTGAGTAAGAGTTAGAAGCACCATTGTATCCTATTAGACAAGAAACAAAACTTCCACCTTTGGAATTTTTTGATCAATCACTAGAAGGAAGTGGAAATTTTAGGAGAAGGATTATATCCCAAGACCCACTTAGAGAAAGTTTTGACTCTCAATTGAGTAGTCAACCTCCTACTCCTTACTTTTCACCTACACCAAAGTGGATCACATATTACATTGATTGGGAAAAAGATCTAGAAGATACTATAGATATGGCACGAGAAGCTGAAATAGAACCTGATAGGACTTTTACCTATCCAATTCAGTTGGAGGATGATGATACACCTATGAAGAATATTTCACCTGCACACTTGCCTACATTTAGAGGGATGTCATATGAGGATCCTGACCAATTCTTATTTGAATTTAAAGTATTGTGTCAGACCTATGATTACAAAAAAAAAATCAAAAACTCAATTTGTTTCCATCCAATACGAAAGATGCATCAATGAGGTGGTTTATGGGATTAACATCCAATTCTCTTATCACTTGGGCACAAATGAAAAATTCCTTCCTATAAAAATACCAAGAATATTGTCGAGGGAGAAACAGAAGGAAGAATTTTTTAGGATCAAATAAGAAGAGGATGAAAATATGGAAGATTATTTAGATAGATTCCTCTTTGTAAGTAAAAGGTGTGGATTTGTACTTCAAGAAGAGCTAAGATAAACCATTTTTCTTATATGTCTAGATGATTAATCTAGGGAATCCCTTAACTTAATGAGAGGCGGAAACATCAATCAAATAAGAATGAATGATATTAAAGACCTTTGTAGAAGTTATTCAAGAAAAAGGGGTGGACCTAGGAAAGGAAAAAGTGTGAAAACTATAAATCATGACATGAACAAACTTATGTATGAACTAGCAAACTTTAATACAAACATCCTAGTTCAATTAACTTCCACCATGGATGGTTTGCAAGTCAAGAAAAATGATAATACTGAACCATTAGTTATGTACTTTCTTAGATGCAGAAAGAAGCATGCACTAAGAGATTGTCTTTTAGATAAAACATACATGTGTCTTATTTGTTAATCTAGGGAACATCAAAATAATTTTTTTAGTCTTCTTCCATTCATAAAAAATCATCATAAACAAACCAGTACTTCATCCACTACGGAAGAAGTAAAATTTATCCAAAGGTAACCTAGCCAAGGGCAGTTCATACCAAGATCTATTCATAATCCTTGGATGATGCCATGTGTAGCTCAGGCAGTTCCAAAAAATTTGGGACAACCACTTTGGACCCCTCAACCAACATGGAATCCCCAAGATTGGGAAGAAAAATCTTGGTATGCTCAAGGACACCAAAAACCATGGTCCGATCAGAGTAACCCTTATACTTGGTCACAACCTAGGTGGAACCCTAATAATTATGCTTAAGGAAGAACATATCCCAAAAAACATCAACAAGCCATAATGGGTTCTTCAACATACGTTTCAAAAACTAAAAATGTGGTTCAAATAAAAATGTTAGCACAACCAGTTGCTAATCCCAAAAATAAAAAAATAACCACTGTATATAGAACAGAGAAAGAAAAACTAGTTGATCTTAATGCCATGGACTGTAAGGATATTCACACAAGATCTGGAAAAATAATTAACAGTCCACCTGTTATAATTACAGAGATGACAGAAGAAACTGAAACCCCTAATTCAATTATTCCTAAGGAGAATGAAACAAGAAAAGAGAAGGAGCCCAATAACAACTCCACTGAAACTCCATTTCTAGAAATATTTAAAGAAGTTATCGAAACCAAAGAATTTGAATTAGTGAAAGAATTAAGGAAACTAAATATTGAAATACCATTGTTGCAAGCAATCAAGGACATTCCTGAATTAAACAAATTAATCAAAATGTTATGTTTGAAAAGACCTGGAAGGAAGAAGCAGTACCCTAGGACTATTAAGGTAGATGGGAAACTTGCTAATTTATTAGCAAGAAAACTCTTACTTCCCAAATATGGAGATCCTGGAAGCCCTGTTATTTCTATCTTTATAGGAAATAAAGATATACATAATGTTTTGGTTGATTTGGGAGCAACTATAAATGTGATGACAATAGAAAATTTGAAAACATTACCATTAATAGGTATACAACCTACTAACACCATATTGTAGATGAAAGATTAGTCAGTAGAAAAACTAGAAGGAATCATTGAAGATGTTGCTATTATGGTGGAGTCATGAGAGTATCTAGTGGACTTCCTCATATTATAGCCAAAAGGTAAAACACTTGGTTATCCAATTATTTTGGGCAGACCATGATTAGCTATAGTTTCTTCCTTAATTGATTGTAGATCAGGTGATATGACTATCTCAAATGGTAAGAATTATAAGCAAATTTCCTTATATCCTTTTGCACAACCTTTTATTGATAATCAAGAACAATTATGGGTTGATGATCCTGATACTAATAAACAAAATTTGTCTTCTTTGGCTATGATAACATTGCAGGATCACGTAAGAGAGGTGGAGAATATGATTAATCATCCATTAAATGATCACTAGTTTTCTGGGGAACAATCGGGGATAGTTTCAGAACCTTTAGACTTAGTTTCGACACTTTCAGACTTAGTTCCGGAACATGCATACTTATCTCTAGAACCACAAAAATTCTAGAAAGATGTGACAAATTTCACTCTGAAGGAATGATATTTCTCTTGGGGAGGAGAAGAAATAGCTACGGAATCAGTAGCTTCAGTCTCAAAGATATCAGGGAACGGTGAGGAATTTTTGGAAAGTAGCAGTGACGAGGAGTTTGACCAACAACAAGATAAGTATCATAACTCTGCTTATTGTCCTTTGTCGAGTATTATTTCTCAAAATAACTTTAGAGACGTTTATAAATATCATATCTTAATACCACATTCATGTCCACTAAACACTCTAATGGAACCTTTTCAAAAAATCAGTTCATCACACACTAGAACGAAACAAATTGATATTCAACTAGGTAAAATTTTGAACATTAACAGCTGGTTGGAAAATGATCAAGAAGCTAAATTGTTTGATGTTTTGAAAAATCATACAAGAGATTTTTCTTGGTACTATACAGACACGAAAGGAATTCATCTAAGTATTTTTACCCATCACATTTATAGTGAAAATATCAAACCAATTAGGAAACCTCATAGAAGGATCAACCCATCCTTGAGGGACATAGTCAAGCAAGAAATTGAAAAGCTATTGCAAGTAGGATTTATCTACCCTATCTCGGATAGTCAGTGGGTGTCTCCTCTTGTGATTGTGCCCAAAAAGAATGGAAAATGGAGAATTTGTGTTGATTATAGGGAATTGAACAAAGCTACACTTAGATATTATTTTCCCTTACCATTCATAGATCAAGTTTTAGACAACCTTTCAGGTAAACAATACTTTTCCTTCCTAGATGGTTTTAGTGGATATAATCAAATCAGGGTGGCTGCTGAGGATCAGGAAAAAACTACCTTTACTTGTCCATGGGGTACCTTTTCCTACAGGGTATTTCCATTTGGACTATGTAATGCTCCAACAACCTTCCAAAGGGCTGTACTAGAAATTTTTGTAGATCTAACCAATGATTGTGTGGAAGTATAAATGGATGATTTCACTGTGCATGGAGAAACATTTGATGATGCCTTGAAAAATATAGACATAATATTAACAAGATGTGAGAAACACCATTTGTATCTTAGTCATGAGAAATTATTGATGATGGTTGATGAGGGGATTGTACTAGGACACCACATTTCAAAAAGAGGAATTCAAGTTGACCAAAACAAAATCAGGATTATTTCAGACTTACCTGTTCCTCAAAACCCCACATATATCAAGTCATTCTTAGGGCATGCTGGATACTATAGGCATTTTATTAAATATTTTAGTAAAATTTCTACCCCCATGTTTGGTTTACTTACCAAGGATTGTGAATTTCATTGGGATGAAAAGTGTCAACATGCTTTTGAAGAAATTAAAGAAAAATTAATCATTGGCCCAATATTGAGAGGACCTAATTGGGAGAAACCTTTTCACATGCAAAAAGATGCCTCAAATAACTCAATTGGTGCAGTTCTGGGAAATAAAGAGGAAGAAGGGAAAATGTATGCTATTTACTACCTTAGTAAAAATATTACTTCCACTGAAAGAAATTACACCACCACTGAAAAATAATTTCTTGTTGTGATTTATGCAATTAATAAGTTCAGGCATTATATTACAGGTTACAAAATATTTGTACATACAGATCACTCAACAATTAAATACTTAATGAACAAACCAGTGGTTGGAGGTAGGATAATTAGGTGGTTATTAATTTTACAAGAATTTGATATTACCATTGTAGATAATCCAGAAAAATTTAATGTGGTAGCTGATTTCTTGTCAAGATTAACCACTACAGGGGAGAAAGATCCAGTTAAGGAAAATTTTCTAGATGAAAAATTATTTGTTATTTCAGTTGATACACCATGGTTTTATCATATGGAAAATTATCTTTCAACAGGGAAGTTTCCCCCTTATTTTACTAAGAAACAAATAAAAAGATTAATCAAAACCAGTGCATTATTTAAATGGTTGAATGGAATGTTATTTAAATGTGGTCCTAATTTGGTTCTACGCAGGTGTGTGAGAGAAGATGAAATATTTGACATACTCAGGGCATGTCATGATGAACCAAGTGGAGGACACTTTTTAGTGAAAATAACAACACACAAAATACTTGGCACTAGCTATTATTGGTCATCTCTGTATAAAGATGTGAAGAAATACATCAAGTAGTGTGATCCTTGTCAAAGGATGGGAAAACCAACTTTCACCAATGAAATGCCTCTACAACCTCAAGTAGTGATTGAACCATTTGAAAGGTGGGGGCTGGAATTTTTTGGCCCTTTTAGTCCTCCTTCATAAGGAGAGGAGCACATTATTGTATGTACTGATTATGTGAAAAAGTGGGAAGAGGTTCAGGCTTTAACAAATGCTAATGAAGATGCAATTGCTGATTTTCTTCTGCACAAAATTATGATGAAGTTTGGTGCACCAAGAATCATAATTACATACTAAGGTCCATAGTTCATGTCTAATATGATCCAATCCTTCACAATGTACTATCAGATCAATCATAAGAAGTCATATCCCTATCACCCACAATCAAATGGGAAAGCAGAGGTGACAAACAAAGAATTGGAAAACATCCTTACCAAAATAGTTGAAGCAGGTAGAAGAGATTGGGTAAAGAGGTTACCTAAAGCTTGTCTGGGATTATAATACAACTTGGAAGACTACAACAGGGTTCTCACCATATGAGTTAGTCTATGGGAAAAATCCCTTGTTACCTATTGAATTTGAACTAAAAACATTGAGAACAACAACTAAATTGGGTATTGAATTTGATGTAGCACAAAAGGAAAGAATTATAAAACTCAATGAATTGGATGAGCTCAGATTTGAAGCACTTCAACATACAGAGATAATCCAAGACCAAAGGAAGTAGTGGCATGATACACATATCAAGGAAAGGAAATTCAAGGTAGGTGATTGGGCATTACTGTTTGATTCCAAGTACCAGGAATTCAAAGGAAAATTGAGAACCAGGTGGTTAGGACCTTATCAGATTGAGTAGATATTTGATAATGGCTCTATTTAGTTACTTCCCATTAATGGCAGCAGAAGGACACTTATGGTCAATGAACACAGGTTGAAATTTTATAGGAAACTCCCTACCAAGGATGAGTTCTTAAAGCAGATTGAAACATACAAGGAATTTGATCATATGGAAGAACCTTGTTCTTCAAAAATGATCAACTAATCAGATGCATGGATCCAAAATAAAGGGAAGAGAATGAAAACTAGTAACTGGCATTCTCTTCCCAAAAAATAAAAATAAAATAAAGTGAAAATATATTAAAAAATATAAAAAGGGAGGGAATGAAAACTAGTAAATGGCGTTCCCTTCCCAAAAAATCTCTCAAAGACCAATTGAAAACCAGAAATGGTAGTTGGTCTCCTCAATAAATGGCTAATTCAAAATAAAATGAACTTCTTTGGAACTCCAGCTGTCTTTTCTAACCATTTTTCCTTTTTTACTTTTTTTAGGAATGATGAGTCATCAAGGTGGAGGAATTACATCAGTAAGGATGATAATTATGTCTTGATCTTATTAAAGGTTATATTAAAAGTTTGCATGTGTGATTAGAATTGATTTAAGTAGTCAGTATGATGAGTCATTTATTGTACATTATGATTAAAAGTAGGTAATCATGAGGGTGATGTCGATTGAACAAGTAAAAGTGGAAGCACATTAATAATTAGATATCATTTGGGTGGAATAAACGAAGTTGAGAAGTACTTGAAAAAAAATTCAAGGAAGAAATAGTAGAATTATATTTGAATTCCATAGCTAAACCCGGTAGTTCTGCAGCTAAAACCAATAGTTCCTTAGTTAAATCTAGTATTTCTGTAGCTATCTCTTGACAGAGTAAGGATTTGAAAGAAGGAAGAATTTGAATCATCCTCTTTTCCATGGGGATCAAAAAGAAGTCAGAGCCAGAGGATGATACACAACTTCTTGCAGATGGAGAAGTGGCAACCATTTTTTGACAAGTAGGGTGGCTAGAGTTCCTAAAGAAATTCTCAAAGTACAATGAAAAATTGGTAAGGGAATTTTTTGTAAATTTAGAAGAATCCAGAACTAAGGTTAAAATAATTGTAATTCCCTTTACTATAAATACAATGAGCAATGTATCTGGGGTACCAATTGTACATGTCCCAAATCCTATCAAGGGGACCCTAAAAGAACTAGTGGAAACCTTGATACAAGAGGGGGAATCTGAACCCCAATATATTTATAACACTAAGAAAATCATCAAGGGGGTCAAAAGAGCTAGCTTTCCCAAACCCTTTGACAGGGTAGCATTTTGGGTAGTTAAGTACCTAACTTACGATGGCCAATTTGGGACTGTGGGAAGAGAGGTCCTTAAGATGCTAATGTATATTAGGTATGGGGCTGAAAAATAAGAATATATAGTAAAACTTCAAGGGTTCCTTTTTGACTCCATCTAGATAATGGCTCAGAGGTATTCTTGGGGAGTTGGGACAATTAGACATCATGGATTAGTCCATCTGGTCTGTTAGCACCACTTTCTCTCAAATAAAAATGGAGAAGAAGCATGGGAAAAGTTCCTTAACAAATTCAAACAAAGCCCTGATATTATCAGGAGGGGAATACCAACCCCTTTCTCCCCTAAAATTAATTTGGAGATTGATCCTCCTGTAGAGAAAAATAAGGAAGTAGGTGGAGTTAATGTGCCAAAGAGGAGGAGATTTGAAAGAATGATCAAAGATGCAAAGCCTATTGTGCCTTCAAAAGAAAATCCTTCCTTTATAAGAATACCAAAAGAACTAATATCTGTCTCTGATAGTGATAGTTCACCTAAGCTAGATCATGAAGTGAAAATCAGAAGAAGCTCTAGGAGGAAGCCCACTTCAGGACATTGTGAAGCTCCTCAAAGAAGAAGAGTTCATAAGAGGTCTAGGGGAAACTCCAGTGGATATTGAAGAACATGATGGTTTGGATAGAAAGAAGCTACTTATATTCTGGGAAACATGGAAATGTCTCCTCCTTGACCAAGTCAAACTGAGGTGGAGAAAGAAGATGAAATATTTGAAGAACATGATTTTCAGGAGATGAGTGAATCAACAACACTGTCACATGAAGAAGAGGAATTGACATCTTGGAAATGAAAAGGGAAATCCCCTTTGGTGGAAGAGGAATTCTCATTTCCCAAGGAAATTTCAGAAAAAGAGGAGAAACAACAAGTTAGACATGCTCTATTTTTTTCTAGAGAAGAACTTATCATTAGGGAAAAGGATGAGGAATTAAACTTCCTCAAGAACAAATTGGAGCATAGGGAAATGCTCATTGAGAAACTAAAAACTCAGCTCATAGATATGACTGAAGAATTGACATTGGTCAAACAAAAAATGGTAGAAAAAGAGAAATAATGTCAATTGGCTAGTAAACAAAATGCTATGTCAAAGATATCTTCAATGAATTAGGTTGTACAAACTGAATTGACTTACTGGACACTTAAGCAGTTGTGGGATGATACCTACAGAGAGCTTAATGAATTTAAAACATCAAATGAGGAACTAAGAAGCAAGATGGAAGAGGAGAAGAAGGAAAGGAAGGAATGGGAAGAAAAAAATTACAAAATGGAAGAAGACAAATTTAAATGTCTGGTAAAGATACAAATGGTTTGCATAATGAGTGAAAGATTACTCACATGCAGGAGACCTTCTCCTACATATAATGTCTTTCTGGAAGAACAATTTATTTGCTGACAACTATCAAGAATTACATGTGGCCTTCCACATGAAATAAAAGATGAATATGAGTTCATGATAACATATTCCTCAACCAGTGCACAGAAGAAAAAAATTCTCTACGAATTCTATCTCTGTAATTTTATGTTGGAAAAGAATACAGGATTCATGATCAATTTGTATGTAGGGGAAAGCCAACTGAATGCATTTTTTTCTGTACTTCAAAATCAGATTGCATGGAAAGAGAGGGATTCTAAACATTTATTAAAAGCTAGTTCATCTGGCATCTGCATGAGAGCTCACTATGGAAAACCATCTTCCTTTGTTATACATTTTAGATCCCATGCCTTTGACAGTCGATTCAAGGCACATTATCTTGTCAGTTTACAAAAAAGTATTGATGCCTTCACCTCTTATGAGGAGAATTTTTTTGAAGATATTTATGATGGATGCTTGAAGAGATGGGAGTTTCTCACAGTTTCATTAAGAAGAATAAAAGTGATATCTCCCACAAACTTAATATGGAGTTTGGAAAGAGATAAAGCTTTGTGTACACTAATCCCTTAGGTCAATGAAAAATGTAGGGGCATATGGATGGGAATTAGAAAAATACTGCCTATCCTTCTCACCCCCATATATCCATGGAAAAAAAAAGAGCCTTAAGATCCCACTCACTTTGAGGAGTGGCAGAGAAAGATAGAAGTAGGATCAGGGTATACTACTTTTGAACTAAAGCACTGGGATATTTAGTTTCAGCCATTTGACCTGAGTAGTCAATTGGAATGCAAAATTCACAACCCAAGATTTGAAGAGTAAAGTTTGTAAGGGGACTTACAAACAACTAAGTGTGGGGGAGATGATAAGGCCAAAATATGCCTCATCAATGTGCAATAAATGATCTTATTTTACTCTCCTTTTTATCAAGTTTGACTGCATTTTGTGACTTTTGTTTGATCTAGTATAAGTTAGGATGTAATTGTCCATATTTTGTTGGATTTATTTATAATGTCTAAAAACTCTGTAATTCCTAACAAAGTGTGTGGAAATTCAGTTTTTGTAATAAAATAGGTCAAAACCAGTCAGAAGAACAAAATATGAAGAACCCAACACATTTTTGGGAGCATTGGCTTTAATACAGATTAGCTCCAGAACCTTTAGGATTAGTTCTAGAACTCCATCACATAACAAAAGGAAATCTATCACTTAGTTCTGGAACCTTCAAATTTAGTTCTGGAACTCCGACACTTAGTTTTGGAACTCCTATGCTTAGCTTTGTAACTTTCACATTTAGTTCCGGAATAGTTCCCTTTGGTTCCGTAACTTCTCCAAAGTTCCGAAATCAATGGGTATTTGTTTATTTTGAAAACATCTAGTGATATGGAAATCAATGGGCCTTCTAATTAGGAGAAGATCAATAGATTTCCAATTCTTCAGACCCCAAAAATACGTATGAAGGATCAAACAACTGTGTATCCAGGAAGGTTCATAACTTTCATATCTACTTTGAGCACTATTTTGTTTTATGGAAACCTATTGATAGATGGAAAACTATTAAGAACTTGTGATTATAAATGCATCTTTAGATGATAATATATATATAATGACCTGAAGATAGATTAAAGACATATATATGTGTATATATATGATAGACATACAAAAAAGTTTGTAAGATAGAACATTTTTAGTAATAAGATAACCATTTCATTTTGAGAGAATCATACTTTGTTAACTCTTGATTCAAGGCAGAGCAAGGGCCCACTCCTCCAAGAAGCAGGATTATTTTTTATTGTTATTTATATTTCTAAGAAATTCATGTAAATATGTTAAGTGTTAATTCTATAAATGCTTTTGATTCTTCAATTAAATTCTATCACACATTTATCCTTGCAAGAATTATAGGTTAGATTCTTATTTCCTTGTAAACATACTCAAAAACATTTTCAAATGTGTGTTTATTTCAAGAAATTTGTTTCATTCTGCAAGAGTGTGTTTACTTCCAGTAATTTTTTTCATTTTGCAAAAGTGTGTTTCATTTCCAGCAGCACGTTTAATTCTGAAGATTTATTTATTTAAGTAATGAGTGTTTATTTCAGCAAGTTTTTCCTGTAGTATAGTTTCAATAAGGATTTGGCTAGGGAATCCTAAGGACACTAAAAAAACTCCCTAGAAAATATAAAAATAATAAATACCTACAATCAATTACTAGATCACTAAGATCCCTCTTATTGCATATAGCTTTAGACACATCCTTGGTTTGAATATGACATCAATTAAGAGTTGATTAAATGAAGGGAATAACAAAACTCATCAGTTATCTATGTTCATGGAGAGATGTCCATGCACAAGAGATATGTGGAGGCAAAAACATGAAAATATTGTTTGTATTGGGCCTGAATCATGCGTGCTAGGATATATTAAACAAGGCTAGATTATGACATGTGGCTAGGTTCAGGGATTTACCCTTGAATATTCATTTGATTACAATATCATGTGAGTGGTGGAATGTATATACCTACAAAATTTAACTCTTGATACGGGAGATGAATATTACACTAGAGGATGTTTATCATATTTTATGGCTATAGATTGTAGGTGAGAGGGTTCAGGTGTTTCCCCTAGGCATTCCATACCATATGAGGTAGGCATGGTGATATTAGAGATCCCATATTCAGATTGATGTCTGTTGTGACTTCTAGTGTTCTTCTATTGTGGAAGTATATTTTTGTACTATTGGTATCATTTTTAGAATTATACAGTAGAAGGGTGTCTATATCATACAAGATGTGGCATATTTTTCAAGTGATAGAGGAGCATGAGACACAATATGCATGGCGTTATTGTGTGTTTTCCCATATGTACAGTGATATCTATAGGTTAACATTAGAGAACCATGGTGGTGGCATAATAGTGTTTACATTGTTGCATGTATGAGCTTATGAGTACATTACAATTGTGTGATTGATTGGTGGGCCTCATCTAGATTGGGCATATCTAAATATTATTTCTACAAGATGGATTATACTAGTGCAATGATGGTTTGATACGATGACTTATAGATCTATGTTGGATAGGTTGCGACAATTTGATATAATTTAGAGGCCATATAAGGATTTCAGAGGGTATTTAGAGGATTCCATGGAGATGTGGTTAATGTGGAATATCATGTGGTTCGAGGATTAATGTACCCACCAAAGGGATTTATTTTAGTACAAACATGTGACATGACAATTTGAGATCATGCAAGAGGTTCCTTCAACACCATATCCATGGTGAAGATAAAACCACATAAATTATTGAGAGGGGGATCAACCAGGGCCAACCCACACCATGATATTGACCTTACAAGCTAATGAGATAAATCCAATTATTGTTATGAGTGATCAATATGATGTAGGTTTCACTACAACATATGTAGTGTGGAGTGTAGACACCAGATGGGTGATATTATTGCTTATTGTGGTTGGCGATATAGGATTTGATGAGGCACATGAAGGAGTAGGTGGTGTAGATATGCCTCCACTAATGAGTGGAGGATCCAAGGAGGGAGAGATACCCCCAGTGGATATGCAGTGGTAGTGGCCATTATGTACTGTAAGTATTATATGATGTTTGATATTTTATTAGTGATAATTAGAAATAATGTTGTTGAGTTTTGAGGTGTTGATATAGGTTTCTTCATGATTGTAGGTGATACCTATTGGACCACCATTGTAGATGAATATGTGTGGAAATTTATCTATAATATTCTAGTGGATGTGGTGATAGGAAGTGTGTTAGAATGTGTGGATGATATATTGGGTGGGCATGTATATTTACTTGATCTAATTGTAATTGAAGTGACCACATGCATAATGTTTACAAGTGGGATGGGAGAAAATAATAGTACAAATGAAAGGTAGATTCCTGACAAGGGACTGAGTTAGTGCAAGATTTATTTACGAGATTAGTGTATTCCTAGGCTTAGTAGGCATAGGTGTAGGTAGATAATGCCACATTACGTGAGCAATTGGTGCACTATTGAGTAAGATCACTATCTAAATATCATGGTGATACTAAAGGAGCCTCAATATCTAAAGATCCTTTGCCTGTTAAGAGTAGTAATTGATGATGAGTGAATGCATGAAGGGTGATGCCCCCAACATATTGTATTGAATATTTTGTATATATATCAAGATTTATTTTGGACTTGTGGAAAATTATGTTTGACATAATGATTATAATATTTGTAGTCTAGATGATGAGATGGACACACACACACACACACACACACACACACACACACACATGATTGTTAAATGCATGTGAAGTTTTTATAATATGGTTATGTAGAGGTTGATGTTATGATGTGCAAATTATTAGTATTTATATGATGTATATTGATTTTTTAATTTTTTATGTGTTGTGTGATGTATAAGAAAGTGTGATATAAGTGTGATTAGAACACATGTGCATTAAGGAATTACTTATGTGATTATCAATGGGTGTATGCTAGTGAGAACATGTAATAGGTGGTACGTGTTTAACCTCTACATAAGATCTCATGAGCATATAAGGAAATGAAATATATTCTTAAGAAAGAAGGAAGGGTGATCCTTATATATGTCATGAGGTACTTAATGAAATGGTAGTGGTAACAAGAGAAGTAGATAGTGAGTAGAATATATGCGTGATTAAAAATTGTGCTGGAAAAAAATTGGGAGTAGGTGTGAACAGTCACTCTAGAGACAAAAAATTCATTCGATACAAATCAAACATGAAGGTTAAGATTAACCAAACGTACTCCCAATGATGACAAACAAGTTGTATGAGTCACATATATAAATTTTGGTACAAAATTCTATTTCATGGTAAGACATTCTTTGTGGGATATGGTGGTTCATGTGGAGGAATAAATTCATCTTGAGAAACATATTTTGATGTATTAATGGATTAATGCTTAGTGATATTAACTCTTTTTGCAAGGCAATGCCATAGATAAGGTGAAGTAGATATGTGAGAATGAAATGTCTCAAAAGTAGTAATTCCTTTTTCTTTGTGTAACTTAGGTTTTTGATCCAATGCATAACAATCATTATCACAGTGTCCATTAATATGATGGAAATTGAAAAGAGGTCTTCCCTTTTCTCATTCAATCCAATGAGGGTGAAGATGGTCATTAAATTTTTTTTATTAGTGGTAAATGGTTTTGAAGAGGACCATACCCTAAGTAAAAAATATGTCTCAAAAGTTAGATAGACCAATACAACAACAGTGGTTTTTTGACAAGTGGGGAACACACCCTAGAAAACAATGCCTAACAACTAAAAAAATAGTGAAGATCAATGGAAGAGGACAATCTTCCATCATGAAGCCAAAAAATAGGTAAACTATAGCATCGCAATAGCTACATATCTGTACATCAGACCACCAAAAAATACCAAAAATTAGAGTCCAAGAAACTTTCATTTAAGTGATTTTTAAAAAAAATTATTACCTCCTCCAAATATTTGAAAAGATCGAGTGTAGTGTGCTGAGAGGGGTCCTTGTTAATTGAAGAGATTGACATTTTATTTTCTTTTCCTCCTTTTCAAATTTATGAGGGAATATCACTGAGCTCACACCTATTTGACTTGCACTTTGAGGAATTCAAGGAGAGCCTTTTGCATGGAAAGGTGGTCAATTTGCATTGTTTATGATCTTTTCCAAAGTTTCTTCCATTCCCTTTTGCTTCCTAGTGATTTATTCAAGACTTTCTTAGAACTTAGGGTAACGATCAGGAACCTATTTTCCTTTGGCCCCATCTTTGAGTAGAAGAGCCACATCCTCCCCAATGACCTTGATTCTCTCTTCATGTTCCCTTAATTGGGAATTTAGATTATGGATGATAGAAGGATTTTGGTCATTTTGACTGATGGAAAATAAGCTCTCAGCTATGTCTAGATCCTTACCTTTAACACTACTATGGAGATCTCATTTGGCCATTGGTGGAGAGGGAGGCCTTAGGTTTTTATTTTTCACTTTAGGATGTAGAAGGGGTTAGACACTAAGAATGGGATGAGAGGGGATGTTGGCAACAATGTCATGACAATATTGGTGAAAAATAAGGATAAATCCCTAATGGAGTGGAAGGCCTCATTGGTGGGAGTGTAACTCTAGAATGGATTTCTCCAAATACTACAAAAATGTAGTATGATAGAATAAACTTGAGAGACCTTTGGAAATGATTCAATAGCACTAGGTGGTGCAAAGGAAGGGTTGAGAATCTACCCTCTAGTGTGATATACCTAACCACCATTCTGGCTATGTCATCAAAGGGGGCATGGATGGATGAAAACAAAAGATCCTCTTCGATGTATTGGAGGATTTCAAACCCCTCAAAAGAAAATTCCTCTTCCTCCTTATCAAATTTATTTCTAAATAACTTGATTCCATTCATTTCAATACTCGTAACAATGGAAATATCACTTATCAAATTTTTCAGTGATGGGGAAATATTTACCTTTGTAGGAAATGACCTAATCCTTCCAGTGCTTGGAAAAAGTCACAGAGATGTTCCTATCATAGCCCTTTATCCTCTTCATAAAAGTGGTGAAGCTTTCTACATCCAATATATTTCAAATATATTCATTTTCATTCCAAGTTAGGTCATGGACTAGCTCAATTTTGCAGGGAGGGATGCCCATGGCTATGGAAGGAGTGTCACCAGAAAGTAGGGCATCCGTAGGCATGAGTCAGAAATTGGTATACTTCATAGTAGCACAGAGATCAACAAAATAAAAAAATATAAGTTCCTTGATTAGACCATAGGGGAAAAACATGATCCAATTATGTGAGTCACTCATGACACCACAATATCACTTTCACTTTCTGATAGCAAGTACTAGGTTTTAGGAAAACTATCCCCTATATACTTAGAAATTATTTCATTTGAAATTTGAGGGATTTTTTTATCATCAAGCCAATAATTTAAGTGATTGCTAGATACCCCAAAGTTAGTGAAGGATTCAGCAATTTTGTTACCCTCTCTGTAGGTGTGACAAAATTTGACACTTATAAAAGCACTACAAATACTGATGGCCTCATGAATAAAATCCTTAATAGTCCAACTAGGAGGTGAGAAGCATTAAGATGGTTAATAATATTGAGGGATTCACCTTCAATAATGAGTTTAGTGATCTTGTGGTCTTTAACTGCTCTTATACCCCATAAAACAAGCAAGTGTCTTTGCATAGTGGTTGGATTGGGTTCCCATAGGGCCTATATATGCAACAATGAGATTACCAAGGTGATTTATGATAATGCCACCACCACCTACAGATTCTAGGGTTTCCCTTAGAGGAACCATAAAAATTTAGTTTGTACCAATTTTTAGGAGGATGGATCCATTGAATAAGGGAGTAGTCAATAGTGAGAGTTCTGTCTTGAATGTCCTCCACAATAATATTCCAGTTTAGAACAAATATCTCCTCTTTTTTAGGGAATATTTGATTCTGAGGAGGCCTAAATTTCATGATATTTTCCTTGATTTCAATGGTAGCTCTTTTATAAGTCTCTTTTTGGTGTTCTTGGTATTCCTAAATATGATAAAGTTTCTGGCCTTCCAAATTCTCCATAAATCATGGGGGAAAATAAGCCTCCATAATTTTTTGAGCATACTGTGCTTGAAAGGGGGTTTCCACTACTCCCAAGCTTGTATAATGTCTTCCAAGAAAGTCCATTCAACTCCAAATCTAGCTAGGATGAGTTCTCATAGGCTAGAGGCATAAGAACAGTGAAGGAAAATATGGTGAATAGTTTCAGCCTCCTTCCTACAAAGACATCACCTGTTAGGCATGGTAGAGCCTCTCTTAATCAAATTATTTATGGTAAGTATCCTTTTTTTCAGTACTAACCATAAAAAATGATTTATTTTAGGAGTTAGTTCTTTATGCCAGATTTTTCTCCAATCAAAGTCACAATGTGTGTCCCCTGAGAGTAATTGGTACCCTGTTTTGACTTAATAGGAACCATCAAAAGAGTCAACCCAAATGAATTCATCCCTAGTTTGAATTTGGATGATCTAGATGTTGTTGATAATTATTTGAATAACATTAATGAGGTTTTTAAATTTAGACCTTCCAACATGAAGATTTTTCCACTAAAATCTGCCATTAACACAATTGATATAGTCACTTAACTTATGCCCAAACTCAGCGATGAGGTTGTCTTTTAACTGATCCCAAGAGTTGTTTCTCTTAAGGTTATGAAATTCAGTTCAATTATCCTTCCAAAATAAATTGTCTTCTCCATTTCCTAGTTTCCATTTTCATCCCTTCTCCAAGTCCCTTCTTGTTTTGACAAAAAAATTCCAGAAAAGAGAGCCGAAAGGAAGAGTTTCATCATTCAGAAAGCTTTGAGCACTGTCTTGTACTAGATATTTAGCTCTTATAATTTCACTCCAAGGATGTTCTTCTTTTATAAGCCTTCATGTCATTTTGGATATGAGGACTGCATTCATAGTTTTGATATTATTTATACCTAATCCTCCCACTCTCTTGTGAGTGCACGTTTTGTCCCAAGCCACGAGATGAAACCTATTTTTTTCCTCTGTACCTGTCCATAGGAAACGTTTCTAAATTCTCTCAATTTTATCTATCACATCTACTGGAATGAAAAACATAGACACAATATAGATCAAAATATTTTGCAACGTGCTTTTGATAAGTAAAAATTTTCCAACATTAGAGAGAACAAAACCCTTCCATCCTGCAAGTTTTTTATGGAACCTATCAAGAAGAGAATTCCAAACAGCCATAGAAACTTTATTAGTTCCCAAGGGAAGACCAAGATAGGTAGTAGGGAGAGAATTAATCTCACAACCCAAGATTTGAGAAATCTTCTTTTGTCGGTTGAGCGGAGTATTGAAGAAATAAAGAGAACTTTAATCAAAATTGATCTACTGTCCCAAAGCATCCTCATTAATTTTTAAATGAGTTTAATCATCTCGGATTTAAGAAGATAGGCTAGGAGTAGAAGGATAGTATCATCAACAAATTGTTGATGTGAAATATTGATCTCCAAGGAGGTAGGTTTGAAACCTTTAAGATAACCCAATGTGATGACTCTAGTAATGGTGCGGCTGAGGCTATCAACCATAATGATGAACAAGAGAGGAGAAATAGGGTGACCCTGCTGAATTCCTTTGTTTCTTGTGAAGAATCCCATAGGAGAACCATTTACAATGACTAGATAATCTAGGGGTGGAGATACAAGAATTGATAATATTTCTAAAGTGAACAATAAACCAAAATTTCTCTATAACCTTATCAAGGAAAATCGATGAAAACCTATTAAAAGCTTTATTCATGTCTAATTTAATGACCACACCTTCTTTCTTAATTTTTTCCATAGAATGGATGGTTTCATGGACCATCACCACCCTATCCTGGATGAGCCTACCTTTGACAAATCCACCCTGCTGCTTAGAAATCATATTCGGTAAGAGAGGGTGAATTCTGATAGCCATAGTCTTAGTGAAGATCTTATAAAGAACATTAGTGAGACTAATGGCCCTAAAAGTATTGAAGTCCTTGGCACCAGGTTTATTTGGAACCAAAAAAATGAAACTATTGTTAATCTATTTGAGTAACCTCCTAGTTCTGAAAAACTCATTTATATATAGCCTTAAGAAGATACTACGAGAAAATGTCCCAAATTTTTTGATAGAAGTTAGTTGAGACTCTATCAGGTCTAGGGGACTTGTCTCCTTCAAGAGAGAAAACATTTTTTTGTAGTTCATAAATAAAATCTGGGTTAGTAAGGTTGAGAAAGTATTCTTTAGGAGAAATATTGTTGGGGATAAAATCAAGAAGGGTGTCTACAACAGCTGAAGAGAATTGAGTATTATCATTTAATAGATTTTTGTAGAAGGAAAGTGCTTCATCTTTGATGACATTCAAATCAAAAGTGACAATATCATCACCCAATGATACTTTTGAAATATTTTTATGAGCTCTATGTTTAAAAGTAATCATGTGAAAAAAATTAGTATTTCGGTCACCTTATTTTAACCAAAGAGCTCTTTATTTTTGTCTCCAAAATGACTCTTCCCTAGAATACAAGCTATGTAACTTGGATAAAAGAGTTTTCTCAAGAATATAATCATCATGAAACATACTAATAGTAGTAACCCTTTGATCCAAAGAGGTTAGCTCATCTTTAAAATGTTTCTTCTTGTTGAACACATTTACAAAGACCATTTTGTTCTAGATTTTGAATTTCTTTTTAACGTTCTTAAGTTTATGAATGAGTTTGAATTGGGATGTACCTTCCACCTCATGTCCCCACCAATCTTTAATTCTTTCCTTAAGCTCAAAGTGATCAAACCACATTTTTTCTGAACTTAAAAGAGGAATGTGCCGGTTTGTCAAAATCAAGCATAATTAGCACAATAGGGTTATGGTCTAAACTAATTCTAAGGAGAGAAGAGAGATGAAAGTCGTGGTTCAAGATCCAATCAAAAGATATGATTGCTCTGTCAAGCCTGAATTGAATGTGATCATCTCCTAATCTTCTATTGGACTAAGTGAGAGGATTTCCATGAATATCTAAGTCCATAAGGTTAGAGGATGAAATGAAGTCAGCAAGGTCATCCATGCCAACATTAAAGTCAGAGGAGCCTCTTTTTTTTCAGCTGGAGTAAGAGGGGTGTTGAAATATCCAACGATCATCCAATGTAAATGCACACATTTTATTCTAAATCTTTTCAGATCCTTCTAAATTTGTTATCTACCATGAAGAGTATTAGGGGCATAAATATTTGATAGAATTCAAATAAGAGAATCATCAGAAGTATGAAAGGATACAACAAGATGATTAAGAGAAGACAAAATCACTTTATCATAAAATATAGAGGGGCCCCACAGTACATAAATACCTCATGAAGCACCTCTAGAGTGATGGTCATTAAATGTTGCGTGAATTAACTCCTTATCTATTAGTGTAAGTAGGATGTCACGTAGCCTTTCAATAGATTTTTCAAAATATACCATTTTATGTTTAAGTCTAGAAGGATCATTAGTGATGACTCTTGGAATAGGCTTAGGATGATAAAAAATGTTACCTTGATGTAAAAACTTAACTTGATTTTTGTTAAATACTAATTTTGGGGGTGCATCATAATCATGCATAATGGAAGAAAATAAAAATTTCTCATCTAGATGCATAAGTTGATGTGGGAGTATAAGATATTTCTCTAGACCAATAACATGTAGATAAATATTGGTAAATGAATCATGTGTCATAAAGTAATTATTCCTTGAGAGGCCTTATAATACCTAAACAAAGGATATATTGCATCTTTGAGTAGATGGGTTTGTATAATAATATGTGCATGATTGTATTGAAAGATAAGATATAGTTAGATACAAGCTCAATATTACCATGATGTAAGGATTGAAAAATTTCATATGTATCCATAGGTCCTCTATTACAACTAAAGTGGGTAAGAAAAACATCTTCAAGTTCTAGAAAAGTTCTTAGAGATCCACTAGGAAGATGAGTAACCCAATACATAACATCTCTTTTGAGACTTTTAGGGAAATATTTGAGAAGAAATATATCATTTTTATGTGAAGAAATAAGTGTCCTATAACACTTACAATGTTGATAAGGATTTGAGGTACCATCAAACAATTAGAATGAATACATGGAAAAAATTCTAGGGAACCAATATTGGAAGATTTAATGTTGAATAGGATTTCCATAGATAGTATTGGAATCAATGTCAGAATAGTAAGATTTTATGTCCAGAGTTAATCTATGTAATTTACTTTACAAATATCCAAAACACATGCATAAGAGAGATAACCTCTCGAGGAGGTATTACATAGACATATGGAGGATCATTCAAAGGTTATACCTTACCATTAATAGTGGCCATAAGAACACTATTTATTTTAAAAGCAATATGGGGTGATGTGTCATTAGGTAGAACTTGGGGTCCATGGGCTTGGTCTCAAATTGAGAATTTTAAGGATAATTAATATTATTCATAAGTAAATAATCTAAACTAAGAGATAAAATTAGACTATGTGTATCACATGCAATTGAATGAGAATCAACATGTCTATGTTTTCTTAGAGAAATAGGAAAAATTTAATTATTACACACATTATCATCTACAAGTGGTGGAGAATAAGTACTAATAAAATAATTCCATTTTATTTCAAGAGGATAAGTATAAATTTAATTTGTATTAACAGGAATATCAATAGAAATATTTTAATATTGGCAAATAGTTTTTTGAAAGGGACTATACCCTTGAATACAAAAAAAAAGCCTTTAAGCCGGAATAAGAGTGAGAAAATAGAAATATTAATGGTGCAAGAAAATATCATTTCTTTAAAATTCAATAGGAATAGTAGAAACAAATTAGAATTATGTAAAATTGAAATGGATATGCTACAATAAATTTCATTATATTTTCATTCAATAATAAAAGTAGAAACACAATTATGTTCATTACAACCATATGTAAGGAAATAAGAATCATCACGTGTGTTATCACTCATGAATTCACTATGAATGGATTTTAATTCATTATCAGAAACATAAGTAACACAATTAATTAATCTATGAATTGAAGGAATATCATCCTCATGCAAGATGGAAATAATCTCATCATCACTATAATAGATATGATCTATGATAATAAGAGGGGCATCTACGGGTGGAAGGGAAGGTGTTTGTTTAGCATCACTTTACAAAACATCTACATTACCCTCAAGTATAGTAGAAGCATTACCAACGGTGTTAAGTGTGCTAGGATATCCTTTATAGTTTGGAATAGTGCAGTAGATAGATTACAAGGAAGTGTGTTAGGTGTAGTATAAAATTGAGGTGGTTATCAAAAACATAATATGATTAGGCTCTTGATCATAATTGAATTCTATATCATCCTTAGTAGGAGAGAATGAAGTAACAATATTAGGAGTAACCTCTTATTTTGAGATGAAATTATAGCCAAAATCTTATTTGTAAACCAAGTAATAGAAACATCTCCCAAAGTATAGAAAATAGGAATTGGATGAGAAAGATCAAGAGATTGTCTAAAACCAAAATTGGTCTGGAATTTATTAGAGGATTGATAACCCTTGAAATTTTGTAAATCCCTATAACAAGCCATGGTGACATAGAGAAAAGAAAGGAACTCAGAAAAATCACCCAAATTCCTTAAGGCATCCCTAGGGTTTGGGAAAACAAAAATCCTAATCTAAGAGCCTATAAAAACCTTGAATTAAGTGAAGGGTTTGATAAAAAATTAGGTTCACTAATATGTATAAACCCTAATTAAATTTAATTAAGTTTATTGAATTGATACAACAATAATTGTACTCATTTCTACATTAATATTTATATTATAGATCAAGCAAGAGAAGTATACAACATAACAATCACAATACAATTTGGATATTTACAATTATAAGTGTAATAAATATAGACAAAGGAACTTAGGGTGTTTAGGATGTTGTGCAGATGTTCTGATGCGTGATTTGGAATAGGAACAAAATCAGGGAATTGAACAAATCAACTTTAATATTTTTGAATCTTTCTAGGAAATATTGTACTAAAAGGTTAGGACCATATATACTTTATTGACCAAGATGTATTATTTTTCACCTGTCAAAAATGGGAATCTACAAATTGTAGTTTTGATGTGTGTTTCTATTTTCTCTCTTTGGTATATTTAAATTCACATGAAACCCTAGATGTTGTACCTAAAATTGTAAAATAAACCCTAGCTATCATATAACACACATAAGTAATAATTAGATCTAAAAGTAAATATAAAAGTGCTTGAATCAAATTGACCTTAGTGGTCCCCAATTTGTGAGTCACTGAGCATTGCACTATATTTTAGAGTCAATGTAGTTCTCTTAGTGATTTGTGTTGATGAGCATACAAAAATCCCTTGACCTATGGTTTTCCCTTTTACCTCAGAACTGATCTAGTGGAATATGATGCTTCATCCCAATGGAAAATTTTGTGTGTAGATGAAAACATCATATTTATTCCCTCCTATGTTGTGTATGTAGTATGCATATGTATCTCTTGTTTTCTTATGTTTTTAGATGCTAGATAGATAGGTCCTTGTTGGATAATAATTGATTCCATTAGAATTATATATATATATATATATATATATATATATATATATATATATATATATATATATATATATATATATAGTTCTTAATTTAAAATTTGGACCTTATTGGTGGGAAAAGATGACCCAGAAGATAGAATTTGAAAGATAAAAGAGTAAGAAATGGGACCATAATGAGAAAACAAACAAAAATTAAAAAAAGGGTCAAGACCATATGTATAGTTCTAACCTTGTTGTATGATTTTGGAAACAACTTAGAAACAATAAAAAATTAAAAGGGAACTATTAAATATCTTTGTAAGGTAACTCAGGATCATACCAAAAAGGTGAAATAATAAGAGATATGGTTAAACCAAACCATAAAGACCAATACAACAAGATAGTAATACCACTAAGACATTTTTCCGTTGTTAAAAAAGCTCATGTATATAGAAATATAATAGAAACATGGTGTAATAATGATTATGTACATATTTTTGTGTCTACACTACCTCATGTAGTTTCAAATAAAACATCACCCCATATTTCTTTAAAAAAAATTAATGTTCTTATGAATACTATTAATGGTAAGGTAAAACCTTTGAATGATCATCTAAATATTTATACCATACCTCCTAAATATTTCCTCTCTCTTATGCATGCAGTAGGTGATTTACAATGTAAAGTACATACCTTGACTCTAAATAGAAAATATTACCATGCCAAGATTAATTCTAATAATATTTATGGCAATCATATTTGATGTAACATTTATCAATATTAGATCCTTAGGAATTTTTTCATGTCCTCATTCTAATTGTTTGATGGAACTTCATATTCTTATCTACATCTTAATCAATATATGACACTTATATCCTTAATAAAAATGATATATTGAATCTTAAATCTTTCCCTAGGAGCCTCACAGGTGATGCTATTTATTGGTTCACTCATCTTCTTAGAGGGACTTTAACTATTTTTTTATAACTTGAAGATGCTTTTCTAGCCACTTTAGTCACAATAGAGTCCCTAAGGCTATATATGAGTGTTTACCCTCCTCATCAAGGTGAGGCCAAATGTGTATCTGACTATATCTCACATTTAAAATAAAACACGTACCTATTATTATATCAACCCATTAACTTGGAGATGCAATATATATTTTGTCAAAGTATCTTATGGCATCTCAAGGAATATTTTTTTATTAATGGTAAAGGTGTTTTAGTTGGGAACCTACCCATATTAAAAAAGAGGCCATAATCCTAGATATGACATTACATTACAAAATCCAAAACAAGACAAGTAAGAAGCACTATAAACCAAAAAAACAACAATAGACAATAATCCCAATGTTAGCACAGTGTGAGCACACAAATAGATCAATGTCAACACATTGTTAGCATAAAAAAACAAAATACAAAAAGGAAACCAACCTTAATGAAATAACTAGATCATTTTATGAACTTGTTGAAGCTCTTCTTAGCTTCTTCCAAACCTTTCTTGATGTCTTTGAAGTTGGTTCTTTTACTTGATTTGTCTTTGATGTTGTTGAAATCAAATTGATCCAAAAAGTTTGAAAGGATATCAAGTGTGCTCTTGTGCATGGAAAGGAATTCAAATTTCTTAGCTTTGATAGCTTCCACCACCTTCTACATCTTGTAGACTCTATTTTTCAGCTCAGTATACATGTAAATCTTGTTCCTTTTAACATGATCATGGGAGAAAATGGATTCAATTTTTCCTTTGAGATATCTAATTTTCTTCAGCTGATTCTCTGAATCATTGATGATGATAATGTCCATAGTTGGAAAATTATTCAGATTAGTGTCTCCTATAGAGAGGAAACCTAAATCGGCCTCACAATCTTTAGAAGAGTGGGAAGCTCAGAAGGAGGGGGCTCTATAGGAGAGATTAGCCCTCTTACTTTGGTAACATATTTTGAGAGGAGTGACATTGGGGATTTTGATAGGATTGAAGATAGGAAAAGAGGAAATGAGAGGAGGAAGTATGAAAGGAGAGGGAAATGGAATGGGGATGGAGATAGGAGGCAAAGAAGAAGAAGGAGAAAAAGAGGGGAAGGGGAAGTAATAGATTTAGGAAAGTGAAAAGGGGCTAAGGAATACGAGGGGAGAGGACAAGTGAAGGAGGGAGGGGGAGAGGAGTGAGGGGCCAGGAAGAGAGAAAGTAGGGAAAGAAGAGGAGGGCAGTGGGAAGGGATGGGAGGTGGGGGAGAAAGAAAAGCAGGGGGGATGTAGAATGAAACAGTTGAATTATTTGAAAGGAAGAATAATCACACCATGATAGAGAGGATACACCCATTTTCCCTATTTAACTTGTTTGATTGAGAGTTTTAGAGAATGGAGAATATAAAATGGAAATATAGAAACACAATTCCTTCTAAAATAATAGAGGAAAATGAGGTGAAAGGAGAGAATTTTTGAGAATCTACCTTCCAATATTATGAACTTCATGACCAAAAGCCCAATAGTTTTGTAAAGAGGCATAAAGGAATCATTTTATGATATTTTTCTAAGTGTTATTGATCTAGAGAAAGAACTTACACTTCTACATTAAATTAAAAACTAATATGAGGACATTGCAGTTGCTTCCATTATGCATGATTATGATGTAGTGCATAGTTATCCTTACCAAGAAGAAGAGGGGGAGTTTGTGATGCAGAATTTGTCCTACAAAGCATAAGTATGGAAAAAATCCTTCATAAAAAAATCTGAAAATGAAAAAAATCATTACAAAGCAGTCATAGGTGATAAATGCATGCTCCTATTGACGTTAGAATCATCCAAAAATGCATCTGTAGAATGCAAAAAATAAATGAGTGAGAGAACACACTCAACAATGTGAGACATTAGACTCAATCAAAATACATGTACATGAGTTTTTAGACACTAGAATCAGGTTACCCCAATTTATATGTGTATATATATACCCTAGGAAATTGCTCTATAAAACCACATAATCAATTCACCTATTTACCAACATATATTCACCATTCTACCACCTGTAACCACAAAATAAAAAAAATAATAACTAAAACAACCCAACCCCGTAAAAAACTTCCCACAAACCTAAATTACTTCAAAACCATTATAAACCTCAAAAATATCTAAAACATAGATGGTTGGAAAAAAAATCAACCATCCTCCTTGAAAAAGATAGAAATTTGTTCTGCTTCCCTTAATCAAAACTGATCAATCTGGATAGGTGTCGATTCAGTTAAAATGACATCGATCCTATGAAAGTTGAAACATGCCATTACCCAAGGATCTAAAAAAATTACGAGTGACAAGTTTGAGTTTTGGATTCACGCATTAAACATTTATAGTGGTAAATAAGAACCTCTTATGGACTCGAAGAAGTTATAACACCCTATTACTTTGACTTCCCTTTAGAGAAATTATCTTCACTAATCGATCATTTCAATATGTTCTACCACAAAGGTATGTCATTCATTTGAGTACGTACGTCACTTTTCCTAGATATAATCATAAAATTAATCACCTTATCCAATTATCCATATCTAAGAACATTTAATTTTTCATTTAGAAAGATATACATTATAAAACAATTTTGAGGAGAAACATAGTATTAACAACCATTGGTATCAATAATATAGATTGACACCAATCATATAGATCGATGCCAATCCTTGTCTAAATATTTACCTTTGTAATTTATAGTGTACGAAGCCACCAACATTTAATATCTCCCTATAGTATGTCAAATATTTGTGTGGGAACAATCTGATATCAACCATGAGTTGAGTGTATGCATCATCATCCTTACACCTAATATAGACAACATTCCTAAACAATTATATCTTCTCCTTAAACATAGTGATGAGGCTAACGTCTACTAGGATAATATTCTTAATATACCTCAGCTCATTGTCGAAGACATCAATCAAATCCTAGTATCCAAACATTACATATCCATAATTTGTTACCCAGATCACTTATTTCATCAAATGTAATATTATCATTATTATTGGTTTAATTATCTAAAATCCAGTTGATATCCATCAAAGGAATCCATTTAGTTCATGGTATTTTCCTTTTCCAAGTAACTCACATCTTAATTATCTAATTATCTTTCGTCAAGTTATCTACATGTGTGCACGTTTTTTTTTTGCGAGAAAAGGATTTTTGTACACCCATTTGGATCTACCATTTGTCATCATCATCTACACAGGTTTCACTAAAGAATATCATTTATGAGTTTTAGTGATTTATTTCATAAAGTAAAATTGAATCCTGAAATCTACTAAAACATCTGGGACACCCTATGGGACATATTCCTTTTTTATTAAATTATGTATTTCTATAGTAGAATCTATTTTTTTTACTTATTTTAAGTTGAGTAAATTTTCAACACAAATTATTTCGTGACTTGGAGAGTATAAAATAAAAAAGGATTATTTGACGAATAAAGGACTTTCTCTTTTCTCTTATTTTTTCTATCCTTTTAGTCTTTCTCATCCTTGAATTTTGCATGTTGTCCATATCAAAATAAAAAATTTCTTTTTAAACTTAAAACAAAATTGCATTTTTTTTAATCTCTACTTGATCACCTAGTGTAAGTAGGAGTTAAAATTTATGTTCACCATTTTCCCCACACACTACCAAACCACTTATAATCAAACTTTCATACTAAACATCCCCTCAGAGGTCTACCTACTTATATTTCATCACCAAGGGGGAAGCTGACTTAGTGTTCTGGTCTAGTATAAATAATTGGTGGCTAATATATTGGCCAAACACTTGACACCCATATCTTTGTGGAACCTTGAAGTGAGGTGGTAATCCTCAATACCATGCATCGTACTAACACCAACACATATACGGGCCTCACATACCTTCAAGTACATCAAGGAATCCAACCTAAACATGCCCGAAACTAGCCTTAGTAGGCCCTATCCTAAGTACCTTATACAAGCCATTTTTCTATTTTCACAAATTTCTAAAACTAATTAAGATAATTAAAAATTTCTTGTTGATTCTGTGATTTACATTAAATAATTGTCTTTCGCTTATTTTTTGTTTATTATCTCATATGTAAAATATTATATATATGTCATACCAACTACAACAATCCAGAGATATAACCCAAGAGCCTCCACACTCTTCTAGTGTTAGATCAAAAAAGTTATAAAATCCATAACCACCCATCCCATAATTCTTTACTATTGGAGATCCTACCTTCAAAGAACTTGTAGACACCAATCCTATCATCCTTAGTAGTTAGTTTACTTCACAAGCTATCTATATTCCCCATTAAAACCCATAACCCTCACCAGAAATTAGTTACTTACTTTGAACCCCACCTGGAATGTTGTCTCGAACTACCAACTGATCATAAAACAAGTCACTCCTTATCATGTTCCCATTCATATAGAAACATCCAAACCTATATCATCAACTCCTTTAGTCAGCTTTGAACTATGTGTCCCCAAAGATTTCACTTAGAGATCTTGGGATACCCCTTTTAATTTTTTTGCATATTTTCTCTAGAATTATCTAGAAGGTTGCAAAAGGTTGCTTGGAAGTAGTTGGAGGAATACCCATTTGCCCAAAATGTCCATAAGTTCTTAAAAAGCTAAGTACTTACTGTTGTCTCCAAATCACTACACCCCCCGAATGGCCAAAATGTGAACAGGACGTTCAGTGTGATTGGGACACATGGGATCACCTCTCAAGCTGTGGGACTTGGGCTCAAGGTGAACCTCTGGAGAAGGCCAGATTCCTCTTCCTAAACTAAATTCTTTACTACTCCTAGTGTAATAAAATGACCATCTAATCCTAAGCTAACATCTTCATGAGTTTTAAGGAAAGATATTTTGCAAAAATGAAACTCTACTAAGGGTGGTGATGCACCAAATTAAGAGATTTTTAACATCTAGAAGGGTTAATGTGGGAGTGATTCTTGCATCATTTACCACTTTCACCTATCACAACTTGAAAGGGTACAAAATACCAAAAACCAAGGGCAGACGTTCCTTTGTTAAACTTGAGTGTTCAGAAGGATAGATCGAATTGGATTCAACACAAAATTAATTGATCATGAGGAAACCACACATGCATATGTAAAACATATATTTCTACAACTAGGGATAATAATGAAATAAATCAATACAAAAGGAAAATAAGGTTTTCACAACTAACATAAAAGATAGTCATATTATTCCTTCCCAACATGTAATAGACAACCTGAAATAAAGGTAAGATAATCATTCATACTAAGGAATTATAAATCCATAAAGTAAACACTGATTAACCATTTAACACAATAAATTAGATTTTCAATAGCAAGGTGTATCTCTGAATATAATTAAAAGGTCTCTTAAAATCTCTGAAGTACTCTTCCAAGGTTGAAGAGAAACTCCCAAAAATAATCTATATCTACTAACTTGAAGCATCAAATGTTTATAATTGCTTAGGCTAAGCCATTAAAGTTGGGCCCTTAACTAACATTTATCTTAAAATAGAAATGTCATTAAATTAAAGGAACACGTTCCCATGAAAATAGCTAATTTGTTACAAGGGTTTGACTCATTTAACCCTGTAACTTTGACCGATCCAAATCTTGGATTTTTCCTTTCATGTCCACTCAGCTTTGGCCTATTTCAGCTACACCTTCCTCACCTACACATTTTTGATATCCTTCCCACACAACCATTGGATGCTTGTACTCAATGAAGCACTTGATAATTCCCTGAATTTATTCATCTCTAGGCCCACATGCGTAGTGATTCACTACATCTACTATCTCGATCTCCTTTATGATCCCAGCTGGTAATATTTGAAGTTTATTTGTAACTTTCCTCAGTCTCCCTATGAAATTTTTGCACAAGACCGATTGGTCAATGGATTCATTATTGAAATTTTTGGTGACCTCATCGTCATGCTTTACCAAATCCTTGAAATTTCCTTTAATTTGATCTTCGGGAAGAGAATCAATATTTTCATTGAAGAATTTGCAATTGGCCATATCAAACTCTTATGAGATGTCACTCAAGGCATCCATGATATCCACTCATTTCTCCTCTAATTTCTTAATCAAATCATGCAATACTTGGCACTGAAATTCCATGGCTTTTTGATATTCAAATAATATGAGGCATCATCGATCACCTCTTCTTGAAGAAGCAAGTTGGGGTATTCCTCTCTAATCTCACTCCATGTTGCTAAATTTAAATTTAGATTATTATTATCTTAGAAAGGGCCTCATCCATTTTGGAAATGGTGGTTTTCGTAACTATTAGATCATTATATATCTCAATTGCTTCCTTGATTAAAGGATTGGATTCCAACAAAATTCTCTCCATCCATCCACTCACTGACATCCCTTTCTGTCCTAGCTTCTTGAGATCGTGATAAGAAATATCATCAATTGTAGATGAAATCGTCATAGCCATAGTAGTTGAGACTTCAGTGGATGAAGTGGGTTGGGTTACTTCTTGCAGCAGTGCAGTGAGCTGCTCGACCTTGGCTTTGAGTTCATATTTGGTGGCCATATCTTTGTCATATTTCTCCAAAATAACCTAAGAGAAGTGTGCACATATTTTTTGGCTCCTTCATGGGTAGCCTTCCATAATGAGAATTTAGAGATCCGATAATCTATAGCTATGATTGTTTCTTTAGTTTTCCCCTCAACGAGGGTGGTAAATTCTATCACCCATTCTCTTGATGGGTTAACTGTTAAACTTGACATGGTTCTTGGTCTCTTGGCTTGTCTCTTGGGCATATGCTCCAATATGGTGAGATATATAACATCTCGCAAAGGAAAATTCTTATTTTTCTTGGGAGTTTTCCTAAACAGCCATTCTGGTATGGATAAAGCTAATGAAGATGGAGCACCAGATCCAATACATGAAACATTGGTTAAAACAAGATCACTAGAAATACTGGCTGGTATTTGAGAAGAGGTGTCAATGATGGATGACGTGGATGTAGGTACAACCATAGGAATTGACAGAACAATGCTGAGGGTTGTGATTGAAGAAAATGGAAGTGAAGAGGAAATGGGTGACCCAATATTTTCCGTAGCTGATAGAACTGGAAGTGATGAGAATAATTGGGCTATAGAAGGGGATGACAAGGAAGAAATGATTGTGGAAGTGGAAGGAATTGATATTGGAAGTGACAATGGAGGAAGAAGATGTGATGGATCTTAGGAGATACTAGGGGAGTCACTGACTTCAACTACTTCTATCACAAGTACTTCAAGAGACGTGGTCTTAGGAGTAGAAGCCTTGGAGAGAGATAAGCCACCAGTAACAAATGAAATCTTATTTGGAATTGTAAGAGCCTTTTGATTCAAATTTTTTCCCTTAGTGGGTGTTGGTTGGCTTATTATGAGTAGAGATCCTATATTTTGAGGTTGATTTTCCCATTTGGGTGAGATTCCCAAGGTGACAAACCAACTTAAGGTCCTCTTTAGAATGGGTCCCTCCCTCTCCTTTGTATTATTGCATTCTTCCACATACTAATCAATCCATGACAACGGTTGATTGGAAACATTATCATCCTTGTATGATGAATCCAAAACCTCATCATTATCCTGTGCCTCCTTTGGGACATCGTCCAAGCCAAATTGTTGAACCTCATCAAGGGTCAATATTTCATAATCTCTTTGTCGCATGATGTATTCATCCTGACAATGAATCTAGATATATTCCAATTGAGGCACGTGGGAACTGGACCGACCTATTTCCCTGAATGTACCCCAATAATCAAAATTAGTCTGCAGATGAAAGGTTCATAGGGTTACCTTGGCCATTTTTGCATCAAAATTTTTAGCCATGTGAATATTTGGGCAAGAGTACCTGCCAATCAAAATAGGGAAATGCATTTCCACTTTGTGACACTTTTTTTACATTTGATGATAATCCAATAACTGCTGAACCAATTCCAATATAATCCATTTTTCAGTGGGGAAACTTATAAATTTTCTTTTTGCACCTATGAAATATGGAATCCAGATATAGGTGAATGTAGGAAATTGAAAGTAAATTGGTCCTCAATCCCGCACCTCCTTGAAGGATTCATCAGAAATCCTTCATTTGTATAACTCTTTGTTGAAACAATAGAGGATGACAACAAAGAAAGCATCATTGACTCTTCAGAAATGCCTGCTTTCCTCATCTAGAGTGAGTTGGGTATAAAAGTCTTCAATTTGGGAAGTTCTGTGAAAAAAATTGGTATTTAAACCAACAAAATTCCCCATAGTAGCAACAACATACACCAGGAAGGATGTCATGTAGAAAGTCTTCATATCTGACACTCTACCCAATTGATAGCAAATGAGCTACTAATATTCTCCCCCCAGATGAACTCATCGTTCTTCTTGATGGTAGAAATGTACAAAAAAATCCATTCTTGGAATTCCTTTACAGAAGGGAGACCTGAAACTCTGCTTAGTAACATAATGAGATCACTGACCTCCTGAATAAAATCTGACCGATGCATAGTTTTGGGTAATTTGGTGAAGCTCTTGGCCAGATAAGTTTTCATCATGATATTTGAGCATACTTCCTCTTTCTTGTCCCAATGCTCCACTACTAACTCTGGTGAAACTGTGGTGTAATCTTGAACGTTGGCAAGTTTGATAAAATTTTCAAAAAAGTATGGGTCCAAATGGATTACTACCTTATCATCATCATCTTTGACTGACATGGAGTCTTTGTCAAAGTGGACTGCTATAGATAAAATGAACTCTGGGAAACACATGGATGTGGGAAAATTGACAGCAAGGGTGACCCACTATCCTAGATGGCTTGCATCCATGATTTCTTGTTTGGAGCCTTTAATCTTTCCCAAAAATTTGGAAAATCAAATTTTCCTAGGTCGATGTCTCCTATATTTCCTAAGTAAGAAGACAGACACGATTGAGGAGAAACTCCAAGAAATGAGTACTTCATCTTCTCTTTTCCTTTTGAAGTGGAAGTAGACATCAAGACCTGTGTTTTAGAAGATGAAGTTGGAGAAATTCTGACAACCTGAAAGAAAAACTTCTGAAGTCCCGAACTGAAAAGTTTCGAAAAGAATCGCCAAACTGAAAAGTTCCAAAAAATTTCTTCGAACTAAATCTCTGAAGCCAAAAGTTCTGAAAATTTTTCCTGAAAAGTTTCTCTGAAAGAAAACTCCAAAAATTTTCTCTGAAAGGAAATATCTAAAAGAAATCTTCGAAAAAGTTTCCAAAAAAGTTTCTCCGAAGCCAGAATTTTTGGAAAGAAAATATCCAGAAGAAAACTCTGAAAAAAAAATCTCTGAAAAGAGAGGGATAGGATTTTTTTTCCAAATAATACAAGTTCCCAAACCCTAAAAAACATGATTTTTTTAGAAGAAGTATGCGAAACTTGAGAGGATCCTTCGAACAATTCTGAATACTTGAAGAAACTTGAAATGTAAAACATGGTGAACCAAGGGTTCAACATTTCAAAAAAACATAGAGGGAGACCAAAAGGAAAACAAAATGAGAAGGAAACAAACGAAAAGACCTTAAACCAAAGATAAAATAAACAAATTATCATACCTTGAAAAATACGTCGCAAAGTACAAAAAACTGAATGTCAAAGAAAAAGTGTCAGGTAAAAATGACGAGTAAAAAACTGATTTTAAATAGAAAACCTGATATTAATGGCAGAAATATTATTCGTACAGAGGTAGGTGAAAAATTAATTACACAGAGGACTTCTGAAAGTGTGAAACCTGAAACCCCAAAATTAAGAAATTTGGGGTTTCGAACTTTGGAGATTGGGAGACAAAAAAGTGAATTGGTAATGAAATATTTCAAAAACCTGAAAGTCCAAAAGTCTGAAGATTCAGATGTTCAGACTTTTGGACTTCGGAAGTTCGAAAGTAAAAATCCTAAAAATTACTCAGAGAATTCCGAAAATCTAAAATCCCGAACGTCTAAATTTTCAAAATTTCAAGATTTCAGACTTCAGAAGTCTGGAAGGGATTTAAACAAAATGGGGCCAAAAGTTCCTAAACCCGAAAGCACAAAATTCTAAATTTTTGGAATTTTGGGGTTTAAAACTTTGGAGAGTAAAAAAAACAACCCCAAATCTAAGTAATAAAGCTCTAAAAGGTGAAAATCTTTGAAGTTTGAAGATCAAAAATTTCAGATTTCGGGTCTTGGAGAAATTCATTGTACAAATTATTTCTTAAAAATTTGTCTGACATATTTTCTTCAAGGTAGGTTAAATGGTTAACACTTACTTTGTTAAGTAATTGGGTTTCTCAAATTAGTTCACTTAAAAGTTGCAATAAGTCATCCTCCAAAACCTGATCTACACTACTTCACGTTTGGCAGGTTTTTATAGTTGCTTTAATCCATAAAGTAATTAAGCAATTGTGCTTCAAAATTTTGATTTCCTTATTTGCATTAACACGATGCAAATTTAATTTAATTCTACAAGTAATAAGTAAATTATTCCAGAAAACCCGCAAAGAAAGTAAAAGAAAAGAGTAATGCGGAAAAAATAAGTTACTTTACTTCTAAAAGTAACTAAGTAAAGCAGTTGATAAAACCCGCAAAGAAGAGGGAAGAAAGCAAAAGTAATCTAGAAAAATGAAGTTACTTGTTGTAATAAGTAATGGGGGTTTGAAATTCCACAAAGAAGAGAAGCTTCTTTAATTTTATACGTAATAAGTAATGGGGGGTAAAAATCCCACAAAGAAGAGAAGTTGCTTTACTTTTACAAGTAATAAGTAATGGGGGGTAAAAATCCCGTAAAGAATAGAATTTTCTTTACTTTTACAAGTAATAAGTAATGGGGGTCAAAATCCCACAAAGAAGAGAAATTGTTTTACTTCTACAAGTAATAAGTAATGGGGGGTCAAGATCTTGCAAAGAAGAGAAATTGTTTTGCTTATACAAGTAATAAGTAATGGTGGGTCAAAATCCTGCAAAGAAGAGAAATTTATTTACTTCTAGAATTAATAAGTAATGGGGGGTCAAAATACCACGAAGAAGAGAAATTACTTTACTTATACAAGTAATAAGTAATGGGGGCTTAAAATCCTACAAATAAGAGAAATTGTTTTACTTCTACAATTAATAAGCAATGGGGGTCAAAATCCCGCAAAGAAGAGAAATTTATTTACTTCTACAAGTAGTAAGTAATGGGGGGTCAAAATCCCGCTAAGAAGAGAAGTTGATTTACTTTTATGAGCAATAAGTAATGGGGGTAAAAATCCCGTAAAGAAGAGAAATTTCTTTAATTTTACAAGTAATAAGTAATGGGGGGTCAAATTCACGAAAAGAAGGGAATTTTAACAACTTATTTTGGCCATAAATTTTATCTTGGTGCTCATTTTTTGAGATTTTGGACTTTTTGAAAATCTCGTGACATCCTCTATGTAATAGAATCATGACAATAAGTTTTTGGTTGGAGTAAGTGGGATAAAAATGGAAAAAAAATCTACAACACATTAATGAAAAGTACAAAGAAAAGGGGGGTCAAAATCCCACAAAGAAGAGAAATTTCTTTACTTTTACAAGTAATAATAGTGGGGGGTCGAATTCACACAAAGAAGGGAATTTTGACAACTTAGTTTGGCCATAACATTTGATCTAGTGCTCCATTTTTTGAGATCTTAGACTTTTCAAAAATATATCGACATCCTCTACACAATGGAATCATGAAAATCAGTTTTTGGTTAGATTAAGTGGGAGAAAAATGGAAAAAACATCTTCAACACATTAATGAGATGTAATAAGTAATGGGGGTCAAAATCCTGCAATAAAAAGAAAATTTCAACAACTCATTACTTCATTAAAGTAATAAGTAAATTAATTGCTAAATATCACCATACAAATGGAATTTCAAAAAATCATTACTTCATTTATGTAGTAAGTAAAGCAGTTTCTAAAACCCAAAATACAAAGGAAAGCAGTAATGGGGGGTTAAAAACTTGATTGGCCATAACTTTTGACCAGGTGCTCCATTTTTCAAGATCTTGGACTTTATTGAAATCTCTCGATGTCCTCTACATTATGGAATCTAAAAAATCATATTTTTATGGAGTAAGTGGGATAAAAATGGTAAAATTTCTCCCAGCATGAAATGAACAGTTTTAGGAAGCACTGTTACCGAATTTAATGCACTTTGGGCAGTTTTCTTCTTCAACAAAAAGGGGAAAAGAAGGACCGAGGTTCTATATCTGGAATAGTTTCTTCATTTCTATTTTTCTTATTCTATTTCTTCTTATTCTTCTTATTTATCATTTCTCAGACAATGTAATGAAGTAATTGGGTTTAATTGCAAAACTTAAGTAATTCGATTAAAAACTATTACTTCGAGTTATTTGAAAAATTTAATTACTTAGTAATAAATGACACTACATGTAAAGTAGTTATTTTTTATTTAAATTGTAGAACATTTAAATATCATGCATACCAAAAAAATAGAGATTCAACGAGACAAATCCTCAACTACATGTAGATTTGTAGCTGGAACGTGCAGAAGATAAATTAATTTCTCATATTTTTATCTTATTTGTAGATGTTATAAATAGAGAGAGAGGCCTATAGGCCAAATGATGGAAATTTTTGGAAACCATTTATTGCAATTTTATGCATTAATTTAAATATCTCAAAATTTTTGTTGAGACTCTTGAATGTTCTTTGTGTAACTTGGCTAGTATTGAATAAGAAAAAGGAAGATTTCTGGAGAACTTTGTGTCTGAGAACTCTCGTTGTGCATTCTGTGTAGATTTTTATGGTAAACTTTGTGTTACCTAAAATCTAAATCCAAATTAATTTCATTTCTATTTTCTTAAATTGTGACATTTTCAAAGTATTTATTTATTTTGTATGGTTTCAATAAGCTCTGTGATATGCTTATTGCGCAGTGCATCCTTTTTTTTCTTATTGTTGTTATACATCCTCTTCTTTTCCACACAAATTTCCCAAACACATCTTCTTACTTTCTACAGATTTTCCAAGCTATGGTTAATGAGCTTTGTAATTAAATTTATACCCCTAGAAAATAATTAGAATAAATAAATATTTTACATGGGAGATTCACCATTAAATGAAGGGAATTTTTCCCATAACTACGTAGGTTTGTGTATCTAACCATGGATAAAATATATCCAACATAACTTAATACCATCTCATCATAAAACACAATTAGCCAATTTGGAACCCTGTCACATGCCTCTTCAACCATCTCTCTTTGTGGATAGCTAAAAATGACCACCCTTCCACCTACAGTTAGCCATAAGGCCTCCGCTTCTCTCCCTCTCTCGATAGGTTCCTCTGGTGCACCACATTCTATGATCTCTTTAGTCACATCCCAACCCACTAGCTCTTAGTAGTTCTCATCCACAATCCAAATCCTTATTGTATCCATCCCTACATCCTTACCACCTATCAATATGAGTGTTATCACTAACACTCGTCCCTTTTCACAACCAACATCTACAACTAGTGTCCTATAGTGTAGTTATATACCACTCCAAAAAAATACACAACGTTCACAACCCTTCCTCAACACTTTCGTCCCCCATTCTTACCAATATATCTAATCTTCATCACAACCATTAAGTTCCCAACCAACTTATAGTGGGCCAAGAAACCTCCCCTTTTTAAAAATCATCATTTAACATATCGAAAATATTGATAAAATCCATTTATCTATGGGAAGACTAATCCTTCAGTGATAAATATATAACCCCGTTAGAATGATCCCATGTAAGCCTTGATGAATAAAGTTGCAAGTCTAGAAGATTCTACCATGGGACCCAAAAATGTATTCTCTTACAAAAATAATTGTAACAAACCCATCCATCCAATAATACCCTTGAAACCATACCCTCCACATTAGGAACTTACAAAATTTACCAAATTCTATAGCAAGGAAGATATGTAACAACATCTCAGGGCCTTTCGACACTATTGTTATCTCATAGTCCATGATCAATACTTGTTGTTAAGGAAATTACTGATTTCATTAACAGGGACCACTCCTGATTGGTACAAAAAAATTCCCCAACATTCTTTATACTCATTCATATAATTATCCCAATTTTTCCTAGAACACTTCTTCATCAACATTGCACACAAAATATCCATCATCGACCTATATTCTATCAAATAATTTGAGGACTAATATATCGCTGAATTTGTCACTAGGTGGTGAGGGATCATTAATCAATTATACTTTTCTCTTCCACAGACTGAATTAAATAAATTGTTCACTTGATCTTTTACCAAACACATATCTTCCACTCTCCAAAAACATTATTTTCAAACATTCAATGAGTCTTTTACCATGGATTTGAAATTAGAAATCCTAGACCTTGAAGATGGTACAATTAAACTTTGATATGATTTCCTAAACCTGATTATTCTAAAAATATTTCCATCAATGAAAATTCCAAAGGCTTGGCTAATTTTTTTGTCCTAAAAAATTCATCTAAGAACCATTCGAACCTTAAATGGTCCCAACCTCCTTGGTAATACACAACACTAGGGGAGTATTATAGTTCCATATTTCATAAACTCATGGATAACTATTTGATAAACCTTCCTTCTATATGACCTATCGATGAATCCCATCCTAAGCATCCCGGTATAGGGAGGAAGAATGTTGTAAGTACCATCAAGTTCACATCCATGACATAGACAAGTGTCGCTCCTTTAAAAATTTCATGCAAAACCTTATCGACCATGACAACTCAAAACTAGATAATGATAATGCACCCCCTAATAAATCCTTAGATGTATTCAAAAAATATTTTCCAAACCATCCCCAACCAATAATTCAGTCCACAATAATGTTGCAAGACCAAATTTTTTTGTCAATCACATTATCAATAATATGAATCAACTCCTATATTTTAAAGAATCTGCATCCATATATGAAATATCAGTTGAATGAATATATTTATTTGACCTTCTTACTGGTTAGATGATGAATCAAACACAATCTTAGTCAACCACAATAACCACTCCTAGTGTTTGCAATAAAAAAATACCATTACAGAAATAATAAGCATTTCTCTCAAGGATGAGGTCTCTTAGTGCTATATCAGAAATCTCAACATTCCTATACAAAAATTAACAAGTCATCCAAACAAGAATCCATAGATGATTGAAAGTGAACAAAAAATAAACACACCTAAGGATGCCACATCATGACATTCTACTCTAAGAATTCGTCCTTCATAGAAAATTGAAGTCACCATCATAAAATACAAACACATCCTTAAAGATACATCTAAGATCACTACTAGAAACATACCTCCTATCCTACATACTCTTAAACCACCTAATGAAACTAAAATCCCAAAAATAATTGAGGTTGGAAAGGACTCATCTTATCTTTGACCAGATGAGCTCTGACTTATTGACAAAACCTCATCGAGTTTATGGTCGTCGAGTAATTATTATTTTATTATAATTGATTTAATACTTTAGTTTACATTAAAATAATTGATTTAATACTTCACTACAATATTCAAATTCAATTAACACCATCGATGCCTTATATCAATATTACATTAAAGAGTTAATTATCATTCATGAACATGTTGCATGTTATACTTCTTGCAAACCTCTACATATAATCTCATGAACTTGTGTTAAAAGCACAAGTACGATATCTGATGACCTTAAAACCCTATACCATCAACACAAGCACACTTCATTCTAAGTGTCTTTAAGTTGTGTAGAGACTTATACTTTTCAATTCACCATTTTTAGTTGATGTGCAAATACTTCTAAGTTAAGATTATATTACATCATCCTCCTTTCTTAATTAGATTAACCACGATCATATTCATGTGATAATTTTTATTGGTATTCCACATATAAAGTTTTTTGTTTAGCTCCTCTAATTTATGTCTTCAATTTCTTAAATTTTAACCTTTTCTCATAATCAATTTTTTTTAGTAATCTTTTACACATTATCTTAACTTTTGTATCAATAAATATTTTTTTCTTAAAAAGAGCACTAAAAATATGGTAGATATTTAAAAATAAAAAATACACATGATACTTAGATTTTCAATAATAAATACCTTAAGATGATGTTATTCATAAACATATAGGTTTACATATATAGAGTGTTGATCTCCTATAAGAAAATATTTAAACTTATCTTCTTCAACTATTCACAATAATATCATGAGCCATTAAATTATAATTATAAAGTGTATCAGACCATATAATATCCCTTACATTATTAATACATCAACTATATTTATATATGAGTTGTTATTACAATAAATCACTACATTTAAGATATGCAACATGTGAACAATAATAATAAATTCCTTACATTATTTGATCATCTTAATTTAAATATTTCTTAGGATCCCAAATGTTTTATGTTGGTTATCTTAGTAAAAATGGTATTATTGTAGACCCCATTTCACTTTGTTGAGTTTTTCTCATAGTTTGGCCTAAAATTATATATGGTTGAACTAGGTAACACCTAGGTTGAAAATTCGTAGTATTACCTTAACCAATATCTAGGAATCACAATTAAGGAAAATTGAAGTTCCCAAACTTGCACTTTGAGCTAAAATATTCTAATTTGAAAATTTCAACTTATGTTTGTTTATATCCCAAATTAAGGTTTGTTAGTTACTTTAAGACTCCTTTTGATTTCATCATACCTGGACACGTAGTTGTTCATATTCTACATAGGAGTGGATGAATTTTAATTCTGGATTGGACACATGTCCCTCTGTGAAAGATTAGAATGTGCAAAAAATGAAAATTCTCTACATGTCATTCATTTTGTTCAATCTCATTTTTCTTAGATGTCAATCTCATTTTTCTTAGATGCAATAATAGAAAAAATGTTACAAAATATAAGATTTCAATAGAAAAGGAATGATAAAGGAAATAATATAGTATTTTAGGTATGAATCATATCACTAGAAAGTTTAAACACTCAATTTTGGTAAATTATATTTGGGATATGAAAATTTAATTTATTTTCACTTCCTTATTAAGAAAAATATTCACATTATAATTTGAATTAGTACATTTCTCTATATCTTTCTTGAATTTCTTATCTCCACACTTTATGTTTTTGAGAAATAAAGAAAAAAATATAACCAAATTAAATTAAAGGATCTCCCATATCTCCCTAAATCAGTTACACATCATTTAGAGAAACCAATACTATAACTTTGAAGTACTCAACAAGGTAAAGTGTTTTACCTTCCTCCATTTCCAAGCATACAAAGGTATTAGAGAGATGTCTTATAAAGATCAAAGTGTCAATTCCAACATTTTCAAAGGTTATCAAGGGATAAAGGTTTCATTCATGAAGTGAAATCACACAATGTCAGACTGCTACAATGTTACATTTATTTTCTACGGTATAGATTTTCCACTATCTTTGTGACAATGGACATAAGAAGAACTCATATGGTGATTGCTTGTATGAACCTCACACTTACACATGCACCTAGGAGAACTACATGATGTTGTATACCACATGAGGGAATGTCTTAGAACACTTTAATTGGCTATGTAAGAGTTGAGAACCAAGTGTTTTCTAACCTCACCACACACATGATTTATGATTTCTTTCTTAAATATTTGATTAATGCTACTTGAATGTTTGTATGGTATTTAATTTATTTGTCAGTGATATATAGGTTTGTGTCTAGATCATGTGAATAAGTGAAACATACAACCAATTATATTTACATGAAAGTGAATAATACAATAAGTTTCAAAACTTGACTGCAAAAGGGCCCAAGATAGTATAGATCTAGTTAGGACCCTAAATATCTAGGGAAATACAATGTGGTATTTTAATGGTCATGTTATCTCTCTGAAGAGAACCCTAAGTGAAGAACTCCATGAAATCCTTCTCTTTAGTTAATACAATGGGAACTTATCTGAGTGTGGGTAACTTGAGTTGAGAAGAATCTCTAGAATGAACTCGTTCTATGGATCAATCACCTAAAATAGTTCTCTTGCAGGGTTTGAGGGAGAGAAATAACACAAAATTAAAGGAAATCATGTAAAATAGGTGATACGCCAACGTTTTGGAGACATATGGTTATATAAAAACACAATAATTGACTGCTAAATACATACAAATAATTGCTTCTATCCGTTTTTTGATTGACCTCTACACTTCACAAAACGCAGTAAACAAGATGTTAACAAAGGATGGGAGGGAATATCTGGGTCTATTCCACTTCAAAAAAGGATCAATAAACTAACATGCACTTAATATGATCTATAAAAGCTTCATAATTACTTAATGGAGGTGTTTATGATTCATAAGCATGCAAAGGAAAAAAAAAATTCACTAACACATACCCATAAACAAGCTATGACACACTTACCCATAAACAAGCTATGAAACACTTCATATTAGCCATGAATGGAAGAAAATAAGTCTATTATTGATTCAAAAAAGTGTTACAGTAAAAAAAGGGCATAGCTTTGGAATGTCCAAATTAGTAAGCCCCCCTCTTTCATCAAAAGAAAGAGTACAATTGAGAGCATAACAACTAAATTGTTATAACTATTATATTATTTTTTGTAACAATTTTTTAATTCCTTGGATCCTACGGATATCTCACCTACATTCTATTGAATCTTTGGTGTATTTATATTGTCGTTGATTCTTGAATAGAGCATAGAGATCAAGTGTTTAATAATAATCTAGTATATAAGTGGTGCAACAATATGGAGGAGGAAATCCCAACATCTGATTCATGCAACAGATAATTTTTTTTTAGTTTTGATTGTAATAACAATGTTTGCTTGAAGTTGAAGTTTTACTACTGAAGCCACCTACTAGAACAACTTGCATGGAATGCTACTCAATGAAAGAGGCTTGAGAAAATTTTGTAGAAAGTGATCATTCCTATCAAACGTGGAGATTTCATAAAGTGACTAGAGACTTGTTAAAGACCTGCAACATGGAAACAACATCATGTGACTTGTGTAACAAAAATATTTTCTCAATTTTGTGATAACTGACTGTATAGGCCTACGAACTAGTGAAGATGCCTATGTATAAGTTCTATTGGTGCCCAAATTAGTCTCGCCTCATTTTTCATTGAAATTACTTAGTTTTCAACCTTTTTCATGTTTTCTATCTCCCCATATTGATGCTTGAAGACTTTGTCCTCCATTTGGTTGCCATGATCTATTCCTTCCTTGGTCAAGGATCACTTAAAGGTCCAAAATTTATTTTTCATTCCTCTATCCATTTGAAAGAGTCTGTAACTTGGGCGTAAAACTCAGGTTTTTCCTTTCCTTCCATTTTTTACAGTCACGTTTTGTTTCCCTTGTCATTTTTACCCCAAATACCTGTGGAAACATGATTGGATGTAGCTCAAAGGATCATATTTGAGCCTTATAACATTTCCAAATTCTCTATCCTTGAAGAAAGATTCATTTCCAAGTTGAAATTGTGATTTTCCTGCATTTTACGATTTGATGGGTGTAGTTTTTCCCATTCAAATTTACTTCTCAGTATCAATAAAAACATGGTTATTTCTGGTTGTATGCAGCTTGGTGGGGCACTTTAGAAACTCTCAAGCTTGCTTCAACCCAAAACTTGTCCATGTAGAGGAACAACGCTCATTTGAAAAGTTACCTTTTGGTTTGGCCTTGGAGTTGCATCAGGGGGACACATGGAGGTTTTCACTGCTTTACTTAGATTTAGAAAAAAAATTCATGTAGCCGATACAGTTTTGGTGAACCATGGACACATAGAGGGTTAGCACTTATTTGAGGATCTGCCTCAAGATCCCACCTTAACAATTATGGCAGGGAGACATGTGGAGGCTTCCACCGGCTCCGCTTTGTACTTAAACTTTTCAAAGTAATTTTGAAAGGCCTGGGACATGTGGAGGGGATCACACATGTTTGAGTACCAACCCCTAAGTTTTATTCTGAAGAAGTTCCAGGACACTTGGAGGCTTCTACTCACTCTGCCCTTTCCTTGGAATTTTCAATGGCCAAAGAAAACTATCTCAGACCCTGGACACATGGTTCATTCCGCTGATCCTTCAACCTTTTTAAACAACTCTACTGAGCTGAGATACGTGGTGAGCCCACAATTGTATGGGTCTCCACTTTTGAGGGCCATCCCAAAGGTGTGCCAAGGTGACATGTGGAGGCTCCTGCTAGCTCCTTTTTTGCTGAGACTTTCCAAATGCCAAAAGACATTTTTCGTGGGCCCAGGGCATGTCGAAGTTCTATGCTTGTTTGGTACTTTCCTCTATTCTTCTTCTTTGTAGTTGCACCAAGGAAACACGTGGATGGCTATGATATAAAGTATAAAAGGGGCAGAATCAATGGTTATTGTGCATCAGGACTATTTTTTAGCTATTTTTGCTCCAAGACTCCTGGAGACGTGAATACACACTATTTTTCATTGTTCTTTGATGAAATTCCTTGTCTTCTCTATCTATAAAGTGCTATTTGATGGATTTGGAACTTAATTTGTGAGTCCAAGGATTGCTAAGGTTGATATTTTGAAGTTGGAATTGCTCAGGCATTTTTAAAAATGGGAATTAGCAGACAATATGGATGTGGGACAAAGTTGCAGACCAAAAAAAGGGAAAAGGATGAAATTATGAAAGTGCAAGCATAAAATATGAAAAAGGTGTTGTCTCGAGAGTGAAAATGATTACCTATCATATCTAGCTGTGTAGTCTCTGGAAAATGATTAAAAGGGTGATTTCTTGCATGCCACAATTAGAATGATTAGAAGGATTGCCAAAACGTTTTGGCATGGCATCCAAGTCATTAGTCGAGGGCCCAAGAAATGTGATCATTTCATAATTGGTCCACCTGGAAGCTTTCGAATATAAATTTGTTAAATGTCACTTTTTGAAGTAAATTTTTAATAACCAAAGGTCCCTTGAATATTTTTTATTTTGGGGGAGGAAAATTGAGTGAGTAGAATATATAAATGAAATGAGAATACTCTTGCAAAAGGTCAGGGTTTGAATTCTTAAGAGAAAATTTGAGAAAGCCATCTTCTTGAGAGACCAATCCAAGATAACCTGTTATTTTCTTCTGTGTTAGATTTTCTATCATGTCAACTTGGTTACAGATGAATAGCCATTTACGAGCACTAAGATTGCTTAGGAATATTTCCTCTACTAATGAATCTAAGAAATTTTGAAATTAATTTGTGTCAATCTTAGAGAAATTAGTGTTTGCTTTGTTTCAAAGTGTCTGCAAGTAGTTTTACTCGTTCCCCTTGCAATATTGCTTTCAAATATTTGTAAAATCATACAGGATCTCGTCCCTGTGACAATTTAGTGGTATTTGTAATTTCATTTCAGAAAGAGCCTTCATCTTGGCTGAGATAAACAAATTTAAAATCAATTAACTGCCATTTTTTGATAAATATTTTCTATAAGTCTTTGGGTGTACCTTAGGAGTGATTGATCAGATATTTTTGTGTTTAATTTAGTCTTTCAATTCGATCCTTTATATTAGAGTCTCAAATATTGTGTGAAAACATGTTGATCTAGGCCTCCATTGAAACACAACTTCTGGTTGAAGGAACATCCTAATCATTTTGAAGATTTATGTTGTTGAGTTGTCCATTGTTGTGAATTCTCTTTAAAGATCTGGTATAATCAACTTTATCCTACTTCATCTCCCACCACAATTATTCAAAAACCATGAATCCACCCTATACTACCCCTGTTTTCCCTGTGTATGAACAAAGGAACATAATATACTTAGTAAAATATGTAGAACAATCAGAATTTCTTAATGTCTTTAGTAACCTTAGCCTTGTGTTGAAAATATCTCCATATTTTAGAAGTGACAACTCTTGAGAGTTAAATTATGGAGTATTGACCATATTTTCCAAAGGTTTTCTCAATAATTTTTTTCCAAATGAAGGATATCTCCATACCATTCATCAAACAGAGGTTACACTAAGGGTCCTCTCACCAGGTAGTCGAAGAGGCATGGCCTAAAGTAGCGAGGATAGGTCAAATCCTCTTAAAGGTGCTATCCATCTCTCCAAAAATATGAGTAACAAAGGGCCAGTTAGATCTCATCCCTGGCTACAAAAAAACACACACTATGATCTATCTTCCTCTAATCTCCACATCCAAACTGTGTTGCTACTTGGTTTGAAAGGGAGAACAAATTTGGATACCAACAATACCGCCTTGGTAGACTCCTATTCCACTATATTTTAAATTGAACTTTGATTGTACAAATAACATGGCCAAGTATGAGGCCCTCATCATGGGTCTTCAAACCTCTACACTTATTGGTGTAAGAATCCTTAACATCTACAGTTATTCCCAACTCATCATCAATCAAATCAAAGGAATGTATCAATATAAAAATTGTACCTTGCAAAAATATAAGGCTATTTTTTATAATCTCCTAAAGGCCTTCAATCATTATGAAATATGAATGAATCCACCCTCATCTAATAAATTTGTAGATATAATGGAGTCTCCCACATCTCTCATCTCAATGTCTCCAAACAATTCTAAACTCTTCTCCACTATACACAGAATTGAACAACGATCACATACCAACACAAATCTGCCTTCCATTAATCATATAGAAGGTAAAAAATACGATATTTGGTATAACCAAATATATGACTATATTTTCCAAAGTAAATACCCTTGGACCTATCTATAAGTGGTAGGATTTCCTTCAAAAACACATCTCCCATTATGTTGATTTACAGAGAGTCCTTTATAAAATAGGGTTTGAGGGTCTTCTCCTTTGATGTCTTAAATCTATAGAGGCTAGACAAGCTATTCAGGAATCCTACAATGGAATATTTGGAAATCACTTTAATTTTTCCATCACTCAAAAAATAAAGGAGATGGGTTATTTTTGGCCTACACTTAATCAAGACTATTTTTAATATGTGAAGAAGTGCTTCAAAAGTCAAAAATATGATACCCCTACACACATCCTCAGTCACACTCTTTAAATTTTTTAATATTTATGGCCTTTCTCACAATGGGGACTTAATCTCATTGGCCTTATTAATCCTTGATCATACCAATGAAATAATTCCATCATCACAGTTACTAAATATTTGATAAAATTAGTGGAAGTTATCCCTCTTATCTCCAGTAAATAAGATAAGATCGTGGATTTCATCCATCATCACATCATCTATCGCTTCGGAATCCCCCATAAAATCATCATAGATAATGGTAAATATTTTAAAAATAAAAATATTCAAAAACTTTATGACACCTACAATGTTAAACTATGTTTCTCCACACCATAATATCCACAAGCTAATGGACAAGTCGAAGCATCTAATAAAACCCTCAACAAAATCCTTACCAAGACTATTGACCAAGATGGTAAAGATTGGTATCTCTAAATTCCATTTGCATTATGGGCTTAATGGAATAGCATTAAAATCCCTATAGGTACTACTCCCTTATCTCTATTATATGATACCAAATATGTTCTTCCACTTGAAATACAAATACCATCACTACGCATTTCTCTTAAAGATTTCATCCTTGAATATTGTCAAGAACACCTATCACAACTTGAATTTTTAGACACATCGAATAACGTCCCTTGAACATATTAATGTTTATCAAGAATGAATAAAATGTGCATATAATAAACATCTCAAATAATGTGAATTCATTATTGACAATCTTGTCCTTATAGAAAATAAACATGTCACAAATATGGAAAAGAGTAAACTTGGGAAGTTTTCTCCAAAATGGATTGGAACATATATTATCACTCATAAATATGGGTCTGGGGAATATCGTGTAGCTTATCTTGATGGTAAACCTAAAAAGGATCCTCTACATTCCTTTAACTTGTGGCGTTTCTACTATTAATGTATCTCATGACCTTAGTTCAGCTAAGATCCTAAATTTTCAACATCCACCAATCTCCCATCATGCTAGTAATGTTTAGGAAGTATGTGGCATCCCATTAGTATATCTAATATGACCTTAAAAATGGACACCAAGTCCGTTCTCATAACATATTCCACATGGAACAATTCCCTTGACTACAGTAGGGGACCCTGAAATCATTACTCCCCTACTTCACCCTATCTACTGATAGACGACATGTTTTGGGCACACATTTTATATTATATATCAAAAATGCCCTCCTTAAATGGTTTCTTAGGCCCACCCTCAAATAAAAGAATCCAATTCACTCTAGGATGAAAAATCATCTTATCAAAATATAGACTGCTCCCTTGAAGGATAAATATCACTCAAAATAATATCTGCTATCGCCATCAAAATCTAAATATATTATTATAGACCATTCCCTCAAAGGATGGCTAGTCAATATAAAAAATCCACATACATGGTGAAAAAATCAATAATATTCCCACATCTATTATATTTTATAAATATGTTTAAATATTTTATTGTCCCAAGAAAGCTTCCTAGATTGATCAAATTTCCCTTGAAGCCGTAGGATTCCTACATTAATCAACCCACAAAATATAAAACAAAATAAAGCTAGGGTAAACCCTTAGAACCATTAAGTAGACCAAAATCCATTGTACAAGATGCGTGAAACTCCAAAATATGTTAAAAGGAGGTATATAGTGTATCTCATCTTATATTATCTTAAATCAATCACATAATCCTAAATAGACAAACCGTTGTTAGTTATATGTTAACACCAGTTATGGTTATAAGTGCATTATCATTAAAATTGTCATAACATATTTATAGTTCCCAGTTAAATATAGAATATAATATATCCCATGAAATGATCTTAATCATCATAATACATATCAACAAATGAAATCCACATCCACACAATACCATCACATTACATCTATATAACATTCATCACAATAAATTAAATCATCACATTCATACAACTGTATTGTATATAAATCTCATCACTACTATAACCATTGTCATATCTAAATTTATTTATCACTCATACAAAACATCACATGAAATTAAAAAAAACACATTTACATTTACACATCCATATATCTAAACACACACACACACACACACACACACACACACACACACACGCGCGCGCACGTGTGCACACACACACAAACAAGTCAAAGGACATCTAAAAAATGGTTATGCCCTATGGAAAATAAAAAACTACAACGTAAACTATGTATCAGAAAATATAGCTCCACCCTTGGGCTCCTTCCTTTTCCCTCTGATGCTCCCCGTGCTAGCAGTAAGGAATCACTAAGATTATTTCCACTAACTTGCAACATACTCCACTTATCATGGTACATCTGGGAGTCTCTCCACTATCACACCCTCATAATATAAGAGCTCAGTATTCAAATCTTGATATTAGGCTAGGCTCATGATATCTACTAGCCTCATCTCTTTACTAATCACCCCTACTCCTAGACCTACCACCCATACTCCTCATAATCATGGCCATGAAGCTTCCATTATACTCCCAATCACTCCAAAAATATCCCTCAATAACTCCTGCTGATGGCAATATAGATCTCGGTCCTTCTGTACATGCTCAAGCTTTGATGTAGGAGCATAATCAGAGAGATAGAGTTAAGATTGAGGGAGTTTGAAAATTCAAATTGGAGATTTTCCCTCCAAGAGTGAAATTCATTCATAAAGTCATAACAAAGAGTTATAGATGTTGATTAAGAGTTGGCAGGTGTCTTGTTAGGATTTAGAGTGTGTAATGAGTCTTAATGTGAGGGTGAAAGTCATGAAATATGTGAAAATGATGTAAAATGACAAAAAAGGTAATAAAAGCACATAATGAATCATTATGAGACTTGCGAGTTAGGTAAGAGGTTCAAGTAGGAGTTACATGCATATGAAAACTTGAATATAGGGAGATGGTAGGGGAGTAAGAAGATATTCCTCATGTAGGAGGAAGAGAAGAAGGTTGGAGTAAAGGAGAACTTAGACATTTTGAAGAAATATAATGATATATGAATATAAGTTTAGTTTTAGTGTGTTTTATCTTACCTTTTGAAGGATATCATTGTGTTGTGTATTGAGAAATGATATATCCTTTCCATAATGCTCAGATAAATCCATTCGATCATTGCTAAGGAGTCTTTGTATGTATTTTATTTAGATTGGTGTAATGAACTAGTGCTTTGTTTTGATGTATGAATGGATTCCTGACTAATATGGACAAGGAATAAGACTATGAAAATGTGGGAAGAGGTAAATATTGGGGTTTTTTAATTGATTATTATATCCTCATAGTTTTAAAAAGTCTTAGCATGATATAGAGGTGTACTCTTCATGACATTTTCTTTTACATGGTGATAAGCACAACTATTTAGACTATAACTGTGTTTGACATAAGATAACTTGGAGAAATTGCTATGGCATAATGCAGAGATGTGTAGTAATTACATTGAGTGAATTTTTTTTAGAATAATCATATCTCTTAGTAAGGCAATATTGATTTGTTTTATACTAGTGGAGGGATGCATTCTTGACTGTGAACTTTATAGTTACAGGTTGGGGTAGTAGAAAAGTGCATGAAAGGAGGTTTTATGTGTTTACCATCTCTCACTAGTAAGGTATTATTTTCAAATACCTTTGGATAAAATTTTATGCCTTGAGTTGAATCTTTAAAGAAGTTATGGCCAAAATACCTCTATTGGGTTTCTAGGAGTGTTTTATACTGATATTGCTAGGGTTTGCTACCTGAAGCACTAAACCAACAAAAATTTCTCTAAAATTCCTAATTTATCATCCTAATATATCAAGGGAGGAGATTATGTAATAATTTTGAAGGACTAAGGGTTAAAAACTGATATTTTCTTGACAGTCTACCAAGAAATGGATAAACACAATCAAAGGGCTAATTGATGACGTTGATTAACAAATAAAGTATACTTTGAACTTATTTTACATACATGAAACTTTCCATGCATGATAAATTCCATAATGGGTACTCTAAATGGTTTGGTTTGTGTCTTGTATCCATCTACATGAGAAGTTTGAGGGTTTTAAGATTATCCTAAGCTAGTTAGGCCTTTGAGAGCAAAAAAGAGAAAAAGTGGGATTGAGAAAGCTAGTGAAGGAGCTTTATTTTGAAACTTTACATAGACCATGAGCATTAATTAAGGTCTAGGGAGGAGTTGAAATATATTTTTTGGTGGCCATGGATGTCTCTATGCATGAATGATCTAAGAAATCTTGTCTTAAGGGCATAAAGGGAAAGATAGAGAAAGTTTTTGAAAGATGAAGTATTGAGTCATTTTGATCATATGGATGGTGGTATAACATGTTTGTTGAGTGATGAAAGAGGGGATAAGGCCTAGGAATCACTAAAGAATAAAAAATTCCAAAATTACATCCTTGAGCAAATGGTTAACAAAGATAGAAATTGGTCCATTTGGTGAGTTTGGTAAGATAACTATTTTTATTTTATTATGAATCATGGTGAAGAGATTATTATCTATGGAATGAGATGTTGAGATAGGGGTCGAAGTTATATGTTAGTTTTTGCAAGTTTTAAGATTTTTTAGGCTTGGTTTGATCCTCATTTGTAGAGCAAGGGTGAAGATGGTTTCTTAAAACCTTCTTTTTTGATTGAATATATGATTGAAATTATTTTATCTACACCATTTGGTATTGATTTTTTTTTTGTTAATGAAATAATTCATTGTTGGATACAAGTTATATATATATATATATATATATATATATATATATATATATATATATATTAATCCATATATATATATATATATATATATGTGAGTTTTGAGTTGTTTGATGATTTGAAGTTGAGTGAGGTTGACTAATTGCCTTCTTGTGTGTGTGTGTGTGAAGTACATGATAGGTTGCTCCTTAAGAGTGAAGAAAATTTTAATAAAAGATAAGAGTTAATGAAAAAAGGAAGAAAATTCAAAAGACTAGGTAAGCAAACAAACCTAGGTGAAAAAGACTTGCCAGAAAGAATATGGAGGGTGAGATAGTAAAATATTTTCTTAGTCTGATAAATAATAGTGAGAAGAAAAGGAGAGTAGAGAGAATTAGAGAATAATAGAGGAAAAAGAGTTATGGGAAGAGAAAGAGATATGAAGATAATAAAGGGCATGGAGAAGATAGATGATTTGGAAAGAAATGTAAGAAAAAAAAAAGGCAAAAAATGAATCTAGAGATGGAAATAGTGTTGAGGAAGGTGGTCAAGTGGCCATTAAGGTCACTCACAAAGATATTACAACCAAATAAGAAGATAAAATAATAATAAAGTAAGTTAAAACTAATGAAAAAGAAAGAAGAAGTCAGAAATGAGACCAAAGAAGAATTCATTGTTGAAGAATAATTAAGAGGAGAGAAAGTAAATAGTAATTTTCAGTTTGTGTACATAAGTCAAGAGTAGTTAGAACAATAAATATAAGCACTTGAGTGTGTTTTGAAAGGTGAAGAAGTGAATTTTGGTGAAGAAGAAGTTGAAAGGATGGAATAGAAAACTAAAAAGGAAGAATAAACTGAAGAAAAATTAGATGAAGAGGCTCAAAAGTATCTTGTTTTTGAATCTATGGTTTTGTGTATTTGTGAATGTGAAAATATAATTAAATAAGAGATCAAAATCATGGAAAGATAAGTTCATTTAAGAGCTCAAATGAAGATAAGAAGACTTGAAGACCTCATTTTAGAGGGTAAAGACAGGAAGAAAAAATGAAAATAAAGAGTCAATATTAAAAGAAGAGTGGACGGATGAAGACGTTACAAGTGAAGATGAAGATCAAAAAGGAAAGAGACCAAGTGAAGGAAAATTGATAATAAAAGAATACTATGTGGGACCTAGGTGTATATGAGAAAGCTAATGACATTGGGAATAAGAGGAGAACACTAAGGACCAATAAAGAAGATGAAGATAAAACAAAGAAAAAAAATGTTAGAACAATTTATCTCCACCTTAGGACTATGATTCAAGAGAATCATCAAGAATCCACTCAATTAAAAATGTTCCTATATGGGAGGTCAATGGAGTGTTCCTAGGTATGTGTAGTTAGGAAAGAGTGAGAGAGTTAAGAGTGAGGAAGTTTTAAAATTCAAATTGGAGGTTTTCCATCCAAAATTGGAATTCAGTCATAAATTCATAACAAAGAGTCTTAGAGGTTGAGTAAGATTTGGTAGGTGTCTTGTTAGGTGGTAGAGTGTGTAATGAGTCTTCATGTGAGGGTGAGAGTCATGAAATATATGAAAATGATGTAAAAATGCATAAACAAATAATATAATTACATAATGAGTCATTATGAGACTTTCAGGTTAGGTAAGAGGTTCAAGTAGGAGTTACATGCATATGAAAACTTGAATATAGGGAAATGGTAGGTGAGTAATAATATATTCCTCATGTAGGAGGACGAGAAGAAGGTTAGAGTAAAGGAGAACTTAGAACTTTTGAAGAAATACAATGATATATGAATATAAGTTCAGTTTTAGTGTGTTTTATCTTTCCTCTCAAAGTATATCACCAGATTTTGTATTGAGAAATGATCGATCCTATCCATAATGCTCATATAAATCCATTAGATGATTGTTAAGGAGTCTTTGCATGCATTTTCCTTAGGTTTTTGTAATGAACTAGTTCTCTATTTTGATGTATGAATGGATTCTTGACTGATATGGAAAAGGAATAGCTAGTGACAATGTGGGAAGAGGTAAATATTGGGGTTTTTTAGTTGATTCTTATATCCTCATAGTATTTAAATTCTTTACATGGTCTATAGGTGTACTCTTCATGAGATTTTATTTTACATGGTGATAATCACAACTATTTAGACTATAATTGTGTTTGACATAAGGTAAATAGGATACATTTCTATGGAATAATAAAGGTATGAGTAGTAATTAAATTGAGTGAACTATGTTTAGAAGAAGCATATCTATTGGTAAGGAAAGATTGATTTTATTTGTACTAGTAGAAGGATGCATTCTTGACTATGAATTGTACAGTTGTAGGACAAGGCAGTGGAAAAGTATAAGAAAGGAGGGTTTTACGTGTTTACAATCTCCCACTGGTAAGGGATTCTTGTCAAAGATCTTAAAATAGACCTTGAGATGAAATTTTGTGCTTTCAGTTGAATCTTTAAAGAAGTTATGGCCAAAATACTTCTACTAGGTTTATAAGAGGGTTTTCTACATGAAGCACTAAACTAACATAATTTTATCTGAAATTGCTAAGTTATCATCATAATAGATTAAGGAATGATATTATGAAATATTTTGGGCCTATAGATTTTATCCTAAATACCAAAGATGCATAAGGAGTAGGAACACAAACATAGGGTACGTAGATGCACATGAAGATGTAGTGGAAAAGGAGCGCGCTTGGGGAAAATTATGACTTCAAGACTTAGCCATTTTCAGTGTGAGACTGATTATGGACATGGAGTGTGGAGAACATTTTGTATGAAGACTTGTAGAGTACATAAAAATATTTTAGGTAAGTGGAAGATTGATCAACATGTATATTTTTGGAACTATTAATAGGATTAGATTACAGTTATATTATTAGATAATCTATTATTAGAAAGCTTGCATGATTTTTTATTTATCATGTAAGGGTGCATGGCTATTCTTAGAATGCGGTCTATTTTGAGGGTGCTTAGGTAGTGAAGAGGAAGTCCCCACTACTTATGCATATCTATGATCTACATAGTATTAGAGGATCACATTTGTAATAAAATTATGTTGTTGGTTTATGGGTGCACGTAATTGATGATGACATTGTTATGTATGTATGAAGCTTCTGTGTTATACAAAAATGAATATAACAAATCTTTGTGGCTGGATATTTATTGTAGGCACATCTGTGACTGGTTCATGCATGGTAAATTTAATCTTGATTCTTGTATGAGGTATTCTTACACATGGTTAAGATCTAGATCTAGTTTATGTTATGCAATATAATTAATTATCTGATATGGACCTGGAATATTTGTATAAACATGCTAACTTCTTAACAAATATTCCATAAAAGAGGGACCTAGTACCCTTGCGCACTTATGGTGAGTGCTCATGTTCTTCCTGGGTGATGTGCTAGTGCAGGTTGGGTTGTTGTGGGTAAAAATAAGAGTACATTTTGGTTTTGATGCCATGACCTCTTTTTCAGTTGTTTTCCAAGATGTTACATGATGAATATGTACTAGTTGATTTTGGCCAGTATTGAAGAGTGGCTAGATAATTTTGAGGAAGAGTATTCTTACAGATTTAACACTAGACTTGAATTTAATGCATGCACGTGGGTGGAAAAAAATTGTATCATGAGTTGTATGAGATGTTCTTCTACATTTTCCCTATAGAATTGTACGAGAGGATGATAGCTTAGTATGAGATGTTCTTCTACATTTTCCCTATAGAATTGTACAAGTGGATGGTAGCTTATGGTTCAAATAGAAATTGGAGGTTTAGAACACTTGTTTGGAAGCAAGAAGAATTCTAGGCTTTGCATGATGCTGATCAGACTTGGACATGCACTGCAGACCATTGGTGGAGTGGTGTCTTGAATAGCTATATTTTGGAATACGTATTTTTTAATTATTCCTATGCATAGGTTATTGAGTTCCAGTTCTTGCATGAACCCAGAGGATTGTATTTGTGCATCATCCCTTTAGTGATTAAGATCTTAATTGTTACCCTAGATTTGGAATAATGTCCTATGGATAGCTAAACCACACCACATGTAGTGGTAGGAGTAGGTGTGGTGAAATATGGTAGACCTCATGGCAGAAATTAAAAGAGAAGAAATATGGATTAATTTTAATGAGGTGCACGAGAGGGATTTGGAGAAGCAATGTGAAATTTTGCAAAGAATGGTGTTGCAGAGAGATATTGGCCCATGAAGGATTTGGAGCTCATGCAGAGGACGTAGAGTTTTCATAAATAGAACTCCCCCATTTGGGTAAGAATGGGAGATAACCTTCTTCAACCTCAGATGAGAGCATGCCAGTGGAAGCTATGAGAACTGCAGGTGTGCATGTGACCCCTCCTGACAAATTAGCCATTGTGCTTGGTTTTCTTGTTTCTACAATAGTCTACAGTAAGTGAGATAGTGTGTGAAGTAGAGTAGAGATAGATAGATTTAGTTTTCATTTGAGTTTAGGATTTAATCAGGTAGCTTATTCATCTATGGTGGCACAATCGTCATATGTATTTTTCAGAGTTCCGGTTGGAGGTATATTTTCTAGCGTGTCATCAACACAAAACATGGGCATGCAAAACATTGGCATTGCATTTGGAAGTATTATAACTTTGTAGACTATGGAATTTCAATTTAGAACAACTATTAGAATGAAAGGTAGTGCATCCTCTAGTCGATTACATGCTACAAGAGGGAGATCAGGAGGATATGATGGTTTAGGATCTAGTGGTTCTAGAGGCAGAGTAAATACATGAGGTAGTATAGGTTTTTGATCTAGTGGCCATGGTCTGCACCAACCCCAATAGTTATATTTTGAGATGTCTCTTCATCTCCCATAATATAAAGGAATATAAGATATAGATGAGCATGTGTAAATGTTTGAAAGACTATGGCATACGAAGGGGATTACAACTCTAGAGTGTTAGGTTGTGGAGTCTATTTTCATGTGTGGAAGTGTTGAAGAATATACACTAAAAGTACTGTACACTTTCCATAATTGTTTGGCCTCAAAAAATGTGCTCGATATTTAAAGGAACATTCTCTTCTCATATGGGAAATATTTTTCACCCATAGGTTTATGGGTTGGTTTTGGCCCGTGGTTTTGGTATCCAAGGTATTGTAAAACAACTTAGGAAGTTGCCCATTTATGTGGTTTTGTGCATATGGTAGAATTGATGTAACATTGTAGATGTGTGTGAATTTAGGTGTAAATTCTATAGAGTTTGTTAATCATAACTCCAAATAGATCTAGTTATTATATTGAGAGAAGAGGTGGCTTGTAATAAAATCTGAGCAAGTGATTCTTGGTGGATGTAGCCCAAACTAGGTGATCCACATTAAATATTGTCTCTTTGTGTTCTGTTCTTATATCGTGCACTTTTATTTCAGATATGTAATAATTTATACATATTAGTTTTCTACTGTTGATATTTTTTGAGGGATTGTTCCAAATATTTTATCCCTTATTTCCTAACATAAAGTGTAAGGGAGGACATTTTTCAACTACTTTGCAAGGGCACGTGCATAGTTGGTACAAGAAATATGATCCAAACTAGACCTGTGTAGACTATACCGTGTTACGTGATGCTTTCTTGGCAGAGTTCCATATACTCGAGTTTGAGAAAAAGAGCATCAATGCGCTGAAGGACATCAATCAAGACATGGCTGAGAGTGTAAGGGAGTATGATGCTCACTTTAAAAATTTATTGTCAAAGTTATCTTATGAATTCCACCCAATTCAACATGCTCAATGGTTTTTCAGAGGTTTGATGACACCTTTCAGAAGGGCATTCTCACATAAGACATTTACAAACCCACGTAAGGCTTTGGAAGCTTCTCTACATGCTGAGGTAGTTGGGAGTGTAAACATTGGTGTTAGCCCATTTTTAGAAGCTTAGATTACATTTATGGAAAAACTGTTGGATAAGATGTTAGATAATTCAACACATGAAACACATAGTGGTATTTAGTGCATAGACTGTGAGGTAGAAGGAAATACTAAGGATATCTGTCCTTGTAAATTGGTGTGCGCCATGTTGGTGGATAATGAAATCTGTCACTTATACCATTATTCAAGTAGATTCCCCTTTCTACAACATGTAATAAGGTACAATATTTCATGTTACTACAATATATGCAAGTCTACCACTCATGATACTGAGCATTGTATGTTGATTGATCAGATTCATGATGCCATTAATACTGGGGTACGTCAGACTAGTGTTGCAAGTAATTCTAAGGAACAAGGTGAGCATCGTGATCACAATCAAAACAAAGGGCACTATGATGAAGGCCTAGGTAGAGGACAATGATACCATGGAGGATTCAGAGTTAGAGGTCACGGTGGTGGAAGAAGTAAATTTTCATGTGGAATAGGTTATAAATATAGATATCCTGATAATTACAAGTGTGAATTCCTTCAGAATATCATTTTCTCTTTTTGCAGAAAGAACCACAACTATGAAGAATGGCTAGACTTGTAGTTACATCTGAGTAAGAAGGATAAGCAAGATAAGAGCACTGGAATGGTTAGAGTACAATGCGCTATGGAAGATCAGTAGATGCCAAAATTAGTGCTTGATCTTGAGATAGTACTAGTGTTAGTCACAACACACGCTCAAGTTCTATGCAGGAGGGAAGTTCCAAAGTAGAAGCCTATTATTAAAAGGGACGAGGCATTACATGAAAATTATCTAGGCCCTACTCACCAGAACAAAGTTTATCAAGAAACCATGGAAGTTATTAGAAAATTATAGGGTGAGATACAATGTTTGAAGGAGAAGTCGTAGAAGTTGGAACATGCCAAATCAGCTAAGATTCCTTAGAAAGATGTTGATTATTTGAAGGGGGTTTGTAAGATGCTATGACAAGAAAATATCATTCCTTTATTGTGGGAATGGCTTAAGGGAAAGATGCCACACGCTGGAGTTGAGTGTAAAAGGAAAATTTTACATGCTAATTTACCTCCTCACAGTCTAGATTATGGTAAAGAGAACACTCTGAATGTGGTTGTTAATGGATGGATTTTGAGTAATATTTTGATTGATACAGGTGTAGAAGTGAATGTACTCACTTTGGATGCATGGAATCAGATGGGGGGGCCACCATTACAACCATATTCCAACATGTTTTTTTATGGAAAACAATACTAAAGCCATGCCTATTGGAGTCTTGAAAGACGCTACTATTACTATACAAGGGGCCTAGTTTACTAGGGAATTTTAGGTCTTGGTGATTCTAGAAGTGAAAAGTTTTCCAACATTGCTTGGGTGCCCTTGGTGTTATGCGAATAATGCTGATTTGTAATTCAATAAAGGATCCATTCATTTTGAGAACAAGGAATATCACATCATCATTCTTTTAATAGATGGGAAAGCTAAACCTTATGTTGAACCTTTGAGTGAAGAGGATTTGAATAGATTTTATGTGCGTACCATAAGAGATCTTGAAGTACTTTAGCCATTGAAGGAAGGAGTTATTTAATGAGATGATGCATAGTCTATGAGTGATACTACAAGTGTTTCATATGAAAATGGGGCATATGGAACTTATGAAATGATTAGCCACATGAAGATAAGTGCAGTTATGTGTGTGAATCGTCTACGCAGTAATTAGGTACTAAGGTACATTGGTGAGGGGAACCCTAAAGTGTTCCTGCATGCTATAGAATTTTAGTGGATAGATCAAGTGGAAAGAAGGAATATGTTGGTATATACCTTGCATGGGAAAATAACATGTGGGTGGATAGTTCACAGAGATAATATTTTAGAATGGTAAGAACTGAGAATCACCTTCTCTACTAGGTTTATTTGGAGTAATGTGCCTACCAAGACATGTGAATTTCATGGGAAGGATGTTCAACACCTTGTTCAGTAGTGTGAGACACTCTGGATAGATGGGAAAGAGGCCTTACCACATTTACTAAGGGTGCACAATTTCTACTACACCTTACGAGGGTGCACATGTGTATGGTATGTTTATGTAGATTTGAACATAGAAATAGGAAATTGGCAAGAAGTGACCATAGGTATGATTCAAACCTTTGGATATTTTTCCACTAAACGCCCAGTGAATGAGGCATTACAGGTTATGAAGCACTTGAATATGGGAGATAGTGAAAAGGATGAGGAACTTATTTAGGAATTACTAGGTGAGTCAGATCTGGAGGTGCACTTTGAAAAAGAAGAGATAGATGTAAAATTTTTTTGGCACGCCAACCTAGAAAAAGAAAAGGTAATATGATCTATGTAATTGATGATGAAGAAGTGGAGACTCTAGATGTTGAGCACACTGAGGGTGCACATGAGGTCTTGGATAGTGCAGATGAAAAAGTGTGTGCATAGCATGATCCTATGAAAATGAAGAAGGTCAACATTAGAACGAATTCTGAACCTAAGGAGGGCATCAATGGAGATTATTGGTCTGGCTCATAGGTTGAAAAGATAATCGAGTTATTGTATGACTTCCAGGAATTATTCCCTAGTGGGTATCATGAGTTGAAAGGGCTTCATCACTCTTTGGGTGAGATGAGGATCAATCTGAAGAAAGGTGTGTGCTCGGCTAGGAAGAGACCTTATTGGATGAATCCTAATCTGCATGTCAAGGTGAAGGAATAAATTGATAAAATGCTGAATTCTAGAATCATTGAGCCCATTAAGGAGTCAAATTGGGTTAGCCGTATGGTGATAAGTATAAAGAAAGATGGTAGAATAAGAATTTGTGTGGATTATAGAGATTTAAATGTTGCATGTGTGATAGATCCCTTTCCCACACAATTGAGATAAGAGATTCTGGAAGGCATTGCAGGGCGTGAGATTTATTCCTTCACTGATGGATTTTTTGGATATCACCAGGTGTGGATTACTAAAGAGGATCAAGAGAAGCAAAATTTTACCACTAAGTGGGGAATTTTTGCATACATAGTTATGCCCTTTGTATTAAAGAATGCATCTTCCATTTTTTGTGCATTATTGTGCAAGCATTCTAGGACTTTATTCACAAGTTCTTACATGTTTACTTGGATGAATGGATAGTGTATGGGATAGTTAAATATCACTATTCTAATTTGAGACTTATTTTTGAGAGGTGTCATTAGTTGAGAATCTCCTTGAACATTAAGAAGTACATTTTTGTTACACCCTTTAGGATTTTTCTAGGAAATATTATCTATAAAGAAGGCTTGTTAGTGGATTCTGCTAAGGTTGTTGTTTTGGTCTTAGAGGAACCTAATAACCAGAGTGAGGTATGTGGATTCTTAGGGAACACATGTTATTACAGGAATTTTATCAAGGGATATTCTTGGATCACGACACTGTTGGAAGAATTATTGAAGAGTAAAGGCAAGTTCCATTGGGGTTAAGAGCAATAATACACATTTGAGAAATTGAAGGAAATGACTACTACAATGCATATTATAATCTTTCCTTCATGGACCAAGCCTTTTCATGTACATGTGAATGCCTCCGACATGGCCATTGGCGTGGTATTAGCTCAGCCTAGAGAAGGTATTGTTAATCATCCTATTTATTTTGCAAATAGGAAGTTAACCCTAGCTGAAAAAAATTATACAACTACAGAGTGCAAGGCCTTTCCATGATCTATTCATTGCATAAATTTAGACAGTACTTGTTGGATACCCCATTTATCTTCTATGCTGATCACATGGCACTTAATTATTTGGTAAACAATCCTGTTTTGTAGTGGCGCATATGCCGTTGGATTTTGTTGTGTAAAATCCACTTTTTAAGACTTTGAAAATAATTGATTTTTTTAAAATAATGTTCTTTTTTCTAAATTGATATAATTTAGAACACACATTCCATTGAAAATCTATCTCATAACAGAAAACCATATGCAACTTTAATGATTGGGTGAAACACCAATCTCTAATGTTAACTTGATAATGTGTATAATATGTATACTTGGTTATTTTACCCTTTTTGGGGTACCTAAGTGTTATGTCATTGAAGCCTATCTAAATACCTATTACTAATATTCATCTGAAATCCTGCATCTTAGACTAGGTGACATAGGACAACACAACTAGTAGATTGCGATAATTTGGCCAAATTTTTAAAACATGTCTACCATGTTTACACTCCAAGACAACATACTCGTCGGAAGGAATATTTCCCTCACCAAACTTGCATTATTATCTAGAATGGTCTTTCTTAAATTCTATCAAACCAATATGAGTCAAATTTTCACACTAAGCAAGGGCATCTTACATTCACTAGTGTGGAAGACTACTCGTGGTGACTAAGAATACATAGACATACTCAATCAACTTACATCGATTAGGTGTGTCTAGTCACCCTAAGTCAACATAAGTTGACCACAACACTAGCTAAAGTATCTATCTTTGTTTAGGGTGGAACCATAAACCAACATCATAGTGTCCTCATAATGACTCATGTCATTATGAAGGTACTATGCTGCAATTTCTATGTTTCAACATCCAACTGAGTTTCCTCAACAAGACTAACATACTTAAGAATATTAGATTATTAACCCAATCAATTATTATCTTAGAGTTTTATCGATAACAACACTTTTAAGGGTCTAATAAGCACAATTTAACCCAAGAAGGTTATGAGGTGTATTTTAAATGAGAAGAATGCATGCAGATAAAATATATATTCCTATTCATTCTAATTTCATGCTTATGTTTAACTTAATCTTAACTATTTATTACCAAATATCAATATGTATAAAATCAACGTTAAGAAGGTAAGATCATTAGATCTTCTTACTATAGTTTTAGCTTGTAACAAGCTTATTGAAACTTTTACTTCAAACTTCATAATACCATAAGTCTAACTTTTTTAACATTCATGTTTAAATTAAAGAAAAATCTAAGGAAAAAACAACCAATAATCCTTGAGATTTAATCATAAACCCATACAATATATCTTATATAGCTCTTCGTTTAATTACAATGAAGACATACTTTTTCCTTATAAAAATCAATGTCCTATTTATGAAAACAGAACACCTTTGCTTTACCATAATAAAGAAGTTATACACATATATATGATGTAACCATATTCCCTTATTACTATTTAAGGATCTTCTAAAGATTATCAACTTAGTTGTGCCCTTTCACGTGAAATGAAATCAACTAAAAGTGTAGATCCTTAATCTTAGAAGCTTATATATATCAAATAATCTGTTAAGTTATGTAATCTCATATTACATACATATCTATATTTCCCCTATCATGAATGATATTACTTAGTAATATTACATAAATTATGTCATGCAAGTCTCATAAGTAAATCAAAAATCAACATTCACCAAAGCAATTCATTTATCAAAAGAGAGTTCTCCATTCTCTGAAATTAGGAAATATTTCAAAGGATTACAAAAATGTCATCATATCAATATAAAACTAGTTTTAATACATCTTATTTTCCTGAAAAAAGTACATTTCAAGTATATGTCACTACATAGTCATCATAATAAAGAGATAATTTCTTTAGTAAAACAAAAGTAACTTTCTATATGTATTTCTCCTTTCATATTTTATGAAATCAATATTTAAAATTTTTAGCAAGATTTGGTTCATAAGAAATGAACATGATAAACGCTATAACATTAAAACAATATGATTTTATCTAACTGTTTCACAAAAGGAACCTTGATGTTAATGAAACGGTTACAAAATCAAAAATTAAGATTAACAGAAAGTCTTTCCCAAAATATTACAAAATCGTGAAAGAGAGAAAGAGATCATAGAATCTACAAGAAGTAATGTTTAAGTAAGAACTAATTAAATCAACATAATCAATTCTATCTCAAACACAAATATGAAGTTCATTACAACCTGTTAGTCATCTAATCAGTACTAATTAAGAAAGAGGTAATTCACATTTCTAACTTAATCTTAAATTTTCATTATATCTTCTAACTTAAGTTTCACAAACTCAACCTATTTGTTTATTGAAGAAGAAATAAATTTTGATATAATAAAACTACCTTTCTAAAATAAGTATGTTGTTTTAATATTAAAAATGATAACAACCTACATTACGACTGTATGATCAAACTAGAATTAACAACCTGATTATATATCCATCCAAACATCTTATCCAACTCAGGATTAGCTCAGTATCTAAGGATTATGTTGATCAAGAACTAGTCCCAACATTACAAGTAAGAAAAGTATAACAAAGAAGAGATTAGGTACAAGACCAACCACAACAAACTCAAATTTTAAGTTACCTAAAGGCCTGTATTCATATCTGAATATAAAACTCAAAATAATAGACATAGCTAACACCATGCAGTCCCATAAGCATAGAAATTTACATATTTATTGTTTCCATAAGCTACTGTTAGAGAAATAACAAATCATTTTCAAACATTACAAAAGGTCCAAGTCTTACCCAAAATATTGAATTCAAATCAAGGAAAGGATCTTGAGAATGAAGGAAAAAAAAATTCAAAAACAACAAAAGACTCCTAACATTCCCTAAAGGAGAGTCACACAAAAGATCCATCAGAATCAAGGTCAAGAAAATGCCACAATAAACAAAAAGTTCCAATATAGTAAGATTTGAAAACAAGAAAAAATTCCAATCTACACCCATGTAATCCAAAGTTCCACAAAGTCAAGAATTGGAACCTACTCGAAGGAAGTATACAGATAAAAAAGAAAGTAGAGTTTAACTGGTCCACAATCCCATACTAACCAATTATAAGTTATACAAAAACTTATAACAAGCCAAAATAAATGTCACCTCCTTTTACAGGCCAACCCAAAAGGGGTTTTCGTTCCAAGATAACTTAATAAACAAAAAGGAGAGATGATACTAGTCTCCACAACACAACTATTCCAACCGTGAAGGATTACGACAACCATCAAACAAGGAATGATAGTGAGAGAAAGTAAGAAAAGTATCCCTCATACAAAAATGCTCTTCCAGAGCCAAACATTCTTCACATGACCAATAAAGATAAAAAGATCTAGCTTAAAGCAACTAAAAATCCCATAATGGGTAATCAATAAACTCAATAACAAAAAAGAACTGAAACCAAAAAATTTCAAACAAAATACCTTCCCAGTTCAATTATCAATGAAGTTACTGCCTCCCAAACAAGGTTGATAATAATAATAAAATATTTGATAATGTTCCCATTTCATGTTGAGGATAACATATACTCATAACCCCGAGTAGTAACAACTGAATGATTCATAGAAGTAAGAGTACAGTCATTATAAAGTCAAACAATAATGTTGGTCTCCAAATATTATCAACAAGAAAACTGACAAATACAAAAATAACATTAATATTTTCACCATAACACTGGCGTATAAACCAAATATCCATGACAAAATCCATAAAAAAATTTAGTATCCTACCATTAATAACAAGGAGAATAGTTTAGGATAAATCCATGTTGAGGATAACATATACTCATAACCCCAAGTAGTAACAACTGAATGATTCATAGAAGTAAGAGTACAGTCATTATAAAGTTGAACAATAATGTTGGTCTCCAATTATTATCAACAAGAAAACCAAAAAATACAAAAATAACATTAATATTTTCACCATATCACTGGCGTATAAACCAAATATCCATGACAAAATCCATAAAAAAATTTAGTATCCTACCATTAATAACAAGAAGAACAGTTTAGGATAAATCCATATGATTTCATCAAAAACTAGACAACTATTCAAGCTTACAAGTCACCCAGACAAGGTATTAATCCAGCAAAAAAACTAACACATACTTCCATCATACCCAAGGAAGTTCAATATAAAAATATAAACACAAATTTCATTCACACAATACAACCTAGAATTCACAATAATACAACATACACTGCATCATTAAATCAAATAAACAAAAAAACACCATTGAAGCCAAAAGAAGGAGAAACAAAACACAAACACCAAAACCAGAACAATTTCATAAAAGAGAAGAGTTATTTTAATGAAAACACTTAAATCAAAGAAGAATATTTAATGAGATAGGGCCTATCATGCCTGGTAGTACTCCTGTCTTTTTTTCTTTGTTTAAAACCTTCTAACAAAACTTCTACAACATGATTTCCATGAAAATGCCAAAAACCAAGCTCTAAAAATTTCCTTTTCTTCCTCTTATAGCTTCCTTGATTATTTTCTGTTACCATCACCATGATTCAAAGTGAAATTAAGCATACACAGATTCAAACTCGAGGTTTGAAAAATGAAAAACCTCATTAAGATCTATAAAGCTCCTAAAACCAAATGCAACAATCAAAACCGAAAACCATCTTTTCTTCCAATTTCTCCTCTTTCCCAAGTAGTTTTCACAACGGTTGAGATCAATAAATGCCAACAATATTGATAGATTCCTTTCCTTATTTACTTCCTTTTCTAAATCCTTGTTGGCTATAACTAAAGTTTAAAACTCCATGTAATTAAATTTAGCAGAGTTGACAATTTAGCTTCCACCAAATTTTTATGCATTCACAAAAATTAGCAGTAATGGGGTGTTTTAATGCCTCATTCATACCTCTTAAATACCTTATGAATTGGTGCCACCAACACCCCTCATCATGTCATCCATGCCATCCCCTTTAGGATAGTCCATTCCGTTAGGTTAGGTTAATAACATTAGCTTATAAAACAACTTAGGTACTTAGGTTAGTTTATCATTTCTAGTATTAAAATATCTTAGTAACATGACTTAGTATTGCCTCCATCCATCATCAACCACAATGATAAAATCATCTGACATAAAATAAGGATAGTCTAACAAATTTAGGAACCTAGAGTAAACTAGGTCCCCCAAATAATCATTCAAATTACCAATTCAACATTACTGTATTAAGAACGAAAAATGATGTTCTTGGATCACTTAAGAAGGATGTGTATAGAGGAGATCATCTGTGATCCCGTGACAGCCTAGGTTTATAAATCCAACATTCTACCTAGCTCGGTCAATTTTACCTTGACATCATAAAATCCAAATCATGCCTTGGATCATTGAAATTGATCTAAGGTATAGTTATCCTACATAAGAAATCAAATAGATTGAAGCACAAGTTCAAATGCAATATAGGCTATGAATGATTTTAGGCTATATTAATTTCCCTTATCCACATGCAATAAACATTCAACATAAAAATGAATGAAATAATTCATTTGAAATTAAGAATTGACATGGCATGATTGTATCTATTTTTAGAAGATAAACATATTATCTACAACAAACATGATTGCTTAGTTCACAAGAGTAGACCGTCTTCAAATAAGAATCATATATCAAAATTTGCAAATTCGAGTACAAAAGTCATCATAGATATCAACCATGTTAGAGGCATTACATACCTCCCCCCTAAAAAGCATCATCATCCCGATGATTAACTTAGTCCATATTCTTAAACAATAAAAATAATCATAATTATAGTTCTTTTATCCACAAGTTCTCAAACAAAAACCAGATTTGAGGAGTTCAATTTTTCATAATTTATTACAACATCAAAATAACTGTTCTAACACTAATAAAATATAGTACTTGGCCAAAACAGGCTGAAATTAAAGATAGCTTTAAACAAAGTCTTTAATCTTTTCCAACATCAGAACTAATTCTGTTGAAATAAATGAGGAAAATTAGTTTTCATGTCCTCAAGGTTTTCCCATGTTGCACTTTCCTCACTAAACTGGTCCCAATGAACCTCGCATTAACTAATTTAATGATTTCACAAGTGCAACTGGTGAATTTTCAGCACTCTTATGGGTTCAACCATGATTATTCCTAGGTCTCGGAGCTACAAGGAAGCGTAATTTAACACACATGATAAATCTTAAACGTATTTATTAAGAAAATAAATATCGAAAACATCATGCATTCATGATAAAGTGGGAGGTATTGCTAAGCAATAAGCTATAGGGCTATTCAATTCAACAATCTCGAAAGGTCGCACAAAACAAAGTGATAGTTTGGCTTCCTTGCTAAAGGTTATGGAGCTCTTTTTAGGTTTAACACGTAAAAATACTTTTTCACCAAGTTCCAATTTCTTATCTATCCTTTTTAGATCTACAAAAATTTCTACCTATCTACAATTTCTTTTAATCATTCACGAATCATTTTCACTTGTTGTTTCATTTAAGTAAGAATTTCAGGTCTAATTACCTCTCTATCTTGAATGTTATCCCAACTAACTAGAGTTCTACATTTACGTCCATATAATTCTTCGATAGGTGCCATTTTTATAGAGGAATGATATGTATTATTATAAGAAAATTCAACTAAAGGGAGATATTCTTCCCATTTGTACTTCTGATCCATGCAGTACGTTCACAACATATCTTCCAAAACCTGATTTACTCTCTCCATTTGACCATCTATTTTTCGATGGTCTATGGAACTAAACTTCAGTTTTGTTCCTAAGGATACATTTAGCATTTTCTGAAAATGAGATTTCATTGTAGGGTCCTTATCAGATATAATCAATTTGGGTACTCCATGTAATTTGAAAATTTCAAGCACAAATATTTTCGTTAAAACACATGAATCATTTTTAAGATTACCAACAATAAAATGTGCTATGTTGGTCAATTTATCAACTGAAACTAAAATAATATCATGTTTATTTCTAGACATAGGCAACCCCTGAACAAAATCCATGCTAATTACTTGCCACTTATATTACGGTATGCTATGAGGATATAATAAACCAACTAGGTGCATATTCTCATCCTTAACATGATGAAATTCCAAGCAATGTGAAACAAAATCAGTTGTCTTTTTTATTCCTTTCAAAAAATATTGTTGTTTTACATCAGAAAGCATTTTTGTAATACCAGAATGTCATGCATAAGGTGAATTATGAAATTCCATCATTAAATTTTTTCTTAACTCATTTCTCGAAGGTACGTGTAACCTCTTTTCATATCTTAGTATTCCTTCGTTATCAAAGTTAAAACCTTTGTGTCTGACATCATTCGGATCTATAGCAAGTGCTATTTTTACCTGTTGAAAGTATAAATCAGATTCCATGATACTTTTTACCTCATCCTTAAACTCATTTCTCAAGGTTATAAGTGCAGAAATATGTTTCCTACAACTTAGTTCATCTTCCACTTTGTTTTCTTTGCCTTTATTGTAACTTATCTCAAAATCATATTATGACAAAAACTCTAACCATCTTCATTGTCTTGCATTCAGATTCGACTGAGTGAAAATATACTTTGTCCCAAGATGATCATTCTTTAATTCGAAAGGTCTTCGTATAAGGTAATGTCTCCATACTTTGAGTGCATGAACTATGACAACAAGCTCTAAGTCATGGGGAGCATAATTCAACTCATATAACTTGAATTTTTTGCTCTCATATGTTGCAACATTCTAATTTTGCAACATAATACATCCAAGTCCTTCACTGGAAGCATATGTAACTACTGTAAATTTTCCAATTGGGTTTGGTACAACCAAAATAGGTGCAGAAGTTAATTGATCTTATGTTTCTTTGCATTTATCACTCAAAAACTTTGTATCTTTATTTTGTAATGAAGTTATTGGGGTAACGAATTTTGAAAATTCCATAAAAAACTTTCTATAGTAACAAGCATGCCCCATGAAGATTTTGACTTCATGTACATTTTTAAGTGTAGGCCATTTAATTATGGCAACAATATTTGATGGATCAACTATTATTCCATCTTTGCTTATGACATATCCCAAATAGTGCACTTCTATTTCATAAAAAGAACATTTGGACAACTTACCATACAATCTTATATTTCTTAATATTTCAAGTACTATTTTCAAATGCTCATCAATGATTTTAGAATAAATAATAATATCATCCAAGAATACAAGTACAAAATTGTCCAGGTATTATTAAAATTTATTATTCATTAATTTCCTAAAAGCTACATGTGCATTTGTCAAACCAAAAGGTAAAACCATGAATTCGTAATGTCCATACCTTGTCCTAAAGGCTATTTTATGAATATCTTCATCTTTGATTCTTAACTGGTGATACCCAAAACAAAGATCTATCTTAGAATATACTAATGCACCACATATCTAGTCAAAAAATAATCAATTCTAGGAAGTCAATATCTGTTTTTTATTGTTGCTTTGTTTAACATCCTATAATCAATATAAAGTCTAAGTGTTCCTTCTTCTTTTTTACAAAAATTAATGGCGCTCCCAAAAGTGAGACACTCGATCTTATGAAACCCTTAGTCAATAGATCTTGTAATTGTGCCTTAATGTCTACCAGTTTAATGGTATTCATTCAATAAGGTGTCTTGGAAATAGGCTTAGTTCCCTGTTTTATTTCTATTGCGAAGTCAAATTCTCGCTTGGGTGAAAGATCGGGTAGTTCTTTTGGAAACACATCGCTGAAATATCTTAACAATATTTTTTTTTTTCAAGAAATCACTATCCTTTTCAGCTGTTTCAAAAAAAATTATCGCATATAAAGTGCATCCTTTATATTTGGCATTTTTAAGTTGTATAGCTGATAATTTTCTAACTGAAATTTCTCATTTTACCCCTTGGATGTATGTTGTTTTCTGCAGATCATCAAGACAACTAATGTGTTTTTCAAAATAATCTATTTTTACTTTATGATCAGAAAGCTAGTTAACACTTATTATGACATCATATGACCCCAAAGGAGCAACATAAAGATATACTTTGGTGGAAAAAATTGGTAACTCTAAAACTACTCCAAAAAGACATTTACTAACAATATGGACACCATTATTTCCATAATATACGGTCCAATATTTTTCTATTATTCCATCTTTTACTTTTAGTTTTGCATCTAGTTTACTAGAAATAAAACATTATGTAGCTCTAGTATAAAAGAGTATAGTAATAGGTGTACCAAATAATTTACCTGGCACTTTTATGGGTGTAACTTAATTTTCAGCTTGTTTATCAACTACTGTAGCATGTATCTTATGTTGTTGATTGATGTCATCTTTCTTTAGAGGGAATTGATTTGCATAGTGATCCTTACCACAGTTGAAACAACCCCCTACAGGTCCACTTTTTGATTCAAATTTATTTCCATCCCTGAAATTACTATTTTGTCCTTTAAAGGACTTCTGTCCATTATTGTTATTCTTCAAAAAAATGTTTTGAATGTTCGTAATAGGTTTATTTGCTATTGTTTTCTTATTATTATCAGTTATATACTTATTTTTTTCTCCAAAATTTTTCCATGACACCTTTTTGGGTGCAAGTGATGAAGAAGAATTATGAATTTTCTTACGATTCTCTTTTTTATGGGTAGAGATTGCCTTTAATTTTTTTTCCTACCGAATGGATTTTTCTTCAACCCCCTCCATGGTGGTTGGGCTGTGAACATCTACTTCACCCCTATGATTGGATTCAATCCCATGATAAACTTACATATCCTAAACTTCTTATTGGTTGGATACTGAGGAACTTACTTTAGAAGTTTAGTAAACCTCTCCCAGTACTCACTTACAGTTAATTTTCCTTGAATTAAATTATGAAATTCTATCATTTTATGATCATAATAGAGTTGTAGCAGCCAATATTGCCTAAATTATCTATTAAACTGATCCTAAGTGATTTTTGACTCATCAATGTTTAATTGAGTGTTACGACTGTCTGACCAAGAGGATGCCTCATAGGAAAGCTGATAAGCTCCCCATTCTACTTTTGTTTCTTTTGAGAAGTTCCTTATTACAAATTACATCTCCATTTCACTGAGCCAATTCTCAGCTCCATCCCCCAGAGTAGTGCCATCAAAATTTGGTGGACTTATCATCTTTATGTCATTAGTAAGTTCAGTTGCTAATCTTGCCTTTTTATTTTTAGGTGGATTGGGTACATTTGCATTTGCATTCACAACATTATTATTGACATTCACAACATTGTTATTTGCTGCATTATTTTTATCAACACCCAAATTTCCATCATTGGAATTTTCCCTTAGAGGTGGATAATTGTTATTACCAGAATCATCTTCCTCCTTATTACCCATTACTTGTTGTTCAAGTACAACTGGACGATCTCTTATGTCCCGCAGGGAAACAAGAATCTCGTCAATTTTTTGTGCGGTGCTCCCTCTCCACCTGGAGGTGGATTATTTGTAGCACCTCCACTTATTCTAACAATTTTCTGTTAACAAGAAAATTAGGTTTATATCAAATATGGACTCAATAGATCTAAGAGTTGTAACCGTCGGATCTGATACCAAGATGTAACATCCACTTTGTAAGACTTTAGAAACAAGGGAATTTTATTTTATTTTTAATTTTTTACATAATTTTCTCTATTCTAAATTAATATAATTTAGAACACACATTCGATTACCAATCCATCTCATACCAGAAAACCATATGCAGTTGTAATGACTCGGTGATAGACCAATCTCTCATTCCATGAATCGGTATTAAACCGTTCTCTCATGTTAACTTAATAATGTGTATACTATGTTTACTTTGTTCCTTTACCTAAGTGTTCCATCTAAGAGACTATCTGAATACATGTTATCGATATTCATCTGAAATCCTACATCTTAGAATAGGTGACATAAGACAATGAAACCACCAGCTTGCGATACTTTGGCCAAAGTTTTTAAACATGTCTACCATGTTTAAATTCCAAGATGACATACTCGTCAAAAGGTATATGTTCTTCACCACACTTACACTGTTATCTAGAATGGTCTTTGTTGACTTCTGTCAACCCAATTTGAGTCAAATTTTCACACTAAACAAGGGAATATTACATGCACTAGTGTGGAAGACTACTCATGGTGACTAAGGATACATAGACATACTTAATTGAATTACGTCGATTGGGTGTGTCTAGTCACCCTAAGTCAACATGAGTTCACCAAAATACTAGCTCATGTTTCTATCTTTGTTTGGGGTGGAACCATGAACCAATTTTCCACTTTTGTAAACCGAGTCAATAAAACTAAGTGGGGTGTTAAGGAATAACTAACTACGTCATAGTATCCTCCTAATGACTCATGTCATTATGAAGGTACTATGTTTTGGTTGTTATGTTTCAACATCCAATCGAGTTTCCTCAACTAGACTAACATACTTAAGAATATTAGATTACTAACCCAATCAATTATTATCTTATAGTTTTATCGATAACAACACTTTTAAGGGTCTACTAAGCACAATTTAACCCAAGAAGGTTACAAGGTGTATGTTACACAAGAAGAAGGTATGCAAATAAAATATGAATTCCTACTCATTCTGATTTCATGCTTATGTTTAACCTAATCTTAAATATTTATTACCAAATATAGATATTTTTGAATTTGACGTTAAGAAGGTAAGTTCATTAGATCTTCTTACTAAAATTTTATCTTGTAACAAGATTATTGAAACTTTTACTTTAGACTTCATAATACCGCAAGTCTAAATATTATTATTATCCTTTTTAAACATTCATGTTTCAATTATAGAAAACATATAAGGAAAACACAACCAATCATCCTCATGATTTAATCATAAAGCCATACAAGATATCAAATATATCTCTTTGTTTAATTACAAGGAAGATATCCTTTTTCCTTATAAGGACCACTATCCTTTTTATGAAAACAGAATACCTTTGCTTTAGCATAATAAACAAGTCATACACATATATGATCTAACCACATTCCCTTCTTAATTTTTAAGGATCTACCAAAGATTATAAACTTAGTTGTGCCCTTTCACATGAAATGAAATCAACTAAAAGTGTAGATCCTTAATCCTAGAAGCTTATATATATCACATAATTTGTTAAGTTGCATAATCCCATATTACATACATACATACATATATACATATATATATTGACCCCATCATGAATGATATTATTTAGTAATATTACACAACTTATGTCATGTAAGTCTCATAAGTAAATCAAAAATTAACATTCACCAAAGAAATTCATTTATCAGAAGAGAGTTGTCCATTCTCTGAACTTAGGAAATATTTCAAAGGATTACAAAAATTTCATCACATCAATATAAAAATAGTTTTAATACATTTTCTTTTCCCAAAAAAATTACATTTCAAGTATATGTCGCTACATAGTCATCATAATAAAGAGATAATTTCTTTAGTAAAAAAGAAGTAACTTTCTATATGTCTTTCTCCTTTCATCTTTTATGAAATCCATCTACAAAATTTTTAGCACGAGTCAGTTCATAAGAACTGAGTGTGATCAAATCTATTTCATTAAAACAATATGATTTTATCTAACTGTTTCATAAAAAGAACCCTCTCGTTAATGAAATGGTTCCAAAATCAAAAATTGAGATTAACAAAAATTCTTTCCCAAAATATTACAAAACTATGAAAGAGATAAAGAGATCATAGAATCTACAAGAAGTAATGTTTAAGTAAGAATTAATTAAATCAACATAATTAATTCTATCTCAAATATAAATACTAAACTATTTACAACTGTTTAGTCATTTGATCAACAATAATTAAGAAATAGGTAATTCATATTTCTAACTTCATCTTAACTTCTCATTCTAGCTTCCAACCTAAGTTTCATAAACTCAACCTATTTGTTTATTTAAGAAGAAATAAACTGATATAATCAAACTACCTTTCTAAAATAAGTATGTTGTTTTAATATTCAAAATGATAACAACCTGCATTACGAATGTATGATCAAACAAGAAGATACAACCTGAATATCAATCCATCCAACAATATTACCCAACTCAAGATCAACTCAATATCTAAGGATTATGTTGATCAAGAACTAGTCCCAACATTACAGGTAAGAAAATTTTAACCAACAAGAGATTAGGTACAAGACCCCAAAAAAAATCATAGTATAGCTCCCTGAAGGCTTGCATTCATATCCAAGTTCAAAACTCAAAATAATAGACATAGTTAACACCATGCAGTCCCCTAAACATCTACATCTGCATATTTATTATTTCCATAAGCTATTGTTAGAGAAATAGCAAGTCATTTTCAAACTTTACGCAAGGTCCAAGTCTTACCCAAAAGATTGAATTCAAATCAAGGAAAGGATCTTGAGAATAAAGGAAACAAAAATTTCAGAAATAACACAAGACTCCTAACATTCCCCCAAAGGAGATTCATACAAAAGATCCATCAGAATCAAGGTAAAGAAAACACCACGATCAAACACAAAGTTCCATGACAATAAGATCTACAAACAAGAAAAGAATATAAATATAAACCCATGTAATCCAAAGTTCAAAAAGTTAAGAATTAGAACCTACTCAAAGGGAGTATAAAGATAAAGAATAAAGTAGACTTTAACTGGTACAAAATCCCATACTAACCAATTATAAGCTATACCAAAACTTAAAACAAGCCAAAAAAAATGTTACCTCCTTTTGCAGGCCAACCCAAAAGGTGTTTTTCGTTCAAAGATAACTTAATAAACAAAAAATAGGCATGATACCAATCTACACAACACAACTATTCCACCCGTGAAGGATTATGACTACCATCAAACAAGGCATGACAGAGAGATAAAGTAAGAACAATCTCCCTCTAATAAAAATGCTTTTCCAGAGATAAAAAATTTTCACATGACTAATAAAGATCAACAAGACCTATCTTAAAGAATCTAAAAATTCCAGAATGGGTAATCAATAAACTCAACAACAAAAAATAGCTGAACCTAGATACTTTCAACCGACATACCTTCCCAGTTAAATTATCAATGAAGTTACTCCCTCCCAAACAAGGTTTATCATAAGAACATAAGATTTGATACAGTTCCCATTTCATATTGAGGATAACATATACTCATAACCCCATGTAGTAACAACTAAATGATTCATAGAAGTAAGAGTGAGTCATGATAAGGTTGACTGATAATGTTGGTATCAAACTATTATCAACAATAAAAATGACCAATACAAAAAGAATATAAATATTTTAGCTATATCAATGGCATATACCCCAAATAGACATGAAAAAATCCCTACAAAATTTTATTATCCTACCATTAATAACAAGGAGAATAGTTTAGGATAAATCCATATGATTTCATAAAAAACCAGACAACTATTCAAGCTTACAAGTTACCCAGACAAGGTAACAATCTAGCAAGAAAACTAACACAAACTTCCATCACACCTAAGGAAGTTCAGTATAAAAAGATAAACACAATTTTCAATCACGCAATAAAACCAAAACTTCACAATAATAGAACATACCTTGCATAATTTAAATCCATAATAAATCAAAAAAAATTCCATTGAAGCAAGAAGATGAAACACAAACACAAAAACTAGAACAATTTCATAAAAGAGAAGAGTTATTTTAATGAAAATTCTTAAGTAAAAGAAGAAGATTTAATGAGATAGGGCCTATCATGCCTGGTAGTTCTCCTGTCTCTTTTTCCTAGTTTCAAACCTTCAAACAGAACTTCTACAACAAGATTTCCATGAAAATGCCAAAAACCAAGCTCTGAAACTTTCCTTTTATTCCTCTTATAGCTTCCTTATTTTCCATTTCCATCACCACCATGCAAGGAAAAATTAAGCATGCACAGATTTGAACTGGAGGTTCAAAAAATGAAAAACCACATGCAGAGCTACAAAGCTCCCAAAACCAAATGAAACAATGAAAACCGAAAACCACCTTTTCTTCCAACTTCTCCTATTTCCTAGAAAGTTTTTGCAATGGTCGAGATCAATAAATTCCAATAGGACTGACATATTCCTTTCCTTCTTTCCTTCCTTCTCCAACTCCTTTTTGGCTATAACTAAAGTTTAAAACTCCATGCAATAAAATTTAGCAGAGTTGACAACTCAGTTTCTACCAAATTTCCATGCATTTTCCAAAATTGGTGGTAACATGGTGTTTTAATGCCTCATTCAAACTTTTTAAATACCTTAGGAATTGGTGCCACTGACACCCTTCCTCCTGTCATCCATGCCATCCCCTTTAGGCTAGTCCATGCCCTTAGATTAGGTTAATAAAATTAGATTATAAACCAACTTAGGTCCTTAGGTTAGTTTATCATTTTTAGTCTTAGAATATCTTAGTAACATGACTTAGGATTACCTCCATCCATCATCAACCACAATAATAAAATCATCTAACATAAGCTTAGGATAGTCTAACAAACTTACGAACGTAGATTAAATTAGGTCCCCCAAATAATCATTCAAATTACCAATTCAACATTACTGTATCAAGAAAAAAAATGACGTTCTTGGATCACTTAAGAAGGATGTGTGTAGAGGAGATCAATTGTGATCGTGCAACAACCTGGGTCAGAAATCCAACATTCTACCCAGCTCAGTCAATTTGACCTTGACGTCATAAAATCAAAAGCATGTCTTGGATCACTAAAATTGATCCAAGGTATAGCTATCCTGCATCAGAAATCAATTACAATAAAGCACAAGTTCAAATTCAATATAGGTTATTAATGAGTTTAGGATAAATTAATTTCTCTTATCCATATACAGTGAACATTTAACATAAAAAAGGAATGGAATACTTCATTTTAAATTCATAATTGACATGGCAGGATTGTATCTATTTTCAAAAGAGAAACATATCATCTACAATAAATATGATTTCTTAGTTCATAAGATTAGATCGTATTCAAACAAGAATAACATATATATGTTTGTAACTTTGAGTACAAAAGTCATCATATATATCAACTATGTTAAAGGCATTACATGTTGTTTCAAGAATTTTAATTTACCATAGTAGTTAAGCGAGGAAAGAGTAATTCTGGACCAGATCATTTATCACAGATTAATTCAGGTGAGGATGTGTAGAGCATTGAGGATAAATGCTATATGTCTATCTATTCAGATTGAATTGTGCACCCTTTGAATTATAATATATATATATATATATATATGTATGTATGTATGTATGTATGTATGTATGTATGTATGTATGTATGTATGTATGTATGTATGTATGTATGTATGTATGCATACTGGTGTGGCGCCCGAGGGGATGAACAATTTGGAGAAGAAACAACTTGATATTCACATCGTGCCCTATATGTTGATCAGTGGAGATTTATACAAATGAATTCGAGATTAAGTTTTACGTCGGTGTGTACTAAAGCATGAGTGCAAAGTGATAATATATGAGGCTCATGGTGGGATTGCAGGTGGACATTATGCGAGAGATGTTACCACACATAAGATTTTATTAGCTAGCCTATAGTGGGAAACACTATATAAGTATTGTAAAGAGTATTATAAGGCCTATGACCATTGTCAGCACCTTGGAAAGACTGGGCATAAGGACGAAATTCCTTTGAGGCCTATTGAAAGTGCCAAATCATTTGAAAAATAGGAAATTAAATTTGTGGGTCCTATTTCCCCACCCGCGAGTAGGATTGGATCGGGCTATATTATAACTTGTATAGATTATCTTACAATGTGGGAAGAAGCAACACCTATAAAGGATTGCCCGATAACTACAACAACAAGGTTTATGTGGGAAAACATTATATGAAGGTATGGATGCCCATTGGATTTAACAAGTGATAGAGATACTCATTTCCTTGATGAGACTATCAGGATATTGTTAGCATAATATATGGTGGCACAAATTAAGACGACACCCTATCACCCATAAGCTAATGGAACTAGTGACGATTTCAACAAGATATTAAAGAACACATTGACTAAGATTTGTGATGTTAGAAAGAAAGACTAAGATGATAAAGTTTCTGCAATACTTTGGGCACATAGGACAACTTATAAAATATTGAATAAGGCCACACCCTTTCAAGTTGTGTTTTGCGTAGAGGCTATTTTACCAGTGGAATTAATGTTACCCTCCCTACGTATTATGTGTGAAGGAGGATTGGATAATGAGAAATACAATGATGCAGACTAGAATTTACCAAATAACACCCTAGTTACACTGGCACATCACTCAGCTTAGACTAAGTGCTCACCCGAAGCACACAAAGGTACCAGGTCCCTGTTTAGGGTTGATGTAACAGGATGTTAACTTGGTGAAGGAAGTAACATATAGGTTCATAACTAATCCATCATTCCACAATTCATGATACACTCAGATCTATGAAAGAACAAGATGAAATAGTAACCATGATTGAATTAATAACATGCACTACTCAACTTTACACAGAATGACACTTAGATTCAGCCAATATCTTCCATCTATTAATAAATACATATGAAGCTCCTTACAGTATTGTCAATCTATACCAATGCACGTATGGAACTGATACAATAGTTCAATCATATGCGTATATTATCCTCTATAACACACATACATACATCTCCTTCCATAATACATGCACTCTCTCTCTCTCTCTCTCTCTCTCTCACTCATACATCCATCTCTCTACTATGCACCTAACATCATATATATAGGGTGGGGACTTTCCCTTCACCGCTTATCTATTCCAAAAATAGGCCGCATGCTATTGATAGCCACACGCCATTTACAATCATATCCACACATGCAAGTGCGCTATCTATAGTTCTCTTGTAGTTAACTGAAGTGCCAATTCTATTCTTAGCTTGTCTCCATGCATAAATGCTTTGAACCGCTTCTCCAAATATAGACGATGCATGGAGCGCATGTCTCTACATCGTTGATGTGTTCCACGCACCATCTTCTAAAAATAGGTCTTCATTCTCAAAATCAGGTAAGTAATGAAATATGAACTTGCCTTTCATGAGCGGGTCCTTCCTGTCCTTCCACACCCTTGGTTCCAGGCCATCTATCCCATACAGACTCCTTGTGTGTTCTTTGACAAGTATTCTTTGATCAACATTACCCCATACTAATCTCATTGTCATCTTGACAATGGGTATGTGTAAACATTTAAGGAAAGAATAGAAGAATGCAAAGAATAAGAATAAAAGAATGTAGATAAATAAAGAATTTCTATGAGGTTATTAGGCAACCTCTTCTGTATCAGTTTGTAGTATCAACTCTGGATACTCTTCCTTTATTTTGGCCTCTAATATCTGCCAGTCAGTGAGTGCTTGCTCTAGTTTTTTTGGGATGTCCACAACAATGGATTCCAACTCATCCCTTGCAAATTATCCCTTCTTGTTTATTTAGAACCAACACAACACTGAACAGTGATGTCATTCTTCCTTCTAAAAGGTCCATCTTCTGTGCAATCAACTTTCCAAGCTCTTCCATTCTAGACTTGTGTGGCTCTTTTACTACTGCCAGGGCCTCGCGCTTCTGTTTAACCATTGAAAATCTTTATGCATGGCCCAATGTCTCATCTTTCATCACTTTATGGACCTCATTATTCTCTTCAAGGGTCTTGATGTTGATAAGCGCCTCTGGATCTGTGCATATATTTAAATCCTGGTATGTTTTCTTCAATACTTCCTATAATTCTTACAACAACCCTTCATAAGAAATAATTTTTGTCATCACAGATGCTTTGTCTCATTTGACATCTTGTTCAAAGCATTTTGGCACTTGCATACACAGAGTTTCATCTTCAAGTACTAAGTCCACCAACTTTCCCACATAGTATATAAATGAAGGAAATGTCTGTGGTACGTTGGCCTCTAAGTGTGGCCTTGCTTTGATTACATTGTACCCAATATCCTCTGCGATGCTTATGAAAACTTCATTCTTCTTCTGCATGAAGTCCCTCTCCTGTGTTATGCACACTATCTCTATGTCCTTTGTCTTCAACTCTTCGTGCAGCGCTCTGATCGTGGTAGCTTTGTCCATGTTTCTTCTAGCCACCTCAGTAGAAACTTTCACCAATGCATTGCTAACTTGCTCATCTGACATGATAGTAGGCTTTATTGTCATGTGTCTGGCTTAAGGTGACTTCTTCAGTCTTCTTGAAAGACATGAATCTTTACAAACATCAAAGTTAGAATCATCTATGTGGGTGTGCATAAACCACGATAGTTTCTTTCGAGTGTGAACCGTTTCCATATCTTCATCCATTAACTCCCAGCTAAACAAATACTTCTGCACTATCATGCTTGGAAAGTGGGCATGAACAATTTTTCCTATGTCCTCTACATACCCCATGGCTGGTGGAATGTGCTCTCCACTTGTTCCTTCTAGACCTTTGCTGCTTAGGAACTTTAGCCTCCAAATTTGGGACTTGTGTCTCCATGTCCTGAACATCCTCTATAGCTGTCTCCTCTGGTATTTTCTCTTCCTCTTCTTTTTCCTTTGATGCCTCACCCTATTCTTCTATGTCCTCTGGAAGTGTAGGAGAATTAGGTGCACTTTCCTCTAACTCTTCCACCTCCTCATTCAACTTCAATTTCCTCCTTCTCTACGCAGTAGCCTCCTTTTGTGGGGAGAGTCTGGGTGATTTATGCACAGTGGTTGGAGTAACACCTTGGGTCCTTGTTCTCCTAAATACCCTTTTAAACCTGTGCTCCCCTTAGACTACATTCACATCCTCATCATCCCCCTCTTGTGGCTGAGGTGGTGTAACGGTGTGCTCAACTTCACCTTTACTTGTAGGATGTCTCCTACCCCTATGCTCCAAACCACCACTATCTTTGCACTCCTCCTCCTCATCCTGCACTTCAACTTGCTCTATGGGCTTAGGTGCTGGGATGTTCTCCATTGTATGCTTTCCCTTTGGTGGTGTTGGAAGTGCGAACTCACCTTCCACATATTTTTTATTCTCCATTTTCGGCTTCAAATAGAGATACACCAATGCTTCCCCCACATCTGATACAACCAAGCTTATTGGATTGATACTTAGTACTTCTAAAATGATCCTTTCTATATAAGCACTTCTGTTAGGATACACATACTTCTTCCTCAGTGTATGGTAATTACAATCTACCTTATCAGTATTGAAGACCAATCGGCACATATCTATAAATCTACGAATAGATGCTTGAAAATACCTTGTAGTGAATGTGTAAGGCAACTTTTACCAAGGGCTCCAGACTCTATCTTTCATTGGGAAGTGCACAATGCAAAAATGATGATATACAACAAACTAAACTTGTTTCCCTACCACTGTTGGTAGGTCCTTTGGGATGTGCCACTCTTCCCCAAATGTCGCGCAGAGCCTATCATACCACTTCTCCACCCTTTTCTTTACACTATCTGTCATGGCCCCCTTGCATAGGTACTTGCTGAATCTTTCAGCTGGGGACTTGTTCTCCATGGGGTATTCCCATACGTTCTCCTTTGGTCCATCTGGTACTCTGATATCCATAAATACTAGTGATAGTAGAAAAACCCCAAAGCTGATCTTCCCTCCTGTGCACACTTCTTCGACTATTTTCTCTGCAATATAGCCTGTAATGTTGTAGATTTTCCCTTCTGACATCTTACGTGCCACATGCAACCACATAGTATTTACTTGAGACCACCACTCCTGATCATTCAACTTGGTAACAAGGTGGGCTGTATCTTGTACAACTGGATAGTTCTTCAATTTGTCTATGTCCATTCCACGCGGACCCTTCAGGTACCCCAACTCCTATTTGGTCTTTAAAATCACAACTTTATCTACAAGATCACCTTTTATATCTTCTCCTGTGGCCTTTAGACCTGTAACTGATGAGATAAGTACAGATGAGATTCTAACTCCATGTCCTACAAAGTAGAAGAAGTCTTCGTACACCCTGCTCATAAGCCACTGATACAAGGGCTCATACTTCCCAAAATATGGAAGCTCATATAACTAGTAGACCCCAATTCTCTTCAAAATATTTTCACCCGCATCATCATATACTGGCATGTCCTCCGACGTGTGCTTGTTCATTCTAGCAGTGAGCAAGGAATCAAGCTCCTTGTTCTCTGAAGTCCTATGATTATATTCACTCACTTTGCTATTTTAGATGGGTGAATCCCATTCTTTCCTAATGATGACTCCTTCTAGATATTACATCTCTGAAAAATGGCTTTTGGGTGCCATCTCTTCCTCCTCAATGACTACCTTCTTCTTTCCTTTTACTACTACTGCAGATGCCTTCTTCAGTGCCATTTTTACCTTGCAAATGTCTCCTCTTCAACTCTACAACTTTGTGAATCAAACCCTAGCTCAATTCAATCATGCCCTAGGTGAAAACTTCCTAACTGAACCCTTTTCTATCTCTTTGCTTCACTCAAACCATTCACCACTGGGGACATAAGCTTCTTGTTGCATAGATCTGGTTATTACACTTGGTTTGACACCCTTCACACCTTAATTCGATCACTGGCTCTTTGCACTTGGCTCTTGCTTCAAATACTCTTAGTTGCAACCTACTAAAAATGAATTTGCATCCCATCCTTTTATAAATTTTTCACAATTTTTCAAATTTTGATGCATTTATTGCTCCTTCACCTACCACATATCCCCTCATTTATCGGCCAACTTTGTTCATTCTACATGGTACATCTTCACGCCCAGCTATAACCTTTTAGCGTGCCTTCCTACCCTCTAGTCACAAACTTCTCTTCAGCGAGTGTTCCTGCACCTTAACACCTCATCACTATACCTTCATCTGGTAGCTATCATGGCCTTCTCTTACCTCGTGTTATAGTGTTCTTTCCTTCATCTCCATCCTTGGTCATTTTTGAGAACCAATCCTCTTTTGACTTAAAGCACACTCGTAGTAGCTTATTCCTTTCACCTTTCAATTCACACAATCTTTTTCATGGATAACTAAAACCTCCCCACATGAAAAAGATGTGTGGTCCTCTACACGTAACTAGTATTCCTATAGTAATTAGCTTCATACGCAAAAGCAAAATTATTACACAAGAGCAAAAATGAAATTCACAAAGCATAACGACAATAAAGGAAATACATTAAGGAAATACATAATTGAAAACCTAAAAAAAATGGCAATACTTCCTTATTACAAACACCAAGAAGACTTATTTATAGTAGGGCTTCAACTTACTCCCGTTAAAGTAACCAGGTATCCATGTTCCATCAAGTGTTTCTAACTAGAAAGAAACTGATTCAAGTATAGAATTGATAACATACGGCCCCAACCAATGTACTTTGAGCTTTCCTGGATGGCACAAAAACTTTGAGTCCCAAAGGAGTACCATTTTTTCAAACTCAAATTTCTTATCCCTTATGTTTCTGTGATGTCATGCCTTTTTCCTGGCCTTTTCCTTCTTCTAACTCCATCTTTCTATGGCTCGGCACTCATCTAGTTAAATCATCCTATTGATACACTCTTCTAAAGCTTGTTCATTAGCTAGACCTCCAATGTGTGTAATGCGGAAAGAAGGTAACATAAAATCTATAGAGAAAAAAAAATATGTGCCAAACACCAACTGAAACAGTTTGGATTTGTTTAATCTCTTCTAACACAAATTAGGATTCATTATATAAGGTATCTTTCTAAACTACCCTTAAGTTTGATATTAAGAAGTGATTCATGCACGCATTGTTCATGATATCCTCAAATAAGTCCTGATAATCCCTGATAACTCGATGATTCTACCTCCAAGTCTGGTAGGCCTCCTTAGCTCATCCTTGAACCTATCTACCTTACTTCATGGGTTCAAGGACACATCACTGCACTATCCAATACCTTGCACACCCCTGTGAATGTTCAATATCTAAGATCTCAACTTTCTCATCATCCATGATGTAAACCCTCTTTCATTTCTCTTTCTCAAGGAAAGTACGTTCAAGTAGTATGGAGTCCATTTCTTCTTCCTTTTCAAAACATGCTCCGAACTTTACCTCACCAAATAATTCTTGTATATGCTTCTTGAATTTTGCACTATCTCCCATAGTTAAGCCCTTGACAAATTTTAATGCCTCTTCTATAGGAGGTTTAGTCGAGAAGTAGTCAAAAGTCTGGATCATTCTTCCAATCAAATCATGTCAGGTCCTAGTTTCTCAATGTAGTTCTGCATATACATACCAAGCACGTGCACATCCTTGTAGCATAGAATACAATCTATGCACCCAGAGTGAAGGTGGTAATGCTTCCTTGTCCTCTTGTCCAGAGTCTCTCACACTGCTGAATGTGATGCTGAACAGGTTGATCACCATGATAAGTGTAGATTTGCGTAGGTGCATTGTTCCTTATAAACCTAGTAGACAAAGTGACTCCAATCTCTTCCAAATTTATAAGATTATCTCTGTGGACTACCCAACAGCATGCTGCTATCCCATGTAGTGTATATACTAACATATATCTCCTTTTAACTTGATCTATCCACTATGTTTCCATGTCCCTCAGAAAGGTAGGAAGATCTTCTATACATGTATACCAAGGTATTGTGCTACCTATCCTTCAAATTGAATGAAGTCCATTCTTACACGTAACCATGCTTTTCACCTCGCATCCTACTAATTCATATGTACCATGAGCCCAATTGTCACAAGAAATACTCATAGTATCACTAATAGAATGAGAATCCTCCCACTGTAGGATGCCTTCTTTTGATGGCTCATTGACCTCTAGGTCCTGAATAGCACATACATAGACTCTGTTTAAATCCTCTTCACTTAGAGGTTCAACATATGGTGTAGAGTTTCCATCTATCAAAGGTATCACAACCCTTTCCTCATTGTTTTCAAAGATGATACACCCCTTATCGAATCTCAAGTCAGCATTATTCACATAACATCAAGGGCGTCCAAGCAGGTATGGAAAATTTTCTACTTCTATAAGTGTTGATACCTCAAAATCCCCCGTGAACTTGGCCCCTAGTATGGTTATAGATGCATCTTTCAAAACTCCTATGGGAGTGGCCTTAGTCTAGTTTTCCATAAAGAACACATTAGATGATGGATGTAATGGAGGCCTCCCCATTTGTACCCATACATCTGATGTACACACATTTACTTCTACACTTGTATTGATCAATATATTTCTCAACATCCACCCATCCACAAAAGCATTCACAGTAATTTCTTTGTCATGGTCAATGCTATCAGGGGGAAGATTTGCATGCAGAATCTGTCATCTAGTCTTAAGACCTGTGCGCAGAGTGTTCCCTTTTAACCAACTTCCTAATAGCGAAATAATTTTCTCCTGGCGAAATATATTGCACACTTCTCATAGATCATCGATATCAATTTGGACTATCTCTGATGCTTTCTTTTGCACTCTTTTAGGTACTATATCTCACCCTGAAGATTCCTTAGCACTTCCATGGTATCCTGGTAAACTTCCTTCTAATGAGTAGGATCTGGGTACCTCGCATGTAAAACCTCCTCCTTGGTGATCGTAGGCTTCTTGTGCAATGCCCCTCTCGCGCATGCTGATTTAGTTCATGTAGTAATCTTCACTGTCATTGCCTCAAGTCCAATAGTTATCTTGGGCATTCACTGATCCCCTACCATGTGTTGGATTCTAACCATCCCGATGCCTTTTTTTTCTTGCTTATGCTGCTTACTCAGATGTTCATATAAGTCTGGGAACTCTATATATCTATGGTTCTTTCTGTAGAAATAACATGCAATATTATGAGGACATTCACACCTATAGTGTTCAGGAGATCTACATGTATAATATGTTCCACAAGGGAACTCTCCTCTTTCTCCACCATTGCCTCATCCTCCATATCCACCATGATATCCATGTCCCCTTCCACAAATTTCTTAAAAGCACCCCTCATTCCTTTCATAGCACGTTTGATTATGATCCTGATCTTGGTACTCATTCTTACCCTTAGAACTGTCTGTTATACTTTTTTTTCATACCTCAAGGTCTATATCATCCTGGATCTAACCAATCAATCAACTATCCTCAGTATCATGGGTCGTGGATGTATAAATTTTGCAAAAGAAAGATACGTTCTTCCTTATCACGCACTGTAACAAAGGACAGTGACTAACATCATGATTCAAATGAAAAATTTCATAGTCCAATAGTAATGAGCGTATAAATAAGTGAGGGAAACTATCCTTGGTGTGACCTTCCACTTCATAATATGTACACCAAATTCCTGAGCACGTTTCATGGGCTGAATTTTCTGATAGCTTCTCTAACCACTTTTCCATAGTTGCAATCTATGCCTCTAGGAATGGACTAATGCCATTGTCAATGCTCCCAACTACCTCAGCATTTAAATTTTCTTCAAGTGATTTACGCAGATCAGTGTATGTCTTATGTGACAACACCCTTCTAAAAGGTGTAATCAATCCTGCAACAAACCACTATGCATGCTGGATAGCATGAATATCATAAGATATATTAGATAGAAGTGTCTTAAAATGAGCATCATACTCAGGTACAATCTCACTAGTGCCTTGCTTGATATCCTTGAGCGCACCTACACTTTTCTACTCAAACTTAGGTATATGGAACTCTTTCAAGAAAGCATCTCTCAATGCTACATAATCCACACAAGTTTGATCATGGTCAAATTTCCTATACCAGTTATGTGCATGCCCCTATAATGGAGTGGTGAATTAAATTTCCTTTCACTCAGCAGTCATGATCCCTTTAGTGCACCACAAGATTTCACACATATGCACATGTTCAACAACATCCTCTATACCTCTATACTCTGGGAGATGAAGAGACATCTCCATATAGATATTCTGTGGTTGTTGCGGGCCTTGACCACCTGATCTAGAACCTCCTATATTACCTTAGCCTCTAGAACCAACAGATCCATTAAAACTAGAACTACCTATACCTCATGATCCACCACCTATAGTTGGAATAGGTCCTGTAGACATACTCCCCGATGATCTGATAGTAATACTATACTAAACCCCTATAGTCTGTGAGGTAGTTCCACTTCCAGAGGTGATTCCAACATTTTCCACACTCACATTATCTATAGATGATGCACCTAATAATGATCCTCCAAATGATATTGAATCCCTCTATCCTGCTTTTAATGTACTTGATCCCTGACTTACTCCTGCTCTCCTAATTCCCAAGTTAGTTTGCTGGTTACTTGTCATACTAGATACTGAAAACCAAACACAATGGTTAGGTCACCAGGTGGATTAATATGCATGCCTATGGTCCAAGTAGTCTTTGCTAGCACACTTCTATGTGATACCAAGGGGGGATCTCTATCATGCTTTCTAAGATGGAGTTATTAATGCTCTAGCTCCACGTCTTCTACGTGAGTTGTAAATCCTTCACGAGCCATCTCTCTCCTCCATGCCATACTCTCTACAATGGAATGTTGCTTCTCTATATCCCTCTCATGCACCTACTTATACTTAAACCACCTTTCCTCTCTCTTCTTCTCTACCGCTAGGTCTGCCATCTTAAACCAAGCCTGTTCCTGCCCCCACGTGTGGTGAAGTTTAGTTAGCCATCAGTTTACTCTCTAGGTTCAAAGTTACCATTAAGATCTTGATTTCCAATGGAATACCTTGCAAATATGTTCCTCTTGGATACCATGGAAAAACTAGAACTTAGCTACCTCGGGCAAGAGTACGTTGAAATTGAATATTCCAAAATATAACTATTTAGAACACCATGAAACCACGTATCCACCACACGAGTCCAGATCAGATCAACATCATAGAGGGCCTAAAATTCTTCCTGTGTCTAGACAAGTGTGTGATACCTCTAATTCTACTAAGATGCATAAGCAGTAAGCCACTCGTATAGTTCTACTAGAAAGATAGCAAAAAATATCTCGTATAAGATGTCATACAGGTTCTGTTCTACCCAAGTGCGTGCGTTAAACTCAGATCCAATGTTGAACCACCACACATATTCTTCTTCCATATCATGTATCCATTCCTCAATACTTGCTAGAGTTAACTGGTACGTCTTCATCGTGAACCATCCTGAAAACAACTGAAAAAGAGGTACCGACAATGGAACCAATGATGTAGCCTAGAATTTACCAGATAACACCCTGGTCATGCTGGCATATCACTCAGCCTAAATTTAGAACTCACCCAAAGCTCACAAAGGTACCAAGTCCCTCTTCAGGGTTACTATAATATGATGTTGACATGATGAAGTAACATATAGGTTCATAACTAATCCATCATTCCACAATGCATGCTACACTCAGATCTATGAAAGAACAAGATTAAATAGTAATCATGATTGAATTAATAATATGCACTACTCAACTATACACAGAATGACAGTTAGATTCAGCCAATATCTTCCATCTATTAATAAATACATAAGCTCCTTACAGTATTGTCAATCTATACCCATGCGTGTATAGAACTGATATATTAGTTCCATCATATGTGTATATCCTCTGTTACACACATACATACATCTCCTTCCATACATCTAGCTCTCTCTCTCTCTCTCTGTATATATATATATATATATCTCCTATGCACCTAGCATCATACATATAGGGTTGGGACTTTCCCTTCACCACTTATCTATTCCAGAAATAGGCCACATGATATTGATAGCCACACATCATTTATAATCACAGCCAGACATGCAAGTGTGCTATCTATAGTCCTCTTGTAGTTAACTGAAGTGCCAATTCTATTCTTAGCATGTCTTCATGCATAAACTCTTTGAACCGCTTCTCCAAAGATAGATTATGCATGGAGCACACATCTCTACATCGTTGATGTGTTCCACATGCCATCTTCTAAAAATAGGTCTTCATGCTCAAAATTAGCTAAGTCCTGAAATCTAAACTTGCCTTTTGTGCGCAGGTCTTTCCTGTTCTTCCCCACCCTTAGTTCTGGGCCTTTTATCCACATGGACTCCTTGTGTGATCTTTGACAAGTATTCTTTGATCAACAAAGAAATAACTTAAAGAACACATAGAAAAATTGATGCAGTTGGATGGAAGGCATGTTAAAGCATGATGGATTCAGAAGATAGAAACTACCAGGAAGAAGGCTTGGTATGATAGGCATATTAAGGATAAACAGATTGAAGTTGGACATATGGTTATTTTGTATGATTCAAATTTTTTGTACCACCATGAAAAGCTTACAGTGCATTGGTTGGGACCGTATCTTGTGACTTATATAGTTGATTGATGAACCTACTAGTTATAGGCACTAGATGGGACATGGTGTTCTGGTTACTTAAATGGGAGTAGGATGAATACCTACTATAACTAAGTCTTTTGGATGTTTGTAATAAGACAATTTTTTTATTATATTGGATTTCCTTTAATGCATTTCCCTTTATTTATGTTTCCTTTCAATGTCATTATGTTTTGTCAATTTAGATTAGTGTTGTGTGTAATAAGTGTGTTTATGTACTAGAAGTTGATTAATATCTATTGTACTTATGCGCAGATGACCACACATACTTTTAGTGTGGGGTGGATGAATAAATATTAATTGGTTCCTTATTTCGGATCATAGTGCTTGGTAAAAATAAACTTATAGGTGCAATAAGAAGAGATAATGTTGAATTAAAGAAAGTTTCTCAAATTGAAGACACAACGTAGGAGGATAGACACTTAGTATAATACGAGGTAGGTTGCAGCATTGAGAACTACTTGAGAAGTGTCACATTGGATAGGTACTTTGGTAAAACGAAACATTCTTAAAGGAATTCTGTGGCCAAGAGGTAGCAGGTACGCCAGAAGGTTATGAATAAGGCGTGGAAAATATAGGCGTGAAGGACATGGCACAATAAGTGGAAATGTGTGGAGGAAAATTTAATGCCATGTAAGGTGGTGGTTGAGGAGAAATTAATGTGAAGATTTTTGAATTGGGCTATAAAGTTAGTGAGTGTAACGTTTTTGTTACCTTGCATTATTTGAGTTATAAAATTATAAAGTGTGAAGAAGAGCTTAGTGTGATGAGAAATCATTAGAGTGATGAACCAATAGAGGTTGAGGCACATTATTGGTAGCATTCCATGTATAAGGGTTATTGAGGTGGTTATGCGTGTGCTCAACGGTGGGTTTGTGCACCTAGGGTTTCATGGGATTGAAGATCTTGTTTCGAATTCGACGCATGCAAGGTAAGAAGGTGAAAATGTTAAAGTTATAGAATGTCCCTGTAAGTGATAAAGGAAATATGGCACTGAGGTGTGCCCCAGTCATTGAAATAGAGCCTGATGAAACAATAGAAGAATGGTTGGTAGAGATGTTGTATCTAGAAGGGGTGATAGAAGGGAGGCCATGGGAAAAAAAGATAAAAAGGTGAAAAATTTATTATTTCAATCACATGATCGATAAGACTATCAAGGATATCTTTGGAGAGACCAGATGGAAAAAAAATAGGAGGATGGAAGATCGAACAAGGGTTCTAGATGATTTAGTGAAGAGATTGTTGGAAAGTATTGGGGTGATACAGCTCCTTGAATTTCCATACTTCAGAAAGCCCAACCAGTTGTACCTGTGACTTATGTCATGGGTACACAATGATTTTTTCTATTTTATGGGAATGAAGATGTAAATTACTTACAAACTGGTTGGTAAGGTCACAAGGTTATGTGATTTTGGTTCAGAGATTGTTGGTAATCTAATAGACGATGAGGGAATTGATGGGATGTCCACTGCATTCAAGTATAAGAAGGGAGACTGAGCATTAAAAGTCACAATCATAGAGGATATGGCCATAAGGGTTACAACACAACTCATAGGTTACAAGTTAGGTGCCTCAAAGAGTTGGTTAGAGGTCAACTAGTGCTAGCTACACATAGTGCATAAAATGGTGAGAAAGACCTACTATAACATCATCAGTTATATTGCAGAGAGCCTAGTAGCAGAGGCATGTGTACAAGATGAAAAAATATTATAATATAACCTAGGGTGCTATTTTGCTTTTGATTTTATTAAGTGAAATTGGCATGCCTGACAGCCCAAGAGAGAAAATTTGTTTGTATCCCATGGAAAATAAATCACAAGCATAGGAATTTTTGAAGTATATGTGTCATTTTTCCATCCCAAACACCTACAAGGAGTACTAGGAGAAATGGTTTATACAGATGCATCGGGCATTTGAAGGGGAGTAGTATATACCATGTGATATTCCTACAATGTTGGATGGACAAGGTGAGTTTTCAGTGGGCCAACATTTCAGCCTAGGGATGTTCTTCATGAAGATGGGTGAAAGGAGCCCTTAGTGTAAATTACCCTTCAATTTCATCGTGCATTATTTTAAGAATTCAATGAACAGATTGCATAATGCATGAAATATCCAATTTCATGATGACAAGGTAGATGCGGATATACATTTTTGCGTAAAACATATGCATGGTTGAATTGGAAAGCATATGTAGAAATGCTGGAGATAGAAAATGTTTATATAACTCCAGAGACTCTGGCCATGGGGAAAATTGAGCCTACACACATCTATGTGTATCTAATGTCATGCTTCAAGGAAAATAAGGTACTTAGAGGAGAGGAATTTGATTTTCCAAGTCTTCCAAAGGGGAAACAAATAGTGGGCATAAAGAAACTAGTTGAACATAAACCCCCCAGAAAGGAAGAACCAGTACATGAAGACTTATAGAATTTCTTGGAGCAGCAAGAAGGAGAATAAGAAGGCAATGTTGGATTGGATCATACTAGAAGAGTGTTGTGCAAGAGGTATACGGGTGCATATGTTGGTGTTGGGTAATCCCAGCCAGTTAGAATATCACCGTGTGTGACACTAATGAATAATGTTGAGGAAAAAAGAAAGAAGTGCCAAAGGTATTTTCCTGTTAAGGATAGTGATGACGAGAAGTCTTCACACAAGAGCACAAAAAATTATGTTTCTACCCCAATCCTGGAAGTATGAGAAGAAGATGAGATAGGTGGTGAGTAGCCTATATATGAGGAGGATGTACCTAGTATAGTTGCACAGGGACTAGAAGAAGAAACCCACATTGGTGGTGATACAGAGTTTGTAGAACATGTTATGCACTAGGAAAAGGAGACTGATAGGGAAGAAGAAGTAAAAAAAAATGTGGGCACCAAAGTGTAGGAAGGTATAGGAGAGTGTACCAGTGATCCTAAGGAAGATTAGGTGGTGAGAACAAGAAACCTTGTCTATACTAATGACGTGACCAATATTATTCATGCTATGTTCCAGGGTACTTTTCCTAGGGAACACTTATATCACTGGGACTTAATGTATCCAAACATGGAAACTACACACACTCATAAAAAATTGTCCTAGAGTATGCAGACTCACATGGATGAGCCTGAATTTGATGTTTGTGAGGAATCATGTGTGTCATGAAGAATGAAGAGGGTGCCACATTCTCACCATATCACCATCAAGCCAACTCAATTCTCGGATGAACAGCTGAGTAATTCTTTAACTAAGGTATCTGCAAAAGTTGTGCGTTGTACTATTGATAAAGTGGTGACTATTTGGGCCTTATTAGAAGATATAAAATATAGGGTTATTGAAATCAAGCACCTGACAAAAGAGAAATAAAAAATGAGGTGAAGGCACAGAAAGTCCTTCCAATGGTGGAACGGATTGGGGATGATATTTTAAAAGTGAGACCACAATATGAGGAAAAGGTGGATGATAAATTCCCCTCTATACTACATTATTTTTTCACATTAGTTTACCTTCTATTAGATTAAGGACCAGTGTGCATGCCTAGAAAAAAATATGCTGCATCGCTAAGGAAAAAATTAAGGGAAATAGTCATGTCGAAAATTACCAGTTATGAGTCCATACTTTAGACATTAAAGAATGAATTAAAGAAATCAGATATGGCGTGATAAATATATGCACAGACCTTGACATAATAATAAATACAAGGACCATTAAAGAAGAGAATGAGTTCCTTAATGTGGTAAAAAGTGAGGAACTTGGGCGTGAGGAGAGGCTTAACTTGGCAAAAAAGAAGCTCGTTGTACGTGCAGAAGCCGAAGAACCTCACATGGAAAGAATCAAGGAGATTGGGAAATTCATCACACGTCAGATGGATGTCATAGAAGGGATGATCTCAAGAATGGCAAAGGTCCTTTGGGTACTATAGAATGAATGCCAAAACATGATGGTGGATGAAATGGATGGGGTACTGACAGACATCCCCAACAAAACAAATAAGGTGCTGAATTATTGGAATGAACTTGAAGGATAAATTAAAGCTAAATATCCTGAATTGATACTACATATAGAGGGATAGCACGCCTTAATATTCATTTATTATTTCTGTGTAGTATTCTTTCATTATTTATTCTTTATTGGTGGAGAGATAAGTTGTGATTATCCATTTCTGGGGGCATAAATGAATCCAGTGTGGGGTAATTTTTGGCTAATATATTGTAGCCTAAATATTGAAGGTGCATAAGGAGTGGGCACATAGACATAGGGCATGTAGATGCGTAAAGAGTTGTAGTTAAAAAGGAGTGCACTCATGGAAACCTATGACTTTAGGACTTATCCATTTTTGGTGTGAGGCTAATTATGGACATGGAGTGCAGAGCACGTTTTGTATGAAGACTTGTAAAGAACACAAAACTATTTTGGGCAAGTGGGAGATCAATCAAAATTCTTATTTTTGGAACTATTAAAAGGATTAGACTACAATTATATTATTATATAATATATTATTATTAAGCTTGCAAGCTTTTGTATTTATCATGTAAGGGCACATGGTTATTCTTAGCATGCAGTCTATTTTGAGGGTGCTTAGGCAGTGAAGGGAAAGTCCCTACTACCTATATATATGTATGATTTCATAGTATTAGAGGCTTAATTTTGTAATAAAGTTATACTGCTGGTTTAAGGGCATGTGTAACTGATGGTGAGATTGTTATGTATGTATGAAACTTTTGTGTTTTACAACAATTAATATAATGAATCTTTAGGACTTAATATTGATTGAAGACATATTTATGACTAGTTCATGCATGGTAAAGTTAATCTTGATTCTTGTATGAGGTATTCTTGCACATGGTTTAGATCTAGATCTATTTTGTGCTATGCACTATACCTAATTATCTTCTATGGACCTAGAATATTGGTATGTTCATGCTAAATTCTTGACAAATTTTCCATAATAGAGGGACCTAGTACCCTTACATGGTTCAGGTGAGTTCTCAAGTTCTACCTAGGTGATGTGCCAACGCGACTTGGGTTGTTGCGGATAAAAATAAGAGTACAAAATAATTTTGAAGTACTAAGGGTTAAAACCTAATGTTTTCTTGACAATCTAGAAAGAGGTGGATAAACATAGTCAAAGTGTTAATTGATGAGGGTGATTAACAAAGAAAGTATTCTTTGAACCTAGTGTACTGACATGAAAATTTCCATGCATGACAAATTCCATAGTGGGTACTCAAAAGTGTTTGGTTTGTGTCTTTAATCCATCTACATGAGAATTTTTGATGGTTTTTAGACTGTCTTGGGCTAGTTAGGCCTTTGAGAGCAAAAACGAGGAAAAGTGGGATTGAAAAAGATAGCAAAGGAGCTTGATTATGAAAATTTGATTACACCATGAGAATGATAAAAGGTCTAGGGAGGAGTTGCAAAATCGTTTTGGATGACCATAGATGTCTCTATTTACGAATGATGCAAGCAATCTTGTCTTAAGGGCACAAAGGGCAAGATAGAGAAAGTTTTTGAAAGATTAAGTCTTGAGTTATTTTGATAATAGGGATGGTTTTTTAATATGTGTGTTGAGTGATGAAATAGGGGAGAAGGCCTAGGAAGCGCCACCAAAGCCAAAATTTCAAAATTGCATCCTTAAGAAAAGGGTTAACATAGTTAGAAATTGGTCAATTTGGTGAGTTAGGTAAGATGACTATTTTTCTTTCTTATGAATCATGGTGAAGGGATTATTAGTTGTGGAATGAGATATTGATCTAGGTTTTAAGTTAGGTAAGGAACTTGGAGAGGATATTTGTCATTTTTTTTAAGTTTAAAACCTTTTTGGGCTCCGTTTGATCATCATTTGCAAAGCTAGGGTGAAGATAGTTGTTTAAAACCTTCTTCGTTGATAGAATATATGTTTGGTATTATTCACTCTGCACCAAGATGTCTCTAAGACTTCCACCCACTCATCTCTCTCCCTCATCTACTACACCAACATCACTAACTCCTCCTCTATGTATTTCACTTGTACATTCCTCTTAGATAACACGTTCCAAAAACTATCCACCTATGTACATGCCACATCTAGATCCACCTCCAATCCTCCTCTCATCACTCTTGTCATGCCCTCATGGCCCTATAAATTTTAGCTTACATCTACTCCTGCCACAATGCCACATACTCAGGTGTCACCCTAACGTCATAAATACTGGCTTATGATACCTCCTTGATGTAGCCTATAATTCATTGCAAATAACCCAATGCATGTTGGCACATCACTCATCCTAAAATGAGTGCTCACTCAAAGCATGCAAGGGTACCATATCCCTCTTTATATTTTCTTGTCTATAATGTTAGCATGATTCGACATGTATATATTCAGATCCATAATAGATAGTAACCAATCCACTGTGTATAAACCAAATCTATATCTATACCATATGAAATATTCACTAAACAATGATTATAATGAGATTTACCATGAAAGAACCATATTCAGTCACATCTAACACCATTATCCAGTCAATATGATCCATTATATTAAATACTACAAAACAAAGAATCTTCATACATCATAGTAATGTCATCATGAGTCATGAGCGTGAAAAAAACTAACATTATAACTCTACACTCAAAACAATATCAACCGAGGTCTCACAACCGTGAAAATCAATACATATATAAAGGGGTTGGGACTTTCCCTTCACTACCCATGCAACTTCCAAAAGTAGGCTACATGTTAATAATAGCCATGCACACTTGCATCAATGTACAAAAGCATGCAACCACTAATAATAGTTCTTCTATTGGTTAAATCTAAGAATAGGTCCTATTATTAGACTAAAAATCTACGTGGTGCTCGAACTACTGTAACTCCCAAAATAGCATTGTGTGAACTAAAAGTCTCCAAGTCATCATGTTCTTAGCACTCCATCTCCAAAAATATCCTAGATCTACAAAAGTGGCTAAGTACTATGTACACTTGTCCTAATCACATGTTGTTCTACTATATTTCTACATCCTTCTATATGTCATGTATTTGTATGCCCAATCCTTATGTGATTTCATACTTGAAATATATTTTATCAACTACACATTACCCCACAATAAATGCATTATAGCCCTCAAAAATGGGTAATATTAACTCATCTCTCCTAAGTAAAGAACAATAAGTGAAATAATGAAGAATTATTCCCACAAAAGAATGAGATATCACTCGGTGCTCTTCTATTCAAAAATCAATACTAATTTCGGATACTCATTCTTAAATTTTTCCTCCAATGCCTACCAATCACTTAATGCCTCACATGTTTTTTCCAAGACATCTGTGATTATGGCATCTAGCTCATCATGAGTCATACTAGAAATCATGCCTTCCATATAGTTCATCTTCTCAACAATTTGTTTTCCTATCTCCTTCAGCCTGTTTTCATGTTGTTCTTGGGCACTTGTAAGCGCTTTGTGCTTATCCTCCACTAAAGAAAGTCTCTCCAAATGCCCAAGTGTCTCATTCTTCATGGATTTTAGGAATTCATTATCTTCTACAATTTTCCTCATCCTAACAGTTGCATATGGTGCCACACAAATGTTCAAGGCATGATCTACCTTCTTCAATTCATCTCTCAAGGCTTGTAGCAACGATTCATAACTTTCAATTTTTCTAGAAATGGTGGCTTTAACCCTTGCTGCTTCCTCTGCAGGGTCTTTTGGCATGGAAATATGCATGTGGCCTTCATTTATGACTAGTTTTACAAGTGTTTGTATATAGTGCATTACATAAGGAAATTTTTCTAGAACTTCAGATTCTAGACGTGGCCTTACCTTAAGAATATCATCATCAATCTCCTCGGCCATACCGATCAAGGATTCTATCTTTTCCTCAACCTTTTCCTATTTTTCTATGAGGTGCTTTATTTTTGTATCCTTATCCTTGTTTTCATCCATCAGTTCCCTAATGGTTTCTTCTTTTTCTATGTTCTTGTGCGTAACCTCTAGAGATACCTTTACCAAGGAATTACTCACTTGTTCATCCAACATAAGAGTTAGCTTAACATTTATGTGCCAGATGTGGGGTGATTTCTTTATTCTGTGTGAGATGCATGTTTCTTTGCACATGTCAAAAGAAGGCTCATCCATATGAGTCTGTATTGACCATGATAAATGCTTCCGTGTGCACACGTTAGTCATCTCCGCATCCATCAACTCCCAACCATACAAGTACTTAATTTCCATAGTAATCTGGAAGCATGTGCATATGAAATTCCTAGTATCATCGACATATCCAACTGTAAAAGTCACATAGACTTCACCTTATTTATCCTCCCTTGTTATTTTTCCCTTAGGAACCCAGACATCTGAATCCAAAATTGGGAATTTTCCCTTTTTTTCTTCTGTTTATATTTGTATGCCCTTCATTCGTTCCTCATCATCTGTTATTTCTTCATCACTGGGCTCCTTTATACCCTCGAGCTATACTAGGTTCCCTGGCACACTTTCTCTAGACTCATCCTCCTCTCCATCCTTAAGCTTTAGCTTGCGCCTTCTATTCTTCTCTGGCTCTACTTTCTACACTGAAATCCAATGTAACATTCTCAATGGCTATGATGACCTTGCACACTAAACCCTTGTCCTCCTGAACACTCTCTTGAACTGTGGCTCTTCAAATGTCTATTCCACATTGATTTCCATTGTGTTTTTCTCAAACACTTCATCCTCTTGCTCCTGTGATGAGGATATCATCTCACATTCTTTCCTTTCTCTATCTGTAGGTTGTCTTTTTCCCCTATAGTCATACCCACAACTATCTTGATGATGTTCTTCTTCTTCTTCCTGAATGGGAAAAGTAGGATTTTCAACCACCAATGTGCCAACTGTGTGCTTCCTTTTAACAAGGCTTGGCAGTTTGAACTCATTCTCTACATACTTTCTATTCTCCAGCCTAGGCTTAACCTGAAGGTATAATTATGTTGTCCCACCATCTCTTATTTCCAAACTCACATGATTCATAGTTATGTCATCTGAAATGTATCTTTCAATATAAGTAGTCTTACCTAGATAAATGTAAGTCTTTTGTAGAATGTGGTAGTCACAGTCTACCTTATTAGCATTATATATTAACCTACCCATGTCTGAGATTCTGTGAACAACTTCATGAAAGAACTGCATGGTGAAAACATAGGGAAGTTTGTATTAAGGACTCCATGTATCATTCTTCATTACAAAATGCGAGATGTAAAAATGATGATAGACTGAAAACTATGCCAACTTACCTACTGTTGTGAGAAAATCATTAGGTATTCTCCACTCTTCCTCGAATGCGGTGTGGATTCATACATATCACATCTTTACCCTTGGTTTGAATGGTCCACTCATTTTCCCTTCACAAAGATGCTTTTCGAATCTCTCTACGAGAGATTTATTTTCCGCAAGGTACTCCCATATTTAGTTCTTTGGCCCATCATGAACTCAAATCTCCACAAACACAAGGGGCAGTAGAATAGTGCCAAAGCTTATTTTTTCACCTTTACATGCCTCTTCAATGATAATTTCAGCAATGTATCTAGCCAATTTGTAGGTATCCCCTTGTGACATTTTCTTTGCAACATGTAGCCACAAAGTGTTCACCTATGACCATCTCTCCTAGTTTAATTTTATCAATAAGTGTGAGATTGCCTATCTGATCAAATAATTCTACAACTTGTAAATATCCATGTCATGCCCACCTTTTGTATAACCTAACTCCTTGTTGGTTGTTATAATTATTTCTTTATCAATTAGGTCACTACTCACCTTTGTGGCTATGCTTTTCAAACTCATCAAAGTGCCAATCAAGGGTGTGGTAGTGCTCATTTATCTCCCAAAAAAATAGAAAAATTCCTCATGGACTCTAATCATAAGCCACCAGTATAACTTATTTGGCTTTCTGAAATAAGGAAATTCATACAACTGTAAAAACCCTATCTTTATTAGGAGCTTCTCCCTAGTATCGTCGTATACGGGCATGTCATCCATTATCCATTTGTTTTTATTTTTATTCAATAATGTGTCTAACTCTTCCTTGTTATCGGTTGTCCTATTGTTTTAATCATTGAATTTTCTTTGAAGGATATGGGAATCCTAATCATGGCCCATAATCAATTCCTCTAGGTATTGCATTTTAGAAAACCTACTTTCAGGGGCATCCTCAATCTCAATCTTAACTTCCTTTTTTTTTCTTTCCCCTTGTACGTACCCCGGGTGCTCGTTTCGGATTTCAATCAAAAAGATGTGTTATATTACCTCCCCTGAGCTCTGCAACTTAGTTCCGTGTGCCCTGGATACAAATTAAACCATAACCATCAATATCCTTTCCTACACACCTTCACCTTGCTCAAACACTTTAACAAATAGAGCGTAATAGTTCCTTGTGCACAAATCTGACCAACCCAACCAGTTTGCATCTCTCCACTCTTCACAACTGTCTTAGCTATCTCACTTAGAAAAAAACCACTCGAGAATTCATAATTTCAAAGGTAAAATTGGACTCACAACCCTCATATATATTTTAAATTTTTTTTTCATTTATTTCTCCTTCACCTACCAGCGATCCCAATATTAATGCATCATTTGTCAATGTTTCCATACTGCTCATTTCCATGTCGCAATCATAACCTTATGGTGCACCTTCTACTTCTTGGCCACAAACCTCCTTCTGAGCACCCATATGCATCGAATTTCTTTACCACTACGCATTATTCCAAGTAGTTTATGCTGTTATAGCCTACCTCACATTATACTATGTGTTCATTTTTCCGTCTGTAGTCTTCATTTAGGAGTAATTTTTTCTATCTGCACCCTTCCAAAAAGCACCTGCACAAAAGTTTCCTTATGCATACTTATCTTCTGATGACAATAAAATATATTCACTTTGGTAATGAACCCTATATGTAAACCTGTTATCCAAAATAAGCCCATGCTTATTTTTGGCTAACTCCTCCTCCTTTTCCTTTACTAGTACTTAAAATGATTTTTTTGCATGCTTCAGGGACTCAAAATTTTCTAGAAGTGGCTTCATCAGATAGGATTTTTCTTCTCCTCTCTAGAACGATAAATAAGTCCTCCTAACTCCTTGTATTTTTTGAGTTATGGCTAGGTAGAGTTTGGAGGGGAAATTTTCCCTAGGCAGTCCCGCGGAGGTAAGGAAGAAATTTTGCCAAGGAAAATTGGCGCAAGGTGAACTTACTAGAATATTTTTACCACTTAGCCCTTTCGGGAAAAAAAATCAATGGAAAATTTTGGCCCAAAATCCTGCAAAGGAAAATATATTGTTTGAGGTCTACGCCTAGTTAGGATGTGCCACATGTCAGGCAGAGCGGCGGGGGCGGAAGGACTTTAAAGTTTTTGGCTTTTTTGTCAAAATTTCTCTTAAAGGAAAAAATAGGAGTGCATCCCCATCGAGGAAATGAAATGATGCCATGTGTCCAATTAGCAGTGGGAGTCGGGAGGATTTTTGAATTTTTTCCAAAGTGGTGAAAGGTACAAAGGTGAAAATTTGAACCACTTCTCCGCATCGGATCAGAATGTGCCATGTGTCCACATCAATAGCAAAGTAGTGGGGCCACGGAGAATTTTTGGGAAAATTTTCCATTTTCGTGAAAGGAGAAAAATGTGATTTTTAGGTCACCGATCAACTATAGGGTGCCACATGTCATCGAAGGAGCGGGGCGTGGAGATTTTTTTGGAATTTTTCCCAATTTGAAAAAAGAGGGAAAAAGTTCAAATTTTGGCCCGCGAACCCAATTTTTGTCCTAATTTGACCATTTTTTCCCTAAATATTCAAAGGGCCATATCTTTCAATCAAGAGCTTGGATTTTCACATTTTTAGTATCATTGGAAATCTGGTGAAATTATCCACACGATGGATTGTTAAATTGTAAATTTTGATGGAGTTTTACGGGAGAAAAATGGGAAAATGTTTCCAGCATGGGAAAAAATGTAGAACTGACCCCCAACCACAAAAATTGATGAAGTATGGCATCTATTTCTTCTCCAGCATGGCTGAATGCATCGAAAAATGGATTTTTGAGGGTGCCCTTGTTGTTTTAATGAATCTTGTTGGTGGTTGGAGATGTCAAATCTATTTGCCCACATTTTCTCATTTCTTTCATTTTGTTTGAGTGATAAAGCCAGTTTTGGCTCATTTGTAGAAAGTTGTTCATCCTTCTTCTCTGCCTCTCCCTTCTTTTCTTCCCTAGGGTCGAAAATGGAGTTTGAACCTCCTCCCCTACATTGTAATGGCATTTTTTGCCTCTTACCCGTGAAATGATGTTCTGTGCAAACTTCTGGAGTAATAAAAAATGAGTTTTGTGATGTATTTTTCCATCCTTGCTCATTTTTTGGTTGTTTTCTTCTTACCTCTCTTCATTGCAGCTATTTTTACATGTTTGGATGTTCATTGCAGGTTTTGGAGCTGTGTTCATGGAGCTTTGGAACAGTTTTTTGTGTGAAATCTATCTTTGGTCTGTGATGCATTTTTCCATCCTTTCCATTTCTCACCTCTTCTTCTTTCCATGGTAGTTTTGATAGATGTTCAACATTGCTTCTTTGGTGTATCACCATTTTAGTATAGGCTCTATTTTTCCTTGTTTTCTTCCTCTCAGTATCTCGTTAGAAGTTAGATTAGGATTAGATTATATTTCCTACACTAGAATAACTTGTGGCTGGTAGTTTAGGAAGAGGAACCAACCTTCTCTGGAGAGCTATTCCCATTTGCAAAGGTCCCACACTTTTGGATAGCTCAATGTTGGGAAATCACACCAAATGAAATTTCCTTAGAAAAGTAGATCCATAAGTCATTTTGGGGGTGCTATGATTTTTCACTAACAAAATCACCCCACACTAAGGGTATGAAAGGTCCTCTACGTATAAAAACACTTAAACTATAATTAGCTTCTGGTGCACAAACATGATTATTACACCAAACAGTAAACTAAATTGACAAAACATAGCAACGATGAAGGAAAAACACATAAAGGAAATTCATTAAGGGAAATCTAATCTAATTTGAAGTACTGCCTTATTAACAACACCAAGAAGGATTATTTATAGTAGGGCTTCAAAATCCTCATGTTGAAGTAACCAAAAAATCATGTTCCATCTAATGCCTCTAACTGGTAAGTGCCAAAGTCTAGTATATAAGTGATTACATATGGTCCTAACTAATGCACCTTAATCTTTCCAGGGTGGCACAAAAACTTTGAATCATACAAAAATACCATTTTCCTAGCCTCAAGCTTCTTATCCTTGCCTATCATGTTGGACCTTTTTCCTAGATTTTTCTTTCTTCTGACTCCATCTTGCTATGGTACACCTTTCATCCAACTACATCATTTTTCCAACATGTTCTTCCAATTATTTCTCATTATCTAGACCTCCTTCACACACAATACACAAAGAAGGTAACATGAATTCCATGGGGAGAAATACCTTTGTGCCGAATATCAAATGAAAGGGTGTTGTTTAATTCAACCTCTTGTAGGTTTTCTGGTATGCCCAAAGTACCACATAAACCTTTTCATACCAATCTCTCCTTCCAACATCACAAATTTTGGTCAAGGTATGGCTCAATATCTTGTTGAAAGCCTCAACAATTCCATTTTCCTAAGGTTGATAAGGGGTTATCCTATGGTGTGCAACCATAAATTCATCTAATAATATCCTGATAGTCTCATTAAGGAAATGAGTACCCCTATCACTTGTTAAACTTAAAGGGCAGTTAAACCTACTAATAATATTTTCCCACATAAACCTTGTTCTTGTAGTTGTAGTGCAATACTTTGTAGCCTTCGCTTCTTCCCACCTTGTAAGATAGTCTGTACAAGTTATAATGTAGCATGTTCCTACCCTATACGTGGCTAGGGAAATAGGACCCACAAAGTCAATTTCCCACTTCTCAAAAGGATCTGCACTAGTAACATTCCTCAAAGGCATTTTGTCTTATTTCATAGGATTTTCGAGGTGCTGACAATGGTGACATGCCTTACAATATTATTTGTAATCCTTGTACAATGTTTCCTACCATAGACCAGCTAGTAGAATCTTGCACGTGGTGGCATCCCCTACATAGTGTCCACCTACAATATCACCATGACTGTTTCTCACTCGTGCTCAAGTACACACCATTGTAAAACATTGACATGTCCTAACTTGTATAAGTCTCCACTGATCAACATGTAAGGTGCGGCATGAATAGAAAGTTGTTTCTTTTCTAAATCCTGCATTCCTTTAGGTGGCACACTTGTGCACAAAAAGACATAAATATCCTCTAATTCCAAGGGTGTGTGATTGAACCTAAACAATTGTGCATCTAGAATTGTGTCCTTAATTCTCTGCAAGTCCTCTCTTGATTAAATCCTTGATAAATGGTCTGGACAAGAATTTATCTTATCAGGATTAACCACCACCATAAAATTTAACTCTTGAACTAATAGTACCCATCCATATATGTGCCCATGCAAAATAGGATTGTTCACCATGTACTTTAATGCCATGTCTTCTATATAAAATATGAAAGGTATAGCTAGGATATAATGCCAAAACTTATGGAGTGTGTAGATCATAGATGAGACCTCACACTCTGTCATTGTATAATTTTTTTATGCTAGAGTCAACTTTTTACTAGCAAAGAAAATATTATGATCGACAATCCCTTCTCTAGGTGGAGCTTATAAGACACCAATGAACATCTACATAAATTTGAAAAGGATTAGGCCATGAAGGAAAGCTCAAAATAGGTGTTGTAGTAATCCTTTCCTTCAGTGTGTGAAATGTAGGTTGTTGTGCCTCACCTAAATTGAACTTACCTTTTCCCTTGAGTAATTATCCTAAGGGCACAGTGATCTTGGCATATCCCTTGATAACTTTTCTATAATAACTTGTGTTCCCTAAGAAACCATGCACCTCGCTTTGGCTAGTAGGCTCTTCCAAGCTCAAAATAATAGCTACCTTAGAAGGATTCACTAGCAAGCATTCTTTAGAGATGATGTGCCCCAAAAAAATTCAAAAGGGTGTGACAAAATATACACTTTTTAATGTTGAAGGAGATGCTCAACTACTATCACCTCTCGAACATCAGCCTCAGATTATCACAATGATCTTTCGTGAGCCCATAGACTATCCAATCATCTAGATACACCTAAAATAACTTATGAATAAAATCATGGAATGATTGTACCACTATACATGAAAATATTTTAGGCACATTATTTAATGCAAAGGGCATAACCCTATATGCAAAAATTCCCCACGTGGCGGTGAAAGTTGTCTTCTCTTTATATTATTTAGCTATCCTTACCTGATGATATCTAGAGAATTCATTAGTGAAGGAGTATATTTTGCGCCCTATAACACCTTCGGAGATTTCCTCAGTAAATGGTGTGGGAAAGGGATCAATCATACATGTAGAATTAAACTCCATGTAGTCCACAAAAATCCTAATTCTACCATATTTCTTGATGATGATCACCATAGGGCTCACCCATTCTAACTCCTGAATTGGCACAATAATTCCATAAATTAACATTTTGTCAATTTCTTCTTTTACTTTGATCGATAAGTTTGTATTCATCCTGTAAGGCCTTCTGAACTAGGTGCACAGCTTATTTCAAATTTATCTTCATCTCTGCTAATGGTTCATGTATACCTCTCAATTCATGATAGCCTTTAGGGAACAAATCCGAAAAGTCATGCAATAGATCAATGATTTCAACAACTTCAGAGTCAGACTAGTAATCTCCAATAATGGCTTCCTTAGGTTCAGAATCTATTCTAATGTTCACTTTCTTAGTCTTCATAGGATCATGGTAGGTGCATTCCTTTTCATCTGAACTTTCCAAGATTTTACACATGCCCATGGTGTACTCTATATCCAGGATTTCTACCTCTTCATCATCAACCATGTAGATCATCTTACCATTTTATCTTTCTAGGTAGGCATGCCCAAGTTTCTCTACATCTATTTCTTCCTCTTCAAAGTGTGCCACCAGATCTAAATCTCCTTACAACTCCAGAAGTAAATCTTCAAATTTTACACTATCTCCCATAGTTAAGTGCTTCATATCCTGCCACACCTCAATCACTAGAGGTTTAGAAGAAATTTAATCAAATGTCTGAGTCATAGCTTCAGTAAGTTATTTTTAATTTCTAGACACCCTACTTAACTCTGCGTAGACATACCATGTGTGTGTGCATCCTTGCACTATAAAATAATTCTTGGGCACCCATAACGAAGGTGGTAAATATTCTTTCCCTACTGTCCAAATTCTCTCACACTACTGAATGTGGTGATGAACATGATCATTACCATGAAATGAATAGATCTGAGTATGCACATTGCTTCTTAGAAACTAAACAGATAAATCAATCCTTCTCTCCACTCCAAAAGATTATCCTTGTGAAAAATCCACTAGCGCACTGTCATCCTACATAGAGTATTTACTAACATGTTCCTTCTTTCTACCTAACATTCCCATTGAACTTCCATAGTAAGTAGAAATACTTCTGGAGTACTTCTCTTATGTACTATGGTACTTGGTTGTTTCCTAAACAATTGATATTGTGTGGCTTACCGATGCACGCAACTGCATTTTATACTTCATGCAAAACCATTTCATAAGTGTCATGCACCCAATTATCACATGTAACACATGTAGTATCACTCACTGACTATCCATCATCCCACCAGATAAATCCTTCTTTTGATGGCTTAAGAACTTCTTGATTTTGAATGGTGCGCACATGAATTTTGTTCAAGTCTTCTTCACTTAAGGGTGCTACATAAGGCATATATTTCCCATTTGTCAGTGGTATTATGACACGATATTCCTTTTTCTAAAAGCTGATATACCCCTTATTGAAGAACATGTCAACATTTTTTTCATAGCACCAAGGGCGCCTGAGTAATATGGGGAATTTTTCTACTTTTGTAAGTGCTAAGACCTTCAAGTCCCCAGTGAACTCGACCCCCTATATAGTAATGGATGCATGTTTTAAAACTCCATTGGGTGTTGACTTATTTCAATTTTCCATGAATATCACATTGGAAGATGGCTATAATGGAGGTCTTCCCATCTAAACCCATGCATCTAAAGTAATTACATTCACTCATGCGCCTGTGTCAATCAAGATGTTACTCAAAAGCCAAACATCAACAACAACATTAATAGTAATCTCCTTGTCATAATCCAAAATTTATGGAGGATCATTAGCATACAAAATCTTTCTGTCATACTCAGGCTCAGTGGGTAGAGTGTTTCCCTTCAACCAGCTCCCCAACAAAGGAATAATGTTCTCTTAGCACAACATCATTCAAACCTATTTCAAATCATCAACATCTATCTGATGGAGATCAAATACTTTATTTTATTCCAACATCTGTGATTGCTACTTCCAACATTGTATCTCACCTTGTAAATTTCAAATTACTTACATGGTTTCTTGATAAACTGCCTTCTGATGTATGGGTTCTGGATACTTGGCATGCAAGACTTCCTCAGTAATTGTAGGATTTTGTTATAGAGCTTCCCTGGTGCATGCAAACTCAATGCATATAGTTATCTTTATAGGTACCAACTTAGGATCCAGTGCTAACTTTGGAATCCATTAGTTTTTCACAGTGCACTGTAATCTAACCATTCCTGCACCCTTATTTTACTATCTATGTTTCTTTATTAAATGTTCATAAAAGTTGGGGCATTCTTCATAACTATGATTATTTCCACAAAAGGAAAACACAAAATTCTGTGGACATTGGAGCCTGTAGTGATTAGGAGATCTGCATGTATAACAATTACAATGAAGGAAATAACTCCTTCTACCCCTGTGACCTCATCCTCTGAATCCAACTCTATAACCTTAGCCTCTACCACATCCTCTATTAGAGCTCCCCTCACTGTGATCATATTCATGATGCTCTCCCTTATCCTTGGAATTATTTTCAATAGTAGTATGTCGTATGCCAATATCAATAACATCATGGATCTGATTGATCAATTTGTAATCTTCAGTATCATGAGTCGAGGACTTGTAAATCTTATAGTAACTAAAAACATTTTTTATTAACACATGCTGAACTAATGTTCTCTGACTTGAACTATGGTCCAAGTGACATATCATGTAATCTAGTAAGGAGGGTAACGATTTCCAAGGGAAACTATCCTTAGTATGCCCTCTACTTAAAAATTTGTACACCAAATTCTACTGTGTGTCTCATGTGTTGAATTAGTAGATACTTTATCCAAATGTTTCACCATTGCTGCTATCCGAGCTTCCATAAATGGGCTCCTGTGTCCACACTTCCTACTTTCTCAGCCTGAAAATATGCTTCAAGTTCCTCATACATATCTGTATAAGTCTTTTGTTAAAGAGTCATCCTGAAAGGTGTAATCAGTCCTCTAATGAAGCAACATGCATGATGGCTTTTGTGGATGTCATAAGATAACTTAGACATGAAATTATTGAACCATGCATCATATTCTCGAACACTTTAAGTAGTTACCTGATTAATATCCTTGATAATGCTTATGATTTTATGATCGAACTTAGGGATATTAAATTTCTTTAAGAAAGCATCCCACAACACTGTATAGTCCACATAAGTCTGATCAGGAATAAACATTTTGTACCAGTTGTGTGTGTGTCATTGTAACATAGTTGTAAACTAACTTGCCTTGTGCACTGGAGCTATAATCCCCTTTACATGCCACAATATCTAACACACATGAATTTGCTCATATGCATCTTTAATAACTCTATACTCTCGTAGACAGAGAGACATATACATGTAAATTTTATTAGGTTGGTGCAACCCTTTCCCACCAGATCTAGAGCTTGTTTTTCCTCCTATATTTGCATGCCTCCAGATCCACTAGATCCTCCAATGCCTAAGCCACCTGATCCCCCTAATCCTCATGATCCACCTCATGTAGCAGGGAATGGACCAGAAGATGCACTACCCTATGTTCTGATGGTTGTGCTTAAATGAATGCGCATAGCTTGTGAAGTTTCACTACTTTAAGATGTTATGCCAAGGTTCTACGTGCCTATGTTTTGTGTTGATGGTGTACTAGAAAATACACCTCCAATTGGTCCTTCAAATAAATTAGATGATAATTTCACCATAGATGAATAAGCTTGATGATTAACTCTTGTACTTAATTGTAAATTAACTCTATCTACTCCAACTCCACTACTCACACTAGCTTCCTGATAACTGATTATCATAGAAATTGGGAAACCAAGCACAAGGGCTAGGTTTCTAGGTAGATTCATATCTACACCCATGGCCCATGTCATCTCTACTAGTGCACTCTCATCTGAGGCTAAAGAGGGTTCCCTACTATGCTTTCCCAAATGGGGGAGATCTAGATGCTTTGGCTTAACGTCTTCTATGTGAGCTTTGAATCCTTCTCAAGCCATCTCTCTCGACAACACTAGCTGTTATTGTAACTTCATGCTACTTCTCTAAATCCCTCTCATGTACCTCATTGAACTTAAGTCACCTTTCTTCCCTCTATATTTTTTCCGCTGGGTACACCATCCTTACGAAACCTAATATTTCCCCCATGCATGGTGGCATTTAGTTAGCCATCGAATTTTCCTCCAAATCTAGGGTTACAATCATGATCTTGATTTCTAGTGGAATACTGTGTAAATACGATCCTTTGGGTTTGCACAAAAATTGAAACTAAGCAACCTCCTAGAAAGAGTAATTCGAAACTGTGTACTAAAGAATATTTTATTTCAAAACACCATGAAACAAAACATCTAGAGAGCACATGTAAATTAGATCTCCATCATACAACGCTTGGAATTCTTCTTGCATCGAAATCAGCGTGCAAAACCTCCAATTTCTCTTAGACACATAAGTAACCAGCCACTCATACAACTCTATGGGAAAGATAGCAAATAACGTCTCATATAATGTGCCATATAGATTCTACTCAACCCATGCACGTGCATTAAAATTAGGTCAAATGTGAAATCTGTGAGCATACTCTAAGTGTAGATCTACTAACAACTCCTCAATACTAGCCAAGGTGAACAAGTATGTTTTCATCACACAATATCCTATGAAACAAATGAGAAAGAGGTCCTGACAATAGAAATAATGATGTAGCCTAGAATTCAATACAAATAACCAAAAGTGCATTGACACATCACTCATCATAAACTAAGTGCTTAATCAAAGTGCACAAGGGTACCAAATCCCTCTTTATAGTTTCTTTTCTAAAACGTTAGCACGATTTGGGCATTTATATATGCAGATCCATAACAGATAGTAACCAATCCATAGTGCACAAACTAGATCTAGATCTAAAAAATATGAAAGATTGAATAAATAAATATTATAATGAGATTTACCATGCAAGAACCTATTGTTGCAGACTCACAGCACCCCTGGATGTAGATCAGGCTTCTAGGTTGATCACTCTAGCATCCAGTGTGATTGCACAACATGGAAACCCATCTCCAAGTGTGGGACTTGTGAGACTGAGAGAGGAATCTCCAGATTAGAGGCTGGTTCCTCAAACTCCTCTGATCTAGATCTAATGCTTGCACAACTACAGAGGTTCAGATCCTAATCCTACTCTAACTTGCAAGGAGACAGGGGTAGAAGTGTAAAAATTGAAACTAACTAACGATGGTGATGCACCAAAAGGAGTGGTGAAACATATTTGTCATGCAAATAGACACAGATCAAAGTTCACAGCATAAAACATACACAGACTGATAAGGTATAATTTAGGATCTGAAATGAAACAAATAATACAAACAGAGGACTAAAACTCATTCACAGAGCTTGCATTATCATTTCAGTGTCAAAAAACACGCATTACACCCTCAGAGAGGTAAAAGAAAACTGTTACAATCTTTGGAGAGGTCTGATCCTTGCATCAATCACTTGTTGGAGGTGAAAGAAGAGGTCTGTTATGCCCAAAAATGTTCCCCCCTTTGAAATGAGCCAAAAACTGGCTTTTACATGCATAGGTCGAGCCCAGGAGATAGAAACGTACAAAAACATGAGAGCCCATCCCTCCTCGACTGTAGATGCATTAAAATGGCATGGGGGACCTTACAAACCCATACTCTATCATTTTTACCAGATTACAGGAGAATGTGACCCATTCTGCATTAAATCTGGTCGCTGGAATGTCACTTCTGGCCATGAACACGCGTCAGAGCCGTTTCTCAATTTTCTCTCTCCAAACTGCACCAAAACTCAAGATTAACCCTGAAATCATGTAGATAATTTCACAAGATTTCCGTTGATATAAAGAACGTGAAAATCTAAGCTCTGGATCGAAAGATATGTCGATCTGAAGATTTAGGGCACAAAACAGGTGAAACTACGTTTTGAAATTTTCCTGCGCTCTGCCACCTGGATGACACGTGTCAAGCACAGATTGGATGCGTAATCCTCTCTCCTTCTCTGTCCCATGGGTTTTCCTACTTCATTGGTCATGTGTCCTCTTTTTATTAGCTCGGGTCAGTGCTTGAAACCTCACCCTTTAACTTTTGGACTTTCTCCCTTGTGACACGTGTCGTGATTTGATTGGTCCTTGGGTCTGCCGGCTTTTCGCGTCTTTTTGTCCCAGATGTCCCAGTGCTGTTTGGGACAAAATCCTCCGATCTACCTAAAATAGGCTTCCTTGTCCCACTTTCAGCCGGTGACACGTGGCGTTGCTTGATTGGCTTTCGGCTCCTTCGGCTATCTACGTCCCACACGTCCCTTTGTCCCAAGTGTCCCAATACGAAATTTCTCTATTTTGGGTGAATCGGCCGTTTCGCATCCTCCGTGCACTCATGGCCCAGATGTCCCAGTGTGAAAGTTCCCCATTCTAGCCAAATCGGCTGGTTCGCGTCCTTCGTGTACCTTTGTCCCACTTGCTCCTAGACTGTCTGGGACAAATTTTTCCGATTCGCCCGGTTCGGCCAGTTCGCGTCCGCCGCGTACTCTTGTCCTACTTGCTCCCGGTTAAGGACTTACACAAATTTTCTTTCTTTCGGCCGATTCGGGCATTTCACGTCCCACGCATACCTATGTCCCACTTGCTCCCGGTTAAGGACTTAGACAAATTTTCTTTCTTTTGGCCGATTCGGGTATTTCGCGTCCTGCGCGTACCTATAGCCCAGATGTCCCAGTTGCCACACGGACTGCCTGGAAGATTTTCGGCTGGTTCGTTCCCCAACTTCCCAAATGTCCTGACTGTTGCGAGGACTACGACTTAGCCAATTTTCACAATTCTTTCTGGCCCAAGCTTGTTTTTGCAGCCTTTTCACCTTTTCTCAGAACTTTCTCTTTTCAACATAGACAGGAGAGTTAGAAAAAATCTGAGGGGACCCTGGAAACATGATTTTTTTCCCTGAATCGATCCGTTTGCCTGGGACTTGAGAATTCTGATGCATGTTATCAAATTAACCCTAGGGGGTGAATTTGGATAACAATTTGGCGACTCAGCGGGGTCATCTGCCTACTAGATGAAAAGACCAGTTGCCTGAAGCAGTCCATTGGGCATGGAGTCATTAAATATTCTATTTAGAACCCTAACTAACTCAGAATGTGTAAGGAGGAAGATGGAATGTCACCTGATGAAAGCAAGGACTGCTAAACATCTCCATGGATAGCAAGCTATGCCAAAGAACTTAGGGAAAATGAAACTAACCTACAACAAAAAAAAGTTCACAAGCATTTGGAGGAAAGAAAATCTAATCTAATATTTACAGAGGTAGTGAACTTCCCTCTAGAAGCAACGCTTGAGATAGATTTCGTTGACTGGAATCTGTAGTTCTTCACCATCCAATGAGGCCAATTGGAAATCATTACTGTTCTTGCACTTTGTGACCATATATAGGCCACTCCAAATGGCATCAAATTTTGAATGCCTCCCCAGTTTTGCTCTGTCCACATCCCATTTCAACACTAGATCTCCAACTTGAAAAGATCTACCCTTGGCCTTTCTATCAAAGGTCTTCTTGATCAAAGCTTGATCCTTTTCCATTGCTTGGGATGCTTGATTTCTGATCTCTTGCAGCTCCATCAAATCTGCATACCTCACCTCCATAGGCTCAAAATCAAGCAACTCCAACTGCTTCATGAGTTCTAACGTTGGCAACTCAAGTGACATGGGCAAGATTGCCTCTCTTCCATAGACAAGCCTAAATGGAGAGTTACCCGTGGATCTTTTGGGAGTCATCCTATCAGCCCATAAGGTTGATTTCAGTTTGGTATGCCAATACCTTTGATTCTCATCAAGAGTCCTCCTAATGATCCTCAACAAGTTATTGTTTGTAGACTCGGCCTGGCCATTACCTTGAGGGTAATAGTTTGATGAAGTGCTTAGGTAAATACTGTTTTTGACAGCCCACTCAGTCACCTTAGATCCAATGAATGCCAATGCATTATCAGAGATTATTGTGGCAGGTACACCAAATCTGGTTATTATCCCCTCATAAAAGTCTAAGATGCTAGACTCATTCGCCTCTTTGAGTGCTACTCCTTCTGTCCATTTGGTGAAGTAGTCTATGGCTGTCAAAATCCATTTGTGCCCTTGGCTTGAATTGGGATTAATGACTCCAATGAAGTCCAAACCCCATTGCATAAATGGCTGGTCAACTGAGATTGGATGCAATGGGAGGGCTGCAAGTCTCTCTTTTCCTGTGAAGAATGCACAATTCTTACACCTCTTGATCCATGCATAGCAATCACTGAATATTTTGGGCCAATAATAACCAGCCTTCATGATTTTTAGAGCTGTCACTCTTGGTGCAAAATGGCCACCAGCTGGTCCACCATGAAACTCTTCTAATACCCTTTGAATCTGACTTGTGCTAATGCATCTCAGCAGCACTCCATTTAAATCTTTTTTGAACAAAACTCCATCAACGATGGCATACGGGACAGCCTGCAATCTGAAGTGTCTCCTTTGGGTCCAGCAAGGAGTCGGGGCAGCATTGTCTTCTTCTCGATTGCCACTTGGCTCATGACTGTTTTGGACTGTCAAAACAGTTTCTTCTTTGTTGCATACTTCCTTTTGCTTCCCCAAAACCAGCTTCTCACACAATCCTTTCCCTCTTACCAGCTTGGTGATCTTGATCTCAATGTCATACTCCATGACACGGGTGATCCAACCTGCCCTTTTCTCATTCAAATCCTTGTTGAGGAGGAAGTCCTTAACCCCAGCATGTGAGACCAGCAACTGGACCTTGTTGTTTGAGACTAAATGCTTGAATTTCTTCAAGCTTCTGATTACTGCAAGTACATGCTTTTCAATAAAAGAGTACCTCACCTCACAGTCATCTAGGCTCTGGCTGAAGAAGACAATCAGATGCTCATCATTATCTTTGTTCTGCTACACCAGAATGGCATAAATAGTGTCATCACCTCCAAATGCATAGAGGATGAAATCCTTGGAGAAGTCTAGGTTGATGAGAGTTGGTGCTTGAGAGATAGCTTCTTTGATTGCTTCAAAACTCTCCTTGCCTTCTGTTGTCCACTTAAAATCCATGCTCTTCTTTAACATTTTGGTGATGGGCTTGACAAGGGTTGCAAAATATGGGACAAACCTACGGAAAAAATTGATCCTTCCTAAGAAGCTCTGAAGGGCTTTCTTGTGGCTTGGCAATGGTAGTGCTCTTATGGCTTCAACCCTCTCTGGATCAATTACTAATCCTTCCTTGGAGACAATATGGCCAAGGAGCTTCCCTTCATGTGCAAGAAAGATGCACTTCTTAGGATTCAATGACACTCCGAACCTTCTACACCTCTGAAACACTTTCCTGAGGTGAAAGAGATGGTTTGCCGCATTCTTTGAGAAGACAGTGATATCATCGAGGTATATCGGAACTATTTTATTGATCAACCCCTTGAATGCCATATCCATTTCCCTTTGGAAAGTGGCTCTAGCATTTGATAGGCCAAATGACATCTTCTTATAGGCATAGGTGCCCCATTTGGTGGTGAAAGCTGTCTTGAACTGGTCTTCTTCCTTCACCATTACTTGATTATACCTTGAGTAGCCATCTAGGAGAGAGAATCTCTCCGAACCGGATATTACTTGCAATATTTGTTCCATTGAAGGAAGTGCGTAATGGTCTTTGAGATATGCCCTGTTTAGGTCTCAGAAATCTACACACAACCTGATTTCTCCGCTCTTCTTCCTGACCGGAACCAAGTTTGCAACCCAACTTGAGTGCTTGATTGGGAATATAATGCTTGCCTCTATTAGCTTATTTAGCTCTTTCTTCATTAGAGGCTCTATGTGAGGGTTGACTGGTCTCTGCTTCTGCCTGATGGGCTTAGCATCTGGATCTAATTCTATGGTATGTTGTGCCAAATTTGGATCGAATCCTCTTAAGTCTTCATAGCTCCAAGCGAAGACGTATGGAAATTCTTGGCAAAGTTGTATGAAATCTGATTTCTCCTGTTCAGTGGCCACCTTGCCAATTCAAAGTGTTTTGCTTTCCCCAACCAGAATTGGCTCTGAATCTTCTCTTTTGACCTGTATGTTAGCCTTTTCCTTACGGAACTGGTCGTTAGGGTTGAAGATAGACTCCAATGTTATTAAACCCATAGGAAGCTTGTTTGTCTGCAGCTGCACTACTTGATCCCCATACTGCTGCTCTAATCTGTCCTGATTCCTAGCTGAGAATTCAGCCTCTTCTTGTAAGAAATTGATGATCTGTTGATCGTTCTCAAACACCTTCCAGCTGGTGTTATTATCTGGAACTGGTGGCCTCACAATCACATGGACATGTGGCTGTGTTTTTTCCCTTTTGATGTTGTTAACCACATCAAACATTGCTCCAACAGTTGCGAGCCTATCCGCGGCTTTGTTTTTCTTCCTGGGTATGGAAACGATGTTGAAAGCTTCGAAATCCTCAATGAGGTCCCATACCCTATTCTTGTAGTTCTTCAGTAGGTCATTCTTTGTAGCATGTTGTCCCCTGACTTGATTGACGATCAGCTCACTATCACCAAATACTTGTAAATTCTTGATGCCTTTCTTCATTGCCCAGTGCAGTCCATGAATCAAGGCGTCATATTCAGCTGTGTTGTTTGAATAAGAAAATTGGAAATGAAAAGTTGAATAATATTTGATGCCTTGAGGTGAAATGAGCATAGCTCCTCCTCCTGCACCTTGTCTACTCCTTGATCCATCAAAGAACAATTGCCATACTTCATTCTTGTCCTTATGATCTGGCTTGGTGATGCTAGGAATAGGTTGATTTTCTTCATGTATACAATAGACTCCTAGCTCAGATTCTTCTACTTCTTGATAGGGATCAAAAGCATGTATCTTGTTTGCCCATTCATCAAGAGTTAGATCCAGGATGCTTCCAACCTTAGTGTCAGCTTCATCAGTGCTAGGGTGATCTTCTTGATCAAATGCTGAGCAATTGGCATTAATCTGCCTTGGAGTGTAAGGCTCAATATCGAAGTTTGCAATAGGTTCGGATATAATTGTGGCCTTAGTTCCATATCTTGTTCTGAATAGCATGTGTGACCAATCAGCAGACAAATACCCCCAAATCTTGGCTGTGAAGTCTCTTGACAAGCACAATGTAAAGAGTGGTGGCAGGTCTATGACTGACACATCTTGTAACACTATTACGTTGGGACATACGTGCAGTGTGAGGCTCAAACCTTTGATTACTCCAACCGTTGTCATTGCTGTCCCATCTAATTGCACTACACCCTTGGAGATGACTTCATATTGAAGCCCTAGCTGATCAGCTATTTGCTTGGGCATTACTGAACTACTTGCCCCAGAGTCGATCATGTAATTATGTACCAACTTATCTCCTATGATCAATGAAACATAAAATGGAGGGGGCTTCAACATTTTACCTTGCTGACCTCCATGATTTCCTTCAGGCTGGGCAGCATTTGTGAGTACCTTCTCTTGCATTTGGACCTGTTGATTTGAAGTTGACCAGTCCTTCATGGCAGCTTGTAGCAAATCTGTTTGGCCTGGGATGGATAGTGATTCCCACATTGATATGTTTACATTTGTCTTCTTCATCTGATCAATGATGTTGAATGGGGATGAAGCATCCCTCTGCTGTCCCCTAGCTTGCGCATTCATTCCTTGCACATGGGCAGCAACAACTGGCATCTGAGTTGGTTTAGGAGATGGTTTGGGTGCTCCTTGCATGTTTGGAACTGCATTTTGTTTGCCAACACCTTGTGGAGTGACAGAAGGTCATGAACTACTTGGGGCCAATGGCTGTTCTTCACCCAAATTCCTCCTTTTTTATCTTGTGTTGGCTGCAACACCTTGAGAGGGTATTTGATTCATACCACAGAAATCTTCAGCCTGCCAATTGACAAGAGTAGTTTCACTCGGAGATGTTCCTTGCTGAGGTGCTTCTTGCTGCTGATCTCCTTCATGGCTAAACTCTTGCAACCCACCAATGGTTTGCACCATCAGAGCTTGATTTAATGCACCGTTAAAGCACATTGATTGGTTATGTGGCTGACTACACGGGAAACACCAATCATATTCTTGGGCCATGTTATTTTGGACTGGTACTAATGCTTTAGAAGCATATATAACATTGGGGTTATAGGGCTGAAATGGTCTATTAGCGGGAGGCCTTACTTGGCTTTGATTTTGATTTACAGCCTGAGTTGGTGACCTATTTTGTTGGTATGGGGGCCTAGCCTGGTACTGTGCTTGAGGCTGATATGGTCTAGCACTTTGAGCTTATTGTCTTTTAATAGTAACCAACTCATTTCCCAAATTTTGCAATTGCCTCATGACCTCTTGGAGTTCATTTGAAGCACTAGAGGATGAAGTAGAAGTTTCATTTGAACTTTGGTTTCTAGGAGTGGGAATAGGAGCCAAAGTGGGTGCTTGAATAGTGCTTCTAAGTTTCGATACAAGGGCATGGGAGGCCTAGGAGCCAATTTACCAGCTTGAATAAGACATTTTTTGGCTCTAATGGCAATGCTATAAGTAGCAGGTAAGGTTGTGCCTCCCATAGATTGAATTAACATAGAAATATCAGAATTCAAAGCTTTGAGATAGTAGAGAAAAGCACCTTCTGCTGTTGGCCTGACTGTCACTGGTATTCTCTCCCAAGTCTTTTGAAATATGAAGTTGAAATCAGTCAGCTGCTCATTGGGGGCTCTCTTGATAGTTGTTAGATGCTGCAAAAGAGACAAGTTATCTCCCTTCTCTCCAAATTACTCATGAAGTGCTATACACAGTTGATTCCAATTTGTGATAGAACCAGCTCCAAGGCTCCTAAACCATTGTAATGCTTTACCCTTGAAGGAAGATGCCAGTAACTTGACAGCCACTTGCATTTCATTGATTTCATGAATTGCACAAAGGTTAGCAATATCTTTAACATGATCACCTGGAGTAGTCTGATTTTCTCCGGTGAAGTAGGGAATGTTCTTCAAGGCTGCAATAGGAACTGGATGTTGTGCATTGAGAGCAAGTGGGATTCTACCTGTGAAGTTGACGTAGGGGTTGTTCTGAGCCATTCTAATTGGTCTTAAAACCCTTGTTCACTGAATGAAAGGCCTGTCAGGTGGAGGAGTTGAGAGAGTTCTGTTTGGTGGAGATGGAGACCTTTGAATCCTTCTTCCTCTTTGCCTTCTTCTTGGAGATAATTGCAGGTATTCAAATAGCACTTCCTCTTCTCCAACTCTTGACGTTGTGGTGATTCTTCTCATAAGTTTTAAGGCTTGCATTGCTGAAATAGTTGATTCTTCCCCTTGGAGTCGCTAGATATGCAAATAATAGATCTTTTAAGAAAGAAACTTACATCAGATGCACATCAACTTTTCTGCAAATAAAAATGAGACCTCCAGTCCCACGGGGCATGCCAAAACTATTGTTGCATACTCACAGCACCCCTGGATGTAGATCAGGCTTCTAGGTTGATCACTCTACCATCCAGTGTGATTACACAACATGGAAACCTCTCTCCAAGTGTGGGACTTGTGAGACTGAGAGAGGAATCTCCAGATTAGAGGCTGGTTCCTCAAACTCCTCTGATTTAGATCTAATGCTTGCATAACTACAGAGGTTTAGATCCTAATCCTACTCTAACTTGCAAGGAGACAGGGGTAGAAGTGTAAAAATTGAAACTAACTAACGATGGTGATGCACCAAAAGGAGTGGTGAAACATATTTTTCATGCAAATAGACACAGATCAAATTTCACATCATAAAACATACACAGACTGATAAGGTATAATTTAGGATCTGAAATGAAACAAATAATACAAATAGAGGACTGAAACTCATTCACAGAGCTTGCATTATCATTTCAGTGTCAAAAACACGTATTACACCCTTAGAGAGGCAAAAGAAAACTGTTACAATCTTTGGAGAGGTCTAATCCTTACATCAATCACTTGTTGGAGGTGAAAGAAGAAGTCTGTTATGCCCAAAAATGTTCCTTACTTCGAAATGAGCCAAAAACTGGCTTTTACATGCATGGGTCGAGCCCAGGAGACAAAAACGTACAAAAACATGAGAGCCCATCCCTCCTCAATTTTAGATGCATTAAAATGGCATGGGGGACCTTAAAAACCCGTACTCTATCATTTTGACTGGATTACAGGAGAATGCGACCCATTCTGCATTAAATCTGGTCGCTGGAATGTCACTTCTGGCCATGAACATGCGTCAGAGCCATTTCTAAAATTTCCCTCTCCAGACTACACCAAAAATCAATATTAACCATGAAATCATGTAGACAATTTCACAAGCTTTCCGTTGATATAAAGAACGTGAAAATCTGAGCTTTGGATCGAAAGATTTGTCGATCTGAAGATTTAGGGCACAAAACAGGTGAAACTACGTTTTGAAAATTTCCCACGCTTTGCCACTTAGATGACACGTGTCAAGTGGTCAGTGCTTGAAACCTTGCCCTTTGACTTTTGGAATTTATCCCTTGTGACACGTGTCATGATTTGATTGGTCCGCGAGTCTGCCGGCTTCTCGCGCCCTTCGCGTCTTTTTGTCCCGGATGTCCCAGTGCTATTTGGGACATAATCCTCTGATCCACCCGAAATGGGCTTCCTTGTCCCGCTTTCGGCCAGTGACACATGGCATTGCTTGATTGGCTTTCGGCTCCTTTGGCTATCCACATCCCATATGTCCCTTTGTCCTAACTATCCCAATACGAAATTTCTCTGTTTCGGGCAAACCGGCTAGTTTGCGTCCTTCGTGCACTCACGGCCCAGATGTCCCAGTGTGAAAGTTCCCCGTTCCGGCTAAACCGGCCGGTTTGTGTCCTTTGTGTACCTTTGTCCCACTTGCTCCCAGACTGTCTGGGAAAAAATTTTCCGATTCGCTCGGTTCGACCGGCTCACGTTCGCCGTGTACTCTTGTCCCGCTTGCTCCCTGTTAAGGACTTTAGACAAATTTTCTTTCTTTCAGCCGATTCGGCATTTCGCGTCCCGCACGTACCTATGTCCCGCTTGCTCCCGGTTAAGGAATTAGACAAATTTTATTTCTTTCAGCCGATTCGGGCATTTCACATCCCGCACGTACCTATGGCCCAGATGTCCCAGTTATCGCGCGGACTGCCTGGCGGCTTTTCGGCCGATTTGCACCCCAACGTCCCAAATGTCCTGACTGTTGCAAGGACTAGGACTTAGCCAATTTTCACAATTCTTTCTGGCCCAAGCTTGTTTTTGCAGCCTTTTCACCTTTTCTCAGAACTTCCTCTTTTCAACCTGGATAGGAGAGTTAGAAAAAATCTGAGGGGACCCTGGAAACATGAGTTTTTGCCCTGAATCGATCCATTTTCCTGGGACTTGAGAATTTTGATGCATGTTATCGAATTAACCCTGGGGGGTGAATTTAGATAACAGAACCATTTCATTCACATCTAACACCATTATCCATCCAATATGATCCATTATATTAAATATTACAAAACACAAAAGCTTCATACATCATAGTAATGTCATCATGAGTCATGTGCATAAACAAAACCAGAAACATAACTCTACACTCAAAATAGTATCAACTGAGGTCTCAAAATCATGCAAATCAATGCATATATATAGGGGTGAGGACTTTCCCTTCACCACCCATGAACTTTCCGAAAATAGGCTACATGTTAATAATACCCATGTGCCCTTATATCAATGTACAAAAGCTTGCAATTGCTAATAATAGTTCTTCTATTGGTTAACTCTAAGAATAGATCCTATTATTAGACTAAGACTCTTCACGATGCTTGAAATACTAAAAATACCAAAATAACCTTGTATGAACTACAATTTTCAATGTCATCGCGTGCTCAACACTCCATCTCAAAAACTAGCCTAGATCTATAAGAGTAGCTAAGCCCTATGTACACTTGTCATAGGCATGCGTTATTCTACTATATTTCTGCATCCTTCTATGTGCCATGTGTCTACATGCTCAATCCTTATTTTCTTTTATACTTGAGCTATCTCTTATTTTCTGAACACTCTTTTTTCCATTTCCTAAATATCTCTCATCTAGACTACCAGTAGCTAGATATCTTCCTCAAATTTCTTATAAAAAAAATTACCTGGTATTTCATACACCAAGCCAAACTTCCACCTAACCCACCTTAACTACACTACCTCAACCATATTTTCTTGCTTCCCAATCATCTAACTCTCCTACTACATTATACACATCTCATCTCCCTCTCTTGGCCATATAGGGAAGCGTACAAATCGCCTCTAGGTAAAATCATCTACCCCATACTATAAAAAAACTCACACAATATTCTAGACTCTAGAATACTAAATATCGGGAAAACGAACTCCACCACCTCAGAAATCTAACACAATAAACATTTTCATGTCACCCAACGCATGGATGACCTTGTGGTTGAATCACTCGAATGTGCTCATAAGCCCAAAAATAGTACGTAAATGTCACATCTAATCTAAATCTCCTAATTGTGGACCACTCCCATAACTCCCTATAAATATGTGCTAATAGAGTTGGAACTATAAGTAAATTGATCTGATGCTCTACCATATTTACCACATCCCCAGTCAATGACAATGGAAACCCTCCTCCTCCCAAATTTGATAAATCATAACAAATGATCCCCACCATATTCATGGTAATCAATGTACTTGCAACCACTCCATTATCCCAAACAAACTCAAAAAAAAAAACCCCAAAAAACAAGCCACATCCAATGCGTTATCCCCGTATAATATAACCATATCTCCACCCTATCCTGCATCATTAGTAAGAACAATGGGATCTCCCTGAATAGGAAACCATAAATTTTTGTATATGTTCTCCAGGGTAATGGTAATCTCCCAGGTAGGTAACCAGAATTTCCCTATGGCCACATACCACTAATCCAACAATGTCACCATCATCTCTAAATCTAGATGGATGCACTTATAATGATAGTCTACCAAACCCTGACACCTCTAAAGTAGTCTAGTCATCATCACCCATGTGCTCATGAAATGAATTTAATAATGATGACACTTGATCCCTCATCGCTAGGTGTATCTTCGCATTCATTCAAAAAACATAGAAATGTTTTAGCTCTAGCAACATAAAATTTATCTAAATCTCAAAAATCAACAAAAAACATCAAATCGACACCAATCCACATAATCACCAATGATTACATGAATTGATAGTGATCCTTAATAAATCGATGTTGATCCTAGTAATTGGTTTTGATCCCATATCCCCGTATAAAAAAAACGCATAAAAATCCCTACCTCTATCTAAGATGGTCATCTCCTCCTCTATCCACTCCCACTAGTATCCATCTCTTAAAATATCAAAAATTGCAATTATAGCAATAAACGCAATGAGAAAAATGAACTTACATGACTTCTATATATAGGAATAATACCTCAATCCATGTTGATATCTAATTAGTGTTCATTATACATGAACCGATTCCGATCCGAACAATTGATAATGATTTCCTATAAAATTACAAAATTTCAAAGTATTTTCTTGTTTTTGGTCCCCAAGGCCCTCAAAACCCCAAATTATATCCTATTTCATTAAGAACATGTGTTTCCCAACTCACTGTGGATTCCACAACCTCTCAAAAACCTTTTTCCACCACTTCCTATAAGTCATACACCTATATGTTGAGAACCCATTGGTTCCATAATGTCAAATCCTGCAATCTCATTCTGTTTTGTTGAAAGGATAAGTGTTAAATGAAGAGTGGTTTGTGATGGAAGGGTGATAAACATTATTGAATAGTTGAGTATGTATATATATGTGCGTATATATATTCTAAAAAGGATATACACACCGATGCGTAATTGCATGCCTAACCACATAATATCTCTTATCTTCAAGTGTTCGTAATGTAGTCAACATTTATAACTATTCTTGTTTTGCTTTGTTGTATGAGGTTATTTTACTTTGCTAAGTGCTATGGTTTGCCAACATTGGAGTACTGTTCATTTTTTCTACCTGTAATTAATATTTTGGCTCATCTTGCCTGCTGAAATTAATGGTTGGCAATACATACATAATTATAATTTATTATTTTGGTTGTAATAATGATTAGTTGAAGGATACTAACTCTTTTAAAACTATGATGATCTTTGATTGTAAATAAATGAGAAGATATTCAATTGGAACAGGTAAAGATTTGGACCATTGAGGTAAAGTCTTGATAATTACTTTTATCAATAAGGCAAGTGCAATCTTTTATATTGCAAGAAAATGTTGATTTGGTTTATTGATCTTGATTACTCACTTGAATTTTATAATGATCTTGATCAAAACACATATGATGTTTTATTTCATGAATTTTTTATCATACTTTATATGGGATAAAAAACTTATCATGTTTAGTTATCATCTTTAACCAATCAGATACTCAAGGAAAAATGGTTTTTACTAACCTACATATAGTATTGGTCTAAGACCATCTTTAAGAAACTTAGAACAATATTTCTTTTGTTATGTTTAAAGGTGTTATGATTATTAGATGGCCATTGGTCATGATTTTTTTTTTTGGCACAATAGCTAAATTTATGGTCTAAAACCATGGAAAATGGCATAATAATGTTTTGAAACATATATGGTCCTAGACCATGCACCATCGACCTTGTTGTTGTTAGAAACATTGAAAATGAGAGGAGGGTGAATTAGTGTAAAATAAAATTTCATATGATAACTCAGCTTCAATGAGATTCTTAAGTCTTCTACATGATTTTAATAATAGTGAGAACATATAACATAAGACATGAACAAGAAAGAGACAATATTTTTAAAGTGGGAAACCCAAATTGGAAGAAAATCCACTGAACCAAAGGACTATACTCACAATGGTTACAAGTTTGTTGAGCTACAACTAAAAAAATGAAGCTACCACTTCATGTGAAGCTACAAATTGACGATTTACAAGCTAAAAATTTCAAGAAAGTTAGTACTTTCTAATTGTGCTGAGATAAAACCCAATGCTTTCATGAATTTTGATCACACACTTTAGTTTATTTCTAGACAATAGATGGTGACCCTATATCATCTCATTCACTCTCTTATTCTATCTGTAATTTCACCAATTCTTTAATTCATTACTCACTTTCTCATTACTCTCTAAATTATCAAGACATCACTATCTTATCGTGTTTATCAGTTCAATACCCTGCATATTTTACACTGGAAACCTCTCAACTCTTCAACATGTATTCATTTCACAATGCTTCCCAGCTCAATTTCATGTTCTCATCACAATATAACTAAGTCAATACTTCAACATATATTCATCTCACTTCTTTCTACAACACTGTCTCATATGCTCTTCTTACCCAATCAAGACATTTAACATTTTGCAAAATCTCCTCTTTTTCATACTAAGACCCCTCACATTCCTTACTCTTCGCATTTTTAAACAAAACTTTTCATATTTTCAATATTTTAGCTCAAGGAAGTAGTATTAACATCACTCCTTATAACTCCTGAGAATTTTTCTCAGTTACATACTTGAACTTTTCATAAACAGAAACAAATAATAATCCTTTTTGAGTAACTGACCTGAGATACTTAACCTCTCCACTAATTCTTTTTTAACATATCTTCATTTTTCTCTTCAAATGATGAAGAATGAAAGATTCTCATCTTCCTTGTCAAATTGACATCATTAACACTATTGTGTGATAGTTATAAACTTGTCTTCTCACACTCGTAGGCCAGTATGTTTCTTAGAAGCATGTTTAGGACTTTAGGACAATTTTCACTTGCATTATAACCATTACATAGGCTCTTGAGGTTCTTTGCACTCAATTTAGACTCTCCATTACTTTGAAGTGTAACTTGCACATCATGTTTCACCACCTATGTTTGATTTTGAAGTTTAAACTACAACTTTCAAGTAATTACACAACCTTCAATACACGAAGCATTGGTTTCTTTAGTTGAATGAGATACCAAAATGCTTGAGATTCCCTTATTTAGTATTCTCAATGAAGTTTTGGATTTCATTCAAACATACTAGCTTAAGAACAGGGAAGAATAGTTATCAAACCACTACTGTCATGTATTCTCAACACTTTCAATCTCATTCAATAACAAACATGGTTTATTTGAACAATCCTTTAGCATTATAGTGCTTTGCATGAAGTCCTAGATCCTCAAATGTGAAGAAAATGCATGAAATTCACTTAACAGATTTTTGAAAGAGTTAAAACCCTCTCTTGAAGACACTATTATAAAGAACTCGATGTGTGCTTAGTGGGTTGATCTAAAACATGAAAAACCCTTTATATGTTTTCCAAACAAATATAATTTTAATTTTTCAAGCAAATTCATCAGTGCATTTACATGAGATTTGATGATTTTGTCATTCGAACCCTAACAGGAGGGTTTCTTTGAATGTCCAAGCCCGAGAGGTCAACAAATTAAATTTCTTGTTCATTTTTATGGTTTTCAAAAATTCCAACTCTAGTAGGACTTCTCTAACACTAGGAACTAATTCATTATTCAAAAACAACATGAAATGATGAAATTCACTCCCAACAGTTAAACGAAAGTGTATAATAGACACAGGTTTTTATGTCAAAAAAAGTTGTTAAATTCACTTAACAGACTGTTGAAAGAGTTAAAACCCTCTCTCGCAGCAACTGTCATGGAGAACTCGATGTGTGCTTAGTGGGTTGATCTAAAACATGAAAAATACTTTATATGTTTTCCAAATAGAGATGTTTTGAAATTTTCAAGAAAATTCATTGGTGCATTTGTGAGATTCGATGATTTTGTCATTCAAACCCTAACATGAGGATTTCTTCAACCGTTCAAGCTTGAGAGGTCAAAAAATTCAATTTCTTGGTCATTTTTTATGGTTTTCAAAAATTCCAACTCTAGTAGGACTGCTCTAACACTAGGAACTAAATAATTGTTCAAAAAGAACATGAGATGGTGAAATTCACTCCCAACAATTAGAAGACAGTGTATAATATAGTTTAGATAGATAAAAAGGTTTTTATGTGAAGAGAAAAATTTCTCTGGGCCTTCATAAGCACAATGCATAGATTGGAATAACTAATGAAGGGATTGTACATCTTATCCTAATTCCTTAAGAATACCTTCAAGTAAAATGTCACACTCACTTGTCAACTTGAGCTTGCACAGTGGAGCATAGTCCACATCATGACCAAAAATGAACTTGACAAGCTTCAATAGGACCAATAACCTTTTTAAAATAATTTTAAGACATAATTATTAGGTGAAGATCAACTTAACACTCCCAATATTTTGAAAACCTTTCTATACAAGACAAAGACCACAGTTTATAACTTAGACATCATGATTTGTGATTGGCCCTAGGAGGAACTTTGTGAACCAAGAAGTTCCATGGATCCATTCTACTATATTTGAGTAATCATGAATTTATAGTATTCACTAATAACATATAGATTGAATCTATACCCTTATTACCATCAACATTTGATTCAAGAACTAACTTCAAGACTATCTTTTCTCACATCACACCTGTACACACATAATTTACACAGCCTAAATAGACCTTGTAATGAACCTGACATGTTTGGAAAGAATTGATAACACAAATTAATTAGAGGAATCATTAATAAACTTTGAAAAGTTTTATAGTTTCTCAAACAAGAGTTTTGAAGACAAACAAAATAATTTTTCTTCCATCGATTCAAGAAGGTGCTTGGGAGAGAGAAAAACAAGGTTGAAAAATTGATAATAACCTTTTTATTCTTCCACCTTTAACCCTCAACCTTTTTGAAAAATTTTAGGCTTGGAATTTTCTTTAAAAATTCCTTCTATGATTTATATGAAGGAGGCTCCAAAATTTTTCTTGGATTCTAAGAAGACATGGTGCTCAATTTACATTCCTTAAGAAGCCAATTTTACAAAAAACATGCTTAACTTGCACAAAATTATTCATAACTTGATGAAACTTCACATGAAGAACTAAAAGACACCCCTATACACACTAAATAGGTTGGTTTTCCATTAATTTTTCTGTACAGCTCATACCAATCTCATTTACCTCCGTATTCACTGCTTATCCTCAAAGGCAGTTTTGGTGAACATTTGAATTTTTCCAACAAGAACTAAAATAATCCTTGTGATTGCTCATGAATTCCATATGTAATGTTCCTAGGCTTCTCCAATTCTTACCTAGTATTTTTATGACCTGATTTATGCCCATACACCTCATTAGACTCTAAAACTATGCCTAAATAAACCGTTTTCAACTTAGACATTCAAAATTTGATCTAAAACTCACTCAAAACACTATTGCACATGATGTAATAATTTTTTTTGACTTGTAAAACATATTATCTAAGAATACTAACTATATTCATATCTTCAGTGGGCATCAACCTCACTGGCCAATCCTGTATTACTCTGAGACCACCCTGAAACCATCCTAACAACTAAAAGAACCAGCTTGATACCGCTACACGCCATTGAAAGAAACCTATCTACATGATATTTCAATCCTTTTCCATCAATGTCATGTGACAATGATGAAAACACCAACCAATGCAACATGGTTTAACAATCTCCCCCTTTTTCATTGATGGAAACAAGCTCAGGCACTTTGATGGAAAACCAATGAATTCTTGTTTTTGACACACACTCTCCACCTTTTAAATATATGAAAAAGGTTCACACACACAAAATAACATGATTATCATGAAAAAAAAATATGATAAAACATGTTCTTACCTCAAGAATCTCCCCTTGGAATTTTTTTTCTCTTGACTTGTGCCTTAGGCTAGAGAACTAAGTTCCCCTATCTAGACTAAACCTAAGCCTTCTTGGAGAAAATGTCGAACTTGAGCTTCCCCCCCTATCATTCTAAGATATTTAGTGACTGCTAGGGGATGATTTTACCCCCAATTTATGCCTTAACTATTCAAAATTTGTTCTTGGTAGAGGTTTAGTAATTATATCAGCCACTTCTTCCTTTGTAGACACATGTTAAAGCCTAATTATTTGCTCATTGAATTGTTCCCTCTGAAAGTGATACTTGATGGGTATGTGTTTGTATTAGAGTGAAGAAATGGATTCTTTGATACACTTACAAAAAAATTTCTATCACAATATAGAGGAATATGAGCTTTAATTTTAATTTTGTAGTCTTCAAGTGTTTTCTTCACCCACATCACTTGAGTATAACAAATGCATACTGCAGCATACTCATCCTCACAAGTAGAAAGATATAAAAGATATTTATTTTTACTCAACCATGATATAATGCACCTATCTAAAAATAAGGATCCACCAATTGTGTTTTTTCTATCATGAATGTTGCCAACCCAGTCTACACATGTGAAGGCTTTGATTTGAAATTCATTACATTTTGGATACCAAATACCATAGTCCAATTTCCCCATGAGATACCTGAAGATCCTTTTGACATCTTGGAGATGAATTTCCCTTGGGTATTCTTGAAATCTCCCAACCAAACCAACTTCCTGCATGATATCAGGTCTAGATGATTTTAAATAAAAAAGATGCCTATCATAGAACTATATAGGGTCTGATTTACCTTTGATGAGCTATCTTCCTTGCCAAGCTTGCATCCTACACTCATGTGAGTGCTTACTGGTTGTTACAATATTGCATTTTGAAATAATTTGAGCATCTCGTTGATGTACTTTATTTGTGAGATAAATATTACTTCTTTGTCTTTGAAGAATTTTTCAACCCTAAGAAGAATGAGAGTTCACCAAGCATTGACATTTCAAACTCCTTTTTCATTACCTATGAGAAACCAGGTGACATACTCTCATTATTACTCTAAAAAATTATGTCATATACATAGACAACAACAATCAACAGATGTTCTTCTTCTTATATGTACAAGTTGTTATTAGCTACACCTTTTTTGAATCCTTGCTCAATCAAGTACTTTTATAAACTGCTATACCATGCCCTAGGTGCTTGCTTGAGACCATAAAGTTCCATTTTCATCTTACACACATAATCCATGTCTTCAGTGAGAGAAAAACCATCTCGTTATTCAATGTAAACCTCTTCATTCAGGTGCCCATTTAGAAATTATTATTTCATATCGATGTGGTATACTTTTAATCTTTTTGTGATGTATATGCTAAGAGAAGACTAATAGCTTCCAACATAGCCACAAGAGAAAATGCATCATCAAAATCTACTCCTTCAACCTGAGCACACTCTTTAAAAACTATCCTTCCCTTATTTTTAGTAACTTCACCTTTTTCATTCAGTTTATTTCTAAAGACCCAATTGGTTCCAATAATGTTTTTGTCCTTTGGCCTAGGTATAAGATCCCATGTTTCTTTCTTTTTTGATTTTTTCTAGCTTATCATTCATTTTATCAACCCTATAGTGATCATTACTAGCCTCCATGACATTCTTTCATTATATTTTGGAAAAGAGAAAAATATTTTCTTGATTTTGAGTAAGTTTTAACCTTCTTCTTGTTTGAATTCTTACTTATTTGTTTCCTATGATCTGACTTGGTGGATGATATTTTTTAACCTACCTTGAAGGTGCTTTAGTATTAGTTCTATCTTCTTATTCATCTTCTTCTTCATGTTCAACTTCTGAAATTTCATCTTCATCTTGATTTGCATTAGTTTTTGGAGTCTCTTTGGGCTGAGTTGTGACCTTATTTGGATGGGATTCATCAATTATGGCATTAGTTCTCTCAAATATATTTTGAAGACTCTTATTATAACATCTATATGCCTACCTGACATCTAGTATCCTAAGAAAATACGTTCATCACACCTTGAGTCAAATTTACCAGGATTTTCATCATATTTGTGGATATAAAACTTGCTTCAGCAAAACCCTTAGGTGCTTCACACTTGCAGGTCTACCTTTCCATAGCTCATAAGGTGTCGTATTGTGGTTAAGTCTTATTTTATCTCTATTTAAAATTTATATTGATGTGTCAAATGCTTCTCTCCAATATCCATAAGGAAATTTATATTCATTAAGCGTAGTTCTAGCCATTTCTTGTATTGTTTTATTTTTTTATTTTTACCACCCCATTTTTTTGAGCTATCCTTGCAACCAAGAATTTTCTTCTTGTTCCATTAGTCTCAAAAAATTCATCTGACCAAAACTCTCCTCCTCTTTCAGAACTTAAACTCTTTATTTTTGTATTCTTTTCATTTACCACTAGTCCTTTGAATGCTTTAAACCTTTCTAGTGCCTCTGAATTTTCCTTGAGGAAGGTAACCCATGCCATCCTAGAGTTTAAATAGTTATCTCTTTCAATTCTTTCAGTTCTGTTTGGTCCCACAAGATTAGTGTGTATAAACTCTAGAGGCTCTGTAGTGGAGTATTCTTTTTATTTGAAACTTATTTTAGTCTATTTCCCATGAAGGTATGATTTACAAAGCTTATAAGCTAGCTTTCTGATCTTAGGTACATTCCTTATACATCCCATGGAGCTAATTCTAACAAGGTTATAAAATTGATGTGTCTTAGTCTTCTATGTCAAAGCTAATTTTCATCGACTTTACTAGTGAAGCATTTTTCTTTGTTTACCTCCTTTAAAACATACATATTATTTTTGGCTCTCTTTTCCTTTCCAACCACCTTATCTGATTTTTTCTTCTTTATGTCACATCTCTTGTCATGAAACAATATTATATAGCCCTGCTTGCATAGTTTACTAACACGTAAAATATTTTGCTTCAATACCTCAACATACAACACATTTTTAGTGATGGTTTTTCCATTTTCAAGACTTAGCTTACGTCTTCCCACAATATTAGTTGAGGTATTGCCACCAAACCCAACTATACCTAAATAATTTTCTTCCAGAGAGACAAAATTACTCTTGTTTCTTGTCATGTGGCTTGAACACCCACTATTAATATACCACTCCATATGTTCACTTTGAGAATGGAAGGAAGTTTTGGCTAGTAACCCTTATTCCTTTGCATTTATAGGATATGATTTGACAATGTAAACCTTTTTGTCTTTCTTTGGAGGTATTTGATAGAAAAAATTAGCTATATCCATAATTTTGGAAATTGTAATAGATCATCTCATCCTTTCTTCTCATGATAAAAGTCTAGATGTCATATATAACCTTTAGAGTGCTTCCTAAAATTTGATGCTTTGTGACCAAATTCATTACATGAAAAAAATATCCATAAAATTAATGAGCGTACCTCCTAGTATGGTGTTTCCTACTTGGATGATATTTCTTTTTGAAATCATCTCTCTTTTCTTTGGGAGGTTTTTCAATTGTCTTGGTTATCTTCTTGTTTGTTGATTTTTCATCCTCATTCTCCTCCTAAAATCCTAGACCAGATTTCTAATTGACATATCTTTTCTTTCCTAGAATGTCACCTAGATAATTTGTGCCCTTCTAGAACTTGTGATAGATCTTTAATTTTTGGAGGTATAATAAAATTGAATCTACAAAAAATCCAATTCAGATTTGATCTTTATATTCTCTTCTTCTTTGATTTTGATATATTCTTCAATCAGTTTGATTTGTTCCTCAAATTTCTTGATCATATCTTCATATTATTGAGCTTCTTTGTTTTGTTTTTTCCTCAAGAACACTGATTTTTCCTTCAAAATATTTCACAATCAACTTCTATTTTTTATTATTTTTCCTTTGATGTTTCAACTCGTCTAGAACACTAATCAATTCAAACTCAAGGTCAATCTCTGCATCTTCTTCATTTGAGTTTTCATATTCAGACTGATTTTTGCCTTTTTAATTTCTTGCAGTAGTTCCTTCCATAGCCATGAACAATGTTTCATCTAATGTCCCTTGACCATCACTCTCAGAGCTACTGGAGTCACTTGATTGAGAAGACTTGAACCTTCTTGTGTGTAGAAATTCTTATTATTTTTGAACTATTTATTCTTTCCCATTTGTTTCTTGAATTTATTATTTTTTCCTTGAGAGGATTCTTCATCACCTTGTGTTTGGTAGGACATTTTTAAGCACAATGAAAACTTGGCCACAATTGAAGCATTTGAATGGTAACTTTCCCTTGTACTTACCTAAACCTCTTTTTGGCTTCCTCAAAAATATGGCCTCCACCTTCTCATCATCTATCTCCATATCAAACTCAATATTACTCTTCTTTATCTATGATTCCTTATCATCCTTTAAGGATGCCACTTTCTTGACTAATTTTAAGTCACTGATTTTCATCTCATATGCAGTTAAAATAACATGAATATCATCCACTGTTAAGGTGGTTAAGTCCTTGGATTCCTCTACTACTAACAAATTGGAATCAAATTTTGAAGATACAGATCTCAACACTTTTTGAACAACCACACTCTCTTCTATTTTATCTCCTAAGCCTTTGATCATATTTATAACTTCTTCCATTATTTGCAAGTATGATTTAACACTTTCACCTTCCTTAATTTTCACACTTTCAAATTGTGCATGGAAAGTCTAAAACTCAGCTAATTTTACCTTATTGTCTCCTTCATATATAGTTTTCAATTTTCTTGACATTGCCTTATCTATAGTACAATGCATGACCTTTTTGAACTCAACCTCATCCAGCCCACAAAGAATTGCATTCATGGCTTTAGAATTATTTTCACTTTCTCTCTTTACTGCTGCATTAGTAGGAGGTATAGATGGAATAGTATAACAATTGGAACTTGATTACCATATGTCAAATCTAAGTGACATGATTTAAATATTCATTCTGACACTCTAGAAGGCATAATTTGATATATAGAATAGAGGTGCTTTGGAGGTGGAAGAACAACTTTGTGATTGATTGCTTGTTATGAATAAATTTTATGGATCTCTCTTGAGTTGTTAAAATCACCACACCAGGGCTAGGATCTTATATAATTTTTTAGAATCTTTGACACTAAGATGGGGGGTGAATCAGTTTCAAATGATATTTCATAGTACAATTGCAATAACACCAAACACATATAACAAGAGAAACACACAAGAGAGAGAGACAAGGATTTTAAAGTGAGAAACCCAAATTAGGAGAAAACACACTAAACCATAGGACTATACTCATAATGGTTACAAATTTGTTGAGCTAAATCTCTAACATTGAAGCTACCACTTCATATCAAGCTAAAAATTGATGATTTGCAAGATATAACTTGCAAGAAAGATACTACTTTCTAATTATGTTGAGCTACAACTCAAATTTTACATGAATTTTGATCACACACTTTATTTTGTTACTGGACAACAAATTTTGACCCTATATCAACTCATTAATTCTATCATTCCATCTGGAATTTCACCAATTATTCAATTCATTACTCACTCCATCACTGCTCTCTGAATTATCAAGGAATTCATTATCTTCTCTTGTTTATTATTTAAATACCATGCACATCTTACACTAGAAACCTATCAAATCTTCAACATGTATTCATTTCACAATACTTCTCATCTTAGTTTCATGTTCTCATCACAATATCACTCTGTCAACACTTTAACATATATTCATCTCACTTCCTTTTACAACACGTTCTCATATCCTCTTCTTACTCAGTTAAGACACTTAACATTTTTCAAAATGTCCTATTTTTCATACTATGACCCATCACATACTCTTTGGATTTTTAAACAATAATTTTCATATTTTCAATATTTTTATCTTGATCTTGAGTAGTAATAACATCACTCCTTATAACTCCTGAGAATTTTTGTTGTTTGCGTACTTGGAATTTTCATAAACAAAAACAACTAATAATCCTTTTTTAGTAACTAACAGGAGATAATTAACCCCTCCCTCCATTGACAAGACTTTTTCATATCTTCAGTTTTCTCTTCAAATGATGAAGAATGAAAGCTTCTCATCTGCCTTGTCAAATTGACATAACTGACACCTCTACGTGATAGTTACAAACTTTTATTTTCACATTCCTTGGCAAGTATGTTTCTTAAAAGAATGTTCAAGCCTTTAGGATAGTTATCAATTTCATTGTAACGATTACATAGGATCTTGAGACACTTTTTACTCACTTTATACTCTTCATTACTTTGTAGTGTAAACTCAACATCATGTTTGACCAATTATGGGTGCTTTTAAACCTTAAACTACAAATTTCAAGTAACTACATAGCCTTTAATGCATGAAGCATTGGTTTCTTTAGTTTATTGAGATACCAAAAGGCTTGATCTTCCCTCCTTTTGTATTCTCAAGGAAGTTTTGGATTTCATTCAAACAGATGAGTTCTCAAACAAATACTATCATGTATTATCAATAATTCAAGATGAAATATGGTTTATATGATCCATCCCTTAGCATTATGATGAAGTCCCAGATCCTCAACTATGAAGAAAATGCACTAAATTCACTTAACAGACTATTGAAAGAGTTAAAACCCTATCTCACAACAACTATCATGAAAACTAGATGTATGTTTGGTGGTTTTATATGAAACATGAAAAATCATTTAGACATTTTCCAAATAGAGACAATTTGAAAATTTTAAGAAAATTCATTGGTGAATTTGCAAGATTAGATCATTTGTGTCATTCAAACCCTAACAGGAGGGTTTTTTCAACTGTGCAGGCCCAAGAGTTTAACAAATTAAATTTCTTGGTCATTTTTTGATGGTTTTCAAAAATTTAAACTCCAGTAGGACTGCTCAAACACTGGGAACGAGTTCACTATTCAAAAACATCTTGAAATGGTGAAATTAACTCTTAGCAGTTAGAAGACAGTGTACAATATAGTTTAGACACACACAAAGATCTTTATGTCAAGAAGCAAGTTGTTTTGGGCCTTCAAAAGCACACTACATAGATTGGAAGAAATAATGAATGGATTGTACATCTTATCCCAATACCCAAAGAATACCTTTAAATAAAATGTCACACTCACTTATCAACTTAACCTTGAACAATGGAGCACAGTCCACACCATAACCAAAAATTAGCTTGGAAAGCTTCACTAGAACCTCTAACCTTTTTCAAACGGTTTTGAGATAGACTTATGAGGTGAATATAAACTTAACACTCCCAATATTTTGAAAACCTTGATATACAAGACAGGGATCACACTTTATAACTTAGACATCAGGATTTATGATTGGCCCTAGGAGGCACTTTGAGAACCAAGAATTTTCATTACGTCATTATATTGTATTTGAGAAATAGTGAATTTAGAGTATTCACTAAGAACATGGAGAAGGAATATGCACCCTTTTTACTATCAAAATTTGATTCAAGAACATACTTCAAGACTTTCCTACCTCACATCACACCTGTAGACACACCATTTGCACACCTTGAGAAGACCTTGTACTGAACTTGACATGCTTGGAAAGCATTGATGACATAAAGCACTTCGAGGCATCATTAATAAACCTTGAAAATATTTAAAGTTTCTCAAACAAGAGTTTTGAAGTGATCCAAAAAAAAATTGCTGGGTACCATATTTAAATGTTTTGGATACTTAATTTTTCATATTTAGAATTGATCAAGAGTGTTTATTGTTCCCTTTTTGGATGTTTTGAAACCCCAATTTTACCAATTTTCTCTTAACGATCAATTAATCATTTAATTCAAATTTCCATGATTTAATTGGAAATATTATGAATCCATAAACATTGATCACAAGATGAATTTTTAATAATGCATATCAATTTGATTTATAATCCAAAATTGCTTATGTATTCATTTTGTCTATTTTGGATGATGAATTGTAACATTTCAACTTAATCCAATTTTATAATTGATTTCTTGCTTTATTTAAGCTAATTTTTTATCTGATCAAAAGCTTCAAAACTGAAATAAGTCCACAAAACTTGATAACGGAGTTCACCCAAAGGGGCTACATCTCCAGATTTACTTAATCATGAATTGATCTATTTATTGTCCAATTAAGTACAATTTTACTCCAATAATGACAAATAGATCTCTTTCACATGAAAATGGGATGATCCAGACTTGTAGAACTTTACACTTTTCTAGAATCATGTTCTCAAATCCATTTGTGGCCCTACAACTTCTCCATAGTGCGATATTCATGAAATTGTGTCAGAAAAATACCTACACCTAAAAATATACATCACTTCATGAAGAATAAATGACATGGTTGTGTTTTTATCAGAATTTTGAACACTTTTGATTTTTACACCAAGGTCTAATTTGGACCCTAAGTGCTTCAATTTCTTTGTTTTCTGTAAACTTCCCCTTCACTGTTTTATCTTAGTTCTAGAAACAGTCTAATTCAAATACCACTGAGCTGATTTTTATCACTAACAATATCTTTAAATCCTTTTGTGCCACATTTGTTTTCCATTGTTGGATTTTATCCCACATTCTCAGCATATGAGGGGTGAACGATGTTTATATTGGGGAGGACTGCCCAATATATATGTGACATTGGTCATAACTTTCTATATTTTGGTTTGAAACATAATAGGTGGCTAGTACATTCATTGAAGTTCCCAGGCTAGGCCGAGATGACATGTTGAACCATCAAGCTATGTGGTTGGCTAGATTTGGTTTATTAAGCCAAACAGTTAGCATGAATGTGGGAATCCATGTAGTGTTGACTGGTCTTTATGGAATGTTGATATGGCCATATTAATGTTGATCGATATATAATCCCACTCACCAAAGACATAAGAGTTCATCCTGATTAGTTAGAGATAATACCGACCCAGTGGGTCACAGGTAAATAAGGCCATGTCGATGTGGCACAGAATGTTAGATTGACTCAATGTTGTATATACAACCCATCCATGTCATAAAATTATCCTGAAATGTGGGTAGTTATAGACTTGCCAATATATAAGGAATTAAGCCTGAGTATTGTCAACATAGTAAGGTCGAATTATTGGGGATTTGACCACCCCACCGAGTTGGTAAACAACTCACTGAGATATCCAATTACAAATGCAATGTATAATTACAACCGTGCATTACAATTCATATACCTGCAAAAATAATCCCACATGTAAGGTATATAGACATAAAGTGGCATATATATGTAATATCAATATAATGATATAATGAATCAGAGGCCAAGTCAACCCTTCATTAAAAGTGTGTGTCGAACCTAGCTGAGGGCCCACAATTAGCAAATAACAGGGACCACCATTTCAAAATCGTGTGTCAAAGGATGGAGGATTTAAACACAAATTTTTAATCTTCACCCATTTTGCACCACTTTTTGCATTCTCATATGTCCACATCAGTAGAACTGTGCATTTTCCATTATTTTTTATTGTTGGCCGAATATTTCAACGGATCATAACTTGTGCATACGAGCTCTGTTTTTTTATTTATTAATATCGAGGGAAAGTTACGATGATATTTAATACTAAAATGTTTTAAGGAGATTTTTTAAACATCTAAACCTAGAATATCCTCTGGATCATCAAGACAAATAGAATAATTTTACTTCCATTGATTAAATAAGGTGCTTGGGAGAGAGAAAAATAGGGTTGGAAAATTGATAAGAAATTTATTATTCTTCCACCTTTGACCCTTAAACTTTTTCAAAAATATTAGGCTTCAAATTATCTTTAAAAAAATATTCTATGATTTATCTTAAGGAAGCTCCATAATGTTTCTTGGATGCTAAGAAGATAGGGTGCTCAATTTGCATTCCTTAAGAATCTTGTTTTAGAAAAACTTACATACCTTTCACAAAATTCTTCAGAACATGATGAAACTTGAAATGAAGCACTAAATTACACCCCTCTACACACTTCATAGGTTTTTTTGCCATAAATTTACCTATATAAATCAAAACAATCTCATTTATCTCAGTATTCACTACCCATCCTCAAAGGTAGTTTTGGTGAACATTTTAATTTTACCTCCAGGAGATAAAATAATCCTTGAGATCACTCATACATGACCTATGCAATGTTTCTAGGATCCTCCCATGCTTATCTAGTCTTTTCTTGACCTAATTTATACCCATACACTTCATTAAGCTCTAGAACTATGCCTAAATGAGCCAATTTCAACTGAGACTTCGAAAATTTGATCTGAAACTCATTCCAAAAACTCTTGCACATTTCGGAATAAAAATTTGTGACCTATATAGAATCTGAGCCAATCATATGATCCATTTCCATAATTTCAATGGGCATCAACCTCACTAGACAAGCTTATAACACTCTTAGATAACCCTGAAACCATCCTAAAAGCTCAAAGAACCAACTTGAGACCACTACACACCACTTAAATACACCTATTTGAATGATATTTCACTCCTCATTTTCCATAAATGCCATGTGACATCAATGAAAACACCAACCAATGCAACAATGTTCAACAATTGTTGATACTCTTATGGTCTTTGACCATATTCATATTTGCATCGATTATTTAATTAATGGAATTGTCAATAAACTGAACATGAAATTTGTTATGTTAAAGTTAATTTTAAGAATTACTTTATGATTTCTTAAGTAGCACCACCAGTTTTAGAGGGAAGATTTATAAAATTAAATAAGGCCACTACGTGGCTCTACTAGAACATGATGAACATTTAATAAACACCAGTGATTTTGGGGAGACACGAAACTTATTCATGAAGATATCATTGCATGTAATGCTTGGTTTCATTTTTATTATTCTGGTTTTTACAAATCCATTTTGGGTGAATTCATGCATGGATTTATATTTTTGTGCTCCAATTGATCTTGAGCCCTCCCTTTGGAAAGATGTGCATGGGATTTCTCTTCTTTAACTAGATGATAGTATAGTTGTAATGAGAGAATATTAAACTTGTGAAATATAAATAAGTTTTGGGGTTTTTTCATAAGGAAATAACCAATAAAAGTGTGGAGATCCATCAAGTCTTCACAAGAATGGATCCTTTACTCAACTTATTTTATTAAGAAATATTAAATATCATTTGGTTTTGTTTTCTATGGTTTTATTTCCTTATTTTATTATTATTTGAAGGCATAGATAAATATAATATTTTTTAAAGAAGATAAAATAAAATGTGATTGCCTTTTCGGTAGTGAAGATTTGATTTTCCCTTTTCTGAGGTCTGTGTGCAAGTTGTTTTCTTTATCCATAGTCAATTTTTTCTTCTTACTTGGGTCCATGTTGTTATTAGCATCTTAATTGTAGTTGTGGGTATTTGTATGAGCAAGGTCAAATGTTGTGGCCATCCATTTCTTGTAAATTTTTTAATTGTGAGGTTCTTGGGGTTACCTACGTTTTGAAAGGTCTTTGAATGGTTGCTCATAAAACTATGGGTCAATGGCCCTTTTACATTTATGAAATATACATTTAATTGATTGGGTTGCACCTAGCATTCGTTTAAATTGTATACAAAACTATTCTTAATAGTATTTAATTGACCAACCTTATTATACATGATATCGGATATGATTTTGTAAAATTTATCTACCCTCTACAAATATTAGTGTATATTCTAGTTATTCTTCAATCCTTTCATTAAAATAATAAGATCTCATCAAGATCGTCATGAAAATCGAAATGGGTATAAAAATATTATGAGATGAGAAGAGTGATTTTGTTACTGCGTATATTTATAAATTATTGCTAAATAAAGATAAAATCTTTGGAAATATTTAGGATACCCTTTTCTAAGGAACTCATACTCAATTTCATATGGGTGACTGTCTTATTAGAGCTATTTATACCTTAACAAGTTAACTTACAGTGTTGGTTGTGATAGTTGGGTTATTACTTCAATATGTTAAAATACTCTAAGGGATATTTTGAGTTGATTTTGTGCCCAAGATAATAAGTTTCATAAAAAACTCATTCTGTTTAAACTGAGCCATAATTAAACAAGTAGAAGGATTATTGTGGGTTATAGGTTCAAAAGGCAAGTGAATAAAATAACCCTTTCTTGATGATGCAGTATTAGTTCTATATGGAATGAAATTTGGTAATAATATTTGATCTTGAAATAACAACAATATATGTTTTTTCTAATTATGGTTGAAATCCATTTAATAAATACCATGAAGGTTTATCCAGTTTATGTTGGAATGTTAAATAGAAAAGTAGGTGTTTATAACTATTGGGATCTAACTCATTGTATGAAATATTGTTCATTGTTATTTTTTGATTAAAATTAGAGGATGAATAACCTTTTTATAATCTGTATTTATTACTAATACAACATGGTTGTGCAAATGACCCATGCTAGTTCCTTTCAGCTGACCATCTATAAATTATTAGTTTTAGAATGCAAGTTTTGAAATGTATTACAAAATGGATAAATGCTTTACGACATATTGTGATTATTATATAACTATTTCATATGAATGTAATAAATGAATTTGTACTTGATTTTAGTGAAAATAAGGAAATACTTGTTATTGTTCAAAGAAAAGGGGTTATGAGTATAAGATATACTTTATAATATTATATTAACATAATGCTATAATCCAGTTTATAAGCATGAAACAATAAGAGAACATATTGTTGTCATTTAATGGAAACATCTTACACTTCTAATAATAAGTTGTATCATTGTAAGATTATACTTGATTTTATTATATCACATCGTGAAAGTAGTTATGATGATATGGAATGAAGTACAAAGGTACAATGTGAACACATAAAATAGTAATGATGTACTTATCTACCTTAAGTTAACTAAATAGACATAGTATGTATTAATGTGCATTAATGACATTTAATTAATGCTTCAGGTACTCTTTTCTAAGGAACTCATGATCAGTTTAATATAGGTGACTGTCTTATTCGTGCTATTTCTACCTTAACAAGTTAACTTAGATTGTTTGTTGTTATAGTTGGGCTAGTACTTCAATAGGTTGAAATCCTCGAAGGGATATTTCGATTTGATTTTGTGGCCAAGATAATAAGTGTCATCAAACAACTGACCTTCTTAAACTGAGCCATTGTTAAATGTGTAGAAGGATTATTGTGGGTTATATGTTCAAAAGGGAGGTTAATAAGATAACCATTTCTTGATGATGTAGTTTCAGATCTATATGGAATAAAATTATGTAATAATGTTTGCTCTTAAACTAACAAAAAGATATATTTTATATGATTACGGTTGAAATCTATTTAATATTTATTGTGAAGTTTTATCTAATTTATTTTGGAATGTTAAATAGAAAATAAGATTTTTATAACTATTGGGATCTAACTCGTTCCATGAAATGTTGTTTATTGATATTTGTTGAATAAAATTAGAGGATGAATAAATTTTTAATATTTTGTATATCTTAATAATGCAACATGGTTGTATAAATGACCCATGCCAATTCCTTTGACGTGACCATGTATAAATTATTATTTTCATATTACACATTTGTAAAAGTATTACGAAATGGATAAAATATTGGTTTATGACATATTGTGATTATAATTGAACTATTTCATATGAATGTAATAAATTAAGTTGAAATCAATTTTAGTGAAAAGAAGGAAATAATTGTAATTGTTTGTTGGTCCGAAAATCTATCACTTGGGCAGATCTATGGATAAACGAGCCAACAGTGTGCAAGGCATAGCCCCTTTTTGAGTCAACAAAGCGAAACTAGTTTATTGCTATTCTACCAGCAGGAATCTATGCAAGTCTCACAGATTCTACCTTCGGGGGTTTGGGATCTCATCCCAGTAGGTTTATTTCCGGCTGTGAAGAGAAAGGAATAAAAGAGAGGAGGAAGAAGGAACAGGTCCGAAGGGAGAAAAGAAATGAATTCCAAAGCAGAAAGGTCAGAAGATTTATGTTTTTGGGTTGGTAGTAAACAGAGCCAAACCTACTTGCATAAATAAACAAAGCAATACTGATGAGCAAATGACAGAAAAGTAGATCTGAATCTAACAGAATAAACACGTGCAGATCTAACATAAGAAAGTTCTGACACATAACATAGGTATTCAGCACAAAGTCTTAATATTTGTATTACTGTTTTCTTCTGTTACAAGAAAGCTCAAAGTCTTTCTCTCCTCACTTCTATTTTCATCTAAAAAATGTTCACCACCTTTGAATACAACAAGTATTCCAATATATATAGAAGAGGAGAAGGAAAGAAGGCAAAAAGGAGCCACCAACTATTTACAAAGATATTTACAAAATATCTAAAAGTCATGTTGACTTTTGACAATTTGATGGATGACATCATCCCATGATGCAACATGGATGATGTCATCATTTGTGCTAACATACTTTAGACATTCCAACAAGAAATTCAGAGAAGAGAGAGAAGAAGAAGAAGAAGAAGAAGGAGCAGCTACTCATCGTCATCATCCTGTGGCCGAAAGGGGGTAGCCTGCTTTTGATGCTGCTCAGGTGATGAGATATGGAACTGAGCATGGTATTCCAAAAACTTGTTAATTATTGGCCCAAGTTGATCCTGAGAAGGATCCTTGTGCCTATCGCTTATTGCCTCACAAGTCTCCCGCTCATCTATGAGCTTCTCTGGGAGTTTGGAAAAGTCCTTTTCCGCCTCAATGAGGAACCCGACAAAGTCCCTACAGGCCAACAAGTTGTTGATAGATTCAGTGTCAAATGTGACCTCTGGCCCCGTTCCTTGAGAAGCGATCTCCTTGAAGATCTGGATGGTTTCATCAGCTGACCTTAAGGTAAAGGAAGGAGTGAGCAACCCTGGAGACATGTTGAGAACAATTCATTCCATTTGATGCATTGTATCCAGGGCTTCTTCCTTGACTTTGTCAATATTTTCTATAATAAATTCTAGCTGATCCACCCGCTAGTCCAGAGTGGACATGATTTTGTTGAGGGCTCTTGGATGGCCGAAGACGCTGAACTTGACCAGATCTTCGACTGAACAGTCGAACATTTGTTGGAAGGCCTCGTGCTAGAGTCTAGCATGTTCCAGCTCTTCTGATATGGGCCCTGCTAGCACTTGGAGCTCTTTATTCACCTTACTGATATTCAGGTACAAGTCAGAGAACTCGGCGATCACTTTTTCGCTGTCTTTGAGGATTTGGCTCCTCCAAGCGGAAACGGCCAAACCCTGCTCACCAATATTTGCATATTCATTGATTTTCTCCTGGCTGAGAAGCTCAGAAGTCTCGGCGGCAGTTGTGGGAGGCGCACTACCCATCTTCTGTAAGGCTTGGAGTAGATATTTGTTTTGCTCTTTTAGCAGCCTTTTCTCTTCTTTTATCTCTTGAAGCTTTTGAAATAGGGCGTCATCCGCGGAAAGATCTTCCCCCTGGAGACTTTCAGAAGATGTCCCCATTGTGACTTGGGTCACAGTAAAATCTGTTGGAGACAGATCCTTTTTCTCTTTAAGGGGATTGGGGTATGCAATTTCCATGATTCTCTCACCTGCAGCACTTTTAGAGAAGCGTGTAACAGGATTCTTCTTCTTTGCCCCTTTGGCTGGGATCACTGAAAAGTCCATCGGAGCGATGGGAACTTTCCTCTTTTGCTGGCTTAGCTACTGAGAGATCCAGGCTGGTCCTATGGAAGAAGGGCCGGAAACAGAAGAGGGAACAGTTGCAAAAGAAGAGGGGAAAAACGTGGAGACACGCGGTGGCGGCATTGAGAGAATAGCCAAAGAAGTGTCCATGGGAGGAAGGGAAACTGCAGCTGTGGAAGACATAGGAAGGGAAGGGAGCCCGGAGATGAGGGAAGAAATGGAAGAGGACATATCAGTGAGGGAGGAGAAGATAGACAAAGAAGCAGGGGAAAGAGTAGAAGAAGGGACAGAGGACATGACCAAAGGGATGGTCGCTTGAGTCACTCGAGGAGGGGAAGGAAGAGAAGAAGAAGGGATAGAAGGGACCTCTGTTGTGGTAGCAATGCCGACATCCTGAGTGGATGGGCCTATGGGACTATCCTCTGCTGCTTCTTTCTCTGGTGAATCCAGAGTTATTACCTGTTCTGGTGATGCGGAAGGAGGACTCTCAGGGGCTTCTTCCTGAATGGTGGTGGATTCACCTTCTACACCTTTACCTTTAAGCTTCTTCTTGGATCGTGGAGGTGCGTTGCCCAATGACGATGTTGTGAAATCAACCCCGAGGTAGATTAGGCTGTTCATCTGACACCAATGTTCTGTCCTCCGCAAAGTCTCCTTGACCCTCTCCTCAATTGTCTGAGGAGCTTTAGTTCTATCAATGGCCGGAAAGGGCCAATCATCCCCAACTGTATCAGTATATACCTTGTCTACTTCATCTTCTGTTGTTTGGTAGCCTTTGGGAACAATGGATACCCCATATTGGATGATTTCTTCCAATGCTAGGCGAGAATGATCCTTTCTTCTGAGCTCTACCTAATGGAGGACGTCAATATAAATATCCTCGATCTGAGGAACATGGATTGGATCAAGCTTTGCTCTTGGCAGGCAGCCCCTTGGGTCGAAGGTAGGCCTGGCTGGGAAGTCATGTTTCAAATTAAGTAACTCCAGCTCTACAAACATTTCCTTCACCTTGTGGTGGGTAGAGCATGTGTATCGGCCCACTGTGAGGGGGAAAGGAGTTCCACCCTTCTTTCTTTTAAGGCATTTTTCGTGGTATGTGACCAGCTGCCTTGATAGCTCTAGTAGAATCAGCTTAGGCCCAGCATACCTTGGTAGCTTGGTTGGCTCTCCCAAAAAGTTGGCAGCCCTTAGATAGGTGAATGTGGGAAATTGGGTGAACAGGGCCCCCATTTCTCCGTGGCTGCCACTATGTTTTTGGTCGTGCGACTATGAGTCATGTTCGGCCTCAGCAGGTAGATGATGTGATAGAAAAACACATCATTAACTTTGGTGAATTGGGAGATGCTATTCTCCAGCCTTAATTCTGGATAATACTCGTATATTTTGACCTGAGGCCAAACTCCACTCCTCGTTAGGCCTGGATAATCCCTCTCCGACACTGTAGCGTAGACCACGTAGGAGTTCATATGGAATACTCTTGTTGTGCTGAATTGTTGTAGCTGCTCGAAGATGGTGCTGCTTATAATTTCCCCCCAGCAAAAGTGCCGATCAGGTAAATTCTTGTTCATTGTTTCCAAGTAGCGCAACATCCATTTATGGAAGTAATGGGCGTCAGAAAGCCCGAAGACCCTGCTCAGGAAGCTAATGGTATCGCTGAGCTCTTCTGAGAAGTCATTGCGGTGGATGATTTGGGGCCACCGGGTTACCACCTTCTTATTTTTCAGATATACTTCGTTGATTAGCTGCATACATTGGTCTTCATTGTCTTCCCAGGCCTTGATGCACTCTGCTTGGCTAACGGCCACAAAGTGCCGGTGGTGAGGGATGTCGAGTATGATCTCAAAATGACGGGAAGTGAGGTTAATGACTACCTCACCCTTACTGTTTTCGACACACCTTGTGTCTTTGTTGTAAAACTGGGCAACCACCATCATAAATTCATTGTTGACGGCACTGACAGGGATTCCTACGGCGAAGTGCAGGGCATTGCTGATCAATTTGTCCATCCATGGACTCCTTGTAACTTTCTGAGTTCTGGCCCAGAATTCCTCCATGTCGATATGCCCCAATTCTGAGTCTTTGACGTCCATGCTGCATTCGGCCTGTGACTCGGGCATTCTAACCCTCTGATATTTGTATTTCATTTCTTCCTCCGTAAGCTTAGCCTTTCCTTTTGGTTTGGTGGGTCTCCTGCTGGATGTAGACATATGTTCTTTCGAACTCAGTTGCTGATCTGCATGAAGAAGAAGTGAGACCCAATCCGAAAAGGTTGAATTAGCCATTTTATCTTCCATTAGAATGTTAGCAGAAGAAAGAGTTAGAGATATTTAGGCTCAGGGCACAGGGTGCATGAAAATTGCAGCTTACAGGGCTAAATAGGTAGGGTGCACAGGAAGAGGATGTTGCAAAGGTTAAACTAGTGCCAAAGGCGCATGGCGCATGCATACTGCAGAGTGCATTTTAGTAAAGGGCGCATGAAACTTGCGTGTTGCATGGAGACAGGATGCGCCAAAGGCGCATGGAATTTTCATGTTACATTGGGATTTGGTGCGCCCTTTGGCGCATGGGAAAAGTGTGTAACATGAACTTTTCGTGTGCCAAAGGAAATATGGTGCGGCACACGGAGGGTTTGCACAACACAAATGTTACTGTAAGGAGGGATACGCCTGCGCTTTTATGACTATACTTGGCACAGATAAAGCTTGTGTTGCATAGATGTTGGGTGCGCCATTAGCGCATGGAAATGTGATGTAGCAAGGAAGGATTGTGCGCCAAAGGGGCGCAAGTGTTTACGATGCAGCAGGAAAGGTGGGTGCGCCATTGGCGCGGGTTTTAGTTATGCTGTAGGGGGGACAGATGCGCCATGGGGGCGCAACTGTTTATAATGTTGCATGACGTGCCAATGCGCCAAAAGGGAAAAACAGAGTTTTTCACATGGCTCAACCCTTCTTCCTTTTAAGTTCCAAGGTTGTTTTGGGATATACAATGGTTCAATCAAAAGGGGTTCAGACCATGCCCTCAAAATAACATCTTCCTCCAGCAGATCTGGAAAGATGAAAATAAGGAAAGAAAGCACAGGCGCGGGGGGGGGGGGGGGGGCAGCTAGCTCAAAAGATGCATTAAAAAACCAACCAACAAGCACGAAGAACCAGAAAACAAAACACATGGAAGAGATAAGAGCACTTACCTGGATAAATAGAGAAAACCTGGAAAATGGGTCCACAACATGTTGAAAACGACGAGGCAGAGGCTGACAGGCTCAGAGAAAGGAAAACACGTGCTCTGCGAATAGTGAAAATGACATTTGGGCGCGTAAATCACATATATATAGACGTGAGCTTGTCATTAATGCACCACCCACTTTTTAAAGGGTGCATGGGAGTTGCTGTCGATAGGGAAAAACGTGCACCATTTGGCGCATGAAAACACTTGCCAGCAGGAAATTAAGCGTGCCTTTGGCGCACCAAAATCGATGTCGACACGGGATTATATGCGTGCGCCCTTTGGCGCACCAAAAAGGGGTGCAACAAACGTTGTGTTAACACGAAGGCGCATGCGCCTTGGCGCACGCAGGGAAGGCTCAACATACTTTGGTGCACCAAAAGGTGGTGTTACATAGAAATTTCATGCGCCCGGCCAAAAAAGGCTCAAAAGACTAAGTTTGAAAAAACCAGATTTCCTTGGAAGGGATTTTACAATGCTTCGAACGCAAGGGATCCTTAACGAGGGATCGGAACAAAATTTTGGTATGGTTATCGGTAAAATTACCCTTGTCAATTTTACGGCATAACAGCTGGCTCTTTCTGGGGACTATCCCTGAGCAAACTCAGGGGTAGAGAATCCCAGTTCTCATGTGCCTATCCATTGGGTAACAGAGTCAAAAACAAGGGCAACCGGAGGGGGAGTAAAATAAACACACAACAAACCGAAATCAAACACACGACGAAAGCAAACACACAACATAAAGAAAACTATACAAAGAAGAGAGCAAGCTCTACTTCCTGAAGATCTTCAGATGCTACCTGCTATAAGGAAGCGGGAGTTTGGTTCCATCCAGATATGAGAGATAGAAGCTATTCTCTCCATTGAGCTGTTTGATCTTGAAGGGCCCTCTCCACAGGGAATCAAACTTTCCATGCATGCCCTTTGGTTCTCTTCGCTTGTACCACAAAAGGACAAGATCTCCCACTTGAAAATCTCTTTGCTTGGCCTTCTTATCAAAAAGCCTCTTAACTTGATTCTGATGTTCAGTGATCCTATCGACCACCCTTACTCTCTTTTCTTCAAGTTCTACCAGATACATGATTCTCTTTTCAAGAGAATTTTAGAAAGTTTCGTCTTCGATGGCTCGTGCCAAACGCAGAGCAAGAAGTTCCGCAAAAATGGGAAGCTCAGCATCAGTGCCATATAACACTTGAAAAGGTGACATGCCCAGAGATCTCTTGGGAGTAATACGATCGGCCCAAAAAGCGTCGTACAAAGACTTGTGCCACATTTGCTGATTCTCATCTACTAACTTCCGTATGATGGTCACCAAGTTCTTGCTACTGGATTCCACCTGACCATTTCCCTGAGGGTAATAGTCTGAGGCATGAGCCAAAGTTATCCCATATTCATAGCAAAAACTAATAACTTCTCGTGAGGAGAAGTTAGAAGCATTATCAGCAACGATTTTGTTTGGAACGCCAAACCTGACAATGATATTTTCTTTAATGAAATTGCAAACCACCTCAAAAGTGACATGCTTGACAGGTATGGCTTCCACCCACTTGGTGAAGTAATCTGTTGCTGTAAGGACATAGCTATGTCCGGCACTCGATTGAGGATTGAGTGTGCAAATAAAATCAATTCCCCATTGCCTGAATGGTTCATTGACAATGACCGGCCTTAGGGGAAAGGCAGCCAACTTGGGCTTGCCAACGAATTGCTGACAAGGTTCACACTTTTCGGCCAATAGTACCTAGCTCGAATGATTTTGTGTGCTGTCATGGAGGAAGAAAAATGACCTCCACAGGCTGAATTGTGAAAACTTTCCAATAGTTTTACTTGCTAGGGTTTGTCAACACATCGCAAAAAGATGCCATCTATCCCACGTTTATATAAACCGTCATCCCAGATGACATATTTAGCCGCTCTGAGCTTTATAGTGTGCTTCTCCTTTGCAGTTAGGTGCATTGGGCATTCACCGTAGGTAAGGAAGAAAGCAATGTCGGAGTACCACTCATCACTAGTTGCAACAAATAGAACCAGAGGCAGAGAATCTGGCTCTTCCTGCCGGTCCTGTGTCTCGTTGGCGTAGTCACCCCTTTTATCATGGTTTTCTAAATCTTTGTTTTCAGCCATTAGCTGACACAGGCCCTTGCCCCTCACCAGCTTAGTTGGTTTAATATCCAGGTCATATTCCTGGACCTTTGCGATCCAATTTCCTTGTAAGCTTCCTAACTCCTGCTGAGTTAGAATTGATTTCACTGCCGTGTCAGGGACCAACACCACCGTATGTGAGTTTAGAATGTAATACCTGAAATTCTTCACTGCTTTGACAATGGCAAAGGCATGCTTTTCTAGTTGAGTCATTTTTAGTTCATGAGGCTTGAGGGGAGAACTCATGAACATGATCGGGGATTCAACATCCTCCAAGTTCTTTTGCATTAAGATTGCGGACACAGTATGCTTAGATGCGTAACTATACATGATGAAATCCTTGTAGAAATCGGGACATACCAGGACTGGTGCATGAGCAACTAAAGTTTTTATTTCTTCAAATGACCTTTTTCCCTCTTCACTCCATCTGAAAGTTGGTGACCCCTTCATCATGTTCAATATGTGACGGGTCTTCTCAGCAAAGTCACGAACAAAATGCCTGAGAAAGTTCACGTTTCCAAAGAAAGAATGAACACCAGTCTTGCTTGTAGGCAGAGTAAGGCTTTGAATAGCCTTAACTCTTTCAGTATCTATCTTTGTTCCTTCTTTGCTAACCACATGCCCTAGTAACTTCCCTTCTGTGACTCCAAAAACAGACTTCTTTGGGTTTAGGGAAATCCCATGTTCTTGGCACCTGGCCAGCACTTGCTCCAAATGATCACAATGATCATTTCGTCATTTAGAGAACACGGTCAAGTCATCTAGGTAAACCAAAATGACTTTCCCCATCATACCTTTGAATGCAAAGTCCATGGCCCGTTGAAAAGTGGCACCAGCATTAGTTAGGCCAAAAGGCATCCTGGTGTAGGCAAATGTACCCCAGGGAGTAGTGAATGTTGTTTTAAACTAATCTTCAGGTGAAACTTCAATCTGATTGTAACCTGAAAAACCGTCGAGCATGGACAGCATCTCTGATCCAATTACTGCTTGCAGAACTTGATCCATTATCGGAAGAGGGTAGTTGTCTTTCAAGGAAGCTTGATTCAAATTGCGAAAGTCTACGCATATGCGTATCTCGCCATTTTTCTTGCGCACTGGCACAATGTTTGCTACCCAAGTACTGTGATGGATAGGGAAGATGATTCTCACATCCAGCATCTTCTGAATTTCAGCCTGGATAGTACCTGAGATCTTAGGATTATAGTACCTCTGCTTCTGGCGGAAGGCTTTGACATCTTCTTTCAATGGAATGTCATGTTGAATGTCCTTTGGCTTAAAGGACTTTAGATCGGCATAGGACCATGCCAATACGTCCATATATTTTTTTAGCAACTTGACAAATTTTCGCTTCTCCTCAGGCGTGCAACATTTGCCAATGTTCACAAATTGTGGGTGCTCTATCGAACCTATATTGACCGGTTCGGTTTCCGGGGATGAGTCAGGGTCGTCCCGATTCTTCTTTTTTACAAAACGGTCATGCATGTCGAACAGGCGCTCCAGAGAAACTAGGCCTTTTGGAATTTTATTTCCTTTGAGCTGACATATGCCATCATTCCCTTCAGATTCTTCACCTTGATTGGTGACCGATTCACGGCAAGTGGAAGTAGACCCTTCAAAGTGTAATTCTTTAAAATTTTCTGCCTTTTCTAGAAAAGCAATGAGTTGATTATCGTCATTGAATACCTGCCAATGCTGATAATTATCCGGCACGCTCGGGCGGAAAACCACCTCAATGGTGTACTTGTTTGTTTTTAAACCTGGGTGTGGGAGCATGAGGGACGCCGAAACGGCCAATGAATCGGCCATGTCATTTTGAGCCCTTGGAATGGATTCTATTGAAAAAGCATCGAATTCCTCGATGCTGTCCCATACCGCATTACGGTAATGCCTGAGCCTCTCATTTTTTACTTGGTAAATCCTTTTGACCTGATTTACAACTAGCTCTGCATCACCTTGTACTTTTAGATTTTTAATTCCTCTTTCTTTTGCAGCTTGCATACCAAGTAACAGAGATTCATACTTAGCAGTATTGTTAGTGTTGAAAAACTGTAATTTGAACGAGAGAGGAATTACCTCCTCTATGGGAGATATCAGCACAGCCCCAGCGTCACATCCACTAGTTGCATAGCTTCCATCAAACTGCAAGGTCCAGATCTCATTAAGATCCTTTTCCTGAACGAGAACACCCGTTTTATCTGTCTCAGTAGATAAGAAGTAGTTCCCCATCCCTGATGATTCAAAAAGGATTTGGGCCTTGGGGTCTTCAGAGTTGGTAACCAAGTATTTCTTTTGTGATTCTGGCTCCAAAGTCTGCATTACACCTTTGACTAGAATTCTAGCTTTAGACTAGTCCATATGAATTTCTCCACCAACTTCGCTGCAAAAACTTCTTCCCAGCAAAATTCCATAGGCCGCCGGAATGTCAGCAACGAGGACTGTCATTTTTACTCTTTTATCCGGGAAAGCTGCAAATGCAAATTACGTGTCTTTGATTTGGCCAACCAATGGAACCTGCTTGGTTTCTAATGAATAACTGTTAGTGCAAAATCACAGCACCCCTGGATATTGATCAGTTTTCTAGGTTGATCATATTAATATCCAGTGTGATTGCATAACATTGAATCCTTTCTCCAAGTGTGGGACTTGAAGAGTGAGAAAGGAATCTCCAGAGAAAGGCTGGTTCCTATTCCTCTGTTCAGGTGCACACGAAATATGCAGAGGGTTTTCTCAAAATCTAATCTAATCTGCCAAGGAGACAAGGTAAGAAAATGCATAAAATAAATCTAAGCTAATAGAGGTGATGCACCGAGGAATGAAGAACATATTCTTTGCCACATTAAACATAGACCATGTAGATATAACACAACACCATGCACAGACAACAAAAATGCAATGAAAGATCAAGAATGACAGTAATAAATATGTAAGAGGGTTTAGAAGCAACCACAGACAAATATATATTGCTCAAGGATCGATTCAATACATTGCAATAGCCAGAAGGCAAAAAACAGTGTTACAGTCTATATGGGAGGTTTGAAAATTCCACAAATCTTCTTATGAACAGGAGAGAAGGGAGGGTGCAAAGCAGAAAATGTCCACCTCAGAAAGAAACCCCTCCTTACAATTTATAGGAAGAATGGGAGAGAAAAAAGAGAGGAATTCGAAATCTGCCCCAACCACCTCTAGGTTGCATTTAATTCGTCCATCATGGCAAAAGTGGCGGGTTCTAGCAAAGCGGACGGTTTGCCTAACAGAAGCGGCGAACTGTCTGCTGCATTAAAGTGGTTGTTGAAGTATTACCTCTGCTTGTTATTTCATGCCAGAGGCGTTTTCTCAATTTTCTCCCTCCAGACTATACCAAAATGCAAGATTGACCCTAGAAACGTGTAGAGAATTTCAACAGCTTTCCATTGATATCAAGAACGTGCAAATCCGAGCTCTGGATCGAAAGATATGTCGATCTGAAGATTTAGGACACGGAACAGGCGAAAAACAGATTTTGAAATATTTTCCCGCACATTGCCACTTGGACGCCACGTGGCATGCTCTGATTCACTGAATAATTCTCTCTCCTCTGCTTTTCGGCAGGCTGTCTCTTGAATTTTGACTTTTGGTGTTCTTGGAATATTTTCCACATTTTTTTTTTATTATGCCCCGCCACTAGGGATACGTGGCATGCATTGGTTGGTTCACGAACCTGCCGGGTCTTCCTTCACTTTTACCCCTTTTGGCTTAGATTTGGCCAAACCTTCCAACTCCTCCCCAAGCTCCGCACTTCTATGCTCCATTGGACACGTGTCCAATTTCTATTGGCTCGGGCCAGCGCTTCAAATCTTGCCCTTTGACCCTTCGGCTTTTCCTTGATGACACGTGGCAATTTCTCAATGGTTCTCGGGCCTGCCGGGTCTTCCGCGTACTTCGCGTCCATTCGTCCCAGATGTCCTAGTGCTGCTTGGGACAAAAACCTCCGATCCACCTGAAATGGGCTTCCTTGTCCCTCATTTGGCCAAAGACACGTGGCACCTTTTGATTGGCTTTTGGCTCCTTTGGCTTCTTCGCGTATTTCGGGTCTTTTTGTCCCGGACGTCCTATTTTGATTTTGGACCTTTTGGGACAATTTCGGCCGGTTCGGGTATTTCTGGCCCGCTTGTCCCAATTGCTTTTGGGCTGACTTGTCTCTTTTCGGCTGGTTCGGCCGGTTCGGGTATTTCTGGCCCGCTTGTCCCGACTGCTCCCTCTAGAAGGACTTAGCCAATTTTTTCACTTTTTCCTGGATCAATCCTATTTGCCTTTCTGCAACTTTTCACACTTTCTCAAAGCTTTCTCCTTCCTTCTTCGGCCTGGGGAGTTTAGAAAGATTCCTGAAGGGACCCTAGAAACCTGATTTTTCTCTGAATCAGTCATTTTTCTTGGAATTTGGACATCCTGATGCATGTTATCAAATTTACCCTGGGGGTGAATTTTGGATAACAATTTGGCGACTCAACGGGATCATCTGCCTGCTAGATGAAAAGGCCAGTTGCCTGAAGCCGTCCATTGGGCATGGAGTTAAGCATTAACCTGAAACAAGCCTGATACTGCAAATTCCCCTCCAGCAACACTCTGAACTGTAGAAAACAACCTGAGAGCAGCAAAACCTGTGCCAAAGCACTTAGGGAAAACAAAACTAATCTACAGCAAAACAATGTGCACAAGCACTTGGAGGAAAGAAAATCTAAACTAGTATTTACAGATGTAGTGAACCTCCCTCTAGAAGTAACGCTTGAGATAGATTCCATTTACTGGAATCTGCAGTTCTTCACCATCCAATGAGGCCAATTGGAAAGCATTGTTGTTCTTGCACTTTGTGACCATGTATGGGCCACTCCAAATGGCATAAAATTTTGAATGCCTTCCTGGTTTTGCTCTGTCCACATCCCATTTCAATACTAGATCTCCTATTTGAAAAGATCTATCTTTGGCCTTCTTATCAAAGGTTTTCTTGATCAAAGCCTGATCCTTTTCCATTGCTTGGAATGCCTGATCTCTGATTTCTTGCAGCTCCATCAATTCTGCATATCTCACCTCCATGGGCCCAAACTCTAGCAACTCCAGCTGTTTCATGAGTTCCAACGTTGGAAACTCAAGTGACATGGGCAAGACTGCCTCTCTTCCGTAGACAATCCTAAATGGAGAGTTACCTGTGGATCTTTTGGGAGTTATCCTATCTGCCCATAAGACTGATTTCAGTTTGGTATGCCAAGCCTTCTGATTCTCATTAAGAGTCCTCCTAATGATCCTCAGCAAGTTTTTGTATGTAGACTCGGCCTGGCCATTACCTTGAGGGTAATAGTTTGATGAAGTGCTCAGGTAGATTCCATTCTTGACAGCCCACTCAGTAACTTTAGATCCAATAAATGCCAATGCATTATCAGAGACTATTGTAGTAGGTACACCAAATCTGGTAGTTATTCCCTCGTAAAAGTCCAAGATGCTAGACTCATTCGCCTCTTTGACTGCTACTGCTTCTGTCCATCTGGTGAAGTAGTCTGTGGCTGTCAAAATCCATTTGTGCCCTTAGCTCAAATTGGGATTGATGACTCCAATGAAGTCGAAACCCCATTGCATGAATGGCTGGTCAACTGAGATTGGATGTAATGGGAGGGCTGCAAGTTTCTCTTTTCCTGTGAAAAATGCACAATTCTTACACCTCTTGATCCATGCATAGCAATCACTGAATATTTTAGGCCAATAATAACCAGCCTTCATGATTTTCAAAGCTGTCACTCTTGGTGCAAAATGGCCACCGGCTGGTCCATCATGAAACTCTTTTAATACCCTTTGGATCTGACCTGTGTTAATGCATCTCAACAGCACTCCATTCAGCTCCTTTTTGAACAAAACTCCATCAATGATGGTATATGGAATTGCCTGCAACCTGAAGTGTCTTCTTTTTGCTTTGCTCATTTCTAGAGGGCACATACCCGTCTGTAGGAAATGTATCATATTCTGAGTCCAACAGGGAGTGGACACATCATCATTTTCCTATTTTTTATCATCTTGTAATAGCAGGACAGCGTCCTCTTCATCTTCTGGGCTGTCTGGTCATTTGGAAGCGAGTTGCTCGCACAAACCTTTGCCTCTTACCAGCTTGGTGATTTTGATCTCAATGTCATACTCCATGACACGGGTGATCCATCCTACCCTTTTCTCATTCAAATCCTTGTTGAGGAGGAAGTCCTTAACCCCAGCATGTGAGACCAGCAACTGGACCTTGTTGTTTGAGACCAAATGCTTGAATTTCTTCAAGCTCCTGATTACTGCAAGCACATGTTTTTCAATAAAAGAGTACCTCAATTCGCAGTCATTTAGGCTTTGGCTGAAGAAGGCAATCGGCTGCTCATCATTATCTTTATTCTGTTGCACCAAAATGGCAGAAATAGTGTCATCACCCCCAAATGCATAGAGGATGAAATCCTTGGAAAAGTCCGGGTTGATGAGAGTGGGTGCCTGGGAGATGGCTTCTTTGATTGCTTCAAAGCTCTCCTTGCCTTCTGCCATCCATTTGAAAGCCATGCTTTTCCTTAACATTTTGGTGATGGGCTTGACAAGGGCTGCAAAGTTTGGGACAAACCTTCGAACAAATTTTATCCTTCCCAGGAAACTCTGAAGAGCTTTCTTGTGACTTGGCAATGGTAGAGCCCTTATGGCTTCAACCCTCTCTGGATCAATTGCTAATCCTTCCTTGGAGACAATGTGGCCAAGGAGTTTCCCTTCATGTGCAAGAAAGATGCACTTCTTAGGATTTAAAGACACTCCAAACTTTCTACATCTCTGAAACACTTGCCTGAGGTGAAAGAGATGGTCTGCAGCATTTTTTGAGAAGACAGTAATGTCATCTAAGCATATCAGTATTGTCTTGTTGATCAAGCCTTTGAATGCCATATCCATAGCTCACTCGAATGTTGCTCTGGCGTTTGACAGTCCAAATGGCATCTTCTTGTAAGCATACGTGCCCCATTTGGTTGTGAAGGCTGTCTTGAACTGGTCTTCCTCCTTCACCATAATTTGATTGAAGCCTGAGTAACCATCAAGTAGCGAAAACCTTTCTGATCCAGCTACGACCTGCAATATTTGCTCCATGGAAGGGAGTGGATAATGGTCCTTGAGAGATGCCCTATTGAGGTCTCGGAAGTCAACACATAGCCTGATCTCTCCACTTTTCTTTCTGACCGGAACCAAGTTCGCAACCCAGCTTGAGTGCTTGATAGGGAATATAATTGCTGACTCAATCAGCTTGTCCAGCTCCTTCCTCATGAGAGGCTCCATGTGTGGATTGACTGGTCTCTGTTTCTACCTGACAGGCTTAGTATTTGGATCCAACTCGATGGTATGCTGAGCTAAGTTAGGATTGAAGCCCTTCAAGTCTTCATAGCTCCAAGCAAACACGTCAGGGAATTCTTGACAAAGTTGTATGAACTCATATCTCTCTTGCTCAGTTGTCATTTTTCCAATTTGCAATGGCTTGTTCTCTTTTACCAAGATGGATACCGAATCTTCCCTCTTGACCTGAATATTTGCTTTCTCTTTTCTAAACTAATCATTGGGGTTAAAAATGGACTCCAAGGTGACAAGTCCCTTGGGCAGCTTGTCAGTTGTCAGCTGTATCACCTGGTCACCATATTGCTGTTCCAACTTCTCTTGATTCTTAGCTGAGAACTCAGCTTCTTCTTGCAAGAAGTGGATGATTTGCTGGTCATTCTCAAATACTTGCCAATTGACATTGTTATCCGGCACTGAAGGCCTCACAATCATGTGGATGTTTGGCTGTACCTTATCTTGTTGAATGTTTTCTACAATGTCAAAGGCTGCCCCTACTGCTGCAAGCCTGTCAGCAGCTTGATTCTCTTTTCTGGGAATGGCCTTGATGCCGAAACCTTCAAAATCCTCCATGAGGTCCCACACCCTGTTCTTGTAGCATCTGAGTAGATCATTTTTGGCAGCATGCTGTCCCTTGACCTAATTTACAATTAGCTCACTGTCCCCAAAAACTTGCAAGTTATTTATTTTTCTTTTTATTGCCCAATGCATTCCCTGCACCAAGGCTTCATATTCAGCAATGTTATTGGAGCATGTAAATTGAAATCTAAAAGCTGAATAATACTTTACTCCTTGCGGTGAAATAAGCATGGCTCCACCTCCTACGCCTTGTCTACTCCTTGATCCATCAAAAAACAGTTGCCATACCTCGTTCTCATCCTTGTGGTTTGGCTTGGTAATGCTAGGAATAGGTTGACTTTCTTCGTGTATACAATAGATCCCCAGCTCAGATTCTTCTACTTCTTGATAAGGATCAAAAGCATGCACCTTGCTTGCCCATTCATCAAGAGTCAAATCTGGGATACTTCCAACCTTAGTGTCGGCTTCATCAGTGCCGAGGTGATCTTCTTGATCAAATGCTGAGTAATTGGTATTAATATGACTTGGAGTATAGGGTTCAATGTGGAAATATGCAATAGGTTCTAACCTAATTGTAGCTTTAGTTCCATACCTCATTCTGAACAGCATGTGCGACCAATCAGCGGACAAATATCCCCCAATCCTGGCAGTAAAGTCCCTTGACAAGCATAGGGCAAAGAGTGGTGGAAGGTCTATGACTGAGACGTCTTGCAAAACAACCACGTTGGGACATGCATGCAAGGTAAGACTCAAGTTTTTTATAACTCCAACTGTGGCTACTGCTGTCCCATCTAATTGCACTACTCCCTTAGTTGTTATTTCATACTGGAGCCCTAGCTGATCAGCTATCTATTTAGGCATTACTGAACTACTTGCCCCAGAGTCAATCATGCAATTATGTACCAACTTGTCTCCTATGATCAATGAAACATAAAATGGAGGGGGCTTCAGCATTTTTACCTTGTTGCGCTCCATGATTTCCTTCAGGCTGGGCAGCATTTGTAAGTACTTTGTCTTGCCTCTGAACCTGCTGATTCGAAATTGGCCAGTCCTTCATAGCAGCTTGCAGCAGATCTCTTTGGCCTGGGATGGATAGGGATTCCCACATAGATATATTGACGTTTGTTTTCTTCATCTGATCAATGATACTGAATGGTGATGAAGGATCTCTCTACTGTCCCTTGATTTGCACATTTTCTCCTTGAATATGGGCAGCAACAGCTGGCATTTGATTTGGCCAAGGGGCTGTTCTTGGCTGCCCTCGTGCATTTGAAACTGGGTTTTGCTTGCCAATCATTTGTGGAGCTGTGGAAGGTTGTGGATTGGCTGGGGCTAACGGCTGTTCCTCACCCAAATTTCTCCTTTTTGACCTTGTGTTGGCTGTAACACCTTGAGAGACTGCCTGATTCATACCACAGAAATCCTCTGCCTGCCAATTTACCAATGTGGTGTCATTTGGGGCAGGTTGCTGTTGGAATGTTTCTTGTTGTTGGCTGTTTTCTTGACTACTTTCACCCTCCACACCAGCACTTGTTACCATTAAAGCTTGGGTTAAAGCACCATTATAGCACATGGATTGATTATGGGGTTCATTACATGGAAAACACCATTCATACTCCTGGGCAATATTGTTTTGTGCTGGTACTAATGCCTTAGAGGCAGATATGGCATTTGGATTATAGGGCTGGAATGGTCTATTGACAGGAGGCCTTGTTTGATTCATATTTGCAGCTGGATTAGGTGGCCTTTGAGGCTGATATGGCTACCTATTAGGTTGAGCTTGAGGCTGATACGAAGGTCTAAAACCTTGAGTTTGATGTCTCTTGAGTGTGACCAGCTCATTACCTAAATTTTGCAGTTTCTTCATGACTTCTTGAAGCTCATTTGGGGCACTTGGAGATGAAGTGGAAGCTTCATTTGAACTCTGATTTCTAGGAGTGGGAGAAGGAGCTAAGACAGGTGCCTGACTAGTACTTGGGCTCTCTAAACTTGGATATAATGGCATTAGAGGCCTAGGAGCTAGCTTGCCAGCTTGAATCAGGCAATTTTCAGCTCTAATGGCAATACTATAAGTAGCAGGGATAGTTGTGCCTCCCATGGATTGAATCAACATAGAAATATCAGAATTTAAAGCTTTAAGGTAGTATAGAAAAGCACCTTCTGCTGTTGGTCTGACTGCTACTGGAATTCTATCCCAAGATCTTTGAAATCTGAAGTTGAAGTCAGTTAGCTGCTCATTGGAAGCTCTCTTGATGGTTGTCAGCTGTTCCAAAAGAGACAAGTTGTCTCCCTTCTCTCCAAATTGATTATGAAGTGCAATACACAACTAATTCCAGTTCGTGATAGAAGCAGCTTCAAGGCTCCTAAACCATTGCAATGCTTTTCCCTTGAATGAAGATGCCAGCAATTTGACAGCTACTTGCATCTCATTAATCTCATGGATTGCACAAATGTTAGCAATGTCCTTGACATGATCACCAGGAAGTGGTCTGGTTTTCTCCAGTAAAATATGGAATGTTCTTCAATGCTGCAACTGGGATTGGATTTTGTGCATTGAGAGTAAGTGGGCTGCTGCCTGTGAAGTTGACATAGGGGTTTACTGGTTGCGCCATTCTGAGTGGTCTTAAAACCCTTGTATATTGAAAGAAAGGCCTGTCAGGTGGAGGAGTTAAGAGAGTTCTGTTTGGTGGAGATGGAGACCTTTGAATCCTTCTTCCTCTTTGCCTTCTTCTTGGAGATAGTTGCAGGTATTCAAACGGCACTTCCTCTTCTCCAGCTCTTGACCTTGTGATTCTTCTCATAAGCTTTTAGGCCTGACTACTGAAACTTAGTTAATTCTTCCCTTTGGAGTCGCCAGATATGCAAATAATAGCTCTTCTTAAGCAAGAAAATTGCAGCAGATGCACATCAACCTTGCTGCAATAAAAAATGAGACCTCTGTCCCACCGGGCGTGCCAAAACTGTTAGTGCAAAATCACAGCACCCCTGGATATTGATCAGTTTTCTAGGTTGATCATATTAATATCCAGTGTGATTACATAACATTGAATCCTTTCTCCAAGTGTGGGACTTGAAGAGTGAGAAAGGAATCTCCAGAGAAAGGCTCGTTCCTATTCCTCTGTTCAGGTGCACACGAAATATGCAGAGGGTTTTCTCAAAATCTAATCTAATCTGCCAATGAGACAAGGTAAGAAAATGCATAAAATAAATCTAAGCTAATAGAGGTGATGCACCGAGGAATGAAGAACATATGCTTTGCCACATTAAACACAGACCATGTAGATATAACACAACACCATGCACAGACAGCAAAAATGCAATGAAAGATCAAGAATGACAGTAATAAATATGTAAGAGGGTTTAGAAGCAACCACAAACACATATATATTGCTCAAGGATTGATTCAATACATTGCAATAGCCAGAAGGCAAAAAATGGTGTTACAGTCTATATGGGAGGTTTGAAAATTCCACAAATCTTCTTATGAACAGGAGAGAAGGGAGGGTGCAAAGTAGAAAATGTCCACCTCAGAAAGAAACCCCTCCTTACAATTCATAGGAAGAATGGGAGAGAAAAAAGAGAGGAATTCGAAATCTGCCCCAACCACCTCTAGGTTGCATTTAATTCGTCCATCATGGCAGAAGCGGCGAGTTCTGGCAAAGCGGTGGTTTGCCTAACAGAAGCGACGAACTGTATGCTGCATTAAAGTGGTTGTTGAAGTATTACCTCTGCTTGTTATTTCATGCCAGAGGAGTTTTCTCAATTTTCTCCCTCCAGACTATACCAAAATGTAAGATTGACCCTAGAAACGTGTAGAGAATTTGAACAGCTTTCCATTGATATCAAGAACGTGCAAATCCGAGCTCTGGATCGAAAGATATGTCGATCTGAAGATTTAGGACACGGAACAGGCGAAAAACGGATTTTGAAATATTTTCCTACGCACTGCCACTTGGACGCCACGTGGCATGCTCTGATTCGCTGAATAATTCTCTCTCCTCTGCTTTTCGGTAGGCTATCTCTTGAATTTTGACTTTTGGTGTTCTTGGAATATTTTCCACATTTTTTTTTATTATGCCCCGCCACTAGGGATACGTGGCATGCATTGGTTGGTTCACGAACCTGCCAGGTCTTCCTTCACTTTTACCCCTTGTGGCTTAGATTTGGCCAAACCTTCCAACTCCTCCCCGAGCTCCGCACTTCTATGCTCCATTGGACATGTGTCCAATTTCTATTGGCTCGGGCCAGTGCTTCAAATCTTGCCCTTTGACCCTTCGGCTTTTCCTTGATGACACGTGGCAATTTCTCAATGGTTCTCGGGCCTGCCGGGTCTTCCGCGTACTTCGCGTCCATTCGTCCCGGATGTCCCAGTGCTGCTTGGGACAAAAACCTCCGATCCACCCGAAATGGGCTTCCTTGTCCCTCATTTGGCCAAAGACACGTGGCACCTTTTGATTGGCTTTCGGCTCCTTCGGCTTCTTCGCGTATTTCGGGTCTTTTTGTCCCGGACGTCCTATTTTGATTTTGGACCTTTTGGGACAATTTCGGCCTGTTCGGCCAGTTTGGGTATTTCTGGCCCACTTGTCCCAATTGCTTTTGGGCTGACTTGTCTCTTTTTGGCCGGTTCGGGTATTTCTGGCCCGCTTGTCCCGACTGCTCCCTCTAGAAGGACTTAGCCAATTTTTTCACTTTTTCCTGGATCAATCCTATTTTCCTTTCTGCAACTTTTCGCACTTTCTTAAAGCTTACTCCTTCCTTTTTCGGCCTGGGGAGTTTAGAAAGATTCCTGAAGGGACCCTAGAAACCTGATTTTGCTCTGAATCGGTCATTTTTCTTGGAATTTGGACATCCTGATGCATGTTATCAAATTTACCCTGGGGGGTGAATTTTGGATAACAATAACATCTTCCGAAAGGCTTGGTAAGAGTGAGACCCAAAGCATGGGCGAATTTTTCCGGCATGACATTATCGGAAGCTCTGAAATCAATTATGCAGTTACTCAACTTATGGCCATTGATTAGGAGAGAGAGATAGAAAGGCTCTATCTTTCCTGACGCAGATGTTGAAGCAACATTTATGTGGGATTCAGGGGGAGTGGAAAGGATTCATTTTGGGGAAACCTGTTTAGATGCAACAGCTTGACTCTGAATATATTTGGTCAATCTTACAAGCTGCTCGGGGTTTGACTGAAGGTACTCAGCTTCAGACATTTGGATCTTGGTCTTTTTTGCATGATCTATGATATCAAATGTGGCCAAGGGTTGCGTTGGTGAAGGAATGAGTCCCTCACCTCGCGATGATGGAATAGGATTACTGGCCTTGGTAGGAACGTGAGAGGATTGATTTGGAGGAGAGATAGGGGAAAAAGGTTTCCTTGTAAAATATTTTCCAGGGAGTTGAGTAGGAAGAGGATTACCTCTCTTAGCAATGATCGGAGGTGCATTTGACACGGCCTTCTCCTGCTGGACATGGGAAGCAACTTCCGCTTCTTTTCCTTGCGAGCAAGTAAAAATAGCATATGATTGTCCGCTTGCATATCCCTGGGTACCCTCTTCTTCATCAGATTCTTCCTCATCAAATTCCATAAACCCGATAGTAGAGTCGCCAGCCGGTTCACCGACATATTGATCATCTTCGCCTTGAGACAAAGGTTCTTCATAATACTGCTCTTCTTCTTCAATCTCGGCCAGAGTATTGACCAGAGGAGCCTCAAGCGCCAACCGCGGAGCAGCTGTAGGTAGGCGCGGCCTTTGTGAAATATTGTTGGGAACAAAATTCCTTCGCGGAATATCCCGGTATGAGGAACTGGGGGAGGCCTGGGCCAAATTCTTCTTCAATGCAAGCAAGTCATTTGCCATCTTTTGAAAGGCTGGGTCAGATGAAGTAGTGGGCGAAGGACCCAAAGATTTAGGCTTGGCTGATTCTTTTTTCAATTCACCGGATATTATCAGATTATCCTCTATCCGAATGGCAGCGGCTTGGGTGAGAACCAAGGTAGCCACTCGCTCCTGAAGGAGCAAGAAACTAACTTTCGAGCTCATAGCGTTTATGAAGAAACACTTTTGATTTTTCGGAGTCAGAAGCATGGAAACAGGGACACGATTGATTACTGCATTGAACCGGGTGATAAAATCACGCATGGTCTCATTTACCTCTTTCTTCAAGTGAGTGATTCATGATAATAATGCAAATGCATCCTCTGAAGGCTTGTACCTGTCTTTGAAAGCATCCTGTAAGGTGGCCCAACTGGTGATAGATCCGGCCGACAAATGCTGAAACCATTCAGTTGCAGGCCCTTGTAGGGTTTCCAGAAACAGGCGAACCGACACATCTTCGTGAGTCACATCTAAAATATTGCATGACATGATGAATGCAGATATGTGGGAATCTGTGCTTTGATTTCTGCTCCCGTCGAATTTAGGAAAATTCTTTCGATTTCTGTGAGGGAGCACGTGAACTGGATGTGGTAAAGCCAAAGGACCCATCGCGTTTCCCCATGGTACTGCCATCTGAAAAGCCGGAAAGAGAACACGAGCTGGAAGTGTGGTTCCGCTGAGTAGCAACGCACTACAAAGGGATGTGGATGCCCCTTGTGAAAGACTTTTCCTTCATGAAGGTGAGACACTCCTGGATGTTCGGCTAGCTGAGCTTAGCGCTGAAAAACGTGCCGGTGTCACGCTGAAATTATGCCTTTGAAGCAGATCGAAAGTAGCATCAGCTTCTCCACGGGCTCTCCTGCTACGCGTAAAAGGTTCACTCGCTAGTGTACCTTCCAGATCTGTAACGTTATGGAACAAATTCAAACTTTCTTTTTGGTTGTACTTGCTGATTTTCTGGTTTTTCTGATAAAAACCAGCAACAAATACTTTTCTAAATATTTAAAACTATCCTCTTCAGGAAACCGATTGCGGTTAAAAGATAAATAACAACGAGGATAAGATGGCAGGGAAGAATAGCAAGCTGATTTTCGGATCTGATTTTGACCTTTTTCAGAGGGTTTCAAACTTTTAGCAAACAGCTAAAAATCTAGATCTACGGAAAAATACTAATTTTTATAAAAACTCAGTGAACTAAAGATTTGTAACTAGGCCAAATCTATAGATCTCAGAAGAAAATTTTCAATTCAGAGTGCTTTTACAAATTTTGGATTTTTAACAAAAATTTCAGATTTGCAAACAGGCAGCGATTTTCTTTTTTTATTTTATTTTTCTATCTTACCACCATCATAGATCTGACAGATCTATTCGTTCCCCAGCGGAGTCGCCAAACACTGTTGGTCCGAAAATCTATCACTTGGGCAGATCTATGGATAAACGAGCCAACAATGTGCAGGGTATAGCCCCTCTTTGAGTCAACAAAGTGAAACTGGTTTATTGCTATTCTACCAGAAGGAATCTATGCAAGTCTCACAGATTCTGCCTTCGGGGGTTTGGGATCTCACCCCAGTAGGTTTATTTCTGGCTGCGAAGAGAAAGGAATAAAAGAGAGGAGGAAGAAGGAACAGGTCCGAAGGGAGAAAAGAAATGAATTCCAAAGTAGAAAGGTCAAAAGATTTATGTTTTTGGGTTGGTAGTAAACAGAGCCAAACCTACTTGCATAAATAAACAAAGCAATACTGATGAGCAAATGACAGAAAAGTAGATCTGAATCTAATAGAATAAACACGTGCAGATCTAACATAAGAAACTTCTAACACATAACACAGGTATTTAGCACAAAATCTCAATAATTGTATTACTGTTTTCTTCTGTTACAAGAAAGCTCAAAGTCTTTCTCTCCTCACTTCTATTTTCATCTAAAAAATGTTCACCACCTTTGAATACAAGTAGTATTCCAATATATATAGAAGAGGAGAAGGAAAGAAGGCAAAAAGGAGCCAACAACTATTTACAAAGATATTTACAAAATATCTAAAAGTCATGTTGACTTTTGACAATTTGATGGATGACATCATCCCATGACGCAACATGGATGATGTCATCATTTGTGCCAACATACTTTAGACATTCCAACAAGAAATTCAGAGAAGAGAGAGAAGAAGAAGAAGAAGGAGCAGCTACTCATCGTCATCATCCTACGGCCGAAAGGGGGTAGCCTGCTTTTGATGCTGCTCAGGTGATGAGATATGGAACTGAGCGCGGTATTCCAAAAACTTGTTAATTATTGGCCCAAGTTGATCCTGATAAGGATCCTTGTGCCTATCGCCTATTGCCTCACAAGTCTCCCGCTCATCTATGAGCTTCACTGGGAGTTTGGAAAAGTCCTTTTCCGCCTCAATGAGGAACCCGACGAAGTCCCTACAGGCCAACAGGTTGTTGATAGATTCAGTGTCAAATGTGACCTTTGGCCCCGTTCCTTGAGAAGCGATCTCCTTGAAGATCCGGATGGTTTCATCAGCTGACCTTAAGGTAAAGGAAGGAGTGAGGAACCCTGGAGACATGTTGAGAACAATTCGTTCCATTTGATGCATTGTATCCAGGGCTTCTTCCTTTCCTTTGTCAATCTTTTCTAGAATAAATTCTAGCTGATCCACCCGGTAGTCCAGAGTGGACATGATTTTGTTGAGGGCTCTTGGATGGCCGAAGATGCTGAACTTGACCAGATCTTCGACTGAATAGTCGAACATTTGTTGGAAGGCCTCGTGTTGCAGTCTAGCATGTTCCAACTCTTCTGATATGGGCCCTGCTAGCGCTTGGAGCTCTTTATTCACCTTACTGATATTCAGGTACAAGTAAGAGAACTCGGCGATCACTTTTTCGCTGTCTTTGAGGATTTGGCTCCTTAAAGCGGAAACGGCCAAACCCTGCTCACCGATCTTTGCATATTCATTGATTTTCTCCTGGCTGAGAAGCTCAGAAGTCTTGGCAGCAGTTGTGGGAGGTGCACTACCCATCTTCTGTAAGGCTTGGAGCAGATATTTGTTTTGCTCTTTTAGCAGCCTTTTCTCTTCTTTTATCTCTTGAAGCTTTTTACAGAGGGCGTCAATCACGGAAAGAGCTTCCCCCTGGAGACTTTCAGAAGATGTCCTTATTGTGACTTGGGTCACAGTAAAATCTGTCAGAGATAGATCCTTTTTCTCTTTAAGGGGATCGGGGTATGCGATTTCCATGATTCTCTCACCTGGAACACTTTTAGAGAAGCGTGTAATAGGATTCTTCTTCTTTGCCCCTTTGGCTGGGATCACTGAAAAGTCCATCGGAGTGATGGGAACTTTCCTCTTTTGCTGGCTTAGCTACTGAGAGATCCAGGCTGGTCCTATGGAAGAAGGGCCGGAAACAGAAGAGGGGACAACTACAGTAGAAGAGGGGAAAAACGTGGAGACACGTGGCGGCGGCATTGAGAGAATAGTCGAAGAAGTGTCCACAGGAGGAAGGGAAACTGCAGCTGCGCAAGACATAAGAAGGGAAGGGAGCCCAGAGATGAGGGAAGAAATGGAGGAGGACAGATCAGCGAGGGAGGAGAAGATAGACGAAGAAGCAGGGGAAAGAGTAGAAGAAGGGACAGAGGACACAACCAAAGGGAATGGTCGCTTGAGTCACTTGAGGAGGGGAAGGAAGAGAAGAAGAAGGGATAGAAGGGACCTCTGTTGTGGTAGCAATGCCGACATCCTAAGTGGATGGGCCTATGGGACTATCCTCTGCTGCTTCTTTCTTTGGCGAATCCAGAGTTATTACCTGTTCTGGTGTTGCGGAAGGAGGAATCTCAGGGGCTTCTTCCTAAATGGTGCTGGATTCACCTTCTACACCTTTACCTTTAAGCTGCTTCTTGGATCGTGGAGGCACATTGCCCAATGGGGATGTTGTGAAATCAACCCCGAGGTAGATTAGGCCGTTCATCCGACACCAATGTTCTATCCTCCGCAAAGTCTCCTTGACCCTCTCCTCAATTGTCTGAGGAGCTTTAGTTCTATCAATGGCCGGAAAGGGCCAATCGTCCCCATTTGTATCAGTATATACCTTGTCTACTTCATCTTCTGTTGTTTGGTAGCCTTTGGGGACAATGGCTACCCCATATTGGATGATTTCTGCCAATGCTAGGCAAGAATGATCCTTTCTTCTAAGCTCTACCTCATGGAGGACATCAATATAAATATCCTCGATCTAAGGAACATGGATTGGATCAAGCTTTGCTCTTGGCAGGCAGCCCCTTGGGTCGAAGGTAGGCCTGGCTGGGAAGTCATGTTTCAAATTAAGTAACTCCAGCTCCGTAAAAATTTCCTTCGCCTTGTGGTGGGTAGATCATGTGTATCGGCCCACTGTGAGGGGGATAGGAGTTCCACCCTTCTTTCTTTTAAGGTATTTTTTGTGGTATGTGACCAGCTGCCTTGATAGCTCTAATAGAATCAACTTAGGCCCAGCATACCTTGGTAACCTGGTTGGCTCTCCCAAAAAGTTGGCAGCCCTTAGATAGGTGAATGTGGGAAATTGGGTGAACAGGGCCCCCCATTTCTCCATGGCTTCCACTATGTTTTTGGTCATGCGACTATGAGTCATGTTTGGCCTCAGTAGGCAGATGATGTGATAGAAAAACACATCGTTAACTTTGGTGAATTGGGAGATGCTATTCTCCAGCCTTAATTCTGGATAATACTCGTATATTTTGACCTGATGCCAAACTCCACTCCTCGTTAGGCCTGGATAATCCCTCTCCAACGCTGCAGCGTAGACCACGTAGGAGTTCATATGGAATACTCCTGTTGTGCTGAATTGTTGTAGCTGCTCGGAGATGGTGCTGCTTATAATTTCCCCCCAGCAAAAGCGCTGATCAGGAAAATTCTTGTTCATTGTTTCCAAGTAGCGCAACATCCATTTATGGAAGTAATGGGTGTCAGAAAGCCCGAAGACCCTGCTCAGGAAGGTAATGGTATCGCTGAGCTCTTCTGAGAAGTCACTGCGGTGGATGATTTGGGGCCACCGGGTTACCACCTTCTTATTTTTCAGATATACTTTGTTGATTAGCTGCATACATTAGTCTTCATTGTCTTCTCAGGCCTTGATGCACTCTGCTTGGCTAACGGCCACAAAGTGCCAGTGGTGAGGGATGCCGAGTATGATCTGAAAATGATGGGCAGTGAGGTTAATGACTACCTCACCCTTGCTATTTTTGACACACCTTGTGTCTTTGTTGTAACACTGGGCAACCACCATCATAAATTCATTGTTGACAGCGCTGACGGGGATTCCTCCAACGAAGTGCAGGGCACTGCTAATCAATTTTTCCATCCATGGACTCCTTGTAACTTTATGAGTTCTGGCCTAGAATTCCTCCATGTCGATATGCCCCAATTCTGAGTCTCTGACGTCCATGCTGCATTCGGCCTGTGACTCAGGCATTCTGACCCTCTGATATTTGTATTTCATTTCTTCCTCCGTAAGCTTAGCCTTTCCTTTCGGTTTGGTGGGTCTCCTACTGGATGTAGACATATGTTCTTTCGAACTCAGTTGCTGATCTGCATGAAGAAGAAGCGAGACCCAATCTGAAAAGGTTGAATTAGCCATTTGATCTTCCATTGGAATGTTAGTAGAAGAAAGAGTTAGAGATTTTTAGGCTCAGGGCGCAGGGTGCATGAAAATTGCAGCTTACAGGGATAAATAGGTAGGGCGCACAGGAAGAGGATGTTGCAAAGGTTAAACTGGCGCCAAAGGCGCATGGCGCATGCATACTGCAGAGTGCATTTTAGTAAAGGGCGCATGAAACTTGCATGTTGCATGGAGACAGGATGTGCCAAAGGTGCATGGACTTTTCATGTTACATTGGGATTTGGTGCGCCCTTTTGCGCATGGGAAAAGTGTGTAACATGAACTTTTCATGTGCCAAAGGAAATATGGCACGGCGCACGAAGGGTTTGCATAACACAAATGTTATTGTAAGGAGGGATACGCCTGCGCTTTTATGACTATACTTGGCGCAGATAAAGCTTGTGTTGCATAGATGTTGGGTGCACCATTAGCACATGGAAATGTGATGTAGCAAGGAAGGATTGTGCGCCAAAGGGGCGCAAGTGTTTACGATGCAGCAGGAAAGGTGGGTGCGCCATTGGCACGGGTTTTAGTTATGCTGTAGGGGGGACAGATGCGCCATGAGGGCGCAACTGTTTATAATGTTGCATGACGCACCAATGCGCCAAAAGGGAAAAACAAAGTTTTTCACATGGCTCAACCCTTCTTCCTTTTAAGTTCCAAGGTTGTTTTGGGATATACAATGGTTCAATCAAAAGGGGTTCAGACCATGCCCTCAAAATAACATCTTCCTCCAGCAGATCTGGAAAGATGAAAATAAGGAAAGAAAGCACGAGGGGGGGTTGGCTAGCTCAAAAGATGCATTAAAAAACCAACCAGCAAGCACGAAGAACCAGAAAACAAAACACATGGAAGAGATAAGAGCACTTACCTGGATAAATAGAGAAAACTTGGAAAACGGGTCCACAATGCGTTGAAAACGACAAGGCAGAGGCTGACAGGCTCAGAGAAAGGAAAACACGTGCTCTACGAATAGTGAAAATGACATTTGGGCGCGCAAATCACATATATATATATATATATATATATATATATAGGTGAGCTGGTCATTAATGCGCCACCCACTTTTTAAAGGGCACATGAGAGTTGCTGTCGACAGGGAAAAATGTGTGCCCTTTGGCGCATGAAAATGCTTGCCAGCAGGAAATTAAGCGCGCCTTTGGCGCACCAAAATCGATGTCGACACGAGATTATATGTGTGCGCCCTTTGGCGCACCGAAAAGGGGCACAAAAAACATTGTGTTAACACGAAGGTGCATGCGCCTTGGCGCACGCAGGGAAGGCTCAACATACTTTGGCGCACCAAAAGGTGGTGTTACATAGCAATTTCATGCGCCTAGCCAAAAAAGGCTCAAAAGACTAAGTTCGAAAAAACCAAATTTCCCGGGAAGGGATTTTACAACGCTTCGAATGCAAGGGATCCCTAATGAGGGATCGGAACAAAATTTTGGTATGGTTATTGGTAAAATTTCCCTTGTCAATTTTACGGGATAACATTGTTCAAGGAAAAGTGACTGTTATATTATATGATTATCTTTGATAATCACTAGTGAATATGTATTAATGCCATCTATTATGATTTTGAAATTAAATATGCTTGTTTAGATAATATTGATTATGTCTCAAGGAATTTGGCATTGTTTTTAACAACAAAGTGTTCATTATGAATTAATACTTATGGTAATAATATAATTGTTTTAACTGTTGTTACGATGTAATGAATACATAATGAAACAACAAGATAATCAAGAAATATGAAAGTGTAATTAAAAGGGCTTATGAGTATAAGATATACCTGAAAATATTATCTTAACATAATGTTATAATCCAGTTTATAAGCATGAAACAATAAGAGAACATATTATTGTCATTTTATGCAAACATCTTACACTTTTAAGAATAAGTTGTATCATCGTAACATAATACTTGATTTTGTTATATCACAACGTGACAGTAGTTATGATGATATGGAAGGAAGTACAAAGGTAAAATGTGAACACATTAAACAGTAATGATGTACTTATCTATCTTAAGTTAATTAAACATACCTAGTATCTATTAATGTGCATTAATGACATTTAATTAATGCTACGAAATGGTTTTAAGTCTTACACTTGACTAACAAAAATATTGATCGTAAATTGATATAGTTAATTCACATGTAGTAAGAGGTACATATATCATTAAGTGACTTAATGAGATCACTGTAAATCTCTAACGTAATTTGGATAACATAAAAAAACTCTATTACCTTGTTATTAGAATTAAAATTATAATTAGTTGTAATCAAAGGCAGGAACCATGACACAACCTTCATGTTATATGAGTTATATATGTATTAGTTCAATATGGCTACAAAGAGAGGTACATACACATATGAATTCGGTCATTACGTGAATGTACCATTTTCTACAAGTATCTTAAAATGGTGCTGACATGAACCACATGACTTGAATGTCGAGTTAAGATATATGTAGCTTCGTCATTTGACTTATTAATTAATATACATGAAGAACTAAAATGGTTAACTGTAAACATAATAATTAATCAATGAAAAATAATCCTTATACTATGTTGATATGGTTGTGTGGTGAAAGGAAGATAGGTTTCGAGTGGCTTATGCATAGTCGGAAAACTAAGCTTGCTAGCGCAATGCCAAAAATTACGGCCGTGGTAGTGAAAATGAATGATTTCATTGTCTATTAACCATTTCTTATTGCAATTGTGTTTTCAGATGGAGTGATGTCTTTGTATGCTTCACTTTCTGACACTAATTATAGACACTAAAATTAGGTCACACTCCCCTTTGGTCCCTCAAAAAATAAGCCCCCTTCATCACATTCACCTAGCCATGACCCCTTTCACCCCACTAATATTAATTTAATTAATTTAATTAAATTAATGCATTATCCTCACTATATTTATTATTTAAATATATTATTTTAAATAATATCCACACATACAGTTCACTTAGACACCTCACCAAGCCAATTCAACCTAAATACCTGTTCGTAGTAATTTTCCATAAGTAACCGAGTCTTAACCAAACCCTAAAAATCAATGCCTACATTCCCTCTAACCACATTCCCGCATGCTCACAAGAAGCTCCCAGTCTAATCTATAGGTTAACGACACGAGATCCAAGGAAATCAAGAGGATCTCCCTAGTTAGTAAACCTAGGAAATCCTACCTTGACCAATGCCAGTTACACCTAACCATTGTCGGTTAAGTTGGAACTGCTGCCGGTTACCCTTTTAATCCCAAAACAACGTTATTTTGAAAGTTGGAAGTTGGAAGTTGGAAGTTTGAAGAAAAAATGTTGGTGAACATCATCACATCTTAGAGAGATAACACATCTTTAGAGAGTGAATTCCAACGAGACCACGCATGCAAGGAAGGAGACCAAACATATTTTACTGCATAGCCATCATAGCCACGATCTGATCTAACCAAGCAAAGAGGAGTGCACATTTAACCCATGCAGAAGCTTTCCTTCAGTTGGTGATCACTTAAAGCCTTCAAGCCCCTCATCAACACCTCCATCCTTCACACATAGGCATCCAGAACAAGAATCCAATTAAGTATAATGTCATACTTCTCTGGTTTATTTCATTTCATCATTATTTTATCATCTATTACTTACCTAGCCACCTATTGACATTCTCCAACATTCCCACCTTTGTATACCCATTAAAGCCTCACTGAAGCCTACCCCAGTCACCCTATACCTCATCCTGACCAACCAAAGTCCTTGGTGCAATCATAAAGGAGACCTAAAGCTTGTTCTGTGACATTTCCAGATTTCATAGTAACCGGCACTGGTCACACCTGACCATCATCGATTACCCCTGACTGACATCGGTCTCTATATTTTCCCACACAACCCAGAATAGAGACCTACCCACTTAATTTCATCTCACCCTCATCCACTTGTGATCTACCCGAGACCTCTGTCAAACTTGCAGAACCCAGAACCAATCATTTGACCTTTGGATCCTATTCTAGCTTAGCCTGTTAGATTAGATCGATTTCTTATTTTGTTTTAAGTGAAATACCTAAATAATTTAAAATTACAATAGGATTTACTTTGTTTACAACATTAATTTTTTTAAAACAGTGGACTGACAGCCATCTAGGAAGTATCATACTTCTCGGATCTAGCATACGCTAGGCAGTTCACTGCCCATATTGTTTAATTCCTTCTTGTGGTCTTTCTTTGCATTACAGGTAGTTTCTCCTAGCCAAAAGGAAGCTCTCATGATCATCTGTGGATTCAGAAGTTATACATGCACAACAACCCATCAACCAGCATTTGAATAGGTATTCCTCCTATCCCATTACCATATCTGTTTCATCAACATTTCAAAGAAACAATCTAAGAAAAAGGTGAAACATTTTGGCACACCCAGTGGGACCCATCCGGGGTTCCTTGCATTTCATTCATTCTTAGGAAAATTGGTGTGTTTGTTTCCCTTTTGAAAAGCGTACACACTAATTTTCTTCCTTGGTAACCCACCTTTTCTTTCTATTTTCTCTAAAGGAAACTTTTCTTTTGGTGTAATTAAAAATAATCATTTCTTCATGTTTTCTGCATTGTAGTGAAAGAGCATCCCTCTTCCTCTTCATTTTATTGTGTCATCCAATTTCACATTTCGATTTGGGCTTAAAAATAACTGCATTCCATTCTAATTTATTGCATTAGCTCACATTAATTGAGGGCAACCTATACGTTGGAAGTCATGCCCAGCTGATGGTCGACAAACGAATCGTAGAAATCACTTCTTTCCTTTTCTCTTTCTCTGAGTCTTACCAAACCTCACAAAAATTAAAAATACATACTTTCTTAAACAACATCCTACCTGGAAGAAGTTGTAGGTGACCACACAATCACAGCACAGTGGGCACCCATCTCACTACTCTATCGAGTCATACTTCAGAGCAAAGCCTGTCCCCACCATAACATACCTGAAACCTTACCTTTTAGATCTCCTTCTTTATAGGAAGCCATCCTCACCAAAAAATTTAGTTTATAATTCATGTGTCAGTCCCTAAATAGCATAAGCTAAACAAACATAATAGAAAAGGCACTCCTGGGATGGCATTTTCTTAGTGTTTCTGCTTGGCTTTTGTTTTTGAGGTGAGATATCTTCACTTTTTTGTTCATCCTTGCATGCTCCTCATCACAACTGGTGTATTCTGGCTTCGCTTGAGTGTGCATGGGCCGTATCATCATCATTATCAGAATTCTGGGTCTGACTCTACATCATATTTTAATTCACAACCAATTTTCTTACATCACTATTTCATTTTTGAAGTAACCATCGTTGGTTACATCTAACCGTCATCGGTTCCAGGTACTTTTGCTAACCTACTCAAAAGGAAATTTTCATTCATTTTTTCCACTTTCCATAGTCCCTGTCACAGTCATCATTCCCATTAATGTTGTAAACATCATCAGATTGGGCATACCTATCATATTTTTCCTTCTATCTGGGTTTTCACTCACTTTCCATTTTCAACAGTAACTGGCAGTGGTTATCCTTGACCAGAGTTGGTTTTCCCTAACCGACATTAGTTAGCCTGTTTCACATTCCAACCACCATTTGGTACTTAATTTACTTTTTGTTTCTAGATTCACTTGTTCCTTCTATTCTCTATGTCATTTATAGAGAAGCAACCCTACCTGATCAGTACTGGTTCACATGGTGCTGACCCGAAGACAAGCAAGAGCACACTTATTTCACACCAGTTGTCAACCACTCCCACCTAGTCCCTCACCACCTTCCATTTTATCACCAGCCATGGATCCCATCCAGCATATCACTATCGCTACTGGAGATGAGGAGTTCACACAACTCCTTGACCAAAACCCTGCCACTTTGAAGTTTTAGCTTTCCACTCGTCCACTTGAGATGCCTTGGGTCAGTTGACATATGGCATGCCCGTATCTATCCCCCCAACTCTCACTCCCATTCTTGCATCACCTCCATCTGGCTCTGTACTGCCTTCATCTACCTTACCCCAAGTTGTTTCATAGCTAGGTCCTACACCCACTATTACTGCCACATCAGATACCACTGTGGCACCCATTACATCCACCATACCCACGACAAATACCTAAAACACAACCTCATCCACCCCTAATGTTTGACTCATACCTGTAGCTAAACTACCACCACCTGTGTCGGTGACCCCTACCCCTTTTCAGAATGTGGTCCTTTCCATTCCATAATCATTAGCCCCCATTTCCACTAGGGTTACCATGACCCTTCCACCTCCATATACATACTACCAACAACCTCCCATTTCATCCATTATTCACACCAGGTACGTACCCCTTATTTCAGTACCTTCTTTTCAATCAACCTACATGTCAGCCCCATACACTAGAGTGCCACCCCTATTATACATCCAAAACCAACCCTCTCATGCTACAGGAAGCACCCAACCATCACAACCCACCGACAACCTAATTAAATTCATGTTGGACAAGATGCAGACATTGGAGGAATCAGTTTCTGGCTCCCACAATACTCTTACCTACGACGAGATTTACATTGAGCCCATCCACCCATCCATTCCTATCTGTTCATAAACCGTGCATTGGGAAATGCCTAAATTCAATCGTTTCAATAGCAAAGAAGACCTACAACAACATTTTTGGTCATTAAAACATGGGTGTTATCTGATTGCTCATGATGATGCCTTGCTCTTGAGAACCTTTCCCATGTCCCTCATTGGACCTACATTAGATTGGTATAGTGGGTTACCTAAACACTCTATATTCTCATTCAATCAAGTAGCCCAAGCCTTCTTAGATCATTTCTCTATCAATATCGTCAAGAAGGTTACCATGACCGATCTATATTCCACACGTCAGTATGAGGACGAATCTATCACAGATTTTGTCACTCGCTGGCGCAGCCTAATCAACCAACTTACCTTCCAACCGTCATAAACAAAACTCATCAAGCTATTCACATGGGCTTATGCCAGGCATATCTCACTGACCTTGCAGGTCCAAACCTTCTGAACATTCGATGAAGCATTCACTATGGCTCCAAAGTTAGAGATTTTTGCCATCGAAGAGAAGAAAATCCAATTACACAATAAGAATTCAGCATTCAAGTCAAGTGATACCTCTTCTTTTTCCAAACCATAGACCAATTATTCAAAAGCTAAGGGCACTGCTAACACAGTGGTACTTAAGGTTGGCCCAGCACATCTATCAAATCAGTCTACCCCCTCATCTAGTCTCTCACCTATCCAGAATTTTCAATTCAGATGAGAGTAGGGGAAATATACCCCAATCGGGGAGCCTTAATCTTCTGTCTTAGAAAATATTATCAAAGCTGGAGCCATCACACTTCCACCTATAAAATCACACACTATTTTTGACCCTGCTAGCCCCATGCCTGCATGGTATAAAGAACATGATTTCTGTGACTATCATCGAGTAAAGGGTCATAGTGATGGAAATTGTATCACTTTCAAAAATATTGTCCAAGAAATGCTCGAGAAAGGTGAGTTAACCATGGATAATCCTAATGCACCTGCCAACTGAAACTTACATATCTTCAAGAAACCATTTCCTAACCATGCCCCTTCATCTGATCAAACCGGTGAGACCTCCACTCATGATACCCATACCTGCAAGGTTCACACTATCTTTAGTGATGCACTTATCACCTCCCAACTACCTGATATTCCTTCCATAGAGGAGATCCTAGCCCAAAAAACTCCTTCCACATCAGAACCAACCTCCCCTATTCCTTCACCAACAGAGGAACACCTTTCATCTCCTTCATCACCTATGGAGGAATCTTTCCTTAACATTGAGACCATCTCACCCCTGGCTTCACCACTTAGAGAGTCTTTAGCTACAATACATCCTCCACCCATAGAGGAGCACCCGTTACTTGCTCCACCCATAAAGGAGCACCCATCATCTCCATCACCTATCATAGACCCAGTTGAGATAACTTTTCCCCTTGTCGAGCATTCTCCATCAGCCACCCAAAATCCTACAGACCTACTTTTGGCTCTCTTACCCATGGAAGATGAAGCTAGCTAATTTCCATCTCTAAGACACATTTTACGGGAAATTCCATTAGGTCCTCAACAACTCCACCTATAGACGTTCCATTCTCATGTTTGGCTGATCACTTAGATTATGTGGATAAGGCTCTACTATGGGGGTGCGTTTTACTCCCCATCTCAACACAAATGTAGAAATCCCTTGCTGATACCTCCACAATGTACCCAAAAACATTTCAACCAATCAAACAAAACTGAACTACCTCTATCACAACCCCTTCCATGACACCTGTTATAGCTCAAACCACAGCCTTACCCATAACTCAACCTACACCTAAACCCAAACCCATACCTACAAAATTTGCTTTGATTAAACAGATTACTACTATAGGGGTCACCAAGACCACTAGCCTTACTCAACCACCTATCAAACTGGATTTAGCTACATCATCCAAATTCAACACCATACCTACGCCAAATCCCAAAGAAAAGCACCAAACCCATAGAATTCATACCTTAGCTGTGCCAATCACACCTGCACATGTCCTATCCATCTTAGGATCTCAACTTCCCCACATGGTCAAGAAACCTGCACCCATCAATAAAACAAAAACACAACAGCCCATTCCTTCATCACAAACCTCTAACCTACCCAAATTCCCAACATGACTTACACCTACACCTGCAGCCTCATTACCACCCATAATTCCGATACCCTCAACTATTGCTTCACTACCCATTACACTTCAGTAGTTATCTTGCACACTGTACGATGGAAAAGTGACAAGCGAGCATGGGAATCTACAAGTAACTCTTCCTCGCACCCGACCTCCCAAGGTCATGCTGAGACAACCGGTGGAGATGGGATATGCGGTGGGATGCAGACAAACTAGTTAGGCAATATGATGTCTTCGACATGTACTAGTGGAAATTGCAAATCTAAGGAAAAGAAGGCCCTCCTAACCTGAACTGGTGTGATAGATCGATCAACAAGGACGACTACTCGAAGGATCCAATCAATATCAAACTGTGGCATGATTCAGTCTATAGGTTGTGGGATACATGGAAAATGGCCTGGGATAGTTTCGTGTATGTCTCCAGACAGGGTCATAGAGTGGATGATGGATGTAGTTGTTTTTATGGGCGGTTCTCTGGCCTAGTCCATAATTCTTTAGCTTCATTAGCCGCTATATCTAACAAGGATAATTGTGTGATGATGATAGGTGGAAGTGGAGTAGATCTGAGTACTAGTGTGCATAGGCCAGTGTTTATGTCTGATTCACTCACGAATTTTTTGGGTTGCGGGATTTGTGGATCGCAACAGTAGACTCTTGGCTGTTGCGGTTTTGCTATGGTCATGTATGGAATCAGTCCCTAATCCCTAATATCTAATAATCATATGCTTTCTCAGCCTCTATATTCCAAATTAATAGCTGTGTGATCTTCTCAGAGTACCTCACAGGCGTTCTTGCAACCTGAATTCTTAGGGTAGTATCTATGTCTGTGATAATGTCTCCTGCATCTAGCTGTGGGACCAAAGGATCACAACCGAATGTTTGCTCTCTTTCAAATCCCTCCACAGTCATGTGGGCATGTATCTAGGGTAATCTGTAGTTCGGTTGAGTTGACCAAAACGTATGCGCTTGATTGTCTTCTATGTTTAATCCCCTCAACTGAGAGCTGATCTGTTGTAAGTCTGTTGTTGTTTGGAAGACTTGGATTCTAAGATTCTGGTCTATGTCAACTATTGCTGTGACGAGATTGGGTTGAGGCACGATTGGCTTGAATATGTATTCTCTGGGCTCCCTAGGCCCCGTGATTGTTATACAGAAGCAACAATATAGATTAACTACAACAAAGTGAGATTTTAACTACTTTGAACATATCTATAGCATATATGATTTCTCTATTTTTGTATTTTCTGATGAACTATTCGAATGAATCTAAAAGAGTAACTGTTTAACATATCTAGAATTTACGGCTAAAAATAAGAATTTAAAACAAACAAGATAACCAAGTATAGCTATTTGTCTGTGCAACTGTGAGCCTATTCTAAATAATGAAATAACTGATCTAATCTATTTGAAAGACTGTTGATCCTACCTAAGAAGTGAGGAATGAATCATATTTTCTCAGAAACTATCAATCCCCATAACTTCCCCGATAATATCAAAAGTAAAATTAACTGAAATAAAGCAATTAACTACTCTATTTGATACGATTCTAATTTAGAACTTTGAAAGCTAGAACCTGGATTCCGCATAACAATGGTGAATCTGATGGTGTGTGTGATCTTTTCCCCTCAGTGTGATCTCCTCATTTCTTCATGTTCACGTGGATCCAGAAATGCATGTAATGCTAGCATCAATAGAAGTAGATATTGGGAAAAAGGTAGCTCAAGATACAGACTGAATGCAATGTGAGTAGGAGAGGGATAGCACAAGAGTACAGAGCTTGGCTTATGTAATTCCTAGTGGGATTTATTGCGAGTCATGCAACATGAAACGTCCAGAACCTGAAAGTATCATGTTTGAAGAACAAAACCTGCAACTTTAATGGCTTCCTATTGAAAACAAACTATTCTACTCCAATGGATTAGATAAAATGATAATAGCACCTACACAAGATGGATATGTGGCTTCCTAATAGTAAAACAACACTAACTAGGCATGCAATGAAAGAAACTAAGAATCTAGAAAAAAGAGACTAATCTATTACAATGAGAAATTCAGAGGCAAATTTGAGGGGCCATTTGCTTCAGCACAAGCCATCTATTTATAGCATTTGGATTTACCCAAGGTAAAAACCAATTTGAACTCTTAAACTATAAAAAATGGCAAAACACTATTCTAGGGAACCAGAATCATAAATGCAATCCTATGGCGGTGAAAGAAAGATGGTACAACATTGAAATTATGTGATTTGTGTTAAAAGAGCTTTCTGGAAAATGCGTAAAGGACCGCCACCCTAAGCAGGGTGGCAGTTTCATCACTGAAGAGCAAAAGGCCAAGAAAAGAGGGGAAAAGGGAAAAACAAAGCATATGAGGGCTAAGCGGGGCATGCGGGATGTTAATTCACACTTGGAGATCTTTTCCGGATCCTGAACACCTTGCGAGGAGACTTGTATCATCATTGTGGAACGTGTTACGTTGTTCTAGCAACGCAGTACCCTATAATTTTAGGTACATACGGTGGGTCTGAGTATAGCGGTCCTGAAATGGGAAGTTAGAAGTTATACCTGATACGTTTGTGTGTTGAAATGATGCCTTCAAAATTTCCGGTTACCTACAAAATGAAAAGAGAACTCAAGTGTAGATAGACACAATAACTTGGAAAATAAACACTAAAATAATAGGAAATGAGGACGTACCATTTGTGCGAGGATAAAAAAAATTACCTGTGTCGGCACTCTAAGCCTACGAAAAAGGCATTTAAACTAGTCAGGTTGCTATATATATGAAAGTGGGCCCATTTTCCTATTCATTTGCGCGTGTTGATTTGATTGATTCTGAGCTCTGGGACCCACAGTGATGGTTTCTTGCGTGAGTAGAGTCAAAACGTCCGTGACGAGATAGTGATCATGCCTCCGCGAGCAGAACATCGACCCGCGAGATCATAGGTTGGTTTTCTTCAATTTACCGCTTTTTCCCCCTCAATTTTAAAATGCTAAAATCTTTGTCATGGGGGTATAGTTTTTGAAAATGTTAGGTTCAAAAGGTCTATCTAGGGGGGGCGCCTACTGGGTAGGATTTGTTTTTTAGCTAAAATGGTTGGTTTTAGTGTTTTTAGGCTTTTTAGATTACAAAACCCATGTGGGTTTTTGACACATGACCGCCACCCTGCCTAGGGTGGTGATTACATGACCGTCGCCCTTAACGCGGTGGTTACAAAACCACCTCCCTGTTCAGGGCGGCGGTTTCACACAGAATGCCAAAAGAACATCTGTTTGAGATTGTTTTTGCATTTTTAGCATTTATACATGTTTTCATGATTTTTCCAGTATTACTCGGAGGCTAACTTGCTCTATTTTGTGTGTTTTTGGGTGTATGCAGGTGAGAGAGGATTAAATTTGGTGGAGTTGAGAGAGGGAGTGTGACTGGCTCCTAGCAGTCTTAGACGCCCTCTCATAGGACGAGGAGGATACTCTTCAGAGGGCTGGTATATTGCATATATCACACGTGCCCCATGTTGCTCCTTCCAGTCACATTCTTTGTGACTTATTCTCATATTGGGATGCTGATCGGAACACCTTCCAATTACCAGGGGTCCACGGTGAGTGGACCATCACTTTCGAGGATGTTTATCGCATCCTGGGGGTCCTGATCATTGGGAGACATCTAACCCTTGAGACAACAGGCTCACAGGCCCAGATAGCACAGTGGGCCACATACATGGGAGATGCAGTCATCTCCACGGGCTTGAAGAAGGGGGTCAGAGTTTGATCCATTCCTAGTTTGCCCATCCCCTTGCTTCATCAGGCTATTATGCGGATCCTTACCTCGAGATTGATCGGGAACAAGGGAGGAGACACACTGCTATACTGCTGGTCCCCCATCATTACATAGATAGAGGGACATGGCCGGATATATGCCTGGAGAGTAGACATACTTGGGACCACCTACCATGATTTATACAAGGTAGTTTGTTTACAGGGGCAGTCCTTGAGCCACCCGACCTTGGTCATGAGTTGGGTCTATGAGCACTTCATCCCCTATGGCAGAGGTGTAGAGGTGACAGATCCCAGAGCTGTGAGGGTAGCTAGATGGACAAATATGTCGGTGCTCTAAGCACCTCATCATCCAGTTGCTTCACTGACCACCGCTGATATGGAGGCCACACCGTATCAGACTATGGCAGGTATATGGGGCAAGGAGGTTCTTACTTTGATCTCCTGCTCCACCACAGGGCAACTTATCGAGAGAGTGGGGCGAGTGGAGATACACCCCTTTGGCTGAGTTCCTCAGCAGTTTGGCCTACCCTATATGGGCATGCTTCCTCCAATAGTGCCAGTATATAGGTCAGTCAGAGAGGCCGGGGTTGGACAGTGGTTACTCCTGGCATTCCTCTTACGACCAGGAGGGTAGTACGTGCCAGAGGGAGAGCCAGTGTGCCTCAGGCACCCTTGCTTCAGATTTCCATGGGTCCTGCCCATAGCAAAAATGACCCCATTGACATAGACTCTGAGTCTGAGGAGTTTACAGTGGGAGAGACCAAGGAGGACAGCGATCCTGAGTGGCATGACACTCAGGATATTATGCAGGCAGCGAGGGCCGGGTAGAGTGCAGAGAGAGTTACTCTGGTCTTAGAGGAGCCACTCTCCTAGGGCCATGGTGGGGAGGATGAGTCCATTGTGGGATGCTACATTGCTCCAGTCATAGGAGCAGCCCCTCAATCAGCGGCGGCATCCATAGCAGGTGCTGTCCCTAGCGATCCATCCTGGAGGCCTGGTGATCTGAGTAAGTTACCCTCCCTCGTTTTAATGTTTGTTGTTAATTTAGGATTGCTTTAGTTACTATCTCTCCTCTTGTTTACTCTTGTGTTTTATCTCTTATTTCTTTCTAATTTGTTTTCTCCTTTGTTTGTAGAGACCGCCGATGAGTGGTGAGAATTGATTCGCAGGGTATGCACCGATACCTGATGATCCCCATGGAGAGGACCCGCATAGATTTTTCTGTGGATGCTGGGGAGCCCTCAGCAGCTGGTAGGCACACTGATGTCTTTTCCCTAGTTTGTCATGTGGCCAGGATGGTATCGACTCTTCTCATGGAGCTAGCGGGGTATAGGACAGCCGAGCGCCTGATGAGGAGTCATTCTCGTGGCAAGACTGTGGCTGCCCCTCGGGATCCTAAGCCCTCTATGCACTCAGAGCACCAGTGTAGCTGGAGTCCTAGGCATGGGCATGCACCTTCAGAGGGGTCTTGTAGGGATTTAGAAGCCACTTGGCTCTCGTAGATTTTGTATGATACATTCTTTTGTATATCCTGGGATCTTTGAGCGTTTTGATCATGCTTAGCGGATGATGGCATTGTACAAAAACTTTGATCATATATATATATATATATATATATATATATTCTTTTTGGATCAGACTTTTGGCATTTATGGCTTTGTTTCCTTTCCAGTTTCCTCATGTAAACTATGATGTTATGTATGTATGCTCCTTAGAATGTATACAATGGAGAAAAAATGATGCAAGTGTTTATTTTCCTTTTGTATTTCATGATGCTGATATATGATAATGTAGATACAATGTGATTTTGAATCTTAGTTTCTATAAGCAATTTTGGATACTTCATATTTGTTTTGGCAAAGTGGTGAAGATAAACTGACATGATGAGCAGATAGACTTGCCCCTCTCCTAACTCCATGCAACTAGTAAGATGCGAGGGCTCATCACCGAGAGTTAGGAAGGGTGCAAGTTATGAAATGTGTTGAAATGATAGTGATGAAAGATAGACAAAGCTTTGGCAGAACCAAATTGGGATGCTACAAGCTTACTCCACTCGAGTGACTTCATAGTTTTGGGATGCAACTTACTTTGCGGTTTATCCAGACTTAGTGTAACGTCCTCATTTTATACCTTAGAACAAGTGAATTTTTTTTTTTTGAAAATTGCATCCTGGTTCTAAATACATAATTTAGAACTCACAAATCAAATAACCATTCTTATAACAGACAACCATATGCAGCTGTAATGACTCGGAGTACCTCCTATCTATTCATTCCATGACTCGGTAATCTACCGATCTATTCATGAGTAATAAGAGTTGACGTTTTTATTTAACACTTCACTCTTGCGGTTCTCTTCCCTATTCTGGGATTCAGAATGCTCTATCCAAGGAACATAACTGAATAATTGTTACCATTATTCATCGGCATCTCATCCCTTAGACTAGGTGAATTAGGACAACACAATCAGCAGCTTGCGATACTTTGGCCAAAGATTTGAAACATACTGTTTATGTCTCGTATTCCTTAACGGCATACTCGTCAATCTGGAATACGCCCTTCACCCCATTCTTATGTTATGTAGAATGTCTTATACCGACTTCTGTCATTCCTTCCTATCTCAACTTAATCACTCAGAGACAGATTAACAAGGTGATAATGTTATATGGATGCCCACGAGGATTAGGGATATGATGACATACTGGTTCAATCCTAGTTAAACCAGTGTGTCAAGATACCCCGAATCTCCTAGGCAGCCTTATAACGTGACCACATTCCTAATCGGTCCCTGAGTAACTCGTTCGAGATCAAAGTGTAAATCTTAGCGATCAATGCAAAGGGTGTCGTCATAAGTCACCTGCATTTTTGTAACTTCGAGAAGATCCTAATCTTCTCTGAGGTACAACCCTACAGTTGACTTGTGCCGTCAAGCTTTAAATCCGCCTCGAAAAGATCTACTTATTAATATGCGTTACGCACATTGAGTTTAAATTACATTAAAGACGTTCCCCTAAGGTTAGCCTTTCCCGATCCCTGGATTCTTCGTCTAAGGATGGCCTTCCTCAATAAAACCCATTACATGGTGGAGATATTAAGGCCAAGGTCTCATCAAGGAGTTCTTAGAATATACATGATTCTAAAACAACAGAATTGAACAATAACTCATAACCTTCACATGAGATTTCCATCTGAACCCCATTAGATTTATATCAGTTCTCCTAACTGAATTTATATCATACTTATTAGTATCAAGATATCAATGATTAAGAATCCAATTTAATGTTGTCCTGTCATAATCAAGACTAGGGATTAGTAATTTAATTCAGCCTGATTAGCGTTCTGCTTAGGTTCATTTTAACCCTATCTTTTAGAAAGACAAAGATTTAAAATTCAATTTTTTCTTTCGATAGAACAAATTAGAACTACTAAACACTCATAAGAATTCAATCTCATATTCTTGTAACTTTCATTGACAATCAAAAATTCTCCAATTTATACAATGATAACAATGCCCCTCCGGTATATAAACCGAAGAAGGTCAACAATCCGAATAATAATACAACACATAAGTAGCAAATACTTATTTCCATTATTTTCATATCTATACAGATACATTTTGTACAATCAGCATACTTAATACAATGCTCAACGGGAAAAAGGACATCTTTCCTCATATAATACATTTTAGAGAATCTATCTGAAATTCTACTTAAAATAAAATTTAATCAATCTGATTATCCTATCAGATCTGCATGCTTTTACCACTTACGGCAACCATCTGCAAAAATAGTCAACATGAGTCAGTTCGATGAACTGAGCATGATAAGCACTAACTTTTAAAACAATTGCAATCCATCAATTGTTTTCGTTAAACACCCTGTTTAAATGATATAAAATCACCAATCAAATAAACATGACTCAGACTATACGTTAAGAATATATCATGTCTATAACGTGTAACAATAATTTTCGTTACGAAGTAGTCCTATATACTTCTCAAATATTTCATCAAAATATTAGGGATCAAGAAGAACAAAAGTGTCCTAAGCAATTATTCATTGTAAATCCCAAGTTGAACAAACATCAGACAATCATTATATTCAACTTAAAAAGAGGAATATCATATCAATCCAGTTACCGTCATTATGTAAAATCAATTACAGATGTTAGTTAAACAATTATATCAACTTATAATTTACAACAAAAGAGAAATAAACAAAATTGTACATGTTTCCCTCTGAACTATCTCATGTCTATACCATCTTTCCAAAAGCAAGACATTCACTTAATACACATGCTAATAAATCAGTTGATTCCATCATCAACACCACCGTTTTATTAAAACTTACAATAAAGAAACTACAGTACAGTAGCATTCTTGCCAAACAACGGCGTCTATCTACCAAGCGGACTCAGTATGACCTTACGCAAAAGCGACAGATAAGAAGATTAGCACTGAAAGGCTTTTAGACACAAGGTCAAAATCAAAGAACTCCTTTGCTATCGCAGTCAACCAAAGACTCATGATCATTTAAGCAATGACATTTCCCTACGACTATGCGAAGGGATTTTTAAACGAAATCCAAGCAGCATGCACAGCCACATCAAACTGGAATGTAATCAGAAGGAAAACATACACAGAATATCGTAATCACCCCTGAACGAAATCAGAGTTGAAAGTATGGTATTCGCGACCTACTTAAAAGGCCATAATTCATGTTATCAAGCTTAATTAAAGAAAACCAACAAAGCCAAGAACATTACATGTTCATACTCAGGCTTATACGGAAAACAGTGACATAGATTACCATTCGAGGAATTAAAACTAAGTCCATAAACAGTATTCACAGTTTAGCTTATCCAGAAGCTGACATACAAGATATCTTCCCATACTCACAGAACCCAACAAGTCAAAAACAAAGTAAACCCAACAGTTATAATTTGAAGCAGTTACACTGTTTATCTATCAAGAATTCAACTGAGTCCCAACAACAGTAAACAAAATACATAGAAGATAATGATTCCATCCGTGCCAACATTGGCAAGCCTTTAAAATCAGGTTTATACAAAAGCTATATAATGATTTAGTAACAAGAAATCCAACGGAGCCCATATAACTATATTTTCTCCAAGCTTACATAGAGTGGAATACCTATTTAAATGCCCAACTGAGTCTGAACCACAAATTCCTTGTAAAACGAAAGTATTCATTACCAAATAACAGAAGTCACCTTACCTGTTACTCCAACAAGACTCATACAAAGCAATTTCCAACATTCAAATATATATATATATATAGCTTCCACAGTGGCCCAATTTATACGAATCATTTAATGGACTCTACAGAGTCGTTCAAATAAAATACATATATCCATATTGTATACTGTCAACGGGTTGAATCCCATTACCACAATAAAAAGGAAAAACAACTTCCACAGGGTCGTAATGACTACTGTAACACAGTAGTTACCTCTTCCCAAACAACTTTAAAAGACAAAACGAAACCCAACAAGTATCAATAACCACCCCATCAATAACCACGACAGAGCTTACAAGGTTCTTTTAAAACTGAATAATCAAACAAATGTCCAGCAGTTTCCCTTCCAACAAGTATTCACAACATGCATCGACGACAAAATCGACAAGCATAACAGTGGCCTGTACCCATCACAAGAATAATTTATGGGCTCTCGCCGAGCAGGCTGAGCATACATTCCTTTCATATATTTCGCATATTTAAGCCAGAATGTAAAACACAAAGAAATAAAGCCACAGTTCGAATTTAATAAACACCCATCAAGGGATAAATGAAAAATCGAACCAGCATGAAGATACAGTGTCAAAATCACACAAGACATCCAAAGAAAATCCTCTATTACCATAAATCATTTGAACAGAGTTGTTCTAATGAAATCACTTGAAAGACAGCAAGATTTTTAAAGGTTAGGGCCTAACATGCCTGGATTTTTGCTCAAAATTCCGAAGCAGACCACTGAAAGAGCTCAGACCTCCTTTTCCTTTTCCAAGTTAGAGCGACTAACAAAATTTTGCTATCTCCATGACATATATATTTTCCTTGCTAGAGAAAAGAGCTAGATACGCTCATACTCGCCATGCAACACAAAGAAGACTGGTGCGAAGAACCAGTGAACAGGCAGAAGGAAAACTGAAATTCGCGATAAGCCAAACAAAACAACTTTCCAATTTGCATGCCTTCTCGCGAATTCCGAGCTCGACTACCGAGCTCATTAATTGCATTTACTCCAAATTTCCCGCTCAAACTCCACTGCCACCGACCGCCAAAGTTGGCGATAGACAAATAGAATTTCAAGACCATTTTCAGTTTTGGCGACCTGCCACGTCGGCTCAGTTAGCCGTTTCTAAAACCTCCGCCAATACATGTCCTTCATACTTATCCTTTGCATTAAATAACATAGAAACTGCCGCCCATGGTTCGCATCCCCTCCATAGGTCCCCATAATCCTTGCCCAATAGTTAGGTTAGTAACTTAGGTTAGAATTTAGGATAACACCTAGTCTAACTTCATAGAACATAGATACTAACTTAGGACATTAGTTCTTAGCCTAGGTCTAGGTTAGATTAACACTAATGTAACCCCTAGGTTAGGTTTAGTTTTAGGTTACTAACATTAATAATTCCAGTTAGGTCTACATTCCGTACACTCAGAAAAAGACCTACAACATGCATTCTTTAACAGGGTTAGCTCCTGTTCTACCTTTAGGCTACAAAATTGTATGAAACCGAATTATTACCTGGTCCACGATCGAGACCTTCCAGATATACTTTGATATCGGGAACCAATCCATTTCACATGATCAACCTGAGTTATACTCCGGACTAGCTTATTCAATGCTTCTAGACCTTACAACCTGTTCAAGGTCTGTAATTTTAATTCATCACGAACAAACTTAAAGCAATACTTGGATCAATTCCACTGATCCAAGGCTAGGTCTTATAGATGGATAACTCTATGATTCATTCCGAGATCAGATTAAACTCAGATACAAAATGAAAGAAATAAAAGAGTCCAATCATATTCCAACTCAGTCAAAGATCTGCAATCTGCAAAGAAGATACAGTACATATCAAGCATGATTTCTCAATCAAGGAACACATCCTTTTTACAAAGAAATCACATATCAACACTTGTATGCTTAGGAGGAAGTAACAACAGTTCAGGGTGTTACACTTAGATCCTTAGATGGCCACATGGTAGACAAAATCTGGGTTTTTAGGATTTTTAACTCTTTGGAATTTTGGACATCTAATTCATTTGTTTTTGACTGAAAGACTTCGAGATTTTGAATTGTTTGTATATGACCTTTTGCATTTGTTTGTCAAGAGGACCCCCTACACTTTGCCCCATGCTACTAGTAAGAAGTGGGGGTTTATCACCATGGGAAAAGCATAGGCGATTAAGGGCATTTCCATCCTTTCCCAACCCTACGTCACTAGTAAGAGACGCAAGCTCATCACCAAAGGTTGGTGGGGCAAGGAAATGTGTAAAATTAAAATTTTCTATTTGATCAATATTTGATTGTTTACTTGAGCAAAATGTCAATATGTGCTTACTTCCAAAGAGATATACATATGGGATAGATGTGACACCATGAAGCTTCTAGAACAGACCATAGGCAAGACACTTATCCTAAGAAGAAACCAAAAGTGAGAATAAACTCGTAGATCTTGGCATGGTTACCATTTAAGACTTTGTCATATCTAGTTTTATTTGATGACATGATTCCAAAATAACTTGACGATATCATGGAGATGGAGAAGTATGATTAGAGTGTTTATGCCAACAACATCATGAGTTTGTAATGAATTGCTTTGAGAATAAAATCCTTGATCACATTTTTGTTGTATAAAACAAGTGGACAAAATGATCCTAACTATATGAAGATGCAATGTAAATGTAATTATAAATAGTGCTAGTTGCTTACACGTAGAACCACTTGAGGTGTAGGGAATTGACTGTTTCACCAAATTCCTCACCTTCCAGCGTACATAAGAGGTATGCACCATTTCCATAGTCCTTCATGACTCGGTATGGGCCCAACCATTTAGGCCGGAACTTTCTTCCTTCGCCGGTCTTTTTGTCGATCCAGCTATCTAGCCTTAGAACTAGATCACCTTCATATATGTCACGTTCATAGACCTTCTTTTTATACTGCCGGCACATCCGGTCAGCATAGACTTTGTGCTGTTGTTCAGCATCTAAGCTAGCTTCATCTAGGCTTTCTAATTGGGAAAGACGTGCTTCTCTATAAAAGTCTTCATCTAGGATCCCTTGTAACGAAATGCGGAGACTGGGTATTTCAACCTCAAGCGAGAGAACTGATTCTACCCTGAATACTAGCGAGAAAGGTGTCGCTCCTGTTGGTGTTCTTATTGAGGTTCGGTGGGCCCATACAGCCGGATATAACTTTAAGTGCCAATCTCATTTTTTTTCTTTCACCATTTTAAGGAGAATGGCTTTTAATGTTTTGATGGTCGCCTCAGCCTGTATTTTGGCTTGAGGGTAATATAATGAAGCCGTATGATGGCTTATTTTAATTTTATTGCACAATTTGTGAAATTCGTCATTCTTAAAAGAAGTTCAATTATCTGAGATAATGATTTGCAGGATACCATACCTGTAAATGATTTGGTTCAAAATGAACTTGGCGATTACAGAACCCGGTACAGTAGTAAGAGGCATAGCCTCTACCCACTTGGTAAAATATTCGGTGTCCGTGATTATAAAATTATGGCCATTTGTAGATGAGGGAGAGAATTTCCCTATTAAATCTAGGCCCCACGTAGAAAAGGGCCATGGAGTCACGATTGGTTGTAGAGCTTGTGCCGGCATGTGGATCTCATGGGAGAACTCTTGGCACTTATGACACCTACATACAAACTCTACTGTGTCGTGTTCTAGAGTGGGCCAGAAATAACCCATTTGATGTATTTTGGGAACGGTGGCATGGCCACCGAAGTGGCCTCCACAAATTCCATTGTGAGATTTGTGGAGAATCTTCTTGGATTCTTTTGTGTCGACACATCTTAGGAGCATTCCATCGAATGCTTTTCGATAGAGCACTTGCTCTATAATGATGTATTTGGCTGCAATAATGCGTAACCGCCTTCTTTGTTGTGGTGTAGCCCCTTCTGGATACGTATGGTCCATGATTAAATTAATAATGTCGGTATACCAGGGACACTCAGAGATAGGAGGTCTGGTTACAATGTAGTATACACACTCATCTAGAAAATCCAGATCTACTAGATCGCCTCCGTCTAATGGGTTATCAGCTAACCAATCCGCAATGATTTTTCCTTTAACTGACTTTTTATTTACAAATGTTAATTTGAATTCTCCCATTAAGGTTATAAAACATCTAGCCTTTTTAGACAAGGACCCTTGCATGAGAAAAGTTCGTAAATGGTTTATTTTTACCATGACTCTTGTTTCTTGATTTAACATATAATGTCTTAAGCATTTGGTTGCAAAGACTATGGGGAGGCATTCTTGTTCTTCTTGTGTATAACGTGTTTCATAGTAGAGAAATGTTTGGCTAATGAAATAAATCATGTGCTCTCTCTTGTCATCATTCTCTTGGGCCAACGTATAGGCCAGCGAGACATCGGTAGCTCACGAGTATAAAATTATCGTATGGTCTAGCTTAGGTGGCATTAGCGTAGGTGGTGATAACAGGAAACACTTAACTACATCAAAATCTTCATTGCAGTCTTTGGTCCAATCAATACTATAATATTTCTTCAGCAGATTGTTGATTGGATGGATGAAAAAGCTTAAGTCTGGGATGAATCTCCGGATTGCACCAAGTTTTCCGAGAAATGACCTGATTCCAGATTCATTCGAAGGTGGGACCATTTCGAGGACAGCCCAAATTTTGGTTGGGTCAACATCTATCCCTCATGACGATATGATGTAACCTAGGAGTTTCCCTCCTGTTACACCAAAGACGCATTTTTCTGGATTTAGCGTGACTCCGTATTCTATCAGACGTGAAAGAATGATGCGAAGTACTTTCGAATGGTCACAACACTTCTTGGCCTTAGCCAACAAGTCATCTATGTAGGATTCCATGATTTTATGAATTAGATCGTGAAATATATATGTCATAGCTCGTTGGTATGTAGCACCAGCGTTCTTGAGAAAAAATGGCATAATAGCATAACAATAAGTTCCCCAAGGAGTTATAAATGTGGTTTTAGCTTGATCTTATTCAGATATTCTGATTTGATTGTATCCCGAGAATCCATCCAAGAGAGACAAAATTTCAAATCTAGCTGTCGCATCAACAATGACATCAACGGATGGTAATGGGAAGTCGTCTTTAGGACATGCTTTGTTAATGTCTCGGAAGTCTATACAGATGCGTATCTTTCCATTTTTTTTGAGAACGAGAACGATATTAGATACCCATTGAGAGTAATCAAATGGTTTGATGAATCCTACTTAGAGGAGTTTCATTACCTCCTCTTTTACCATGAGAGATACTTTGGGTTTCATTGGTCTTGATTTTTTTTAATTGGTTTTGCATCTGATTTAGTGATGAGGTTGTGCACCACAATGTGGGGTACAACTCCTGTCATTTCCTTATAATTAAATGCAAATACCTTCTGATGTTCTTTGAGGATCTGAGTGTGTATTTATACTTCTAATGGAGTTAACGAGAATCCTAACTTCAATATCCTTGGTTTATCTTCCATTTCGATGTTAATATCAATTGTTTCTTCGATCAAAGAGGCATTACCTTCTTCAAACTCAAGTGGGGCTGGAGGTAAATCCAAATCTTCCCTATTTTATACTATGTATACGCTAGGTTCCATTTGTGAGGGTAGCTCTATCATGGGATTTCCGAAGTAGGAAGATGAATGTGGGATTAAGTACAAATCTATCATATGATAGGAGAGATGTAATGCCACATAGGTGTTTAAGTAATTTAGAGTGGTTGTATCACTATTGATGTGGTCTAGGATAGTAGATTTGTTTTCACTTCTGTTTAAAAGAGGTTTTGGTATTGTTTTTATCAATGGTTCATCACGAAGGGATACTATGAAACGGGTATCCTCTAACTTACTGTTTGGAGTAAAATGTGATGCTGAGGTTGCTATTGAATCAGCGAGAAGATTTTTCTCTCGTGGGATTTCTTTAATTGATATGAATTCAAACTCCTTGCTTAAATTGAATACCGCTGTTTTGTAAAGTTGTAAGTGCTCAGCTTTGGTTTCATATATCTCAGAGACTTGGTTTGCTACCAATTGTGAGTCTCCTAAGACTCTGATGTTATCAACACCAATTCTCTTAGCTAAGATGAGGCTAAGGAGGAGGGATTTGTACTCAACGTCATTATTTGTGCATTCAAAATTTAGTTTAAAGGTAAATGGTAGGAATTTCCCCTTGGGAGAAGTAAGGATTATGCTTGCCCCAGTTCCATAACGAAATCTAGCCCCATCAAAATGGAGAGTCCAATATTTAGCTGGGAGTATAGATGTTGGGATATTTGTTTTGTTAACATATTCTACCTCTACCATGTAGAGATCTACTGCTGGGAGAGAACCGACACCCAGGGAATATCCCACGCCTACAGAATCAAATGGTAAGAACATTGGTAGATCTTGTTCTATCAATTAAATGATTTTTGCAGTAGTTCCTAATGATACTGTTTCTACAGTGTTAGTCTCATCTTTAGGGGCTGGGGTTGCCTTGGTTAGGCTCATAGCTTCAAGATTTGTCGTAGGTACCAACTTTTCTTCTGGTTTTACGTCGATAGGTTTATTAAGTTGGTTTGTTGGGAGTTCAAACTCTGAGTGCACACCTAGTCTTTTCTTTAAGTTAGCTAGGTGTACATTGAATGGTTTTGGATCACCTTTGGCTACAAATATCTTTCCTAAGTGTAAAAACCTTAATTCTTGAAATAGCGTAGAAGGGATTTCCTTCATGCGGTGTATCCATGGTCGGCTGAGGATCATATTATAGTCAGTTTCCTGATCTATAATATAAAACTCAGTCAGGATTGTTTTGGGTCCTAAGGTGACCGGTAATATTATAGTTCCAACCGAGGTGGCTTTAAGGCTATTATAGCCCCTTAGTGTGTTTCGAGTTGTGGAATAATTGGTTTCTCCATACCCTAGCTTTTGAAGGAAAGAGAAGGGGACTATGTTGACTACTGCCCCATCATCTATCATTGCACGCTTTACATAGTTATTATAAACCCATACTTGCAAATGTAAGGCTGGATCACCTCGGTGTGCGATCTCAGCATCTATCGGCATTTTGTTTATCTCAAATATGAATTCGACATCCCTATCCGCATGCCCTGGAGGATGAACATCAAAGTCTATATGATTTACCTATGCTTCAGGAGGTGGAGTGATGTTAATTAAATGACCTAAACCTAATGCTTCTAAAAGAGCATCCCTATGGGCAAGAGAGTTCTTTAGTAAGTCTAAAAATGAAATGTGCGAGAACGTTTTTGTTAGGTCATTAATTAAATCATAGGCACCCACAAGCTTTGCTACTATTTGTTGGAAGTTATCTATCCCTGGCAGGTGGCTTGGACTTGGCTGAGAGAAATACTCTCACGTCCTTGTTGCAGCTTCGATGGGTAGTTCAGGGTCTAACTCTACTAAACCGACTATCTTAGGTCGTGGCTGACTTCCTAGTTGTGGAACAACTAATGGATTTAATGAAGTTGAAGCTTCATGATCATTGTTTCTTGTCATTACGCTCTTGTTTGTCCCAGTTAGACTTAGACTGTTGTTATTGTGATTTGGGAGCGGATCATTAAAGATCTTCAGAGGTGCATTTTGAGGGAAAAATGCCCCTGAAAAAGTATTTGATGCTGGTGACGTAGGATCTGCTAAGTACATATCCATGAAAAGTTGTCTTTGTTCATCTGACAAGTGTTGCATGAATTTATTGTAGTCATGGCACATTCTAGTGTCATGGCCCCAAATTTTATGGAAACCACAGTACGAATTAGGATTGTAATTCCTAGTTTTTTGGTTTGGTGCGTATTGTGGCCCAAAAATTTGATCAAACCATTGCCTATTAGGATTAAAATTTTGCGTTTGTTGTCTTTGGTTTGAATTCTAGTTTTGGTACCTAGTTGAATTTTGGCTTGGACCCTATGTGGGATTTTTCCGTTGTTGTTGTTGTTGTGGATGATTAAAATCCACTGTATTGATTGTTGAGGTAAAGTTGTTGTTTCGTTGGTTGTTTATTTGTGATGGAGTATTGACAACATTTACCTTCTTAGGTTATTCGGTTACTTCATTTGTTGTTACACCCTGATTTTTATTAAGGATTTTAGGTCCTTGATTGACGTTCGTGGTAGTAGGATAAGTTGTAGTGTTCTAGTTGGAGGTGATTAACCTCCCATTTGCTCCATATGTTTTATGACCACTATCAAGTGCCGCTTGATCTATTCGAAGAGCACTCTCAAGTACTTCATCATAAGTTCTTAATGGGAACTTCTGGACTTATTCCTTCACCTCTCTGCTAAGAGAATGAAGGAATAAATCACATAGTTCCATCTGATCCATGTTTGGAGCACTTGCCGAAGAATAAAGAACTGTACACCACCTTTGGATGAAATGGGTGACAGATTCATTGTGTTCTTGCTTGATGTGTAAGAATTCCCTGATTCCTGTCCTTAATAATTTGTTCATGTCAAAGGACTTAATGAATTCTAACATGATCTGCTTGAATGAATGGATGGAAGCCTCAAGTATTCTATAATACCAATCGAGAGCAATGCCTTCCAAGGTTTTTGGGAATATCTTAGCAACAACCCCATCCCATGGGAGTAGTTCTCGAATGGCTGTAGCATAAGCTTTGATATGTGTGTTCGGATCTCCCTCACCTTTGTATTTGGGCAAGTCAGGAAGAGGTCTTGGAAGCATGAAGCTTCGTATGGTGAAATCTAAGGGCTCTTTCAAATATTCTGAGTAGGTCCCTATCGCATAGGTTTCAACCATTGATGGTGCCTGTTGAGGGAGCAATGGTGGAATGGGTTGTTGACATGGCATAACGTACATGTTAGTGGGGGCGTAAGGAAACCCCTGCATTTGAGGAACCATGCCAGGAGAGGAGAACAAATCCCCTTGTGGTGATTTGGAGTACATGTTTAAGTATGATGGGGTACTATCCAGGAAGGGATTACTTTGTACTAGACCAGGAGCTGTCAGAATGATGTTAACAATGGAAGCTCTTGTTGGGGTTTGTTGTGAATACTGAGGAGTCATGCCTAACTTGCTTACTCTGGTGAGGAGGTCTAATTGGCTAGGATGGTGTGGAGGATTGGAACTTCTTTCCTGCATAAATTGTGAATTTTGGCTTGCTTGGGTAAGTTCTAACTCCCTAACCTTTTCTACTAGAGCTAAAATGACTTCATTTGGTGAAGTCACAATACTTTTCCTTGATGACATTTGTTGTATATCATGGTGTTGCTTAGGCATGTGATATCCTGCTATGAACTTATTGCTTCCCTGCCAAGTTTTCGTGAGGGCATTTCCTATATGACGTGGTATGGAGGTATTTTCTAAGAAAGAGATTTCAAGTTGTGTTTGTAAACCTCCTATAGGTGGGTAAATTCTTTGAGAACGTCGTTCATTCCTGGCATAACATACCGAATGTTCATCATCTAAACCCAAGTATGAGTCTGATTGTCTACTAATTTGTGGTCTAAGTAGTACCAGAGGAGATGAACTTGATTCTCCTGTGAGCGTCATATTGTTCGAGCCTGAAGGCCCTGTTTGTTGTGTTTGAGTGATCTGATCTAACTCCTCAGTTTGACAAGATGAGTTATATCTGATCCTTGGAGTTTGTGTTGAAAACTAGTTAGCTAAGTAGTTGTCACCCCATACTGAGAGTGAGGGTGATGATTACCTATTTTGTTGGGCGTAGTATGCCTCAAGGCCCAAGATGGGTCTACCATATGCATCAAATCCCAACATATTTGGGGGGTATATGAATACCCACAGAATAATGGGAAGGAGCGAAGGATTGGTGGTGAAAGCTAATGAGGTAATAAATATGAAAGAGTTGTTTAATTTGAAAGAACTAGTAGAAATCTGACTTCAGATCAGAAAGTAGAAAAGTTTCACTTCGGGTTCACCAATTTTGTACAATGGAAAAGTGAAAAGTGAGTGTGGGAATCTACAAGTAACTCCTCCTCGCACCCGACCTCCCGAGGCCGTGCCGAGATAGCCGGTGGGGATGAGATATGCATGGGATGTAGACAAACTAGTTAGGCAATATGATGCCTTCGACGTGCACTAGTGGAAATTGTGAATCTAAGGCAAAGAAGGCCCTCCTAACCTGAACTGGTGTGATAGATCGATCAGCAATGATGACTTCTTGAAGGCTCCAATCAATATCGAGCTCTGGCATTATTCGGTCTATAGGTTGTGCGATATGTGGAAAATGGCCTAGGATAGTTTCATGTATGTCTCCAGACAGGGTCATAGAGTGGATGATGGATGTAGTTGTTTTTATGGGCAGTTTTCTGGCCTAGTCTAGAATTCTTTAGCTTCGTTAGCCGCTATATCTAACAAGGATAATTGTGTGACGATGATAGGTGGAAGTGGAGTAGATCTGAATACTAGTGTGTGTAGGCCAGTGTCTATGTCTGATTTACTCACAGATTCGTTGGGTTACAGGATTTGTGGATCGCAACCGTAGACTCTTGGTTGTTGCGGTCCTGCTATGGTCATGTATGGAATCAGTCCCTAATCCCTAGTATCTAATAATCATATGTTTTCTCAGCCTCTATATTCAAAATTAATAGCTGTGCGATCTTCTCATAGTACCTCACAGGCGTTCTTGCAACCTGAATTCTTAGGCTAGTATCTATGTCTGTGAGAATATCTCCTGCGTCTGGTTGAGGGACCAAAGGATAACAACCGAATGTTTGCTCTCTTTCAAATCCCTTCACAGTCATGCGGGCATGTATCTAGGGTAATTTGTAGTTCAGTTGAGTTGACCAAAATGTATGCGCTTGATTGTCTTCTATGTTTAATCCCCTCAACTGAGAGCTGATCTGTTGTAAGTCTGTTGTTGTTTGGAAGACTTGGATTCTAAGATTCCGGTCTATGTCAACTATTTTTGTGACGAGATTGGCTTGAGGCACGATTGGCTCGAATATGTATTCTCTGGGCTCCCTAGGTCTCGTGATTGTCATACAAAAGCAACAATATAGATTAACTACAACAAAGTGAAATTTAACTACTTTGAATATATCTATAGCATATATGATTTCTCTATTTTTTTATTTTCTGATGAACTATTCAAATGATCTAAAAGAGTAACTATTTAACACATCTAGAATTGATGGCTAAAAAGAAGAATTTAAAACAAACAAGATAACTGAGTATAGCTATTTGTCTGTGCAACTGTGAGCCTATTCTGAATAATGAAATAACTGATCTAATCTATTTGCAAGACCGTCAATCCTACCTCAGAAGTGAGGAATGAATCATAGTTTCTCAGAAACTATCAATCCCCACAACTTCCCCGGTAATATCGAAAGTAAAATTAACTGAAATAAAGCAATTAACTACTATTGTTACTTCCTCCTGAGCATTCAAGTGTTGATATATGATTTCTTCTGTAAAAGGATGTGTTCCTTTGATTGTGAAGTCATGCTTGATATGGATTGAATCTTCTTTTCTCTTGAAGATCTTTGACTGAGTCAGGATATGCTTGGACTCTTTTATTTCTTTCATTTTTAGCACCTGAGTTCAATTCAAATTCGAGAGGAATTGTGGATTTATCCATCTTTATGACTCAGCCTTGGATCAGTTGCATTGATCCAAGAGATGTTTTAAGTTTATTCTGGATGAACAAAAATTATAGACCTTACGAAAGTTGCAAGGTCTGAATGTGTTGAATAAGCAATTCCGGAGTCTAACTCAGGCTGATCATGTTAAATGAATTGGTTCCCAATATCGTAATATCAGGAAGGCCTAGACCTTAAGCCAGGTAATAAATTCTGGTGTATACTGCAAGCTTTTTATCAATGCCGGATAGAATCCATTTCGGGAATGTTATACCCTGTTGGTTCTTATACTGATCGGTCCTACTTGTGAGACCTAGAATGGATTCGTTAAGGTTAATAACCTTAACCTAAACTGTAACCTATGGGTTGAATTATTGCTAATATAACCAAGCCCTAAACTATAGGTTTGATGCTCCTAAGGTTAACTACCTAGCACTATGGAAGTAAGACTAATGTCTTACCTTATGATCTAACCTATGTTTCTAACCTATCTAAGGATAATGGATGAAGGGGGACCTATGAAGGGGTGCGAGCCATGGGCGGTGGTTTCCATGGCATTAAATGAGGTGGATAAGGATGAAGGACTTGGGATTTGGTGGAGGTTGCTAACGGCTATTGGGACCTGACGTGGCAGCATCGCCAAATTTGGGAATGGTTGTTTGTTTTCATTTGTCAATCACCAACTTTGGCGGTCGGTGGCAATGGAAAATAGGTGGGAATCTTGGAGTTAATGTCATTGATGAACTTCGGTTCCCGAGCGCAGATTGCTTGGGAAGGCATGCAAATGGAAAACTAGTTGGTTGTTTGGTTTTCCATACGCTCCGTTTTTCTCTCTGTTTGATCACTGGTTCTTCGAACCAGTCTACTTTGTGTTGCATGGCAACTATGAGAATATCTAGCTCTTTTCTCTATCGGGGAAAGTTTATAAGGCATGAAGGTAACAGTTTATTGTTGTTTAATCTATCGTGGAAGAAGAAGAGAAGGTGCGAGCACATTCAGAGGTCTTCTTCAGATTTTTAAGTGACATTACCAGGCATGATAGGCCCTGACTTTTAAAAATCTTGCTTTACTCCAAATGCTTTCATTAAAACAACTCTGTTCAGGTGATTTTAGTACTGTTGGTTTGAAGCAATGTATTGGTTCTTCTTTTCCTGTGGAATTAGGAATCTCAGGTTAATCGAAGACCTTGTTGGAATGTTTACTGTATTTATTCTTCCTTTTGGATTCATTTCGATTGAAGACCCGGCTGTGCTTTTATTGTTGTTGAATCCTGTTGAATCTTGCTGTGAATACTTGAAGTTTCTTCTATTTGGAATGCTTGCTGTGATTATACTACTTGAATGCAACTATAGTAGAAGTCCTCACTGTGTTTGCAATTTTGGGTTAAACTCCGTTGGAGTCCTTGAAACGTAACTTATGTTTTTGACTTCTGTAGAAGTTTTGCTGTGAATACTGTTGGAATCCTTGAAATGGATAGTATGTTTACGACTTCTGTAGAAGTTTAGTTGAGAATACTATATGGTATTGACTCCATTGGAGCTCTTGAAATGTAACTTATGTTTTTGACTTCTGTAGAAGTTTTGCTGTGAATACTGTTGGAATCCTTGAAATGGATAGTATGTTTTCGACTCCTGTAGAAGCTTTGTTGTGAATACTTATTGGTTTTGACTCTGTTGGAGTCCTTGAATTGTTGTCGTATGAATTCAACTTCAATCGAAACCCTGGTTGTGAGTACTGGTTGGATTTGACACTGTTGGAGTCCTTGCGGTATTTCCATTTAAACACGACTCCTGATGAAGTTCTTGATATGTTGCGTGTTGGCTCGATTCCTGATTTAAGTCCTTGCTGTGCATGCATATTGAATAGACTCTTTCTTAATATTGTTGTGTTTATGTTCAGTTCAATTCTGAGGAATTAAGGGATGGGTTTTCTTTACAAACTCGACTCTGTTTGAGACCCTGCTGTATTTCGTAATAGCTCGACTTCGGATGAAACTTTGAGGAAATTATTGATATGGAATCGACTTCTGTGAAGTCCTTGTTGTGGTTATTCTTTCTTGAATTCAGCTTCTGATATAAGTCCTTGCTGTATAATCGTAGGGATTAGATTCAGTTGAATGAAGCTGTGCATGTTTGTGTTTCGACTCAGTATGAATGTCACTGTAATTGCATATGGAAACGTCATTTGTTTATAGTGTTATCTAGTCTCGTGTTTGACTGTGATAAAGAGCTCCTAGCTGTGCCATGTCAGGCGATGGCGTTGGTTATTTTCATGTTGATGAATGTATGGAAAAGATTTGTTGAGTCTATTATGGTTGGATTATTTACTATTGCTTTGTCGCGAGAGCTCTTGTATTGCTTAATAGCTACAGGTGATTTTTATTATTGAATTTAGATGAAACTGTAGTTTCTTCTTGTGATCTCGACTATTTTAATCACATGCGTAAATGTAATTGCGTTATTCTAGAGGAGTCGGTACAGTCCAGAACATGATAGATATGAGAATCTGATTGACTCTGTTCCTTCTCCTAAGCTGTAAATTATATGTTGATGTATAATAAGTGGAATAAGAAAATACTCTCTCTCCTAGTCTGGAAACTTTGTGTGCTTTCTTCTTGAATCCTTATGTGATCTCTACGGTAAGGGAAAAACAAGAATAGACCGTGGTATTGTATGGAGAGACTGGTATAAAATGTGTGTTGCTGTATAAGTAGGTATACTTGTCAATACCATTGAAATGTGTTATGATTATAAAAGAATTAAGACAGTTGAGCTTGTTGAATGTTATAAACTGCCTTTGAGTAATTGTTAGAAACATTCTTGTTGGAGTATTGTTGTCTTTAGAATGGTAGTATTCATTTGTTCTTAGTCTCTAATATATAAAATGAATTATCTGAAAGGTATTAAGGATTAATTGACATCTATAATATGAGTCATGCGTTTAAGGTCATGTAGAAATATATGAAGATGAATAGCCTGATTTATGTTAAGAATTTGAAGAAATGATTTCATTTAAACAGGTTGTTTAATGAGAACAATTGGTGGATTGCAATTGTTTTAAGAATTAGTGCTTATCATGCTCAGTTCACCGAACTGACCCGTGTTGACAATTTTTGCAGATGGTTGTCGTAAGTGGTAAAGGCACGCAGATCTGATATGATATTCAGAGTGTTTAATTTGGTTTTATGATGAAGTCCAACTTGATTCTCTAAATGTATTACATGAAGAAAGTTGTTCTTTTGCTGTTGAGTATTGTATCAAGTATGCTGAATGCATAAATTGTAATTGATTAGCTTAGAAATGAATGAAATGAGGGGATTGTTACTTATGTGGCTGCATTTGTATCTTGATGAATTGAACTTCTTCAGTTCGAATGTTTTTAAGTGCATTTTTATTATTTTATACCTTGAAGTTATTAGGATTCTCTAAGTAAGCCTTGTAAAGATTATGTGGCTGATACTTGTAAATGTTGGTAGTTCTGTTATGTTCTATCTAAGGCTAAATTGGAAATTAGCCCACTGTTCTTCGAGAAGCTAAGGTTAAAATAAACCTTAACAGGAAGCTGAACGGGAAGAGTAATTTATTACTCCTAACCTTGATCTAAGTCAAGACAACATATTAAATGATTTAAATTACTATATCTTAATACAAATAAGCATGATATAATACAGTTTTGAAAACTGATATAAACCTAAAAAGGTATATTTATCATCCTTAAGAGGAGACTTAGGGCTACTACCCATTTTCGTTGATTAAGATTATTGTGATCAGTGATCTCCTTGTTGGTACCTAAATCTTATTAAACTTCTCTTTGTGGAATGGGTCTTAATAAGAAAGGCGATTCAAAGGTGAGGAACCCAGGGGTTGGGAAAAGACTACCCTAAAAGGAGCACCTTAAAGTATAACTTTAACTCAATGTAAGTAACACCTTAAAGATAAGTAGATCTTTCCGAGGCGGTTTTGTAGGATGTCAACACATGTCGACTGCAGGGTTGTACCCCCGAGAAGATTAGGATCTTCTCGAGGATACAACAATGCAGGTGGCTTATGGCGACACCCTTTGCATTGATCGTTAAGATTTACACCTTAAACTCGAACAAGTTTTACTCTGGGATCTGGTTAGGAACATGGTCATGTTATGAGGCTGCCCTTGGAGATTTGGGGTACATTGACACACTGGGTTAACTAGGGTTTATCCAGTATGTCAGCTTATCCCTAGTCCTCAAGAGCATCCTTATAACGTTGTCATGTTATTAATCCGTTCCTGAGTGAATGACTTGGGGGAGGGATGACTGACAGAAGTCAGTATGGGACATTCTATATAACATCGGAGTAGGGTGGAGGACGTATTCCAGATTGACGAGTATGCCATCAAGGAATATGAGACATGAACAGTATGTTTCAAAACTTTGGCCAAAGTATCGCAAGCTGCTGATTGCGTTGTCCTATGTCACCTAGTCTAAGGGATGAGATGCCGATGAATAATGGTAACAATTATTCAGATAGGTTCCTTGGACAGAGCATTCTGAAATCCCAGATTAGGGAAGAGAACCGCAAGAGTGAAGAGTTTGTAAAAATGCCAACTCTGTGAAACACATGAATAGATCGGTAGATCACCGAGTCATGGAATGAATAGATCGGTGGTGCACCGAGTCATTACAGCTGCATATGGTTATCTGTTATGAGAATGGTTGTTTTGATTTGTGAGTTCTAAATTATGTATTTAGAACTAGGAAGCATTTATCAAAAAAAAAAAATAAAAAATCTTGTTCTAATGTACTAAATTGGGAATGTTACATCTTGGTATCAGAGCTGAAGGTTGCAGCTCTTGGACCTATTGTGTCCATAATCTGATAAAAACCTAAATTTTCTTGTAACAGAAAATGGTTAGAACAAGAGGAAACGTTGCAAATAATGCTCCACCTGAAGGAGGGGCTGCAACAACCCAAAAGCTTGATGAGATCCTTGCTGCCCTATTAGACACAAGAGATCATTTGGCTGTACTTGAGCAGCAAGTAATGGGAAATGAGGAGGATGAAGAAGCTGGTAATGAAAATCAACTACCTCCTGAGGACAACCCTAATGTGGGTGTTGATAACAACACTGGAAATGCACCTGTCCAACCAGAAAACAAAAAGGCCAGGTTGGCAGCAGAACTCACTAATGATATAAAAAGGATAAGTCCACCTAAATATGATGGCACCACATTAGGAGATGGAGCTGAGAACTGGCTCAGTGAAATGGAGAAGTACTTTGCAATAAGAAACTTCTCGGAGGAAACCAAAGCTATTTGGGGAGCCTATCAACTTTCCCACGAAGCATCTTCATGGTGGGATAGCCGTAAAGCTGAGCTAAATATTGATGAGACCAATATCACTTGGGATCAATTTAAGGGCTATTTTAGGCAACGTTGGCTGCCACAACTTTTCTATGATCAGAAAATGACAGAATTCCAGAACTTAGCTCAAGGGAAGCTAACGGTAACTGAATACTGGGAGCGGTTTACAAAACTCCTTAAGTATGTACCGCAGTATCAAACTGACGAGAAGTTCAGAATACGGAAATTCATCATGGGACTAAATCCCGTGATAGGAGGAGAGGTCGATGTGCACAGCCCTACCACTATGGAAGGGGTTGTTGAAAAGGCCATAAGACAGGAACAAAAATTAAAGGCTATTTCTGCTCATAAAGAGGAAGTGCGGAAGAAGATTGTAAATCCTTCTTCAACTTCACTTGCACCCAAAAAGGGGCCATGGAAAAAGTTTGGAAACAGAAGTAAGTTTCCAGGGGATAATAGTAAGAAAACGATAGCAAATAAGCCTGCTGGAAATGTAAGGGATAGTTTTGCCAAAAATTATAACAATGGGCAGAAACCCTATGGAGGACAACGTGATAACTTTAAGGCTGGAAGTAATTTTGAGCCTAAAAAGGGACCTGTAGGAGGCTGCTACAATTGTGGCAAAGACCACTACGCAAATCAGTGCCCTTTGAAGAAGGATGATCGTAATCAGCAGCATAAGATACATGCTGCAGTAGCAGACAAGCAAGCTGAAAAGCAAGTGACACCTATAGAAGTTCCGGGTAAGTTATTTGGCATACCTGTCACTATTCTTTTTGATACAGGAGCTACTGAATGTTTCATTTCTAGTAAACTTGCTTCTAAACTTAAGAGAAAAGCTGGAAAAATGGATAAATCTTGGACTGTACAGTATGGTAATAACTCTGTTCATACAGTGAGTATGTGTCTTTTTGGGGCAGTCCTTGACTTACCTAACTTTTCCACTGAAGTTGACCTCTATGTTGCACCTTTAGGATCCTATGACATTGTCATCGGTGTTAATTGGTTAGTTGACCATAAAGCAAAAGTAGACTGCTATGAAAAGAAAATAAAATGTTTAGATGATCGGCTGAAGGCAACAGAGATTCAAGGTGTGAAACGGGAAATTTCAGTTAGAAAACTGTCAGCTATGCAGCTTAAAAAGGCTAAAAACAAAGGATGTACCCTTTATGCAGTAAAGATATCTAAATTTTCAGAAGAAGATGGTGATTCCATGAAATGATTCCCTCTGTTGCAAAGTTTCAAGGATGTATTTCCAGAGGAATTACCGGGTTTACCACCCAAAAGGGAATTTGACTTCACTATTGAAATCAAACCAGGAACGGAACCTATTTCCAAAGCACCTTATCGGATGACTACTACAGAGTTAGTCGAGCTTAAGGCACAATTGCAAGAACTTTTGTCTAAGGGTTTGATTAGACCAAGTGTTTCACCTTGGGGAGCGCCAGTAATATTTGTAAAAAAGAAGGATGGAACACTTAGGCTGTGTATTGACTATCGGATGTTAAACAAGGCAACAATCAAGAACAGATACCCACTTCCAAGGATTGACGATCTATTTGATTAGATGCGTGGGGCAGCGGTTTATTCCAAGATAGATCTTCGATCTGGTTATCATCAATTAAGGATTAGAGAAGAAGATATTCATAAAACAGCTTTCCGAACCAGGTACAGACATTATGAATTCACGGTTCTACCCTTTGGATTAACTAATGCACCCGCAACTTTTATGAACTTAATGAATAATATCTTTCAAGAATATTTGGACAAGTTTGTACTCATATTCTTGGATGATATTCTCATTTATTCTAAAAGTGTTGATGAGCATAATGAGCATTTGAAGATAGTTTTGGAAATTTTGAGAAAAAGAAAGTTATATGGTAAGTTATCCAAATGTTCTTTCTTTGATACAGAAGTTCACTATTTGGGTCATGTCATTAGTAAGGAAGGAATTGCTGTGGATCCTTCAAAAATAGTGGCAATAACTGAGTGGCCTGCACCAAAGAATGTACATGAAGTAAGAAGCTTCATGGGCCTTGCTGGTTATTATAGAAAATTTGTTAAGGATTTTTCTAAAGTGGCTGCACCAATAACTTCATTGCAGAAGAAGGATAAGAAATTTATTTGGAATGATAAGTGTGAAACTGCTTTCAAAAGTTTGAAAAGCCAGTTGACTTCAGCACCTATATTAGCTATACCAGACCCTAATGGGAGCTTTACTGTTGTAACTGATGCTTCTGGGGAAGGCCTTGGTGGTGTTTTGTTACAGAATGATCAAGTCATAGCATATGAAAGTAGAAAACTTAAGTTACATGAGCTGAATTATGCCCCTCATGATTTGGAGCTTGCTGCCATTGTTCATGCGCTTCAAGTCTGGAGACACTATTTACTTGGGAAACCTTTTGAGTTGAAAACTGATCACTTAGGACTGAAATATATTTTCACTCAGCCTAATCTAAATGCCAGACAGAGAAGGTGGTTAGAGTTTTTATCTCAATATGACTTTGATATTAGCTACATCAAAGGAAAAGAGAATAGAGTAGCAGATGCTCTAAGTCATAGGAAGCACATTTCTGCTCTTATAACATTAAGAACTCAGTTTAAGGATGAGGTAAAAAGTGCCTCAGAATCTGATATATACTTTCAGCAAGTAAAAGCAGCGCTTGCTGCAGAACCTAATGATGAAAGGTATAAAGGTTTTCATTTTGATAAGGAAGGAATCTTACGTTATGAAAACAGGGTATACGTACCTTTGCTAAATGATTTGAGAAAGAAGTTGTTAGTTGAATTTCACAATTCGCCCTTCTCTGGACACCCGGGTATCACAAAAATGCTTGCTGATCTAAAACAACAATACTTTTGGAAAGGTATGAAAAAGGATGTTATTGATTTTGTGACTCATTGTCTGGAATGTCAGCGGGTTAAGGCAGAACACATGCACCCTGCTGGACTATTATATCCCCATAGCATACCGCAGTACAAATGGCAAGTAATAAGCATGGACTTTGTACAAGGGTTACCTATGTCCAGGAATAAACATGATGTTATCCTGGTAGTTGTAGATAAACTAACTAAGGTAGCTCATTTCATCGCTGGAAATCTAAAGGATGATTCACCAGTGTTGGCCAAAAGATTCGTGCACGAAATTTTCAGGTTACATGGTGTACCAGAATTGATTATATCTGACAGGGATCCTAGAATGACATCAAGATTTTGGCAAACGCTTAATACAGCTCTTGGAACGAAACTAAACTTCAGTTCTGCATATCATCCAGAAACGGATGGACAAACTGAGAGAGTAAATCAAGTGTTGGAAGATATGTTGCGAATGTATTGCATGGATCAGCAGTATAAATGGGAAGAGTATCTTCCATTAGTTGAGTTCGCATACAACAACACTTATCACTCATCTCTTAAAATGGCACCTTTTGAAGCACTTTATGGAAGGAAGTGCAGAACCCCTGTTAGTTGGGATAGTATTGAGGATAGAGTGGTAATTGGACCAGAAATCCTCACTGAAATGGAACAGCAAGTAAAGTTGATTCGTGAACGATTAAAGGAAGCAGCAGATAGGCAGAAGAGCTATGCTGACCTTAAGTGGGTTGATCGAAGGTTTGAGCTTGGTGAGAAGGTTTTTCTTCGTGTTAAACCCAGAAAGAGTTCTATAACTTTTGGCAAGGCTGCCAAGTTGTCACCTCGTTACGTGGGACCTTTCGAAATTGTCGAAATAATCAATCCTGTAGCTTATCGATTAGCATTACCACCTGCTTTGTCTCGCATGCATGATGTTTTCCATATTTCTTTGCTTAAGAAATACGTTTCAGATTTGTCACATGTCTTAAATTGGAATTCCTTGCAGGTCCAAGACCCAGGAATAATCATGGTTAAACCCACACGAGTGCTGGAAACTCGCCAATTGCATTTGAGAAATCATGAAATACAGCAATGTAAGGTCCAGTGGGACCAGTTTAACGAAGAAAGTGCAACTTGGGAAAATCTGGAAGAGATGAAAATTTCTTTTCCTTTTCTTTTTCAACAGAATGAAATCTGTTGACAAAACATTTTTATGAACTTATCTTTTTCATGTCTATATGAAAGCCAGATTGAGGCAAACATTATTCAGGCTGAATAAAATGTATTGTGACATTGATTTCTGAGAACTAATCAAGCTGGAAATAGTCTTATTGTATTGTGAACTAATAAATTGGTTGACCTGAAGGTAAATCAAAAATATGTAATCATCGGGATGATGAATCTTTTAGGAGGGAAGCATGTAACACCCTGAACTATTGTTACTTCCTCCTGAGCATTCAAGTGTTGATATATGATTTCTTCTGTAAAAGGATGTGTTCCTTTGATTGTGAAGTCATGCTTGATATGGATTGAATCTTCTTTGCTCTTGAAGATCTTTGACTGAGTCAGGAATATGCTTGGACTCTTTTATTTCTTTCATTTTTAGCACCTGAGTTCAATTGAATTCGAGAGGAATTGTGGATTTATCCATCTTTATGACTCAGCCTTGGATCAGTTGCATTGATCCAAGAGATGTTTTAAGTTTATTCTGGATGAACAAAAATTATAGACCTTACGAAAGTTGCAAGGTCTGAATGTGTTGAATAAGCAATTCCAGAGTCTAACTCAGGCTGATCGTGTTAAATGAATTGGTTCCCGATATCGTAATATCAGGAAGGCCTAGACCTTAAGCCAGGTAATAAATTCTGGTGTATACTGCAAGCTTTTTATCAATGCCGGATAGAATCCATTTCGGGAATGTTATACCCTGTTGGTTCTTATACTGATCGGTCCTACTTGTGAGACCTAGAATGGATTCATTAAGGTTAATAACCTTAACCTAAACTATAACCTATTGGTTAAATTATTATTAATCTAACCTAGCCCTAAACTATAAGCTAAATGTTCCTAAGGTTAGCTACACCTAGCACTATGAAGTAAGACTAATGTCTTACCTTATGATCTACCTATGTTTCTAACCTATCTTAACTATTGATCATGGTTGGAGGGGGACCTATGAAGGGGTGCGAGCCATGGGCAGTGGTTTCCATGGCATTAAATGAGGTGGATAAGGATGAAGGACTTGGGATTTGGCGGAGGTTGCTAACGGCTATTGGGACCTGACGTGGCAGCATCGCCAAATTTTGGAATGGTTGTTTGTTTTCATTTGTCAATCGCCAACTTTGGCGGTCAGTGGCAATGGAAAATAGGTGGGAATCTTGGAGTTAATGTCATTAATGAACTTCGGTTCCCGAGCGCGGATTGCTTGGGAAGGCATGCAAATGGAAAACTAGTTGGTTGTTTGGTTTTCCATACGCTCCGTTTTTCTCTCTGTTTGATCACTGGTTCTTCGAACCAGTCTACTTTGTGTTGCATGGCAACTATGAGAATATCTAGCTCTTTTCTCTGTCGGGGAAAGTTTATAAGGCATGAAGGTAACAGTTTATTGTTGTTTAATCTATCGTGGAAGAAGAAGTGAAGGTGCGAGCACATTCAGAGGTCTTCTTCAGATTTTTAAGTGACATTACCAGGCATGATAGGCCCTGACTTTTAAAAATCTTGCTTTACTCCAAATGCTTTCATTAAAACAACTCTGTTCAGGTGATTTTAGTACTGTTGGTTTGAAGCAATGTATTGGTTCTTCTTTTCCTGTGGAATTAGGAATCTCGGGTTAATCGAAGACCTTGTTGGAATGTTTACTGTATTTATTCTTCCTTTTGGATTCATTTCGATTGAAGACCCGGCTGTGCTTTTATTGTTGTTGAATCCTGTTGAATCTTGCTGTGAATACTTGAAGTTTCTTCTGTTTGGAATGCTTGCTGTGATTATACTACTTGAATGCGACTATAGTAGAAGTCCTCACTGTGTTTGCAATTTTGGGTTAAACTCCGTTGGAGTCCTTGAAACGTAACTTATGTTTTTGACTTCTGTAGAAGTTTTGCTGTGAATACTGTTGGAATCCTTGAAATGGATAGTATGTTTACGACTTCTGTAGAAGTTTAGTTGAGAATACTATATGGTATTGACTCCGTTGGAGCTCTTGAAACGTAACTTATGTTTTTGACTTCTGTAGAAGTTTTGCTGTGAATACTGTTGGAATCCTTGAAATGGATAGTATGTTTTCGACTCTTGTATAGGCTTTGTTGTGAATACTTATTGGTTTTTACTTTGTTGGAGTCCTTCAATTGTTTTCATATGAATTCGACTTCAATCGAAACCCTGGTTGTGAGTACTGGTTGGATTTGACACTGTTGGAGTCCTTGCGGTATTTCCATTTAAACACGACTCCTGATGAAGTTCTTGATATGTTGCGTGTTGGCTCGATTCCTGATTTAAGTCCTCGCTGTGCATGCATATTGAATAGACTCTTTCTTAATATTGTTGTGTTTATGTTCAGTTCGATTCTGAGGAATTAAGGGATGGGTTTTCTTTACAAACTCGACTCTGTTTGAGACCCTGCTGTTTTTCGTAATAGCTCGACTTCAGATGAAACTTTGAGGAAATTATTGATATGGAATCGACTTCTGTGAAGTCCTTGTTGTGGTTATTCTTTCTTGAATTCAGCTTCTGATATAAGTCCTTGCTGTATAATCGTAGGGATTAGATTCAGTTGAATGAAGCTGTGCATGTTTGTGTTTCGACTCAGTATGAATGTCACTGTAATTGCATATGGAAACGTCATTTGTTTATAGTGTTATCTAGTCTCGTGTTTGACTGTGATAAAGAGCTCCTAGCTGTGCCATGTCAGGCGATGGCGTTGGTTATTTTCATGTTGATGAATGTATGGAAAAGATTTGTTGAGTCTATTATGGTTGGATTATTTACTATTGCTTTGTCGCGAGAGCTCTTGTATTGCTTAATAGCTACAGGTGATTTTTATTATTGAATTTAGATGAAACTGTAGTTTCTTCTTGTGATCTCGACTGTTTTAATCACATGCGTAAATGTAATTGCGTTATTCTAGAGGAGTCGGTACAGTCCAGAACATGATAGATATGAGAATCTGATTGACTCTGTTCCTTCTCCTAAGCTGTAAATTATATGTTGATGTATAATAAGTGGAATAAGAAAATACTCTCTCTCCTAGTCTGGAAACTTTGTGTGCTTTCTTCTTGAATCCTTATGTGATCTCTACGGTAAGGGAAAAACAAGAATAGACCGTGGTATTGTATGGAGAGACTGGTATAAAATGTGTGTTGCTGTATAAGTAGGTATACTTGTCAATACCATTGAAATGTGTTATGATTATAAAAGAATTAAGACAGTTGAGCTTGTTGAATGTTATAAACTGCCTTTGAGTAATTGTTAGAAACATTCTTGTTGGAGTATTGCTGTCTTTAGAATGGTAGTATTCATTTGTTCTTAGTCTCTAATATATAAAATGAATTATCTGAAAGGTATTAAGGATTAATTGACATCTATAATATGAGTCATGCGTTTAAGGTCATGTAGAAATATATGAAGATGAATAGCCTGATTTATGTTAAGAATTTGAAGAAATGATTTCATTTAAACAGGTTGTTTAATGAGAACAATTGGTGGATTGCAATTGTTTTAAGAATTAGTGCTTATCATGCTCAGTTCACCGAACTGACCCGTGTTGACAATTTTTGCAGATGGTTGTCGTAAGTGGTAAAGGCACGCAGATCTGATATGATATTCAGAGTGTTTAATTTGGTTTTATGATGAAGTCCAACTTGATTCTCTAAATGTATTACATGAAGAAAGTTGTTCTTTTGCTGTTGAGTATTGTATCAAGTATGCTGAATGCATAAATTGTAATTGATTAGCTTAGAAATGAATGAAATGAGGGGATTGTTACTTATGTGGTTGCATTTGTATCTTGATGAATTGAACTTCTTCGGTTCGAATGTTTTTAAGTGCATTTTTATTATTTTATACCTTGAAGTTATTAGGATTCTCTAAGTAAGCCTTGCAAAGATTATGTGGCTGGATACTTGTAAATGATTGGTAGTTCTGTTATGTTCTATATAACGCTAAATTAGAAATTAGCCCACTGTTCTTTCGAGAAGCTAAGGTTAAAATAAACCTTAACAGGAAGCTGAACGGGAAGAGTAATTTATTACTCCTAACCTTGATCTAAGTCAAGACAACATATTAAATGATTTAAAATTACTATATCTTAATACAAATAAGCATGATATAATACAGTTTTGGAAAACTGATTTAAACCTAAAAAGGTATATTTATCATCCTTAAGAGGAGACTTAGGGCTACTGCCCATTTTCGTTGATTAAGATTATTGTGAATCAAGGATCTCCTTGACGAGATCTCAAATCTTATTAAACTTCTCTTTGTGGAATGGGTCTTAATAAGAAAGGTGAACTCAAGGTGAGGAACCCAGGGGTTGGGAAAAGACTACCCTAAAAGGAGCATCTTAAAGTATAACTTTAACTCAACGTAACTAACACCTTAAAGATAAGTAGATCTTTCTGAGCTGGTTTTGTAGGATGTCGGCACATGTCGACTGCAGGGTTGTACCCCCGAGAAGATTAGGATCTTCTCGAGGATACAACAATGCAGGTGGCTTATGGCGACACCCTTTGCATTGATCGTTAAGATTTACACCTTAAACTCGAACAAGTTTTACTCGGGATCTGGTTAGGAACATGGTCATGTTATGAGGCTGCCCTTGGAGATTTGGGGTACATTGACACACTGGGTTAACTAGGGTTTATCCAGTATGTCAGCTTATCCCTAGTCCTCAAGAGCATCCTTATAACGTTGTCATGTTATTAATCCATTCCTGAGTGAATGACTTGGGGGAGGGATGACTGACAGAAGTTAGTATGGGACATTCTATATAACATCGGAGTAGGGTGGAGGACGTATTCCAGATTGACGAGTATGCCGTCAAGGAATATGAGACATGAACAGTATGTTTCAAAACTTTGGCCAAAGTATCGCAAGCTGCTGATTGCGTTGTCCTATGTCACCTAGTCTAAGGGATGAGATGCCGATGAATAATGGTAACAATTATTCAGATAGGTTCCTTGGACAGAGCATTCTGAAATCCCAGATTAGGGAAGAGAACCGCAAGAGTGAAGAGTTTGTAAAAACACCAACTCTGTGAAACACATGAATAGATCGGTAGATCACCGAGTCATGGAATGAATAGATCGGTGGTGCACCGAGTCATTACAGCTGCATATGGTTATCTGTTATGAGAATGGTTGTTTTGATTTGTGAGTTCTAAATTATGTATTTAGAACTAGGAAGCATTTATCAAAAAAAAAAAAAAATTTTCTTGTTCTAATGTACTAAATTGGGAAGTGGATCCAGAAAAGCATGTAATGCTAGCATCAACAAAAGTAGATATTGGGACAAAGCCAGCTCAAGATACAAACTGAATACAATGTGAGTAGGAGAGGGATAGCGCAAGAGTACAGAGCTTGGCTTATGCAATTCCTAGCGGGATTTATTGTGAGTCATGCAACATGAAACATTTAGAACCTGAAACTATCATGTTTGAAGAACAAAACCTACAAATTTAATGGCTTTGTATTGAAAACAAACTATTCTACTCCAATGGACTGGATAAAATGATAACAACACCTACACAAGATGGATATGTGGCTTCCTAACAACAAAACAACACTAACTAGGCATGCAATGAAAGAAACTAAGAATCTACAAAAAAGAGACTAATCTATTGCAATGAGAAATTCATAGGCAAATTTGAGGGGCCATTTTCTTAAGCACAAGCCATCTATTTATAGCTTTTGGATTTACCCAAGGTAAAATCCAATTTGAACTCTTAAACTATAAAAAATGGCAAAACACTATTCTAGGGAACCAGAATCATAAATGCAAGCCTATGGCGGTGAAAGAAAGCTAGTAAAACGTTGAAATTATGTGAGTTGTGTTAAAAGAGCTTTCTGGAAAACACGTAAAGGACCGCCACCCTGAGCAGGGTGGTAGTTACAGGACCGCCACCCTGAGCAGGGTGGTAGTTACAGGACCGCCACCCTATTCAGGGCGGCGGTCACGAGACCACCACCCAGGTAGGGCACGGTTTCGTCACTGAAGAGAAAAATGCCAAGAAAAGAGGGGAAAAGGGAAAAACAAAGCATGTGGGGCTAAGCAAGGCATGCGGGATGTTAATGCACACTTGGAGATCTTTTCCAGATCCCAAACACCTTACGAGGAGACCTGTATCATCATTTGGGCACGTGTTACGTATTTTTGACAGCGTAGTACCCTACAATTTCAGGTACGTACACACACCTCAAGCATGAATCGCATCATCTACCTTCACAACACCCCTGTTATCCCCATGGGTAACTTATCCTCTTCCTCCATTAGCTTTTCCTTCTAGACCTCATACAACCACATCACCTTTACCCAAGAAGGTGCAACCTAAAAACAAAACTCCACTACCACACTATAAGGTAGTCAAAATGACCACACACCCTCCTACCCGTCTATCTACTATACCCATTCCTAAACAAACACGACTGAAACCTAAAACCACATCAGCACCCAAACCCACGGCTCGACCCCCTCCTCTTCTAAAGATCGTTCCTTGACAGTCACCTACACCTACACCCAAACCCACATTTACTTCCCATTGTGATCCATTAGTAGGGTCTTATGCCAAAATTTTATCCAACCTCCTGGAGACCTCTGTCATCACATTACCACCACTCAGACCTTATGACCCCCTCAAACCCAAGCTAGAAGGGTTTGACAATACTAAAATTTATGCATACCATCCTGTGCAAGGACATGATGTGGAGAACTACAAGGCCTTGAAATCTGTCCTTACCCAATTGTGTCTACCAGAAACCAACTTTGATGATGACAACCTTCTCGACGAGGATCCTGCTTCACCAACACCCATTCCTACACTGCCCACTCAACGACCAAAACCTCCACCCTCACCTCTCCTAGATACATCCCTAATATTTTAAATTAACATGGTTCACATTAGATAATTTTCCATGTCACCACCTAAACATCGTTGTGCCCAACTGACCTCACAGGGTTTTTCTCCTCCGGTAGGTTTTTGCCCGTCGTGTCATTATACCACTCACCCTACACCTTCTCCATTTTCCAAATCCCCTGAGATCAACATGATACATGTCACTACACATGCTCAGAAGGATAAGGGTAAAGAAAAGGCAACTGACCCACCAACTAATCCTATACCTAACATTACATCTACACCCATACCTAAAATAACTATCTGCGGCCCTATGTACCCCAATTAGAATGGCATCACGCATTGCACCATGCTAAAAAAATTACACCAATCACCCCTCAAAATGTCCTTATATGACCTCATCCAAACCTCAGAATCCCATCTTAAAGCTCTCATGGAGGTTCTTCAATCAATTGAGCTTTTACCTAATTAACCTACACCCGTAGCCTCCATTATCACACCCCATCATGTAGCCTCTCTCACCAAATTACCACCTTCATCTTCACCCCACCTTGTTCACCAAGTGGCCTCCCTTAGCTTCTTAGAGGAAGAGATCGTGCCACACCAAAATGATGACCTGGACCCAGCCCTCTTCATCTCTATCCACATCGATGACATACGGGTATGCCATGTAATGATTGATAGGGGCGCTAACATTAACATCATTTCTACCCATGCATTCGCTCAAATGTGCATACCTGAAAATTACATGCATAAACACCTGGTCATGTTGCATTCATTCAATGATGCTATCACCTCTACACTAGGCACCATCATCCTCCACATTCGCGTGGGCCCCCGCACTGTTCCTGAATTGTTTTATGTTTTGGAGGGGGAATTCCAATATAACATGTTGATTAGTAGACCCTAGATCCGTGTCATGGGTTATGTTCCTTCCACTTTACATCGTTGTGTAAAGTTTGAACATGAAGGACACACTTATACCATTCTAGTTGACCCATCACCTTTTAAAACATGTAACATACTTTACCGACCCAATGATGTTCTCATACCTATCAAGCTCTCTACCTCCACAACCACTACCACTTCACCTATGCCTCTACCTACCAGTACATTCATTGCTTCTACCACTGCCATAACCTCCACAACTGACCCGTCAACTTCCCAATCTATTAACCCCACCTCCGTATCAAACTCTGATAAATTATCCATACCAGCTACCCACATACCAACCACCGATCCCTTGGAAGGTGTTTTTCAACACCTCACTCTAGGGGAGTACCGCCTATATAGTGTCAATAGATTTCTTACTTCACAAGAGTATGGAAGCCTTCACCAACACCCTCGCTATGATCACCATATAGGATAATGTCTCCTTTATGGTCCTCCCCACCTTCATAATAGTCTCACCTATGGGGGAATTGATACAACCACTTACACACATAAACCACCATCACAAACCCACCCATTTTCCATTGACTTCCAGTCACTTACAAAACACCATTTAGCCCACACCTTCCTACACCACTATGCGTGAAAGGGTTTTGGTTTTGGATTTTACGAGAAATACCTCCATACCATTATTCCATGTACCACCCTCAAACATAATGACCGTAGTGGTATTGTCTTCCCCGAACCACCTACCAAACAGACCCACATTGAACTCATTAAGGACTCTAGCCCTTCTCCACCTTCTTCACCCACTCCACCTTACTCACCACCTTCACCGACGGAGTTGATGGATCTTGAATCTATCCCTCCTAACTTTTTTTTTCATAAACACCATTTCCATGGGGCCTCTGACTTATCAATGTGAGTGTGAGGCCCCTTCCACTCTTCCCTTCCTGTATCCTAAAATGATCAATGACAACACACCTCCAATTAACGTCGTTCAATGTCAGGATGATGAATCCATACTCACGTACCTTGGTGCATAAAACTCATATATTCATCGTTCGTTAACCTATGAGACACAAACCATGTTGAATGAATCGACTATTGAGATCAACATTCATACTCAGGATGACCCGCACATCTTAAAGATTGGACAATATTTAGATGCTGCTGAACAGGAAGCCATCACTTCTTTTCTCAGAGATCATAACCATGCTTTCACTTCATCTTATGTAGAAATTCCCAGTATTGACCCCACCATAGTGGTCCACAGTATCATAACCATTCACGATGCCAAACCAATCAAACAAAAGCTAAGGAAAATGCACCCTCGTATTGCTCTTCTCGTCAAAGAATAACTTTAGCACCTTCTTTCTGTTTCCTTCATCTTACCCATTGATTATTCTCATTAGATTTCTAACATTTTCCCTGTTACTAAAGCAACAAGGGGACTTCACATTTGCATGGACTTCTGTGACCTTAACCTAGCCTACCCGAAAGATGACTTTCCCTTACCTAGTATTGATTAGTTGGTTGACCTCACCGCTGGTCATGAGATGCTATTACTCATGGATGGCTTCTCGGGTTATAACCAAATTTTTCTTACCCCAAACGATCAACAAAAAACCTCATTCATCACCCCATGGGGTACCTTCTGCTATCGAGTCATGCCTTTTGGCCTTAAAATCACCGGTGCCACATATCAGTGGGTTATGACTTACATCTTCCATGACATCATGAATCGCATATTAGAAGATTACGTGGATGATCTCTTGGCCAAATCTAAATATTGCTCTAAGTACCTTTCCATCCTCAAAAACCATCTTTGACCACCTCATTAAATATTACGTCTACCTTCAGCATAATAAGTGCGTCTTCATGAATCTCTCAAGAAAGCTCTTGGGATTTATTGTTTCCCTCTGTGGTATAGAAGTTGACCCTACTAAATTCAAGGCCATTCTAGAAATTCCTCTGCCCACTATCCTTAAAAAATTTCGTAGCCTGCAGGGTAAGTTGTATTCTATTCACCATTTCATTTCATAATTATCAAATTGGTGCCAACCATTTCATCATCTGCTCAAGAAGGATGTCTCCTTTAAATGGGATGATGACTGTCACAAAGATTTTGAGGCCTTAAAACAATACCTTCTCCACCCCCATACTTATCCCACCTAAAGATGATCAACCTTATTATCTATCCATATCCACTACCGATCACTCCTTGGGAGCCATGCTCGCTCATCACGATGAACAAAGTAGGGAGTAGGCAGTTTATTATATCAACCATACTCTTTTGGAATACGAAACCTGATACACCCATCCCAAAAAACTTTGCTTAGCTTTAGTTTTCATTGCCACCAAACTACGCCATTACCTACTCAACCACAAAACCTATGTTGTGACCAACATTGACCCCTTATACTTCATGTATGCCAAACCTTATCAAAATCAGCATGCTTCACAATGGCTTATGCTTTTAGCTGATCTTGACCTTGAATTCACTCATCAAAACTCTATCAAGGGCCAAGATATCGTTGACCAATTGTTTGATGCATCTATTTATGGAGATCAACCCTCTAATTTTGACTTTCCAGATGAGTTGATTGCTACCCTTTCCCTGGATGAACCTCCTTATCAAATGAAACTCTTTTTTTATGGTTCCAAGTGTCAGCATGGGGGTGGGGCTGGTATTATCCTCATTCCTATTGATGGAGAACCCATGCCTTTGTCTTAAACTATATTTTGAATGCACCAACAATATTTCTAAATACGAAGCTCTCGTACTAGGTCTCCAAGCTGCCTATGCCCTTGATGTCAAATCAATCAACATCTTTGGTGATTCTCAATTGGTCATAAACCAAGTCAATGGTATGTACCAATGTTGTAACGAGATACTTCAAAAGTACAAACATCATGTAGACATATTTTTGACCACATTTGATCGTTACCTTTAAACCATCCCACATTCCACCAACAAATTTGCAAATACCATGGCCTGTTTAGCTTCCTAAATACCCGCCTCACCCACCAATTCCAAAATGTTTACTCAATTGGAACCGACACCCTTGGCCCAAGTGACCTTTGGTATAAGCAATACTCTGACTACCTTTCTCTCTCCATCTTACCTCTTGATCTCACCCATAACGGATAATGTGCCTTCCTTAAAAAGGTCTCTCGTTACGTTATCTTGGGAGGAATCCTCTATAAGCGCGGATTTGATGGTACTCTCTTACAATGCCTCACAAGTTCTGAAATTCCTTATACCATTAAGGAGGTTCACGATGGCATATGTGGAGTTCACTTTAGTGACCTTGCTATTGCTAAGAGTATTATTCACCTAGGCTATTACTAACCAAACCTTAACCATGATTGTTGCAACTACATGAAACATTGTGTAAAATGCAAACAACATTCCAACCTTCATCATACACCCAGTCATGCCTTACAGGTCGCTCATGACATTTTGCCTGTCTCTCAATGGGGTTTAGATCTTGTCAGAGAAATCAATCCTCATTCTTCCCAACACCATCAATGGATCATCACTGCTACCGAATACTACACAAAATGGGTAGAAGCCATCCCACTCATTTCTGTAAAAGCCAAGAAAATATGTAAGTTAATTAAACACCACATCATTTGTCACTTTGGTGTTCCTCATCACCTCATCACGGACAATGGAAAATAATTCAAAAACAAAACATTGCAAAAACTTTGTGATGTCTTCAGCATTCATCTTAGTTTCTCATCACTTTACTACCCAAAAACCAACGGCCAAGCCGAATCCACTAACAAAACCCTCAAAAAAATTCTGATGAAATTGGTTGACGATACTAGGAAGGATTGGCATACACACATTCATTTTTCCCTATCGGCATACCGCACTAGTATTCACACTTCCACTGTGGCCACACCCTTTTCTCTAGTCTATGGTATAGAGGCTATTCTACCTCTCGAAGTCTAGATCCCCTCAATCCATATTTCTCTCCATGAGATGCTCACTAATGTTGAATTTCGTCAGGACCATTTAGCACAGCTAGAGTTATTAGACAAATGTTGTCTTAACACTTTGGATCACCTTCAATTTTACCAACAACGTATCAAACATACCTATGAAAAACGTGTTCACAAATGAACCTTCCAAGTTGGTGACCTTGTCTTGAAAGAAAAAAAAAACGTAACCAAAGTAGAAAAACGTAAACGGGGAAAATTTGCTCCTAATTGGCTTGGAACATACATCGTGACTCATACCTATGGATCAGGTGCTTATCGTTTATCTTCTCTCAATGGTAAACCTGAGCCTAAGCCCCTAAACACCTTGCATCTTCTACCATTCTATTGTTGACTCATTGTCCTACCTCACCCTTTGTCTCTCTCCAGGCTAGTCCCTTGAGCACTACCTACTCCATACACCTCCCTAACGATTAAACCAGAATCATGTGAGTACCCATCACTTGTTATCTTCCCTTGAATATGTGTACCACCGAACTACACATAACATGATTCTCATGGATACTTTTCATCTACCTTTAGATGAGATCCCATGGTTGTTTCACCTTGACCTTTGAATAAGAGTCCTATTTTTCACCCTTGTCTTCTCCATGACTGCAAAGACCCCACAATGGGACAAAACTCCTTGAGTCAAACTTCAAATAAAAAAGATGACTCCCTCAAAAGGAAATATTCCTCTCAACCAATTACTGCTATAAATAGGCTTCTCCCATGAAGGAAAACTATGTAAAGCTCTTAAAAAAATGAGAGCAACCAAAGCTTCATGAAAACCTCAAGGATTTCAATTTTTCCCATATAAACTTCCCGCATCGATCAGTTTATCTCAACTATAATTCAAAACAAAAACTTTTTAGTCATGGACTTTCCCATTGTGACCTAGGATCTCTTTCCTGAAGGGCCTGCTACCTCATACCATATAAAAATTAAAATTACCTACTCTTCACCCTATGAACCATGCCCACTCTCATTTCCTACTACCTCAAGGGACTTCTTGGAACTTAGACATTTGGTGATCATGTGACTACTTTTCATTGTAGAACATGTCAATCGTGCAATGTATTTAGGGTATTACGTTCATCACCTTCTCCAAGGTATGATCTACTCGGTATGATCGTACCCAATCAGGTGGCTTTATTGCCCCCTTTTATCTTTTAACCATCTTTTTTTACATTTTGATTACCTTATACAGGACTTGGTCCTCAACATGTACCTTTGGGATAATCCTCCTCTTTCACCACAATCTCTTTCACCTACATCATTTTACCTACAATCTACCCACACGTAATAAACCTAAACCCACAACATGCCCAAACACCTACCGACTCATTTTCACATGTTCCCATTTTCTTCCCTAGCTTATGGGAGAACTACATCGGCTTGAGGTCCCTTTTCACCGAGACTATGTAGGCAACACTCTAAGGGCATGGGGCCCTTAGAGGTTAGCTCAACCATTCTCTACCCTAAACAATTCATCAACCATGCCTAACTCACTATTCACTTCACATTTCACTTAGTTCCCCTTTTATATACAAAATTGGAAATTAAGTCACATACATAACAATTTGCTACATATCTTATACTTTTATTACACCTACCAATTTTCTATCATCACTATGTATGGATTATACCACATCTCACATATGACCCATAGTATCATTCATTACAAAAAATAAATAAATAAATAATGAGTCACAACTTCACCTACTTTCAACACAACCATGCCTAACAAACCTGACTCAATCCATGCCTACAACCTGACTCAACCATGCCTAAACTGACCTGACTCAACCATGCCTAACAACCTAACTCAATCATGCCTAAACCAACCTGACTTAACCATGCCTAATAAACCTGACTCAATCCATGCCTAGCCAAACCCAACTCAACCATGCCTAAACAACCTAACTCGATACATGCCTAAACTAACCTAAGTCCATCATGCCTATCTCACCTAATTTCCATCCATAGCAAAACAAAAAACCCATATCTCATCTAACATAAACCATAAATCCAATATCTCATAAACACATAAACACGTCACAAAATACCATGTATCTCATCATATAAATCAATAAATGTGTATCTCAATATACATGCCTATCTCATCATGACCATCATCTCAAAATGTCGGCACGCAGGATGATATACACTACAAAATTTCATCGACATGCAGGTCAGTCTCATATATACAATAAAGAATGAATTAATACAAAATCTCTTCAGCACACATGTAGGTATATGCTCAAAATATACAAATCAATCATAAATCCTCAATGTCTTCACGCAGGCCGGTATGTGATCAAAAATACAACTATCTTTAGCATACAGGCCAGCATATATGTCAAAACATAACTAATATACATCAAAAATCAAGTGACTACATATCAGGCATCTCATCAGATGTCCTCCATATCTATGTCACATGTACCCTCGGTCTCCTGTGTCCCTGCTAACACCTCACCTAGAGCTAGTCACTGTGCACTAGTGGCCTCTCCGTAATCGATCCTCAGAGCTCGCTGACCTCCTGTGCTCTCCACACTATGAGTGTGGGGTCTCATCATCTCACTAGATGCCTGTTGTGTCATGTACTCAACATAGGATATGAAATCTATCTTGACCACCATAAACTAGCCTTGATGATATCTCGCCTCACCTAGGGAATCCTGTAACCTAGATACATGCATGATGTATGGTGGTCCCATAGGTCTTAGCCCCTATACCTTCCCTATAGTAACATTTCTTGTGCCTTCCTATGAACTGGGACCTGCTCCTGGTGCTTGTGGTGGTGCCCCCTTCCCCTATTCCTATATCTAGGCCTATAAGGCCCCAATCTATGCCTGGGTTATGGCCAACTAGCCCTATAAACATACCACCTGAGCCTGTAAGACTGCCACCTGACCATTCCCCCCTAACCATCTCCATCTCCTCCATCTCCTCCATCTGCCATCTTGGCCTATAGGTTGGCTACCTGTACGTGTAGCTCTGCTACCTCTACCTCCCAGCCCTCCAGATGGGTCTGCAGTATACCCAATTGGGTATTCAACGTAGCTACCTACCCATGTAAGGCATACCTCTACACTTTAATGACCACTAGGTATTACTTCCCCGGTCTTGGTGGTATGGCTTGTAACTGAGTTGCCCACCATTACCTGTATCTGTCTGTACATACGACATCTTTTATTCATAGCTCAAACTGGCACTATGGAATCTCAGATCAGCTGCTCCCTTGCCAAAAATAGTCCTAATCAATTCCTCTGAGGCCTCAGAGAAGATACAATACACATGGGCACCCAATATGGGTAGCTGTAAAATCTAAAATACGTCCTCCAGGGTGATAGTCATCTCACCCGTCAGAAGGTGGAATGTGTTGGTTGCGGGATCCCATCTATCAATGAGCATGACCATCATGATGGGCTACCGAACAACATGTCAGTAGAAATGAATCCAGCTCAAGCCCACTACCTCCACATGTTGGAGCTTGAAAGGGGTCACTATGCCATGAAATGTCACCAGTAGAGGTGGAACCCTGTTCTACAAATGTAACTGCGCACTCCCCTGCATCCAATCTAAGCATGATATTAATTCACATTTACCATTACCATATTCACCAATTATCATTACCCTCCACCCTATTTTCACTCTACCCATCTCAACTACCTAGCCCACATCACTTTTGGACCCTTGTGCCTAAAATCCTGACCGATGCCGGTTCATCTTATCTAACTCCAATCACCCTTAAACTGGTATTGGTCACCTGTTTGGTGACAGATATCAGTTCACCTTTACCGACCACGGTTACCATGTAACCAGAATTTGTCACATGTTTGGTGACCACTACAAGTTTTACCTAACTAATGCCGACCAACCTTGACTAATGCCTATCACTATCAAGGAAAATCCCATGACTTCCTAAAACCCCCATTTTCTAAAAAGCACCCCCCTTTCCCTTTTACCCCACCTACAATGACCTAAAACTACCCCTAGACCTCTACCCACCCCACCTATACCATTTACTACCCTTTCCCTCCCTCTATTAGCCCGTTATTCCCCCCATACCCAAATTTAATTTTTACCCACCCAAAAAAAAAAAACCCACAAAAACCTAAAATAACACTACACCAAACTCCTAATCTATCGAATCAACAATGTAGCATTGGGTGCTTACCTCGTCGTGTTGCCGCCATCTCAGTGGTAAATATGGCTATTGTACCGGTGGCCCACCTGATCCCTCTCCGGCCTCTTCCATCACCGAATAGCTACTCATCACCTCCAACCAATCAAATCTCTCACCCTGATTTCATGGACCTGCTCCTCACCAACCCAACCCTCGTCCAATCACACTGCCAACTCAATGTCCCATTCCCTTCAGACACTTTTCTCTCTTTTCTCTCCTTTTTTGTCATTTTCTCACTTCAAAAATAACAAATGAACAATAAAAATTTGGATATTTTGTTTTTATAAACCAACCCGACCTAACCAATGTCAGTTACCATTGATTGACATCAATTACGTGCTCTACCTCACCGTCTTCAGTTTTCCTATACCGACATCAGTTATCCCTGACCCCTATCAGTCATCCTCACCTACACATTTTCCTCAATTAAGCCCCTTTTACCCCACCCCTCACCCGGATCCTTTACCCAACCCATTTACCTTACCTTTCCTGACCTCCTCATTTACTACCTCCATTTGTCCTCCTTTGGGAACTCATTATTTTACCCCTACCTTGGCCTTACCCATGTTGTGACCTCGATATTTGGACCTAGACCATCGCTACTAACCTTTGACCTCATGTGTTTTCTATACCTTGCGGTATTGTTGCTTGTGTTGTTGACCTAATGACCTTACCTAGCTTATTGCCATGACCGTTTATCCTTACCCTACCTTTGGTGTACCGGAACATACCTAAACGTTCCTGCACCTAACCTACGTTGTGTTTCTTGACCATATACTATACCTTAGATACCAAATTCACTTCAACCTTATTTGGATCAACCTATTGACCTTAGACAATGTAGAGTTTACCTACTCTTTAACCCAATAGCATACTACAGTTTATTTGTGTGCGTACGTTTGACTGTTGCTACCTTTCACCCAGACCCATTACCTAGATTTCCCACAAATACCTTTAACCCTTTCTCCCCCATGCTCACCTGCATCTTCCTCCCATTTACCTTTTATCAAACCACTCACTGATCCTCCCTTCTGCCTCATCAGTTCCTAGTTTGAGGGGGATCACCTTCACCCACACATGGGGCAACCATATCTTATTTTTTTTAACATCAATTATCAATACAAGCTACGTAACAAAAAGGGGAAAAATGTAGACACTAAAATTAGGTCTAACTCCCCTTTGGTCCCTCGACAAATAAGCACCCTTCATCACATTCACCTAGCCATGACCCCTTTCACCCCACTAATATTAATTTAATTAATGCATTATCCTCACTATATTTATTATTTAAATATCTTATTTTAAATAATATCCACACATACAGTTCACTTAGACACCTCACCAAGCCAACTCAACCTAAGACCTATTCTTAGTAAGTTGCCATAGCTAACTGAGTCTTACCCAAACCCTAAAAATTAATGCCTACATTGCCTCTAACCACATTCCTGCATGCTCACACGAAGCTCCTAGTCGAATCCATGGGTTAACGACACAAGATCCAAGGAAATCAAGAGGATCTTCCTAGTTTATTAAACCTAGGAAATCCCACCTTGACCGACGCCGGTTACCCCTAACCATTGCCAGTTAAGCCAAAACCACCGTCAGTTACCCTTTTCACCCCAAAATAACCTTATTCTCAATGTTGGAAGTTGGAAGTTGTAAGCAAAAATGTTGGCGAGCATTATCACATCTCAAAGAGATAACACATCTTCAGAGAGTGAATTTCAGCATGACCACGCATGTAAGGAAGGAGACCAAACATCTTTTCCTGCACAGCCATCCCAGCCACGATCTGATCTAACCAAGGAAAGAGGAGTGCACATGTAGCCCATGCAGAAGATTTTCTTGAGTTGGTGATCACTTACAGCTTTCAATCCCCTCATCAACACCTCCATCCTTCACACACAGGCATCCAGGACTAGAATCTAAGTAAGTATAACGTCATACTTCTTTGTTTTATTTCATTTCATCATTATTTTATCATCTATTACTTACCTAGCCACCTATTGACCTTCTCCAACATTCCCACCTCCATATACCCATTAAAGCCCCGTCGACGCCTACCCCAGTCACCTAATACCTCGTCTCAACCAACCAAAGTCCTTGGTGTAATCACAAAGGAGACTTAAAGCTTGTTCTGTGACATTTCCAGATTTCGTAGTAACTGGCACCGGTCACACCTAACCATCATCGGTTACTCCTGACTGACATCAGTGTTTGTATTTTTCCACACAACCCAGAATAGATACCTACCCATTTAATTTCATCTCACCCTCATCCACCTGTGATCTACCCGAGACCTCTGTCAAACTTGTAGAACCTAGAACCAATCATTTGACCTTTAGATCCTATTTTAGCTTAGCCTGTTAGATTAGATCTATTTCTCTTTTTTTTTAAGTGAGATACCTAAATCATTTCAAATTACAATAGGATGTTCTTTATTTACAGCATTAAATTTTTTAAAACAGTGGAATGATAGCCATCTAGGAATTATTACACTTCTTAGATCTAGCATACGCTAGGCAGTTCACTGCCCATATTGTTTAATTCCTTCTTGTGGGCTTGCTTTGCATTACAAGTAGTTTCTCCTAGTTAAAAGGAATCTCTCACGATTAGTCGTGGATTCGTAAGTCATATGCATGCAACAACCCATCAACTAGCATTTGAACAAGTATTCCTCCTACGTCCGTTACCCTATTTGTTTCATCAACACTTCAAAGAAATGATCTAAGAAAAGGTGAAACACTAATAAGATGCACATGATTCTCTTTACGTATAAAAAGGTGTAGCCAATGCTATATAATGTATATCAGATCGTATAGAGTGATGAAGGGGGATTGAGAAGGATCTGCAAGCCTTTACAGTTACACATGCTTATCATAGGTTATCAAGATGGATTATGGAATATTAATTAATGTTAGATTATTTAGTGTTGATATAAGTAATGATGTTAAACATTGCAACATGTAAAGAATTAAGGGATCTTATAAATTTAATTACTATGTTAGATTAATTTGCTGCATGTAGGTAATAATTGAAGGCATCAAGTTAATTAAGTGGCTTAACCAAAAAAAATCCCTTAGTTTCTTGACGCCTAAATTAGGGTGTTACATTTTGGTATCACAGTTGAAGGTTACAACTCTTGGAATTAATGGGTGCTTGAGCTAACTAAATGTTTTACATTGACTATTGAATATGTGAAGGATGTTTCGTGGAAAACAAACCATTCCAAATTATACAATAGGTTCAATGGTTAAGAAGTTAGATAAATAATATAACAATCCTTTAGAATACTCGAACCCGATACCTATGTTTTAGTAGTTGGTAATGAGTAGAAATGATCAATTTAAAGTAAAATAACTTGAACTGATCGATGAAAATCAGCGAAGGAATTGCTTGATTGTTGCATTGTCTTTGATGGCAGGTTTTGGAACTATAATCCAATATGAAATTAAACCCAAAAGGGTAGATAAAGTAAATAGGTGAGAACTATCTACTGTGGAAGTAGTGTTCAAAAAATCCAAAAAAGATAGAACAAAATCTACAATAAATTCAAACTCGTAAATAGAAAATGTATAAAAAGAGTCTCAACTCTTTCTCACCTGAAATTTTAGGAAAAAAAGTGATGAAAAGGATATGGCAGTGAATGTGGGCTGCCAAGATAAACACAAGAGTAAAACTTGTTGTAATTTCTATCAAAAAAGAGAAAAACAATGTTGCACTGGCTAACAACCATGAAAAGAAATAAGTTATTCCTAATGAGATGTTAGGAAGGTTATTAAGGACTTACTGATGTTTTTTAGTATAACACTAGTATGATTGATTTGTTGTATCTAGTTATTAGCTCAAAACTTAAAGAGAAATATGACTTTCGTTAGCACATGAGGAAAAAATTTCTTAAACCACATACTTATGTCATTTAATATGAAATTGACGTACTTTAAACTTCATTATGGAAATAAGATTTATATGCAAGTTTAGTGAGGAACTTATGATGTTGCGAGTAATATTGATTGTCTCAACGTAATTCAATAGTTTATCAGTTTGAAATACAAGTGTTTTGATGAATTTTGCAACTTGGGAAGACATGGTTAAAATAAAAACAATGTTTTCCTTGTTTATTTTAGTGATATATAACTTGTTTTTGAATATCTATTATATTTATTTAATAATATTTTATGTTATGATTGTTTGTAATGACAAAAATTATGTCATATTGTTTACTGTGTGATAATTTATGCTAGTTGAAAGGTTGTTACAACCAATAAATTTGAAAATGGATACACTGAAATTAGGAAAAATTACAAGTTTTTGAGTGAAAATGTTGACTGTTCCCCTTAGTTATTACATATAACTCTTTGATTGATTATTCTGATTGCAATTAATGAGTAAAATTTTTTAGGACAATGATTCATTAAGGGGGAAGTATGTGACATCCCGTAATGTCATTTTGTTTAGTCAAAAGGATAAGTTTTAAATGAAGAGTAGTTTGTGAGGGTAGGGTGATAAGTAATGTTGCATAGGTGAGTATGTAGCTATGCGTGTGTATGTATATCCTGAAAAGGATACACGCCTATGCATAGTTTCATGCCCAACCACGTAATAATGTTTTTCACCAAGCATTCGTAAAGTACTCAAAATTTATAACTATTATTATTTTTCTTTGGTGTATGAGGTTACTTTATTTTATTGAGTGTAATGGTTTCATAACATTGGAGTATTGTTTGGGTTTTGTACTTGTTATCAATATTATGTCTCATCTTGGTTACGAAAATTAATGGTTGGAAATATATACACAAATGTAATTTATTATTTCAGTTGTAATAATGATTCATTGAAGGATACTAACTGTTTTGAAACTATGAGGATATTTGATCATAAATCAATGAGAAGATATTCAATTGGAACATCTAAATCTTTAAATCATTGAGGTAAAGGTAAATGTTTCCTTGATAATTACTTTTATCAAAAAGGAAAGTGTAATCTTTTATATTGCAAGAAAATATTGATTCGGTTTATTGATCTTGATTAGTGACTTGAATGATACAATGAGCTTGATCATAACACATATAATTTTTTATTTTATGAATGACTTATCATACTTTGCATGGGATCAAAAAATTGTCATGTTTACTTATCATCTTTGACCAATCGAATACTCTGAGAGATGTGGTTTTTACTAACCTATGTATAGTATTCATTTAATACCATCATTAAGAAACTTAGAACAAGATTTATTTTGCTATGTTAAAAGGTGCTATGATTTTTAGATGGCCATTGGTCATGAAAAAAACAATTTGACACCATAACTATGTTGGCATGTTGTTGCATAGGTATTGTTATTGATGAAAGGCCTCATTATTGACAAATTGGATAATGGAGTAGGGTTAGAGCATGATGAGGATGATGATGACATGATGATTCAGATGTGTTCATAATTATATCAGTTGATTGAGTGAGGACTATTTGGTCTAGCAAGCCTAATCAGGTGACCTAGATAGCCTAGGTGATAGGGCATGGTTTTTATGGACATAGAGCTAGTATGTCTAGTCTAAAGTTGAGAAGAAGGATTATTGCAAAGGATAAGTTCAAGAGCATCATTATGAAGGAGAAAGTGCATAATAGTGTCAAGTCAAGAAGGAGAAAAAATTAGTTCAAATATATGGTGTAGAATGTTACATTTGTCATGGAAATCTTCGAAAGTATTGCAAAAATGGTCAATCAAGCACTAAAAGGTATGCTAGCAAGTTTAATATATATTACTTTAATTTCAATGGCTATGTACATAATAAAATTGAGTTCAAATGAATACAAGTGGAATGCTTTAGGTGTCAAAAAGTAGGGCACATTGCGAGGTTCGGTGATGTAGGAAAATTGAAGCAAGGTACGAAAGGATTCAAACCACAAGCCCAAGAATACTAGAAGAAGGAAAAGGTTGGTCAAAGTGTTCAAGAGGATCTCAAGGGTGTGATTGATCAAAAGGAGGATTTTTTTGTAATAAATGAATAATTAGAAAACAATGAATCAATCATAGATCCAAATGAAGGCTTGATACCTTCTTAGGTCTATCATATAGCCCCTCCATGATGAAATATGCCTCTACTAGGCTTCTTAGAGTTGTATTACTCTAAATGAAGAATTGGAGTGAGGGGGAGTAGTCTTGTTCTTAGTGTGTCTTATTCATGGTGTTAAGGTATGTCTCTTCAAGTAATTTAGCATGTTCTTACTATTCTATATGGTTAGCCATGTTGTGTATGTCAAGAATCAAGTATTGTAGTCTTTGATGTATGGGAGTATGTGTTCTTAAGGTCTATGTTCTTCTTAGCATCATGTAATATCATGTTGAGATGAATCAGTGTATATAACAGGCATATTTATTTCTTATGAGAGGTTATTTGATTCATGACAATCATTCATAAGGTATAATTTTGGTTTGAGTTGGTGTCTAGAATAGTTGTCAAGTGTCTATGGTTTGTGGTGTCTCAAAGAGTATTCTTTGAGTCAAATAGTGTGTAATGAGTTAGTCACGAGATCTAAGAGCATGATTCATGTGTATACAAATATGCATAATGTGATTGATGTTATGAAAGTGCTTCAAAGGCTTGTTGAAGATGGTTAAAAGTCATATAAGAATCATTTGTCTTAAGAAGTTTTTCATGGTCTCATAGTATTTTCTAAATACAAATGTTCTTTGTATGAATTCTTCATCATGCTATCAGGTGTCTTAATTCCTTGAAAATAAGAACTAAAAGGGAAGTGTGTCATCAAGATGATGACTTGATCAAGATTTCACTTTAAAGGTGGTCTTTGATAGTGATGATGTCAAGAACAGTGTGTTTCGCACGGAATGTTTCGGCTCTGCAGAATAGACTTGCTTCTATCCTATCATGCCTTTGAGAAATAAATAAGGGTTAGGGCTAGGAGGAATACCTGTTGAATGTTGAGATGGTGTGCGCATACCGTAGAGAAAGATAAGATCGACTGCGAAGAACTCCTTTTTGTCTTGGAAGGACTACCTACAAGTAAGAATATAAGACCACCAGATTTTAATTAGACAATAAATGAGGGAGCTGCCTTAGGCCTAGAAAATATAAAACTTCCTTTTGAAGGTGGTCAGTTCCCCTTTTAATACGATTTAACACAAATGATAATAAAGAAAGCTATTGCAAAATCATGATTTAGGTATCTCGTTACAAAGCAATAGAAGCTAAACTATCAATAATAAAGCGTCACTTTTTTTGTTCGGTTACTGGTCATTGATACATTCAGGTTGAGTTAGAGGGATAAACCAGACTGGATTTGAAGTTGTTAGGTGAAAAATAGGCGAGAAAAAGGTTTTGGGGGTATAAGTCACAGTGACCGACGCTGGTCACTGGATAACCGACCACGGTTAGAGAACCGCTGCCGGTAGGGGATAAACGATACCGGTAGGGTTAGCAATCTAAGTGCTTCTAGATAGGGGTTGGTTGCAAGGTGATTGTGGGGTTATTAAGATTGGTGGATGGCTGAGGGGAATGATGGGAGGATAGGGAAGACTCAGAGTGTGGTAAAATGGCCTTCTAGGCAATATTAGGATGTATGGGTGAAGGTTAAGTGCAGTATGTTGCTAGTAGTAGATCTAGGAATAAACTTATGATTACTATTAATCAACAGGCTCAAGAAAATGGTGCTTAGAAACATATAAAAACACTACTTACTCATCCTTGATGCAGATGCAGGTTTCAGGACTGTGATGATGAAGATAGGACCCAAGTTGGATGATCTGACAATCCAAGATGAGTTATCTCCTCTTCTGATGCTCGGATGAGTGTTACTGGGCTCTGGTTATTCAGTTGCAGTCTTGGGCTTGATGTCCTTCTCTGCAAACTCTTCTTGTTTCTTCACTTGTCTTTGCTCGGCCAAGCAAATCCGGATCCTCTCGATGATTTCTTCTTCTCCCGATCAAATGAAAATCCAATCTTTGTTTTTGGTTGGAAGTGGTCATTTACGAGGAACCGATAGCAGTTACGCAACCGACGGCGGTCGAGTAGGAACCGGTATCGGTCAGGTCAAAGCGGGCTATTTTTGGTAAAATAGCCAGCTTTCCCTCCTTTTCTTCTGAGGGATTGGTAGCGGGTTTGGTCAAGTCATTATGAAGTTTGTTTTTGGTGCGGGTAAGGAGTAATTAGTCATAGGTGTGGATTTGGTACCAAGTTATAGGTCTTAATTAGGTTGGTTTACGGTTAAGACTAGGTCATGATGAGGTGGAAAAATGAGGTGGTAGGTAAGGCGATGTGGATTTATTAATTATAAGGTAATTGATAAATAATTGTGTAAGGTTTAGGTGATGAGGTTAGGTTGCGAAGTGAGATGCGGGGCACAGGGTGTCATAAGACACAAATTTGGTGTCTACATTAGCCCCTTATTGTCGTGTAGTTTGTTTTGTAAAGTTGCACGAACAATAATAAGAAGTGGTTACCCCTGTTAAGAGTATAGGTAATCCCCCTCAAATCTATCACAGATTGAGGTAGCGTGAAAGCAGGGATAGGGTTAATAAAGGGTAAATGGTGCTGAGATAATGGTAAGAGGGTGGGGTAGGTCCAAGGAAGTAGACACACGTTGAAATGTAGTAGTGCGACCAGGGTATGTGATTTGAAGAGCAAACAAGCAATTCATAGGCAAAGGTCGATAGTTTATCCAAACAAGGGTGATATAATCCTGGTATCCAAGGCATAGGAAGTAGCTCCAGGGGATATAACGGGTAAGGTACAGGAACGTTTAGGCATGTTCGGTAGTACCAAATGGTTGGTTTGGTTGAGATAAACGTCACGGTCTTAATCTAGGCAAAGTTGGTCGACTGATCAAGTCAAGGACCCTAATCATGCTAAAACACGAATAGGTGAGCTCGATTGAACAAAAAGCTACATGATGGGTGGATAAAATAAAACGTTGATTGTGGGTATGGTATTTAATTGGTGCGGCTTGAGGTCGGGCCAAATGGTTAGGTGCGGCCTTGGGTCGGGCCAAATGGGTTGGTTGCGGCCATGGGTCGGGCCAAATAGGTTGGTTGCGGCCGTGGGTCAGGCCAAATAGGTTGGTTGTGGCCATGGGTCGGGCCAAATAGGTTGGTTGCGGCCGTGGGTCGGGCCAAATAGGTTGGTTGCGGCCGTGGGTCGGGCCAAATGGGTTGGTTGCGGCCTGGGGTTGGGCCAAATGGTAGGTGACAGCCTTGGGTCGAGCCAAATGGTAGGTTACAGCCTTGGGTCAGGCCAAATGGGTTGGTTGCGGCCTGGGGTCGGGCCAAATGGTAGGTGACGGCCTTGGGTCGGGCCAAATGGGTTGGTTGCGGCCGTGGGTCAGGCCAATGAAGTTAACAAAGGGTTGTCAACGAAGGTGGATATAGGCGATGCTGGTATAAAGGGCTATTAGTAAATAAGGGGTGAAATTGGGGTAGAAGTTGGAATAAAACTGATGTCGATTATCTATGACCGATATCGGTTAGGGGACCGATACTAGTTACTTAGGGCATAATAAAACCGATATCGGTTATAGGTCAAAAACCTATAAAAAGAAAAATACGGCCTGTCATTTGTTAGCATAATTTAGCATAGGCATATTTATTGCATTTTATTGCATTGTCTTTTATTTAATAATGTGCAACATGTGCACTCTAGTCTAGTGACTTGCATTCAATATTGTTATGTTGGATAACATTCAATATTGGTATTAGTAGTAATTACATGTGCATGAGAGATGGGTCTTATCATCTCGTAGTTGGTGTCTGCTAGGGTGTCATGTCTATCCATATGAGGCTATCTACTATCTATAAATATTACAGCTCTTGCATTGTAATGTAATCTGATTTCATGATCAATAATATTTGTGAGACTTTCGTCCCTCTTTAGTCATTGCAATCTTATTCTATTTTATCATTTGGTATCAGAGAAGGTTCTATCCAAGCAAGGTTGAAGAGGAGCACTATTGGAGAGGATCCATTGGAGAAGAAGATCTGCATCAAAGGAGAGCCATTGAAGCATCTCGCAGCCTCCATTCCTCCCAAGCATCCATCAACTAAAATTTGACCTATCCACTTATTTGGAAGGTAAAATTTTTTTAGTCATTGGCATAGCCAATTGATCTAACATATTGGCGGAATATTTCAGATTTGGAGATCTTTAAAAAAAAAAAGGAGAAAGATCTTGAAAAAAAATTGCAGATCTTAAAAAAAAGAAAAGAAAAAAAAGATCAGATCTAAAAAAAAAAAAAAAATCAGATCTGAAAGTGGAGGTGTGAAGAATTTGGGAGCAAAGGTTGAAGCAGTCCCGTCAACAAAATTCCAGCAGATAACTCTTAGAATAAAGGACATAACTTTTACATACAATGTTGGATTGATGTGATGTTTTTTTTTCTGGAAATATAAGAATGAGGTGCACAACTTTGCAGTTTACATCATCTTCAGATTCAGCCTCTAAATGTGACAAAAATTCTGTACAAGTCGGATCATGTTTTTTTGAAAAAAAAAATCAGATTTAGCTGGTAACTTGGTAAGATCTCAAAAATTAGGATTCTGATTCTTCTAAAATTTTGTGGGTTTCAAGATAAATATTGTATGATGCTGCTGTCAAAATTTTAGAAAAACCCAGATCACGGTTTGTGAGAAAAGCTGAAAACAATATTCAGATTGTTTGTTTGGATCTTGGGAACAAACAGGTCAGCGGTTCGATTCCCACTCTCTCCATATTTTTTATTAAATTTCTTTTTTGGAAAATTTGGAGAAATTAAATTTTTTTTGGGAGATTTCTAAATTTAGAAGCTCACCAAACACATTTAGGAGCCACCGCTAAATTTAGCGGAAAAACACCTATTGGGGGGTAAAAAAATATTTTTGGCCTAAATTGTGTATTTTGTGATTCTAGACCCTTTTTTTTTAAAGAGGGGGGACACAAAAACTTCATTTTGATGTATTTTTGGAGCATGTTGTAGTAATCTTGGTGCATAAAGTGAAAAAAAAAAAGTGCAAAATTTTCATTTTATGTTTGGTTCTATCACACGAGATCTTTGATCTCATAGCAACGTTCGGTATATACGGTGCCTCTGGGAAGCGCTTACGGGTGATGCCGTCGTGACTACTACTGCACTTAACGCCTAACATAGCTGCCTAAATGTCGTCTGGGTATCGACCCTATAAAATCGATGGGGAGTAATAAGGACACAATACACACACATTTGAGCCCTCCCATCCGTTTGTGCTTACACAAACCCCTCTCCGTACTGTCTAAGTACCACGTACTAAATTCTTTCACGTGCGTTAACACCTCTTTCCGTACTGACGGGTATATTGAAAGGGTGATCTTCTTCCACGTTCCGACGGGTATATCGGAAGAGAGCGTATATAGAAAGGTTTGGTATATCGGCCTGACGGTATATTGAGAGGGAGACCATAAACATGGAGTGATAAGAGCCTTACCCTTTGTCAGAGATTCAGAGTTTCAGAAATTCAGATTGTAGAAATGGGTGCACAAGCACCAAAGTTCTTCTTGCCAGATTCACAACTGCTTAGAGGAGACAACTATGCTGCATGGAAACCAAAGATCAAGACGTTACTTGAGTTTGATGACCTATGGACAGTTGTAAATGGACAAACAACAAGATCACTTGATGATGGAAGACAACAAGCTCAATTTGACAGGGCCAATCAAAAGGCCAAGTTGATCATCTTGTTTGGCGTAACAGACGATGTGCAACCCCACATTAGAGATGCCACATCGGCCAAGGATGCATGGGATAAGTTGAGCACAGTCTATGAGGCAAAGAACAAGAATGCCATCCTCAACCTACTATCACAACTACATACTCTCAAGTTCAAGCACAATGAGAAGGTTGAAGTTTTTTTGAGACGAGTTGCTACTTTGAGGGCATCTCTATTGGCATTGGGAAAAGAGATAAGTGATGAAGACCTCGTACCAATTGTGTTGCGAGAACTTCCTACTTCCTACAAAATCTTTGTGACAACTATCAATATGAGTGAACACACAGTCACCTTTGAGAAGTTGGTCAATCTACTTCAACAAGAAGAGGCAATGAACAACAAAGATCAGGAAGATCAGCAAGCACTATCTTCCAATCATAAAGGAAAGGAAAAATTTCAGTCCAATCACAAGAAGTCCCAACAAAACCAAAGTCAACGAGACAACACCAAGAAGTGTCCCATTTGCAATAGAGGGGGACATGACATCAAAGATTGTTGGTACAATTCCTACAAAAAGGGTTCATCAAGTAATTCAAAACCCAATAACCAACAGGGTAACAATAATTCAAATAAAGGGAAGTCCAACAATAACAACAATCAAGGGCAGAAAAATGGTAATTGGCAAAGAAAACCCAAAAAACAAGGTTACATTGCCGAACATGAGGATGATTCAGATGAAGGACACCACATGTATTCTGCTCAATTTGATGAAGAAACCAAGTCCACACAAGATATCTGGTATGTTGACTCGGGTGCAACTTGACACATGACTGGACATAGGGATTGGTTCTACACACTACGTGACTCACCTAACAAGAACCATGTGTCATTAGGTGATGACTCATCATACAGTGTCAAGGGGATTGGAAACATTTCACTACCTCTTGGAAAGCATGACTGCAAAATCACAAATGTATTGTATGTACCTGGGTTGACCAAGAATTTGCTATCAGTTAGTCAACTCCTTGATCACAACTTGAAGTTAGATTTTGACAGTAATAATGGAAAAAAAGTGTGCTTGATAAGAGATAAATCAAGAGGTTCCAAGATTGTAGCAAGAGCCTCCAATGTGGGACGCATGTTCCAACTTGATTTTTTCCATAAGGATGACCAAGCTTTAGTGGCCAAAGACACACAATCTGCAGAACTATGGCATCGCAGATATGGTCACATCAGTTTTGGCTATCTCCAAACACTTCAAAAGGGCAACATGGTGAAAGGATTGCCTACACTCAAGAACAACACTGACAAGTGTCACAATTGCTTAGCTGGAAAGCAACACAGAGTACCCTTCCAGAAGAACACATATAGAGCTAAGGGAAAGCTTGATTTGGTGCACACCGATCTTTGCGGGCCCATCCAACCAAGTCATTCTGGATGTCAATACTTCATGCTTTGTGTTGATGACTACTCAAGAAAGATGTGGATATATTTTCTAAGAAACAAGAGTCAAGCCTTTGAGAAATTTCAGAAGTTCAAAGCACTTGTTGAGAATGAAGTTGGTCGTAAGATCAAAACTCTCCGCTCAGATCGAGGGGGGGAATTCACAAGAAATGAGTTCAAGACTTACCTGGAAGCTCATGGGATTCGTCGACAAATGCCTCCTACTCACACACCACAGCAGAATGGTATAGTTGAGAGAAGGAATCGTACTATCATGGAAATGGTGCGATGTATGATTGACGACTCAGGTTTAACAAAGACATTTTGGGCAGAAGCTGCAAGAACTGTAGTCTATTTGTTGAACAAAGTGCCCACAGTAGCTCTTGAAGGAGTGACACCTCAAGAAGCATGGTCAAATCGGAAACCATCTATTACACACCTAAGAGTATTTGGGTGTAAAGCTAGCATGCACATACCCAAGAAGAACAGGAACAAGTTGGATATGAAAGCTGAGAAATTGATATTCATTGGATACAGTGAAGAAGCACTTGGGTACAAATTATGGGATCCGAAAGCAAAGAAAGTATACACAAGTAGGGATGTTGAGTTCTTTGAGAAGAAACAAGCAGATGCTCCACTCAACGACTTAACAAACATGCAGAATACACCTCTTGTGAAGACAAAATTTGATGTTCCCACTGAAGATGACAGTGATGAATTGGATGATGGTGAAAACTTTGATCCACCACAAGCCAATGGAACAGCTAAGAAGTTACCTAAATGGTATACTCAATTAATAAGAGATGCAAATTTGCATGAAGCACCTAGCACATCATCCAATCCTGGACCTAGAACTCGTAGTCAAGCTTGTGAAGAGGTCAATTATGCCCTAATGAGCAGAGTTGTTGAAACAGTTGAGCCATCTACAGTTCAGGAAGCCCTACAATCAAAAGCTTGGAAAGATGCCATGGATTCAGAGTATCAGTCAGTGATGAAGAACAACACATGGCAGCTTGTCGACCTTCCACCAGGGAAGAAACCCATTGGATGCAGATGGATATTCAAGACTTAGTACAAATCAGATGGGACTATTGACAAGTATAAAGCAAGGCTTGTAGCAAAGGGGTATGCACAACAAGAAGGCATTGATTATGAGGAGATATTTGCTCCCACAGCCAAGATCAAGACAATCAGGATGATCTTTGCTCTAGCTACACAATTTGGTTGGAAATTCCACCAAATGGATGTGAAAAGTGCCTTTCTTAATGGAGATTTGCAAGAAGAAGTCTATATGACTCAGCCAGAGGGTTATGTAATACCAGGAAAAGAGATGATGGTATGCAGACTCATAAAATCTCTATATTGCCTAAAACAGGCACCCCGGGCATGGTACATCAAAATTGATGAGCATCTCATAAGTCATGGATTCGAAAGGAATCCTTATGACCCCAATCTCTACCTCAAAAAGCAAGGGGGGGAGATTTTCATTTTGGTTGTTTATGTCGACGATCTAGTCATTACAGGTAGTTCTGTGAAGATGATCGATGCAACAAAGAAGGATTTTAATTGATCGTTCGACATGATAGATCTCGGGCTCATGCACTATTGTCTTGGGTTGGAAGTATGGAAAAAAGAGAATCATATCTTTGTGTCACAGTTGAAATACACCAAGGCAACGCTCGAGAAATTCAGGATGATGGACTGCACTCCTATTGCTACACCTATGGAAGCGAGACTTCAGTTATCTCGTTCCGATCCATCACCACCGGTGAATGCAACTCTCTATCGGCAGTTGATCAGGAGTCTCATTTACCTGACATATACTAGACTAGATATCAGCTTTGCAGTCAGCTATTTATCACGCTTCATGTAAGAACCGAAAATATGTCACTGGAAAGTAGCAAAGAGAATACTAAGATATCTAAAGGGTACAGTTTACCTTGGTCTAGATTACAAGAAGAACAACAATTTCTTCTTGACAGGATATTCAGATTCAGATCATGCAGGAAACATGGATGATAGGAAGTCAACATCAGGCTTCATCTTCTTTATGGGATTTGGACTGATATCATTGGGAAGCAAGAAACAAAACTTTGTTTCTCGCTCTTCTACAGAAGCAGAATATAGAGCTGCAGGTGAAGCTGTTTGTGAAGCAATATGGCTATGCCGAATACTGGAAGGAATTGGTCTACCACAACAGAAATCTACTCCAGTATATGTTGATAATGAAGGAGTTCTAAAGCTTGTTCGCAATCTAGTATTTCATGAGAGAACCAAGCATATTGAAGTACAGGTTCATTTCATACGCGATCATGTCTTGAAGCACAACATACAGCTCCAGTTCTGTCCTACAGCTGAACAGAAGGAAGATGTTTTCACTAAGTCACTTGCACGTGAAAAATTCACACTGTTCAGAGAGTTCCTCTCCACTTCATTGGAAACTATGCAAAATTAAGGGGGGAAATGTTAGCATAATTTAGCATAGGCATATTTATTGCATTTTATTGCATTGTCTTTTATTTAATAATGTGCAACATGTGCACTCTAGTCTAGTGACTTGCATTCAATATTGTTATGTTGGATAACATTCAATATTGGTATTAGTAGTAATTACATGTGCATGTGAGATGGGTCTTATCATCTCGTAGTTGGTGTCTGCTAGGGTGTCATGTCTATCCATATGAGGCTGTCTAATGTCTATAAATATTACAGCTCTTGCATTGTAATGCAATCTGATTTCATGATCAATAATATTTGTGAGGCTTCTGTCCCTCTTTGGTCATTGCAATCTTATTCTATTTTATCATCATTGTCACATTTGCAATTTGAAAACCGATTTGGATTGTCTGAGGTGGATTATTGAGATTGGAGCATTTGTTGGTTGAGGTGGCGCTATTTGAGTGGAGGAGTGAGTGATTAGTGGGTCCGAGTGAGTAGGAGGTAGCAGTTGATTGGTGTAGGACCCAGCAGAGGAGAGTTTATAGCCATGGCACAGCCAGGAGGAGCAGGAGGTGCTGGACCAGCTGGACCACCACCACCCATCCCACCACGACGACCTGTCGTCGTACCGGTAGGTTTGAAACCCTTCATTGTGTGAATTTGATGTTGTTAGGCTATTTTTGGGGTTTTGGGTAGGAATCCATGTTTTGGTAAAATAATGAATAAATTGAAGTTATTTAAAAAATGAAGAGGATAGATGGGTAAAATAGGGAAAGGCGGCAGGGTGGGTAGATTTTTAGGGTGTTTGGGTGGGTAAATAGGTATAAATAGGCAAAAAAGGATTTTGGGAGGCCGCTTCGGGTTCATCTCCGTGATTTTTCAGTGACCGATGCCGGTCACTAAGCGACCGGCATCGGTCAAGAAATTTCGGGGTAGGGTGGGTTTGCAGGTGACCGGTGTCGGTCGTACATCGACCGGCGTCGGTGAAGAGGGGACCGGTTGCGGTCATGGGGGACCGGTACTGGTCTGTTTTGTTGTGGTTGGGGGTGTTTAGTGGTTGTTGGGGCTGTTGTTTGGGTGTTTGGGTATTAGTGGTTTGGGTTTTGTGTTTGTGGGGGTGAAGAGGGAAGGGGTAGAGGTTATTAAGAAGGTTGATTGGTGAGTGGGTGGAAAAATGGGGCGATTGTGTGGTTGGTGTGGTTCGGATAGAGTGGGTGTTGGGCATGAATGGGGAGGTGTTAAAATTGTAGGGGCATAGGTAAATGGCAAGAGTAGAGCTGAGTAAATGGTAGTGTGCGAGATAAGGCAAGGGGATATCGTAAAGTTTTTAGGGTAAAATAGGTGGGTGTAGGTGTGTGTTATAGAGTCGGGTTGTGGTCGGGTGGGTAAAAAGAGGGTATAGAAGGTTAAAGTAGTAGTTGTTTGAAAGGGTAGGTCTAATGTAGTGGGTGATTTTATGCAGGCATGTCAGCAGTTGACTATGCGGGATAGGATGCCTCCGCTATTGAGACGGATGCGGCCACATGTGTCTGCAGTGTAGTGGGGTATCATGCGCGAGGTGGGACTCAGCGGAGTCTAGCGATATAGAGTGATTGACAGGGATCACAGTTTGATGGTCACCCTCATCGAGAGATGGGATCCAGCGACCAATGTGTTCTATCTCCCGATTGGAGAGATGACCATCACATTGGAGGATGTGTATCGCATCCTTTGATTACCGATTGATGGAGATGCAGTCTTTTAGGTTGACGCTGAGACAGCCATGGAAAACATTCTACACATATTCGGGGATGCAGCTGCGCTACTGACATATCACAGCGTGAGTATCGCGTATGGGATATGTACCGAGCCCACCGCCATGAGACACGGCTTGCTGTGCCTGATGATGATCGGGATCACCTGCTTTGCCCTCCCAGACTCAGAGGGAGGCCGCTTTCCACGGGTGCTTATGGGGGTGCTAAATGAGATGGTGGAGGAGCACACATGTTATTCTTGGGCACTAGTATAACTGGTGCAGTTATACCGAGAGCTGTGGGGCTATCGCCAGATGAGGTGATTCGGGATTTGCTTGATGTTTTTATTACATTGTTGGGCATTGAGCAATCTCATATGCATAGACCAGTATGGCTTTGCCCCAACAAGCCGGGGCCACAGGTCATCTACAGGTATGGTTTCAGAGATGGGTGGGGGTCTTGGGTTTAGCCACGAGCAGTGGCGTGCCGGACGAGATGTAGCCTAACTAATACCTGCTACACCCACATACCCGGCATGTATTAGAGGGCCATGACAGTCATTCGACATTGTATGGAGACCTTATAGAGTCATCACACCCCCGCGGAGGAGCCCGAGCAGCAGTTGTTAGTGATCCAAGTATACGTTCTAGATGTAGGATGGAGGCCCAGGAGTGAGTATGAGAGGATACCCTGGAGGAGGGTACGCAAACAGATGAGGCTATGACAGGATGAGCCACCTCACTTCCCTCAGTACTAGAGGGATGATGTAGAGGCTCCACTACCTGCACCACATCCTATGGACCTAGATTGGGCAGCAAAGAGGCAAGAAGACGATACAATGGATGACGCCGGCTGTACGGGATCATTTTTAGTATGGTGGGCAGGAGAGAGAGCTGCGAGGATAGCACAGCCCACACAGCCAGACTTGGCAGCGGTGAGAGCAGAGAGGGACCAGCTCAGGGGCCAGGTATAGTTATTACAGGGGCAGCTTGCTGCCACATAGGCACAGATAGGTGTCTTACAGGGGCAGTTAGCCCAGGCACAAGTACCACCAGTGGTACAAGTACCAGCAGCAGCACCACCAGCGGCACTGGCACAGCCGCAGGTACAGGTACCACCACAGCCACAGGCACCACCAGCGGCACCAGCACAGGCACAGGGGGCACTGGTAGTAGGAGTCAGGGGACCAACCTCAGCACCTATGGTGGCTCGTGATCATTATATGGAGGCTAGAGCGGAGGCCCAGTAGTATCAGGATATTCTTGATGGTACCAGGGCTGATTATCAGCCATATGCGGCACATAGAGCAGAGACCTCTCGGAGCCAGAGATCTCAGGGAGGTGCAGCCACAGCCGGTGGGTCTGTGACATGCAGGAGGTGAGAGGAGGTAGCATAGGGACCAACAGGCAGACAGGCAGGCAGAGGGCGGTGGAGAGAGCTGAGGGGTCCCTGCATAGTTTTGTATTGGATCATTGGATATGGGCACTGGTCTGCGAACCGGCTATGTTTATAGAGGCCTGCGTGCCTAGATATTATGAATTCATTCATTCATTATATATACCGGCCTGCGAGCCGAGTACGGGTTGTACAGTGGATACCGGCCTGCGAGCCGAGTATGTTTTTGATATGAGAGACCGGCCTGCGAGCCGAGTCGAGATTATTGACAGTTATTACGGCCTGCGTGCCGGCTTTGTTGTATTATGAGATTACGGAGGCCCCGATGCAGGGCACATTGTATATTTTGAAACTTTGTATATATATAGATCTGATGATTTGACCCACATGTTGTGTGTAAACATGTGTTAAGTGTTTTGAAAATGGTTTGTGGATATTTAAGTATGATGAGTTGATTTACATGGTGTTATATATTAATGATGTTGATGTCTTTTGTTGATGGGATGTATGTATGTATATATAAATGATGAGTTGAGTTGACATGTTGTATTATGAAATGTTGTATGTTTTGTCGTTGGTTGTGTGAAATTGAATGTATGTAGCTATTAAGTTGGATCCAAATGGTGTATAGATTGATAGCTTTTGATATCGTTAGTTGATGTGTGTGTTTTTGTAATGTAGATAGATGATGTTGATGAATTTGTAATGAGATGTGGATTTAATGAAAAATATGGATAATGGTGTTGTTCAGGCAGGAAAAAAAAAGGACGGGCGCCACAAAAATTTGCAAAAATGAAAAAAAAAGGCTTAGGTTTAAGCAACAGGGGATGTGACCGATATCGGTTATGTAACCGATGTCGGTAGCTATATGATTGATATCAGTTACATAACCGATATCGGTTATGAAGAATTATTTTTCCTAAAAATAGAACTGCTGGGTTGGCAACTTAAGTTCTTATTTTTAGCATTCTTAATTTTAGAGTCATGAAACATGTTAAATATGCGAATGCGACGCTGTTTGACAACTGCTACAGGTAATTGCATGAAAGAATTTGAGTGATAAGGAGGAAAGGGATAGGTGAAGTGAGCGTGGGCTGAGATTCAGAAGGCAGAAAGACAAGTTATATTTGAAGAGGGTGGTTGAACATGGACTGAACGAGGAGGAAGCATCCAGCAGGTAGGATGAGGGGAAGACATGTTCCGCCCCAAGCTTCTGCATCCTGAGAGGTAAACTGTTTGGTTGTAATTGCTTCTTGCATGTGTTGTAAATAGGATAGAAGACGTGTAAATGGGTTAAAGATGAGAAAAAAGGTGATAGGAAAGGATTGGGGATGGTATGAGTGCTACGAGGTAGGTAAACAAGGTGGGTATGTATGTTTTTAGGTATAAATAGGAGTAAACGGGAAAAATAATTATCGTAGGTGTATGCTTTAAGCAGGGTGGGTATACTTTGATAGTGACCGGTATCGTTTATAGGTAACCGGTATCGGTTATCCGGTATCAGTTATGCATAACCGCTATCGGTCACTGTAAAAGTTTCTAGATTTTGAGAAAAACCTATAGAGATTTGTTCTTTTGAATTAATTATGTGTCGTTTTGATGTGTGCAGGCAGAAGCAAGGTTAAGGATGAATGATACTATGCCAGCGTTGTTGTCATGAATCCGAGCGGATGTAACCCAGCTGAAGGGCATTGATATAAATCAGTTGGGGTTATAGTGGAATCCGCATATTCAAGAATCGGCTACCATGCTGATGTTTCC